>OY282609.1:73134761-75565040 GCA_958298945.1 Atherix ibis | reverse complement strand
TGATCGGAATAAATGAAAATTGGAAGGAGCAAGATCTGGAGAATACGGTGGATGCTTGATAACATCCGAATTCGTGATGAAACACTGCCCCTTTTCTGTTTACCAATTCTGGTCTATCTTTTTAAAGGGCGATGTTCAATTTGGATAATTGCTGATGATATCCTTCTTCTGTAATGGTCTTTTTTTTTTTGTTTATTTTAAATGATATCTAAAACTACTTATGCTAGTAACAAGCAGATTTTTTACAAGAATATACAAGGACATGAAGACATGTGGAGGAAAACACCCATCGATGTTACCTCAGAACAGGGTAATTTTATTTTATAATTTTAAAGAATCTCTCGGCCATCGCCGTTTTAAACGTCGAAGGGTGGGAATGAAAAGTTCCCTTCCTAAAAGGGGCATTGACAATTTTACGAAGGATTCGGTATTGTAGGAATTGGATTGGAAGGGAGTTGGAATGCTTAGTCGAACCCCAAAGTTCTAGACCATATGTCCATATTGGTTTCAGAACCGTATTGTATAGTAATAGTTTACTTGTTGTTGTAAGTTTTGATTTACTGTCTAGGAGACGTAATAATTGTTTATATCGTCCGTTAAGTTCACGTCTTTTAGTTTTCGTATGAAGGTTCCAGGTTAACCGTTTGTCGAATATAAGTCCAAGGTAACGTACGCTATTTTGTTGTGGAATAATACTGCCGTTTAGGGTTATATCGGGAATTTGTTCTCGGCAGAGTGTGCAAGTTACATAAGCAGATTTTTGCTCATTTACCTGAACTCTCCACCTTTTGAACCAAGTTTCTAAGGAGTGGATATGGTTCTGTACGATACTAATGGCTGTGGAAGGACCTTTGTGATGTGTCAGGATGGCTGTATCGTCAGCATATGTTGCGGTTAGGATGTTGTCGTGGCAAGGAATGTCATGGGTATAAATGTTATATAGGATAGGACCTAGGATACTTCCTTGAGGGACACCGGCGGAAATTGGATAAATGTCAGAGTTCTCCATATTTTCAGCTACCTGAAAATATCGGTCTGAGAGATAAGATTTAAGGATGTGGAAATAACTCGAGGGTAGGACTCGCTGCAACTTCCAAAGCAATCCAGGGTGCCATACACGGTCGAAAGCATGCGAAATGTCAAGAAACACGCCTGGGCAGTATTCCTTTCGCTTTAGCGAACACGTTATGTAGTCGACTACGCGATGACACTGCTGGATAGTGGAATGCTCAGGTCGAAATCCAAACTGATGCTGAGGAATGACACCCTCGGTTTCAAAAATGGGATAAAGGCGTTTTAGGATTAATTTTTCTAGGATTTTTGATAACATGGGAAGGAGGCTTATAGGTCTATATGAGGTAGGAAGATTTTTGGGCTTATTGGGTTTTGGGATCATCTTAATTATGGAAAACTCCCACAGGGAAGGAAAAAATAATGTGCGGAGGATACTATTACAAATATAGGTTATAAGGACGAGGGTTTTTTTGGAAATTTGTTTCAGGATTTCTGAAGTTATTAGGTCATATCCTGGGGCTTTTTTATTGGAAAGGTGTTCTATTGTGAATTTAACTTCGGAAGGAGTGAAAAACTTAGGAGATGGACTTATGGGCAACTGAGTTGATATTTGTCGGAATAGTTGTTCGTCATGCAGAATGTCTTGGACATCTTCGTGAGGTTTAAAGATGTTTTCTAAGTGTTTGCCGAAGATGTCGGCTTTCTATTCTGTAATTGTCTGATTACGTTCCAAGAGTTCAAAATATACAATACCCTTAAAATCCCACCAAACACGAAGCATAATTTTTTTTTGATGGATTTCGGCTTTCGAAGTTGTTAATGAAGCTTGTCCAGGTATATCCCAATGTTTTTTTCTTGTCACGTTATTATACACCAACCATTTCTCATCTCCTGTTACCAAACGATGGAAAAAAGGTTCATGTTGCTCAAAGCAACGCACGTTGAAACACAATACAATAAATTGGCAGCCGACAATTGATGAGGTATCCAAACGCCGTACCGCGAAACCATCCCCATACGCTTCAAATGTCTTAATACGGTTGTTTGGTTGACTCCCATCATCGACGCGATCTCCCTGGTGGTTAGACGTGGATTGGTGTCAATTATGACTTTTAACTTGTCGTCATCAGACTTCAATGGCCGCCCGGTACATGGTTTATAAATATTAGTAAAAAATCCCCAGATCGGAATTTTGTAAACCATCTTTGTACCTGTCGAACTTTGATGACATCTGCTCCATACACTTCGAAAATGTTTTTGGTTGCCAAGGTATATAGAATAATATGCTAAGATATTCCGCGTTCAATTTTTGAAATCTACTGCGCAGCTACGTCACTCAGGAAGTAGAATATGTTGTGTGTACGAGCGAGCGTATATTGTTTGATCTACGTATATTTGAAATAAGTGTGTTCGCTACTATCTTTTAAAAAAAATTAAACGAAATATATTGTAAAATGATTAAATAAAAATAAATTATGTAAGCATGTGCATATGAAATCATTTATTTTATAGTTTTATTAATTTTTCTTTTTTTTTGCATTAGCATTTTCAACCATCTCCGCATTTAATATTCTGATTTTAAAAAACATCTTACATCTAAAAAATAATTTTTTTATTTCTGTTTCTAGCTCTATATTTTCAGCAAGTTGCAATAAATTTTTAATATAATCACGGCCAGTTTTTAATGTATTCATGTTGTAGTTTTTAAATATCGTTTCAAGATTGATTAAATTTTCCATAAAATGCAATTTGGGTTTGCGTAGCCTGCCTTCCGTTACTGTATCCATCCATGTCAAGCTTATTGTTGGGTCAATTTCACAATATGTCTCAAGCATGTTTGGAATTTTAAATCTTAATCTGTGAATAATGTAGCCAGCGAGATGCTCCAAACCATCGTATTCTAGGTAATCTAAATCACACATTCCTGCAGTTACATTCAAATCTGTTTCTTGCGGCATTAATGGTGGTCTCTTTGGTAAGATCTTTTAGAAGATTTGAAGTCAGGCACACGTATCCTGAAGACAACTCTTCTGAAGCATCTTCATTTAAATCATCGAACCCAACATCGAACATTTCATCTACCAAAACGTCGTCTTTATCGAATTCACTGCCGTCGAACATTTCTGAATCCACATACTCCTCTATAAATTCGGGTGAACTAAATTCGACCGATGAATTTCCCAATTGCGGAGTGTTGGATTTATTAAGCGATTGGGAGTTCGCCGTTAAACTATCCGTACTAGTGATTTTGTCGACACACGTTCTGATGATGGTTTCTGTATTTTCTTCATTCTCTACAACTTCAATAGGATCAGGCTGAACCAGATTTTCAGAGGCTGATTTTCTAAATAAAAATATTATTTATTTCAGAAATATGCGTATAGATGACTAAAGGTGTACACCGCTTTATTTTAAGTAAAATACTTACAGCATATTATTCACAATCTGAGTGTTTTTTTTTCTATCCTGTCTTTTCTGACGAACAGTCTCCTTCACTTCATACTTTACACTTCCAATTGGCAGATTTTCGGTTGGAATTGCATCTAATTTTAATTTTCTACAGCTTCTAGGTGAGTAATTTAATAATTCGTGCTGCAGGTTTCGCAAATAGTGTTCAGGTTTGAAATGTTTTTAAACAAACGTAATCATTATTGATATTCACTTTATCACTTCTCTTGCACTTTTATAGCCATTATCTTGCATACAATTTGTCTTTAGGAAATTTAAAAAATTTTACACTGGTCCTAACACATTCGTCTTGATTTCTTTTCAGCCGTTTGTCGTTGCTGCTGTTGCATTGAAGCATTGCACAGATTGCCATCTTAACTTTATAATAAACCACTTGCTTTTTGCTTTATTTAATATATAAACGAAATGTTAACACAATCAACTTTAAATAAACACGCTACTTCAGTTAATAAGTTTGTTTTGTTTATACCCGGTTAAAGAATTGTACTTCCTGAACTACGTCATTTGACAGAAAATTGCGAGAGGGAGATGGAATGATACATGCGCAATATCTTACCATATTAATTTATATACCGAATTTGGTTGCCACACTCCCGGTATTGTCATTCCGGAATTCATAAAGTAAACAATGACGTAAATGCACTTTATCGACCGACATTTTGAAAAAATACAAGGGCTCTTCACTGTACTCTGGCCAGGCCAAAACTGAATAGAAAGTAGAGGGAAAGCATCCTTTATACAATGGAATCATTTAAAAAAAGATTTTAAGAAACAAATTTTTTACCTAAAATTATAAAAAACGGTCATAACTTTTGCATCAACCAATAGTTGGTGTACGTTGGAAATGAAACACAGGATTTATAACCAACATATTTGCGCAGACTAAGGACAATATTTTGCAAAACTTAATTTGATTCTAGCTAAAAATTTACTATCATTTCAAATAAAATTTTATAGAAAAATCCTTAAATTTTATGCTTGCTTAAATTTAACATAACTTAAAATGTTTGATGCTGTTGAAGGACTTTTTTAAGTATTTTTGGTCCTGATCTGAGCGGTATTTTTAGTGCAGATTTGAGAAGCATTATTAATAATTGTGAGTAAATAAAAAAAGGAAATAAAAATAAAAACATTAACATTGATGTAAGAATGAGAATCGTCAATGGGAGCAGTAACAACTACTGCTACTGTTGACATTGACCCAATAATGATCATTTGCATGCGTTCCGTTCGTGATCATCTGCTTATTATCGTCACGTACGTGGATAAATTTTATACTAAACACAAAGGGAAAAAGCGCAAATAATTTTGGAAGAAAATTTACCACCTTTGATCGGTAACAAAACTCGTGTAATTTTACGAAATAATCAAAAAAATTTCAATGTTCGCGTAAGTAAAATACGAAAAATAAAATTGGAAAAATTAAAAATTCAATAGATTTAAATACTGCTTTTTCCCATTTCTGGAATTGTTATTTTATTGAAAACTACTAAAGAAAAGAGGCAACATTTAAAAATTCCAAAAAGAAGAATATATTTCAGACCTAGACGCGATGACATTACAAATCATATTAGATTATACAAAATTCGGCAACCCCTTTTTATCTTCCAGTCGAATTTGGAATAAGAAACGTCTTACATACAAATTTAATGGCAATAAAATATAGGCAAACACTGCTAGCAGAAAGTAGCCCTAAAGTGGAACAGAAAAAATGCCAATCAAGTCAGAAAAGAAACTAATAAACATTTATGCAATAAAATATTTTATTACAGAAAATGCTTGAAGAAAAAAACTATTTTCCTACCTTATTATTGTTCAATATTAATTGTTTATTATTTGTATTAACCAAATACACTGTACCTTTTGTAAACCTACAGTCAAAATAAAAAAGAAAATTATTGTAATTGCAAAATTAGCATTTATTAATACTATTGTAAAAAAAAAATTACATTGAGTAGGAAGAAGTAAAGTTAAAAGAAAATATAAAACCAAAAATAATTTAGTAGAAAAAAATTAAATTTCAGGAAAAAATACAAAAATTGTGTAAAAAAACAGTTTACAAACCTCCCCTTCCCCGTAAATAATAGAAAACATCCAAAAAAAAGGCTCCGACAGCAGAAAACAAAAAAATTGCATCTCAAACTTCCTTCGAAAAGGGTCAAAAAACACTTAACAGACCACGTCGCCATATATGCAAAATCCAAAAACCAAAAATTTCTTACCGACGATCCAATCAGAAATGCAACAAAAAACAGCATTTATTAATGCTATTAACAAAAATTTACATTGAGCAGGAAAAACTAGAAAAAATTAAATACTAGGAAAAAACTAAAAAGAAAAAGGAAAAGAATATTGTCAAAAAAGTAGATAGAACCCAATGAACAAAATAATATTACAACCCAACCCAAAAAAATAAAAAATCCAAAGAAAAAAGCTCCCTGAGTAGAAAAGCAAAAAAATTCGATACCGAAAAATATGCGAGAAAGCAAAATAAATCAACCCCTAAAGATATGCAAAAAACCATACAAATTCGAAAATTTGTGACGAAAATTCACAAAAATCCAATTTTTACACCAGGCACCCAGTTTTCTTAGAAAATAGGAAGCAAAAATTACTTCACTGAGTTCACTTGTTCTTAAAATTAGAACTTTTTATCTATGAAAAGAGTAGTTTCTTTTAAAGATTTCAGTTTATGGTATTGTTACTAACACTTAGGCGAAGCTTCTCCAATTCATATTATATTGATTAAAAGAAGAACGTCCTTTCAAGATAAATTTTTGTGGGCGCTTTTGGGGAAATTTACATAAAAAATATGATTTTTACCTTTTAAAATTGATTTTTTTACTATGAAAAGAGCAATTTTTTGAAGATTTTTGCGCTGTGATAGCATTGCGCATATTTAGGCGAAGCTTCTTTAAGGTTGTATGTCTCTGCAGGATAAATTATTGTGAGCGTTTTTAATAGCAAATGTTAAAGATTCGTCTTTTTTTGTATTAAGTTTTTATACGAAAATGGCACTTCCCTTAGGATTTTTTCTATTATCACTGCGCATAACATACTTTGGTAAATTTTTATTCATCCATAACATATTATGCTATCGAAAGATTATTTATCGAAAATTTTTACTGAAAATTTTTACTGAACATTTTTTACAGAACATTTTTACCAAAAAATTGTACAATCAATTTTTACCGAATATTTTTACGGACAATTTTTACTGAAAATTTTTAACAAAAATTTATACTGCAAATGTTTACCGATTATTTTTACGAAAACGTTTAAGGAAATTTTTGACGAAAATTTTTACGAACAATTTTTACTGAACATTTTTACTGAAAAATTTTATCAAACATTTTTACGGACAGATTTCATGGACAATTTTTACTGAAAATATTCGCCGAAACTTTACGGAAAATGTTCATAGAAGTTTTTACCCACAATTTTTACTAAAAATGTTAAGAAAAATTTCTGCCTTACATTTTTACTAAACATTTGTTATGGACAATTTTCATATTAAAAAGGAACTCTCGGCCAACTAGAACCATTCAAATAATTTATATGCTGTAAAATTAGAGATGTTAAGAATAAAAAAATTTAAAGGTTTTATATGTTGTCATATGGAAACCAAATTAGAGATGTTAAGAGTCTAGAATTGCACTAGATGGCGTTAGAAAGATAAGATTTTGTACTAAAAAAGCTTCTCATACAGTTTTGTGATTACTTGACTCAGTATTTTTTTAGCACGCGTCAAAGATGGACACCAACAAAGAGAAAATACGCCATATTTTACAGTTTTTCTTCGATAAAGGCGAAAACGCAAGCCAGGCAGCTGAAAATGTGAATAGTGTTTATGGTCCTGATACTGAAACAGCCAATCACGTGCAATTTTGGTTTCGTCGATTCCGTTCCGGTAATTTTGATGTCAAAGATGCAACACGCTCTGGAAGGCCAATTGTCGAAAATGTCGATAAAATAATGGAAATCGTCGAGTCCGACTGTCACGTAAGCACTGTTTCGATTGCCCGGTAGCTAAACATTGCACAAAAAATCGTTTGAAACCACTTAAATAAGGCTGGATGCAAAAAGAAGCTCGATGTATGGGTGCCACACGAGTTATCGCAAAAAAACCTCATGGACCGAATTTCCATCTGCGAAACGCTGCTGAATCGCAACAATATCGATCCATTTCTGAAGCGGATGGTTACTGGTGATGAAAAGTGGGTCACTTACGACAACGTCAAGCGACAACGGTCGTGGTCAAATCGCGGTCACCCGGCGCAAACGGTGGTCAAGCTAGGATTGACAGCCAGGAAGGTTTTGCTGTGTGTTTGGTGGGACTGGCAGGGAATCATCTACTATGAGCTGCTCCCCCACGGCCGAACTCTTAATTCGGACCTATACTGTCAACAATTGGACCGTCTGAAAGAAGCAATCACCCAGAAGCGGCCAGCTTTGGCCAATAGGAGAGGAAATGTGTTCCATCAGGACAACGCCAGGCCGCATACATCGATAGTGACTCGCCAGAAGTTCCGGGACCTTGGTTGGGATGTTCTTATGCGTCCACCTTATAGTCCGGACCTGGCATCAAGTGATTACCACCTCTTCCTGTCTATGACGAATAATTTTGCAGATGAAAAATTCGCCTCAAGAGAAGATTGTGAAAATCGACTGTCCCAGTTTTTGCCAATAGGGACGAGGGTTTCTATGAGAGAGGCATTATAAAATTACTTCCAAAATGGCATCAAGTTATCGAACAAAACGGTGCATATTTTACCTAAATCGTATCATTCTACGAGAGTCGTTCAATAAGTCCTTAGAATATTCAAGAAATTGCGCTCGTAGTGTCGGTAAAGATTTTTTTTTTGTAAGTACCTTTACCGACAAGAAAGCTGTCAAAATTTCAGCTTGATCCATAACGTAGGTCAATTTCTATCGTCGATTAAAGTTAACGACTTTTATTTGTGCATAACAATGGAAAAAAGCGAGTTTAGGGCTGTCATCAAACATGTCCATTTGAAAGGCTTAAGCCCGAAAGAAATCAAAGCCGAGTTGGATGCAGTTCATGGCACATCTGCACCTGTGTTTGCGATGGTTTACAATTGGGTGAATGAATTTAAACGTGGCCGTTCATCCACAAAAGATGAACATCGTTCAGGATGCCCAGTTGAGGTGTCTACTCCTGAAATCATCGACAAAATCCACGATCTGATTTTGAACGATCGGCGAATTAAAGTGCGCGAATTAGTTGAGGCCACGGGCATATCACAAGGTACAGTCGCTTCAATTTTGCATGAAAAATTGTCTGTGAAAAAAATTTCGGCAAGATCAGAGGAGAATAGGCGCAATCGTGTAGTGGACTCTGAGGCTATGTTGGCACTCTTTCATCGCAATCCTGCCGAATTCCTTCGTCGATATGTCACTGTGGACGAAACCTGGATACACTACTACACTCCAGAAACTAAGAGACAGTCATCACAGTGGATTTTCAAGGGTGAACGGGCTCCGAAGGAGGCGAAAACTGTGCCAACGGCCGGCAAGGTGATGGCCACGGTCTTTTGGGATTCGCAGGGCATCATTTTTATCGACTACTTGGAAAAAGGAAAAAAATAACAGGAGCGTATTACGCGTCGTTATTGCAACGGTTGAGTGAGGAAATCAAAGAGAAACGCCCCCATCTGAAGAAGAAAAAAATCCTCTTGCATCAGGACAATGCGCGTGTGCACACCTGCGCTGTTTCCATGGCCAAAATTGTGGAATTGAGAATGGAATTGTTGCAGCATCCCGCTTATTCACCAGATTTGGCCCCGAGTGACTATTTTCTTTTCCCCAATCTGAAGAAATGGCTTGGCGGACGACGGTTCCCTTCCAATGAGGACTTCATTGCTCAAACCTGAGTATTTAACAGAACTTCCGAAATCCTATATTTTGGACGGGATAAAAATTTTGGAAAAACGGTTGGAAAAGTGTATAGAGCTAAAAGGAGATGATGTTGAAAAATAAAAAAAATTTTTTAAAAAAAACAGTTTTTTTCCATCTTTTTCTAAGGACTTATTGAACGACCCTTGTATCTATGCTAAATAAAACCTTCAATTTAATGCAAAAATAATGGATTTCTTTTTACTACAAACTTATATATGACTCCATTTAACATGGCTAATATGACCAAAACCTCTCAAATGTTTGGTTGACTGACAATTTTACGGAAAAATGTAGCAAATTATCATTAGTTCAATAATTATCTTGTTTTAAGGTTTCATTTAATTTCTTTTATTCCATTAAGTTGCAGATGATAAAAATTACTAAAAAAAAAAATAGATACTCATTGATTATAGTATAAATTGGAAGAAGAAATTTAGTTGCTTTTTTCAATTTCTAATATCAATTTTTCTCATACGATATCATAGATAATAAAGAATTTATTTTTTATTTGTGTGATAATAATATTTTTCTTTTTTTTAATTACATAAATAATAAAAATACTTCCTGTTATTTTTTCAAGAAAAATAAGAAATTTTCACTCTTAATCCAGAATTAAATATATTAAAAATAAAAATTACAAACTCTTTTGAATAATATCTTTTAAATAATTAAATGAATTTCCGTCATTTGTTTATTTCATGAATAATAAATAATTATGAAAATTTTTTTTTGTGTATATAATTTACTACTTACAATATATTAATTGGTATAGTAAAATTAAATTTGTTTGATGAAATTATATTTTTTTAATTAAAACCTATTTTCAAAATTTATATATGGTGCAAACGGATCCAAAATTTATACTTATAATTATTACGTGAATTATTTTATTGTATGAATAAGAATTACCTGAACTCTAGAGTATAGTAAAATTAAATTAATTATAATCCTAAATCTAATAATAATATTATTTTTTGGTATATTTTAAATTGATTTTAATTAAAATTTTTTTTATCTAATAATATAATTCTGTCTGACTGTTAACGTTCCGTATTATTTTATGTTATTTTATTTAAATGAACACATAATCCATAGCCACAAAATCTTAATCACATAAAAAATATCACTGATTTTACACATAAATTTCATAAATTTTACGTTAAAAATGCTCAAACAATTTTGTTTTTTTCTTTTAACATTGGAGTAAATTTTTAGAATTTTTAATCTCTACAAAAATGGCAATAAGAAATCCAAATTTTTATTAGATTTTGCAAAGGTGGAATCTTTGTTTTTTGGCACCTTCATAAAATGGTTTTATAAGCAATAAATCACATTGGGAAGATTTTTTTTTTTTTTGAAAGAAAATAAAAAAAGAATTTACCAAAAAAAAAAATTTTTTTTTTTTTTGTGAAAAAATATAAAATAAATTATTTAACTTTTATGGGCTTGCAGTAAAATCTTCAGTAGCAAAAAGGATCCATTTCAAATATTTACAGGAATGTTCTATAAAACTAAAACTTAAAGTAAATTAATAAAAATCTTAAATTGTTAATAAATAATTTCTCTAATAATTAAAATTAGTACAGCAAAAAAAAAAGTGAAACATTTTTTTATCTAATTTTTTTGTTGTTGTTGTTGGAAAATACTAATTTAGGATTAAAAAAAAAAAACTTTAAGAAATGATAAAACAATTAATTATGAAATATTATCTTTAAAAAAAAAAATAGAATTCAAAAATTTCTTCTACCTATAATCGCGTCTAATAATAAACTATAAATATTATCTTCTTAAATTTAATCTAAATGACATAATATAAAATGCTAGAAATCGTAATGTGAAAAATATTCCGGTTAATGCGAGTACACCAATTAAATAGTTGACCTTATCCATGTTGAGATCTTTCAGGAATTTCTGTGGTCTTGAATAAAAACAAAATATTTCCGTACAGTCCATTTTCTCACGATCATATCCGAATATCGCTACGACAGACCCCTCGAGAGCATGTTTCAGGAAGGACATATGGAAGAGCCAATGCATTACACTTGGTACATCACGCATTTGCACGAAAAATCCCGAAAATATTAGAAATGGACAGATAAAGAATGGCCCGAAAACAGCTCCATTCTGTTGAGATAATTTTTTGTTAAATTGAAAATGTTTTATTCATAAAATGTTAGAGTAAAAATAATAACTAACCTTAACGTCCAAGGATGCACCCACCACCAGACCAATGCTCTGCGATACCATGCATGCCATCATGCACATCGTGAAGAACAGCATGACTCGGAAGAGTTCCAATGGTTGATTGGTCAGCAAATATGTTATGCCAATGAAGATGGATGTGCAGCACAGCTGAATTGGTACGTCCGCTAAAGTTATGGCCACATAGTACGCTCGTAAGGAATACCAACGATTGAAGTGCTCTCTGGACACGATGGGAAACTCCAAAGGAACTGTAAACAAAGTTCATATAAGACAAAAGTAGGCAGAACAGTATCAACTAATTTACAAAATTAGTTGATATTTCGACTGAAAATTTCGACTGAAAATTTCGACTGAAAATTACAATAGAAAATTTCCACTGAAACTTTCCACTGAAAATTTCTACTGAAAATTTCTACTGAAAATTTCTACTGAAAATTTCTACTGAAAATTTCTACTGAAAATTTCTACTGAAAATTTCTACTGAAAATTTCTACTAAAAATTTCTACTGAAAATTTCTACTGAAAATTTCTACTGAAAATTTCTACTGGAAATTTCTACTGAAAATTTCTACTGAAAATTTCTACTGAAAATTTCTACTGAAAATTTCTACTGAAAATTTCTACTGAAAATTTCTACTGAAAATTTCTACTGAAAATTTCTACTGGAAATTTCTACTGAAAATTTCTACTGAAAATTTCTACTGAAAATTTCTACTGAAAATTTCTACTGGAAATTTCAACTGAAAATTTCTACTGAAAATTTCTACTCAAAATTTCTACTGAAAATTTCTACTGAAAATTTCTACTAAAAATTTCTACTGAAAATTTCTACTGAAAATTTCTACTGAAATTTCTACTGAAATTTCTACTGAAAATTTCTACTGAAAATTTCTACTGAAAATTTCTACTGAAAATTTCTACTAAAAATTTCTACTAAAAATTTCTACTGAAAGTTTCGACTGAAAATTTCGACTGAAAATTTCAATAGAAAATTTCCACTGAAACTTTCCACTGAAAATTTCTACTGAAAATTTCTACTGAAAATTTCTACTGAAAATTTCTACTGAAATTTCTACAGAAAATTTCGACTGAAAATTTCTACTGAAAATTTCTACTAAAAATTTCTACTGAAAATTTCTACTGAAAATTTCTACTGAAAATTTCTACTGAAAATTTCTACTGAAAATTTCTACTAAAAATTTCTACTGAAAATTTCGACTGGAAATTTCGACTGAAAATTTCAATAGAAAATTTCCACTGAAACTTTCCACTGAAAATTTCTACTGAAAATTTCTAACGAAAATTTCAACTGCAAGTTCAATTTTATTAAAAATTTTATTGATAATTTTTATAGAAAATTTTTATTGATAATTTTTATAGAAAATTTTTATTCAAAATTTTTATAGAAAATTTTATTCAAAATTTTTATAGAAAATTTTATTCAAAATTTTTATAGAAAATTTTATTCAAAATTTTTATAGAAAATTTTATTCAAAATTTTTATAGAAAATTTTATTCAAAATTTTTATAGAAAATTTTAATCAAAATTTTTATAGAAAATTTTATTCAAAATTTTTATAGAAAATTTTATTCAAAATTTTTAAAGAAAATTTTATTGATAATTTTTATAGAAAATTTTTATTCAAAATTTTTATAGAAAATATTATTCAAAATTTTTATAGAAAATTTTATTCAAAATTTTTATAGAAAATTTTATTCAAAATTTTTTATAGAAAATTTTATTCAAAATTTTTATAGAAAATTTTATTCAAAATTTTTATAGAAAATTTTATTCAAAATTTTTATAGAAAATTTTATTCAAAATTTTTATAGACAATTTTATTCAAAATTTTTATAGAAAATTTTATTCAAAATTTTTATAGAAAATTTTATTCAAAATTTTTATAGACAATTTTATTCAAAATTTTTATAGAAAATTTTATTCAAAATTTTTATAGAAAATTTTATTCAAAATTTTTATAGAAAATTTTATTCAAAATTTTTATAGAAAATTTTATTCAAAATTTTTATAGAAAATTTTATTCAAAATTTTTATAGAAAATTTTATTCAAAATTTTTATAGAAAATTTTATTCAAAATTTTTATAGAAAATTTTATTCAAAATTTTTATAGAAAACTTTTATTCAAAATTTTTATAGAAAATTTTATTCAAAATTATTTATAGAAAATTTTAGTCAACATTTTTATAGAAAATTTTATTCAAAATTTTTATAGAAAATTTTATTGAAAATTTTTATAGAAAATTTTATTCAAAATTTTTATAGAAAATTTTATTCAAAATTTTTATAGACAATTTTATTCAAAATTTTTATAGAAAATTTTATTCAAAATTTTTATAGAAAATTTTATTCAAAATTTTTATAGAAAATTTTACTTAAAATTATTTATAGAAAATTTTAGTCAACATTTTTATAGAAAATTTTATTCAAAATTTTTATAGAAAATTTTATTGAAAATTTTTATAGAAAATTTTATTCAAAATTTTTATAGAAAACTTTTATTCAAAATTTTTATAGAAAATTTTATTTAAAATTATTTATAGAAAATTTTAGTCAACATTTTTATAGAAAATTTTATTCAAAATTTTTATAGAAAATTTTATTGAAAATTTTTATAGAAAATTTTATTCAAAATTTTTATAGAAAAATTTATTCAAAATTTTTATAGAAAATTTTATTCAAAATTTTTATAGAAAATTTTATTCAAAATTTTTATAGAAAATTTTATTCAAAATTTTTATAGAAAATTTTATTCAAAATTTTTATGGAAAATTTTATTTAAAATTTTTATAGAAAATTTTATTCAAAATTTTTATGGAAAATTTTATTTAAAATTTTTATAGAAAATTTTATTCAAAATTTTTATAGAAAATTTTATTCAAAATTTTTATAGAAAATTTTATTCAAAATTTTTATAGAAAATTTTACTCAAAATTTTTATAGAAAATTTTATTCAAAATTTTTATAGAAAATTTTATTCAAAATTTTTATAGAAAACTTTTATTCAAAATTTTTATAGAAAATTTTATTCAAAATTATTTATAGAAAATTTTAGTCAACATTTTTATAGAAAATTTTATTCAAAATTTTTATAGAAAATTTTATTGAAAATTTTTATAGAAAATTTTATTCAAAATTTTTATAGAAAAATTTATTTAAAATTTTTATAGAAAATTTTATTCAAAATTTTTATAGAAAATTTTTATAGAAAATTTTATTCAAAATTTTTAAAGAAAATTTTATTCAAAATTTTTATAGAAAATTTTATTCAAAATTTTTATAGAAAATTTTATTCAAAATTTTTATAGAAAATTTTATTCAAAATTTTTATAGAAAATTTTATTCAAAATTTTTATAGAAAATAAATAAATTCAGTGGAAATTTTTTACTAACTAGTAAAGTTTGTTGAAAAATTTATCAAAATTATTGATTAAAAAATCAATTTTCCAAAATTGTTTTCCAGCTTATTATTACAGGTGGAAATTACACCCACAAATTTTAATAACTGACAATAAAATTGATTTAATTCTTTATTGATTTTTGAATACATTGTTGCTAATTTATAATATATTTTTGTTAAGCTTAATTTACTTATCTGATCGGAATTACAAAATTGTATAGAAAATACAGCATTTATGAACTAAGAAACATGTGAATTTTGAGCTCTTGAATTGTAAAATTATAATATGAAATTATTCACAGTTATTACCACTTGAGATTATATTGAATAATTTAGATTATTTCGTTTTATCAGTAATGGTATCTTTAAAAAAAATTCAAATAATTTTTTTCACCTTGTTTCCAAGCATTCAAATCTTTACAGAAAGAGTAATTTTATAAATTTCAATTAAATGTTTTTCCTGTACAATATTTATTGCCTACAATCAATCAGTAATACTGAATATTTGTTTTTTTTTTTGTTATAAGACATTGTCTTGAAATCAGAAAAAAAACTCTTTCCAAAATAGAAAAAATGTGTTTTTAAATTTCCAGTTCAATTGCACTTGAACACTTCAATGCCGACTATCTAATGTCTTTTATAGAAATGGAAATATTAGTAATAAATACTTACAATTAAGTGTGGTGGCACTGAACGTTGTAAACATTAAAAACATTATCGAGAAGAAAATGTATCGGAAGTTGTTGAGCATGTGATTCGCATCGTTTCCTATTTGGAAGTAAAGAATCCCCACGAATATAGCCATAACCGCATGGATTATGAGTCGCGTCCGGGTTAACGATCTGTCGCGCCATAATATCAGAAACGTCCTCATCAACAGCAAGGATAATTGTCTCCAAAACGACAGGGCATAACGATCGCCCTGTTTGCACAACTTACTAGGATCGATCTGCAGGTTGGGTGGTTTTATTTTCAATATTTTTATTGACGATGCCTTCTCTTTGGCGCTCAGGTGTGTTTGGTGTTGCGGCAATTGAGAATTCTGGGATTTCTGCGATTTGAAGGGAAACATTAGTAGGCTAAGGAGCCCTTTTGCTTCTGAGTATGGTTTTGAGTATGTCACTGTAGTGGACTCCGCAGCCAGTCCACTACTTCCCCACGTCGAAGAGGCCATTTCTAAAATCGGCGTCAGTGTTGGTGAGGCAGCCTCAGTCAATGGATGTGAATCGATTATTTCGGGCGCCTTTACAGGTGTAATCAAACCGCTTTCCATCATTCTTTCTGAAACCAAAAAATTTACTACAATACTTCGAAGAAACTAACCATCGCTGGTTTAGAACAAACCAATCTGGCCCATCGCTTCCATTTGTTTACGGCTAGTCTTATCCTTTCTGTATAAATCACATTTTCCATTGTTAATTTTCTCGTTCAGTCTATCATTTTGCTGTCCATAGTCATTTGTGGAAATTTCCAAAACTGTCCCAATCAATCCAAAGGAAATCATCACAAAGCACACACAGAATAGGAGAAAAAAAAACTACTTGAAAAATTATTTCGATAAAAACCAAAAGTCAGTGCGACAATTTTGGTAAATTACAAAAAAAAAAAAAAATAAAGCAAAAAAAATGATTGAAATTGATGCGAACAACGTAAATTGTACGAATCCCTTGGTAAATGGCCATCATTACTTACGATAATCTGAAGGATTATACGATTCCGGGCATTTTAAATTTAATTCAGCTAAAAATGGCAACACATTCTCCGTTCCACCAGAATAGATGCATCGGCCATCTGCAATTGCAAACAAATGATCGAACATTCCAAAAACTAGAGCTGAAGGCTGATGAATGGTGCAGATTACGGTTCGTCCTTCCTCTGCTAACTTTTTCAACAACGAGACACACTGTGTTGTTGTCGAACTATCCAAACCACTGTAAGCACAATTCGATTCGTTACATAATCGATGCCAATTTATTTGGGTTCCAAGTTCAAATCGGTTGGCAATATTCGAAAGAAACCCGTCCATTCCGAAGTCAAATTGTGTTGAAAATTGATCCGAAGACAAGTAATGATGATGTTATCCGTAAAAATTTCCACAAAGAATAGCGTGATTTCCACATAAAATATAAAATCAAAAAAAAATTCATTTTTAACGCTTTTCATTAGTTTCCAAATTTTTCAATCTTGACTACATGTTACAGGATCTTCCGTATTCTTGGTGCAAGGAAGTTGACCTGTAATTGGATTTTCTGCTAATACATACCTTGTCGGTTCATCTAAAAATAGTACTGGTGGGTTATTGACTAGTTCCAATGCGATTCCTAGGCGTTTCTTCTGTCCACCGGATAGATTCATTGTTCTTGTCCGTCCGGATTCCTTCATACCGATGGCTTCAAGGATCTGTCGTGTCTGCAATTAAGTATGTCTTTAGAAACACTCATTGGGGTAATTTTTTTCCCAGTTTCAATTACTTACCCGCTCCTTTTTCTGAGCTGTACTAAGTTCGTTACCTATTTTTAAATTTACTGAAAAGTGCATAGCCTCATTAACGGTAAGGTAAGGCTGCAATCCATGATCCTGCGCAATAAACGCAGACTGATGGAGGAACCTCTTCAAATCCCGCTTGCAGTCATTTACGGTTATTTCACCGCAAATATTTTGGATCCTACAAAAAATGAAAAAGAAAACTTATTTTTACTGACAAATTTTTCCTGACAAATTTTTCCTGACAAATTTTTACTGATAAATATTTACGGACCATTTTTTTACGTTCTAATTGTACGGACAAATTTTTACTGACAAATTTTTATCGTCAAATTTTACTGACCGATTTTACTAACGAATATTTACTGATGAATTTTTACTGACAACTTTTTACTGACAAATTTTTTACTAACAAATTTTCACAAACAAATTTTTACTGACAAATTTTTACGAACAAATTTTTACTAACAAATTTTTACTAACAAATTTTTATCGTCAAATTTTACTGACCGATTTTACTAACGAATTTTACTGATGAATTTTTACTGACAACTTATTACTGACAATTTTTTACTGACAAGTTTTTACTGACAAGTTTTTACTGACAAATTTTTACTAACAAGTTTTTACTGACAAATTTTTATCGTCAAATTTTACTGACCGATTTTACTAACGAATATTTACTGATGAATTTTTATTGATGAATTTTTACTGATAAATTAATACTGACAAATTTTCACTGACAAATTTTTACTGACAAATTTTTACGAACGAATTTTTTGAAAAACTTTACTGACAAATGTTAACTAACAATTTTTTACTGACAAGTTTTTACTGATAAATTTTTACTGAAAAATTTTTTACTAACAAATTTTCACTAACAAATTTTTACTGACAAATTTTTTACTAACAAATTTTCACTGACAAATTTTTACGAACAAATTTTTTGAAAAATTTTACTAACAAATGTTTACTAACAATTTTTTACTGACAAGTTTTTACTGATAAATTTTTACTGACAAATTTTTACTGACAAATTTTTACTGACAAATATTTACGGAAAATTTTTTTACGTTCTAATTTTTACTAACAAGTTTTTACTGACAAATTTTTATCGTCAAATTTTACTCACCGATTTTGCTAACGAATATTTACTGATGAATTTTTACTGATGAATTTTTACTGATAAATTAATACTGACAAATTTTTGCTGACAATTTTTTACTGACAAATTTTTTACTAACAAATTTTCACTGACAAATTTTTACTGACAAATTTTTACTAACAAATTTTTTGAAAAATTTTACTAACAAATGTTTACCAACAATTTTTTACGGACAAATTTTTACTGAAAAAATTTTATCATCTAATTTTACTGACCGATTTTACTAACGAATATTTAGTGAAGTATTTTTACTGATGAATTTTTACTGATAAATTAATACTGACATATTTTAGCTGACAACTTTTTACTGACAAATTTTTTACTAACAATTTTTTACTGACGAATTTTTACTGCCAACTTTTTTCTGGACAAATTTTTGCTGTCAAATTTTTACAGACAAATTTTTATGCATAGTTATTCAAGTTTAAATTTTAACTGACAAATTGTTACTGACAAAATTTAAATTTTTACTGATAAATTTTTGCTAGAATTTTTTTACTGAACATTTTTTACTAGAAATTTTGTACTGGAAATTTTGTACTGGAAATTTTTTACTGAAAATTTTTTACTGGAAAATTTTTGCTGGCAATTTTTAACTGAAAATTGTTACTGAAAATTTTTTACTGGAAATTTTTTACCTGAAATTTTTTAACTGAAATTTTCTAATGAAAATTTGTTACCAGAAATTCTTCTGAAAATTTATATTGAGGATTTTTACTGGTCAATGGCTTTTTTTGTTATTTATTTAACTAACAAACTCAATCCTTTTGCTATTAAATGATTCTTCTCCAAAATTTAAATAAATAAATTTTCCTACCCATGTTTTCATAATATTCTTTGTATTTTACATTCGAAATCTTCAAAATAATTCATAAATTATAATCTATTGAATTTTGATATGAATTTTTCAATTGTTTCATTCTCAAAAAATAAATATATTTATATCTGTTAATGCTCTTTCGATTACAGGTTTTCATGTCGAAACATTCAAGATAATTTTATTACAATCATTTCAATTTATTATACCTTGTATGAATTGATTCGATTACAACAAAGTATTCGTCCAAAGTTTAATTCGATAAAAATTTTATTTATAGCAACTTTGTATTGTACATTTTTAGAAAAACAAATTTTTATCAAATATAACATTACAAACTTTGAGTAATATGGTTTCTGTCGACGAAAAAGATCACAACTAGGAATTTGACTAAATTCTACGAGTAGCCAAAAACAAGAAATCAAGTAACATAATTTTTATGTGTTTAATTATTTATAATTTGCTTCAAAATGTATTAATGGCAGTCAAGACTATTTACTTACGTATATCCTGAAAGTATGTTCAGTAACGAACTTTTTCCGGCTCCAGATGGCCCCATAATTGCCGTTAAGTCACCAGCCTTAAACTTGCCATTTAAATTGGTCAGAATTGTTTTCTGTTCTGAAATTATAAAAATGACATCATGTAACATAGCATTAGATAAGCGCATAAATTTATCTTAAGTAAATTTTTATTTAAAAATTGGGTGTGTTCTAAGAAATTTTTTAAAATATTTTTAGTGATTTTTGTGTATCAATATTAATTGTAGGAAAATAAGTTTTTGACTATATTTTTTTATATAATGGATCAAAGAAAAAAAAAACTATATTTTAATTTTACTGAAAACCGCATCTTAATTACATATGAAAATTTTCAAAAGAGAATCTTCAATAAAACTTTTATGGGAAAGCCACAAATTTTATACACAAAAAATTTTTTTTTTTAAATTTTTGTAGAGTAAACGGTTGTAAAATTTATTTCACTCTTTAACGCTACGACCTTGAGATCATTTGAAGGAGAGTTTAAGATTTCTGTGTACCAGCGCTATTATTTTCCTAAGCGAGACTGTTTTGTTGTTAGTAGGCTTGATCAGTTAGGGTTTGTCAAAGCTTATAAAGCTTGGTAGTATGTTTGTTAAGTTAAAAACAAAGAACATGGAAATACAATTTTTAGATCTAGAAGCCTACAATAGAAGGACCCTTCGGTAGTTTTCAAATGAAAAGTTATAAATGAGAACGGATTGATAACAGTTTTCGTGCTTAGAATTTTGGTAAGAATGTCCTCAAAGAGCTACGGTAAGGTAATTTCCTAGCACTGCTAGGGTAGCTCAGGACCGCGAATTCGTCAAGTTCCATAGACCACTTCTGGTATAGATCCCATGGTACGGATCTACACCAAAAAGTATCCCCCTTGCGGCCCGAATCTCGTACTGTGCAGAATCATTCAATTGGTTATGAATGGCTTTGAGTGCGGCTTTACTGTTAGTTAAGATGATAATACTTCGGTGGTTAAAACAGCCGATAGCAATTTCAGCTGACGCTTTAATTTCGCTCAGCCCTCTATACTACAAAGCTACGCTGTATGGAAATACCCGTCAATAAAGATCACGGATTTGGGTGCCATTGAGATCAATAACTACAAAGAAAGTACCATTACGGACGGTAACTACATTTGTGAATAGGAATAAATATTTCTATTCATACGGAGGTCTTCTTAAACGTCTAGATATAAGTTTGACAGAGTAGTAATTAGATTATAATAAGAGCTATCGGAAGCACTACCGACTTTCTCTAGTAGATCTGAAGATCTCAACTTTCAACCCAGTATCCTCCTTGCGACCCTGTAGAGTGTGGTTAGTAAAGGTGTATATAGAGTACGGCTGAGACACACAAGTTCTTAGGGGTCATAAAGTATTTTTGAATAGCTGAGAGGCACATGTTTTTAGAGGTCATAAGGTATTTTTGAATAGCTAAGAGCAGCTAATAGCTGAGAAACATAAACTTTTAGGGGTCATAAGGTATTTTTAAATAGCTTAGAGTAGCTGATAGCTAAGAAGCACAAGTTTCTAAGGGTCATAAGGTATTTTTGAATAGGTGAGAAAAGCTGATAGCTGAGAGTCACAAGTTCTTACGGGTCATAAGGTATTTTTGATTAGCTGATAGGCACACGTTTTTAGGGGTCATAAGGTATTATTGAATAGCTTAGAGTAGCTGCTAACTGAGAAACATAAACTTTTAGGGGTCATAACGTATTTTTGAATAGCTGGGAGGCACAAGTTTTTAGGGATCATAAGGTATTTTTTAATAGCTGAAAATTGCTGATCGCTGAAAGACACAAGTTTTTAGGGGTCAAAAGGTATTTTTGAATAGTTGAGAAAAGCTGATAGCTGAGAGTCATAAGTTCTAACGGGTCATAAGGTATTTTTGAATAGCTAAGAGCAGCTAATAGCTGAGAAACATAAACTTTTAGGGGTCATAAGGTATTTTTAAATAGCTTAGAGTAGCTGATAGCTAAGAAGCACAAGTTTCTAGGGGTCATAAGGTATTTTTGCATAGGTGGAAAAGTTGATAGCTGAGAGTCACAAGTTCTTACGGGTCATAAGGTATTTTTGATTAGCTGATAGGCACATGTTTTTAGGGGTCATAAGGTATTTTTGAATAGGTGAGAAAAGCTGATAGCTGAGAGTCACAAGTTCTTACGGGTCATAAGGTATTTTTGATTAGCTGATAGGCACACGTTTGTAGGGGTTATAAGGTATTTTTGAATAGCTGAAAATTGCTGATAGCCGAAAGACACAAGTTCTTACGGGTCATAAGGTATTTTTGAATAGCTGAGAGGCGCAAGTTTCCAGGGGTCATAAGGTATTTCAACATCGAAAACTAATAGTAAAGGCTCTTTTAGAGGTCAGACCAGACCGTTTAGGAAAAACGGTTAACCAAGTTTCTTATAAATAGGTCCTTAAAAGCTTATTTATAAGAAACTTCAGCAACGCATCTATTACCCGGCTACCTTCATCAACGAGATTTTGCCAAAGAATAGATTTCTGTAGTTTTCTAACCCCTCCCTTCTTCTTTTTGCCTGATCTTAGTCCATATGACTTTTTTTTTATTCGTTAAGATTAAAAAAAAAACACAAGAAAGGACGACATCTTAAAACTGAAAAATGTTATAAAAAATTTGATGGAATTCAAAGAAATCGCCTAAAATTTATTTAAAAGAAAAATTAAAAAATGTCATTTTAAAAAATTAAAATAGAAAAAAACCTTTCTTCATATTTGGGGCTATAATTTGACCATTACTTAATGAATGTTAACTTTTAAAAGCTCAAAAATTTAAAGACTATCTGCGTAAATATGATATTTGTCATAATTTTACAAGAAAAATATCCAATGTTGTCAAATCGTACGATCTTGAAAACAAATTTTTTTTTTCGCTCAATAAAGCCAAAATTTCTAGTATTATAGTAGCTTGTATCGCTATTTTCTTAAAACCACATAAAGTGCAGATTAAAAACTTCAAGTTCAGATAAAAAAAAATATCATTACTCAGAATTGACTGTTTAAGAAAATATGGGTCAATGACAAGTTCAGATTAAAATTTACATTATACAATTACTTTTCGTGGTTATTTAGGTAAATCAATAGTTATTTGTGCATTTTCAGAGAAATAAATCTCATCTTTAAAGTATTGTAATAAATTACTCTTATAGCAAGAAAAGTATCTATGACAGACTCATCTTTTTTTATAATTTAAAGAAAATATTATTAATTTCAGTATAAAATGGTAAATTTCAATTAAAGTAAATTTTATCTTAAATTATAAATTTATTTGACAACTATACAATGACAAGATTAAAAAAAAATATAAATTTCAATTGCAATATAAATAAAATAAAAAAAAAAAATTTTTTTAGCAAGAATTTTCAAAAATTTTTTTGGTTCAGAATTTTTTCGTCAAGTTTTTTTTTACATCCAAAATTTTTCCCATAAGTGAATATAATTAACAAAATTATATATTCTTATTATTAAACAAATGAAATTCTATTATTATTGACAAAAGCACCACACACAAAAATTAATATGAATAACTCGAAAAGCTATCGAAAGTTTATTGACCGTACAAATTTGTATGCTAAAAAGATTTTATCCACCCACTTAATTTTATGATAGACTTCAAAGTGTCGGTCAATGAAAAAGCTTTATCACATTATGAATACTATTGCGTTTGCTGTTCTCCTCTGTAAAAGTTTATTGCAATATAATAGTTTTTAATTTAATATTAAAATAAAAACAAAACGACAAAAAAAATATATCAAATGATTTCTGATAATTTTTTTCGTCAAGTTCTATGTTATATACTCGTACTATGTGACGATTGTGATTGCAAACAATGTATTCGTGGGAATTTTATTTATTAATTTTTTTCTCTGCTTTAGAAAATGCATTTTCTTATCATTTTCATATAATTTTTTTTGTTTTTCAAAAAAGTTCAAAGTACGTTTAGTCAAAAGCCTTAGTGCAAAAGTTCATTGTATTCACACTTTAGATGAAGGTTTGGCTACTATTTTTTGTCAATAAAACGAATATGATCAGTAAAATAATAGGGGTCTGGATAAGTTTAACAGAGGCAGACGGAAGTAAATGATGATAGCCTTCAGTGCATTATTTTTTCTTATATTATTTTGAGGTCTTTTTTCTTTTAATTCTAGACAACGTTCAGTGTGCATAGTTTAAAACTTATATTCAAAGCTCACGCATTACGCTCTACCTTGAACGTGATTGCGGCTTTTGTTGTGGTTTTTTTTATCGTAAATTTTTTTTTGAGTTACTGAAAATCAATGTGAAATTTTTGCCTTTGTTTTTTTGTAATAATATTAAAAAAATAAAATAATTTTGTTTATTTTTTAGTAAAATTATTATTTTTTTTTATTATGGAATATTATTTTCTGTATTACAAAATTAAGTTAAATTTTTGTTTCTCCGTAAAAACAAACCCTTTTTTTACAATAAATTCACAATTAATTTAATTTAATTCAATTGAAAATTTTCGAATAGAAATAATTTCTTTTTCAGTACTTGTCTATGTGACTGCTGACTATTAATTGAAGCTCTTGTACAGAAAATTTCAATTTGATTGTACCGAGAGTGAGTATCCATAAACTTTTTCAATAGCAAATGTTGTTGTTAAATAATGGCAAAACAATCCAAACATATATATTTATATGTGTGTATGTATGTATGTATGTGGTTAGCTTTAAGAGGGGAAGGTAGGTGAGTGGGTAGGATAATCGAAATTTAGTGGGAAATGCTCATATTAAATTTTCAATTGGAACACTTTAAATAACAAGTATTTCCGCTATTGTTTCTGTGCACTTGGTAATATTTCTTTTACGAAGCTTTACGAAAAGCTTAAAGAAAGTTACCAAAATTTCTTATTTATTTATCCACCTCCTGAAAATTTCAACTATTTTTAATTCACATAAAAGATTCTGTTGAAAAAGCTATTAATATCTTATTGTCAGATAAATGTACTAACGTTTTTTTTAATAGTTTCATTGATATATCTTCCCTTTAATAGGCAATCAGGCTTAATAGAAAGTTGTGAAAATTTCGAAAATGCATTGAATGAATGTATTCTCATATGCACCTGTTTGATTGTATGGACATTTTTCTCTCAATTCTGATAAATCCGTGTTTTTCCCCTTATTTGAATAAATTTTATAGCTTCTCTAAAAGTATTAAATTCTATTTGATCTTTATGTGCAATATAAAATGTTTACTAGTTTTTGTAAATATACTATTGGATTTTAAACTTTTTAGTTTTAGAGCAAACATGAATTAAAAAAATGGAAATAAAAAAAAATGGATTTTCAGAGATTAAAAAAATTTTAATTTATTAAATTTTTTAAAAAATTTTATGTAAAATTTAAAATTTTAACTATTTTTTTGTAAATACAATTTTTTTAGACTAATTTTTTAGTTTATAAATAAAAATAATTTCATAAATTCGATAGAAAAAAATGAATTTACAATCTTTTTTATAAAAAATTTTGTAAAAAAATTTAATTTCTGTAAATTTATTTTTTGATCTTAATTTTTTAGTTTTACAGTAAAAATAAATTCATCAAATTGATAGAAAAAAAGAATATTTTCAGGTAATCGTAACTTCTTTTATAAAAAATTTTAACACTATAAATTTTTTTTTGTATCCTAATTTTTAAATTTTAGAGCAAAAATAAGTTCATAAAAACGATAAAAAAAAGTAAACTTTCAGGTAATTGTAAGCTTTTTTATCAGAAATTTTAGTTTTTAAATGTAAAATTTAAAAAGTTCACTAATTTTTGGAATCTTAATTTTATAGTTTTACAAATAAAAATTAATAAAATCGATAGGAAAAAAATGGATTTTCAAGTAATCGTAAAATTATGTATGTAAATTTTCTTTTGTGTTTTGATTTTTTAATTTTAATCATAAGCTTTTTTTATAAAAATTTTTATTTAGGTAATCGTAAAAAAAACTTAATTTTTGTTGAATTTTATGAAAATTTTTATGTAAAATGAGAAATTTTCATTACTTTTTATAAATTTATTTTTTAATTTAATATTTGTAGTTTTAGATCGAAAATAATTTCATAAATTCGTTAGGAAATAATCGATTTTTAGGTAATCGTAGCTAATTTGACAACAAATTTAAGTTTTTTAAATTTTGTAAAAAAATTTACGTAAAATTTAAAATTTTTACTAATTTTTATAAATTTATTTTTGGATTGTAATTTTTTAGTTTTAGAGCATAAATAATTTCATAAATTTGGAAGAAAATAATAGATTTTTAGGTAATCGTAAGCTTTTTTTTATAAAAAATAAATAATTTCTTAAATTTTGTAAAAAAAAATATGTTTGGATTTTTAATTTTTAAGTTTTAAAGCAAAAATTAAAACCGATGGTAAAATACTGGATTTTTAGATAATCATAAGCTTTTTTTAAAAAAAAATGTTATTTAGATAATTGTAAGGTTTTTTTTACAGAAAAATTTCTTTTTTTTTTAATTTTGTACATTAGTTTTTAGTTCTAAAATTTGTAGAAAAATAATTTTATCAATAAAATTTTATGTTCGAAAATCGTGTTTGCAAAAATTTATTTCAGATAATCCATAGGCTTTATATGGACATTTTTTTTTTATAAAGTTTCTAATTTAAAATAAGGATTATTCACTAGTTTTTGTGAATTTGTTTTTGAACCTAAAAATTGTGGTTCTGTACCGAAAAACAATACTTAAAAATTGTTATAAAAATAAGCTTTTTTTTAGGAAATTTTTATTTTTTTTTAAATTTTATAAAACGTTTACTAATTTTTGTAAGTTTATTTTTGAAGCTAAAAATTGATTCTTTATGCAAAATAAATTTCATAAACAAAAAAAAAATAGAAAAAAATACTTCAAAATAATTGGAAATTAGTAGGTTCTGCCCCATTGTATATCCCTACCACTTAAATGAATTGATTTGTTTACTTTGAAAGTGGGGGTTGCATTTCAATAAATTTAAAAATACTGATAGGCAACTTTTTTGCATTCATGGTGTTAGATTATTCAATAGTGTTTGTAGTACTAATTTTATTATTACCAAATGGACTTGCCTCACTTACAAAATTAATGGATTTTTTTAATCGTTAATTAGACGGATAATTTTTCAATAGTATCAGCCTTTTTTTTAATAATAAAAATAAAATAATATCCAATTTTATATAAATATTTTTTCATTTAATAGAAAAGATAAAAGTAAAACATAGAAAATAAATTTTCATAATACTATATTAGAAAATATGCAATAGATACTTTTAGCTTAGGATAAGATTGTACCTTTTATAAATCAAACGAGAATGGAAAATATTTTTCGGGATTATTTAAAGCCAAATTCCTGTCTTTCTGCAAAGATTTTCTATCCAATTAGGCATTTATCAAGCCCATTTTATGTTGTACTGTCAGGTTCTGTTCCTTTTGTACTGTCAGGTTGTATTCCTCTTGGACATTCCTCATAGAAGAAATGCAAATTGAATTATGTTTGAAAAATTTTCCTGCAAATTCGCTCATTTACTTAGGATGTATTGTTCAGTATACATTTTTCTTACATTTAGATCAGGACGTAAATATTTTCTCAATGAATTGTAACTTCTTGTATAATGGCTGTAAAACTCGAATAAGCTTTGAATGTGGTTCTTCACATTATAAACTTCATTTTCATTGGTTTTCCGGGAAGACTTTTCTAAAGTTTATCGTGTTTCTCAAAAGCATCATCCCCAACTAATGTCAAACTTGTTTTTCGTAATTTCTTAGAATTGTCCCCGTATTTCTATACTTGGAAATGAGAATTTTATTGAAGTGGAAAATTATTCTTATTTAGTTTTTAATAAATACTTATCAATACCATCAATATTAAAAAAATCTATAGTTTCTTACAATATTACCAGTATTACTAAAATTTATCTGAGCTAAATTGTCCCTTAATATATTCGGCAAAAAATAATTTCAACCTGAGTGAACACCAAAATTTTGTGTTAAAACAAAAATTACTTTATAAATAAAATAAATAGAAAATAAATACATGAAAATTGTAGAAACGAAAATTACTTATTAACGAATTATTTTCTTTTATAAAACTTTACGATATTTTAACTGTTTTTTTTTTTGGAGGGGGGGGGGGGGTAATGTAAGGTATATAAATTTATTGAAAGGTTTAAGTAATTATTTATTTTATAAATCAAATAAATAGAAGAAAAAAATTATTGAATACTTAAAAACTATAAAAAGAATTATTTTAATCACAAGTTCAAAGAGCAAGAAAACGTACTAAATTTATCTATCAAAAAAATTTTCTAAATACAACAAAATTAAGTTTAAAATTTTTTATTTTTTTGGCAATAAAAAATACTTAATTAGAACAACTGGAGAAAAAAAAAAGTTCTCAAAAAATCTTTTTTGACATAGAATAAAAAAAAATACTATTAATTTTCTAATTATGGTTTTTAAAAGAATAAAAATGCCATAAAGTTTTGCATGCGCAAAACATTTTATACTGACTACTGGGCGCTCATAAAAGATACTTACTCTTAAATATCAAACTTTACGGATGCAAATAACAAATTTTCACAAACTTTTCGAAAGCTAATTTCCTGTAGAAAATTTCCAAGTTCAACAAAATGATGCAAATATGCAAGAGAACAAAGTATTGATTTTCGACATTGCACATGTGCCTTGTTTTGAGTTTTCGAAAGCCAAATTCAACTTAAAGCTTCCAAAGTACAATACATAAAAAGGTTACCAAAAAAAAAAAGGAACAAAAATCGCATTTTTCTCCAGTTTGAATAATTTTACTCAACTATAAAGAAAATTCGATCTCCTTTAAAGGATTTTTAACTTTTATTTATTCTTTTACAGAAACTTTTTTTTATCAATAAATAATAACTTATTATAGAGCTAAACTTATAAAAATTTACTTTTCAGACGTGTCAAAAAGTTTGGTCCTTTTAGTATTTCATACATAAGCTCTGCAATATCCCTTATATAAAAGTGGGTAAATTTTCAAATTAAAGCTTTAAACTTCAGCAAAAATTATTGCCAAAAGGGGAATGGTCAACTTTTCTCTGAGAGATGAAGGTTACTCTCAATAAACTACGCTTTCACCCATATTGCACACATGCATGTAATTTAATAATAAAATTAAGCTTAATAATAATGATATTAAATGGTATTCAAAACAATGAAGAAGAAGAAACCAGACTAAACATTAAAATAAAAAGCTTCCGTTTTGTTAAATAATAAGCAACAAATTCAATCAAATTCGGTGACACTGAACTTCAAAATTTGTCCAATCGTAACGGGCGCCCAAAATATTTAGCAAATGTACACTTGAACTGTGTGCCAAATACACGTAATTTAGTTCATTCAGATTTTGGCAGAAATTCTATTTGGAGCATGTCCAAGCCGAAATTCCACCCTAACAAATCTGTTTCCCCAATTGTTCAAATTCGAAATGTAGCACGCTGTAAATAAAATATAACACATTGACCGATGTAGAATTTCTCTTCCGAATAGACAGAGTGTTCTGAAAGTAGGTGGACATTTTTTTAATTTGACGCCATTTTGATTAACTGTCATTCTGTCAGTAGACATAGCAAATAGTTACGGGAAAATTATTATAAATTATTAAAATCTTCAATAATTTGTAATTTTTATAGAAAAGCATTTAATGAAATTAATTTTTCATTATTATGACACTCAGAATATTACGTTAAAAATTGGATCGGAATAATTTTGATAGACTTGATACAATGTTCGATAGACCAACCAAAGCCAGTCAACCGAGATCAAGCTGCATTAAGTGAAAGTATCCAAGAAGCTCTATAAAAAGTGAATCTTTCTCAAATCGTTTTTTTTTTTTGCTGGAATGTGCATTTACATCCGAACAAAAATCAGGCAAAACAGGATATTCAGCCCAAAAATCATCTTCACCTTAGGCAGTAGTGCAAAAACATTTTAAAGCTCCAAAAAATAATACCCTGATTTTAACAGAAAATTGATGATTATTTCCATTATTTTGACTTAAGTGAATTTATTAAGTAGCAAAATAACCGTTTTTGGGGATGTGTAAATTTATAGGAAACTCAAGGACAATTAAAGATGGAAAGACCCTCAAAGAGTAATCGAAAGTGTCATTGGTTTTGGGCCGGTGGTTTCTTAGGGACGCTGATGTCAATGCTCTGAAGGTGACTATTGAGCAATATAGACAGAAAACTTTTTCAGCTGTAAACTAAACCAGTTTGAGCTTGACGACATGTGGTTCCAACAGGACTGTGCCACGTCATCAATTTTTTATCCTTATTCCGCAGATTTAACGACTCACGATTTCTTTCTATGACAATACATATTGGAAAAGGTCTTCACCAACCATCTGCAGACAATTTATTAACTGAAAATGTGTCGATGACATTGAAAAATGAGCAGACAACTGAAAAATGAGCAGACAAATTACTACAAGGCCCCAGAGTCGTCTATTTGACCAATTTTATTTTTTGTCTGTTTGTATTTAATATCCCTCAGATATAGGTCAAGAGTATCTTTATAGCGACATAGCTATGAGGCCATTTAGTGACAAACTCATTGTACGATTGGGAAGCTACCTAAGCAGGACTTAACTATAGTTAGTAGGGTAGAATTTTGTGAATCATATTTTTATATTCTATAAGATTTTTAAAAAAAAAATCTTCTGAAGAAGCAGCTTCTTTATGATAAGAACTTTGATCGCGAAATCATTATTGGCCGCGTGGCTTTCACATTATACGTGATTAGTGATGAACTGAATGCCACAGAATTGGCAAAAAGGACAATGATGAAAATTATGTATGAGAGGTGTATGCCCAATTCTAGATTCAAAGAAGCTTACGTGCCCAGAATTTTTTATATAGACTGTTTGATTTCCAAACTAGTCAGAAATTATGGGTATCGCTATTGGTGCAGTCTAACACCGCTGAAAAGTTTATAAGGTTGACGTCTAGATGGCGCCTCTTGCAAAAATCTACTTAATTATCATCCTTCAAATGATTCCTGTCAAAATTTGACAGCAATCGGTCGATTGGTTCGTAAGATATAGCATTTTGAGTGAAGCAACTCAATTTCGAACTAGTCGTACGAGCACAGTTGATGCAGAACGCAGTGGACGCCCAAAAGAGGTGGTGACGGCAGAAAACATCAAAAAAATCCACAAAACAATTTTAAATGACCCAGAATGGCAACTAACACCTTTAGCCATCCGCAGACACGATGACTGGACCAATAGCGACACTTTTTTGTCGACTCATTGGAGAACCACTAACAAACCAGTGTATTCAACATCCATACCGAAATTCTGGGCGCGAAAGCTCCTCAGAATCCGGATTGGACATACTGCTCTTACCCATAACTTCCTTTTTGGCAACACCAACCGTCCCTTCTGCCAATCCTGTGGCACCCATTTCACTGTCTACCATATTCTACAGGAATGCCACATAACCAAGAACTACTTTGCGAGCAGGATTCCTCCCATTATGGAGCTCCTCGATCCAACAACTCCATTCCCTAGTCCCCTATTTAATCTTCTACAACATACTAATCTGCTCCACAAAATATAACAAAATTCTCAACTTTCTATACTACTAACCAGAGACCAGTTTTCTCTCAGAAAAATTCCCACACGTACTACGAAGTAGCCAAATGGCCTCACGGTCGTGGCGCTATGAAGTGGCCCCTGGCACATGTCTAAGGGACCTTACAAACAAACAAACAAACAATTTTAAATGACCGTAAAGTGAAGTTGAGCGAGATAGCTGAGACTTTGAAGATATCGATAGAGCGTGTTGGACATATCGTGCATGAATATTTGGGGCATGCGAAGGCTGTGTGCAAAGTGGGTGCCGCGTGAGCTCACTGTGGACCAAAAACAACAACGTGTTGATGATTCTGAGCAGTGTTTGGAGCTGTTCAAGCGCAATAAACCCGAATTTTTGCGTCGATATGTGACAATGGATGAAACATGGCTCCGTCACTACACTCCAGAGTCCAATCGGCAGTCGGCAGAGTGGAGAGCGAGCGACGAACCGAATCCAAAGCGTGGAAAGACGCAAAAGTCGGCTGGCAAGGTGATGGCGTCTGTTTTTTGGGATGCGCATGGTATAATATTCATTGACTATCTCCAGAAGGGACAGACGATCAACAGCGACTATTATATAGCGTTATTGGATCGTTTGAAGAAAGAAATCGCTAAGAAACGGCCTCATTTGAAGAAGAAAAAAGTGTTGTTTCCCCAAGACAATGCACCGTGTCACAAGTCGATGAAAACGATGGTCAAACTCAATGAATTGGGCTACGAATTGCTTCCCCATCCACCGTATTCTCCAGATCTGGCCCCCAGCGACTTTTTCCTGTTTGCAGATCTCAAGAAAATGCTCGATGGCAAGAAATTTAAGACCGATGATGAAGTGATTGCCGAAACTGAGGCCTATTTTGAGGCAAACCCGAAAGAGTACTATAAAAATGGTATCGAAAAGTTGGAAGATCGCTATAATCGCTGTATCGCCCTCGAAGGCAACTATGTTGAATAATAAAAATGAATTTTGCAAAAAAAAAATATTTTTACTGTGTTACCTTATAAACTTTTCAGCCGAACTGTTACTGGCCAACATCTGTTTCAAAACGACCTGATATCCTCGATTACTTCATTAGCACTCCTTCAATTACCATGAATTCTTGTATTGAAACTCTTTCCGATTTAAACTCTGATCATATTCCTGTTCTCCTTACCCTTATTTCTAAGCCAATCTTAAAGACTCTTCATTCTAGGCTGATAAATGGCAATATAGACTGGAACAGATTTAGAAATAAATTGGACCAACAGATTGACTTAAACCGAATGTTAAAAACAGCAAATGATATTAATGATGCTGTAAATGACCTCACTATATATATACAACATGCGATCATAAACGCTCACATCTCTTACAATACGACACAACCACAAAAACAAAATTTACCAACTAAAATGCAGACTTTAATTAACGAAAAAAGAAAAATGAGAATGCAATGGCAACGCGTACGAATGCCTAACTAGAAACAGGAACTTAACCGACTACAACGTAAACTAAAAATGGAAATTAGTAAGCACTATAATGAACGGCATGAAACTTATACAAAATCGCTTAGTGACAAAATTTTTTTTTATGGGAAGCCACTAGACGAATACTCTAGTACAAAAGAACATTACACCCACAGACAAAGAAAAAGCTGAAGTATTTGCTAAGCATTTGGTAGATACTTTTGCTCCACATGATGATATAGAAGACAAATCACAAAATCATCGAACAACTAATGTTTTCACTCCCTATGAGTCTTCCTCCCAAAAATTTTAAGCCCTCGGAAATTAAATCTACAATTCTGCGCCTTCTCAATAAAAAAGCTCCTGGTTATGATCTACTAACAGCTCCTATTCTGAAACAAATTTCCCGAAAAGCTTTAGTTTTAATCACATATATTTTTAATAGTATCCTGCGTACAATCTATTTTCCCTTACTCTGGAATTATTCTGTCATTAAAATGATTCCTAAACCAAATAAACCCATTAATTCTCCTTCCTCTTATAGACCTATCAGCCTTTTACCAATTCTTGGAAAGATATTCGAGAAACTCCTATTAAAACGACTGTACCCAGTTCTAGTTAATGGAAAAATTATTCCTGATCACCAATTTGGCTTCCGGTCTGAACACTCCACTATCCATCAACGCCATCGCATTGTTGATCATATTGCATACTCTCTTGAGAGGGAAGATTATTGCCCAGGAGTATTTCTAGATATCTCCCAAGCTTTTGATCGTGTGTGGCATCCTGGACTCCTTTGGAAACTCAAGAGTTTTCTTCCTTCAACATATTACCTTATCATAAATTCATATCTCTCCCAACGATATTTCCAAGTTGCAATTGACTCAGAATCCTCGGAAATATATCCTATTTCAGCCGGACTCCTACAAGGCAATATCCTTGGTCCTATCTTATATAATATTTATACCCATGACATCCCAGCTTATCCTAATACTATCATTGCTACTTATGCAGACGATACGGCCTTACTTGCTACCCATTCAAATCCTGACATAGCTTCCAACAATTTACAATCCCATATCCACAACCTTCAATCTTGGTTTAAGAACAGAAGAGTGCTCACATTACTTTCACACTTTGTCAGGGAAGACCTACCCCTTTATACCTTAATAGTAACATGATTCCACAATATGATAAAGTGAGTTATTTGGGACTTTACCTGGACAAGAGACTAACATGGAACCCACATACTAGATAAAAAAGAGCTGAAGCTAACAGACGTTACCTACAACTTCTTAGACTACTTGACAAACGCTCGAAATTAACAATTAAAAGTAAACTTCTAATCTACAAAACAATTATAAAACCAATTTGGACATATGTAATTGAACTTTGGAGTTCAACGAAATGTTCCAATTCCTATCGCGTCTAGGCCTTACAATCCAAGATCCTCCGTAAAATTGTTGATGTCCCTTTTTATGTTCGTAATACTGTAATACATCGTGACCGAAATGTTCCCTTTGTTTCACTCCTGTTTATCCTATCATCATAAACCACTTTAGAGAGAATTGTCTTGTACAGCCCTTCCCGGAAACACTCATCGGAGACTTAAGAGACAATGGCCTAGAGATTTTCTAGAGGAATCTAACTTCCGTTAGTTGAAGAAACGCCGATGGGTGTTTACTCCCATTTCATGATGCACAAGATTGTTAATTAAAATGCAGATAAAAAAAAAATAAAAAAAAAAAACTATTCGGCTTCGTAGCACAGGCTTGTTCCCAAAAAGCAGGTTTCCTTTTCTTTTCTAGTTAAATTTCTTTATCCCGATATGTTTTGTCGCCAAAATGGCCTTTAGTGTTAGTCGAAATTTCATCCTGTATCATAATATCGCTCAACCTATGCAGATATTTTTACCACAGACCGCCTGAGAGAACACCATCAACAATTTTACAGAACTTATCCTTTTCAGGACTACAAATTAACTTAAACAGAGAGTAAACAAATTTTTTTTATGCTATTTATCATTAATTTTTTTTATTAAAGTGATAGTCATTTTCAGCCGGATTCAAACAACATACTGCGAAATATTGCCTAAAGCATCTGCGCAAGGATCTCATGCAAAAATGTAGGCCTAAAATTATTCTTTTCATAGCAAAAAAAACGAATTCTAAAACAAAAAACGACAAATTTTGAGAATTTTTACTCAAAAGCTCCCACAAAAATTTGTTCTGAAAGGACATTCTTCCTTTGCTTAAAATAATATGGATTGGTAAGGCTTCGCTTGAATATGCCCAATAGCACCATAAAAAATAATCTTAAAAAACTACCATTTTCATTCTATAGAAAAAATTTTAAGAAAAACAACAGCAAATTTTATGCATTTTTTCTCAAAAGCTCCCACAAAAATTTATTTTGAAAAGACATTCTTCCTTTAACTAGGAAAATATGGATTGGAGAAGCTTTGCCTGATTATGCACAATAATATTATAAAAAAACTGCCATTTTCATAGTGAAAAAGAAATTTTAATAGAGAGTGGAAAATATTTGCCTTCTATTTTCTGGAAAACTGTGCTGCGCCTGGTGTAAAAATCGGATTTTTCAGTTTTGTCATAAATTTGTTGGATTTTTTGAATTTTTCGATTTTTTCAGTTTTCGCATATTTTTTTTGCATACACTTAGGCGACAATTTTTTCAGCGCTCGATTGATTGCAGTTTTTTTTTATTTAATTAGTAATGATTTTTTTTCATTTTCTCTTACCTGTTTTCAGTCGAAATTTTTAATCCAAATTTAATGTAGGAATTTTCAATTGAATCTTCATTCGTAATTTTGAGTTCGAATATTCAGTCGAAATTTAGGTAGAATTCAGTTGAAATTTTTAATCGAAATCCTCAGACTTTGAGGTAGGAATTTGAAATCCTCAAATTTGAAGTAGGAATTTTTTAGTCGAACTCCTCAAACTTTAGGCGAAATTTTTTGTCGAAATTTCAAGTCGAATTTTCGGTTGAAATTTGTAAATGAAATGAACAGGAAAGTATATTTTTCTAGTTTTATGATGTCGTCACCAGTTTTTTTTGACAATAATTTTTGCAAGAAAGAGCTGCCCCCTTTTTGCACCCGTAGGATGCGAAAAAAAGTCAATAATAAATTTCAAGTTATGTATTAACAATTTTCTTTCAAAAGTACATAATAAAGTAGCATTACATTAGTCTGTTAAGCTATCTTCTTTGTGACCAATAGTTTGTTCTTCTTCTTGGCTCTTCAGCTGGTCACAAAACCACATACAGTCTGGGGGGCACATATTTTGTTGCGAGTTCTCGGACATGTAGATATTTGGGGCGCCTAAGTGGTAACGGTCCAGAGTAGAAGAGTGATGTAGAAGCAGGTAAAGTTAACGTAATGCCATGTTTCTGAAGGATAAACAAGTCCTTTAGCAAGGCAGAGGCAACACAGCTGCATTCTACGCCTTTTGCTGTATACGCCATGACACAATAGGAAGATATCCCAAATTTTTGTTTCCTTTTGTTTGAAATGGTTGTTTTTAAAGCCCCTTTAAAATGACCAGTGAAATATAAAATCATATCTTGCGAAACTGGAACTACTATAAATTTGCTGCATGTATTTTTAACTATTCTTCTGGCAAATAGATCCTTTCGGAATAAAGATATATTGTATTTTTCTGACTGTTGGTGCTAAAAGTTCTCAAGAAAATAGTGTAAAAAGCTTACTATTGGGTGTATAACTTAAAAATGCGGGATTTTTGGCAAATTTTGAGTGTTTATTTTGAAAAATTGTTACAATATATTTTATTCAAAGTATTGTCCATCGGAAGCCACTACTTTTTCCCATCTTTCTAGCAACATATGGATTCCGCGCTAAAAAAACTGCTCCGGTTTTGAGGCCAAGAATGAATCGAGCCAATTTTTGATGCCCTGTTCTGAAGTGAAGCGTATTCCGGTGAGGGCGTTTTGCATGGATCTAAACAAATGGTAGTCGGACGGGGCAAGGTCTGGGCTATAAGGCGGGTGAGGCAAAACTTCTCAGCCACTGTTTTCTAAATAATTTTTAACCGGTCTTGCAACATCAGGTCGAGCGTTGTCATGATGGAAAATTATGGCTTCGTGTCTGGTCGCATATTCCGGGCGTTTTTCGGCCAATGCTCGCTTCAAACGGATTAATTGTGTTTGGTAGAGGTTACCTGTGATCGTCTGGCCCGATTTCAATAGCTCATAAGAGATCACACCCTTCCGATCCCACCAAATACAGAGCATTACCTTGGCGCCATGGATATTTGGCTTTGGCGTTGATTTGGCTGGTTGGCCGGGCTTCACATACGATTTTTTGCACTTTGGGTTGTCGTAATGAATCCATTTTTCGTCGCCAGTAATGATTCGATTCAAGAAGCGACTTCTTTTTATGCCGTTCAAGTAACATTTCGGACATGCAAAATCGCGTTTCAACGTCTCTCGGCTTCAATTCATATGGGACCCCATTTCCTTGCTTTTGGATGAATCCTGCTGCTTTCAAACGTTTTGAAATGGCTGCTTGAGTGACTCTCAATGATTTTGCAATTTCTTCTTGAGTTCGACAACAGTCTTCGTCGAGTAATGCCTCCAAATCTTCATCTTCAAACTTTTTGGCTGACCTGGTCGTTCTTTGTCTTCCGTGACAAAATCACCACTTCTGAACCGCACAAACCATCTCTCGCACGTTGAAATCGATGGAACATATTCAGGATAAGCTTCGGTGAACAGTCGATGTGCTTCAGCTGCACTTTTTTTCAAATTGAAGAAGTAAATCAACACTTTCCGCAAATGGGACTTTTTTGGTACGAAATTCGACATTTTCGAAGCAAAAAAATACTTTGTTGTTTACACTATTTCGTTCAATGACTAATCGAGAATAAATGACAGATGTTTAACCTCCAAAATGCCATATGAGTTATTATTAACACAAACCATGTGTAAAAGTTATGCCATCTGTTGTCAATCCCGCATTTTTAAGTTATAACCCAATAATAAATTTAAAGGTTTTATATGCTGTCATATGGAAACCAAATTAGAGATGTTAAGAGTCTAGAGTTGCACTTGATGGCGTTAGAAAGATAAGATTTTGTACTAAAAAAGCTTCTCATACAGTTTTGTGATTACTTGACTCAGTATTTTTTTAGCACGCGTCAAAGATGAACACCAGCAAAGAGAAAATACGCCATATTTTACAGTTTTTCTTCGATAAAGGCGAAAACGCAAGCCAGGCAGCTGAAAATGTGAATAGTGTTTGTGGTCCTGATACTGTAACAGGCAATCATGCGCAATTTTGAGTTCGTCGATTCCGTTCCGGTAATTTTAATGTCAAAGGTGCACCACGCTCTGGAAGACCAATTGTCGAAAATGTCGATAAAATAATGGGATAAGCACTGTTTCATTGCCCCGGAGCTAAACATTGCATAAACAACCGTTTGGAACCACTTAAATAATGCTGGATACAAAAAGAAGCTCGATGTATGGGTGCCACACGAGTTATCGCAAAAAAACCTCATGGACCAAATTTCCATCTGCGAAACGCTGCTAAATCGCAACAATATCGATCCATTTCTGAAGTGGATGGTTACTGGTGATGAAAAGTGGGTCACTTACGACAACGTCAAGCGACAACGGTCGTGGTCAAATCGCGGTCACCCGGCGCAAACGGTGGTCAAGCCAGGATTGACAGCCAGGACAGTTTTGCTGTGTGTTTGGTGGGACTGGCAGGGAATCATCTTCTTTGAGCTGCTCCCCTACGGCCGAACTCTTAATTCGGACCTATACTGTCAACAATTGGACCGTCTGAAAGAAGCAATCGCCCAGAAGCGGCCAGCTTTGGCCAATAGGAGAGGAATTGTGTTCCATTAGGACAACACCAGGCCGCATACATCGATAGTAACTCGCCAGAAGTTCCGGGACCTTGGTTGGGATGTTCTAATGCATCCACCTTATAGTCCGGACCTGGCACCAAGTGATTACCACCTCTTCCTGTCTATGACGAATGATTTTGCAGGTGAAAAATTCGCCTCAAGAGAAGATTGTGAAAATCGACTGTCCCAGTTTTTTGCCAATAGGGACGAGGGTTTCTACGTGAGAAGCATTATGAAAACGGTGCATATTTGACCTAAATCGTATCATTCTATCTATGCTTAATAAAACCTTCAATTTAATGCAAAAATAATGGATTTCTTTTTACTACTACTTACACGTATATATGACTCCATCTAACATGGCTAATATGACCAAAACCTCTCAAATGTTTGGTTGACTGACAATTTTATGGAAATTGTTCATAAATAATTAAGCAAAAAATTAGCAAATTATCATTAGTTCAATAATTATCTTGTTTTAAGGTTTCATTTAATTTCTTTTATTCCATTAAGTTGCAGATGATAAAAATTACTACAAAAAAAAAATAGATACTCATTGATTATAGTATAAATTGGAAGAAGAAATTTAGTTGCTTTTTTCAATTTCTAATATCAATTTTTCTCATACGATATCATAGATAATAAAGAATTTATTTTTTATTTGTGTGATAATAATATTTTTCTTTTTTTTTATTACATAAATAATAAAAATACTTCCTGTTATTTTTTCAAGAAAAATAAGATATTGTCACTCTTAATCCAGAATTAAATATATTAAAAATAAAAATTACAAACTCTTTTGAATAATATCTTTTAAATAATTAAATGAATTTCCGTCATTTGTTTATTTCATGAATAATAAATAATTATGAAAATTTTTTTTTGTGTATATAATTTACTACTTACAATATATTAATTGGTATAGTAAAATTAAATTTGTTCGATGAAATTATATTTTTTTAATTAAAACCTATTTTCAAAATTTATATATGGTGCAAACGGATCCAAAATTTATACTTATAATTATTACGTGAATTATTTTATTGTATGAATAAGAATTACCTGAACTCTAGAGTATAGTAAAATTAAATTAATTATAATCCTAAATCTAATAATAATATTATTTTTTGGTATATTTTAAATTGATTTTAATTAAAATTTTTTTTATCTAATAATATAATTCTGTCTGACTGTTTACGTTCCGTATTATTTTATGTTATATTATTTAAATGAACACATAATCCATAGCCACAAAATCTTAATCACATAAAAAATATCACTGATTTTACACATAAATTTCATAAATTTTACGTTAAAAATGCTCAAACAATTTTGTTTTTTTCTTTTAACATTGGAGTAAATTTTTAGAATTTTTAATCTCTACAAAAATGGCAATAAGAAATCCAAATTTTTATTAGATTTTGCAAAGGTGGAATCTTTGTTTTTTGGCACCTTCATAAAATGGTTTTATAAGCAATAAATCACATCGAGAAGAATTTTTTTTTTTGAAAGAAAATAAAAAAAGAATTTACCAAAAAAAAATTTTTTTTTGTGAAAAAATATAAAATAAATTATTTAACTTTTATGGGCTTGCAGTAAAATCTTCAGTAGCAAAAAGGATCCATTTCAAATATTTACAGGAATGTTCTATAAAACTAAAACTTAAAGTAAATTAATAAAAATCTTAAATTGTTAATAAATAATTTCTCTAATAATTAAAATTAGTACAGCAAAAAAAAAAGTGAAACATTTTTTTATCTAATTTTTTTCTTGTTGTTGTTGGAAAATACCAATTTAGGATTAAAAAAAAAAACTTTAAGAAATGATAAAACAATTAATTATGAAATATTATCTTTAAAAAAAAAATAGAATTCAAAAATTTCTTCTACCTATAATCGCGTCTAATAATAAACTATAAATATTATCTTCTTAAATTTAATCTAAATGACATAATATAAAATGCTAGAAATCGTAATGTGAAAAATATTCCGGTTAATGCGAGTACACCAATTAAATAGTTGACCTTATCCATGTTGAGATCTTTCAGGAATTTCTGTGGTCTTGAATAGAAACAAAATATTTCCGTACAGTCCATTTTCTCACGATCATATCCGAATATCGCTACGACAGACCCCTCGAGAGCATGTTTCAGGAAGGACATGTGGAAGAGCCAATGCATTACACTTGGTACATCACGCATTTGCACGAAAAATCCCGAAAATATTAGAAATGGACAAATAAAGAATGGCCCGAAAACAGCTCCATTCTGTTGAGATAATTTTTGGTTAAATTGAAAATGTTTTATTCACAAAATTTTAGAATAAAAATAATTATTTTCCAAGGAAATAACTAACCTTAACGTCCAAGGATGCACCCACCACCAGACCAATGCTCTGCGATACCATGCATGCCATCATGCACATAGTGAAGAACAGCATGACTCGGAAGAGTTCCAATGGTTGATTAGTCAGCAAATACGTTATTCCAATGAAGATGGATGTACAGCACAGCTGAATTGGTACGTCCGCTAAAGTTATGGCTACATAGTACGCTCGTAAGGAATACCAACGATTGAAGTGCTCTCTGGACACGATGGGAAACTCCAAAGGAACTGTAAAAAAAGTTCATATAAGACAAAAGTAGGCAAAACAGTATCAACTAATTTCCAAAAAAAAAATTTTACTACTAAAAATGTAAAAAAAAATTATTACTAAAAATTTTTCCCGCCATTTTTTATTGAAAATTTTTATTGAAAATTACGATTAAAAATTACGACTGAAATTTCTACTGATAATTTACACTGGAATTTTCCACTGGAAATTTCAACTGAAAATTTCTACTGAAAATTTCTACTCAAAATTTCTACTGAAAATTTCTACTGAAAATTTCTACTAAAAATTTCTACTGAAAATTTCTACTGAAAATTTCTACTGAAATTTCTACTGAAATTTCTACTGAAAATTTCTACTGAAAATTTCTACTGAAAATTTCTACTAAAAATTTCTACTAAAAATTTCTACTGAAAGTTTCGACTGAAAATTTCGACTGAAAATTTCAATAGCAAATTTCCACTGAAACTTTCCACTGAAAATTTCTACTGAAAATTTCTACTGAAAATTTCTACTGAAAATTTCTACTGAAATTTCTACAGAAAATTTCGACTGAAAATTTCTACTAAAATTTTTCTACTAAAAATTTCTACTGAAAATTTTTACTGAAAATTTCTACTGAAAATTTCTACTGAAAATTCTACTGAAAATTTCTACTGAAAATTTCTACTGAAATTTCTACTGAAAATTTCTACTAAAAATTTCTACTGAAAATTTCGACTGGAAATTTCGACTGAAAATTTCAATAGAAAATTTCCACTGAAACTTTCCACTGAAAATTTCTACTGAAAATTTCTAACGAAAATTTCAACTGCAAGTTCAATTTTATTAAAAATTTTATTGATAATTTTTATAGAAAATTTTTATTGATAATTTTTATAGAAAATTTTTATTCAAAATTTTTATAGAAAATTTTATTCAAAATTTTTATAGAAAATTTTATTCAAAATTTTTATAGAAAATTTTATTCAAAATTTTTATAGAAAATTTTATTCAAAATTTTTATAGAAAATTTTATTCAAACTTTTTATAGAAAATTTTATTCAAAATTTTTATAGAAAATTTTATTCAAAATTTTTATAGAAAATTTTATTCAAAATTTTTATAGAAAATTTTATTCAAAATTTTTATAGGAAATTTTATTCAAAATTTTTATAGAAAATTTTATTCAAAATTTTTATAGAAAATTTTATTGAAAATTGTTATAGAAAATTTTATAGAAAATTTTATTCAAAAATTTAATAGCAAATTTTATTCAAAAATTTAATAGCAAATTTTATTCAAAATTTTTATAGCAAATGTTATTCAAAATTTTTATAGAAAATTTTATTCAAAATTTTTATAGAAAATTTTATTCAAATTTTTATAGAAAATTTTATTCAAAATTTTTATAGAAAATTTTATTCAAAATTTTTATAGAAAATTTTATTCAAAATTTTTATAGAAAATTTTATTCAAAATTTTTATAGAAAATTTTATTCAAAATTTTTATAGAAAATTTTATTCAAAATTTTTATAGAAAATTTTATTCAAAATTTTTATAGAAAATTTTATTCAAAATTTTTATAGAAAATTTTATTCAAAATTTTTATAGAAAATTTTATTCAAAATTTTTATAGAAAATTTTATTCAAAATTTTTATAGAAAATTTTATTCAAAATTTTTATAGGAAATTTTATTCAAAATTTTTATAGAAAATTTTATTCAAAATTTTTATAGAAAATTTTATTGAAAATTTTTATAGAAAATTTTATAGAAAATTTTATTCAAAATTTTTATAGAAAATTTTATTCAAAAATTTAATAGCAAATTTTATTCAAAAATTTAATAGCAAATTCTATTCAAAATTTTTATAGCAAATGTTATTTAAAATTTTTATAGCAAATTTTATTCAAAATTTTTATAGAAAATTTTATTCAAAATTTTTATAGAAAATTTTATTCAAAATTTTTATGGAAAATTTTATTTAAAATTTTTATAGAAAATTTTATTCAAAATTTTTATAGAAAATTTTATTCAAAATTTTTATAGAAAATTTTATTCAAAATTTTTATAGAAAATTTTATTCAAAATTTTTATAGAAAATTTTATTCAAAATTTTTATAGAAAATTTTATTCAAAATTTTTATAGAAAATTTTATTCAAAATTGTTATAGAAAATTTTATTCAAAATTTTTATAGAAAATTTTATTCAAAATTTTTATAGAAAATTTTATTCAAAATTGTTATAGAAAATTTTATTCAAAATTTTTTTAGAAAATTTTATTCAAAATTTTTATAGAAAATAAATAAATTCAGTGGAAATTTTTTACTAACTAGTAAAGTTTGTTGAAAAATTTATCAAAATTATTGATTAAAAAATCAATTTTCCAAAATTGTTTTCCAGCTTATTATTACAGGTGGAAATTACACACAGAAATTTTAATAACTGACAATAAAATTGATTTAATTCTTTATTGATTTTTGAATACATTGTTGCTAATTTATAATATATTTTTGTTAAGCTTAATTTACTTATCTGATCGGAATTACAAAATTGTATAGAAAATACAGCATTTATGAACTAAGAAACATGTGAATTTTGAGCTCTTGAATTGTAAAATTATAATATGAAATTATTCACAGTTATTACCACTTGAGATTATATTGAATAATTTAGATTATTTCGCTTTATCAGTAATGGTATCTTTAAAAAAAATTCAAATAATTTTTTCACCCTGTTTCCAAGCATTCAAATCTTTACAGCAAGAGTAATTTTATAAATTTCAATTAAATGTTTTTCCTGTACAATATTTATTGCCTACAATCAATCAGTAATACTGAATATTTGTTTTTTTTTTTTGTTATAAGACATTGTCTTGAAATCAGAAAAAAAAACTTTTTCCAAAATAGAAAAAATGTGTTTTTAAATTTCCAGTTCAATTGCACTTAAACACTTCAATGCCGACTATCTAATGTCTTTTATAGAAATGGAAATATTAGTAATAAATACTTACAATTAAGGGTGGTGGCACTGAACGTTGTAAACATTAAAAACATTATCGAGAAGAAAATGTATCGGAAGTTGTTGAGCATGTGATTCGCATCGTTTCCTATTTGGAAGTAAAGAATCCCCACGAATATAGCCATAACCGCATGGATTATGAGTCGCGTCCGGGTTAACGATCTGTCGCGCCATAATATCAGAAACGTCCTCATCAACAGCAAGGATAATTGTCTCCAAAACGACAGGGCATAACGATCGCCCTGTTTACACAACTTACTAGGATCGATCTGCAGGTTGGGTGGTTTTATTTTCAATATTTTTATTGACGATGCCTTCTCTTTGGCGCTCAGGTGTGTTTGGTGTTGCGGCAATTGAGAATTCTGGGATTTCTGCGATTTGAAGGGAAACATTAGTAGGCTAAGGAGCCCTTTTGCTTCTGAGTATGGTTTTGAGTATGTCACTGTAGTGGACTCCGCAGCCAGTCCACTACTTCCCCACGTCGAAGAGGCCATTTCTAAAATCGGCGTCAGTGTTGGTGAGGCAGCCTCAGTCAATGGATGTGAATCGATTATTTCGGGCGCCTTTACAGGTGTAATCAAACCGCTTTCCATCATTCTTTCTGAAACCAAAAAATTTACTACAATACTTCGAAGAAACTAACCATCGCTGGTTTAGAACAAACCAATCTGGCCCATCGCTTCCATTTGTTTACGGCTAGTCTTATCCTTTCTGTATAAATCACATTTTCCATTGTTAATTTTCTCGTTCAGTCTATCATTTTGCTGTCCATAGTCATTTGTGGAAATTTCCAAAACTGTCCCAATCAATCCAAAGGAAATCATCACAAAGCACACACAGAATAGAAGAAGAAAAAACTACTTGAAAAATTATTTCGATAAAAACCAAAAGTCAGTGCGACAATTTTGGTAAATTATAAAAAAAAAAAAAATAAAGCAAAAAAAATGATTGAAATTGATGCGAACAACGTAAATTGTACGAATCCCTTGGTAAATGGCCATCATTACTTACGATAATCTGAAGGATTATACGATTCCGGGCATTTTAAATTTAATTCAGCTAAAAATGGCAACACATTCTCCGTTCCACCAGAATAGATGCATCGGCCATCTGCAATTGCAAACAAATGATCGAACATTCCAAAAACTAGAGCTGAAGGCTGATGAATGGTGCAGATTACGGTTCGTCCTTCCTCTGCTAACTTTTTCAACAACGAGACACACTGTGTTGTTGTCGAACTATCCAAACCACTGTAAGCACGATTCGATTCGTTACATAATCGATGCCAATTTATTTGGGTTCCAAGTTCAAATCGGTTGGCAATATTCAAAAGAAACCCGTCCATTCCGAAGTCAAATTGTGTTGAAAATTGATCCGAAGACAAGTAATGATGATGTTATCCATAAAAAGTTCCACAAAGAATAGCGTGATTTCCACATAAAATATAAAATCAAAAAAAAAATAATTTTAAACGCTTTTTATTAGTTTCCACATTTTTCAATCTTGACTACATGTTACAGGATCTTCCGTATTCTTGATGCAAGGAAGTTGACCTGTAATTGGATTTTCTGCTAATACACACCTTGTCGGTTCATCTAAAAATAGTACTGGTGGGTTATTGACTAGTTCCAATGCGATTCCTAGGCGTTTCTTCTGTCCACCGGACAGATTCATTGTTCTTGTCCGTCCGGATTCCTTCATACCGATGGCTTCAAGGATCTGTCGTGTCTGCAATTAAGTATGTCTTTAGAAACACTCATTGGGGTAATTTTTTTCCCAGTTTCAATTACTTACCCGCTCCTTTTTCTGAGCTGTACTAAGTTCGTTACCTATTTTTAAATTTACTGAAAAGTGCATAGCCTCATTAACGGTAAGGTAAGGCTGCAATCCATGATCCTGCGCAATAAACGCAGACTGATGGAGGAACCTCTTCAAATCCCGCTTGCAGTCATTCACGGTTATTTCACCGCAAATATTTTGGATCCTACAAAAAATTAAAAAGAAAACTTATTTTTCCTGAAAAATTTTTCCTGACAATTTTTACTGACAAATTTTTACTGAGCAATTTTTACTAATAAATATTTACGGACCATTTTTTTACGTTCTAATTGTACGGACAAATTTTTACTTACAAATTTTACTGACCGATTTTACTAACGAATATTTACTGATGAATTTTAGCTGACAACTTTTTACTGACAAATTTTCACAAACAAATTTTTACTGACAAATTTTTACGAACAAATTTTTAAAAAAATTTAACTGACAAATGTTTACTAACATTTTTTACTGACAAGTTTTTACTGACAAATTTTTACGAACAAATTTTTACTAACAAGTTTTTACTAACAAATTTTTATCGTCAAATTTTACTGACCGATTTTACTAACGAATATTTACTGATGAATTTTTACTGACAACTTTTTACTGACAAATTTTTTACTAACAAATTTTCACTGACAAATTTTTACTGACAAATTTTTTTACGAACAAATTTTTTGAAAAATTTTACTGACAAATGTTTACTAACAATTTTTCACTGACAAGTTTTTACTGACAAGTTTTTACTGACAAATTTTTACTAACAAGTTTTTACTGACAAATTTTTATCGTCAAATTTTACTCACCGATTTTACTAACAATTTTTTACTGACAAGTTTTTACTGATAAATTTTTACTGATAAATTTTTACTGACAAATTTTTACTGACAAATATTTACGGACAATTTTTTTACGTTCTAATTTTTACGGACAAATTTTTACTGACAAATTTTTATCGTCAAATTTTACTGACCAATTTTACTAACGAATATTTACTGATGAATTTTAGATGACAACTTTTTACTGACAAATTTTTTACTAACAAATTTTCAGTAACAAATTTTTAAGAACAAATTTTTACTAACAAGTTTTTACTAACAAATTTTTATCGTCAAATTTTACTGACCAATTTTACTAACGAATATTTACTGATGAATTTTTACTGATGAATTTTTACTGATAAATTAATACTAGGAAATTTTAGCTGACAACTTTTTACTGACAAATTTTTTACTAACAAATTTTCACTGACAAATTTTTACTGACAAATTTTTACGAACAAATTTTTTGAAAAATTTTACTAACAAATGTTTACTAACCATTTTTTACTGATAAATTAATACTAGGAAATTTTAGCTGACAACTTTTTACTGACAAATTTTTTTCTAACAATTTTTTACTGACGAATTTTTACTGCCAACTTTTTTCTGGACAAATTTTTGCTGTCAAATTTTAACTGACAAATTGTTACTGACAAGTTTTTATTGATAAATTTTTACTAACAAATTTTCACTGACAAATTTTTACTGACAAATATTTACGGACAATTTTTTTACGTTCTAATTTTTACGGACAAATTTTTACTGACAAATTTTTATCGTCAAATTTTACTGACCGATTTTACTAACGAATATTTAGTGAAATATTTTTACTGATGAATTTTTACTCATAAATTAATACTGATAAATTTTAGCTGACAACTTTTTACCGACAAATTTTTTACTGACGAATTTTTATTGCCAACTTTTTTCTGGACAAATTTTTGCTGTCAAATTTTAACTGACAAATTGTTACTGACAAGTTTTTATTGATAAATTTTTATGGACAAATTTTTACTGATAAATTTTTACTAGAATTTTTTTACTGAACATTTTTTACTAGAACTTTTGTACTGGAAATTTTGTACTGGAAATTTTTTACTGAAAATTTTTTACTGGAAAATTTTTGCTGGCAATTTTTAACTGAAATTTTTTAACTGAAATTTTCTAATGAAAATTTGTTACCAGAAATTCTTCTGAAAATTTATATTGAGGATTTTTACTGGTCAATGGCTTTTCTGTTATTTATTTAACTAACAAACTCAATCCTTTTGCTATTAAATGATTCTTCTCCAAAATTTAAATAAATAAATTTTCCTACCCATGTTTTCATAATCTACTTTGTATTTTACATTCGAAATCTTCAAAATAATTCATAAATTATAATCTATTGAATTTTGATATGAATTTTTCAATTGTTTCATTCTCAAAAAATAAATATATTTATATCTGTTAATGCTCTTTCGATTACAGCTTTTCATGTCGAAACATTCAAGATAATTTTATTACAATCATTTCAATTTATTTGTCCAAAGTTTAATTCGATAAAAATTTTATTTATAGCAACTTTGTATTGTACATTTTTAGAAAAACAAATTTTTATCAAATATAACATTACAAATTTTGAGTAATATGGTTTCTGTCGACGAAAAAGATCACGACTAGGAATTTGACTAAATTCTACGAGTAGCCAAAAACAACAAATCAAGTAACATAATTTTTATGTGTTTAATTATTTATAATTTGGTTCAAAATGTATTAATGGCAGTCACGACTATTTACTTACGTATATCCTGAAAGTATGTTCAGTAACGAACTTTTTCCGGCTCCAGATGGCCCCATAATTGCCGTTAAGTCACCAGCCTTAAACTTGCCATTTAAATTGGTCAGAATTGTTTTCTGTTCTGAAATTATAAAAATGACATCATGTAACATAGCATTAGATAAGCGCATAAATTTATCTTAAGTAAATTTTGATTTAAAAATTGGGTGTGTTCTAAGAAATTTTTTAAAATATTTTCAGTGATTTTTCTGTATCAATATTAATTGTAGGAAAATAAGTTTTTGACTATATTTTTTTATATAATGGATCAAAGAAAAAAAAAACTATATTTTAATTTGACTGAAAACCGCATCTTTATTACATATGAAAATTTTCAAAAGAGAATCTTCAATAAAACTTTTATGGGAAAGCCACAAATTTTATACACAAAAAAATTTTTTTTTTAATTTTCGTAGAGTAAATGGTTGTAAAATTTATTTCACTCTTTAACGCTACGACCTTGAGATCATTTGAAGGAGAGTTTAAGATTTCTGTGTGCCAGCGCTATTATTTTCCTAAGCGAGACTGTTTTGTTGTTAGTAGGCTTGATCAGTTAGGGTTTGTCAAAGCTTATAAAGCTTGGTAGTATGTTTGTTAAGTTAAAAACAAAGAACATGGAAATACAATTTTTAGATCTAGAAGCCTACAATAGGAGGTGGTTTTCAAATGAAAAGTTATAAATGAGAACAATAAGGTAATTTCCTAGCACTGCTAGGGTTGCTCATTACCGCGAATTCGTCAAGTTCCATAGACCACTTCTGGTATCGATCCTATGGTACGGATCTACACCAAAAAGTATCCCCCTTGCGGGACGAATCTCGTCAGCTGACGCTTTAATTTCGCTCAGCCCTCTATTCTACGAAGCTACGCTGTATGGAAATACCCGTCAATAAAGATCACGGATTGGGGTGCCATTGAGATCAATAACTACAAAGAAAGTACCATTACGGATGGTAGCTACATTTGTGAATAGGAATTAATATTTCTATTCATATGGAGGTCTTCTTAAACGTCTAGATATAAGTTTGACATAGTAGTAATTAGATTATAATAAGAGCTATCGGAAGCACTACCGACTTTCTCTAGTAGATCTGAAGATCTCAACTTTCAACCCAGTATCCTCCTTGCGACCCTGTAGAGTGTGGTTAGTAAAGGTGTATTCTGCAGAGTATATATAGAGTACAGCTGAGACACACAAGTTCTTAGGGGTCATAAAGTATTTTTGAATAGCTGAGATGCACATGTTTTTAGAGGTCATAAGGTATTTTTGAATAGCTGAAAAATGCTGATAGCTGAAAGACATTAGTTTTTAGGGGTCAAAAGGTATTTTTGAATAGGTGAGAAAAGCTGATAGCTGAGAGGCACAAGTTTTTAGGGGTCATAAGGTATTTTTGAATAGCTGAGAGGCACATGTTTTTAGGGGTCATAAAGTATTTTTGAATAGCTTAGAGTATCTGATAGCTGAGAAACATAAACTTTTAGGGGTCATAACGTATTTTTGAATAGCTGATAGGCACAAGTTTTTAGGGATCATAAGGTATTTTTTAATAGCTGAAAATTGCTGATCGCTGAAAGACACAAGTTTTTAGGGGTCAAAAGGTATTTTTGAATAGTTGAGAAAAGCTGATAGCTGAGAGTCATAAGTTCTAACGGGTCATAAGGTATTTTTGAATAGCTGACAGGCACATGTTTTTAAAGGTCATAAGGTATTTTTGAATAGCTTAGAGGAGCTGATAGCTGAGAAACATCAACTTTTAGGGGTCATAACGTATTTTTGAATAGCTGACAGGCACTTGTTTTTAGAGGTCATAAGGTATTTTTGAATAGCTGAAAATTGCTGATAGCTGAAAGACATTAGTTTTTAGGGGTCATAAGTTATTTTTGAATAGCTAAGAGCAGCTAATAGCTGAGAAACATAAACTTTTAGGGGTCATAAGGTATTTTTAAATAGCTTAGAGTAGCTGATAGCTAAGAAGCACAAGTTTCTAGGGGTCATAAGGTATTTTTGCATAGGTGGAAAAGCTGATAGCTGAGAGTCACAAGTTCTTACGGGTCATAAGGTATTTTTGATTAGCTGATAGGCACATGTTTTTAGGGGTCATAAGGTATTTTTGCATAGGTGGAAAAGCTGATAGCTGAGAGTCACAAGTTCTTACGGGTCATAAGGTATTTTTGATTAGCTGATAGGCACACGTTTTTAGGGGTCATAAGGTATTTTTGAATAGCTGAAAATTGTTGATAGCCGAAAGACACAAGTCCTTACGGGTCATAAGGTATTTTTGAATAGCTGAGAGGCACAAGTTTTCAGGGGTCATAAGGTATTTCAACATCGAAAACTAATAGTAAAGGCTCTTTGTGAGGTTAGACCAGACCGTTTAGGAAAAACGGTTAACCAAGTTTCTTATAAATAGGTCCTTAAAAAGTTCAGAAAATTGATTCTTTGCGTCAAATCGGACATTGCTGATAGTTGAGTGCTTCGGCACGGCAATGCATCTATTACCCGGCTACCTTCATCAACGAGATTTTGCAAAAAGAATAGATTTCTGTAGTTTCTAATTCCTCCCATCTTCTTTTTGCCTGATCTTAGTCCATATGACTTTTTTTTTATTCGTTAAGATTAAAAAAAAACACAAGAAAGGGCAACATCTTAAAACTGAAAAATGTTATAAAAAATTTGATGGAATTCAAAGAAATCGCCTAAAATTTATTTAAAAGAAAAATTAAAAAATGTCATTTAAAAAATTTAAAGAAATTTTTATGACATATTCCAGTTTTGTTTTTTTTTTATAGAAAAAAACCTTTCTTCATATTTGGGGCTATAATTTGACCATTACTTAATGAATGTTAACTTTTAGACGCTCAAAAATTTAAAGACTATCTGCGTAAATATGATTTTTATGTCATAATTTTACAAGAAAAATATCCAATGTTGTCAAATCGTACGATCTTGAAAACAAATTTTTTTTTTCGCTCAATAAAGCCAAAATTTCTAGTATTATAGTAGCTTGTATCGCTATTTTCTTAAAACCACATAAAGTGCAGATTAAAAACTTCAAGTTCAGATAAAAAAAATAAATATCAGTACTTAGAATTGACTGTTTAAGAAAATATGGGTCAATGACAAGTTCAGATTAAAATTTATATTATACAATTACTTTTCGTGGTTATTTAGGTATATCAATAGTTATTTGTGCATTTTCAGAGAATTAAATCCCATCTTTAAAGTATTGTAATAAATTACTCTTATAGCAAGAAAAGTATCTTTGACAGACTCATCTTTTTTTATAATTTAAAGAAAATATTATTAATTTCAGTATAAAATGGTAAATTTCAATTAAAGTAAATTTTATCTTAAATTATAAATTTATTTAACAACTATAAAATGACAAGTCTAAAAAAAATATAAATTTCAATTACAATATAAATAAAATTAAAAAAAAAAATTTTTTTTTGGCAAAAATTTTCAAAAATTTTTTTAGTTCAGAAATTTTTCGTCAAGTTTTTTTTTACATCCAAAATTTTCTACATAAGTGAATATAATTAACAAAATTATATATTCTTATTATGAAACAAATGAAATTCTATTATTATTGACAAAAGCACCACACACAAAAATTAATATGAATAACTCGAAAAGCTATCGAAAGTTTATTGACCGTACAAATTTGTATGCTAAAAACATTTTATCCACCCACTCAATTTTATGATAGACTTCAAAGTGTCGGTCAATGAAAAAGCTTTATCACATTATGAATACTATTGCATTTGCTGTTCTCCTCTGTAAAAGTTTATTGCAATATAATAGTTTTTAATTTAATATTAAAATAAAAACAAAACGATAAAAAAAATATATCAAATGATTTCTGATAATTTTTTTCGTCAAGTTCTATCTACTCGTACTATATGACGATTGTGATTGCAAACAATGTATTCGTGGGAATTTTATTTATTAATTTTTTTCTCTGCTTTAGAAAATGCATTTTCTTATCATTTTCATATAATTTTTTTTGTTTTTCAAAAAAGTTCAAAGTACGTTTAGTCAAAAGCCTTAGTGCAAAAGTTCATTGTATTCACACTTTAGATGAAGGTTTGGCTACTATTTTTTGTCAATAAAACGAATATGATCAGTAAAATAATAGGGGTCTGGATAAGTTTAACAGAGGCAGACGGAAGTAAATGATGATAGCCTTCAGTGCATTATTTTTTCTTATATTATTTTGAGGTCTTTTTTCTTTTAATTCTAGACAACGTTCAGTGTGCATAGTTTAAAACTTATATTCAAAGCTCACGCATTACGCTCTACCTTGAACGTGATTGCGGCTTTTGTTGTGGTTTTTTTTATCGTAAATTTTTTTTTGAGTTACTGAAAATCAATGTGAAATTTTTGCCTTTGTTTTTTTGTAATAATATTAAAAAAATAAAATAATTTTGTTTATTTTTTAGTAAAATTATTATTTTTTTTTATTATGGAATATTATTTTCTGTATTACAAAATTAAGTTAAATTTTTGTTTCTCCGTAAAAACAAACCCTTTTTTTACAATAAATTCACAATTAATTTAATTTAATTCAATTGAAAATTTTCGAATAGAAATAATTTCTTTTTCAGTACTTGTCTATGTGACTGCTGACTATTAATTGAAGCTCTTGTACAGAAAATTTCAATTTGATTGTACCGAGAGTGAGTATCCATAAACTTTTTCAATAGCAAATGTTGTTGTTAAATAATGGCAAAACAATCCAAACATATATATTTATATGTGTGTATGTATGTATGTATGTGGTTAGCTTTAAGAGGGGAAGGTAGGTGAGTGGGTAGGATAATCGAAATTTAGTGGGAAATGCTCATATTAAATTTTCAATTGGAACACTTTAAATAACAAGTATTTCCGCTATTGTTTCTGTGCACTTGGTAATATTTCTTTTACGAAGCTTTACGAAAAGCTTAAAGAAAGTTACCAAAATTTCTTATTTATTTATCCACCTCCTGAAAATTTCAACTATTTTTAATTCACATAAAAGATTCTGTTGAAAAAGCTATTAATATCTTATTGTCAGATAAATGTACTAACGTTTTTTTTAATAGTTTCATTGATATATCTTCCCTTTAATAGGCAATCAGGCTTAATAGAAAGTTGTGAAAATTTCGAAAATGCATTGAATGAATGTATTCTCATATGCACCTGTTTGATTGTATGGACATTTTTCTCTCAATTCTGATAAATCCGTGTTTTCCCCTTATTTGAATAAATTTTATAGCTTCTCTAAAAGTATTAAATTCTATTCGAACTTTATATGCAATATAAAATGTTTACTAGTTTTTGTAAATATACTATTGGATTTTTAACTTTTTAGTTTTAGACCAAAAATAAATTCAAAAAATGAAAATAAAAAAAATGGATTTTCAGAGATGTAAAATTTTAAATTTTAACAATTTTTTTGTAAATAAAATTTTTTTTTAGACTAATTTTTTAGTTTATAAATAAAAATAATTTCATAAATTCGATAGAAAAAAATGAATTTACAATCTTTTTTATAAAAAATTTTGTAAAAAAATTTAATTTCTGTAAATTTATTTTTTGATCTTAATTTTTTTAGTTTTACAGTAAAAATAAATTCATCAAATTGATAGAAAAAAAGAATATTTTCAGGTAATCGTAACTTCTTTAATAAAAATTTTTTAACTTTTTTAAAAAATTTTAACTCTATAAATTTTTTTTTGTATCCTAATTTTTATATTTTAGAGCAAAAATAAGTTCATAAAAACGATAAAAAAAAGTAAACTTTCAGGTAATTGTAAGCTTTTTTATCAGAAATTTTAGTTTTTAAATGTAAAATTTAAAAAGTTCACTAATTTTTGGAATCTTAATTTTATAGTTTTACAAATAAAAATTAATAAAATCGATAGGAAAAAAATGGATTTTCAAGTAATCGTAAAATTATGTATGTAAATTTTCTTTTGTGTTTTGATTTTTTAGTTTTAATCATAAGCTTTTTTTATAAAAATTTTTATTTAGATAATCGTAAAAAAAAACTTAATTTTTGTTGAATTTTATGAAAATTTTTATGTAAAATGAGAAATTTTCATTACTTTTTATAAATTTATTTTTTAATTTAATATTTGTAGTTTTAGATCGAAAATAATTTCATAAATTCGTTAGGAAATAATCGATTTTTAGGTAATCGTAGCTAATTTGACAACAAATTTTAGTTTTTTAAATTTTGTAAAAAAATTTACGTAAAATTTAAAATTTTTACTAATTTTTATAAATTTATTTTTGGATTGTAATTTTTTAGTTTTAGAGCATAAATAATTTCATAAATTTGGAAGAAAATAATAGATTTTTAGGTAATTGTAAGCTTTTTTTTATAAAAAATAAATAATTTCTTAAATTTTGTAAAAAAAAATATGTTTGGATTTTTAATTTTTAAGTTTTAAAGCAAAAATTAAAACCGATGGTAAAATACTGGATTTTTAGATAATCATAAGCTTTTTTTAAAAAAAAATGTTATTTAGATAATTGTAAGGTTTTTTTTACAGAAAAATTTCTTTTTTTTTTAATTTTGTACATTAGTTTTTAGTTCTAAAATTTGTAGAAAAATAATTTTATCAATAAAATTTTATGTTCGAAAATCGTGTTTGCAAAAATTTATTTCAGATAATCCATAGGCTTTATATGGACACTTTTTTTTTATAAAGTTTCTAATTTAAAATAAGGATTATTCACTAGTTTTTGTGAATTTGTTTTTAAACCTAAATATTGTGGTTCTGTACCGAAAAACAATACTTAAAAATTGTTATAAAAATAAGCTTTTTTTTAGGAAATTTTTATTTTTTTTAAATTTTATAAAACGTTTACTAATTTTTTGTAAGTTTATTTTTGAAGCTAAAAATTGATTCTTTATGCAAAATAAATTTCATAAACAAAAGAAATAGAAAAAAATACTTCAAAATAATTGGAAATTAGTAGGTTCTGCCCCACTCTATATCCCTACCACTTAAATGAATTGAGTCGTTTACTTTAAATGTGGGGGTTACATTTCAATAAATTTAAAAATACTGATAGGCAACTTTTTTGCATTCATGGTGTTAGATTATTCAATAGTGTTTGTAGTACTAATTTTATTATTACCAAATGGACTTGCCTCACTTACAAAATTAATGGATTTTTTTAATCGTTAATTAGACGGATAATTTTTCAATAGTATCAGCCTTTTTTTTAATAATAAAAATAAAATAATATCCAATTTTATATAAATATTTTTTCATTTAATAGAAAAGATAAAAGTAAAACATAGAAAATAAATTTTCATAATACTATATTAGAAAATATGCAATAGATACTTTTAGCTTAGGATAAGATTGTACCTTTTATAAATCAAACGAGAATGGAAAATATTTTTCGGGATTATTTAAAGCCAAATTCCTGTCTTTCTGCAAAGATTTTCTATCCAATTAGGCATTTATCAAGCCCATTTTATGGCAAAGATTTTCTATCCAATTTGCTCATTTACTTAGGATGTATTGTTCAGTATACATTTTTCATATATTTAGATCAGGACGTAAATATTTTCTCAATGAATTGTAACTTCTTGTATAATGGCTTTAAAACTCGAACAAGCTTTGAATGTATTTCTTCACATTATAAACTTCATTTTCATTAGTTTTCCGAGGAGACTTTTTTAAAGTTTATCGTGTTTCTCAAAAGCATCATCCCCAACTAATGTCAAACTTGTTTTTCGTAATTTCTTAGAATTGTCCCCGTATTTCTATACTTAGAAATGAGAATTTTATTGAAGTGGAAAAGTATTCTTATTTAGTTTTTAATAAATACTTATCAATACCATCAATATTAAAAAAATCTATAGTTTCTTACAATATTACCAGTATTACTAAAATTTATCTGAGCTAAATTGTCCCTTAATATATTCGGCAAAAAATAATTTCAACCTGAGTGAACACCAAAATTTTGTGTTAAAACAAAAATTACTTTATAAATAAAATAAATAGAAAATAAATACATGAAAATTGTAGAAACGAAAATTACTTATTAACGAATTATTTTCTTTTATAAAACTGTACGATATTTTAACTGTTTTTATTTTGGAGGGGGGGGGGTAATGTAAGGTATATAAATTTATTGAAAGGTTTAAGTAATTATTTATTTTATAAATCAAATTAATAGAAGAAAAAAATTATTGAATACTTAAAAACTATAAAAAGAATTATTTTAATCACAAGTTCAAAGAGCAAGAAAACGTACTAAATTTATCTATCAAAATAATTTTACAAATACAATAAAATTCGGCTCAAAAAATTTTATTTTTTTGGTAATAAAAAATACTTAATAAGAACAACTGGAGAAAAAAAAAAGTTTTTAAAAAAATCTTTTTTGACATAGAATAAAAAAAACTAAATATGCGGATTTTTTTTTTAGAAATACTATTAATTTCCTAATTATGGTTTTAAAAGAATAAAACTGCCATAAAGTTTTGCATGCGCAAAATATTTTATACTGACTAATGGGCGCTCATAAAAGATACTTACTCTTATAAATGTCAAACTTTAAGGATGCAAATAACAAATTTTCACAAACTTTTCGAAAGCTAATTTCCTGTAGAAAATTTCCAAGTTCAACAAAATGATGCAAATATGCAAGAGAACAAAGTATTGATTTTCAACATTGCACATGTGCCTTGTTTTGAGTTTTCGAAAGCCAAATTCAACTTAAAGCTTCCAAAGTACAATACATAAAAAGGTTACCAAAAAAAAAAGGAAAAAAAATCGCATTTTTCTCCAGTTTGAATAATTTTACTTAACTATAAAGAAAAGTTGATCTCCTTTAAAGGATTTTTAACTTTTATTTATTCTTTTATATAAAAATTAAAGTTATTTTTATTATTTATTGATTTTAAAAAAAATCAATTACTTATTACAGAGCTAAACTTATAAAAATCTACTTTTCAGACGTGTCAGAAAGTTTGGTCCTTTTGCTATTTTATACATAAGCTCTGCAATATCCCATATATAAAAGTGGGTAAATTTTCAAATTAAAGCTTTAAACTTCAGCAAAAATTATAGCCAAAAGGGGAATGGTCAACTTTTCTCTGAGCGATGAAGGTTACTCTCAATAAACTACACTTTCTCCCATATTGCACACATGCATGTAATTTAATAATAAAATTAAGCTTAATAATAATGATATTAAATGGTATTCAAAACAATGAAGAAGAAGAAACCAGACTAAACATTAAAATAAAAAGCTTCCGTTTTGTTAAATAATAAGCAACAAATTCAATCAAATTCGGTGACACTGAACTTCAAAATTTGTCCATTCGTAACGGGCGCCCAAAATATTTAGCAAATGTACACTTGAACTGTGTGCCAAATACACGTAATTTAGTTCATTCAGATTTTGGCAGAAATTCTATTTGGAGCATGTCCAAGCCGAAATTCCACCCTAACAAATCTGTTTCCCCAATTGTTCAAATTCGAAATGTAGCACGCTGTAAATAAAATATAACACATTGACCGATGTAGAATTTCTCTTCCGAATAGACAGAGTGTTCTGAAAGTAGGTGGACATTTTTTTAATTTGACGCCATTTTGATTAACTGTCATTCTGTCAGTAGACATAGCAAATAGTTACGGGAAAATTATTATAAATTATTAAAATCTTCAATAATTTGTAATTTTTATAGAAAAGCATTTAATGAAATTAATTTTTCATTATTATGACACTCAGAATATTACGTTAAAAATTGGATCGGAATAATTTTGATAGACTTGATACAATGTTCGATAGACCAACCAAAGCCAGTCAACCGAGATCAAGCTGCATTAAGTGAAAGTATCCAAGAAGCTCTATAAAAAGTGAATCTTTCTCAAATCGTTTTTTTTTTTTGCTGGAATGTGCATTTACATCCGAACAAAAATCAGGCAAAACAGGATATTCAGCCCAAAAATCATCTTCACCTTAGGCAGTAGTGCAAAAACATTTTAAAGCTCCAAAAAATAATACCCTGATTTTAACAGAAAATTGATGATTATTTCCATTATTTTGACTTAAGTGAATTTATTAAGTAGCAAAATAACCGTTTTTGGGGATGTGTAAATTTATAGGAAACTCAAGGACAATTAAAGATGGAAAGACCCTCAAAGAGTAATCGAAAGTGTCATTGGTTTTGGGCCGGTGGTTTCTTAGGGACGCTGATGTCAATGCTCTGAAGGTGACTATTGAGCAATATAGACAGAAAACTTTTTCAGCTGTAAACTAAACCAGTTTGAGCTTGACGACATGTGGTTCCAACAGGACTGTGCCACGTCATCAATTTTTTATCCTTATTCCGCAGATTTAACGACTCACGATTTCTTTCTATGACAATACATATTGGAAAAGGTCTTCACCAACCATCTGCAGACAATTTATTAACTGAAAATGTGTCGATGACATTGAAAAATGAGCAGACAACTGAAAAATGAGCAGACAAATTACTACAAGGCCCCAGAGTCGTCTATTTGACCAATTTTATTTTTTGTCTGTTTGTATTTAATATCCCTCAGATATAGGTCAAGAGTATCTTTATAGCGACATAGCTATGAGGCCATTTAGTGACAAACTCATTGTACGATTGGGAAGCTACCTAAGCAGGACTTAACTATAGTTAGTAGGGTAGAATTTTGTGAATCATATTTTTATATTCTATAAGATTTTTAAAAAAAAAATCTTCTGAAGAAGCAGCTTCTTTATGATAAGAACTTTGATCGCGAAATCATTATTGGCCGCGTGGCTTTCACATTATACGTGATTAGTGATGAACTGAATGCCACAGAATTGGCAAAAAGGACAATGATGAAAATTATGTATGAGAGGTGTATGCCCAATTCTAGATTCAAAGAAGCTTACGTGCCCAGAATTTTTTATATAGACTGTTTGATTTCCAAACTAGTCAGAAATTATGGGTATCGCTATTGGTGCAGTCTAACACCGCTGAAAAGTTTATAAGGTTGACGTCTAGATGGCGCCTCTTGCAAAAATCTACTTAATTATCATCCTTCAAATGATTCCTGTCAAAATTTGACAGCAATCGGTCGATTGGTTCGTAAGATATAGCATTTTGAGTGAAGCAACTCAATTTCGAACTAGTCGTACGAGCACAGTTGATGCAGAACGCAGTGGACGCCCAAAAGAGGTGGTGACGGCAGAAAACATCAAAAAAATCCACAAAACAATTTTAAATGACCCAGAATGGCAACTAACACCTTTAGCCATCCGCAGACACGATGACTGGACCAATAGCGACACTTTTTTGTCGACTCATTGGAGAACCACTAACAAACCAGTGTATTCAACATCCATACCGAAATTCTGGGCGCGAAAGCTCCTCAGAATCCGGATTGGACATACTGCTCTTACCCATAACTTCCTTTTTGGCAACACCAACCGTCCCTTCTGCCAATCCTGTGGCACCCATTTCACTGTCTACCATATTCTACAGGAATGCCACATAACCAAGAACTACTTTGCGAGCAGGATTCCTCCCATTATGGAGCTCCTCGATCCAACAACTCCATTCCCTAGTCCCCTATTTAATCTTCTACAACATACTAATCTGCTCCACAAAATATAACAAAATTCTCAACTTTCTATACTACTAACCAGAGACCAGTTTCTCTCAGAAAAATTCCCACACGTACTACGAAGTCGCCAAATGGCCTCACGGTCGTGGCGCTATGAAGTGGCCCCTGGCACATGTCTAAGGGACCTTACAAACAAACAAACAAACAATTTTAAATGACCGTAAAGTGAAGTTGAGCGAGATAGCTGAGACTTTGAAGATATCGATAGAGCGTGTTGGACATATCGTGCATGAATATTTGGGCATGCGAAGGCTGTGTGCAAAGTGGGTGCCGCGTGAGCTCACTGTGGACCAAAAACAACAACGTGTTGATGATTCTGAGCAGTGTTTGGAGCTGTTCAAGCGCAATAAACCCGAATTTTTGCGTCGATATGTGACAATGGATGAAACATGGCTCCGTCACTACACTCCAGAGTCCAATCGGCAGTCGGCAGAGTGGAGAGCGAGCGACGAACCGAATCCAAAGCGTGGAAAGACGCAAAAGTCGGCTGGCAAGGTGATGGCGTCTGTTTTTTGGGATGCGCATGGTATAATATTCATTGACTATCTCTAGAAGAGACAGACGATCAACAGCGACTATTATATAGCGTTATTGGATCGTTTGAAGAAAGAAATCGCTAAGAAACGGCCTCATTTGAAGAAGAAAAAAGTGTTGTTTCACCAAGACAATGCACGTTGTCACAAGTCGATGAAAACGATGGTCAAGCTCAATGAATTGGGCTACGAATTGCTTCCGCATCCATCGTATTCTCCAGATCTGGCCCCCAGCGACTTTTCTCTGTTTGCAGACCTCAAGAGAATGCTCGCTGGCAAGAAATTTAAGACCGATGATGATGTGATTGCCGAAACTGAGGCCTATTTTCAGGCAAAACCGAAAGAGTACTATAAAAATGGTATCGAAAAGTTGGAAGATTGCTATAATCGCTGTATTGCCCTCGATGTTGAATAATAAAAATGAATTTTGCCAAAAAAAAATATTTTTACTGTGTTATCTTATAAACTTTTCAGCCGAACTTGATATAATAAGGACTCTGCGGCTGCTAAGGAAATATTCCCTTAGCAGCCGCAGAGTCCTTGTTATATGTCTAGATAGGGCTACTGGTGTTAGCTGCCATTTTGTTAATAGGCGAATTAGATTCGCACTGGGCGAGGGAGAATTTTTCCAGCTAGCTCGTTAGCATCTTATATGCTCAAAATTCCCATACGGTCTGGTACCCAACGCAACTCAATACACCTATTGCTGACTAAGCTATGTCGAATATGACTACATACGGTGTCATTCAATGACCCATCAAGTTACCTAATACTTAGAAAATAACAGTACTCCAGCCTTTTAACAGTTCCCACATCCGCCTATAAGGAAATATTCCCTTATCAGCCGCAGAATCCTTGGATAAAGAATGATAATCTTCTTACTTTCAACTCTGCTTCGAACCACATTTTCCAATCTGGCTGAGGGAGAAAAGTTTCCAGATTGAGGGAAATTCCTTTCTAGAGGAAATATTAATAGGATTAAATACAATGAATCCATTTTTGAGCTGGAGGAGATGATAATATTTTTGATTAAAGTGCGAAGGAAGTAACTGGAAATGCATAGATTATTGTAAATAAAATTCAAATCGAAGATTCTCGAAGATATTAAAAGAAAGGTTTTCGATCAGTTTTGATTAGTCTGGATTTTCCCGGAATTTTCGACAATTTTGATAGAATTTAACGGAAAGATTTTATTAATTTTTCTAATTAGTTTAAGAAAATTCATTTTGAATTTACCTAACATTTTTCGATTTACTGGAGTTTTATCGTAATTCTCAAAAAGATCTAAATATGGACAAATTTTATCGTATTTTATTATAATTTTTATTGATTAAAACGGCTTACCCATTTTAATTTATAAATTCCAGTCAATAAATTGTAAAAAATTATTTTGTTTTTTTGAATAATTTAAGACTTTGCCAACTCAAAAATAGGAATTTGATCGTAATTTGAAATTGTTATAAAATTGGCAATTTTTACGACATTATTAAATTTTTTTTAGTAGTCATTAAACTATATTTAGTCATTAATACTTTAAAATTCTCTATTTTACTTTTATGTAAATTTAGAGTATTTTTTTAGAATATACCAAAAGTTTATCGTAAGTTTTTTAAACCAACAAACTGAACAGAATTTAATTAACTGCACTGAAATTTCGAATAACTTTAATTAATTTAGGGATATTTTATCAATTCTTCCAATTAGTTTAAGAAAATTCATTTTAAATTAAGATAAAATTTTTGACCTTTTCGAGTTTTATCGTAATTCTCAAAGATATCCAATATGGACGAATTTTATCGTAATTTATTGTAATTTTGATTTTTTTTAATATATTATTCTTTTTTGTTGGATAAGTTAGAATGTTTCAAGTCAAAAATTTTAATTTTATCGTATTTGGAGTACAAATGGAAAACCCGTTTTTTTTCAAAAGTTGAGGCTTTATTGTAGGAAAATGCTCGCATATTCATTCTTCAAAGTAGAATCCATCGCTAGCCATAACTTTTTCCCTTCTTTATTGCAGCATACGGATTACATGTCGAAAAAACTACTCATCTTTTAAGGTGATTCACGAATCGACCCTATTTTGGGTCTCTTCGTAAGATCGGAAATGCTGCTCAGCCGACATCGATCAGAAAAAGTAGTAGTCGGAAGGTCGACGATGTCTAGTATTCTGCGTCCCATTTCAGTGTTTCAGGTAGGTTTTAACCACCTTAACATCTTACGATAAAATTTATTAAAAAAATTAGAATTTTGTGATTTTACAATAAATTTTAACGATTTTCAAAATATTTTTGTATAATTTTTTTTTGATACAAAATTTCAGAATTATTCAAACTGAATTAGGATTTTATCGTAAGTTTTATTGCAAAACTTCAACAGTTATTATGCGACTTTATAGAAAGCAAAAACAAATTTATTCAAAGTACTTGCCTTCGCTAGCTATACATTTTTCCCATCTCTCGGGTAATTTGTGGATACCACGCTAAAAAGTTCCTTCTCTTTCGAGGCAAACCACTCATCAAGCCATTTTCGGACGTCGTCGTTAGAATCGAAGTGCTGCTCAGCGAACGCGTGGCCATCGACGAAAACAGTTGGTAGTCGGAAAGGGACAGGTCTGGTGAATAAGCGGGGTGGGGTAGCACCTCCCAGTTGAGTGTCTCCAAGTAGTTTCGGACCATTTTTGACGTGTGCGATGGTGCGTTGTCGTGGAGGAAAATCAGCCTGTCATGTCTTTGTTGATAATACGTCCTTTTTTCACGCAGAGCACGGTGCAATTTGATCAGTTGTTGGTGGTAGCGGTGGGCATTAAGAGTTTCACCAGGTTTCAACATCTCATAGTAGACGATACCCTACTGATCCCTCCAAATGCACAGCATCGTCTTCCGTCCGAAGCGATTTGGTCTTGGGGAAGATGTTGATGATTGGCCGGGATCAACCCACGATTTCTTGCGTTTAGGATTCTCGAAATATATCCACTTTTCATCGCCTGTCACAATCCGATGCAGCAATGACTTTCTTTTTTGTCTGGCGAGCAAGATTTCGCATGTGTTTTGGCGTCGCTCCATCTGCCTATCGTTCAATTCATGCGGCACCCATTTTCCGATCTTTTCAATCTTCCCCATGGCACGCAGACGCATGGAAATGGCTGGTTGAGTAAGACCCAATTGCTCCGCGAGCATTTTTTGCGATTGGGTATCGTCTTCGTCCAAAAGAGCCTGCAATTGATGGTCCTCAACCTTCCTAGACCAATTTTCACGCTTCTTGTTCCACAAGTCAAAATTACCATCTTTGAACCGACGAAACCAATCTCGGCATGTTGTTTCCGATAAACCACTGTCACCATAGGCATCCATGAGCATTCGATGCAATTCGGCAGCAGATTTCTTCAAATTGAAGCAGAAAAGCTAAGCTTCCCGCATATGCTCTTTTTCTGCCACAAAACTAGACATGATTAGCAAAGGAAAAATGTATGTTGTTGTACGAAGTTGCTGACAATGTACACTGATTAATGTTGACAGATGTCAAACTCATAAAAAAAAAGTATTGCGTGCCCATGGTAGCTTAATACGCTCACTCACGCCATCTATGAACAAAGAGCGGATGTAAGCTTATACACCTGATATTGTAAAGAATTGGATCTACTAAGCTTCCCTGAGGGACACCAGCAGATGTAGGATAAATATGAGAATACTCAATATTTTCAACTGTCTGAAAATATTGGTCTCAGAGATAGGTTTTAAGGATGTGAAAATAATCACAAGGTAGGACTCGCTGTGATTACCAAAACAATCCAGCATATTATTCTTTGGAAAATAAAATTAAATTAAATACACTATAAATTCAGTTTTTATAATAATACTTATTAAATTATATTACTTAAGCCTTTTAATTTTTTTATAGTATTCGTTCCATTATTTCCATTTCTATCATCAATTAAATAATAAAAAATTTTAACGAGTATTAGAAATAAAAATTGTACACACTTGAGATAGAGTAAGTACTCTTAGAATGAGAAAAAAATAATATTAGTTTTCAGCATTTAACCGTTATTCGCAAAAGAATTTCATAATATGTATAAGTGTTCTTTGTGGGGTCAGACCGTCGATTAACATTGAAGCGTAAAAGCCTCAGGAAAAAAGTTCCTTTCAAGGTCCAAGGTCCTCTATTTATCTTATCAAAGTCCATATGCCTTTAATTACTCTCCAATATTGGAAAATACTTGAAAGGACATCATCTAGGTATCGTCGATAAAATACAAACAAGTCTTGAACTCAAAAGTAAAAGTGATTTTTTAAGCCAAAAAAAAAGTCTTCCTTATTTTTTGGCCATCCAAAGAGAGCAGAAGGTATTTTTAGAACAAATTAACATATTGTAGAATATATATTTTTTTTCATTTATACATCAACTAACTATAATTACCGAAATTTCCTAATGTCTATTATTAACTAAATAATTATAATTACCCATAAAAAATGTACGTTCGATAAGAAAACTTTTATAAAAATTGAATGAACGACAAAGTTGATGGCAACAAGTTGTCACACAGCTGAGATGTGTGCTAAATCCTCCCACGTACAATATGGACAAGCTCTTCGGTTCAAAAGTTCAAAGGCTTTCAGAATTTTCCGTAGGTATTTGTGCATTTGATTTACGACAGTATAAAACTGTAAATGAATATTTGCCATTCATTCAAAGTTCAAAGCTTTCATGTATGCGATTTCAAGGGGATTGCTTTTCTGTTCACAAAAATCTTTTTCAGTCATCGCTGCTCAGAATGAAAACTGACCATACCTTAACATAGTTTTTTTTTTTATAGAAAACCCTACCTAAAATAACAGAGAACATTTATAGCTAATAAATAAATATTTAAATAAGATCCTTATTAAATCAATCAGCTATTTTTTATGATTTGCACTTTTCTACACTATCAGTTTATGTACCAGGATCACAGATTGTACAAGAAGTTCATTCATGCAAGCGACTCAACCGTATTATGCGTATTCGTGGAGATATTAAAATGCCTGATGAATAAATTTACTATTGGATAGTCTCGGACACAAAAAATATCCCTCGAATTTCAAGGCAAACAGAACTGAAAGCAAGTATTTGCTTATTTAGTACCAACTGGTTACGTGCCAGTAGGACGACATTCAAATACAGTGAATACCATCACCTACAATATTTCAGTCATTTTGAAAAGGACCAACCATATTTTGTCTGTTCTTTTTATTTTATTATCAATTCTAAGAATTCCATCCTTTGATCTTTTGTTCGAGGGAAATATTCAGTTAGCAGAGTATCATAAAAGTGCAGGAATGCACAACACATTATTACGTTCATGTACAAGCTGCAAGCTCCAAGTACAGTGCATTTCGGGAATATACAGTTTCACTTTCAGATACATGTGATTTCTGCTTTCAAATTCCTTTCTTACCTTGCTACGTATTCATTTTAAAACCTTTCCTTTTTTTACGGAACAACTTCGCTCAGTCAGCATTCGAATCCCTTTAGTTACCCATTTTGAATACAATTTTCCTTATTCTATAACCAGAAGCTCCTTTAACAATAAAAGTTAAATGAAAAACTATCCCCACTTTTCTAAACGTCCTTCGACACTATCAGGCTTTCAGAACAGGATTAGTAAGTGCTACAATTCCCGGCAAGCTCATTCCCAGCTTAAACCAACCAATATGACATGTCGTTTATACAAGGACACTCTCCATAGTTTTCGTGGATATTGCATCCAACTTTTATGCACAGCACCAAATAAGTGCCAGCATCCTATTGGCAGAAGTCATGCTACCCCGATACCAATCCTTGATTGTGTGCGTTTAATGGGGTCAATGCATAGTCTGTTGTACATTGCCAACAAAGCATTGCAATGATAAGAATCCAAGCACACTGACGACTATTCCTCCCAAATTTCGGTAAAGACGAGCCTTTCAAAATCGATTTCCCCAAAATTGGCATGCATGGAGAAATGCTTAGTAATATTCTGAGTAAGTATTTACGTTTGTATTAGAGAACAGTGCAATAGCGAGACGTTGGCACTTAGGCACGCATAGGATGTAAATTAGCAAAATATAAATTCAGATATTACGAGTATCACTTGTTAATTGGAATTTATAACAAATAATAAATAACATTTATTTTAATGCAATTACAAATAATCAATTCTCATCAAAATTAGTAAATTACAAAAAAAATTTTCGGTAAGAATTTCTGCTGAAAATTTTCACTAAAAATTTACGATAAAATCAGTTTTTTCTTAAAAATGTTCGGCAACAATTTTCAGTAAAAATGTTCGGTTAATAAATTTTCGGTAAAAAAGTTTTCGGTAAAAATTTTTGGTAAAAAATTTTGGTAAAAGTTTTCGGTAAACAAAATTTTCGGTTAAAAAAATTTTCGACAACAATTTTCAGTAAAATAAATTTTCGATAACAATTTTCGGTAAAACAAATTTTCGGTCGAAATTTTTGGTAAAACATATTTTCGGTACAAATTTTCTGTAATACAAATTTTCTGTAAAACTAATTTTCGCTAAAATTTTCGCTAAAAATTTTCGTTACAAATTTTCGCTACAAATTTTCGCTACAAATTTTTGCTACAAATTTTCGCTACAAATTTTCGCTACAAATTTTTGCTACAAATTTTTGCTACAAATTTTCGCTACAAATTTTCGCTACAAATTTTCGCTACAAATTTTCGCTACAAATTTTCGCTACAAATTTTCGCTAAAATGTTCGCTACAAATTTTTGGTAAAAATATTCCGTAAAAATGTTCGGTAAAAATTTTCAGTAAGAATTTTCTTCGCTACAAATTTTCGCTAAAATGTTCACTACAAATTTTTGGTAAAAATATTCCGTAAAAATGTTCGGTAAAAATTTTCAGTAAGAATTTTCGGTAAAAATTTCCGATATAAATTTTTGTTATAAATTTTCGGTAAAAATTTTTGCTAAAATTGTTCGGTATAAATTTTCGGTACAAAAAATATACTGTAAAAAAATTTTCGGTAACAATTTTCTGTAAAACAAATTTTCGCTAAAAATTTTCAGTAAAAATTCCCGCTAAAAATGTTCGGTGAAAATTTTCAGTAAAAATTTTGGGTAAAAATTTCCGATTTAATTTTCGTTATAAATTTTCGGTAAAAATTTCCGCTCAAATTGTTCGGTAAAAATTTTCGGTACAAAAAATATACTGTAAAAAAATTTTCGGTTAAACAAATTTTCGCTAAAAATTTTCGATAAAAATTTCCGTAAAAATGTTCGGTAAAAATTTTCAGTAAAAATTTTCGGTAAAAATTTCCGAAATTTTCGGTAAAAGTTTTCGCTAAAATTTTTCGGTAAAAATTTTCGATAAAACAAATTTTCGCTAAAAATTTCCGCTAAAAATGTTCGGGAAAAATGTCCGGTAAAAATGTTCAGTACAAATTATCAGTAAAAATTTTAAGTAAAAAAATGTACTGTAAAAAAATGTTCGGTAAAAAGTTTCGGTAAAACAAATTTCCGCTAAAAATTTTCGGTAAAAATTGGTAATAGGCATTTTTAGTATAACTTGTCCGTTAATTTCAACTAAATTATGCTACATTCAAAATATTTGAAAAAATAAAAGTTCCCATAAATGACATAAATTTTATACCAAGTCTACTCTATATTTTTCTCGGAATTTCACTTATATTTCTTCGAAATACTTTATAAACAAAAGAAGAGAATTTTTCTTATCATAAAATTCCCAAGAAACTAATGTAAATACGAAAAGTTTTGATAAATAAAATTATTTTTCGTACAAAGTCCATGATAAATTTATAAGTTTTGTAATATTGTATTATTGTATGGAAAATCGAAAACGTTTTCAATAAAATCGTAATTTTCAAGTAAACACTTATTTGGTCGTATAGTTGAGGGATGCATACACACGAATGGTCTAAGGTTATTTTATGACCCAATTTCAAGCTTTTTATTCAGAAAAGATTAATTACACAGTATTCGTTCAATAAATTATATTATAATATTCTTCCCTATATTAAGATTGCGGTTTTAATTTTTATAATATTTTTAAAAAATATGTTAAATATTTTTTTCCAAATCATAACCTTGCAACAAAAATGATAGGCAGCTTAACTGTGAACGTAGTCCGATTTTTTTTTAAAAAGTTTGCTTGTAGACAAAAAAAACTACTAATAATAATAAATATTTATTTCGTTCTTATCAACAAGAAGAATTTTATAAACTCAACAAAAAATACGTCAAGTTTTTTGTATAAGAAGAAAATTATGTTTTATTTGAATTCATCTCTTTTTGATTCTGCTTAAAAATTTACATCAATAATTAGCACTAATACTACTAGTAGTAATTAAATTACTTTTAAAAATAAATCTATATTTTTAATTTATTGTAATTATAAATGTTTCTGGGCATATGAAATGTTAACTATAAAAATTCTTCTTTAAATGTATCAGTTCCATTAATGAATTATGCCGAGTTATTCACTTTGTAGTCGGGAAAGTAAGGCCCTGTAATTTGATATTAAAAATTAACTAATATTATTTAGAATAGATTTAATTTAGATTGAAATTTGCCATTTTATTTGATGAATTGTATATTTTTATACAAATTACTGTAAAAAGGCTATTGTATCCCGTAAAAATTAATTACTAGTGCTAGTTTTGATCTGAAGTTGTGTTTGGTCTGTATTTTTCTTTGCAAAAAGAGAACAGGAGAGATCATTACCATCAATTCTGTGCGATTTTACTGCATGAAAAAGGATTTTTTTTAAGACTTAAACTTGACCATATTTAATCTGGATTATATGTGATTTTTTCAAGTAGGTGACACCAAGCTAAACAACACGACAAATTTTATTTTTATAGCGCAAAAAGTTCATATTACGTGTAATTTTAAAATGTGGTAATGTCAATTGACTTTTAAAAATATATTAAATATAATACATAATGGCAAAATTAATGTAATATAATTATGAAAAAAATTTATTAAAGTTTATAATTAAAAATGGTATTTATTAAATTTTATTTTCTATATTAAAATTTTGGATAATACCAATTATGCCAGTAATGAATGTTCATTTTTATAAAACAAAACATTCTTTAATATTTCTAATGTTCTTAATTAAACTTAATATAGTAATAGCCTCTTATCATAATCGATTTCATTCTGATGTCATTTAATTAATAGTACAAAACATATACATGGATTTATTTATAAAAAATAAAAATACCTAAAATATTTACGTAAATTAGGCATGTCATTATTTTTTAATTTATTTATTTTTTTATTTTATGCTATTTAATATACAGCAATCAATAGTTTGATGTCATATAATAGCAACTGATTATTAATTATTGATTAGATAAATATAACAAAACTATTTAAATAGTATTTATTAAAAAAAAATTTTATAATACATTCTCGTTTATTATCAGCATAAGAAACTTGATTACATTAAGTACTTCCTTTGTACTAACAATATTTATTTCTAATCAGCATTTAATTTTGTAATTTTATATCAATAAAAGAAAAAATCAAATAAAATGAAATAAAATAAAATAAAACGAATGAACGTTAATACGTGGCCTTTATTTTTAAGACTCCAACTTTAAGACTCTATCATCCCAGATTCTAAATTTTTTCCTACATAATTTAACTTATACAACGTTTATAATACTTTTAAACTTAATTAAAATGCAAAGTTGATATAATATTTAAAGAAAATCTCCACACACATACAAAGTTTGTGAGTTGATGTCTCCAATGAAATTGACAAAATATTTCAAGTATTTTCAAGGTAATAAGTGAATATATTGAATAATTCATGATTTAATATAATTTTTTAACCGGCAAAATTATGTAATATTATTATACACATGCATAGTGTAGTTTAGAAGAGTTCTCACCACTTCAATTTTAACAACAACAACAACAATTATATAAACAATTCCGGATTAACATTAAAAATTCTATTTACTTTAGAAATAATTCGCATAATGCCAAGGTTTTAGTATCTTCTTTTTATTATTTTATTAATATATCTTCAAATACTTACAACTCGTAACAAGAAGATTTTTATAAATGTAAATACTAGGATATGATGACACGTAAAGGAAAACACCAATCAATGTTGCCGCAAGAATAAGATAATGAAAGCATGCGAGTAACCAGATCTCTTCCCAAAGGTTTAGGATGGTAGGATAGACGCGAATGGAATTTTTTATGTCACAAGTGAAACCTTTAGACAACGATGGATAATCATGTTTCGCACATAAAAGAGGGCATTGACAATTATTCGAAGGATTCGGAATTGTAGGGTTTGGACTGAAAGGGAATTTGGAATTTTTTTCGTGTGAAAAAAGGGATCCGTTCTCGGCAGAGTGTAAAAGTAACACGAACAGATTTTTGCTCATTCACCTCCACTCTCCACTTTTGGAACCAGGTTTCTAAGGAGTGTATGTGGTTCTGCAGAATTTTTGTGATGTTTAAGGATGGGTAACATATGTTGCCGTAAGGATATTACTGTCACAAGGAATATTGTAAAGAATTGGATCTATGAAACTTCCCTGAGGGACACCAGTAGGATAAATGTCAGAATACTCAATATTTTCAGCTGCTTAAAAATATCGGTCTGAAAGATAGGATTTTTGGATTTGAGAATAACGAGACTATAGAGACTCACTGCAACTTTCAAAGCTATCCAGCATGCCATACACAAGTAGGAAGATAGGAAGCCATCTCAAGATAAGAAGCCATCTCAGGAAAGAGATGGAAAGGCGGTTCCAAAAAGTATTGCCTCATTGTCACCCTGGACATCAAAAATGCGTTTAACTCGGCCCACTAGGATCGAGTCTTGGAGGCTCTTGAGAACACGGGGGTGCCCTACTACCTACGGAGGATGGTCAGATCTTACTTCAGTGATCCACTACTGCACTACGAGACGGAGGATGGACCAGCGGAGTATGGGGTCACGGGAGGGGTACCTCAGGGCTCTGTACTGGCGCCACTTTTGTGGAACGTCATGTAAGACGGCCTACTCAATCTGGAATTACCGACGAACACAACACTCGTGGCTTTCGCGGACGACGTAGCGGTTGTCCTTGTAGCCAAACACCTAGAGGAACTAGAAGCCGCATTCTCCACCACCATCCGGAGGATAAGACAGAGAATGACATCGGCAGACCTGTCTTTGGCGGAACATAAGACCGAGGCACTCCTTGTGTGTAGCCGGAAGAAAATGGAGACCATCACCATAAGAGTAGGCGACCACGACATCCAGTCGCTACCATACATCCGGTATCTAGGAGTGGTCTTGGATGCCAGACTCAACTACAAGGAGCACATCTCCAGCGTCAGCAGGAAGGCATCAGCAGTACAGGGTGCACTTTCGCGGATAATGCCCAATATCGGAGCCATCAGGCATATCCGAAGGCGACTACTGGCAACTGTAGTTACCTCCGTCCTACTATACGGAGCACCAGTGTGGGCGAAATCACTAGAGCTAACAACATACCGCAAGACAATGTCATCAGTCCAGCGGCTCTCAGCAATCAGAGTGGCGTCAGCATACCGAACGGTATCACACGATGCGGTCAACGTTGTGGCATCATGCCCACCCATCGACATGCTGGCAGGAGAGCGGGAACGCCAACATCGTAGGAAGAAGGAATAGCGGCGAAAGGTCCTCTGTGAAGAGGAGAGACCCGAGAGTCTTCGCCTCTGGCAAGAGAGATGAGACAGCTCGACGAAGGGTCGGTAGACTCATCGGCTGATCCCAGATGTCACCAAATGGGTCACTCGCCTGCACGGGGAAGTCGGGTATTACATCACCCAACTCTTGACTGGGCATAGATGCTTTCGGGCATGACTCCTCAAACTGTCACCATTGCCGCGATGTGATCGAAGATGCAGAACAGGTGTTTTTCTAATGCCCCTTCTACGAGGGGACACGGGCAGAACTGGAGAAAAATCTGGACCGTTCCATCAGTCCAGAAAACATAGTGGAGTGCATGCTGAAGAGCCAATCGGCTTGGAACAGAGTTGCAGAGTACGCGAAATCTATCATCAAGGATCTTCGCCCCACATAGGAAGAATAGGCCGCGAGGCGTCATAACATCGGGACGGCAGTAATATCAAATAGGAACGCCCCGGCGAAGTAGTATTTACAAAGAATGCCACCGGGGAACCGTCGTTCCGGGAGCAAGGTTCGAGGTACAGGTTAGGTTTTAGCGAGGTAAAAATTCCGCATAACTCGTCTGGCAGGTAGAAGATCTTCCAGGCGAGTACCTTTTGAGGGTATCCCCCTGAACCTCATTAATCTAAACATAAAAATAAAAAAAACATGCCATACACAGTCGAACTCGTTGGTAGTATTACTTTCGGTGCAGCGAACACGCTATGTAATCAACTACGTGGTAACAATGCTGGATAGTGGAATGCTCAATTTAGATAAAATGGGAAGGAAGTTTTTAGGTTTGTTGGGTTTTGGGATCATTTTGATGATGGAAAACTTCCAAACTGAACGTTAAGATGATGTGAGGAGGATAATATTATAAATATCGATTATTAGGAAGGGTTTTTTTTTAATATTTGCTTTAGGAGTTATTAGGCCATATGCTCTATATTTCCCGAAGATGTCTTACATCTATTTGTCCGTTTTTGTTCAGGTTCCGTCGGTGTTACATAGCGGATGTGTAGTTGTTTTGTATTTAACTATTCAGAGTGACTTATTGGTTGTCAATTATTAATAGTTAATTATTTCCTGTTGCAGTTCTCGTTGTAGTGGGTTCAGTTTTCTACGCACTTTTTGTGGTACATTATAATCATGCTCTCGTATAGTTGGTTTGCTGTGAGTTATGTGTGCATTAGTGATTTAGTTCTGTATGTAAAAGTTAAATCGTTTACGGCATCGTCTATTTCTTGTTCGTTCTTAAGGCTGCGTTGTTATTAAATCGGTTAGTCCAAATTCTGTCTCAAAATGTCCCAATCAACTTTCCCATTTATGAGTTTTTGGATTTTAGAAAAGTAGAGGTGTCAAATTTTATGAGAATGGGCAATAAGTTAGGACTTCAAAAGCGATATAGAAGAGGACTTCTTGCAGAATCTCGGGAATTCGAAGCACGGTAACCCCATTTGGGTAATCTCAGTTATAACCTCCTTGCGCAACAAAAATAATGAAAATTCAACCAAAAAAAAAAATTTGTTTAACGATCAGTTATTAAAAAATATCCAAATGCTCAACAAAAGCCTATAAAAAAAAATCTAAAAATTATTTTAGATTATATGAAAGCCTATAAAAAAAATCTAAAAATTATTTGAAAAAAAAATCTCGACAAAAAATAAATAAATTTTTTTTTTTTCAAAAAAACATTTTTTTTAAAAAACTTTCTTTTTTGAAAAAAAGTTTAAAAATTATTCAAAATTAACGAAATTTTTGGACAAAAATTTACCAAAAATTCTTACAATTTTTATACACAATATAATAAAAACAAAAATTGCTCAACATAAAAAAATTATTAATTTGAAAATAATTTTGATTGCAATAGTTTTTTTTTAATGTTGATTTTAGTAGAAAAAAAATAGTTATGAAATTCCTTCAATACTTTAGATTGTTTTTGTAAACTCAAATTGTCTTTGCTATTTAAAAATAGTTTTTATATATTTAAAAAATAATTCTATCCTTACAAAAATTCTATCCTTTCGATATATACATTTCCGCAAATATAAAAAAAAATTTTATTTGCAAAAAGCCTAACGAACTATAAGTAATGCAGAGAAGTTAAAAAAAAATTACCCCAAGTTAAAAAAAAATTACCCCAAGTTTCATTTTAAAAATTTATTTGCAAAAAGCCTAAAATTTCACTATGTAGTAAACTATGCCCCAAATTTCGAAAAATAACGAACTATAAGCAATGCAGAGAAGTTAAAAAAAAATTACCCCAATTGACCTATTTACGTTTAAAAAAAAATACTCTAAGTAACCTAATTTACCTTAGCTTACTTAGGGTATGTAGCAGTCTTGCGTTCAAATCCAGCTACTAACACAATCTGAGCATTAGTTTTCACTAAATGAACTGCGTCATTGATAAATTTTTTGTGATAATTAGTGAATTTTAGAAAATTTTATTTATGTTTCTTATTTGTAAGTTCATAAATGGTTCAAATGAGGATTTAATTTTTACTAAGAATATCCTTATTCAAATAATAATTGAGTCAATTTATTTTTATGCATCAGATCACTATATTGTATTTAAAGAACTTGAAGAGAATAAGTGAATTTTAGAAGATATTATTCATCCTTCTTGTTTGTAAGTTCATATTGGTTCAAATGAGAATTTAGTTTTTATTAAGAATATTCTTATTCAAATAATAATTGAGTCAATTTATTTTTATGCATCAGATCACTATATTGTATTTCAAGAACTTGAAGAGAATTAGTGAATTTTAGAAGATTTTATTCACGTGAATTTTAGAAAATTTTATTTATGTTTCTTATTTGTAAGTTCATATTGGTTCAAATGAGGATTTAATTTTTATTAAAAATATCCTTATTCAAATAATCCTGACCATTAGTTTTCACCAAATAAACTACATTGTCGTGGCACTTAAAATAAACGTTCTAAGTAAAAAAAAAAACATAAATGAAAACGGTAAATAAATAAATAAACAATCGCCTACCACCCCACGGCAAAAAACAATTTGAATAAGAATATACCTAACCAGAACCAAAATAGACTTACAAACTCTACAAATAATAAGGCGTTATCCAATTTAATTGACGATTTTATGAAATTTTATTTTTATAATAATTTACCACAAAAATTATGAAAAGAATACGAATTTTTGCTGAAATAATAAAAAAAAAATATTCAAACTAATCGAATAAAGAAATAAATAAGATCAGTAAACAAAGGAGCAAAAAACTGATTAAAAAACCAAATGTTAACAAAGAAAGAGGAGGAGTACAGGAAGAGTTCTGCATATAAAAAGAACAGGTTATGCTCATTTACATCGTGATATCTCTCCAAATATTTTCCAATTCCATATGCGCTCGTGTTCTGTGTTTTGTGTCTCCCCTTTATTTTTATTTCTTCTTTTATCGTTTGGTATTCGTAAATAAACAAATCTGCACCAACAATAATAAAAACAAGACCTTAACACCGAAGAGATTAGCAATGACGACAACAACAAAAACAAAAATAAAAACAACAACAAAAAACCGCATAATCATTAATCAACCATTTGGGAAGCAAGTACTCGAATGCAAAGGCCACTAACGCCATCTCACCACTCCCCGAACACATAATGGAGCTTTTATGTTAAAGTCCATATTTCTATGCTACCTCAACCGCATACACTACTAAAAACGACTGCGAGTACTTTTACTCATTTCTCAACTCGAAACAATGAATAAGTTGACTAAGCCGAATGCAATTCAATATAATATGTGCATGCATAGAAGCATTAGTGTGTGTGTGTGTGTGTGTTTGTGTGTGTGTATAGCTGGATATGAACATTGCACAAATGTGTCATATATGTGACGATAATAATAAAAAATGATACTAACAATAAAAATGAACTGAAGCAAAAAATTACATCAAGAAAAAGGAAATAACAATAATTGTTAAAAATTCAAAACTATTCATAATTGTGCATACAAATAAAAGTGCATGCATATGTGTATGTATGCGTATATTAATAACGAATGTGCGAGAGTGGTTGAATGAATTGATTTCTTTGTTTGGCGGCCTTGGACTCTAGTACAGCATACTCCATAAATAGTTGGCCAATACAAAACTATTTCGTTTACTGTTGAAGTCTTATGCTTTAATCCATAGAACATAGTATAAACTATGTTGAATTGTTAATTAAAACTGCTGGAAATGAATTCTTTTCTAATTTCAAATACCATATGTGGAGGGTCTTGTTATTTTGTTAGTTTATTTCCTCTTTGCTAATTATTACTCATAAGTATGAGTATGAGTAAAATCATTTTGACCATTTAAATAAAATACGATTTCTTGTTTATTTTGGTATTGTGCAAAAAACAAACACTTCGATTTATTTGTTTAGATTTCAAAAATATTTTCAATTAAATTTTATGAGATTTTTAGTCATCAACGTTCCATTTAAAGAATTTTTTTAAAAAGAATATACAATAAGGCAAATTATTTATGATGATTAGTGTAGCTTAGAAGATTTTATTTATTATTCTTGATTGTAAGTTCATATTGGTTCAAATTGAGGATTATTATTTTATTATTAGTATTTTTATCTAAATTATTTTTGGGTTATTTTATTAGGCATTAGACCAATACATTTTATTTAAAGAATTTTATGTATGGAAGATTCAATAAAATAAGCTTCGCAATTGTAAGTTCATTTTGGTTCAAGTAAAGAAATATTATTTAGTGTATATTTTTATAAGATAATTAGAGAAAATTGCTTATGTCGCTTGAAAGGGTAAATTATCTGTTCGCTTTGTTTCTGCTATTTATTCAAATTTTGATAGTGGGGTTTATTTTCATTTATTTTTCCAATGTCGTAAAGGTTATTTATGATTTTTTTTTAGCTGGACATTTCTAGTAAAATTTACAATTCAATATTATGAAATCATAGCTTTCTATTTAAAAACAGTTCTTTAAAGAATATTCAATAAGATAAACATATTCATGATTAGAAATTGTAAGTCCATGTTGGTTTAAATGAGAAAGTTGTATCAAGATGAGACTTAGTAACATAATTATTGGGGCACTTTATTTTTATGCATCAGATCACAATATTGTATTTAAAGAATTTTAAAATAAATAATGAATTTTAGTAGATTTTATTCATGTTTCTTGTTTGTAAGTTCATATTGGTTCAAATGAGAATTTAGTTTTTATTAAGAATATTCTTATTCAAATAATAATTGTATCAATTTATTTTTATGCATTAGATCACTTTTTTGTATTTAAAGAATTTGAAGAGAATTAGTCAATTTTAGAAGATTTGTTTCATGTTTCTTGTGTGTAAGTTCATATTGGTTCAAATGAGGATTTAGTTTTTATTAAGAATATTCTTATTCAAATAATAATTGTGTCAATTTATTTTTATGCATCAGATCACTATATTGTATTTAAAGAATTTGAAGAGAATTATTGAATTTTAGAAGATTTTATTCATGTTTCTTGTTTGTAAGTTCATATTGGTTCAAATGAGGATTTAGTTTTTATTAAGAATATTCTTATTCAAATAATAATTGTGTCAATTTATTTTTATGTATCAGATCACTATATTGTATTTAAAGAATTTGAAGAAAATTAGTGAATTTTAGAAGATTTTATTCATGTTTCTTGTTTGTAAGTTCATATTGGTTCAAATGAGAATTTAGTTTTCATTAAGAATATTCTTATTCAAATAATAATTGAGTCAATTTATTTTTATGCATCAGATCACTATATTGTTTTTAAAGAATTTGAAGAGAATTAGTGAATTTTAGAAGATTTTATTCATGTTTCTTGTTTGTAAGTTCATATTGGTTCAAATGAGGATTTAGTTTTTATTAAGAATATATTTATTTAAATAATAATTGAGTCAATTTATTTTTCTGCATCAGATCACTATATTGTATTTAAAGAATTTGAAGAGAATTAGTGAATTTTAGAAGATTTTATTCATGTTTCTTGTTTGTAAGTTCATATTGGTTCAAATGAGAATTTAGTTTTCATTAAGAATATTCTTATTCAAATAATAATTGAGTCAATTTATTTTTCTGCATCAGATCACTATATTGTATTTAAAGAATTTGAAGAGAATTAGTGAATTTTAGAAGATTTTATTCATGTTTCTTGTTTGTAAGTTCATATTGGTTCAAATGAGGATTAAGTTTTTATTAAGAATATCCTTATTCAAATAATAATTGCGTCAATTTATTTTTTTGCATCAGATCACTATATTGTATTTAAAGAATTTGAAGAGAATTGGTGAATTTTAGAAGATTTATTCGTTTCTTGTGTGTAAGTTCATATTGGTTCAAATGAGGGTAATTTTGTTTTATGCATCAGACTACTATATGATATTTAAAAAATTGTATTCAAAAAATATTTAGTAAAACTAATTATAATAGGATGATGTTATTCATTTTTCTAAGTTGTAAGTCCATGTTGATTCAAATGAGGAAGTTTTATCATCCTCATTCCAAATATTACTGGGATATTGTTTTTTAGGTATCAGACTACTAGGTATTATATAAGAAATATTTAAATTATTTGCGATGATTAGTAAAAATTTAAAGATTTTTTTAAGAACTCCAGCAGCTTAGCTTTGAACCTGCCCATGACACCGAAAAACTAGTTTAACAGCATAGTATCCCAATAAAGATCTCTCGATGGTGTATTGTAGTGTGCGTCACCTCTGTAGGACTTCATTTTGTTCATCACTATCATTTTCTCTACAATATTTGTTTAATTTTCATCTAAATCTCTTTCCAAATCGTGGTGTGCTTTCCTTTATTTTTTTATATATTTGATAAAAATTAAATGTATAGTAAATAATAAAAATTAAAAAAATTGCAACAATTTTATAGAAAAAAATATCTATTAAAACCGGTTTACTTCTTTTTATATAGAAAAAATCCTTAATTTATTAAAATATGCATAAAATTTTGAAATATTTAATAGGTCAAAGTTGTTATCATATCAGAATGCCTCTCTTTATATTTAGTTAAAAACCGGGATCTAAATTGATTATAATAAAATTAGCGTATTCATAATTATTCTATAATTAATTTGATTATGTCTTAGAATATAAGTCGAGGAAAAAAAAAGTTTTAACTTTTTTCAATTAATTTAATTAATTTATACAAATTAAGAAATGATTTTAAAGTAACATAACTAATTTCTAATAATCGTTGTTACATTGTAAAAATTGTTGCAGGAAAAAAATAAAATTAATGGGATATTAAAACTATGAAATCTGAACTATTGAAAAGCATTTCAAGATAGTTTTCCGTTTCCTGAATTCCTTATTTATACACTTTGAATGACTCTGACATTTTAGATATAAGTTTTTCTATTTATTGAATTGTTTTTAATATATTTTAATTACAAAGAAAAGTGTACACTAATCATTAGTGTACACGTATGTCCTTCAGCAAATCAGATAGTAACAATGTGAATAAAGTAAACTGCAAAATAGGAAAAGAAAATTTTTAGAAAAAGTCATTTTCCCAATAAAACTATATTATTTGGATTTATGTGAATTTATAATTTTTTTAAATAGAATTTTTAAATTACTTTTTTGTAAGAGAAATGGGAACTTAAAAGTTTATATAATAAGAAGAAAACTTACCAATCTACATTTTTCTTTATTTTATGCTACAAATTTACATACAATAAAGAAAAATCTTTAAAAAACCGCGTAGAGAATATTAACTAAATTTTTTTTATATAATATAAGAATTGACATTAAAATATTTTAAAAATTGAATTAAAAAATAATAGAAAAAATTTCCATTGGCATCAAAAATTTTTGGAAAGATAAAAATAAAATTATTTGAAAAAACGGCAATAAATGAAAAAAATTTCTTTAAATACTGAATATTTATTTTAATTTCTTTTAACAAAAAAAAAATGTTTTAAATAAACAAAAAAAAACTTTTAAAATCAGCTTAGAATTATGACCAAAAATAAACAATTATTGATAAAAAAAATTATTGAAAAAATTTTTTATTAGAAAAAAAGATCGAAATTAAATTTCTTAACCAAAAAAAACTTGCGTAAAATAAAAAACAACCTTCAAAAAAGACTCTTTATTTAAATAAAAAATTAAGGACTAAACAATTTTTTTTTTCTAAGTTTGATTTAAATTTAAAAAATTTATTCAGAATTCATAAACTTATTCGCTTGACCTAACAAAAAACTCAGAATCAAAAATTGAAATCCGAAAAAATTGGTGTAAAATAAAAAGAAAAACGTTCAAAAACTTGCTTTTTCTTTCTTTTAAATTAAAAATAAAAATATTAGTACCAAAATAATTAATAAAAATTAATCAGAATTCATAGATTTTTTCATTTAAAAAATTGGAATAAAAAAAAATTTAAATCTAAAAAAAAAAATTGCAAAATAAAAAAAAAAAAATTCTTTTTAAATCTAAAAAAAAAGTTGTAAAATGGTTTATAATTTTGAATTAATTTTAACAAAAATTAATCAGAATTTAGAGAAATTTTCATTGAAAAAGTCGAAATCAAAATTTAGAAAGAATAAAAAATTTAATAAATAAAAATAATAATAAATAAAAATTTAGAAACAATAAAAATTGGCGTCTAATAAAAAAAAAAAACCTTTAAAATGTCTTTTTTTAATTATTACTAACTTTTTTTTAATTAAAAACCTTCAAATTAAATTTAAATAAAAATGTTAGTACCAAAAGTTTTTTTTCTAAATTTTGATTTAAATTTAACAAAAACTAATCAGATGTCATAGATTTTTTCATTTAAATCAAAATTTGGAAAAAAACGCTATTTTTTGCAAAATTTGGAAAAAAAAGTATTTAAAAAAACTCTTTTGAATTAATATTTCGATTGTTTTTTAAATTTAAATAAAAATTTTAGTACTAATTTTTTTGTTAAACTAAAGTTTTTATTGTTTTTATTATTTTAAATATTTTTTATATTTTTATAAATTAAAAAAAAATATTAATACCAAAAATTTTTTCAAAATTTTAATTTAAATTTAAAAAAAAATTTCGTTAAAAATCATAAATTTATCAGTTTAGGCTAATTCAAAAAAAAAAAACAAAGGAAAAACATCCCCAAAAACACTTTTAGGAATAGTTTTATTTTTTGTAATCAAAAATAAAGAACTAAAAATCAAGTTTTAAGAATAAATATAAATTTAACTTTCTTCAAAAGTTAAAGAAAAAAAATCGAATAAAATTCAAATTATTAACCAAAAATAAAAATAAATTATTCATGATCAAGTTTAAATTAATTATTTTTAAATATGGTTCAATTAAATATTTTATAAAATAATTTCACTGAGGAAGAGAGAGAGAGAGAGAGAAAGAGGAAAAAAAACATGTAGTAAAAAAAATGTTTAATCAGACATTTTTATAGATGTGTAAGTTAGAGGATTTAGATAAAAGTAAAAGTTTTTATTTTAGTAGCGCAAAATTTATCTATGCACACACTATTACCAATAATAAAAAATTAAAAAAAAAAAAAAAACATTTGTATGGGCAAATATATATTTATGTGTATATGCATAAGAATGTATACCAATCAATCTATTATGTATAATATTAAGCATTTATGTAAAAATATACACATAAAAAGAGGTATAAAAAATCACATACAAAAATATGAATTTATAATGAGACTGTCCGCAAAAAAAAATCACTAAAAAATAAATTTCATCTTTTTTTCATAATCTTATTTATACATGCATATGATTATAATTTTGCCAAAAAAAAAATACATTTATTTTAAATACAGAAACGTGACAAATCTTCAACACACAATAAGTATTATAAATATTGTAGTATAACAGTTTGGATACCAGGAGTTTTGTGATTGTACTCGTAGTAAATTTACCGGCAAATTCTTATAGCAAAAATAAAATAATTGAAAAAATTTTATTATAGGCAGAAAAAAATAATATTGGAACGATATTTTATGGAAAGAAAACAATTAGTAAATTTTTATTAACATAAATTTTCAATTGACATGGTCGTTATACTCGGATCGTACGTGTATGGTACATAGTATTTGCTTAGAATTAAAACCGATACTTTATCAGCAAACAATAATAAACCAGACGTGATAATTTTTTTGTTTGGTTTTTTCTCCCCTTAAAATTTGTTTCCCCACCTCTTTTTTTTTTATTATTATTAACAAAAAAAAACACACACACACACACACACACTATAACACCCACTGAAACTATGATAATATAAATAATTTTGCCTTAAAAAACTAATCCAAATAAAATCAGTTTTATATTTATCTGGTTGGCCATTTTTTTGTTCGCAGATTGTTTTATTTTCTTTTATTTTGCAAAAATATCATAATCAATGAAGCAAATTTTGAAAATTTAACATTTGACGGTCAATAATTTGTTAATATACACACAAATAAAAAAAAAAAAAAATTACATAAATTTACTCAGTTTTCGTTATTGAGAAGTTTTCAAAAAAATTCGCAAAAAATATATTTGATAATTTCGGTTTTTTTTTCATCGTCAATTATATTTGGCAAATGGCAAAAAGCTCTAGTTGGAAAAAGAGGGATTGGGGGGGTAGTGTGTATTAAGAAGAAGAAAAAAAGAGAAAATAAAATACTGAAAATAGCATGCGGTACAATCAAAATCAGTCGTTAACCTCGAATATGAAAACACACACAAATGTCGTTATTTTGGGTTTGTAAAGTGATATTAGCTTGTGCGTTTTAAAAAAAAAATTAAAAAAAATTAATACACGCATAAACAAATGGTGGTCGTTGGTATTTTTTGGCGTAGACTGTTCGAATGTTTGGTGTTTTTTTTTCCGCTTCTTCTTTTTTTGGTATTCAATTTTGAGATACTCTTAAATGACGATGGAACATTTTCATTTCTGTTTCGACAGTTCCCCCATTTCGATTAAAGTTTAATAATTTTCGTATTCTTTTTTTTTTTTTAATTTAAAATAAATCTAATTTAATTTACTTTTATAATATTTTCTTCTTCTAATTTGTTTTCTAATCAAATTCCATTTTGAAATTAAAATCATATCATCAAAATTAATTTTAAAAAAAAAACGCGAAATTAATAATAAAAAGTTAATCTTATCTAAAGTGCAGCAATAAAATAAAACTGAATAAACTACAAAAAGAACTGACATAACGAAATCTCAAAATATATATAACAATACAGAATGCTTCAGAAACTATACTTTATCGCTGATGAAAAATAAAATTCTATGGACTGGTACAAGACAAATATTATCTTACATTAAAAAAAAACCGCATCCTTTACGAAAAACTGATAGCACTTGGGCCAAAACGAACCAAAACAAAGCAGACACATTTGCTGAACACAGTGCACAAACATTTACTCTACATGAAGACATACTAGACAGGACTCATTGTACTATAATCGAGACAGAACTATCCCTTCCCTTACGCAAGAGTTTCCACCAAAGGTTATAACTCTTTCCGAACTACGCAATTTAATCAAACTCCTTCACAAAATCATAGCTCTTAGCTAAGATCCGATTACTTCCAATATACTCCAACAACTTCCCAAATCAACAATAATTTTCCTTGCTTCACTGCATATAACTCCCAATCCTCTAGAAATTTGCTATCATAAAAATGATCCCTAAACCCAATAGACCGCAACACTTCCTACAGACCAATGAGTCACCGTTCACTCCTCTTGAAAATCTTTGAAAAAAAAGTACTTTACCATTTACATCCCGTACTCGAATTCTCAAATTTAATTGTTCCGGTGTGTTTCTTGATATAAGTTAAGCTTATGATACAGTTTGACATTAGGGCTTACTCTGGAAACTCAAGAGGTTCCTCTCTACCTATTTGCTAGTCCTAAGATCATTCCTTTCCAACCGACACTTCCAACTAAATAAATCCAACGAACTCTTCAATATCTCCCCGATATTGACTGGTGTTCCACAGGGAATTATACTTGCGCCCATGGCCTACAATATTTTTACATTCGCCCCGAACGCTCCATTACTCAGCAGTGTCATCGAGTTGTTCATTTCATAGCATCTTCTTTGGAAAGAAAAGAGTACTGTTCCGATGTGTTTCTTGATATAAGTTAAGCTTATGATTCAGTTTGGCATCAGTGCTTACTTTGAAAACTCAAGAGGTTCCTCTCTACCTATTTGTTAGTCCTAAGAACATTCCTTTCCAACCGACACTTCCAAGTAAACAAATCCAACAAACTCTCCAATATTTCTCCGATATTGGCTGGTGTTCCACAGGGAAGTATACTTGCGCCCATGGCCTACAATATTTATACATTCGCCCCGAACGCTCCATTACTCAGCAGTGTCATCGAGTTGTCGATTTCATTGCATCTTCTTTGGAAAGAAATGAGTACTGGTTCCGGTGTGTTTCTTGATATAAGTTAAGCTTATGGTACAGTTTGTCATCAGGGCTTACTCTCTAAAATCAAGAGGTTCCTCTCTTCTACCTATTTTCTAGTCCTAAGAGCATTCCTTTTCAACCGACACTTCCAAGCAAACGAATCCAACGAATTTTCCAATATCTCTCCTATATTGGCTGGTGTTCCGCAGGGAGGCCTCTTTGGGCCCATCGTCTATAACATTTATACATCCGATATCCCAATTTATACAAATACCTTATTTGAAAAATATACGTCGACGATACGGCCTGTCTTGCATCTAGCAAAAACCCCCAATATGCTTCTGAAATTCTCCAAATCCAAATCCAAACCCTCCAGAGCTGATTTACCCACGTGACTTTTGCTGTCCGCCATCAGCAAAATCCTCCCAGTTCAGACAAGAATGAAAAAGCCGATACCTACAACTACTTCGACCTCTAGATAAATGTTCTAAACTTACTATCAGCAAAGTACATTTATACAATACCCTCCTGAGACCAATATGGACTTACGGACTAGAAATTCTTCATAGCTGGTCGCGTAATTTACTAAAATACCAAGTCTTAACATAAGCACACCCTATTAGGTGAAACTTCGATGAATATAAATTGGAACGTTTCATTTCATTCTATAAGCCCAAACGGGTTTTTAATTCTATAAATCCTACTGCGTTGTGCAATATAATTATTTTTTATAATAAAATTTTACTATTTATTGTTAATTTTGAATTGTTTTCTTATCGTCTCAATCTAGTATGTGTATTCCAGGGTAATCTCTTGCCTGGTTTAAGTCTTTAGTGAAAGTAATAGAGATACTTTTCTGTTCTTTTACCTTCATTCATGGAACTATTCTAGAAGATGAGAAAAACATCACCAATTGATAATTTTAAATGAATTTCTCTTAAAAAATATAAAAATATTCAATGGTAATAATCTAAACCACTTTTCTTTCAGTTGAGGTTCAAATATTGATACGACTACAAGTGTGTACTTTAAAACCGTTTGTCTTATTGGCTTTTTTCTAGACTATTATGGGTTTTTTTCCTGACTATTTTTTTCTATGCAAAAAAGGAACAATTTATAAGAAGTACTTGCTTTAAATCCATATTATTTAACCAAAATTAATATCAATATTATTAAATTGTAGTTTAACATATTATCCTGTTTTATTACAAGACTGAACAGTGAAAAAAATTCTATTCAAACAACTTTTATCATGACATTTATTTATTTATTTTTTTAATTCCAAATACGTCATAGTAACAGCCATTAATTGAAAACTCAATAAATTAATTAGACTTCAATTTTATGGTATCAATTAAAATTTATATTATTAAAAAAAAGAATTTTTATCAGACAAGATCTCATAGATTAGTTGACAACTAATCCAATTCATATAAAACTATGAAGAGAAAAAAAAACACTTTAGTGATTATTATTAACAACATTTTACAATGTGAAAAAATTTTGCTTTTATTGATATTTTCAGTATAAATTTATTAGTAATTATTAAAATTTATTTTATATTATTTATATTGTAGTATTATCGATTTTGTAGTTTTAAAAGTACAGCACTATTATTTGATGGCTATCACATAATTATGTTAACAAAATAAATATTTATTTAATTTTAAATTTGCCATCTTCCATTAAGGATCATTATTATTGTTACATTTTGCAATACAGTTTCTTCAGCAATGAGGCTCATTTTCACTCAAAAGATATTTCGATACGTAAAATTGCCATATATTTGGGCTTTAAAAACCCACAAATGATTGTAAAGAAGTCATTGTATCCGCGAAAAGTAACTGTTTGGTGTGCATTTTGGTTTGAAGTTAGTCTTCATGGTATTTGAATCAAATGTGGTCTTCATAAAATGAAGCCACAAGCCACAAAACACAAAAAATTTTGGCCTTTTTTGTTGAAATTTTGTCATTCTAAAAAGTTTTTAATATTGTTGGATTTGACGTTGTTGGACTTTTTTGTTATAAAACTACGTAAGAAAACATATTAATGTGGGTAATTTTTAAACTTTAGAGTACATAAAAACGAACATCCGCCATGTTATGGCTGAATTACAGACTGACATCTGCAAAAAAGTCATCAAATATTCCTTAAAAAGGATCAAATCCTGAAAATATTTTATATTATTCATGCATAATGGCAAAGTTTTTTTATTATAACAAAATAAACGTTTTAACAAAATCTAAATTAAAAGTATGTCTGATTTAACCTTACTTTCCAAAGCAAAAATTGTAAAATCTCTTATTTCTACTTTGTAAGTCTATATTGGCTCTAGTGAGAATTTTTTTTCAATTAGAGTTTTTCTTATAAGATTATGTAAAATAGCATATTTATGCTATTTTACATAATCTAACAGACTTTAGAGCACTTAAAAATGAACATCCGCCATGTTATGGCCGAATTACAGACTGACATATGCAAAAAAGTCATCAAAAATTACCAGAAAAAGATCAAGTCCTGAAAATATTTTATATTATTCATGCATAATGGCAAAGTTTTTTTATTATAACAAAATACACGTTTTATCAAAATCTAAATTATAACTATGTCTCATTTAACCTTACTTTCCAAAGCAAAAATTGTAAAAACCTTTACTTCTACTTTGTAAGTCTATATTGGCTCTAGTGAAAAATTTTTTTCAACTAGAGTTTTTCTTATAAGATTATGTAAAATAATATATTCATGCAAAGATAATTTTAAGACATTAGAGCACTTAAAAATGAACATCCGCCATGTTATGGCCTAATTACAGACCGACATCTGCAAAAAAGTCATCAAAAATTACCAGAAAAGGATCAAGTCCTGAAAATATTTTATATTATTCATGCATAATGGCAAAGTTTTTTTTAATTATAACAAAATGAACATTTTAACAAAATCTAAATTAAAAGTATGTCTGATTTAACCTTACTTTCCAAAGCAAAAATTGTAAAATCTCTTATTTCTACTTTGTAAGTCTATATTGGCTCTAGTGAGAATTTTTTTTCAATTAGAGTTTTTCTTATAAGATTATGTAATATAGCATATTTATGCTATTTTACATAATCTAACAGACTTTAGAGCACTTAAAAATGAACATCCGCCATGTTATGGCCGAATTACAGACTGACATCTGCAAAAAAGTCATCAAAAATTCCTTAAAAAGGATCAAATCCTGAAAATATTTTATATTATTCATGCATAATGGCAAAGTTTGTTTATTATAACAAAATAAACGTTTGAACAAAATCTAAATTAAAAGTATGTCTGATTTAACCTTACTTTCCAAAGCAAAAATTGTAAAATCCTTTATTTCTACTTTGTAAGTCTATATTGGCTCTAGTGAGAATTTTTTTTCAATTAGAGTTTTTCTTATAAGATTATGTAAAATAATTTATTTATGCAAAGATAATTTTAAGACATTAGAGCACTAAAAAATGAACATCAGCCATGTTATGGCCTAATTACAGACCGACATCTGCAAAAAAGTCATCAAAAATTACCAGAAAAGGATCAAGTCCTGAAAATATTTTATATTATTCATGCATAATGGCAAAGTTTTTTTATTATAACAAAATAAACGTTTTATCAAAATCTATATTATAAGTATGTCTGATTTAACCTTACTTTCCAAAGAACAAATTGGATAATCGTTTATTTCTAGTTTGTAAGTCTATATTGGCTCTAGTGAGAATTTTTTTTCAATTAGAGTTTTTCTTATAAGATTATGTAAAATAACATATTTATGCAGAGATAATTTTATGACTTTAGAGCACTTAAAAACGAACATGCATCCAGTAATGGCCGAATTACAACCCCAAATGTGCAAAAAAAATCATCAAAAATTACCCCCAAGAATCGAATCCTACAAAAAGTTTTGTGCAATTCATGCAAAATGTCAAAGTTTAATTATAATTATTATAAAATAAACGTTTTATCAAAAATCTAAATTGTAAATGTGTCTGATTTAACCTTATTTTCCGAAAGAAAAGTTGAATAATCCTTTGTAAGCCTATATTGGTTCAATTCGAGTTTTTATTATAAGACTTCATAAAAAAATCATATTTATACGAATTACCTTTAAACTTTTGATCACTTAAAAGCTTAAATCACTGAATTACAGCCCAAAATTTTATAAAAAAAATACGATTTTTTTTACCGTATTTTAGCCGTATTAAAACAATATAATTAATGAAAAGGTTTATCTATAACTAAGTTTTAAATATATTTAATTAAATTTTAATTTCCAAATTATGAATTGGTAAAACTCTAAATTATCACTGAAATAAATGAAATTTATCAGAAGAGCACTACTTAACCTAACAAATGTTCATATTTTAAAGAGAACCGAAATTTCAACAAAAAAACATTTGTCAGGTTTATTAAATTTCAATCAAAATTATTTCCACTATCAAAAAAGAATTTTTTGATCAATTGATCAACAAATATCTCAGATACAATAGAATGTTTTGAAAATAATATTATTATTTAATTTATTTGAAAATTAATTATTATTATTATTATTTTTTCTAATCAAATGATAATATTTAATAATGGTTGATTATTTGAATTTGCCAACAGGTGTTCAAAAATTACAAGTGCAGTAGTCAGTATTTTTTTTTTTTGGGCTTTTATTATATTGTGTTTTTTTTTAATTACATTATTAAGTGTTATAAGAATAATTGAAAAATTGAAAAGCAATGTCCAATTCGAGTTATATACTCGTATAAAATATATTTTATTTTAATAAAAATTCCAATTGCCTATCATTGATGATTATGAGAATAGATTTCATTAGACGTCTGTTCTTCTATCATTGCAAGGGACTGTTTGAACTTACTGATAAGAAAATCGAAAATTGGTTGGTTGAGACTACCAACCTAATTTCAGGAGAGCAGCTGTTCAACAATTATCATAGTTTGAGTGTTTTTTTTCTTTTGGTTAATTTTTTTTTTTTTTTTTTTGTCAAATTTTAATCAAAAATTTCTTATTTTACTTTTTATTAGTAATAACACACATTTGATAGATAGACTTTATAATTTATGAATATGTACTTTGAGATTAAACATGTGATGGATTTTAATGAATTTGCGTAATTTTTTATCTGAACAAAAAATAATTTTTTTTTATGTACAATAGTTAGAGCACTATAAATTATAAATTTTTTTTTAATTTGAAGTTTTCAGAAAAAAAAAATTTCAGTTTAATTCGTTAAAATGTAAACTAACCTCGTTTAAGTATTCCAGTTTTTACAGTATATGATAAATTATTAAAGCCGATATCATGTTTTTTTATATATTTCGGAGCAGGATTCGATGTTGTCAACGAGGATGTAGTCGATGATGTTGATGGTTGATTATATTGACTATCTCCTGATGATAGTCTAACCACCCCACTAGCTGTTGATAATTTTGGCAAATTTATACCATCATGACTATCATAATCATTTGGGATTGTAGTCAAGTTTAAGCTCAATTTAGATGGTCTAGTCAATTGTTTTGGCATTAATTCGGTATGATTTGATGATGGCACAATAGTCATAGTTGATGGTAATTTTTTTGCAACATATTCTATATTAGTTTTCATATGATCACAATTATCTGATACTAATACTGTACACTGTGTTGTCACACTATCATTAATATTATCTATGCAAACATTTTGAGAATCTTCACTCATAAACGATGATGCACTTTGTTTTGCATTCAATACATCACAGAGATTTGTATTTTCCTTAACACTTGATAGTTCGGTTTTCATTTTTAGCTCATTAATTTTTTTTGGAAATGATTTTAATTCAATTTTAAAAAAAAAATCACTATTAAATCTTTAAGTTCTATTTTATATTTTGATTGATTTTGATCTTTTTTAATTTAAAATATATTCAAAATTGAAGTAAATTTATATTACAACAATTTTAGGCCTTAAAAATAATGAATAATAAATCAATTTAATTTATAAAATATAAATTGTCTAAATATCAAAAATTATTAATATAAAATGGACAAAAACAAATTAAACAAAAATCGTCTATCAATGCAGACAACTTGACCAGAGTAGTACGACGGGCTCTTTGTTTTCGCTAATCTTTCAGTATTGATAAGAAATAATTTTTTCAATATTTATTAATACTTTCTTCTATCAATAAATACATATATGAGTAAATTAACACTTTTGTTATTGCAATATTTATATCTATTTAGTATTAGACATTTTCCTTGTACCTCATAAGTTAAAAATTGTTTTAAATTTTTTTATTTTTTTTATAAACACCAATTTATATTTTATGATATTATTTTTATTTTTTATTAATTTAAATAAGAAAACTAGACAAAAAAAACCTTAAAACTTCTATAGAAATAATCGTAAAAAATAAATTTTATTTAAATACACAAAAAAAAAAAAAAACAAATTAAATTTCTCTAAAAAATACTAGTTTTTTTTTTTTTTTTTAAATTCAATTAATTATAACGTATTTAAAATTTTTACAAAGAAAAAAATATAAAACAGCGATTATGAAAATAATATTTTGTCTTAAACACACTCACTTTAAATAATAATCATAATAATATTATTTGTCGTCACGCCATCGATCGTTTAGGCCTAGGAAAACACTAAATAAACTTTTGTCGTTAAACTAGCTTATAACCAAGCGGACTAACATAAGTTTCTAGCACAAAGCAAATCGTACTGATTCGTTTCCGAATGTGATATTATGACTATTAATACGAGTATATATGTATAGAATATGGTCTGGGTATAATTTTCAAGACAAACTACACTTGATCCCCGATCGTAGTGTTGATACTATGTGGTCAATATTTGACGTTGTCCAGTTTTTGTTTCAGATTTTCCTATAGTAGGTGCAACTGGCCAATCGTAACTACGTAGGCTACTATATATATTTCTGGCCTAGGCAACACTAAGTGTTGCCAGGTGCGATCTGACATTTCCATTGGAAAGTTTGACATTTTTTAGCATAAACGTACTCAGAACGTTTTGACGTACGACTATCATTTGTGTTGTTTACAGTGACTTGAAAAAATCAATTTGGCAAAAAAATGGAATTAACTCGTGAACATTTTCGTGCGATCATTTTTCACAACTTTCGACGTGGATTATCACGACAAGAGTGCATCGATGAACTTAAATCTTTGTATGGCTATGAAGCACCATCCTATAGCACTGTGAAAAACTGGTACAACGAATTCAATCGTGGCCGACGCTCGCTCAAAGACGAATTCCGTGAAGGTCGTCCAAAAACAGCCGTTGTTCCAGAAAACATCGATGCCGTACGTGAACTGATAATGCAAGACCGTCATGTGACATACCGTGAGATAGAGGCATGCCTAGGCATTTCTCCCACCAGCATACATTCGATATTGCATGAACACCTGGCCGTAAAAAAGGTTTGTTCTCGTTGGATCCCGCACAATTTGACAATCGCTCAAAAAAAGGCTCGTGTGGATTGGTGTAAAGAAATGCTGAAAAAATACGATCGCGGTGTTTCAAAAGACGTTTATAAGATCGTCACAGGTGACGAATCATGGATCTATGCGTATGAGCCCGAAACAAAACAGCAATCGACCGTGTGGGTCTTCCAAGACGAGTCAAATCCAACGAAAGTTGTTCGTGGAAGAAGCACTTCGAAGCAAATGGTCGCTTGTTTCTTTGGCAAAACTGGTCATGTGGCGACTGTTCCGCTTGTGCAACGTAGGACGGTCAATTCTGAGTGGTACACCACCATTTGTTTGCCTGAAGTCTTCGGAGAAATTCGAAAAACGAACAAGAGAAGTCGAATCATTGTGCACCATGACAATGCGAGCTCTCACACATCGGCTCAAACCAGCGCCTTTTTGACCGGACAAAACGTCGAATTGATGGGTCATCCTCCGTACAGCCCTGACTTGGCACCCAATGACTTTCAACGATTTTCGTCGCCAGAAGATGCTGTTGAAGCATTCAAAAACCATGTTTTGGAGGTGTCTCAATCGGAGTGGAAAAAGTGCTTCGAAAATTGGTTTGAGCGCATGCAAAAGTGTATAAATCTTGATGGAGAATATTTTGAAAAACAATAAAACCTTTTTCGTTGATAAATATTCGCATTTTCATTATTAGGCCAGAAATATATATAGTAGCCCACGTATCACTAGCGTAAACGTTTCAGAGTTGAGTTTACTTATCAATTGCGCACATAGCTAAGATAAGCGACACTTACACTAGGCTAAAAGCTCAATACATTTAAATTTTTCTAAAATAAAAATACACACTCACATGGTAATTTTACATTTTTAACCACTGATAATCATATGAAAAGTCGATCAACATCTTCAAATACTAGATGTTGGCTAGGACTGGTTGTTATATGCGCTTATCAATATCTAAAAAAAATAAAAAAAATACAACGTTCTCATATGCGAAGACAATGCATATATAGTCGAGTGCATTAAGAAGTGCACTTTTCACTGTACATTTTAACGTTTTCCTTAAAAAAAACAAATAATTCAATTCATACCATAATCGTGGGTACAAATAAAACAGAACATTTTTTTCCATAAAAAGGATTCATAAAAAAACACATAAATTTCTTTTGTTAGCAATTTTTTAGTTTATATATTTTATTTCCTTTTTTAATAAAAAAGGATTTATGAGGAACGAGATAAAACAGTCAATAGATACTAATTTTAAAAAATTGTATATAACTGCGTAAAATATTTCTCAATACAATCACCTCAAATACAAAAGTTTAATACTCACGAAAAGCCATGCTGAAAATTTACAAAAATTATCAAATTTATCTGTTAATTTTTTTAATCAATTCTAATTGAAAATTTATCCAAATGTATAGAAGAGCATTTTGGTAAAAAAAAAAGATTTTGAATAATATAATCAGGAAAAAGTATCATTAATAATATAAATAAGTAAAAAGTATCTGAAATGATTCCGATTTACTAAATTCGATATGAAACTAACTTTGGCCGATGCCCTTTCATAGATCAAAATAGATTCGATAAATGCATTACATACTCTAACACAATTAAATATAATTGCACGAAAGTGTATGAAACTGTGGAATAATAATAGCTGTTTTTATGGTGTTAGTATGAAACGATAAAGTAACGCATTGCAATAGAAGTTGTAAACAAACGATAAAGCAAAAACTTTAACGAAAACATTGACCCAAGCTTTTCTCGTCAAATATCGTTTCTTTCGTGATAAAAGCTTGAATCAAAGCTTCCTCGAGGAAAAAATTAAGATCAAATAAACTATTGGAAATAATTTGTTTTAATTCATTTATATCATCAGTAATTATTTAATATTCAGATTTTAATATGTTGCTTATTATGAACTGTCCAAAAAAAAGATTTATTTACTTTTATAAAAAATATCAATGATTTTTCTAAGCTTTAAGTCAGCAGAATAAATACTGAAAAATTGAAAAAGCTTTTAAATTTTTTAGTACTAATAATTTTAAAAAAAATTCATTTAAAAGAAAGCTTAATCAAAATGAACTTTTTATTACCTCCGAAACTTTTTCTATAACTGAAATTTCTTCTAACAAATTTAACAGAAAATTTTTGCAGGAAAATTCTAAGAGAAAATTTCGACTGAAAATTTTCTATACCGAAAATTTTTTCTGAAAATTTCTACTGAAAATTGCTACTGAAAATTCATACTGAAAATTTGTACGAAAATTGCTACTGAAAATTTCTACGGAAAATTTCTACTGAAAATTTCTACTGAAAATTTGTACGGACATTTCTATTGAAAATTGCTACTGAAAAATCTACTTAAATTTCTATCGAAAATTTCTACTGAAAATGTTTACTGAAAATTGCTACTGAAAATTCATACTGAAAATTTGTACGAAAATTTCTAAGGAAAATTACTACTGAAAATTTCTACTGAAAATTTGTACGGAAATTGCTACTGAAAATTTCTACTAAAAATTTCTACTGAAAATTACTAATGGAATTCGTTTACAAAAATTACTTCTGAAATTCGTTTACTGAAAATTTATACCGAAAATTTCTACTTAAAATTTCTACGGAAAATTTGTACTGAAAATTTATACCGAAAATTTATACGGAAATTGCTACTGAAAATTTCTACTAAAAATTTCTACTGAAAATTACTAATGGAATTCGTTTACTAAAAATTACTTCTGAAATTCGTTTACTGAAAATTTATACCGAAAATTTCTACTTAAAATTTCTACGGAAAATTTGTACTGAAAATTTATACCGAAAATTTATACGGAAATTGCTACAGAAAATTTCTACTAAAAATTTCTACTGAAAATTACTACTGAAATTCGTTTACTGAAAATTACTACTGAAATTCGTTTACTGAAAATTTGTACCGAAAATTTCTACGGAAAATTTGTACTGAAAATTTACACCGAAAATTTGTACGGACATTTCTATTGAAAAATCTACTTAAATTTCTACCGAAAATTTCTACTGAAAATTTTTACTGAAAATTTGTACTGAAAATTCTACTGAAAATTTCTAATGAAAATTTCTACTGAAAATTATGCTGAAAATTCTAGTGAAAAATCAGACTAAATATTTCTACTAAAAATTTCTAATGCAAATTCTCACTGAAAATTTCTAGTGAAAATTTCTACTGAAATTTCTACTTAACATTTCAACGGAAAATTTCTACTGAAAATTTCTATTGAAAATTCTACCGAAAATTTCTGCTAATATTTCTATTGAAAATTTCAATGAAAATTGCTACTGAAAATTTCTACTGAAAAATCTACTTAAAAGTTCTACTGAAAATTTCTACTGAAAATTTCTACTGAAAATTTCTATTGAAAATTTCTAATGAAAATTCTAGTGAAAATTTCTACTGAATATTACTACTGAAAATTTTTACTGAAAATTTCTACTGAAAATTTCTACTAAAAATTTTTACTGAAAATTTCTACTGAAAATTTCTGCCGAAAATTTTTACTAAAAATTTGTACTAAAAATTCTACTGAAAATTTCTACTGAAAATTTCTTCTGAAAATTTCTGCCGAAAATTTTTACTAAAAATTTGTACTAAAAATTCTACTGAAAATTTCTACTGAAAATTTGTACTGAAAATTCTACTGAAAATTTCTACGGAAAATTTCTACTGAAAATTTCTACTGAAAATTTCTACTGAATATTTCTGCTGAATATTTCTTCTGAAAATTTCTACTGAACATTTTTACTTAAAATTTCTACTGAAAATTTGTACTGAAAATTTGTACTGAAAATTTGTACTGAAAATTTGTACTGAAAATTTGTACTGAAAATTTGTACTGAAAATTTCTACTGAAAATTTGTACTGAAAATTTGTACTGAAAATTTGTACAGAAATTGCTACTGAAAATTTCCACTAAAAATTTCTACTAAAAATTACTACTGAAATTCGTTTACTGAAAATTTGTACCGAAAATTTCTACTTAAAATTTCTACGGAAAATTTGTACTGAAAATTTATACCGAAAATTTGTACGGACATTTCTATTGAAAATTGCTACTGAAAAATCTACTTAAATTTCTACTGAAAATTTTTACTGAAAATTGCTACTGAAAATTCATACTGAAAATTTGTACGAAAATTTCTACGTAAAATTACTACTGAAAATTTCTACTGAAAATTTGTACGGAAATTGCTACTGAAAATTTCTACTAAAAATTTCTACTGAAAATTTCTACTGAAAATTTCTACTGAAAATTTCTACTGAAAACTTCTACTGAAAATTTCTACTGAAAATTTCTACCGCAAATTTCTACTTAAAATTTCTACGGAAAATTTGTACTGAAAATTTCTACCGCAAATTTCTACTGAAAATAGATTATATTGGCACTTGTTGATTTTTTGTACAAAATTTGAATTTCTTGGACCGTTTGACATATTTTTTTGCTAATAATAGGTTTCCAACTCAACATATTAAATATTGATTAATCTAACAACATGTCTCCTTGTTGTAATCTCTTTTTTAACTTGATATGGTAACTCATATTGGAAGGAAATGATTCTATTAAACAGTTATTTTTATTTATTTCAGTTCACTTTCATTTGAACGCACTTTTATAAAACCTTTATCTCAATTTTATATTATTTATATTTCAAAATAAATCGATAAGTTATTTTTTAATTATTTCTAATTTAACAACATCATTTGACGCTGTACTCAAAAAATTTCAATAAAAATAAAATTGTATTATATCTATAATAGTATATATACACATATAAGTAAAGATTAGCGTAAGGTGTTATTTTATTAAGCTTTATAAAAAAAAATATGTAGTAATAAAATATAAAAGTTGTTGAATGCAAAAAATATAGTATGTTTAAAGACTTTTAATAAAGTAATTTCGCAATAGAAAACCTCATTATTTAAGAATGCTGCTATCATCTTTTAGTTAATACTGAAATTTTTCTATAGTATTATCAATTATTGTTATCAATAAATATTTATCTTGTTCCTTTATCTAATAACGTGCATAATATAAAAGCTTATAAAAGGAGAATCGATTGTTTCTGAATTCCATTTCTTCGCGTAGCTGGTTAACGTTGAATAAAAAGTGTTATTTTCAAAATGCGTTACCTGGCGTTTTTAATTTTTTCAATTCTTTTAACAAGAGGTGAAATTTTATTAATTAATTATAAATAGTCTTTTATATACATTGTGTTTTTATATATTCACATTTTTTCATTTCTTCTCCGAATCATATTTGTGATCAATTAATTAAAGTGAAATTTAAAAGTTCTGTGATAAATAAATTGTTTTGAATTAATAAAATTTAAAGTGCATTTCTTTTGATAACAAATATATTTTATTGAAGAAAAAAAATTATTTTCGATTCAAAAATATTTACTACGTGATTTTGAAAGTTGATCTTATTTTCAACACTAATGTACAAATCCGAATTCTATTAATTTTTTGTGCTTTATTTTATGATTATATTTATTTATTAATTGAATATTTTTATTTTTTTATATAAAAAATTTCTTAAAATAATTTTTTTTTTTTTGGTCGCCATGTTTGAAAAACTGCTTACGTGGCCTATTGGATAATCTAGTGAAAAACTGAAATATGCAATATCCTGGATAATATTTTTATTGGAAAAATTTTGTATTCTTTATTCACGTTTTCTTCAATTATAATTTAAAAAATGAGTCTAATTAGAGATTATTTAAAGTTATTTTAAAATTCATCAATTATTAGCTAATGAAAATGAATTCAGATTTTTATTTTAAATTAATGAAAAAGATGTCATTGTATTTATTTTTTTACTAAAAATTTATCTTAACGTATAATTTTTGATAAACTATGAATAACTTTAAGCGCTAATATATTTCTAGGACTTTTACATAAAAATAATTCAGATTATTCAAAATATATAATAATTATTTTCTCAAGAATTAATTGATAATTTTTCCTAATATAAATTAAGATACCAAATGCACATAATTATTTAAATATATAATAAATAATTTTAATTATATATGCTGTTTGAGAAAAAGTGCCAATTTTAATTGATATTCATTACAAGTGCATCGTTATCGTTAATAAATTTTTTTCTATTATTAAAATTTCAATTGGATAAAAAATAATAATAAAATATTGAAAAAATTGGTGGGAGTTGAAAATTTAATTCAATTTTTCTTTAAATCAATTAATTGAATAAACAAATATTATTCTTAAAAAATTATCATATTAACTGCATAAAATTATTGAATATTTGAATATAATAAAAAATCAGTTTTTTGCTTGTATTATAAAAATATAATTTCATCTAATTTACAAAAATTTAATATAAATAAATAGGATGAAAATTTAATTTAATTTAATTTTTTTTTGTTGATATAATTGAAAAGGATTTTGTCTCGAATGTTATTCGTGTGACAACTGTGATGAGGAATTTGATGCAGATAAGGTAGACTTCCACGACTGTGAAGCACATACTTCAACTACTCCTCCAACAACCCCAACTGAACCGACTGGTCCAACAAATCCCACTGAACCCACTGATCCAACAAAACCCACAGAACCTACTGATCCAACAAAACCCACTGAACCGACTGATCCAACGAAACCCACTGAACCCACTGATCCAACAAAACCCACTGAACCCACTGATCCAACGAAACCCACTGAACCCACTGATCCAACGAAACCCACTGAATCCACTGATCCAACGAAACCCACTGAACCCACTGATCCAACGAAACCCACTGAACCCACTGATCCAACGAAACCCACTGAACCCACTGATCCAACGAAACCCACTGAACCGACTGATCCAACGAAACCCACTGAACCAACTGATCCGACAAAACCCACTGAACCAACTGACCCAACGAAACCCACTGAACCAACTGACCCAACGAAACCCACTGAACCCACTAATCCTACAGACCCCACTGATCCAGCAACACCTACTGATCCCACTGATCCTACAGATCCCACTGATCCAGCAACACCCACTGATCCCACTGATCCTACAGACCCTACTGATCCAGCAACACCAACTGATCCCACTGATCCTACAGACCCCACTGATCCAGCAACACCTACTGATCCCACTGATCCTACAGACCCCACTGATCCAGCAACACCAACTGATCCCACTGATCCTACAGATCCCACTGATCCAGCAACACCCACTGATCCCACTGATCCTACAGACCCTACTGATCCAGCAACACCAACTGATCCCGCTGATCCTACAGACCCCACTGATCCAGCAACACCCACTGATCCCACTGATCCTACAGACCCTACTGATCCAGCAACACCAACTGATCCCACTGATCCTACAGATCCCACTGATCCAGCAACACCCACTGATCCCACTGATCCTACAGACCCTACTGATCCAGCAACACCAACTGATCCCACTGATCCTACAGACCCCACTGATCCAGCAACACCTACTGATCCCACTGATCCTACAGACCCCACTGATCCAGCAACACCAACTGATCCCACTGATCCTACAGATCCCACTGATCCAGCAACACCCACTGATCCCACTGATCCTACAGACCCTACTGATCCAGCAACACCAACTGATCCCACTGATCCTACAGACCCCACTGATCCAGCAACACCTACTGATCCCACTGATCCTACAGATCCCACTGATCCAGCAACACCCACTGATCCCACTGATCCTACAGATCCCACTGATCCAGCAACACCCACTGATCCCACTGATCCTACAGACCCTACTGATCCAGCAACACCAACTAATCCCACTGATCCTACAGACCCCACTGATCCAGCAACACCTACTGATCCCACTGATCCTACAGATCCCACTGATCCAGCAACACCCACTGATCCCACTGATCCTACAGACCCTACTGATCCAGCAACACCCACTGATCCCACTGATCCTACAGACCCCACTGATCCAGCAACACCTACTGATCCCACTGATCCTACAGATCCCACTGATCCAGCAACACCAACTGATCCCACTGATCCTACAGACCCCACTGATCCAGCAACACCAACTAATCCCACTGATCCTACAGACCCCGCTGATCCAGCAACACCAACTGATACCACTGATCCTGCAGACCCTAGTGATGAAATTAAATCAACTAATTCCGCTGAATCCACGGATACGGCGAATAAGAGCAAAGATTTCAAGTTATCCAATTTCGAAAATGATAGAGATGGACATATTGTACCTCGGATGTTATTATTTGCATCCGCTGAAAGTACTGATAACATAAAACTCCTTCGTTCTCGTAGATCAATTATGGGTATCAATAGACTATTCCGCACCAAACGGGAAGATAAAAAATATGTTTGTTATAAAACAACAAAAGAAGGTATGTGTATCTTAAAACTATTCAAAATATTAATAAATAAAATAAAAATTACTTAAAAAATATTTGCAGATTCAGAAGGAAAAGTAACAATTCAAAGAGGTTGTACGTCCGAAGAGAACTTCTGCTCGGACAAAACAGATGGAAAGTGCAGTGTTTGTGATACTGACCGATGTAATAGTGCTCAAAGTATTTCCATTTCATGGATTTCCCTATTGCTATTTTCCTTATTGTTATTTTTCCAAATGTAATTATTATTATTTCTAAATAATATTTTAATTTTTAATGTGAAATACTTAGTAAGGTTGAGAATGAAGAAATTTACAAACAATTAGAATTTTCTATTTTATAAATAAACGAAAAAAAACCATAATCAAAATTGTTTTTTAAATATGTAAAAAAATACCAGATTTTCACTTTTGTAACTAATCAATTTCATGGCGAATATTTTTTGAGATTATTTATTTCATTGGTATTATCGAAAATTGTGTACTTCATATTTTGGCATAACTAAGCTTTCGCTTATCTACAGATACGAGATTCTAAATACAATATGTGTAAACTGATATTATCAACAACAACAAAAAACTACAATCAATATCAATCAGTAATAAATAATATGTTGCCCAGATAATAATTTAACGATCGTTTTACCTGTTTCTGCGTTATTGTCAATACTAATCAATACAAGTCATATTGGAAAACTCAACATAAAAAAAAACAATAAAGATGAACTCTTCATTAATTATTATTAATTAGTAATAATTAATTTTTTTTTAAATGTCAATTGATTATGTGGTTGATTTTATCTGTAAGAATGAAACTGTAAAATTTGTTGCAATTACGAATTGTTAGCGAGCTAATATCACAATTCATGTGGAGTAACCTTTTTGGGGGTCCTAATCATAATAGATTAAATAATAAATAATTTCGAATTGGTTACGATCTGGTTAAATAACCTTTTTGGGGTCCTAATCATATTTCTATTGAATAATCGTTTTAGGCTCATCTAATAAACCCAAGTTCATGCATGAAGGATATTGTCTTTAATTAGGATCCTACCATAAATGAAGGATAATGTCGATTCGGATATTGTGGTTTTTTTTTTGTAGGACAAAATGTCTGATTAAGTAAGTTGTTCAATTAAAATTTTTGTTTTATCGCAAAATGTTTGGTTCAATGGTTTTGTTAATAAGAACAATTGTCATTTTTCGAATGAGTCAAATATAAAAGAGATAGTGAAGATACCAACACATACGAAGTCTGTTCAAAAAATATCGCGAATTTTGAATTTCCGCGGGTTACGTATATTCGATTTTTTGCGGCGTTATGTTGGTACTCATGTTTCTCACTTATGCCGACAAGTTCGGTCATTTTGATGGTTCAGTTAATTTTTGACAGCTTCTTTGCTTGCACGTGTTTTGGCTCGTCTTCGATTTTTGCTCAATTTCGACCAAAAACAGCATCGCATTAACATTGCTAATGAGCTGTTGGACTCTGTCCGCGATGACCCAAATTTGCTTCAGAGAGTCATAACTGGTGACGAATCATGGGTTTTTGGTTATGACGTGGAAACTAAAGCTCAATCATACCAATGGAAGCTGCCGCACGAGCCAATACCGAGAAAAGCGTGCCGGACGCTCGATTGTGAAAGTTTTGCTTACAGTTTTCTTCCATTGCAGATGCGTGGTGTATCATGAGTTTTTGCCACAGGGTAGAACGGTCAATAAGGAATATTACCTTTATGCGCAAGTTGCGCTTAGCAATCCGCCAGAAACGCTCGGATTTTTGGAAGAACAAAAATTGGCTTTTGCACCATGATAACGCCCCTGCTCACGCATCGTTGCTTGTGGTCGAATTTTTGGCCAAAAAAAATATACTAATAATGCCGCAGCCAACGTATTCCCCAGATCTGGCCTCCTGTGACTTTTCATTGTTCCCGAAACAGATTCTTTGATCCATTTTTTGGAATGGGCAGAAATCGAAGACTAACCAATACACTTGCAAGCAAAGCAGCTGTCAAAAATTAACTGAACATTCAAAATGGCCGAACTTGTTGGCATAAGTGAGAGATGTGAGTGCCAACATAACGCCACAAAAAAACCGAAAATCGAATATACGTAACCCGCGGATACTTTTTGAACAGACCTCGTATGTTGTCTATATCAAAATTTAGTGAGTTTAATATACGTTACTGTTCCATTTCCAAAGCCGAAGAACAATGACGTTAATCAAGAAGCGAGTATGAAAACTGAGAGTACTGTCATCAGCAAAACAGTAGATTGGATTAGAAGTAATTAATAACAAATTATTTATGAAAATTATAAGAAGAGTCAGAGTTAGAACCGAACCTTAAGGAATTACCAACATTTATTATTTAGTGGACTGCAGACTTGAAGCCATTCAAAACAACATTCACTGAACGGTTCAAAAAGTAGTTTCCAATCCATTTGAGGAGGCAGTCATCGGTACTATGTGTACACATTTTCGATAAAATATCCTGATGCCTAAGTCTGCCAAATGCCTTTAAAATATCAAGTGCAATAATCTTACACTCCCTAAAGAAATGAATGGCTACAAAAACCCTATTGATGGTCACTGAGGAGTTTCTTGGCTTTCAGATATTTCATTAGCTGATAGTTCATCAGTATTTCCATGATATTATGGTATAAAGAAAGGACATTAGTGCAATGAGTCGATAATTGATGGGGGAAGAGTACTCGCCTTTTTTGGGAATTGGATTAAACGATTGATATGCTAAGAAATTTCAGACGAAAAGGATAGGTGGAAAAGCTTACGCTGAACAACTCTTCAGAACTATGGAGGATATACCATCTGGGCCAGCGGATTTGTGTTTATTAAGATCTTCTAAGGACTTATGTTTTATTGAGATTTCTAAGTACTCTTCCAACAGTACGTGTACAGCAATGAATTTGCCCCATAGAACATTCAACGCGCTCCAATACAGGCGATGTCAACGCACAATAGTCTGGAAGATACGCGAGCAAATTGGCCTTGTCTTTTGAGCGGACAACTACTGGAGTTTCATTTAGCGTAATTTTTTTTTATTATTATTGGGTTGATGCAAAAGTTATGATCCTAGGCAAAAAAATTTTTTCTTCAGAAATGATGAATATTATCTTCTTTTAAATGATTCTATTGTATAAAAGATGCTTTTCCTCTACTTTCTTTTCAGTTTTGGCCTGGCCAGAGTACAGTGAAGCGCCCTTGTATTTTTTGAAAATGTCGGTCGATAAAGTGCATTTACGTCTTTGTTTACTTTATGAATTCCGTAAAGACAATACCGCGAGTATGGCAACCAAAAACATTTACGAAGTGTATGGAGCAGATGTCATCAAAGTTCGACAGGTACAAAGATGGTTTACAAAATTCAGATCTGGGGATTGATAAACCACGTACCGGGCGGCCATTGAAGTCTGATGACGACAAGTTAAAAGTCATAATTGACACCAATCCACGTCTAACCACCAGGGAGATCGCGTCGATGATGGGAGTCAACCATACAACCGTATTAAGACATTTGAAGCGTATGGGGATGGTTTCGCGGTACGACGTTTGGATACCTCATTAATTGTCGGCTGCCAATTTATTGGATCGTGTTTCAACGTACGTTGCTTTGAGTGCGAGACAAAAACATGAACCTTTTTTGCATCGTTTGGTAACGGGAGATGAGAAATCGGTCGTGTCCAACAACGTAACAAGAAAAACCTGGACAAGCCCCATTAATAACTTCGAAAGCCGAAATCCATCAAAAAAATGTTATGGTTTGTGTTTGGTGGGATTGCAAGGGTATTGAGTATTCTGAACTCTTGGAACGTAATCAGACAATTACAGAAGAACAATTCTGTCAGCAACTATCCAAATTGAACATCGCCGTTCAAAAGGATAGACCAGAATTGGTAAACAGAGAAGGGGTAATGTTTCATCACAACAACGCGAGACCACATGTGGCTATGATGACCCAACACAAGCTAAATGAGTTAAATTGGGATGTTATCAAGCATCCACCGTATTCTCCAGATCTTGCTCCTTCCGATTTTCATTTATTCCGATCACTGCAAAATTGTTTAAATGATAAAAAATTTGATACAATAGGGCAGGTAAAAACATCCCTTACTCTATATTTTTCGCATCAAAATCCACGGAATTTTACACTAATGGTAAAAATAAGTTGATAGGAAGATGGGAGACGGTTATAATAACGGATGGAAATTATATAATTGATTAAATAAATAATACAAATCTAAAAAAAAAATGTTGAATTGTATATGTAAAAAACGGTCATAACTTTTGCATTTTTTTTTTATGTTTAGATTAATGAGGTACAGGGGGAAACCTTGAAAAGGTACTCGCCTGGAAATTTTTCCTGCCAGACGAGTTATGCGGAATTTTTACCTCGCTAAAACCTAACCTGTACCTCTGATCTTGCTCCCGGAACGATGCTTCCCCGGCGGCACTCTTTGTAAATACTACTTCGCCGGGGCGTTCTTATTTGATGCTACTGCTGTCCCGATGTTATGACGCCTCGCGGCCTATTTTTCGTACGTTGTGAGGAGATCCTTGATAATGGATTCCGCGTACTCTGCAATTCTGTTCCAAGCCGATTGGCTCTTCAGCATGCACTCCACTATATTTTCTGGACTGATGGAACGGTCCAGATTTCTCTCCAGCTCCACCCGCGTCCCCTCGTAGAGGGGACACTGGAAGAACACGTGTTCTGCGTCTTCGAACACATCGCGGCAATGATGACAGTTTGGGGAGTCAGTTCTCTTGAATCTGTGCAAGTATGCCCCAAAGCATCCATGCCCAGTCAAGAGTTGGGTGATGTAATACCCGACTTCCCCGTGCAGGCGAGTGACCCATTTGGTAACATCTGGGATCAGCCGATGAGTCCACCGACCCTTCGTCGGGTTGTCCCATCTCTCTTGCCAGAGGCGAAGACTCTCGGGTCTCTCCTCTTCACAGAGAACCTTTCGCCGCTCTTCCTTCTTCCTACAATGTTGGCGTTACCGCTCTCCTGCCAGGATGTCGATGGCTGGGCATGATGCCACGACGTTGACCGCATCTGGTGATACCGTTCGGTATGCTGACGCCACTCTGATCGCTGAGAGCCGCTGGACTGATGTCATTGTCTTGCGGTATGTTGTTAGCTCTAGCGATTTCGCCCACACTGGTGCTCCGTTTAGCAGGACGGAGGTAACCACAGTTGCCAGTAGTCGACTTTGGATTTGCCTGGGGCCTCCGATATTGGGCATTATCCGTGAAAGTGCACCCTGTACTGCTGATGCCTTCCTGCTGACGCTGGAGATGTGCTCCTTGTAGTAGAGTCTGGCATCCAAGACCACTCCTAGATACCGGAAGTAGGGTAGCGACCGGATGTCGTGATCGCCTACTCTTATGGTGATGGTCTCCATTTTCTTCCGGCTACTCACAAGCAGTCCCTCGGTCTTATGTTCCGCCAAAGACAGGTCTGCCAATATCATCCACTGTCTTATGCTCCGGATGGTGGTGGAGAATGCGGCTTCCATTTCCTCCAGGTGACATAACTTTTGCATGTACCCAATATTATGTGGGTATGAGGGAACTTTCACTGCAAACTTCGAAATCCCCTCCAACTCTCTTACCCCTTCCTGATACAATAAGATAGTCAGCAATAATGCCAATAACAGTGAAAAGTGTTCTCTGTGTACAACCAGTATTGGCTGTACTCCTATTGAACTTCACGATTATATTACTTTCTTTTTATTTATTATTTACCATCTCCTCTTTTCTGGTCCACCAACTAGACATAATTTGGAGTTTTCAATTTTAAAGCCGAACTGTTGGCCTGAGATTATGTTGGAGGTGAAATGATGAAACCATTAAATATGAATGATATTCAATTAAAATCACTTCCAATACAACCAACACTATTACTCCTAAAATAGTCAAAACAGAACTTTTTTCTTAATAAAACCTAGAATTTTTCTATATCTTTTTCTTGTACATCAACGAAGATTGCGTGTAATATTTTTATTATTATTTTTTTTTCTTTTTTTAGTTTTCATATTGCAGATATTTAATATAACCTTCGATAGTGCAAAGAAACTAACCGACTTTCATGCAATTGAAAAACAGTTTTCATATTACCATAGTTACATTGAAATATTTCCGACTATTTAAATAGATACACCGACTCACCAAAAAGAACTTTTACTACATATAAAAGATAAATATTGATTCAATCGTTTTTATTATATTTTTATGTATTTTTGTTTGTTGTTTATAGAAATATTTTCGTAATATAAATTGAAATCTATGTTCAGGAATTTTAAATTCTTAGCCACGAGTAGCGTATAAAAGCCTAAGGCTACTATTCTGTACTCTCTGATTTAGTTTAATTGAAATTTTATTTTTATTTTGGTTATTTTAAGCTTATTAAATAAATATTTTAGTAAATTCACTGTAAAGTTTTTGCTTTTTTGTTGTTGTTGTAGAGAATATCCCAAAAGGAAATAGATTTCAATCGTCACAGTTTGAGCATATGTATGATTGGGTGTCTGGTTTGCTTGGTAGCACATAGAAGTAAATCGATTTTCAATAATATCCTTCAAGAATCTTTAGGTACTACCTTAAATATAACCACTATATGTATGTGTGTATGTACGTACGGTGGGCATATTAATTGGTTTGGTTAGTTTTTACTTAAATGAAATCTGATATTTTTCGTTATTGCATTTTATATAAATATCCATGTACCTATTTGTGTGTGTGTGTGTATATGGTATGTATTTAAAAATAAAATAGAGAAATTTAGGACAAGTTCATTGGAGAAATTTACGATTGGTAATTTCTATAAATGCACATAGAGAAATTGTTTGTAGACTAAAAATTTATACCAATTTGTTTTTATACTGTAGAAAATTGTTATATAATTTATTTTTTGTTGTTGATTTTATTTAATCCTGAATTCCTTTTCCCTTCCCAACCCCTTTCCCCATCCTTTTTGCAGAATTTCTTATAAGTGATTATGACCATAGTAAGACTATACCTAAATATGCACACTGGAGGCCGAAAGTATGTCACCACTTTGGTCAATTCGAATGGAAAAGTGAAGAAAAATAATTTTTTTATACTTTACTTTTAAAATTTATATTAATTTTAATCTTAAATTTAATTTAAAAAAAAAACATATTATTCATATACCAGGGGTATAAGCTTAAATCCGGTGTTTGGTCATAGATGGCGTGAGTGAGTGTATTAAGCTACCATGATGGGCACGCCATACTTTTTTTTTATGAGTTTGACATCTGTTAACAATAATCAGTGCACATTGTCAGCAATTTCTTACAACAACATACATTTTTCCTTTGGTAATCGCGTCCAGTTTTGTGCAAGAAAAAGAGCATATGCGGGAAGCTCTGCTGCTCTGCTTCAATTTGAAGAAATCGGCTGCCGAATTGCATCGAATGCTTATGGAGGCCTATGGTGATAGTGACAAGATTGGTTTTTTCGATTCAAAGACGGAAATTTTGACTTGTGGGGCAAGAAGAAGACGATACCCAATCGTAAAAAATGCTCGAGGAGCAATTGGGCGCTACTCAACCAGCCATTTCCAAGCGTCTGCATGCCATGGGGAAGATTGAAAAGATTGGAAAATGGGTGCCGCATGAATTGAACGATAGGCAGATGGAGCGACGCCAAAACACATGCGAAATCTTGATCGCCAGACAAAAAAGAAAGTCTTTCCTGCATCGGATTGTGACAGGCGATGAAAAGTGGATATATTTCGACAATCCTAAATGCAAAAAATTGTGGGTTGATCCCAGCCAACCATCAACACCTTCCCCAAGATGAAATCGCTTCGGACGGAAGACAATGCTCTGCGTTTGGTGGGATCAGCAGGGTATCGTCTACTATGAGATGTTGAAACCTGCTGAAACTGTCAATGCCCACTGCTATAACCATTCACTGATCGAATTGCACCATGCTCTATGTGAAAAAAGGACGGATTATCAACAAAGACATGACAAGCTGATTTTCCTACATTTCGATTCTTACCAAGACGTCCGACAACAAAGACATGACAAGCACTTCGATTCTTACGAAGACGTCCAAAAATGGCTTGATGAGTGGTTTGCCTCGAAAGAGATGGATTTTTTGGCGTGGTATCCACAAATTGCCCGAGAGATGGTAAAAATGTGTACCTAGCGAGGGCAAGTACTTTGAATACATTTATTTTTGCTTTCTATGAAATGAAAATATGTTTTTGTTTAATTAAAAAACAGCGGATTTAAGCTTATACACCCGGTATTTATTCATTATCAAATTAAAAATTGAAATTAAAAGGAAATAATAAGCAAAATCTCAAAATTCTATTTTCTTGAAGAGGTTATTTCTACGCCAGCTTTTACAATTCTAGATATTTGGTTGATAAATTGGATTTTTTTTATTATCGTATCCTTTTTAAAATATTACTATAATATTCTAAAAGAATGTTCTTCATATGGCTTCCTTGGAGAGTTTCGTACAGTACTACAATACTACCCTCTTCTCACCTGCTCATCTCATAAATCTTCTATTGAGTTGACATAAACAAAATTTTCATTTTGTTTAATTAGAATTAAATTAAAATTAAATTTTTAATTTGAACCTTATAGAAAAGCATTAGTCTGTAAAATATTTAGATACTGGCCCTTTTTTTTCAAAGTTCATCAAATTTTTTATCAAGGCTCCTAATCTATCCGTAGAAATCAAGGCTTCCTTTTGCAGTTTTTTTCTTCAATACTGCAAACAGTGTAAATTTTTCTTTTAGTATCGCGAACTTTGTGCTTTTTCCAAAATTATTTATTTATTCATTAATATCTATTTTGTCCCCTTCAAAGTAATCCCCGCCAGATATTATACACTTGTGCCAACGGTTTTTCCAATCATTTTTTGTGATCTTGTTGAGCTCCTCCTTCTATGCCGTCTTTATCTCCTCAATCGTAGCGTAGCTCTTCAGTTTTGGGGAACAAGAAAAAGTCACAGGGGGCCAGATCTGGGGAATACGGTGGCATCGGCATTGTTATGTGTTATTGGCCAAAAATTAGCGCACAAGTAACGATGCGTAAGCAGGGGCATTATCATGGTGCAAAAGCCAATTTTTGTTATTCCACAAATCCGGTCGTTTCGGGCGGATTGCTTTGCTTTACTTGGAATAACTTGCAGGTAATATTCCTTATTGACCGTTCTACCCTGTGGCTAGAACTCATGATGCACCACGCCCCCGCAATCGAAGAAAACTGTAAGCAAAACCTTCACATTCGATGGAACTTGGCGCGCGTTTTACGGTCTTGGCTCGTGCGGCTGCTTCCACGTCATAACCAAGAACTCATGATTCGTCACCAGTTATGATCCTCTGGAGCAAATTTTGGTCGTCGCGGAGAGAGTCCAACAGCTCCTTAGCAATGTTAATGCGATGCTGTTTTTGGTCGAAAATGGGCCAAAACACGTGCAAACAAAGCAGCTGTCAAAAATTAACTGAACCATCAAAATGGACGAACTTGTCGGCATAAGTGAGAGACATGAGTACCAACATAACGCTACAAAAAAAATCAAAAATCGAATATACGTAACCCACGGAAAAACAAAATTCGCCATACTTTTCGAACAGACCTCGTATACACCTACTGTTGATTTTCCGGGCAGTACTTTCCGTATCCAAACGGACTAGTATGGATAAGGAAAGTACTATGTTGTGGACTGGACACTTAATCAATTTTATTCACAATGGACTCTAGATTCATCCATCCTCATGAAGGTGGCCAAAAATTCTTCGATGGAACCTTTTGGTTTCGCTGCGAACGCAAGTTTCCGAAGAATATATGACAACTGGCTTTAATTTTATAGTAAAAATAATTTAGACTTATTAAAATACCCTCTATTAGCTTATTGACTGCAAATTCCAAAACTTTAGCTACTATAAAACAGGACGATAAATCGTAACTTTTTCAGATCTAAACTGTCAGTCTAAATTCATGATTTTTTTTTCACCATATTTTAAAATTTTCATTAAAATCAAACTTTTAATATATTAAGAAGAAAACAATTAAATTCATCATTTTATATCTATTGACTTGAATTATTTTTTAGACATAGTTAGAAAAAACAATAAAATATTTAATTATCTCAAAACAGTTTTATGAAAATTCGATACGGATTTTTGCCTACTACCAAAAGGATTAGAAAATTATCAATCGTATTTAGGTCAACACAAGAAAAAAGGATATTATTGAAAATATCCACTGTTCATTTGAATATTTTAGAAAATAATTAAGCTTTTACTCATTCTAAAAGTTATTATATGTTTTATTAAAATAAATCTCCAAACAATTTTACTATTAAGGTGGTGGAATAGTTTTGACCTACACTGTGCTTATTAGTTCAGGTAAGAATACAATTTTGCTTTTATTTATTTTTTAGTTGTACAATTATATAAGTGAAAATTGTACAAAATTTCCTATTCGATTTAGAGTCGAATTAATTTTCAATTGTAAGAGGGGTGGTGTGGGTGATGCGAAGAGGGGTTGGTTAAGTGGAGTAATATTATAAGAACATTAGAAAAGAATAATTTTACTGCAATTATTCTAGTTAGATACTTTAGGTATGTGTGTATGTTATATGTCCATCCAACGCTTTGTACTTGAAATAATATTTAGTAATAATTTTTTTTTTTTTGCATTATTTCTTGTTGTTATTATTGTACGTTTTACTACAATAATTTTTATGATGTTTCGATATTTTTATATACAGTATTTATTAAATTTGATTTGATTTTTTTTTTAATGAAATAAAATTTTTTTGAAATAAATTTACCTACTTAAATTGGAATCGAATCAGTGGGCACATGTATGTAAGTATATACTATATGCAGAACAACAGATCAAAAGGCATAAATTCGAAAAAAGGCTTATAAAATTTTTATTAAATCCATATAGAAGATGTATGTACGTGTATATAGTATTTGCAAGCAAAAGTATCGAAAGTTGTTCGTTGTTGATTCATACCAACCGGTGTGGGATGAATTTCGAACAGAAAAAAAAAAGCTGTAGCTCAAGTTTAGGCAAGATTCAATAGTTTTCATTTTATTAAAACTTTATTATTTAGTCAGACAGTCAACTAGCTAGTTGGTTAGTTAAAGCAATAGTTTGTTACTTAGTTACCCAGTCAGTCAGTCAGCCATTCATTCAGTCAGTGTCAGTATTCGTTGAAAAGCTCGTGCGGTACAAAACAGCAAACTATTTTACATTTTCGATACGAGTACACATATTTTAACATTCGAATCACGCGACAATATAATACGACTTATTATTATTACGATAGATACTCACTCCATTCAAGAATAATAATACGATCAGAACTATTTAACCATATGTTAAGAAAATAACAATTTTCGAATAGAATTTATAAAAAAAATTAATCAAAAATATTCTAAATAATTAAAAGATTTTCTAGAAATTTAAGAAAATCGTTTTTTTTTTGTTGTTGTTTTTTTTATTTGTTGAAACAAGTGAATATATTTATTGTGATATTTGAGAAAAATTACTATTTATATATTGTGTGTTGTTATTACAATATTTTTGTTTACAATTGTACGAGTATATTGGTATATTCAGAAAGGTGAGTTTTTCAAGAAAAAATATATTTTATTACAAGTTTAAATTAAAATGTTTTACAGTAAAAAAAAAAAAAAAAAAAAAAAAAAAATTAAAAATTACTCCCAAAAACCGTATAATATGCATGATGATAATGTGTTCAGTAAATTTAGTTTTTGTCCATTTAAATTTTCTTTATTACAAAAAAAAAATCCTATTTAAAGTTATTTTTAAATAAAATAAACAAAATATTGAAAGAAAAATCTTTTTAATTTTATTTAAGTTTTTTTTTTTTAGCTTTTAACTCAACTTGTTGTGTTTTCTTCTTTGGCATACTAAAAACTTGATATTTAAATTGTTGAAATTTTGACCTTTTAACGAATATTTTCATATGCAAATTAGTTCTTCGAAGAAGTAAAAAGAAAAAAAAATTATTTTCTAAAGCTTAAAAGATTAAATGCAAAAAGAAAAGTACGAAAAAGAAAAAAAACATTTAAGCATTGTCATTATGTGATATCATATTTATAAATAATATATTGTAGTTGCATGAATATTATAAGAAAAATTTATGGTAATATTTTGTTACCATAAGCATCTATTAGTTTAAATAGATTGCCAGGTATAAAAGTAAAGCAAAAAACAAATTCTACAATTTTTATAATAAAAAAAAAAATATTAAATTATTGCAAATCTTCAATAATACCATAGATAAATACTATCAGTTATTATTAAAAGAAAGTTTTGACATTTTTTTGATGTATTATTATTATCAAGATTTACAATAGGTTTTCAAACTTTCAAATTTAGTTAAAATATATAAAGAATAGTATTATCGATAAATATTATTAAAAAAATATTTTAATTATCGATAAATATTATCAAAGATCTTTAGAAAAGAAAAGAAAAAACACTCCACTTCTAATCAAGTATGTGCATATATGAAATTTATGATAATCATTTGTATTTTTTGATTAAATAATAAATTATATGTTGTAATTGATTTTTTGTTTTTGTTTTTTTTTTTAATTTTAAATATTATTAAATTATTATATAATTTTGGAAATAAATTTTTCAATAAATTTTTTTAGATAAAATAAATAAATTATAACGAAATACTTGAAATCTCAAATGTGTGTCAAGAGATGCATATCGTATACGTAGAAAATTTTTGAATAAGAATGAAAGTATTTGTTATAAAGAAAAATAATATCTTGAAATTTTTCTTAATAATTATTTTTTCTTTAATTAGCAGTAATTCCAATTTGGCCATAAAATAATTGGTAAATCAATTAGTAAAATTTTAATATAGTTTCACTTTAGTTTTGATGCAATATACAAGATATTATTGACAATTCAGTGCTTTATTTTTATATATAGATTCTTTGATCAGTTTTGTATAAATGTTGTATAATAAAAGTGATGATATTTTATACGGATAGATTTTTAAAAAAAGAATATTAAAATTTACGAGGAGCACGGCAGAAAAGTAATGAGGCTAAATCTTGGGAAACAAAAACAAATTATATGTTCAGGTGAATAGAAGAGAATGGAGAAAGGATGAAGACTGAGAAAAATAGAAAAAAGTTTTTTCTAAAAAAAGCACGTTTGTGGAAATGGCTATGTGACACAGGGGCATTGTCATGGTCACCATTTTTCGATAGCCGAAATGACGAAAGTAACTTTTTTTTGAGTTTTTTAAGGGCTCACTTATCAGTCTCAATTTTAATCGCAGGTCTGACCTAAGATCCGGTTGTCATGACGGAGCATTCCATTGTCTGTGAAGTCCGATCTGCTAGCGAAAAACTCTTATTCTGAGCTATTCAAGGAATCTCTCATCAATTTCAATGTTAATCGAAGGTCTGACCTAAGATCCAGTTGTCATGACGGAGCATTCCATTGTCTGTGAAGTCCGATCTGCTAGCGAAAAACACTTATTCTGAGCTATTCAAGGAATCTCTCATCAATTTCAATGTTAATCGAAGGTCTGACCTAAGATCCAGATGTCATGACGGAGCATTCCATTGTCTGTGAAGTCCGATCTGCTAGCGAAAAACTCTTATTCTGAGCTATTCAAGGAATCTCTCATCAATTTCAATGTTAATCGAAGGTCTGACCTAAGATCCAGTTGTCATGACGGAGCATTCCATTGTCTGTGAAGTCCGATCTGCTAGCGAAAAACTCTTATTCTGAGCTATTCAAGGAATCTCTCATCAATGTCAATATTAATCAAAGGTCTGACCTAAGATTGTGTTGTTATAGAGGCGTATACAAATATCTGCAATATCAGATCTGCTAGTGAAGAACTCTTTCTGAGCTTTTCAAGAACTCACTCATCAATCTTGATGTTAATCGAAAGTCTGACCTAAGATCCTGTTGTCATGGAGGCTTATACAAATATCTACAATGTCCAATCTGCTAGCAAAGACCTTTTTCTGAGATTTTCGAGAACTCACTTATCAGTCTTGATGTTAATCGAAGGTCTGACCTAAGATTGTGTTGTCATGGAGGCATACACAAATATCTGCAATGTCCAATCTGCTAGCAAAAAACTCTTATTCTGAGCTTTTCAAGGACTCTCTCATCAATGTCAATATTAATCAAAGGTCTGACCTAAGATTGTGTTGTTATAGAGGCGTATACAAATATCTGCAATATCAGATCTGCTAGCAAAGAACTTTTTCTGAGCTTTTCAAGAACTCACTCATCAGTCTTGATGTTAATCAAAGGTCTGACCTAAGATCGTGTTGACATGGATGTGTATACAAATATCTACAATGTCCAATCTGCTAGCAAAGAACTCCATCTGAGCTTTCTAAGACTCACTCATCAATATTGATGTTAATCGAAGGTCTGACCTAAGATCGTGTTGTCATGGAGGCATACACAAATATCTGCAATGTCCAATCTGCTAGCGAAAAACTCTAATTCTGAGCTATTCAAGGACTCTCTCATCAATGTCAATATTAGTCAAAGGTCTGACCTAAGATTGTGTTGTCATAGAGGCGTATACAAATATCTACAATATCCAATCTGCTAGCAAAGAACTCTTTCTTGGCTTTTCAAAAACTCACTCATCAATCTTGATGTTAATCCAAGGTCTGACCTAAGATCCTGTTGTCATGGAGGCGTATACAAATATCTGCAATATCAGATCTGCTAGTGAAGAACTTTTTCTGAGGTTTTCAAGAACTCACTCATCAATCTTGATGTTAATCGAAGGTCTGACCTAAGATCGTGTTGTCATGGATGCATATACAAATATCTACAATGTACAATCTGCAAGCAAAGAACAATTATTCTGAGCTTTTTAAGAAATCACTCATCAATCCTGATGTTAATCGAAAGTCTGACCTAAGATCCTGTTTTCATGGATGCATATACAAATATCTACAATGTACAATCTGCAAGCAAAGAACTATTCTTCTGAGCTTTTCAAGAACTCACTCATCAATCTTGATGTTAATCGAAGGTCTGACCTAAGATCGTGTTGTCACGGAGGCGTATAAAAATATCTACAATATCAGTTATGCTAGCGAAGAACCCTTTTTCTGAGCTTTTCAAAGACCCACCCATCAGTCTCAATGTTAATCAAAGGTCTGACCTAAGATCTCACGAAAGCCTTAGCTCGTTCCCCACATTCCCTTAGCGCGATAAGTATTTTACTGCTAATATGTCCTCCAAAAATATTTTATGCATCCTAAAAACCTATATCTCTTGATAAGAATTGTACAACGTATATTCATTATTAATTTTCTTTAATTTAAAACTCTTAGCGAGGGAGAAGTCCCCCATTATTACCTCTCCACTATATTCATTTATATTTATAAAAAAATGAAATTTCTCTTTACTTTTCTGCCACACCCCATATTGAGAAATTATTTATTTCCAAACCATTTAGTAGATTTCTAAAAGTTTTACCAAAAAATTAAGAAAAAAACCAACAGCGGTTTTTTTTTTACCAAAAAAAATGCTATTTAATCGACCTATCAGAATATGGTGCATACTTGATACAAAACGGCGTCATAGAAGTATAAACGTACCATGCACAGTTTGTTACCGCGACAATACCATAAATAGAATTAATACTACCACCTACAATTCTCCTTCTAGAAAATGTTCTTTGGTCGTTTATTTCTTTGGGTTTTCTTTTTTATATAATAGCTTATTTTTCTGTTGTTTGTTTCTCTTAATTTTTATTAATAAATTACATCACTTTATTTTGATTGGATTTTTTTCTCTTTATTTCAAATTGTCAATTTTACTTTCGAACTGAAGTATTCAGTTTATTGAATAAACTACCACACAACAAATAAACCACATACGCATAGTTATATTATTGATAATTTTCTCATTGGTACGCGCTTAACCATTATTTAAGATCTAAAAAAGGTGAGAATAAATTAACACCCGTAGTAAATAATCCAATCTGCTAGCCTACAGTGTTTAATAAATGGTAAAATTTGAGGCTTTTATTATTGCAGTTTTTCTTGTTGTTGTTTTTTTCTCTTTTTAATCTGGAAATTTGTATTATTGGTTTTGTTAATTGTTTTGTTTTTCTTGTCATTTAGAGTTTCTTTAATTTTGTTTTCATTGAAAACTTTCAAAACTCAGATCAAATGTTTTTTGCTTTAGTAATTTTCTTCGTTTTTTTCCGCTATAAGAAATTAATTTTTTTCTCATTGAATTCGGTTTCGAAAAAAGCTTTGACTTTGCAAAATTAAATGACAAACTAACAATAAGAAAAAAAATCGAAAAAAAAGTTTATTTTTTTTATTTTTTTTAGTTTAAAAAGAACTTTAGAAGAAACGATTTTTTTTATAATCTTCACTTTTATATGTTCTTAAATACCAACCTTGTGGATTGACTGTGAGTTCTCTAGTGTTGCCAGTACCTAGTAAATATGGAACATTTAAATACTCGTAATAATAAAAAAATTATAAATTAATAGTTAAAAATTATTTAAATTTTTTTTTTTAAATTGTCTATAATGTATATATAAAATAGGAATTATCCATTTTATTATTCAAAAAGTTAAAACAATGTCAGTTGGTAAATATTTAGGTAATTTTCGATAAAATGTATTTAGTCTAAAATTTGCCATCTTATATTATGGATTAATTAGTTAACTACCGTAAGCGGATTAATATGTCATCAAAGAATAATTTCTGATTGGGCGCTGGAATAACAAGTTCTGAATGCTGATTTTTAAAGCGGTAACGTTATTTTCTTGCTTGGTGAGAGATATTCAAACGGCGTCAAATTTCAGGATTTTTGAGTCCAATACCAAATATTGAAACTAAGCGTCCTGGAATCTTTTTGCACCATTTTTTTTTAAATCACATATAGCACAGAATAAAATCTTTATATGGTATTTAGACTACAAAAAAAGTACTTGTTTCTAGTAAATCTCAAGCCCACTGTCTCTTTATTTTTGTGGAGGTTAATAGATGCAAATTCTCAACAGTTCTAAGAATGATATTGGATTTCTAAGAACTGTATTTGATAGGTTATTAGAATGCTGAGTTAAACCACCTGAACGATCAATTCCATAAGTCCATATAGGTTTTTATAATTTTGTTGTAAAATTTTACAATTTTTAATTAATTTTTAATGAATGTTCACATGTTGAAGGAATTATTAAAAACATCTGTTAGTTGCAAGAGCTTTTAGTCTTGAATGTGGGTTCCAGGATACTCTCTTGTCAAGAGTAAAAGTAATGCGAGCACTTTTTTTGTTCATTTATCTTCACACTCTATCAGGATTGGGAATTCAAGATATGGAATCATTAGCTATTAAGGGACATTAGTCTTCGAATGGGATAAGTATTATATAAAAAGTGGCCAAGAATACTTTTTTGTGGGGCTTCTAGTTTGAAAGGACGTTAAGAGAGGGTATATTTTAAAAAATGGTAAATATCTAAAAATACTCTTAGATTACCAAAAACTGATAGAAACCTAATAAATCTATAAGAAATTACAGAACTTTCTAGTTTATTTGGCTTAAGAATGATTTTAATAGCTGGAAAATTTCCATAATGAGAAAAAATAGGTTATAAGTATGCCCCTATTCAAAATGTATTTAATGAAAAACTAAAAGTTAAAAAATTCTACCTTTTGAATAATTTCCTTATTGATAATAATTTATCATAAATTTTTTTCAATGTAATTAAACTAAATATTATTACCTCCCACATCAATCTATAAATAATCGAAAATAACACCTATTCTTAAAATATTACTAAATCTGTTAAAATAATCATTTATCAAAGTCATCCATTGAGAAATGGGATGTAATTGAACCTCGATCTACTCACGTACTATTATAAATTTTACCTACGCCAACAATATCTGAAACTTTATTGGGTGTAATTTAGCTTGAATGCAATACTAACAAAATGTTTATTACTTTCATAACCTAAAGTGAAATTTTTTGACTACTTTGCAGGTGTGAATAGTAACAGCATTAAATCCAATATATAATCAAAAAATTAATAAAATAATATCCAAATATAAAATGCTTATAGTAAATAACCTAAAGAGTAGAAAAACTTTTGACAGCAAAATGATAAAACTTAGAAATTTTTAGTTTAAAACAATCAAAAAATCTCCAAAATTTGCTGTATGATTCACTATAATACCATAAAATCAAATATTGATGATCTTGAAAAAATTTTTACCAAATAAAGTGCACACAAATTGCAAATGGTCATCAATTTTCATCCGTCACTGTACATGTGCTTGTACGTAGAAAATTTCCAAAAGATGACGCTTTTCTCTTCTTGTTATTATTTCCCTTTCTTTTTTTTCTTATTATTATTATTATCGTTTTATTTGGATTGCCGTAGTTTGTATCCAAAAATGGTATCATAAACTTGAAATAATAATTTAAAAAAAAAAATTAAATTATAAAAAGGCCAAATTCAAGTTGAACTTTTATGGAAAAGCTCACATAATCTACCCACATTTTTCCATATGTTCGTTATTGTAAAATATGAGATCGTCTAAAAAAGGAAATGACGTTTGGGTTATTGTGTTTTCAACTTTGAAATTTTGCTCAACAACTTTTGTTCTTCCAACTTAGTCATAGCCTACTAAATTTGATTTTGTGCAAATCTATTTTTAGAGAGAAAATCATAAATTAATTTTGTAACTGTTTTTTTTAACTCTTTATAATTTTAGTATTAATTAATTTAAAAATAATCGCAATAAAATTATGTTAACATTTTTATTTTGAGGAGTGGACTTGGGGGGGGGGGGTGTATCGTCAAGTTTTTATTTTAGAACGGAATTTGTATTGAATATGAATTGTGTTCGATCAAAAATAATGGGGCCGATTTTTTTGATATCCAGTTTATTTGGTTTTTAGATGAATGTTAACCCCTTTAAAATAGTTTTATTGGACAGTTGTTAATCGACGGAGGCATTATTCCCACCCATCATAGCAGTGCTAGAAGGCTTCAACTGCAACTGTCTTCAACTGCACCATCGGAAATGGAAATGTGTCCACGTAACTTTTACTCTCCGTCATTACATACATTTTAATGAGAGTAAAATACCACAACACGCGATACCTAAAACATTCTGACATAGACAAGAAGTACAACTTCAAAACATTCTAAACTGACAACAGAAAATAAATTAATTTTATATAATTCTCTACTGAGACCTATATGAACTTACGGACTAGAACTCTGAGGCCCTACTAAATCTTCTATTATCCGGTGAATCCAATCTCTCAGACGATTTTCTTTTTACAAGATGTGGCCGGAAAGTGCTAGTCGACAGTACTAAGATAAGGTCCATTTAAGTATTTTTAAAGAAGAGAAAAAATTCGGTTGGACTGAAATCAGGTGAATAGGGAGGCTGGAGAACTACAGAAATCCTTTTCTGATAAAAACTTATTGATCTGACGCGAAAGGTTCTTTTTGTCATCCTTTTAATGATTCCCTTATAAAAACTTTATTGACAGTTTATCTGGGAAAGTCTGATTTCACGAGAGCTCTCAACTCTCAATTTTCGAATGTTAAAGGCGTTTTTACTGCTTCTCGGACTTCTAAAAATTCTTGGAGCTATCGAAAAACTTCTATTCTTGATTAGGACTTTTTGTCCTAAAGATAAGTTTCAACTTTTCATAAGTCAAAGCTGTGGATTTACCCAGATTAATAAAAAATTTTATAGCACAACACTGATCCGAAATTTTACTCTCTCATTTTTCGTAACAAACTACAAAAACACAACTACTTTTATAGGGCCACGTAGATACCGGATGACGTTGAAACTTTCACTGCAGATTATGGTAAAGGAGAAGGGAAAAGTCTACAATATTGTCAGATTGCTATTTAAGCTATTTATGGAAACTGATTTTCTTAGAAAAATCTGTAAATATTTAGATTTCATTAAAAAAAAATATTACAAATCTACAATATTCTATATAGTGGGTTATTCATTTTCATTAACAAAATGATTTTCAAACTCTATACGGGGATGGGATAGAGTTTGAAAATCATTTTGTTATACGGGGATGGGATCCCCCATCCCCGTATAGACCTATCAGCTTGCTACCAATTCTTGGAAGAAACTTTTAAAGATGCCAGAATTATTCCCGATCACCAATTTTATTTCCTTGCAGAACACTCCACAATCCAACAATGTCATTACGTGGTTGATTACATTTCGTCTTCTTTTGAGTGTAAAGAGTTCTGTCCAGGCGTGCTCCTAAATGTATTGCATGCCTTTGATTCGACTTTGGCACCCTAGACTGCTCTGGAAACTCAAAAGCTTCCTACCCTTCACAAACTTCGTTATTTATAAAATCATAACTCTTCCAACGCCATTTTCAAGTTACGATAACTACCAATTGTTCTGAAATATCCCCTATCATAACTGGTGTGCCTCAAGGCAATATCCTTGGTCCACTTCTATACAATATTTATATCTTTGACATCCCAACTAAGTCTAAAACGTTGACCGTGACCTATACGAACGATATCGCTATTCTTGTATCCCACTCCAATATCCGAATAGCCTCAAAATACCTATAATCCTATATCAAAAATCTCCAAGACTGGTTTAAGAGATATACCTTCACCCTCTGCAAAAATCATCCCATCCCAATACACTTTAATGGCAACATCATTTCACCAAAAGATAAAGTACGAATGTTATCGACTACTACTTAGACTACTGGACAACCGATCAGAACCTCAGTTTTAATCTACAACACAATTTTAAAATTGATCTGAACATACGGAATTAAACTCTGGTGTTTTAATTCCTTTCTAAACTAATCCCTTCGATCCAAAATCCTTCGAAAAATCGTTGATACTCCAATCTATGTTCGTAACAAAGTTATCTATCGTGCCATCATGACTTATGTGTTTCTCGTTATAAAAAGTTTCATTTCCGATTATCCTATCACTATCCCCATAACATTTTCCATAAATACTCATCGGTGTTTGAAGAGAAATTGGTCAAAAGATTCCTTGAGGTATGAATATGACTCGCTAGGTACAGAAACTGCCACTTATTATAATATCCTCTGCTTATTCGGAGCACGGATTCACCAAGACCCGTAGGACACTTTTGCGTATAGATCCGTATCATAGAATCGATGCCATAAGTGGCCTGCGAGTCTTGGCCAACCTGCGGTTCTGAGCTGGTCTAGCAGTGACAAGAAATTACAAGCTTCCTTACTGTAGCCCTTTGAGTGAAGAGTACCCACCACTACTTTTAAAACAAGAATGAACTGGTACCGCAGTGGTCGGGAGCCTCGCGGTGGTTCGTCTGCCGTGCACGACCAAGTTGAGAAGCCTTTAGCTGAAACGTAGGTAGCTGTGGTTATCACCGAGGTTGTAGGTACAGTCTTAGGACAGGAGTTGAGGGATTGCGAAATCCCGGGTGATATCACTGCAGGATTATAGTAGAGGTTTAGGTTGGTCTTGCTACCAACAGTTAGGGCAACTAGCTTGTAACTGGTTACTGACTACTAGCAAATGGACCTACCTGTGATGGTTGGAGCCGGTTAGAGGAGGGACCAGGTAGTTGCACAAATATGAATGGGGTAATGAGGGAGCGGTCTGCTGGTTGAGATCGCTTAGCGCAGGAGTTGACCGTAGATTGAATGTTTGCCTGCTTCATGCATGGGACATAAAAGATGGTAAAGAGGAAGAAGAAAATAAAAAAGAACGAAAAGTTGACAAAGAAGTAGAAGAAGAAGAAGAAGAAGAAGAAGAAGAAGAAAATAAGTGAAAGAGGGCACCTGAAAAAAATGTTCCATGCATGAAGTAAAAGAAAAATGCGTTGGATTGAAGAGAGCTAGACAGACAAAAAGCATTGATTAGCGAGCTAGACTTTATATTGAGAAGCGTGCAACTACCTGGATCTAGTGAGCTAAGCTGGCCAAATCCATTACTTGACTATGTTTGTTTTGCACGTTGATTGGGCCTATCTCAATTCATTGTGGTCGTAAGCGACCCGTGGTATTATGTCTAACAATAGGTATATATAGTTTAAGATTTAAAAAAAAATGCATTACTATCCGAAAAACATATTCGATAAAAATAAAAATTATTTTCTAATATTATTAGCCAAATTTTTTGATGCCTTTCGAAATTAAATGAACAAAATTTTCTACTAAGTAGGCAAATCATTTTATTGTATTTTATTGAAAAAATTGACATTTTTCTATTTTATTTTGATTAAAGGTTTCATATTTAAAAATAAACTTATATTATTATTATTATTTTCATTCAAAATGGTATTAAATGAGAAGAATTCAAATAAATTAAATAACTTTTATTCAAATAATAATAGTAAATTTAATTTTTAATTATAGGTTGTAGAATTTACGCATTCAAAAGGGAAAAATTTACAAGAACCAAAAAAAAATACATTCACAATGGTGGCTGGTTTCGAACAAAGACCATGGACACCGACAGTTCGGCGTGGAAAAATTGCAGCCGAAGCATCAAGTCCTGGACCAGCCTGTGTCCAACTGCCCTCATTATTAGGTGGAATTAATAAAAATTAACCGCTTTAATAAGGATTTTTAATTTATTTAAGAAATTTTCAATAATGTATAGGAACGAAAGTAACAGATTCAAAGAAGAATGCCTCTCCAGCATTCAGTTTTGGATCACGACATCGATCAAAGAACGATTCAATTGGACCAGGTCCAGCCCAATATAATGTAACTGGACTAAATGCTAAAGGACGCGATAATCCTCCAGCTAGTTCTCTACAAAGTCGTCCCAAAGATAAAGTAAAATTTACAACACCTGCGCCGGGTGAATATAATATTGATAAAGCTGAAAAAATGGTTTTAGATTCAACACCAAAATTTACATTCGGTCTTAAAGTTTCCACTGAAAAATCGAGTGCTACTCCAGGTAAATTATTCATAAACAGACACAACCACTTACAACTAACTTAAGGGTTAATTTATATTTAATTTGAAGTGAATACTTTATTTAACAATAAACTAATAATTAAAAATTAACTAAAATACCATATAAACAAATTAAACAGTTTAAGGATAAATGAAAACATATAAGTTGCATGCATGTTTAACAAAACTAGAGCTGACTGGGTTATGAAGAATTTTTTTATTAATAAGGTATGGATTACTCTAATTATACCAAACATTCAAATAAAAATAAAATGCATGACCTATTATATCTAGTTGTCTGTATTTATTTGGTTTTTAACTAGTGTAAAAGTAGATTTAAGATAGAAGTGTAATATTCAGTTTTCTCTTAACATAGTATTTTTTTGCATTTCGCTATTGTATGCTTACTAATTCTATTTCGATAATGATAAAAATATACAAAATACATATTAAAAAATATCTAAAAGGTAAGATTTGTGGTGATAACAATAATGATATTAATAAATACTAAAACTAATTAATATTAATAGTGTGTTTTCTAATTATATGGTAGTTTTTATTGTAACATCGTAGATTATCAATAATTATTATATATGCTATCAAATGTTATTATTATAGGAAGTAATTACAGTATAACGTGTGTGTGTGCGTGTGTGTATTTGAAAAAAAAATTATTTTTTTATCATTCACAAGACATATAATTAAAACAAGATGAAAATAATTTTTTTGTGCAGCACCCGGACAATACCACACAGAAAAAGTTAGCCTTGACCATAAACCAGCCTATTCATTTGGCACAAAAACGAACATTAAAAGTTATAGTGAAACACCTGCTCCTGGCGCATATCATCCTGAAAAATATAATAATCACTCACTATCATATTCGTTTGGTACTAAAACTGTTTGCGAAAAAATAAATAAAACGCCAGCTCCTGGAGATTATAATCCGGAAAAAGCGAACTTAGACCATTCACCCGCTTACAGTTTTGGTTCGAGGCCCAACACAGAAACAACAAGCAGTACTCCTGGTCCCGGTGAATACAAAATCGGAAGTGGGAATTTACATCACAATCCATCTTATAGTTTTGGAGTAAAAATTAACCACCAAAAACCCAGTAATACACCAGCGCCTGGTGATTATAAGCCAGAAAGAGTGAACTTAGAACATTCACCCGCCTATAGTTTTGGTGTAAGGCCCAACACAGAAACAACAAGCAATACTCCTGGTCCTGGTGAATATAAGGTCGGCAGTGGAAATTTACATCACAATCCAGCTTATAGTTTTGGAGTAAAAGTTAACCATGAAAAACCCAGTAATACACCAGCGCCGGGTGCATACAATCCAGAGAAAGTAAACTTAGACCATTCACCCGCCTATAGTTTTGGTGTGAGGCCCAATACAGACGTCACAAGTAATACTCCTGGTCCCGGTGAATATAAGGTCGAAAATGTGAATTTAGATCATAGTCCAGCTTATAGTTTTGGTGTTAAAGCGCACCACGAAAGACCCAGCAATACACCAGCTCCTGGACATTATAATCCAGAGAAAGCAAACTTAGACCATTCACCCGCCTATAGTTTCGGTGTGAGGCCCAATACGGACATCACAAGTAATACTCCTGGTCCCGGTGAATATAAGGTTGGCAGTGAAAATTTACATCACAATCCAGCTTATAGTTTTGGAGTAAAAGTTAACCATGAAAAACCCAGTAATACACCAGCGCCGGGTGCTTATAATCCAGAGAAAGTAAACTTAGACCATTCACCCGCCTACAGTTTTGGTGTGAAACCCAATACGGACGTCACAAGTAATACTCCTGGTCCCGGTGAATATAAGGTCGGCAGTGGGAATTTACATCACAATCCAGCTTATAGTTTTGGAGTAAAAGTTAACCATGAAAAACCCAGTAATACACCAGCGCCTGGTGATTACAAGCCAGAAAGGGTGAACTTAGACCATTCGCCCGCCTATAGTTTTGGTGTGAGGCCCAATACGGACGTCACAAGTAATACTCCCGGTCCCGGTGAATATAAGGTCGGCAGTGGAAATTTACATCACAATCCAGCTTATAGTTTTGGCGTAAAAGTTAACCATGAAAAACCCAGTAATACACCAGCGCCGGGTGCTTATAATCCAGAGAAAGTAAACTTAGACCATTCACCCGCCTATAGTTTCGGTATGAGGCCCAATATGGACGTTAAAAGCAATACTCCAGGTCCCGGTGAATACAAGATTGAAAATGTGAATTTAGATCATAGTCCAGCTTATAGTTTTGGTGTTAAAGCTCACCACGAAAAACCCAGCAATACACCAGCTCCTGGACATTATAATCCAGAGAAAGTAAACTTAGACCATTCGCCCGCCTACAGTTTTGGTTCGAGGCCCAATACGGACATTACAAGTACAACTCCTGGTCCCGGTGAATACAAGGTAGAAAATGTGAATTTAGATCATAGTCCAGCTTATAGTTTTGGTGTTAAAGCGCACCATGAAAGACCCAGCAATACACCAGCGCCTGGTGCATATAATCCAGAGAAAGTAAACTTAGACCATTCACCCGCCTATAGTTTTGGTGTGAGGCCCAATACGGACGTTAAAAGCAATACTCCTGGTCCCGGTGAATACAAGGTAGAAAATGTGAGTTTAGATCATAGTCCAGCTTATAGTTTTGGTGTTAAAGCGCACCAGGAAAGACCCAGCAATACACCAGCTCCTGGACATTATAATCCAGAGAAAGTAAACTTAGACCATTCGCCCGCCTACAGTTTTGGTTCGAGGCCCAATACGGACATCACAAGTACAACTCCTGGTCCCGGTGAATACAAGGTAGAAAATGTGAATTTAGAACATAGTCCAGCTTATAGTTTTGGTGTTAAAGCGCACCAGGAAAGACCCAGCAATACACCAGCTCCTGGACATTATAATCCAGAGAAAGTAAACTTAGACCATTCGCCCGCCTACAGTTTTGGTTCGAGGCCCAATACGGACATCACAAGTACAACTCCTGGTCCCGGTGAATACAAGGTAGAAAATGTGAATTTAGAACATAGTCCAGCTTATAGTTTTGGTGTTAAAGCGCACCAGGAAAGACCCAGCAATACACCAGCTCCTGGACATTATAATCCTGAGAAAGTAAACTTAGACCATTCGCCCGCCTACAGTTTTGGTTCGAGGCCCAATACGGACATCACAAGTACAACTCCTGGTCCCGGTGAATACAAGGTAGAAAATGTGAATTTAGAACATAGTCCAGCTTATAGTTTTGGTGTTAAAGCCCACCACGAAAAACCCAGCAATACACCAGCGCCTGGTGCATATAATCCAGAGAAAGTAAACTTAGAGCATTCACCCGCCTACAGTTTTGGTTCGAGACCCAATACGGACATCATAAGTAAAACTCCTGGTCCCGGTGAATACAAGGTCGAAAATGTGAATTTAGATCATAGTCCAGCTTATAGTTTTGGTGTTAAAGCGCACCAGGAAAGACCCAGCAATACACCAGCTCCTGGACATTATAATCCAGAGAAAGTAAACTTAGAGCATTCACCCGCCTACAGTTTTGGTTCGAGACCCAATACGGACATCATAAGTAAAACTCCTGGTCCCGGTGAATACAAGGTCGAAAATGTGAATTTAGATCATAGTCCAGCTTATAGTTTTGGTGTTAAAGCGCACCAGGAAAGACCCAGCAATACACCAGCTCCTGGACATTATAATCCAGAGAAAGTAAACTTAGACCATTCGCCCGCCTATAGCTTCGGTGTAAAGTCGCATACTGAAATACGTAGTATATCTCCCGGTCCTGGAGATTACAAGGTAGAAAGTACTACTTTGGACCATAGTCCAGCTTATAGTTTTGGTGTTAAAGCTCACCACGAAAGACCGAGCAATACGCCCGCACCTGGACATTATAAACCAGAAAAAGTTTGTCTAGATCATGCGCCATCTTATACTTTTGGTGTAAAATCGTATAACGAAATACGCAGTACATCTCCCGGTCCTGGAGAGTATAATGTCGAAAGTACTACTTTAGACCATAGTCCAGCTTATAGTTTTGGTGTTAAAGCTCACCACGAAAGACCGAGCAATACGCCCGCACCTGGACATTATAAACCAGAAAAAGTTTGTCTAGATCATGCGCCATCTTATACTTTTGGTGTAAAATCGTATAACGAAATACGCAGTACATCTCCCGGTCCTGGAGAGTATATGGTCGAAAGTGGAAATTTAGATCATAGTCCAGCTTATAGTTTTGGAGTAAAGATTAACCACGAGCGACCCAGTAACACACCAGCACCTGGAGACTATAAACCAGAAAATGTCGGTATGGACCATTCACCTTCTTATAGTTTCGGAATGAAATCACATTCAGAACCAACAAACAATACTCCAGCTCCTGGCGATTACAAGATTGAAAATCCTAATTTAAATCGTACGCCAGCATATAGTTTTGGAATTAAGGTTAGACATGATGAAATCAACACAACACCATCACCATGCGACTATGAGCCTGAGAAAGTAAACCGCGATCATACACCAGCCTATACTTTTGGGTTAAAAACAAAAAAAGAAAGAATCAGTAAAGTTCCAGGTAAATAAATGGTTTTTCATTCGTTTTTCAGCAAATATCATTAATATGATTTTCACCATTACTAAATTACTATTATTTTCGAAAAATTGAACCGAATAATTTTTGACTCATTAACACAAGCAAGCAACTTGAATATAGTTTAAAATTGTTACTAGTTTAAATTTGAATTCATTTTTCATAGCTCCTGGTGCATATGAACCAGAAAAGGTAGTACTAGATCGTGCACCAGCTTACACATTTGGTACAAAAACAAAACAGAAACATTCCAATGATACACCAGGTAAAAACGAAACAACCAAAAAATCACACGTAGTTTTTGATTTAACTTTACTTTTTTTATATACAATATATTTTTTTTTTATTTGAAAAACAAAAAACCTTTTATAGCTCCAAGTTCTTATATGCCAGAAAATGTTAATTTAGATCATGTGCCTTCATATGCTTTCGGTGTTAAATCATCTAGTTATCATCATCGTCATACTACCAGGTAATATTTATTAAGTTTTGTTGTTTGAGTGCTTATTTATTTTTATAGTTCAATTTTCATGTAAAAAGCTAGTATATTTTTATTACTATAATACATTGATTTTCGTATATTCATTTTCTCCATACTTCCACCAAAAAAAAAAAAATTCAATATCATAACTTTTTTGGAACACAGTCAGAACTTTTGTTTTAAAAAGGCATGCATGCAATTGAAATTTCTACTATCAAATTGAATGTGTGGAATTTTGCTATGTCTAAGACTAAATTTTCTATAGCACCAAACGTATATAAGATACCAACCGTTCTGGGCACCAGTAAAGAAGGACCTATTCGCTCTGCACCATCATTTACATTAACTGGCAGGCAAAAAGTGCTACCACCAGCGACAGCGGCTGTACCCGGTCCAGGTGCATATGATGGCGAATATAGTACAGTTTTGAAAAAGCCACCAACATACTCAATGGGAGCACGCTGTAAAATTCCAAACGATAATCATATGAAACCTGGACCAGGTGCACATTCGCCAGAAAAGGTAATCAATTAAAACAACAAAATTTTAATAAAGCTAAGCTACAATAATTTTCTTCCAAAAAAATAAAAAAACTTTTAAATTCTTATATATATATTTTTATTTTTATTTATTTTTTGGGCAAATAATGAACAAAATCGAAATTAATTGATATCAAAAATAAAAACAAAAGGTAACTCTTACTAAAAGAACAGTACCAGCGCCATCTTTTGCAATACGTCATAGTCAATATTTAGGCGAGAAGAAAGCATATCTTGTGCCACAATACGTTTCTTTAATATGAATTATTATTTTTATTTGAACATTTTTAAACAAAATTTTTTATTCATTATTACTCATATAATATTAAATTTAAAAAAAAAAATTATTTATAATTTTTTTTTTTAAATTTAATATTATATGAGTAATAATAAAATTGTATTTTTTTGTTTTCAGTAAAAACCATTTTTCAGTTTAGTTCAATTATATTTTATACAATTAAATTGTGCTTTGGAAAGTAAAATTAAATTACAATAAATACATTTAAAAACTTGATTTGGATTAAATTTTTATATTTTTTTATATGTTGTTAAAATAACTACCACAAGACTTCTCTTGTAGAACTTAATTTGTTTGTAATTTGGCTACTACTTGCTGGTTTTTTGATAATTTGTCTGTTAACAAATTATCTGCCTATGTAGTCAGATAATTTTTTATATAATTTTATAAGAAAAGACCAAACGGCGTAAAATCGCTTAATCTTGGAGGTTAATTAAGATAGCCAACGTCTCGAAATTATGTGTTCTGAGAAGTTTTCGCTTAAATTTTATTGAGGGTCGTTCAATAAGTCCTTAGAAAAAGATGGAAAAAAATTGTTTTTTTAAAAAAAAAATTTTTTTTCAACAAAATTTTCTTTTAGCTCTATACACTTGTCCAACCGTTTTTCCAAAATTTTTATCCCGTCCAAAAAATATGATTTCGGAAGTTCTGCAAAATACTCATCCGTTTGAGCAATGACGTCCTCGTTGGAAGTGAACCGTCGTCCGCCAAGCCATTTCTTCAGATTGGGGAAAAGAAAATATTCACTCGGGACCAAATCTGGTGAATAAGCGGGATGCTGCAACAATTCCATTCTCAATTCCACAATTTTGGCCATGGAAACAGCGCAGGTGTGCACACGCGCATTGACCTGATGCAAGAGGATTTTTTTCTTCTTCAGATGGGGGCGTTTCTCTTTGATTTCCTCGCTCAACCGTTGCAATAACGACGCGTAATACGCTGCTGTTATTGTTTTTCCTTTTTCCAAGTAGTCGATAAAAATGATGCCCTGCGAATCTCAAAAGACCGTGGCCATCCCCTTGCCGGCCGATGGCACAGTTTTTGCCTTCTTCGGAGCCCGTTCACCCTTGCAAATCCACTGTCATCACGACTGTCTCTTCGTTTCGTCCACAGTGACATATCGACGAAGGAATTCGGCAGGATTGCGATGAAAGAGTGCCAACATAGCCTCAGAGTCCACTACACGATTGCACTTTTTCTCGTCTGAGAGCAAACGCGGCACCCATCTTGCCGAAATTTTTTTCACAGACAAATTTTCATGCAAAATTGAAGCGACTGTACCTTGTGATATGCCCGTGGTCTCAACTAATTCGCGCACTTTAATTCGCCAATCGTTCAAAATCAGATCGTGGATTTTGTCGATGATTTCAGGAGTAGACACCTCAACTGGGCGTCCTGAACCATGTTCATCTTTTGTGGATGAACGGCCACGTTTAAATTCATTCACCCAATTGTAAACCGTCGCAAACACAGGTGCAAATGTGCCATGAACTGCATCCAACTCGGCTTTGATTTCTTTCGGGCTTAAGTCTTTCAAATGGAGATGTTTGATGACAGCCCTAAACTCCCTTTTTTCCATTGTTATGCACAAATAAATGTCGTTAACTTTAATCGACGATAGAAATTGACCTACGCTATGGATCGAGCTGAAATTTTCTTTCCTGTCGATAATGGTACTTACAAAAAAAAAAATCTTTACCGACACTACGAGCGCAATTTCTTGGATTTTCTAAGGACTTATTGAACGACCCTCGTATATTCAAAAAAAAAATATTTAAAATTTATGCCCAAAAAATCCAGCTATCATACGATCATAGCACTTAAAACTGGTGTTAACGGTCTCTCCTTTTTATTTTTATAGATATGTGGCACAATGACACTTTCACACCAGATAGATACTTTTTACGAATGCAATGGCTTTTCTAAATAAACTCTTATAAGCCTTTTAAGTCTAAAATATAACCTTCGAACTAGAAATTATCCCTACCTCTGACGACCACAATATCTTCTCACCACTTTTATAGAATTTTTTTTTTTAGCAATTTTAACCAATTACTTATTAATTAAATAATTCATAATATAAAATGGCAAACTATAATCTAAATAAATATTATCCTAAAAAACATAAAATTTATATTAACAGCTATTAGATGACAGTACCATACTAACCAAACTATAAAATGGATTATCCGGCAAAACGTTTTTTGGATAATAGATTTTTTTTTATTGATTTTTATTTCATATTTTAAAAAAAATTATCTATTAAATAAATTGGTGGTTTTTTTTCTACTATAGATTATCTATTTTTTTTTAAACTTTTATGAATTTTTTTCTTTGCAGATAAATTTGGATAATGTTCCTTCCTATAGTTTCGGTATTAAACATTCACCTTATTTGGTCGAATTACATCAATTAAAAACAGATCCAAGTATTTTTTTATAAAAATTAAATATTTTAATAGATAATTTCCCAAAATGCAGATGATATTTTTTTTTTACTGGATGCTCAACAACGAGTATTATTATTTTAATTGTTCGATAAGATATGTTTTTTTTTTCTTCTTCTAATATTTATAAGCAAAAAGTTATTAATTTGTTAACATGTTAAAAATGTTATATAAATTTATTAAAGAAAAATTCTATTACTAAAATAACTAATTAAGTTACTAATTAAGAATAAATAATATTTTAACTAAAATTGTTAATTAATCACAAAATGTTTAATTTTATGAAATAACACAATTGACTTTTTGTTTTGTTTCTGATTATTATTATTATTTATTGGCTGTTAAACTGAAATGATAATAAAGAAATTATGAAAATGTTGAAATTTTCTCTTTAATTTTCGATTGTTTTTTAATATTTAAATTTTGTTTTTTTTTTTTTGGTAATCGATGGGAAAATTATGAATATTTTGTGGGTGTTGGATGGGAGGAAGAAACTGTGAAAATTTGGAATGAAAAATAAACGTTAAAGATCGTACTCAGAGAACGGCCATTGTGGCGGAGAGATCGAAGTTTATGCAAAGTGGTGCTCTGACATCCACCATAACAAGTATTATTATGCAGAAACATCTAGGGAGGAAATGGAAATACCTTAAATAAAAATAAGAAAAAACTATTAAAGGGCAATTTGTGGATACTACGCGAAAAAAATTCCTTCTCTTTCGAGGCAAACCACTCATCAAGCCATTTTCGGACGTCTTCGTAAGAATCGAAGTGCTGCTCAGCGAGAGCGTGGACCATCGACGAAAACAGGTGGTAGTCAGAAGGGGCCAGGTCTGGTGAATAAGCGGGGTAGGGTAGCACCTCCCAGTTGAGTGTCTCCAAGTAGTTTCGGACCATTTTGGACGTGTGCGATGGTGCGTTGTCGTAGAGGAAAATCAGCTTGTCATGTCTTTGTTGATAATCCGTCCTTTTTTCACGCAGAGCACGGTGCAATTTGAAGTGGTAGCGGTGGGCATTGACAGTTTCACCAGGTTTCAACATCCCACCGAACGCACAGCATCGTCTTCCGTCCGAAGCGATTTGCTCTTGGGGAAGATGTTGATGATTGGCCGGGATCAACCCACGATTTCTTGCGTTTAGGATTCTCGAAATATATCCACTTTTCATCGCCTGTCATAATCCGATGCAGGAACGACTTTCTTTTTTGTCTGGCGAGCAATATTTCGCATGTGTTTTGGCGTCGCTCCATCTGCCTATCGTTCAATTTATGCGGCACCCATTTTCCGATCTTTTCAATCTTCCCCATAGCATGCAGACGCATGAAAATAGCTGGTTGAGTAACACCCAATTGCTCCGAGAGCATTTTTTGCGATTGGGTATCGTCTTCGTTCAAAAGAGCCTGCAATTGATGGTCCTCAACCTTCCTAGGCTGATTTTCACCCTTCTTTCCCCACAAGTCAAAATTACCGTCTTTGAACCGACGAAACCAATCCGATAAAGCACTGTCATCATAGGCCTCTCTAAGCATTCAATTCGATTCGGCAGACGATTTCTTCAAATTGAAGTAGAAAAGCAGAGGTTCCCGCATATGCTCATTTTCTGGAACAAAACTAGACATGATTGCCAAAGGAAAAATGTATGTTGTTGTACGAAATTGCTGACAATGACTAATGTTGACAGATGTCAAACTCATAAAAAAAAGGATGGCATGCCCATGGTAGCTTAATACGCTACGTTGACATAACAGCTAAGTTGATGGGAGAAACTTAGGTGTTACGTCCATCCATAGCCATTCCCCAAATCCACCCATCGGCACTACTAGGCCAAATAATTTTATAGTGCCGCTTACTTACTGCGACGATGATTTCTCTCTTCCTATATTAACAGATAGTCTGACAAACCAACTGTTGGACCGGGGACTGGGAGAAGGGCGAACCTTAGGAAATTTGATTAAATAACTATAGAAAAAAAATAAAAAAATAACAAATTGAGCTTAAATTAGTGAATGATTTTGTTTTTCATCTTTCCGCATGATAGAAAACGGCATTCCACAAGGATTCCCTCTTTCTTCTGTACTTTTTAACACTTACATGAATTCCCTATGCCAATCACTTGAACATTTCCTATATGCAGATAATGTTTTTGTACTGGCGGCTGGAGCAACCCACCAAGATATCGTAACGCAGATCGGAGGCACCATTGCCAAAGTGAAGGCTTAGGAAGTGTAAGGTCAGACAGAATGAGGCTATTATAGTAACAAATGCCCTCCTAAACGGAATGTTGCTCTATTCCCGCACTTTTTTTTATTAGAATGCCAAAAGCATAGTTAATGCGTATCAAAGCAGCTGTTAATCGTTGCATCAGACGCCAGTGAAGCTCATCGGAATTCCCCTGTGGACCCAATCCTTATCAAAATTGGTCGAAAACCTATCTCTCAGGAGGATGAAAAAAATTTATCCTCCTTATCGCTAATAATTTTAACATTAGAGACATATTGCAAGCCTTGGTTGGGCGCAGTGTTGAGAATATCTACGTCCCTAAATGGGTTTAAAAAGGCTTTTACCGATCTCTCTACCTTCAGGCAACTTTTTTTTGAATTCTTGGACGAGCCCAAAAAATATTTATTTCTGTACACGGGTGCGACGAACGTCCTCAATACAACTGTCTTTGCAGTTATTGAGGTTAATGGCATCGAAATTCGTGATCTGTATTGTGTATATGGCAGTCCTCCGTCAATGAGGATCTGTTAGCTATAAAGAAGGCTGTTCATAATGCTATTAGCGAGCTATCGAATGATATTGTACCCAACAAGATTCGACGAAGCTTACTCAACACCCCTCAATTTACACTAGAGACTGGCAAACCCTTGTTCTTGAGCCGGCCTAGTAGGGCCTAGGAAGGAACACAGTTTCGTTACTGTAGCTCTTTGAATTAGAGTGCGGACCATGTACTCATTAATCAAAACTGATGCCACGGGATAAGCGTATCTCACTCTTGAGACATACTCAACACCCCTCAATTTATACCAGAGACTGGCAAACCCTTGTTCTTGAGCCGGCCTAGCAGTGCCTAGGAAGTAACAAAGTTATATTACTGTAGCTCTTTGAATGAGAGTGCGGACCATGTACTCATTAATCAAAACTGGTGCCACGAGATCAGAGTGTCTCACGATATTTAAACACGCTGTATCTGCTCAGAGAGATTAGGTGCCTTTGGCTGAAAGGTGGTGGCTGTGGTTTAATGCTTATATTGCGGCGACTGAAGGTGAGGGATACCAGGATCCCGGGTGATATCACTACAGATGATAGCGAAGGTTCAGGTACGCCTTGCTACCAATAGTTAGGATAAATAGATTGTAACTGGTTGCTGTCTGCTAGCAAATGAACCTACCAATGATGGATGGAGCTGGTTAGAGGCGGGACCACGTAGGTGCACAAATGTGCATGGAGTAATGCTTGAGACCGTTTATCGCAGGAGCTCACGGATGATTGAATGTTTGCCTGCTTCGTGCATGGGGCACGAAAGATGGTTAAGAAGATGAAGAAGATGACGAAGAAGAAGAAGAAGAAGAAAATAAGAAAACGAGGGAATCTGAGAAGAATGTTCCATGCATGAAGTGACCCAAGCAAGAGATCAAAGAAGAATGCGTTGGATTGAAGTGAGCTGGGCAGATACAGCTTTGATTAGGGAGCTAACCTATAAATTGGAATGCGTGCAACTGCCTGGATCTAATCAGATGAGATTGCGAAATCCATTACTTGACAGCTCTAAGAAAAAAAAAATGTTTGCCTGTGAAAATTTCTTAACAAATTTTCTTTTTTTTAAATATTTTCAAAGTTCATAGAAAATGTAAAATTATTTAATATATTTTTTAACCCTTCTATTTTCTCTTCTAGCCATTTACCCTTAGGAAAAAAAATTACCTGAAATAATTTTTTTTTGCCCCTTTTGAATTTAATCGATATTTGAAGGACATGCATATGTAATTTTGCTCTCAATTTTCATATGAGTTGTACTTTTTGCCCTTTGAAATTTCCTTTTTAATAATGATGATATTTTAATTAGAATTTTTCGCATAGATTTTCTTGTAATTATACTAAAATTATATAACAATTAATGCAAAATTTCTTTTTTTATCTTTATGCCCATCAATTGTCATCTAAATTATTATACAAATTATAATATTTAAAATATTGTATTATAATATCATATATGGATTTGTCTACAAATTGTTTTTAGATGATTTTGATATAAATATCTATATTAAATTTGACCTACAGTAGCAGGAAAAATTATTAATTTTATCATATAAAATTGATCTTAATTACTTACATCTTTTGCCCTCTTTTAAAAATTACTCTACTATTATCTATAACGTATTTTTAATTATTTGTGAATTTTTTTTTTTTCGAAAGAATTTATTTTTTATTTAAAATAATAACAATTTTACGGAACATTTAAACTTAATCGCTTTTGTAATAATATGTATTCAAAAATTATTTCCAATAATTTTGATAGAATTTTATATGAAAAACAATTTTTGTTTTCTTTCTTTTTTGATAATATTACAAAAGTATCTGAGAAAATTATATGCCTGAATATGCGCACATATGATATAAAGCTAAGATAAATTCTACATTTCCGTTTTCCATTTCCAACTGTAGATAATAATCTTTTATTAGAATATTTATAAAAGCTGCCCACATACCTGAATCGGTGTCAATTGATAGAAAGTTTTTAACAAACAACTTAAAGTGTTTTTAGAGCTTTTTTATAAATATATATTTTTTTTTAATTTTTAACTTTAAAATTTAAAAACAAAACCATATAAATTATTTAAGTTAAAATTTTTTTAAAGTAAAAAAAAAAATCTTTTTCTTAAAAATGTCTTTAAAAATTTGCATATTTACAATAGTTATTATTTTTGGTATTCAAACTTCAGATGCGTGTGTATGTGAAAAAATATTTTTCTATAATTTTATATTTATTTTTAAAAGTAAATTTGTTAATTTAAAAAAAATTTTAATCCATTCGAATAATAGAATGGATATAAGGCGAAATTAAAACGTGTAGTCGATTGTGGTGGTGATGGACAAGTAATCAATATTGATGAAGGATTCAATGTTAAATTGAATAAAAAATGTGAAATAGTACCAACTGGATGTGTTACAACGAAAGCATTTAAATCGGCAAAGGTAAGATGGAAATATTTGCCAATAGAAAATTTAATATTTTACTTAAAAAATATTTGCTTTTTTATCCAGAAGAGAAAAAATTTCTATTTTCCTAATTTATTACGAATAAATATTTTTTAAAGGTAACTTATTCGGTATCCAAAGATGGAATAGAAGTTAAACAAGGAACTGCTGATATTTGTGCGGCTATGACTACAGCATCGACTGAAGCTAAAAATATGATGAAAATTTTTGCATTACCAGATCATTGTCCAGTTGAAGAAGTAATTTTAATAAAATAGTTTTTTTTTTTATTAAATTATTTCTATTTATTATATAATATAATAAATTTTAAAATACGTGTATCTTTAGGGAAAAGTATGTGCTACAGAAAGTACAAAAGCTGATCTATCAAAATATAAAAATCTATTAAGCATGGCTAAGGGTAATATTCATGTTAATGCTACCATAAAACATGATACTGTAAGTTAAATAACATAATTATTATTTAAATTTATTTTAATTTAAATATTATTTTAGAATAAATAATATACAATTTTTTTTTTCTGAACACCTATACTGATTTAGTAAGAAAAATAATCTTTCGTGAAAATTTAATAAAAAAAATTCATAAGATATGATGTTAAAAATTATTTAAAAATTAATAAGCTATCAAAAATTTTAAAATAAATTAATATAAATATTTAAATTAATTATTGATGAGCAAAAATACTTAGATCAGTAAATAATAGAAATTTATTATTAAAAAAATTTCTATCGAAAAATATTCTTTCCTATCATCTCTTAAATTGTCAAATACATTAAATATTTCAATTATTAAAAATATTAAATATTTATTAAATAAAATTAAAAATATTTAATTAATTTTAAAAATGCAATTTTAAAATTTTTTTATTTTTTTTGTAATTTTATTTGGTTTTTTTAGACAAAAAAAAAACAACCTTAAAATTTAAAAACGTAAATTCATTTTTTTTTAAATTCATTATTAAAAAAAATGTAAAATATAAAAAAAAACATCACCATCAATTTATGCAATTTAAAAATTTATTTATATATTTTTGTAATTTGATTAATGAAAAGTTCTTTAAAAATGAAGAGTTCTTTCATTTTTTTTTAATGAAAAGTTCTTTAAAAATGTAAAAGAGAAATTTTCTATTTCGTTTATGCAATTTTAAAATTATTTTTTAAAATTTTTTTAATTTTATTTACTTTATTTTTGTGCGATTTTCTATAAAAAAAAATAACCTTAAAATTTACAAAAAAAAATTATTCATGTTTTAATACAATTTTCAAAAATTTCAATATATTTTTTCTATTTTATTTTTTTAATGATCTTGTCTATAAAAAAAAAACACGAAAAATACAAAAATAAATTCTCCATTTTTTTTGCACTATTAAAATTTGTTTTATTTTTTTTGTAATTTTATTAAGTTATTTTTTAAGTAGGCTTTTTTTTAAAATAATCAACCTTAAAATTTATAAAAACAACTCCATTTTCTTATGAACATTTTAAATATTTTTACTAATTTTATTTTATTTTTTAGCAATCTTTATTATTATTACATAAAAAACTACGATTTTTTTTAAAAACGTAAAATTTAAAAAAATTGTAGTTTTTTATGCAATTTTAAAATATTTTCTAATTTTTTTTGTATTTTTTTTTAAATAAAAAAACACAGATTTTTAAAGAAAATTTCCCTTTTTTTAATGTATTTTTTATTTTCTTCAAAAAAAACAATAACTTTTAAAAAACAAATATCTCCAAAAAAATTCATATTTTAATACACTTTTACAATTTGATTTACTTTTTTTAGTAAAATTTAAAAAAAAAAAAAAAAAACACCCTTAAAAATTTACAAAAAAAAATTGCTTATATTTTATGCAATAAATTTTTTGTTTAAAAATCCCTTAAATTCCAATAAAATTTCCCTTTATTTTTATGCAATTTTAGAATATTTTTTATATTTTTTTTATTTTAATTAATTCTTTTGGCAAGCTTTTCTTTAAGAAAAATAAAACTAAAAATTCAAATAATTTTTCATTTAAAAGATGAATTTTTAACAATTAAATAACAAAAAAAAAAATTTATTTTATAAAAATCTCTTTAGCATTTTTTTTTTAAATTTTCTTCTAATTTTGTTTTATTTGTTAACCCAAAAATAGAGATTATTTAATAATTAACATTTCATACAAGCTTTATTCATTTTTCATCATTTTATATATAATATATATTTTTTTTTACTTTTAGGAATATGTAAAAATTATCCTTAAAAATTCACTAATTATTCGTATTTATTTTTCTAGGGAATCTCCTGTTTCCATATGGAAATGGAGATAACAAAGTAAAACTCAATATGTTGTGACTACCAAAAAAAAAACAATTTCGATTAGATAAAGAGAGTCAAAAGTGTATAAATAAGATAATAACAAATGGAAAATTATTAAATCTACTAACTTAAAATGGGCTATCAAATACTTAAAGTACATATTATATAAAATTTTGGGAATTTAAATAATAATAAACGTACATGCGTTTATATGTATTTATCAATTATTTTATTTATAAATAAAATGAACTTTGTATATGTATTAATAGTATTATATAATAAAATATAGCACAAAATTTCAATTAAATAATCAAAACGAAAAGCATTTTTTTATTGATAAAAAAAAATCACAAGAAAGTTTGGAAGATTTTTTTTTAACGATAATTCTTTAGGATACCTTAAGATCTCTTCTACTGTGGACCTGCTTTAAAATCATAAAAAGGTTTTAATTTAGCTCAAAAAATAAACATTTTAATAAAAAATATTCCTCATAAATACAGTTATAAAAATTAATCCTAATTATCCTTATGATAAATAGTTTCTTTTCTAACAAGACAGAAAAGTGAAAATAAATAAACAAAAAATGTGTTCACAATACTTAGGCTACATGATCTGAAAATATAGTAAAGTGCATTACTTAGGCCATCACCTAAACAAGAGATTAAAATGGAACCCACATTCAAGACCAAAAGTAATTTCAAGTTAGACAACTACTCATACTTTTAGTAAAAATCAATTTAGGCTTATGGAATTGACTTGACGAGACCGAGAACTACCAGGGCTGCTATGGCAAACAGAGCAGAGTGAATTGCTGTTGACATGGTGAATATTGTCAGTAAAAATTTGGAGGTAAAAAATTGTCAGTTAAAAAATTGTCAGTAAAAATTTGTCAGCAAAAAATTGTCAGTAAAAATTGGTCAGTAAAATTTTCAGTCAATATTTGTCAGTAAAATTTGTCAGTAAATATTTGTCAGTCAAATTTGTCAGTAAATATTTGTCAGTAAAAATTTTTCATTAGAAATTGATCGTGAAAATTGGTCAGTAAAATTTGTAAGTAAATATTTGTCAGTAAAATTTGTCAGTAAAAATTGGTCAGTAAAATTTGGAAGTAAATATTTGTCAGTAAAATTTATCAGTAAATATTTGTCAGAAAAAGTTGGTCAGTAAAATTTGTCAGTAAATATTTGTCAGTAAAATTTGTCAGTAAAATTTGTCAGTTAATATTTGCCAGTTAATATTTGTCAGTAAAAATTGGTCAGTAAAATTTGCCAGTAAATATTTGTCAATAAAAAATTGTCAGTAAAAATTGGTCAGTAAAAATTTGTCAGCAAAAATTTGTCAGTAAAAATTGGTCAGTAAAATTTGTCAGTAAACATTTGTCAGTAAAATTTGTCAGTTAATATTTGTCAATAAAAAATTGTCAGTAAAAATTCGTCAGTAAAAATTTGTCAGCAAAAATTTGTCAGTAAAAATTTGTCAGTAAAAATTGGTCAGTAAAATTTGTCAGTAAATAATTGTCAGTAAAATTTGTCAGTAAATATTTGTCAGTAAAAATTGGTCAGTAAAATTTGTCAGTAAACATTTGTCAGTAAAATTTGTCAGTTAATATTTGTCAATAAAAAATTGTCATTAGAAATTGGTCGTAAAACTTTGTCAGTAAAATTTGTCAGTAAATATTGCTGTTGACATGGTGAATATTTTCAGTAAAAGTTTGTCAGGGAATATTGCCAGTAAAAATTTGTCACTAATAATTCGGAAGTAAATAATTTTCTGTAAGAAATTATCAGTAAAAATTTGTCAGTAAAAAATTGTCAGGAAAAATTTGTCAGTAAAAATTGTCCGTAAAAATTTATCAGTAAAAAATCGTCAGTAAAAAATTGTTACTAAAAATTTGTCTGTAAATATTTGTGGATAAAAATTTGTCAGTAAAAATTTATCACTAAAAATTTATCTGTTAAAATTTATCAGTAATAATTTTTCAGTAAAAATTAGTCAGTACAAATTTGTATAAAATTTGTCAGTAAAACTGTAAACTAGAGTCTATCTTTAAGTTGATAATTTTTAGTGTTTTTATTAGTAATCACACAAGTTGTCTTTTGGTTTTAAATGCTTTCAAGCTTAGGGATTATTTGTGTAAATATGATCCTTTGCAATACTTTATAAACAAAAAACCAGAGGCACTAAATCGCACGATCTTGGAGGTCAATTTAACAATAAAGTTAAAATTAGTCATGTTGTGTGGCTTATGGTACCGGTTTTTTTAAATCACATATAGTCCAGGTTAAAATCTTTAAGTTAAGTTATAAAAAAAAAATGGTATAATGAAGGTAATGGCATTTTCTTCTTTATTTTCAACGAAATATGAGCCAATGACGTCTTTAGACAAAAATGCATACCAAACAGTCTCAAATAGAGCAATTTTACCGTTGAATAAATAATCACCTTTTAAAACGCTAAACGTAACCTATGATTTTATGGAAAGTTTTTACAATTTTTGTCAATTTATATGATAATTAAACTATTAATATTATTAAATGCCAAACTTTAAGCTAAATGAATTTGATCTTAAAATAATAATTATTTAATAGTTATAATACAACATCTGTTAAATTTTCTTCCGCACCACAGAATGGATAATGCTTTATATCATGATCTTAGCTTTCATTTTGTTCACAATGTGTGTATTTCCTGTTACAAAAAATTACATTTTCCTTAATCCTAATATTATTTATTCATTTATTGGAAAATTTATTTTCTATTAACACATCCCTCAATCCACATATATCAACAAAGAAAACTTGCCGAAAACTAAAGACACAATCCGCTCAAGATTAATTAGAATCTTCTTTACTGTTCAAAAGAAAAAAATAATATAAAAAAATTAATTTAAATCTTTTAATAACAATTTATTTGTTGTAATAATGGTATAAAATAAAAATAAAAATAAAAAATAAATGTAACTCCAGGCATTCGTCGATGGAGTCATCATTTCCGTTGCATTATCTAAGAACACTACAAACCCTCTTGTTCTCGTATCTAAAGCACCTACATTATATCTACTCGTAGCAAATCTTAATTATAAATCAATAATAATTTTTTTTAGATTTGTTGCATTATTTTATATTTTCTTTGTATACTCTTAAATTAAATTTTTTTTTTATGGAAAAAAAATAGAGTCGGTAATAATTGATCATCGATAATTTCGAAGTGAAATTGTGAAAATACAGTGAATTTTTATAATAAAAAAAAAGGGAAAATATATAAGAAAACAAAAATTGTTTGTTTTTAATCATAAATGGCTATAAATTTACTATACTTTATTTATCAAATTATGTCATCTAGTGCCACTATCATGGATATATTTTCAACTTTGATATCGTTTTTAAATATAAATATTGTATAAAATAAATAAAATTGTATTTTCATTTTTATAAATAATACGAAATAAGATTGTATCTAATCCATTTCCCTGTCGATAATGTGGCAATTTGGTGACTAATAAGTTCGTAGGTTTGAATTTGTTAGTTGGATGGACCAGTAGGAGGAGGTAATTAAATTTTATAAAGAATGTTACGAGGGTCGTTCAATAAGTCCTTAGAAAAAGATGGAAAAAAACTGTTTTTAAAAAAAAAAAAATGTTTATTTTTTAACATAATCTCCTTTTAGCGTTTTCCCAAAAGTTTTATCACGTCCAAAAAAAATGATTTCGGAAGTTCTGCAAAATACTCATCCGTTTGAGCAATGACGTCCTCGTTGGAAGTGAACCGTCGTCCGCCAAGCCATTTCTTCAGATTGGGGAAAAGAAAATAGTCACTCGGGGCCAAATCTGGTGAATAAACGGGATGCTGCAACAATTCCATTCTCGATTCCACAATTTTGGCCATGGAAACAGCGCAGGTGTGCACACGCGCATTGTCGTGATGCAAGAGGATTTTTTTCTTCTTCAGATGGGGGCGTTTCTCTTTGATTTCCTCGCTCAACCGTGGCAATAACGACGCGTAATACGCTCCTGTTATTGTTTTTCCTTTTTCCAAGTAGTCGATAAAAATGATGCCCTGCGAATCCCAAAAGACCGTGGCTATCATCTTGCCGGCCAATGGCACAATTTTTGCCTTCTTCGGAGCCCGTTCACCCTTGAAAATCCACTGTGATGACTGTTTCTTCGTTTCTGGAGTGTAGTAGTGTATCCAGGTTTCGTCCACAGTGACATATCGACGAAGGAATTCGGCGGGATTGCGATGAAAGATTGCCAACATAGCCTCAGAGTCCACTACACGATTGCGCTTATTCTCCTCTGAAAGCAAACGCGGCACCCATCTTGCCGAAATTTTTTTCACAGACAATTTTTCATGCAAAATTGAAGCGACTGTACCTTGTGATATGCCCGTGGCCTCAACTAATTCGCGCACTTTAATTCGCCAATCGTTCAAAATCAGATCGTGGATTTTGTCGATGATTTCAGGAGTAGACACCTCAACTGGGCATCCTGAACGATGTTCATCTTTTGTGGATGAACGGCCACGTTTAAATTCATTCACCCAATTGTAAACCATCGCAAACACAGGTGCAGATGTGCCATGAACTGCATCCAACTCGGCTTTGATTTCTTTCGGGCTTAAGCCTTTCAAATGGAGATGTTTAATGACAGCCCTAAACTCGCTTTTTTCCATTGTTATGCACAAATAAATGTCGTTAACTTTAATCGATGATAGAAATTGACCTACGCTATGGATCGAGCTGAAATTTTGACAGCTTTCCTGTCGATAAAGCTACTTACAAAAAAAAAACCGCCACTACGAGCGCAATTTCTCGGATTTTCTAAGGACTTATTGAACGACCCTCGTAGCTTGTTTTATAGAATTCAAAATAATATTTGAAAAGAGTATTGAGGAGTTTAAAAGCTTTCCAATAGAGGGAGTCGCACTTTTTTTCTTTTGGTGATCTACAACTATTCCCAAATAACAAGGAAATTTTTTAAATATGGAGGATCAGTAGCCTAAAAGAGGAGTTAACATTCACTGCTACCCTTTGACAAAAACACCAACAAGCTTAGCAAAAGCCGTTGTTGGAATCAGCTAAGTGATGAGATAGATGCTGGCCGTATAATGTGGTTATGGTTAAGCTTAAAAAATAATTCTTTAGGCCAACTCCAACATGCCCAGATGCTGTTTTTCCAAATTGGCCCGAAACAATCTCAGACGATTTTTTTTCATCTGACTATCACGAAGACTTACCGCTAGTTGCAGGAGTCGAATTACTAAGAGTGCCTGGAACAAGCTTGGGGATACAAAGATCCCGGGTTTGGATTCACTGCAGAATGTGGCTCTTAAAAATGCAGAATGTGTCTACCGGTGGAAACAACAACTCCTTCTCCGTCTGCCGAAGGGTTAGAAGCCACCCCATGACCCATCCCTCTACCACCCAATTTGTTTATTGAATAAGGCTGGTAAAGTATTGGAAAAAATAATTAACAATCGCTTAGAGTTGTGCACCAAGGGGCCCGTGGGTCTATCAAAAAACCAATATGGATTCAAAAAGGTTAAATCAACTGTAGATTCCATATCATAGTGGCTGATATGGCCCGTAGGACAGTTGTAGTTAAGCTATGGAAACATGTTACTAAGCAATACTGCGCCATCGTTACACTAGATGTCAACAACACGTTTAACTCGGCGACATGGATCAGTATTCTGAAAGCGCTTCACCGCTTGAAAGTTCTGGAGTATATCAGATGAATAATCAGAAACTATCGTGCCGATAGAACGCTGAAATGCGATACTGAAAGTGGGACGAAAAATTGTTGTGTTATATTATGTGTGACATTCTGATCGAACTCCCGACGCCAAAAGGAGTAACTTTTGTTGGATTTGCTGATGACATTGCGGCGATCGCTGGTCGGTAAATTCATAGATAAGATCATACAAATCACAAATGGTGCAGTTCACATTATCCGGCAGTAGGTATCATCAATGGGGCTGGAACTTTCAGCTAAAAAAAACCCAGACAGAAAAGTAAATGACACCATCACTCTCACCATCGGTGACTTTGATATTATCTCGCAGCCACCGATATAATTTCTGGTAGTTCAGATATACGCCAGGTTGAACTTTGGCAAAGATCTGATTTCCGCTGCTGAAAAGGTAAGTCGGGTTGCGAATGTCATAACAACGATCATGCCTTACCATGGAGGACCCAGAGAGAGCCTATACACAGTTATCACCTCTATCATACGAGGGCTGTTCAAAAAGTGTATCGCGATTTTTGAATTTCCGCTGGTTACGTATATTCGATTTTCGATTTTTTGTGGCGTTATGTTGGTACTCATGTCTCTCACTTATGCCGACAAGTTTGGCCATTTTGAATGTTCAGTTAATTTTTGACAGCTGTTTTTCTTGCACGTGTTTTGGTTCGTCTTAGATTTTTGCCCATTTTGCCCAGCGACACTGAAAGGCAACAGCGACACTACGTGAACCGGAAAACTCCACGGAAAAGTGGACCACTACATACCCCCATTGATTTTGTATGTGAGACACTTGTCAAACGTTTATCAATGCACAGACCTAAGCAATGTACCTGTTTCTTCTGTGGAACAATATTACCGTTAATATGTATGGAAGAGGATAATTCTTGGCCTAGAGTAAAAGTAACTTGAACACTTTTTTTATCTGTTTTGAAGATAATAAATTTAATTTTGTAAATGGTATGAGGTAGTGTTTGGGTTTTGGTGACGTGACAGCATGGCAGGGTCATCAGCAAATACCAAGAACGCAACCCTGAAGAGTGCCAGCGGGGATAGGGAATATCCCGGAGAATGCAACATTTTCAACTTCTTGATAAGTGGGAAGAATAATTTTCTCAACAAGATACCTTTCTCGGTCCAATGCAATAGAGAATACGCCTGAACAATAGTCGTTCTGTTGAAGAGAAGATCGTATATAGTCTACAATACGATAACACTGATAAATTGTGTAATATTCAGTTCTAGGGAGTCTCATTAGAAAGTAAATGAGTGTATGGTGTGCATTTTGCTCTGAACGTGTCATTGGTCCGTATTTCTTTGAAACTGAAAAATGAGAGCCCATGGCTGTATAATGACCGAATTTTTTTTAAAGATTTTAATCTGAACCATATGTGATTCAAACATAATGTTGCACATAACAAATTTCAGCTTTATTGCAAGAAAAGTTTCCAGGACGCTTAGTTTTGAGATTTTCTGATGTCAATCAGCATACATGATCGTGCGATTTGACACCGTTGGCCTTTTTCTCATAAGGCTATGTAAAAGATCGTGTTTGCACAGATACTCTTCAAACTTGAGAGCATTTAAAAACCAATATTCATCAAGTAAATTGGCGAATTAGAAGCCGAAATGTGAGAAAAAATTTATTTCAAAATAATTGAGTTTTTTAAGCAATTTGGTAGCAGGCATTTAAATCATATTAAATTTTATATATAATAACTTAAAAATGCGGGATTTTTAGCAAACTTTGAGTGTTTATTTTGAAAAAATATTTTATTCAAAGTATTGTCCATCGGAAGCCACTACTTTTTCCCATCTTTCTAGCAACAAATGGATTCCACGCCAAAAAAACTGCTCCGGTTTTGAGGCCAAGAATGAATCGAGCCAATTTTTGATGCCCTGTTCTGAAGTGAAGCGTATTCCGGTGAGGGCGTTTTGCATGGATCTAAACAAATGGTAGTCGGACGAGGCAAGGTCTGGGCTATAAGACGGGTGAGGCAAAACTTCCCAGCCACTGTTTGCTAAATAATTTTTAACCGGTCTTGCAACATGAGGCCGAGCGTTGTCATGATGGAAAATTGTGGCTTCGTGTCTGGTCGCATATTCCGGGCGTTTTTCGGCCAATGCTCGCTTCAAACGGATTAATTGTGTTCGGTAGAGGTCGCCTGTGATCGTCTGGCCCGATTTCAATAGCTCATAATAGATCACACCCTTCCGATCCCACCAAACACAGAGCATTACCTTGGCGCCATGGATATTTAGCTTTGACGTTGATTTGGCTGGTTGGCCGGGCTTCACATACGATTTTTTGCGCTTTGGGTTGTCGTAATGAATCCATTTTTCGTCGCCAGTAATGATTCGATTCAAAAACGACTTCTTTTTCTGCCGTTCAAGCAGCATTTCTGACATGCAAAATCGCCTTTCAACGTCTCTCGGCTTCAATTCATATGGGACCCAATTTCCTTGCTTTTGGATGAATCCTGCTGCTTTCAAACGTTTTGAAATGGCTGCTTGAGTGACTCCCAATGATTTTGCAATTTCTTCTTGAGTTCGACAACAGTCTTCGTCGAGTTATACCTCCAAATCTTCATCTTCAAACTTTTTTGGCTGACCTGGTCGTTCTTTGTCTTCCGTGTCAAAATCACCACTTCTGAACCGCACAAACCATCTCTCGCACGTTGAAATCGATGGAACATATTCAGGATAAGCTTCGGTGAGCAATCGATGTGCTTCAGCTGCACTTGAAGAAGTAAATCAACACTTCCCGAAAATGGGACTTTTTTGGTACGAAATTCGACATTTTTGAAGCAAAAAAAAACTTTGTTGTTTACACTATTTCGTTCAATGACTTATCGAGAATGAATGACAGATGTTTAACCTCCAAAATGCCATATGAGTTATTATTAACACAAACCATGTGTAAAAGTTATGCTATCTGTTGTCAATTCCGCATTTTTAAGTTATACACCAAACATATTTTGATAAAATTTATAAATATTTTTTTTATTTTGATAAAATATTTACATTATATAATGGCAAGATTAAAGTATATATTTTATCAAAATCTGAATTGAAAATAGATTTTATTTAATTTTAGTTTTCAAACCGAAAATTGGATAACTATTTATTTCTGTACTGTGTATCTCCTAACGATAGAAAGGGGGGCATCTAACAATAGGTAGTGGATACCTTGGGACTGTTTAAATGTCTGACTTCAGATGGAAAATATTACTGTCATATGTCTTACAGATTTTTATACCAAAAAATTAAATATTTTTAAAAAATTATACTAAAAATAAATCAAGAATAAAAATGTTATGTGATCTTCTACTACATAATTATGTAGAAATATCTTTTCATATAATTAAACATACTATTGGAATATAGATATGTGCTTAAGAATAATATATTTGTTTAAATTTTTACTATCAAGAGTTTTTTTATCAACTAATCGAACTTTGATTATGCGAAACTATCGAAACAAAAACTTTTAGAAGATAATGCGGAAAAAAATTTCATATTAAGAATAGAACGATTGAGAATATAAATGAACATTCGAATTTGTAACAAAAATAATACTTAAACGATTTATTCAAATGTGTAACATTGTTGAATGAGCAATTAACCTTCGATATTGGAATCACTTAGTCGGAAAATGTGACTTTTCCTAATCACTAAAACTTGGAGGACAAATATTGGAATGTGATTCAAATTATTTAGTATAAATGCTACGATATTTTTAATAGAATATAGAAATACCGCGAATATGAGAAATTTATTGTTCGGTTTGCTATTAGTTTGCATGCTTTTATGATCAATGAAGTAATTCATTGTTGTTAGTATGACCTATTAGCACTTGAACTTAAATAGCACACTTTCGGTGCATAAAATTGCGTACATTTGTACTTACGTGTATGAGTACTTCGATGATTTTAGAATTTGTTTATTTGCGTTCATATTTTTCCGTTTCGTTACCCAATCAAAACGAAACAATCGCAAACTGAAAACGTACGACTGGCAGCTGTTATTTGTTTACGAGTGTTTTAAGTACATTAACTCTGAGTCTGGATAAAAATATTCCAAGTTCAGATGCACCTAAACAACTGAGGCAAGGTTAAACGCAATTTAACCTGTGCTATGAACTAATGTCACTCAACAATGTGTCATCACCATAATAATTTTTCTTACAACGAATGCGCATACTAAAACAGGTTTCAGACTAATTTCAAGGTTACTAGGTTAACTGGGAAAATGTACCAAAGCGTTTGCATTTTCTACCGGAAAATTTGATGGATTTTCACATTCAGAATATACTCATCGAAACATTATTTTTTTATACTCCCATTTCCTGAATAAAATTTTACCTGAAAGTTTTTACCAGAAAATTTTTACTGACAATTTTTATTGAAAATTTTCACTGACAATTTTTACCCGAAAATTTTTACTAATAATTTTTACTGACAATTTTGACCCGAAATTTTTACTAATAATTTTTACTAATAATTTTTACTGATAATTTTTACTGACAATTTTTACCCAAAAATTTTGACTGACAATTTTTACCCAAAAATTTTTAATGACAATTTTTATTGACAATTTTTACCCGAAAATTTTTACTAACAATTTTTACTGACAATTTTTACCCATAAATTTTTACTGGCAATTTTTGTTGACAATTTTTACTGACAATTTTAAATGACAATTTTAAATGACAATTTTAAATGACAATTTTTACCCAAAAATTTTTACTGACAATTTTCACTGACAATTTTTGCTGAAATTTTTTTCTATAATTTTTTACAAAAAATTGTTACTGACAATTTTTACCCAAAAATTTTTACTGACAATGTTTATTGACAATTTTCATTGACAATTTTTGCTGACATTTTTTTCTATAACTTTTTTACAGAAAATTTTTACTGACAATTTTTGTTGACAATTTTTACTGAGAATTTTTACTGACAATTTTTACTGACCTTTTTTTATAAATGTCTACTGAAAATTTTTATTGACAATTTTCACTGACTATTTTTGCTGACAATTTTTACTGACAATTTTTACCCAAAAATTTTTACTGACAATTTTTATTGAAAATTTTTATTGAAAATTTTAAATTTTTACTGACAATTTTTGTTGACAATTTTTACTGACAATTTTTACCCGAAAATTTTTATTGAAAATTTTTACTGACAATTTTTACTGACAATTTTTACTGAAAATTTTTACTGACAATTTTTACTAACAATTTTTACTGACAATTTTTGCTGACCTTTTTTTTATAAATGTTTACTGAAAATTTTTCTCAAAATTTTTATTGACAATTTTCACTGACTATTTTTGCTGAAATTTTTAATAACAATTTTTACTGCCAATTTTTACCCGAAAATTTTTACTGACAATTTTTATTGAAAATTTTTACTGACAATTTTTACCCAAAAAATTTTAGTGACAATTTTTGTTGATAATTTTTACTGAAATTTTTACTGACACTGTTTACCCGAAAATTTTTACTAATAATTTTTACTAATAATTTTTACTGATAATTTTTACTGACAATTTTTACTGACAATTTTTACTAATAATTTTTACTGATAATTTTCACTGACAATTTTTACTGACATTTTTTTCTATAATTTTTTACAGAAAATTTTTACTGACAATTTTTACCCAAAAATTTTGACTGACAATTTTTTTCACAATTTTTACTGACAATTTTTACCCGAAAATTTTTACTAACAATTTTTACTGACAATTTTTACCCATAAATTTTTACTGACAATTTTTGTTGATAATTTTTACTGAAATTGTTACTGACAATTTTTACCCAAAAGTTTTTACTATCAATTTTTACTGAAAATTATTACTGACAATTTTTATTGACAATTAATGCCATAAAATCCATAGAAAATCAATGTTTTCGTTGGTAATTTTAACACGTGCCATATTATGTTAAGAGACAATTGGTTTCCTTTCAACACCAATAATACTAAATTGCCACATGTTGGGTATATACCAATTTTGCCTGAAATGAGTCAATTTGACTCAAACACCAAAATTGAAGTTTTTAAAAAAAAAAATAATATGTAATTTTAAAGACACTTTATTCAAAACAGTTTTTGCATAAATACATTTTCCTTACTTGTATTTCTCCTGCATGACACTTGAACTTGACAACTCAACCGTTTTTTAAGATTTTGTATATTAGATAAAGGTGTGAAAGTATTTTCAGCTTCATTGTCATAGATGCCGCTTAGTTCTTCAGCCAATTGCAAAAGAAGTTCTTTTCTTGAGATTTTTACTTAATGCCGCTTAGTTTAAGATGTTTTAAGATGCCGCTTAGTTCTTCAGCCAATTACAAAAAACGTCTTTATATAAAACCCAAACATTGATCTAAGATGTTAAAGAATACGTGAAGGGCCCATCTGATCAAGTATATCTTTGGTACTATATTTTCGCACCATTTGAACAAGTATATCAACTCCATACTTAGTGTTATTATAAAATGTTATAGTTTCCGAAACATATTTTTTTTTATATTTTCAATTTCTACACTTCGATGCTTTGTGCTCAATAATAGAATTTTTTTATTGGGCTTACTTTTATAAATTTGTAGTAAGAGTACAGTCCTTCGTTTTATAAAGTTATGTGCAAAATCGTATCATGTTGTTGTCCTTCTTGGCTTTTGCAATTTTAGGCAATTCTTTTCTATTTGCTCGTATTGTTCCAACCAATGAAGTGTTTTTCACGTGTAACCTTTTTGCAAGTTAAAGGCTTGTAAAAAAATTGTCTGTGGTAATATTTAGTCCACTTTGTTTATATATAACAAAATTCCCCAAGGAAATAATCGATCCGCGGGCTTCATTCCTACCCAACTAGGAAAAACCATTTAGAAGATACTTGCTTCTAACATCCGTAGCTGACTACGTGTAGAATTTGATGTCAAATTTATCTGGTTTATTCAGCATGTATTGAGTAAATGGCCACTTGGCTATAGTTGAGAACAATTGTTCATCGACTGTTATATTATCCCCAGGTTTATAACAAGCTTGGCTATTCTCAATAATTGTTTCCAATACTCTTGAAATCAAGACAAATTTAATGATATATATGGATTTGCATATGGATTTTTGAAATTAAGAAGTGTTGAGGGAAGGGAATTATTATTTGTATACATTTTATAAATCTATTAAAAACCAACATATGTTTTTAAAAAAATTATTTAAATTTTTCTAAATATATATTGTAGCAATAAAATTGTGAATGCGTCAAATTGACTCGATCCGGCAATCTAGTGTTAACTACACAAAAATACTCATAGTTTTTTAAATAAAAGCTTCAGATACGTAAATAGAAGTCATAAGTACGTGTCTAGTAACTAATTTATGTTACATTGTTTAAAACTGTTAATACAAAAGTTAATAATGCAATAATAATTCTGTAAGTTATTATAATTTTTATTATTTCTGATAATGTAAATGACCAAAGTGTATTTTTTAAAACAAAGTCTAAAGCTGATTCATCAGAAAAATATTCATTGTAATGCGTAATGGTTTATCTCCTTTTACATTTTCTTAAGTGTTTCTATAGAATTTAGCCGCGTCAGTACTTTCTTTATTTAACAATTAAATTATAAAATTATTTAACTTAAAGTAGTCGTCATGTACGTTATTTGGGAAAAACAATTAAAAAAAACGATCAGGTGCATTTAGTTATTCCCCCATTCGCTTATACTAACGTTACTATAAATACCATCGCTATCAAATAATGCCCTCTCTAATAAATGAATTTGAAATATATAAACGTGTTGTTCAGTCATACGTGTACATATTTAACAATCAATAATCTGATAATGAACTTATCTACTTTTAATTATTTTTTTTATAGTACATTTCCTTAATTGAAGATAATGCAAAAATGATAAAAAGCTATTATGAAATTAATTTAAAACCAATATTGCGTAACATAAATTTGCAATCCAACTAATTTTGAATAATTAAATATTATACAATTAAATTTTTTTATATTTAGCTGATTTAGAATAAACGCAGTAAATAAATACTCTTGATATTATTAAGGCATCATTATCCAATGAGTGATACAATTTTAACCTCAATCTTATCAATATGGGCTAAAAAAAATACTTAAACAAGTCCATGACCGTATTTTAGAACAAATATTCAATGCGATGGTCTTATCAAGAATTGATAAAATTATCTAAATTAATAATAATAATAATATTTAATATCAAATATATTTTAAGGAGACATTTTTAATGACAAATTGGGTAGAAATTTTCAGTAGAAATTTCAGTAGAAATTTTCAGTAGAAATTTTCAGTTGAAATTTTCAGTAGAAATTTTCAGTAGAAATTTTCAGTAGAAATTTTCAGTTAAAATTTCAGTCCCAATTTCCAGTTAAAATTTTAAGTTTTAAGTCTGCCGAAAGCTGTCAAAATGTTCAGTTAAAATTTTCAATCAAAATTTTCAGTACGAATATATTTATTATTTCAGTCTAAATTTGTCAGTAGAAATTTTCAGTAGAAATTTACAGTAACATTTTTCAGTAAAAATTTTCAAAAAAAAATTTCCGTAGAATTTTTAGTAGAATTTTCAGTAAAATTTTACGGTCGAAAATTGTCAGTAGAAATTTTCAGTAAAATTGTCAGTAGAAATTTTCAGTAAAATTTTCAGTAAAAATTTTCAGTAAAAATTTTCAGTAAAAATTTTCAGTAAAAATTTTCAGTAAAAATTTTCAGTAAAAATTTTCAGTTGAAATTTTCAGTAGAAATTTTCAGTAGAAATTTTCAGTAGAAATTTTCAGTAGAAATTTTAGCAGAAATTTTCAGTACAAATTTTCAGTACAAATTTTCAGTAGAAATTTTCAGTACAAATTTTCAGTACAAATTTTTAGTAGAAATTTTCAGTAAAAATTTTCAGTAGAAATTTTCAGTAGAAATTTCAGTAGAAATTTTCAGTAGAAATTTTCAGTAAAATTTTCAGTAGAAATTTTCAGTGAAATTTTTCAGTAGAAATTTCAGTAAAAATTCAGAAAAAATATACGGTCGAAATTTGTCAGTAGAAATTTTTAGTAAAAATTTTATGTCGAAATTTTTGTCGAAGTTATCACTAAAAATATTAAGTAGAAATTTACAGTAAAAATTTTTGTTTAAAATGTTTAGTCGAATTTTTAGTAGAAATTAATGCTAAAATTTTACTCAAAATTGACAGCTAAAATTTTCAGTTAAAATTTTCAGTTGAAATTTCAGTCCCAATTTCCAGTTAAAATTTTAAGTTTTTAGTCTGCCGAAAGCTGTCAATTTTCTATTATATTTTCTGTCTAAATTTGTCAGTAGAAATTTTCAGTAAAAATTTGTCAGTAGAAATTTTCAGTAAAAATTTGTCAGTAGAAATTTTGCGATTTACTAAAAATTTTCAGTAAAATTTTTCAGTAAAAATTTTCAGTAAAATTTTTCAGTAAAAATTTTCAGTAAAATTTTTCAGTAAAAATTTTCAGTAAAATTTTTCAGTAAAAATTTTCAGTAAAATTTTTCAGTAAAAATTTTCAGTAAAATTTTTCAGTAAAAATTTTCAGTAAAATTTTTCAGTAAAAATTTTCAGTAAAATTTTTCAGTAAAAATTTTCAGTAAAATTTTTCAGTAAAAATTTTCAGTAAAATTTTTCAGTAAAAATTTTCAGTAAAATTTTTCAGTAAAAATTTTCAGTAAAATTTTTCAGTAAAAATTTTCAGTAAAATTTTTCAGTAAAAATTTTCAGTAAAATTTTTCAGTAAAAATTTTCAGTAAAAATTCAGAAAAAATGTACGGTCGAAATTTGTCAGTAGAAATTTTCAGTAAAAATTTAATGTCGAAATTTTTGTCAAAGTTATCACTAAAAATATTAAGTAGAAATTTACAGTAAAAATTTTTGTTTAAAATGTTTAGTAGAAATTTTTAGTAGAAATTTTTAGTAGAAATTAATGTTAAAATTTTACTCAAATTTGACAGCTAAAATTTTCAGTTAAAATTTTCAGTTAAAATTTCAGTCCCAATTTCCAGTTAAAACTTTAAGTTTTTAGTCTGCCGAAAGCTGTCAAAATGTTCAGTTAAAATTTTTAATCAAAATTTTCAATTCAAAATTTGAATTTTCTATTATTTTTCTGTCGAAGTTATCAGTCTAAATTTGTCAGTAGAAATTTCAGTTAAAAATTTCAGTCGACATTTTCAGTAAAAATTTAATGTCGAAATTTGTCAGCCCAAATTTTAAGTCGAAATTTCAGTTAAAATTTCAGTAGAAATTTTTAATCAAAATTTCAGTCGAAGTTATCAGTAAAAATTTGAAGTCGAAATTTACAGTAAAAATTATTGTTCAAAATATTTAGTAGAAATTTGAGTTAAAATTTACAGCTAAAATTTTTAGTTAAAATTTTCAGTAAAAATGTTGTTAAAAATTCAGTCACAATTTAAATTAAAATTTTAAGTTTTTAAGTCTGCTGAATCTTGCAAAATTTCAGTCAACATTTTCAATAAAAATTATTTCGTTCAAACTTTCAATAATTATTTTAAAATAAAATTCCGACTACCTTCAATAATTATTTTGCCGAAGAAAACGAATTTTTTAGAGTAAACGCATTATAATCTTATATTTTTTCACTGATATATTATCAGCATATCAAATCTAAAATAATTTTATATCCCTTTTCATAACAAATTTTACTACAATCAAAAGTGGAATTATATTTTGAGAATTGGATCTACAAATTAATGATAAAATAATTTCTAAATCCCCCAGAATTATTATTAATGAAAAAGCTTTAAACGTTTTTTGTTTTTTTAACTTCGATAGCTTAATTTACTTAGTAGAAAGTTACTTTGGAAATGATAAACACAACTTTATTACGAACAAAACCAAAACTGAATGAAATTTTATCATAGAACAAAGAAAACCGCTCATATCTTTAAGATACAATAAATCATTATGAAAACCCATCCCTTCTAACATATAATAACAAAATCATGTTTGCTTTAAAATATATTTTCTTTAAGCAAACTTTTATCGAATTATTGTGGCGGGTTAAGGTTAATTTTTTGTTGCGATATTTGTCAGTAATTTTCAGAAAAACTTTTCTTCATATTTTGTCACGATCAATTGTTATTTACGGTAATTGCGCATCTCAAGTGAATATTAACTTTTACATAAATAAAATGAAACTATAAAAAAAACTTAGCACCTGCTCATATATTATGTATTATCAGATGATAAGTCCACTTTGTCGACTATAATATGCTTGAATATTGTACAATTTTGGCAATAAATTCTTTTTATGATATATTTTGGCTGTTCGATACGACCAATATGAGTAATAGTGCAATTCATTAGTAAAATATCGATAAATAATTGTAATTAATCTAAGAATTTTTATACCAATAAATCGATTTGTTCAAATTTTAAAACAATCCTAAACAATTTTGATCTAAATCTTATTTTTAATATGTGAATTTTATAACTTTTATTATTAAATATTTTTATTATTCACCAACAATGGACGTTTCTATGACTTTGGTATAACATAGGTACTCGTTCGAATCGCAAATATAATCGATTATTATTATCGCCCTTAATATGAAATTTATTCGTATTGTTTGTCTTATCAATGATTTTTATTAAATGTTTCATGTGAATTACATAAAGGTATTTTTTATACATACACGTATACCCTAAAAAGGCTACGTACAAAACTAACATACATAAATGAACAATAAATTTGTTAATTTCATTATTTTCTGCAAAATCTTTTCACAACAGGTTTCATTCAAAAAATTTACTAAAAATCACTCCATTTTTTTTTTAGAAGACTTAATTTTTTTGCGGAATTCAGGAACATACTTAAAGACAAAATAATTATTTCATGCAAGCAAAATAAAATTCTTTTATAATATATTTATTGACATAATAATTATTATCGCATAAAAATAAGTATACAGATTAGCAAGGTAGATAAAATTCAATATTTTTATTATATGTACTTCTACACGTATGCATAAATATAAAAAAATATATTCAATATAATAGATTTTTGATAAAATATTTTTATATTAATTTTATAAGGAATAAAATTATTTTCCTATTTAGGAGGTTTCAATTATTGTAGATAGCATTAAATATATTATGAAAAAATTTGTAGTAAACACTTTCAATGAAAATTTTAAGTAAACATTTTACATTAAAAATTATCCGTAAAAACTTCTAGTTAAAATGTTCAGTAAAAATTTTCGGCTAAAAATGATCAGTAAAAATTGCAGTAAAAATGTTCAGTAAATAAAAACTTTCAGTAAAACTTTTCGGCCATTTTTGATTAAGAAATTCTGTAAAAGTCAAAATGTTCGGTCAACATTTTTTTAATCAACTTTTTGCAGTAAAAATGTTCAGTAAAAATTTTCGGCTAAAAATGATCAGTAAAAATTGCAGTAAAAATGTTCAGTAAATATTTTCAGCTAAAAATTATCAGTAAATATTTTCGGCTAAAAATTATCAGTAAAAATTTGCAGTAAAAAATTTCGAGTAAGTTTTCGGGTTAAAATTTTCAATAAAAATGTTTGCCCATTTTTCATTAAGAAATTCTGTAAAAGTCAAAATGTTCGGTCAATATTTTTAATCAAAATTTTGCAGAAAAATGTTCAGTAAATATTTTCGGCTTAAAATTATCAGTAAAAATTTGCAGTAAAAAATTTCGAGTAAGTTTTCGGCTGAAAATGTTCAATAAAAATTTCCGGCCATTTTTCATTAAGAAATTCTGCAAAAGTCAAAATTTTCGGTCAAAATTTTCAATCTAAAATTTGCAGTAAAAATTTTCAGTCAAAATTTTTAGTCTAAATTTCATTTGAAATTTTCGGCTAAAAATGATCAGTAAAAATTTGCAGTAAAAAATTTCGAGTAAGTTTTCGGCTGAAAATTTTTAACAAAAATTTCCGGCCATTTTTCTTTAAAAAATTCTGTAAAAGTCAAAATGTTCGGTGAATATTTTTAATCAAAATTTTGCAGTAAAAATGTTCAGTAAATATTTTCGGCTAAAAATTATCAGTAAAAATTTTTGGTTAAAAATTTGCAGTAATTTTCAACAAAAATGTTCAGGTAAAAATTTGCAGTAAAAATTTTTGGGAAATTATTAGTAAAAATGTTCGCGTAAACATTTTGGGCTAAAATTTTTAAGTCAAAATTTCAATCGAACTTTTTAGGTAAAAATGTTCAGTACAAGTTTTTAGTAATAATTTTCAGTAAAAACTTCCAATAAAAATTGTTATTTTTTATACAATAAAATCGGAAAAGTTTTCTGCTAAAAATTTTCAGCTAAAATATTTTTTATTAAAAAATAATTTTGCTACTACGCGGTAGTTGTAGCTGTCATCATCTACTCTACCTCGAACAAACGACCACATCGAACTAGGAGTTACGCATACAATTTACGTTAGGTGGATTCTAGTTACTCAAGTGAAAATAGATAGTTTTGTGGGTTTGTTGGTTATGTTGAAGAGTCATATTTTGTTCAGTATTGTTTATGTGTGAATAAACTCAGTTTTTATTGTTTATGTGTGAGTAAACTCAGTATTGTTGCTGACTATTTTGAGGTTATGTTTCTACTAGTGTTTAGAATTTGGCTTTTCTTTGGTCATCTACCGCGTAGTAGCAAAATTGGTCCAAAAGAAAACGTCTATAATGTTGAAGTAAGAATTTTCAAGTAAACATTTTTCACTCAATATTTATCTTCAAAATAACTTTCAATAGCCAGTGTACAACATATGTTTTCTTATCGCTCATCCATACGCAACTACAATAATTCCAATAATTATTATTAAAAAAAACTCCTCATTATTGATTTTATAACTTTGAGTTTTTGTATTTTAACACTTGATTTTGTATATCAATAGCAAATATGCTGTAATCATCTGATAACATGCAACTGTCCACTTGTACAAGATTGATAAGCTAGCAATTGATCGCTTTTGTTATCTTTTGTGAACAATTTTGTTTTTTGGTAGGAAAACTACTAATTACGTATCGAAAAATAAAAAATAAAATTTCATAAGAATCCAAAGGTATTTACAAAAATTTTTATAAAAGAAACATCAATCGATAAAAAAAAACATTACTGATAATAAATAATCACAAGTATTGTAGGAACATTATTACATATGCTATGACTACCTTTTTAGTTAGTTATTAAGAATTTGACTTTTTCTTTATATTTTTTCTATTATATTATGTATTAATTTATATTTGAATTTATGGTCTACTTTAATATATGTGTAATTTCTTCGAAATCATGTTAAGAAAGAGTAAAATTGTTTGCTGCAAATAACCAAAATTATTCATTATTCAAATTTGTTAAAATATTTCTTTCAGGAAAAAATTTAAAAAAAAAACCCTAAATTAAATATTATTTATGTTTTAATGTGAAAATATTTTCAAAGTATTAAAAATGTTTGTTATCAAAGAGATTTCAGACCATGAACTTAATCGTTTATTGATAAAAAAAACTTTTAAGATACTTTGTCTACGTGTTCGTGGAAATCAGATATGATAATTCGTAGTATTCATACATAGAAAGCTAACCAGTAATAGTGCATTTAGAAATTCATCATTATTAAAGGGTAATCACTTAAAATTGAAACGATTTGCGGCTTTTGAGACTGGTGAACAATAATCTTTAGAAAAAAATGAACTGACAGACAATGACTCATTAACCACGCCGAACATTTGGGTCGTAAAATAAGTAAGATTTTTGATTAATTTCTTATTGTGACAACGCTAGTAACCCTTCAACCGATGACCCTGGTCTATATATTCAAAATTAGATTTACTTCAATTATCTTTAACCCTTTTCGGAAATAACGTCAACTTCACCTAATTACAAAACTAAAACGTTATCCAATTGGTGCTTCGGAAAATATAATTATAAAGTTTCCTCTTCCGTTAGCTTACAGTAGTGACATAATAATTTTTTGGCACCCACATACAAAGTTTTTAAAGAAAATAAAGAGAATGAAATTTAATTTTATTAAAAAAAAATATATTATAATTATTTTACGAATATTTCATACAAAAATATATGTACCAGGTGTATAAGCTTAAATACGCTGTTTTTTAGTCAAAAAAACACACTTTTTTTCAAAGAAAGCAAAAACAAATTTATTCAAAGTACTTGCCTTCGCTAGCTACACATTTTTCCCATCTCTCGGACAATTTGTGGATACCACGTCAAAAAAATTCCTTCTCTTTCGAGGCTGCTCAGCGAGCGCGTGGCCCGTCGACGAAAACAGGTGGTAGTCGCAAAGGGGCGAAGTCTGGTGAATAAGCGGAGTAGGGTAGCACCTCCCAGTTGAGTGGCTCCAAGTAGTTTAGGACCATTTTTGACGTGTGCGATGGTGCGTTGTCATGGAGGAAAGTCAGCTTGTCATGTCTTTGTTGATAATCCGTCCTTTTTTCACGCAGAGCACGGTGCAATTTGATCAGTCGTTGGTGGGCATTGATAGTTTCACCAGGTTTCAACATCTCATAGTAGACGATACCCTGCTGATCCCACCAAATGCGCAGCATCGTCTTCCGTTCGAAGCGATTTGATCTTTGGGAAGATTTTGATGGTTGGCCGGGATCTTTTTTGTCTGGCGAGCTAGATTTCGCATGTGTTTTGGCGTCGCTCCATCTGTCTATCGTTCAATTCATGCGGCACCCATTTTCCGATCTTTTCAATCTTCCTCATAGCATGCAGACGCATGGAAATGGCTGGTTGAGTAACATCCAATTGCTCCGAGAGCATTTTTTGCGATTGGGTATCGTCTTCGTTCAAAAGAGTCTGCAATTGATGGTTCTCAACCTTCCTAGGCTGATTTTCACGCTTCTTGCCCCACAAGTCAAAATTACCGTCTTTGAACCGACAAAACCAATCTCGGCACGTTGCTTCCGATAAAGCACAGTCACCATAGGCCTCCCTAACCATTTGATGCGATTCGGCAGCCGATTTCTTCAAATTGAAGCAGAAAAGCAGAGCTTCCACAAAACTAGACATGATTACCAATGGAAAAATGTATGTTGTTGTACGAAATTGCTGACAATGTGCACTGATTAATGTTGACAGATGTCAAACTCATAAAAAAGAATATGGCGTCCCCATGGTAGCTTAATACGCTCACTCATGCCATCTATGACCAAACAGCGGATTTAATCTTATACACCTGGTATACATAAAAGCTACTATTCCTTGTGACCTTGTGATTTATGATCTTATTTTTCATAACTTTACTGTGTCTTGTTTTGTTTGTTTGTTTATTTGTAAGGTCTCTTAGACATGTGCCAGCGGCCAGTTATATATATTTTGTGGAGCAGATTAGTATGTTTTAAAAGTTTAAATAGGGACTAGGGAATGGAGTTGCTGGGTTCAGGAGCTTCATAAAGGGAGGAATCCTGCTCGCGAAGAAATTCTTGGTTATGTGGCATTCATGTAGATTATGGATGATAGTGAAATGGGTACCACAGGATTGGCATAAGGGACGATTGGTGTTGCCAAAAAGGAAGTTATGAGTAAGAGCAGTATGTCCAATCCGGATTCTGAGGAGCTTCCGCGCCCAGAATTTCGGTATGGATGTTGAATATACTGGTTTATTTATGGTTGTCCAATGAGTCGACAAAATGTGTCACTATTGGTCCAGTCATCTTGTCTGCGGATGGCCAATGGTGTTAGTTGCCATTCTGTTAGTAGGCGAGGCAGATTTGGAATGACTGTGATCACTGGCCGAGGGAGTGTTTCTCCAGCCAACTTGTCAGCACTTTCATTACCCATAATTCCCACATGCCCCGGTACCAATTGCAACTTGACACTCCTATTGCTAAGTAGGCTATGACGAATTGCGCTAAGTACTGTGTCACTCAATGGGCCACAAATGGCTTTAAGGGCGGCAAGGCTGTCGCTAAAAATAATAACGCTCTGTTGGCTGGGAATATTGGTCGCAATTTCAATTGCCATTTTTATGGCCTACAGCCATTGGCGGCATCCGTGAACAACAGTCGATGATCTTTTAATCCGTCCAACTGGGAATGGAAGTTTGGAAAAAAAGGGGGAGGATGGATGAATGGTTTTCTAGGTGGGATATTAATAAGGACATGGATGATGAATTCCTTTTTGAGCTGGAGGACATGATAATGTTTTTGATTAAAGGTTTTTTATCTTCAAAAAACTCGCCTAAATTTAGTCGAGCTTTTTGAACATAGAATAACATGGGTTTTCGACCAGTTACGTGGCTTGTTTTTTTTTCAGATCTTCATTCTGCTCCGCGAGCATTTTTTTGCGATTGGGTATAAAAGAGCCTGCAATTGATGGTCCTCAACCTTCCTAGGCCGATTTTTACGCTTCTTGTCCCACAAGTCAAAATTGCCGTCTTTGAATCGACGAAACCAATCTCGGCACGTTGTTTCCGATAAAGCACTGTCACCATAGGCCTCCATAAGCATTCGATGCGATTCGGCAGCCGATTTCTTCAAATTGAAGCAGAAAAGCAGAGCTTCCCGCATATGCTCTTTTTCTGGCACAAAACTAGACATTATTACCAAAGGAAAAATGTATGTTGTTGTACGAAATTGCTGACAATGTGCACTGATTAATGTTGACAGATGTCAAACTCATAAACAAAAAAGAATGGCGTGCCCTTAGATTAAAGAATACCTGGATAGGCCCTTACCGTATATGTATACGCAATTTTGTGTACAAGTTTGAAAACTTTAATTCTCCATGAAAGTGGAGACTTGGGGGTTAGCTTTGTCATTTGTGAATCCGATGTTGACAGTTCAATGTTTACCATAAAATAGTACAGTGCCGGTGTATATAAAGTGTGTGTAAGAAAGTTTAAGGGACCGAATTTTTCTGTCTATTTTCAATTGCTGTTTTCATTGTGTTATAATAAATAAAGTTTATTCTTCGGTAAGCATATTATTTAAATAAATTTGTTTTGATTGCTCTATTAGACCATATTATAATGCATTTACTAAATAATATTGCTTTCATTTTTTTTTAGAATATAAGCTATTAATTATTTAAGTACATTAAATTGTTCATCTTGTAATTTACTTTTAAAGCATTTCCATTAAAAATGTTGTATGCGATTAACTTCTTATTGTGCCCATAATTGCTTTCATATAATCAAACAACTTACAATTCATATTTTAAATACTATTCCCCACTTTATATTTCTGTTTTAATAAATAATATATGTTATAGAGAAATAAATAAATAATATTTTGAAATTAGAAGACTGTGTTTTATTGCAAATTTCCAAAAGCTAATTACCATCAAACAATAAAACCCGCAATATTAAAATATCTGCTTCTTTACGCATAAACGATATCGCATATGAAAAATAGTTTTAAACGAACCGCTTCAATCGCATACTGAACTTTTAAATTGGCCCCCAATGATTTACGCTGTTTCTGTTGTATTGCATGTGTGTGCGTTCTACGAATGTATTGCCAACAAAATTTGGACAGAATTTTTGTGGAGAGGCCTATCCAGTTCTTCTTTAATCTAAGGGCGTGCCCATTGTATCTTAATACGCTCACTCACGCCATCTACGAACAAATAGCGGATTTAAGCTTATACACCTGGTATATTATACCGATTTGAGACAATTTTTTGGGAGCCCTCATGTAGTTTGTTTGTTTTTTAAGTTAAGTAGAGCATTTATTATTTCAATATTACTTGTACATATTTATTTACATGGTATTTAAAACGTAAAAATGAAACATGCTCTGTATATCTTTTGCTTATATATTAAATTAGTTTTTTAATGATTAAGTACATATGAATTGCTTACAACTATGGCTTGATAATTATATGTGCTTACTCAAACACAATAATCTATACATTTAATTGCTTGCAAACTAAACTTAATTCTAGACTTAAAAAATTAGGGAAAGGAATGTTCAGGAAGAGCGGATTAGCAGTTTGGCAATTTTGGGAATTTTGTGTTACTTCCGCAAACCACGATGGAAATGGGAAGTTAAGGAATGATAAAACTGAACGTTCATAATATCACTGTCTTTAGCAAAATCAGATATGATAACTGGTGGGGCATAGAGATAATCATTGTATAAGTATCTGTGTTGGGTGGATTGGGTATTAATCCTTTCTAGTGACTCTTGAATGAGTGGATTGGTATAGTCTATTAAATGCTGGAGAAGATTGGTATGGTCTATTCGAATACATGGATTTTATTGGCATATGTTTTCGAGAAACTCGAAATAGATCGGAAATGCATAGCCAATAATTGCCCGAATAAGTTGTTTATAAAATAGTAACTTTGTATTTATACTAAACCCCTCCCGACGTCTTAAGCAGAAATAGAGCGTTTTTTTTCAGAGTTAACTCAACATGTGGGTTTAATTTGAACATTGAGTTAAAGTTGATTCCTAAATATTTTTAGTTGATTTGAGACTGGGATTGCTGTGTTTTTAATCTTTTTGTAGCAATTTTCCTTGGTCCGCGACTGCTGGGATTACGGAAACAGATTAAACTGGACTTATTAAGATTGACTGATAAGTTCCAGTCATCATAATAATTTATAATTTAAAAAAGTAGCTCTTGCGTTCTTTTTAGAGCTAATTTTGGTGATTTGCTTTTAGAATAAACAAGAGTATCGTCTGCATATACTCGTAGTATCATTTGTGCTTTTGCGGCTGTTGGTATATCTGCAGTGTATATTGAATACAGCAAGGGACTTAATACCCAGCCTTGTGGAACTCCTTTACCTATTAAAAAGAATTCGGAAATCGTGTTCTGATACCTAGCGCAGGATGATCTATCCTGAAGAAATTAGTGCAGCAGCTTATGGTTATATCTAGGGATATACGTGTAACATATAAGTCAAAGGCTTATGGTTATATCTAGGAAGCAAGCAACTGTTGACTCTTTATGGTTTAACCCAGTTGTTATCTCACTATGTGGTAGGGAAAGTGCATCCAAAGTTGAGTGACCTTTCCGAAATCCGAATTGAAAGTCGGGAATAATTTTATTTTCATTACAAAATTCATTTACCTTTTCGTAAAAGAATTTTTCTAATATTTTTCCCAAACAGGGAAGAAGAGATACCGGTCGATGTTGTTGGATGGCTGCTCCACCTTGAGTTTTCGAAATATTAAAGATTGTACCTTTTTTCTAGACTTAAGGGAAGTAACAATTGTTGATGCAGTGATTAAATATTGCAACAAACTCTTTTTCGGAATCTTTCTCAGCATAAGGTTCGATATATTATCGATGCCGGCAGACTTTTTATTATTTAAGGATTTTATTACAGAATAGAGTGTGTTTTCGGATATAAACACATCTAGAGGGCTGGGAAGACTGTTTGATAAAAAAAACGGTTGACCTGTACGTTTACGTGAGTTTGTAGAGGTGAGTTTGAACTAGAGTTATAAAGATCTTTATATACTATCATCTATTAAAGGTTATGTGCACTGCCAAATTTTTTAAATTATTTCATAAAATACCGTATTTTTAATTAAATATCCCTAAAAATAACTTTGAAAATGTATGCAAATTTATTTTCTATTAACTATAATTATTTGAAATATATACAAATTTTAAAAACAAATCAATATTGAAATAAATTATAATGCAGGTTTATTTTCTTCCCAATGTGCGAAAAATCTATTACATTTTTGACAGATTTTCGCCCTCTACTGGATGTTTTTCATTAAGCTCGCTAAAAATAACAATTTATTGTTAATATGGCAGCACAAAAACATTTCAACTGCCTAATTGCTTAATATCAAATTGGGATTTTAACGTTTTAATGTTGGCATAACTGAAGCATGCGGAAGTGAAAACCGGCGATGCATTTTTCTGCATTATTTTGCTGCACCCGTCTGTTTGTCTGTCTGTCTGTCTGACAGTTCAAATGCTTGTTTCCATTTCGTTTGTGATTGATTTTCAGTCCAGGTGCAGTTTTTCTTCTTCTGTTTCGAATATAAATTTTATTAATACGTTTTAGTTTCGTTTTTTATTTTATGAATGGGAATGTTTATTTTTTTTGTCCTTTTACTTGTGGAAGTTATTTATTTTTTATTGATTTTTTAAGTGTTTTTTTTGTTGTTGTTGGACCGACCGGTTTTATTATAAAGAAATAATTTTTAAATCATTTCTTTTTTGTTAAATCGTAATAAATTGAAATTTATTAACTCTAATAAGTTAATTTGTTGCATTTGGAAATTAATAAATTGTTTTTGTACATTTAATAGTTTCAACTTGACTAGTTTAAGTTAGTGCACTCCTAATTTGTTTGCGAGCACATTAAAAACCGCTCAAAAATGATTAAAGATGAATCTGCACACAACGATAAGGATTTGGATATGTCCAATAGTGGCAGGGGAGTATGGCTTGTTAAAATTCCCAAGTATATTGCCAATAAATGGGAAAGCTCACAAGGCAATGTTTTCGTTGGGAAACTACGAATATACAAAGCTGCTGGGCAGAAAACTCAAGTGTCGCTAACATTATCCGATTCGGTAGTCAACACTGATCCCAACGAGAAAATACCAAAAGATCATAAACTGGATGTATCGATTGTAACGAAGCAAACCTTGGGTGTATTCTCGCATACACCCGCCAAAACGGACGAACTAGTTCCTGAAGGTGAGAAACTATGCATGGAAGGCAGGATTGTACAAAAGCTAGAATGTCGTCCTGTTGCCGATGACTGCTACATGGAACTCAAGTTGGCATCAATCCGTAAAGCATCAAATCCTGTTAAACGAGTACAAGCACTGGACAAAGTTGTTCATAATTTTAAGCCGGTTAAGGATCACAAACACAATGTAAATTTTTTTTGTTTTTTTTTTTAAACTATAATCATTGCTAGTTGACTAACGTTGTTTGTTTTTTGTGTAATATTTTAGATTGAATACAAAGAGCGTAAAAAAGCTGAAGGTAAAAAGGCTCGGGATGATAGAGACTTTGTCTTGGACATGTTGTATAGAGCATTCGAAAAGCATCAATATTACAATATTAAGGATTTGGTGAAAATAACTAAACAGCCAATTGGTTATTTGAAAGATATTCTTAAAGATGTTTGCGATTATAATATGAAAAATCCACACAAGAATTTGTGGGAATTGAAAAAAGAATACCGTCACTATAAGACGGACGAGAAGAAATCTGAAAAATTATCCACCGAAATTGGAATTGATAGCGAATAAAAAAAAAACCAAATGCATCTCACTATGACAAAAACAAAAAACAAAACAACAACAGTATTAAACGCTTCAGTTTCAATTAATTCTCTATTTTATAATGAATTTTTTTTGTTAAAATAAGATTTCTAGCATTTAAATTTTAGCCATTAACTAAAACACAAGAATTACGGCAGCTTTATTTTTGTTTTAATTTAAAAGTGAAGTTAGTTTTTACAAATTTTGTATACCTGATTTTAAAAATATTCTTATAGTATTAGATTAGTTTAGACCTTTATTGGTGCTTAAATGGATAAGCATTTAAAGATGAAATATTATAAATTCAATGAATTTTTTCTAATGACAAAAATTATCGAATAGAAACAGTATTTTTCACATTTATTTGGAAAAGAGGAGTTTTAAATAATTATAAATACACATTATTTTATTTTTTTTAAATAATAATAATTACAAAGAATTTTGTACAAACTAGGTTAACTAGTTCATAGTTTATAAGAGAAAAAGAGTTAATTAAATAAACGTAAAAAAAAAATTTTAAAATTAACGTAATTGTTTGGATAAATTAATTGCAGATTTTAGTAAAAGGTAAAGCTTTGAAGCCATTTACATTTCTACTAGGAATAAAGACGGTCCGCTTATCAATTTGCTCCCACCTATGTTTTTTTGTCAATGACCGAACATGCTCAAAAATTTAAAATATCAAAGTTTATAAAATAAAATTGAACGTGTGCGATCATTTAGCTTATAATATACCATATAAGGTATGTCTGCTTATAGTACGTACTGGTGTGGAATTTAAATTCGGCTAGTACTATAGGCGAGGAGTTCTTTAATTATATCCAATTTTAGTACAAATATTACTAGAAATGAACTTGAGAAAAAACTAAAGCTGCGCAATGTTCTTAGTAGCTTACGGAGAAGAAGTTTAAACCCATAAACGATTTTAACAAATAAAACTCATTGAGACAACCCACGAAAGCTGAGCTTCTAAATATTCCAATCCGAAGTAATTGTTTTAAACTACAGACACCACATTTCAGGGGACCCAATCCTCGTGGTACCACATTTTGATTTAAGAGAATGTGGTAGTTACTCCCATTCAAGCGCTGCTAGGCTGGCTAAGGACCGGGTTCGCCCATACCCGAAGGTAATTCTGGCATTGATCATTATTTAATCGTTCTCCCAGAAGTAACCCTCTTGCGGGAGATTCGAGAACAGCATATATATCCGTATCCCACCGCTATCTCTGAAATTTGATGTTGAAATATTTCAAATTTTTCTATAAAAAGCGTCACATTGTTCGTTTCATACATAATAGGGGACCCATAACGCAGAATTTGACTTTGCTTTTGACGTAGATTTTAGCTTTGCTCAATGATTATAAAATTTTTCCGTCGACATAATTTGAAATACAAAACTAAATTGTCCACAACTAACGTCTAAAGTGCCTTACGGAGGACACATAAATACAGATGCATTTATACAACCTCTCGAATACTCCTAATCCAAATACTCACAAGAAAGTGCAGTAAAAAAAAAATGAAAAATAAAAGTTAGATTTTGTCAAATAACTATAAAACATATTTTCTATTATTGATTATTGATTGATTTACAAATTGCTGCTTTATAATAAGGTTCATTAATTTTTCTTCCTAAGTTCTTAACATTCTCTTAATTTTACATTATTTTTAATCATCAATTAACTTCGTTCGTTTTTTATTTCCGAATTATCTTCATCTTCTTATTTATTTTACTTTATTTCGTAATTATTAAAATTATTTCTTTACTTATATACTTAAAATGTATAGTTTTATTTTTTGTTTTGCTTTTCTACTTAATAACTTTACATAAAAATCTCTAATTTTATAAATCTAATATTTGAATCTAAAAGAATAATAAATGATTGATTGAAGACAGACCAACAAAATCAAATAAAGACTACAAAATGTTTATATTATTATAATTATTATTATTATTATTTGTTTAGAAAAAAAAAAATTATGAACTAAAAGAAAATAATTAAAAAAAAAAAAAAAATTAAAAAACTTACAAAAATTAATAATAATACAATAATAAACAAATTACTTTTGTCCGATCGAAAGTTGCATTCTACTCATATATTATCTGTCGGCGGTATATTTTTAATAACCAATTCTTGATCTCGACTTAGTAAATCCATATTGTTTGTCTCTTTCGAACTTCTCGTGGGAACGTTCTCGAGTATCCCGCGAATGTGGTGACTTTTCCTAGGAAATTATACCGAAATTAACTTTAAAAGATTACTTTTCAAAAAATAACCAAAAACATACTCGTATGTGATATTTGTCCCTGGGATCATCTTCACCATTCTGATTAGCTATAATAATATAATAATATGCAAAGATAAATGTAAGAAGAAAAACTAAATGAAAAATGAAATATTCTTCAACTTACTTTCCCTCCTTCGTTTGTGCTCTGTTGTTAGACTATCATCCATTCTGTCCTAAAAATTCAAAAGCACATACGTAAAATTTTCAAATGAACACTTCTTCATATTTCATTATCCCTTCATGGTTGATTTACCCTTTTTCGACCCAATTTTCGTTCTTTCCGTGCATCTTTCTCCTCATCTGAGATCTTATCTTTTCGATCTTTCGTTTTTGAACTACGCTCCTTTTTAACATCGATAACATCGTCCTGTTTCTATTTTAAATGGATTAATTTTTGTTAAATTAGAATTTTCTTTTTTTTTCCCCCTCAATAAATTTTATGTTAACATTGAATAATCGTATATTCGGTTTTCTGGAGTTTCTGATTACCTTCGTACTACTGGCTTCCAATTTTCTACGTTTACTTTCCACTAAAATTAAAATAACGCAAATTATTAAAAGTGGATATATTTTATGACAAACTAACTTTTTTCATAATCGATAACCTCTTGACTTCGACGATGCAGTGAACCATTGCTTGAATTCGATACTGAGCTAAGATCTCGATCACGATCACGATCGTGCTCCTTATCATAGTCATAATAATCACATGAGAAATGCTTATCAACAGAACTGGAAGTTGTTGTTTCGACGGCACTTGGTGATTCCATGCGATATTCTTTACGTTTTTCCTTGTCTTTTTTACTTCGGCTATCATCATCCCGATCGCGATCCTTTTCCTTTGGAGGTTTTTCCTCTTTTTTCGCACTCTCCTTAATAAATTTCTCCTTGGGTATATCGTGAGGATCGTCTTTTATTTCAATTTTTATAATCTCTTTTTCAGTGGTCGAAATAATTTTCGTCAATTTACGATCACTTTTGTCCTTTTCTCGTTTTTCTGTAAAATTTATATAATTTCTTTATTAATAAATGATCAGGAATTATTGTACAATAAAAATAAAAAAACAATCGAAAAAATTAGTTAAAATGCCATAAAATCTATAAAAATTTAGTAAATCGAACTAAATACAATTTTGATATTGAAGAATTTTAATTATCTTCGTTATTATACGGCTCTCATTTTCAGACTCAAACTAGTACAGTATCAGCAACAAACTATCATCACTTACCCGTTTTCAAATCACCATTCGTAGCCCATTTCAATTCGGTTGTTTCCTTAATTGGTTTTTCTGATATTTGATGAAAATCACTCTCCTTAATCATTTGAGCTGATTTCGTCTTTAATTGCCCGATATAACTAGATGCCAAAACAAATAAATCCGGACGTTGATTTTTCTCCTCTTCTCTCACCTAGAATCCCAATAAAAATAATAAAATAAAGATGATAAATTAGTAGAGAAAATATTTATTAAAAACAAACAATGTTAATTTAATAAATACTTTTTCGACTTTTTTCTCAATAATTTGAGCCAACTTAGTAAGAACTGGAAAATGCGGTAGAATACGCATCAAAATAATAAGCGCATTACGAATTTGCATATAGTCTTTCGAATCCAAACATAATACAATTGCTTTAGTAATTTTATAATGCCATTTATGGCAGACATGACGATAATTTTCATATCCAACATGATCGTTTGCCTCGGAGAACTATGAACAAAGATACTGAAATGGTGAGATTTTGTACATATAGATAAAAACTAGCCCAACTTACATGATTGCTAACACGAAACTTTGTTACAAAGCCAGGATAATTGGCGCATTCACGATTAAATGTTGCCTGATCCGCATGCCATCGCATAACTGTTTCTAGCATAGCGCAAAGGAATCGTCCGTAACGTGTAGCTTCATTTTCAGTACAAGACGTTACCGAATATGTTATGTCACAAAATATCTTCAACAAAAATCATTTAAATATATTTTCTACCTTTGAATATTAACAAATTTAATGAGCTCATAGTTAAAAAAAAAACGTTGTCTATTCGTTCACGAATATACTAACGACAAATGGGCCAGAATTCATATACTTACACGATCGTAACATAAGAGTGTAGAAAAATTAGCTGCCTTAATATTATGAATAGTATGAACAAATTTCGCACAATAAATTGCGTCCAGTGCAGTAAATGTACATCTGCATAGAGTATAGTACATTAAATAAGATTATATCGCATACAAGTTATTATCTTTTTAAATTTCGTAATAAATACGATTACAGATAATTACACAAATAAATGTTTTGAATAACATAAAATAATGATCAATATGATCCAAAAAAAAAAAGTTACCTAGGAAATAAACAAAGTTGTAAAAATTGAGTTATTGTTTCGTTTTTGGCAGATTTTGCTGATCTTGATAGGAACCATGTGTCCTTCTCTTGGCTCAGTCTCTGCAAGATTTTATCAACATGCTCCTGTTGTTTTTTCCGTTCATCTTGCAACTTGTCCATTAAAGCCATATAACGTTCTTGCTCCTTTTTACCTTTTGATTGATTCTGAATTTTAAAAATATGACAATGAAAATGAAAATATTTTCTTTATCGTATCAAATAATTGCAAAGAGCCTAATTACCATATCCTTCGAGTCCATTACGGATAAGGATAACTGTTTCAGTTTAGAAATCTCTTTCTGGTAGCTATCTGAAGGCACTTGTAAATCGTACATACTCAGAGACCAGAATGTGACCAAAAATTGAGGACTTATGTCTTCCCAAACTTTCAACGAGTGTATGGGGCGTACCGACTCGACGATTGGATCCATAATTGCTGCAGTCGCTTCCAAATACTTCGCCTGCTTCTGACTGGTTGTTAATTTTTTCGAGTTTGGATCCGATTTCCTCAATTGATCGTATTTTTGCTGTTTGCAAAACATCGAAAGTATTGTTTTTTTTTAAAGAAGCTGAAAAGCATATAAATACGCAATTATTTAACTTACATTTATCTGATGAGAGAACATAGGTCTAGCTAAGAAGAACGCGACATCCGAATAAATGTGATATTCTTGTAGCATGGTGTGTATCGAGGGCAACCGCTCAGCGTACTCATCGACGGAATATGTAGACCCAAGGAATGTACCGAATTGGACCAACGTATCTTGGCATTGATCGTACAACTTTCCAACCAACTTCAAGTGATTATGAGCCGTCTCCCTGTAAATAACACAGTGTTTCTGTTGAGCCATCAACAGACATAATGTCACAGCCAAATCGTTGCTAGCTAGTGCATCTTTCAAACGCTGTGATGATTTCTTCGTATTCCGCACCTGACTAAAGTATCCAGCCTAAAATTTATACAAAAATTACATAGTCCATGAAATTAATTAATATGGCATTTGCAATTTTCAATTACCTCTCCACGTAACAGCTCTCCACCACACATTGCGTTCAGCTGTTCGTTAGTCATTTCCTCTGCTGCTTCAATGCCGGTCATTTTCTGCACGACCTCTTTCAGTATTAGCAAGTCCAGACTGGAAGTGAAGGATTTTTTGTTTGGATTTTTGTTTTGCAATTCTTCCTGTTCGACAAATTGTTCCCGTAATGGAAAGCTGTCCTTTACCTCTTTTGTGCTTTCAGCTGATTGGCAACATACTGCAGAAGACCGCTCAATTCGATGTTGTACTTTTTATAAATGGCACCACAAAAATTCGCCAGACTCTGCAACCACATGGATAACGATGTACCGTCGTGTTTGAACCGATCACGATCGGCTAACGCCAACGATTCGATCAAACAGTAGCCAAGAACATCATAGCTAAGCGATGTTAGATATTTGAGGGAGTCAACCACTGGTCCAATTAAATTGTCGTAGATTTGAATTTGCAATAGTATCTAATACAAGCGAACACCATTTTTACGATCAATTTTTTAGTTAGATGCGGGCACGGCTTGCGGACTATGCTGAAGTCCAACTTACATAATCGAAAAGGAATCCTGGCGATGAATGACTAAGTTTTCCAATAAGCCTTCCGACTGGTTTTACATTCTCTTTGCTAACACGTTTCATCAGCGATTTTATACTCTTCTGTACAGTACCACGTCTTCGAATCAGCAGCGGTTGAATCAGGTACGTTTCGTTCTTCCATCTAGCGTATAAGCTATACCTGAAATTACGAACAATAAAAATTTCATATTTACGTTCTCATCTTTAAATTTTACCTATATTGATAAGGATAGAATTTGACTACAGTCCAAATCTCCTCTGCAATACAACAATTACAGTCCAAATACGATAGGGCTGGTAGTACTGAGGAATCAAGCATTGTTAGTATTTCAAAATAAATCCGTTCATGATCAGTTCCAACTGGTGGCATTTTCAAAGTATCTACATTCATCTCAGTCAGAATTGTACGCATAACACGGATAAGCTTGTGTATAAGTACAGGATCGTAATGTAACGATGGCCCAAGCGCATTAACCATTGGAAAGGCATTGTCACATAAATTATCGAAAGTTGATGCCTGCATTCATTTCAAAAACAATAAAAATTCATAAATGTTTTTGGAAGTTACCATAAATAAGGATGAAAACTGAACAAACCTGAAGATGTTTTATCAATTTCGGATCAATTGTCGATTTATTCTTTTTTAATGCTGTTGTTAAGAAGCATTTCTCCCGATAAATTTTCTCTATAGCGATGTGTACCAAATCGGCGAGGGCCTTTGCTATCGGCTCATGAACTATAACCGATTGATCTGGTAATTTATTCATCAATTTTTGTGCATTTATCCAATCGCCTACTTTTAATAATGCTTCACAAAGACCCCATTTTTGGTTAAAAGAATACTTTTCCTAAATTGAAAATTTGTTTCGTTTTGTTTATGAACTATTGCATTTGTGATAACAAATCAATTTATAATTGTGTATTTTTTCATATATTTGAATAAATAAATAAAACTGATAATAACAAACTTGTAACTTTAAAAAAATTTAGATATAAAGAAAAATAAATAAACGATACAATATACAATTTCAAGTAATTATTGCATTATTATTATAATACCAGAATATTTTAAATTGGACCAAAAATAGGATTTTCAAAATACTCACCTCTGGGACCTCCTTCTCTGGTTCCGGTTCTGGCTCCTTATCCTTATTTGTTGATATGATATTCATTTTTCGTACAAACTCCTTAGCATCATTTAATTCCTTTTCCCAATCTATTGTAATCGATTTATCCGATGGACTTAGCTAAAAATTAATGTGATTTTTTTTTTAAATTATCAATTAAATGGCGATGCATTTTAATCGCTGATTTATTTTTCTATGATAATCACCCAAACATATATGTCATTTAAATTAATAACTGAATATTTAAGCAATAAAGCAGTTATTTGTAATAAGGATTCCGGTGTTGTATTATCGCTAAAATAACGAAATTTATAACCAAGCACTTCACAGATGATATTTCCATTTGGCATATATGCACGTAACAAAGGAATGAATAGATTATGCCGTTCCGGTCGTGTTTCAAATGATTCCAATATAATATCAAGAACACGATTTGGGTCCAAATTAAAGCAGCCTAATTTAGAAATATTTTATATTATATTAACAAAAAATTCAAATTAAATATTATTTTTAAAAAACAAGTCAAATTAAATATTATAATTTTATTTGCCCTTTTTGAATGATATTCTTAATTAGAAATCTGCTTTATATCAATTACCTATTAAAGATTTGATTATGTCCATAATGCTAAAAGCACAACGTTCATTGCCATAATCTTGATTAAGTTCAGTTATTAATTTCGCATAACCTTCACTCTCTTCTCTAAATAAATTGAAACGTCGTTGTTTATAGCTAAAATATACATAAATGAAAAAATTTTTATTTGATGCTAAATTGGAAAAAAAACAACATTTATATAATCACTTACTATAATTTAGTTTTGACTTTAATAAATTTTGTATAAAAAACTTTATTCTTGACAGTGCCAACATCTTGGAGCGTATCAATTTCTAATCGCTCCTTAAGCAATTTATCTGATATCAACTTGTCAATATCTTTGACGATTTGACAAAATACCGCCCTCTCATCTTGTGATCCATCTGTCGCTAAAGATGTTTCGGCATCAATTACATTTATTACATCGAGTATCATAGATGGTATGTCCCAGTGCAGAGCCTAAAGCCGAATATAGTAAAATATTGAAACGATATCCATTTCATAATAGAAATTCATTCTTAATAATAAATTATTTGACAAAATCAATATGTTTCGATTGCTATTGAAACTTACGAGAATATCACCAAGTGCGGCCAAAACAGCTTCTTTACGTAAACGACCACGAAGCCCTTGCCAGAAAAGCTCATATACAGAACGAATAATACTCTGATCACCTTTCCCAACAATTGCAGTCTCCTGATCTTTAATTACATGTTTGAATTGTTTCACGCTATGGGTTAAAAATAAAGATAAACAATTTTTATTTGATTATATTCAACAATAAATTATGCTGCATAAATCAAGACAGAAACTGGCGTGTACAAAATGCTGTATGGTAAATGTCAACGTGCATTCCCAAAATATTAAACGCAATAAGCACAAATTTAACATAATTTATACGAACAATTCACTTCTGCCATGTTTTTCCCCATGTTTCCATATATCACTGTTGAGATTATGCGCCATTTCAACAGTATTTAAATGATTAAAAGTTTCCCATCAAAAAAATAATGTCACAACAAATGGCGTCTGCTATTCCTATTTGTAATGTAGTAGAGTAAGAACATTAAATGGAATAGAACTGCCATAGGCGCATGCTGCGACATCTTTTAATGTCTCACGAACTAATTTTAGTGTAGACAAAAACGTCAGCCTGTTAGTTTTGTCAGAAAATAAAGATTTTTTGGAGAATAGAATTCTCTTTTTATGGTGTTTAACTCGATTATAATAAAGAAATAATTTTTAATCGATTTTTTTTTGTCAAATCGTAAAATTTGTTAACTAATAATTGCATGTGAAAATTAATAAATTGTAGTAATACCATACACATTTATTTATGAATTTATATTAAGGTATTCTCTTACAAAAATTTAAAAATAAAAATTAATTATAAAAAATTTTAAAAAATCTTCAAAATTAATAAAAAGTATTTTTATTTAAAAACAATAGATTAAATCTAAATTTGCCACTATTCTGACAAAAGGCATTATAAATAATACACATATGTCCGTACTGATTAGAGAGCGCGACTGTATACAATATTTATTAAATTGCTCACTTCAGCAAAAAAATATATTGAAAATGTTCAAGCTTTTTTTTTTGAAGAAATGTTTCAGTCATTCGATTTTTTTCTCAAAAGGATTTTGTATATTTTATGAGAATTTTCCATCAATATTTTCTTTTCGAATTTTCTATAAATACATTTTATACAAATTTTCTTTGAGATTTTCTATAAGATTTCTCTAGACTATTTTTATGAGAATTTTCTATAAAAAAATTTAATAAGAATTTTATGAAAGGTTTTTGACTTAACGATTTTTCTATAAAAATGTCCTGTAAGAGAATTTTTTGAAAGATTTTGAACTTAAAATTTTTATTTATAAAAATTTTCGGTACGAATTTTTTTCGGTGAGAATTTACTATAAAATATTCTACAAGAATTAGCTATAAGGTATTTCAACAAAAGATTTTTTATTGAAATTTATTATGAACATTTTCTTTACTAATTTTCGCTAAAACATACTGCAAAATCTTCTATAAGATAAAAATTTTTATATTATTTTTTATGAGAATTTCCTATAAAAATGATCTACAACAATTTCATGAAAGACTTTTACTTAATAAATTTACAATAAAAAAGTTTCATAAGAATTTAATGAAAGATTTTTATATAAAATTTGTTATGAAAGATTTTTTTGTCTGTGGGAATTTTTCATAAAAATCTTCTATAATAATTTTCTATTTTTTATTCGTATTTTCTACAAAAATATAGGGTGGTCCATCTAGCGGTTGCATTTTGAACTACTATTTATTTGAAGTACTTGATCCTCAAATGTCATCACGAATTAACAGATTTGATAGTCTGAATTTTACGAAATGGTAATCCATACGCTTGAAGAAAACTGGGAAATTTTGAGAACTTACTTCCAAAGTGGCGAGTCTTCAACCCAAACTGTAAGAAATTTAAAAAACAAATGAGCAAAGATCGAATGCCATCACGTCAACTTGTAGACAAATTCGTGAAGCGAGTTCCCGAAACTAGTTTGTTGGTTGCCAAAGCAACTCGTTCCCGCTCTAATACAGTACGTACGACCGAGAATAAGACCTCGGTATGAAAGATTACAAAGTTCAATTAGTCCAACAGCTAAAGCCGCATGACTATCCGATGCGTTTTCGGTTTGCCCAATGGGCTCAAGATCAGTTGGCCGAAGATGAGCATTTTTACCGAAATATCATCTTTTCGGATGAGGCCCCTTTCCACCTCGGTGGGTATGTCAACAAATAAAATTGTCGCATCTGGGGCTCAGAAAGTCCATACATCACCATGAAAAAGCCGATGCATCCACAACGAGTCACGGTTTGGTGCGGATTTTGGACTGGAGGCATCATTGGCCCGTTTTTCATGGAAAACGATGAAGGAGCCGCCGTTACGGTCAATGGTGAGCGCTATCGTGGCATGCTCAACGAATTTTTGTTTCCAAAAGTTGAAGAGAATGGCATGGACGACATTTGGTTTCAACAGGACGGGCCACTTGCCACACAGCCAACGTAACAATCCAACTTTTGGGCACTGCTTTTGAAAACCGAATAATCAGCCGAAATTCTGATGTCAATTGGCCGCCTCGGAGCTGTGATTTGAGCCCGTTGGATTATTTTCTGTGGGGAGCCGTTAAGGAGAAATGTTACGCAAGCCATCCAGAGACAATTCAGGCCTTGAAACACGAAATCAAAGTTGCCATTAAAGAGACGCCCAGACAATCAAAAATGTACTGAAAAATTGGGTCGAGCGAATGGGGTACTGTAAGACCAACCGTGGCAGTCATTTAAATGATGTTGTGTTTTATATTTAAATTTCAAGGTTCAATCTTTCTAATAAAACTGGAAATTTAAAAAATATATACAATTTTTTTTTTAATTTAATTTTTAAACTGCAACTTTTAAATGGTCCACTCTGTACATTTTACCGAAATTTTACAGAATCGCTACAAATTCGTTGAAATAAAAACTTTTATAATATGCACTTTTATTATAATTATTATTATTATAATTATTTGATTATTATTACATTTATTTACAACATTATACAATTACAGTTTTTTTTTTACATGCTTAATTTTTTTTTTCGTTTTTATTTTTAATTTTTAAATAAATCGGCTTAGTAAAAAAATAAATACAAACTTTAAAAAAATACAGAATATTTAATTTAACAAACATTTTTTATAATTTATTACAGTTATAATAAAATTAATATTTACCATTGCAATTAAATGGGAATCTGTTTCATTTTATAACACTGGAATCTGTTCAGTTTTAAAATAAAAATTATTACATTTAAAGAAAATATAAAAATGATATTGATTTATAATTTCAATTTGTTCTTTGCTATTATATAATTAGGTTTTTGGAAAAATTATTTATATGATATTTTTTTTTATTATAACTTATATAAATTTATATATATGCTTGTGTAATTGGATAGTAAATGTGCATAAGAGTTTATATAGAATCATGCAAAATAATACATTTTTATAAAATAAAGTATTTTTCTTAAAACAATTATTAATGCCTATTCCAATCTGTGTTCTTATTTAATTGTTTATTATTGAAAGATAATTAAAAACAAAAACAAAATGGCACAAAAAAGCGCAATTCAATAATTTTTCTTTCATCGTGATTTTTTTCACTTTCATTTCTCGTCTATTTTAATTTATGAATAAAATTCAAATAATTCATATATAAATTAATTAAAAAATTATATTAATTTTGTCATTTATTATTTGCGGTGTACCTTATTAATTATAATAAGTTGTCAATTCAAGAAAAGAAATAAGTTTTATTATTACTTAATTTATGTTTTTTCGTTTTTTAATTTTTTTCATATTAGAATAAATAATTAAAAAATAATAATACTCCATTAAACATTATATAAACTTCTTACAAACTTAGAACAAATATTAAAATTTTATATATAAAAATAATAAAGAAATTTATATAAAATAATTATAATTGAAAAAAAAACAAAAACAAACGAAGACGATTAACATAAGAAAGAAAATTGTTATGATGTCATTTGATTTAGTTAAAAAAAAAAGTTATAAAACTTTAGTAATTACTGTGAATTAAATATGAAAATATATTCTTAATTTATCAATCATAGAAGATAATATTAATTATATTAAAGTAAATTAAATGGATTTTTTCTTCTCGTCATTTTTTAATATATTTATATGTATTGGTTAAATGCAAGCCGATATATAGGAACAGTTAGTATATTACTATACCATATATATTATATAAAATACGTTCACAAAAAAACAAGGCGGATTTTTAGATTTTGTGGATTTTTTCAAAAATTTCTTTCTAAATGATATTATGACTTTATATATTTTTCCTACTATAGTCCCTATACTATCTTAAAGCTTAAATTCTAATTTTGCTGGAATATGGCCGCCCTCTGTTGAAATTGTGCTCTTCTTACAACTTTCTCTTCTTCGGCACGTCGTATCTGTTCGCGTTCTTCACGAATTTCATCGTGGAATTTGTTTGTTTTCGATTGTTGTTCAATTTTTGCCTCGAAAAATATTTTCGCACCGCCAACACCAACTTCCTCGACATTTATCTCTGTCAGACGGGCCAAATCAATTAAACCTGAATCAGAATCCAATTCTCCAGCTTTTGCCTTCCTATAGATCAATAAAAATTCTCTGAATGAAATCCTATCATCATGATCCTCATCAACTTCGCGTATCATTGCCTTTAAGGCTAAATGTGTCTGGGGAGCACCCAATTTTTCCATCATTGCTTTCAATTCGGTTAAATCTAAATATCCATCACGACCGGTGTCATATCTGAAAGAAAAATAAAACTATTAAAATAAAATTCCGAAAATTATTTTCTTAAAAATCAAATTCCAAAAATTAAAAAAGACTCAGAAAAAAGGCAAATTATCCCCCCCCCCCCCCCTACAGAATGATTTCATTTTCAATATTTCTATAACAGTAGTCGGTTCCACCTTACTTTTTTGCACGCCCATAAGCTTTTTAATGCTTTTTTACAGCACCATTAAACAGCCCTGTAAGCCTGTTACTGCAGCATTACTGGTGCAGTTAAAAGCTCACACCAATGCAGCAAATTTGACGCAATACTCTGACGCATGCTGCAATTTTGACGGATCCGACCAGTGAACAGGCCAGTACGCCTGTTACTGCCGCTTTACTGGTGCAGTCAAAAGGTCACACCAATGCAGCAAATTTGACGCAATACTCTGACGCATGCTGCAATTTTGACGGATCCGACCAGTGAACAGGCCAGTACGCCTGTTACTGCCGCTTTACTGGTGCAGTTAAAAACTTACACCAATGCAGCAAATTTGACGCAATACTCTGACGCATGCTGCAAATTTGACAGATTTGACTAATGAACAGGCCATCACGCCTGTTACTGCCGCTTTACTGGTGCTGTTGAAAGCTCACACCAATGCAGCAAATTTGACGCATACAGCCAATTGTATCTTATTATGGGCAGTAATCTCACCATTTCTGTTAAAAGTTTCTACAATTTAAATGTTAAAAATAATGTAATAAAAAATGACCAAAACTTATGCTAAAAAAATGCTATCTTTGATGAGATATACATTTGACAGCTGTGAAATGGCAAGGGCGGTAATTTACGAATCACAAAATGGACAACCCGTTACTTTTGGCTAAAGCTGTATTGTTGTTTTCACGAATTGTGGTTGTTGCAAAATTTTTATTTAATTTAATTCAAATTAATTATTTTTTTTATTTAAGGTTCCTCCTCCGTTCGAGGTCCCAGTATGGTTATGTAGTTATTAATTTTCATCGTCGCCGTATCCAAAAGAGCCACTCTAAAAATATTGGGACATGGCCCATGGCTCCCTTTATTTTTCTTTTCTTCCATATTTTATTTTTGCTCTGTTCCTTCATCAATATGTGTATATTTTTCCTCAGGATCTTAAAATATGTTGCCTTCCTAATTTTGATTCCTTCCCCCCGCGTTTCCTGTTCCTTCTCCTCAACACCTTAATAGTTTTTTTGCTCTTTCCTTATAATTTTTTAAATGTTTTTTTTTTAATTTTTATTTTATTTTTTCTCCATTTTTTCCCGGCTCATAGAGAACTGAGCACCTTTGGATGTCTCCTTATTCCCCTATACGTCCAGGCATGATTTTTTTGTTATGTCGGGTGGGACAGCACTTCTTTGCACAAAATTCAAAACCCCCTTCTATTCTCCTTCAGATCAACGCATAAATCTAGCATCAAGCATGCCTAGCAAAGTATGTTTTGACCATACTCCTATTGAATTTCACGTTCATCATAAAAATTCCCAATTTGTATACTTTTCAACACCCAGGGAATAATTCCACAAAATTCTTCTATCAGACTATATGGCAGTATCTCCCATTTTTTTTAGATTTGTAGCATTTTTAATATACTCGAATTATTTTGGCAAAGATTCCATCGATGGCATATGTTTGACAGCTGTCAAATGATAAGGACTGTACTTTCCGAACCACGAAATGATTAACTTAGTCATATTGTCGCCTTGTTAATTTCTAAACATTAATTTCTACATATTTTCTTGTGCTAAGGAAAAAAGAATAAATTAAATTATAACAAAATATAAAAGCTACCTACACCAAAGACAATTAACTACTTAATAAAATATTAAAGGATATTATCCAAAATAAATATATAAACGCTAGTGAAAAAATATATACGTTTGGCCAATGCTGTATACAAACCATTTATGTAGTTTTGCAGTGTTTCAAATTTACTCTAGTTAGTTAGGTAAAGATTTTTTGCTAAAAGTTATTCCTAAAAATAATACCTTATTCCCACATTTATTTTATTTCATCTGATATCATTTCAAGTAAGATTATTAGTCAAATGTAAAGTTTTCACAAAATAGGCCTAAAAAAATTTTCTGTTTTTAAATTATAATCAATCCAGAAAAAAAATTCTCTTTAAGCAGATCTCAGTCTAAGATTTTAACTACTTCCACTACTAATAATAGATTAATAACAATTACAATATACAAGGTCTGTTCAAAAAGTATCGCGAATTTTGAATTTCCGCGGGTTAAGTATATTCGACTTTTTGTGGCGTTATGTTGGTACTCATGTCTCTCAGTTATGCCGACATGTTCGGCCATTTTGAATGTTCAGTTAATTTTTGACAGCTGCTTTGCTGTCACGTGTTTTGACGCGTCTTCGATTTTTGCCAATTTTTGACCAAAAACAGCATCGCATTAACATTGCTAAGGAGCTGTTGGACTCTGTCCGCGACGATCCAAATTTGCTCCAAAGGGCGAATGACGTGGAAACCAAAGCTCAATCATCCCAGTGGAAGCTGCCGCACGAGCCAAAACCGAAAAAAGCGCGCCAAGTTCGGTCGAATGTGAAGGTTTTGCTTACAGTTTTCTTCGATTGCAGAGGCGTGGTGCATCATGAGTTCTTGCCACAGGGTATATTACCTGCAAGTTATGCGCAAGTTATGTAATGCCGCAGCCAGCGTATTCCCCAGATCTTGCCTCCTGTGACTTTTCATTGTTCCCGAAACAGATTCTTTGATCCATTTTTTGGAATGGGCAAAAATCGAAGACGAGCCAAAAAAATGCAAGCAAGGCAGCTGTCAAAAATTAACTGAAAATTCAAAATGGCCGAACTTGTCGGAATAACTGACAAAAATGGCCGAACTTGTCGGTACATAAATGAGTACCAACATAACGCCACAAAAAAATCGAAAATCGAATATACGTATCCCGCGGAAATTCAAAATTCGCGATACTTTTTGAACAGACCTCGAATATGCACAATAGTAACTATATATTTTTTGTAATCGTAGAAAAAAATTCAATCTTATGTTATGCGTTAAGCCAAGTATAGTATGACTTTTATATAAAGTTGAGCTGTTCTACAACATGCCCTAAATGGAATTATGTAAGCTAAAAATGACCACGTCTTATTCCATTGTAATAAGTGCATGTTTTTTCTTCTACATGCCATACATAACTATTGTAGATAGTTCTTTGATATCTTCTACAATATAATCGAAAGCGTACAGGTAGTGGACGTGCAGAAACTGATACCGTTTCAGTTTTTTCAACAAAACCATCAATCCAAGCGAATCGAATTTTTCAGCAACAATCGACTCGCGGACTGAGATTATTTTTATTAAAGCACAAACAAACCATTCTTCCCATAGATCAACTCGTTTTAGAGAATTTTCCAAAGACATTTATTAATGGATTTTTGTATAATACATCATCATATCCACACTAATATTTATTAAGCCATTTACATATCAAAATTGCAAAACACCAAAAGGAGCTAAAAATGAAGTACAAAAAATAAACAGGATTAAAAGTTTTCGGCTTCCATAGTACAACATAAATGATAAGTACAAGCAATACTGCACTGTAATATGGAAGGAGACCGACCTGTACTTTATGCAAAAACCGGAAATAGGGGGTAAATAAATTTTCCTTCTCTTTAATAATGCAACGCTTTAGTATCGTACATGATAAATAGTGATTGCAATCGTTGCAATCGTTACAATGCATATTCAAAACTCATGCAATAGACCCATGATCAAATAGCTTATAAATTGGCCGATAAAAAAATTTATACAAACCAGAAAATAATAGTCTGTAAATGGATTTAACATGTTTTCCAAGCTACATATTATTATTATGAGTATGAGTGCTTTGACCATCAATTGCACAAGGTTTGTTTATGTTTTTCTATTGTATTTTATAATATTTAATTTTAGTATTTTTTGTTTTGTTGCTGATTTTTATTATATTCAATATTAAGATTCAAACTGTGTAAAATAATTATGCTGACAAATGAAACAATTTTTTTTTAAATAAAATGCCTTGTATGCATAAATAAAATAGCTGTCCTTACTAAGAAAGGGGAAACAATAATTATCAACCGACATGGTACAGAGTACGAGTAATAATACGAATTATTAAATTGCAAGTAAAAGTTTTCCTAATTATTCCTCCTGTCTGAAAAATGTGCATTGAGTACTTGTCGGTTCGTATGCAGACGTGTAGTGGGCACATAACAGATTGGTTAATTTCACTTTTGTTCATGACTCATTTTTGTTTTTAGAACTCTGCACCTAACGTAATGAGCCGGTCGAGAAAGGTACAAATTCATCACCTCAGAACTAGTCAGTCACAGAGTCCCAGAGTCGCTACAATTGAGTAGTACAAGGCTTATTAATGCAAGTCTACATATCAATTAAAAATAGGAAGGAGTAATTTTACTTAAAAATACATATTTTAAATCATATAGAAATGAATATGTCATGGACTTTAATAGATATGTACACTACCATTCATAAGGGCTTATTCATTTTGTACAATAGTTCGGAAAGTATACCAACCGTTATTTGACAGCTGTCAAATATTTATGTCATCCACGGTAGCATTTTAATTATTTTGAGACCTGCCATTTTGAATTCCCGCTAATTCTTTAAACACCCTTTAATATTGTAAAAAAAAGTGTGCACTTTGTTTTGCACAAAATTATCTTCAGTTAATAAACAAAATCGCCATATATGTGGCTGTGAAAATCCTCAGGTGATTGTGAAGAAGCCATTGTATCTGAGAAAAGTAACTATCTGGTATTAATTTCGGTCTGAAGGTGTCATTATATCGTATTTCTTTGAAAATAAAGGAGGAGAGACCGTTACAGTCAATTCTGAGCGCTAGGGCCGTATGATAACCGATTTTTTTTTTAGCTGGATCATATATGCTTTCAACAAAACGATGCCATAAGATACACAACAACAAAAAATTTGGTTTTTTTTACGCGAAAAGCTCTTAGAACGCGTAATTTCGATATTTGATGATGTCGATTGGGCTCCAAGATCGTTTGAAATTGACGCCGTTGAACTATTTCTTGTGAGGCTATGCAAAAAATCGTGTTTATGCAAAATATCCTCAAACATTTGAGTATTTAAAAATCAACCTGTAGTAATGGTCGAAAAACAGTCCGCCGAAATATGCGAAAAAGTCGTCAAAAATTACCTGAAAAGAATCGCATCCTGCAATAATTGTCGTGTCTACCATTTTAATAATAAGATATTTTATGCATAATGGCAAGGTCCAAGCAATACCATATAATGAAATACGAGTTTAATCAAAAAGTTTACACAAAATATTATTATTTTTATTTTTTATTTATTTTTGTTTTTGGATTTAAAATGATGACATCACAGTATTAATTTTTAAAGTTTTATTAACATCTTAGTATTATTTTTTATAGTTTTTAATGAAGCATAAAATGGGACTTAGAATACTTGCTTGTGGGACTCCAGCTGAAATATGAATTATTTCTGAGCATTCTTTATTAACTGCTACTTAGAAATGACGTATGAGTTTATAATAGGCCGGTATGTAGAAGGAAGGATGATTTTGGGTTAGCAGAGGAGTTCACGATCAAAAGCACAGGCAATATCTAAGAAAACTCCTGGATAATGCTCTTTTTCCCTCAAGAAAGGGTGCAATAAAACTATTAATGGGTTGGCACAACTCGATTTTAGATCATCTGCCAAATTGTTTAGCAAAATTCATGTTTAGATAAAAACAATTTAAAAAAAAATGTAAGATAAGTAGTAGCGTATATCAGCTTATATGCATTAAATTTATTACTGCCTCTAAAACTGACTGATAAACTGATAGTTCTAATGACAGTTTTTTGTTAATTTTTTTAATTGTTTTTTATTTGATAATAGCTGGTATTTTTTTATTTGATAATAGCTGGTTGTTAATTTACATCATGCAGACCTATAAGCCTCCTTCCCATTTTATCAAAAATGCTAGAAAATTTAGACCTTAAACGTTTTTATCCTATTTTTGAAACCGATCGTATAGACGATTACAAAGCGTGTTCACAAGAGCGTAAGGAATACTGCCCAAGCGTGAATGAACAAAAATCTGCTCATGAGGTGAATGAGCAAAAAATCTGCTCATGTTATTTGTACACTCTGCCGAGAATGAGCGGAGGTGAATGAGCAAAAATGTGCTCATGTTACTTTTACACTCTGCCGAGAGCAGATCCCTAAACGGCAGTAATATTCCATATAAAACGAGTGTGCATTACCATGGACGCATATTCGGCACACGGTTATCTGGAACCCTCATACGAAAACTAAAAGAAATGAACTTAACGGACGATACAAATAATTGTTGCGACTCCTAGACAGTAGGTTTAAAGCAGACAATAAAAAGCAAACTATTACTATACAATACGGCACCAAAACTGATATGGTTTTTTTAAATTATTGTATAAAGTTATATTGCGAGTATCCTGTTCTTGAAGCAACATCGATGGGTGTTTTCCTTTACGTGTCTTCATGCCTTAATATTTACATTCATAAAAATCTGCTTGTTACTAATTGTAAGTAGTTGTAGATATCAGAAAAATACAAAAAGTAAAAGTCTTCAAAAATATTTTCTTTACACGTGACACTAAATGCAAAATGATTTTTTTTTTGATAACGACAAAGTTATGACCCTCAGAGTTCTATTCAGTAAGTCCCGGTGGGTTTTGTTACAGTAATTTTTCTGTCGATTGTCAGTTGTGACCTCATTACCGTACCTGATACCTGATACTTTGGTGAAACAATATTTCCGTTAATATGTATAGAAAGCGTTTGTGCTCCCTTAAAAAGTAAAAGTAGCAAGAACACTTTTCTGTTCATTCACCTTTATTCTGCATTTTTTGAATCAGTTTTGAAAGGATTCCAAAGACACCAACAAAGATAGGGAATATCTCAGAGAATTTCCTTTGGCTTCCACAGTAGGCTTTTTTTTTAACATGGGTAGGGTAAAACAATTAGGGCATGTCGCATTAACTTCCAACTTAAAGCGATACAGATAGGGCTAAAGCACCCATGTCCTATCAGTAATTGAGCCATATAGTTTTCGATGATCTCTTCCGTTCCACGTGGCAAAGTTCAGAATCAGATGATGCATGCATCTATCTTTATAATCGATAGATCACGATATCGCTTCCATCTCGCTACTAAAGGGTTTCCGAATAAGAGTAATATGATTTCTTTTTTTAAAAACACACTAATTGTTAAGGAAATTCAAATGCGAAGTACAATCGATACAATTAAGTTCTGAATAAAACGTCATTCAAATGGACTCCACGACTTCTTTTGCAGGAACGAATTCGATGAACCCAATTTTCGAGCACTTTTTGCTTACCTAAAGACCAATGAATTCAAATAACCCCACAATAAATAGTCTAATGATGTTAAATCACAACTTCTTGGAGGCCATTCAATGTCACAATTTCTTGAAATAATCGAATCTCCAAACTTTTCTCGCAATAATTCGGTTGTTGCACGTGCTGTGTGGCACGTAGCCCCGTCTTGTTGGAACCAAATGTTGTCAAGATCAACTTCTTCCAATTTCGGCCATAAAAAGTTGGTTATCATCGATCAATATCGCTCTCCATTGACAGTAACGGTGTTACCAGCTTCATTTCGAAAGAAGTACGGACCGATGATTCCACCAGACCAAAAACCACACCAAATGTCAATTTATGATAATTTGTGGATTTTCTTCGCACCAGAATCGACAGTTTTGTTTATTTACCGCACCACTCAGATGAAAGTGAGCGCACGAAAAGTTGCAATTGGGGAACGATTATTTTGATAATAAAATTGAATAATTTGTAAACGTTGTTCTTGCGTATGTAATATCTCTCCATAATGAAATTGTAAACATTACTGAATACAATGAAAAAAAATGACAGATCATGACATATTACAAATGGCCGAAACGTCACTTAGAAATCATATCACTCTTATTGGAAAACCCTATATCTCATTTCTTTCGTCCCTGCTGACGGTGAGCCGATGGCTTTCATTTTCCTACCGCCATCGATGATATTTTGGATCTTTCACCCATCCACGCTCGATGGGCGTCATGCTACCGATAACACAGATATCATCATACGATAGCTAGTATAATATAGGTCAGTATGCTATACTCGGTCAAATGCATTGATGATATCTAGGAGTATACTCTTAGGGTTAATTATAAGCAATATTATTAATTGTTTTTACTCTGATAAAATGGGCCTTAAAATACTACCTTGCGCGACTCTATGTGAAATAGAGTATATTTCTGAGGTGTAAAAAACTTAAAAGAATTATTTCACTAATAATAAATTGCCTTTGTTTTTTTTTTTGCTTAAGGATGACCTATATTATATTTTTTTATATTTTTATTTAACAAAAAAAATAATTTTTCGTATAATGTAACCAAAAAAAAACAAGTTATTTTCATCGTAGTCAAAAAAACAAACTATTTTTCGTTAATATTGGAAAGGGACTTATCACTATAATAACTTAAGTTACATAACGAAATAAATGCAAAAAGGACTTGCTCTTTTTCATTGTTTTTGTATTTGCAAAAAGGATCTCCAAATCGAAGAAAAAAAAATTGTATAAATTGGTATGGCGATAGTATACAAAATTTTTCATATTCATGTTAATGGGTCTCTTTTACCTAATATACACAATTTGAATGTTTGCCAAAAATACATTTTTATCGATTGTTCCCATTTTCACTTGGTGAATATTTTCAATTGGAATACGAATTGGATCATTTTGTTATTCGTTTATTTTCCTAAATCAAATGTTTGTGTGAAAAATTTGGCACAGATTTAAGTCTGCAATGGAAAATTATTATTCAAAAAGTCTGCAGTGGAAAAAGTATATTTTCACTAGCGTTTATTTATTTATTTTGGATAATTTCCTTTAATATAATTAAGTGATTGTCTTTTAGTGCAGGTTTTATATTTTGTTATAAGTTTTTATTTTCTGCTTAATATAATAAAACGTGTGGAAATTATATAAAATTTTTGTTTATAAATCAACAAGGCGACAATATGGCTACCCTTATAAGATTTTGTCAAAGAGATATAACATCAAAGGTAGGATTTGTTTAGCTTGAGGAATACCACCCTGTTCAAATTGTAAAAACTTTCTAAAAAAATAGTAAAAAAATAATTTTCTAAAGAAATTTTGATACACCAATTTTTAAAGTATAATTTTCCGTAAAAACATGTTCAGGATAAGAAATTTGAAAAAGAAAACTTATTCAAATTAACGTGCAAAAAGTTCCTTTAAAAAAAAATCCATTGAAAAAATCTTTAGTAAATAAATAAATTCAGTAAAAAATAAATTACAGAAAATCAATTTACGTAGTCAACAAATTTTCGATAAAAAAAATTCTAAATAAAAAAAAATTTTTATTAAAAAAAAAATTTCAGTAAATAAAATTTTTATTCAAAAAAATTCAATATGAAAATTTCATTAAAAATAAATTTTTCTAAAAAAATTTATAAAAGTATAAATTTTACTCAAATTTTTATTTCTAACAAAAAAAATTGCTCAGTAAAAAAATATTTCTTAAAAAGTTTCTCAAACAGATATGACATCCAAGGTAGGATTTGTTTAGGTTGAGGTTTATCATACGAATTGTAAAAATTTTCTTCAAAAATAGTGGTTCCAATTTTGCGGCATTTTTCACATAAATTTTTTCTTCATTGATGATGTGGATAGGTCAATTAGCAAAATTACCATATATGGGGCTCTAAAAACCCACAAGTGATTGTAGAGAAGCTATTGTATTTACAACTGTTGTCAATTTTGGTGTAAAAGTATTATTGGCAGTTTGCTTACCGCCTTTTTTTGGACTGAACTTAAAGATTTTCATCTTTAACATATGTGGTTTCATCAAAACGGTGTCACAAGCTACTCAATACGACAGATTTTGGCTTTATTGTACGAAAAGTTCCCAGGACGTGTAATTTAGATATCTGGCGATGTTAATTGGCCTTCAAAATCGTGCGTCTTGATGCCGTTAATAAGCAAAATCGCCATATACGTGTATGTGGCTCTGAAAATCCTCAAGTGATTGTGAAGAAGCCATTGTATCTGAGAAAAGTGACTGTCTGGCATGAATTTGGGTCTGAAGGTATCATTGTGTCGTATTTCTTTGAAAATAAAGGAGGAGAGACTGTTACTAACTGTTGAGTGCTAGGGCCGTATGATAACCGATTTTTTTTTCGGCTTAACTTGAAGATTTTTTAGCTGGATCATATATGCTTTCAACAAAAGGATCCCATAAGATACACAACAACACAAAAAGAGTTTCTCTTCTAAGGCTATGCAAAAGATTGCGTTAACATAAATTTAAGAGCATTTAAAAACTAACACTCCTCAAATAATGGCCAAATTATAATACATCTCCGAAATGTGTGAAAAAGTCATTATAAATTCCTTTAAAAAAATCGAGTCCTGGAAGGAGTTCTGTGTGAATAAATTTAAATTGTAATATTTTTTATGCATAATGGCAAGGTTCCAAGCAATATATTAAAATAAAATTTAATCATATCATAAATTTTAACTTTGATACATTAGTAAATGGCCGTAAGTAATAATTTTTAATCACATGTTCCTAACGTACTATATTCAAATACATAACGTAACGTTCTAACGTTCCAAGTGAAGACAATGCAAATGATTAGAAGCCATTCTCCTCTATTAGAACCCATTACAGTATAGACAATTTATACAATCAGCAAATAAGAATAATTGTGCAAATACAGAACTCCATTCTAGCCGAGACGAAGTGACGACTATGCGACATACTTGTTTGCACTAATGGATGGGAGGTCAACTAGTTAAATGCAAATAATTACGTATGCAATCGGCAGACTGCCTTTCGTACTAGGGATAAGGAACGATAAGTTTCCGTTTGATTTGCGGTGATGATGAAAGTCGATTTTTCTTTCCTAAGTACGAGTATCAAAGCATATACCAACATGGAATGTGTACTCGGGATTCGTTCAAGATATGATCGTAAAGCAGATAGATAGGCTACGTGCAAATTGTTTACTATTGTAACAAAAAATATATAAAAACCAGCCAGAAAGGCAGACAGCATCGAGCGTTTAGTCTATAAAATAGGAATAAGTGCAATCGAATGAGTCACTCCGAGGTATGCAAACAGATGTTGGAATGCAATTCATGAACACTTCACTTTTACTGTTTATATGCCCAATTGGGAGCATTGAATTCTCTTCAAATTGAATCAAGTCAATCACTACTATCATTATAAGCTCAGATTTGCATTTTTTTCTATTAGATTTTTTTATTAGTATCTTAAAGCAGATTTTATATTTTAAATCCAATAGCAAACACTCTTCGGTATTTGAGTGCATAATTTTTAAGCATATTTGGATTTATCCATTCATTATACGTATAATTTTTTGTTTCAATCTGACTATTATCAATTATAATTGAAAGGTTTCTATGAAAAGATTTTTATTCTTTCTATTAACAGTAGTTTCCTAGGTAATTAATTTTTATAAAAATGTTCTGTATAAACAATTTCAATAAAAACAATTTCTGTAAAAAAAAACTTTAATAAATAAAAATTCCCTTAAAAAAAAATTCAGGTAAAATGTGTTTCGTAAGACATTTAAGTAAAAACTATTTTCAATAAATGTATTTTGTCCGTAGAGAATTTTCAATAAAAACAAATTTAAATAAACAAATTTGTCGTAAACAAAAATTCATGATGAAAAAAATTCTCATTTTAATAAAAATTTGCTTTATAAAAATTGTCAGCAAACATTGTTATAAGAAAATTTTCAGTAAACAAAATTCAATAAATTAATTTTTTGTAAAAAGATTTCAGTAAGAAGAGTAAACAAATTTATAGTAAGAAAATTGTGAGCAAATTTTTTGTTTACAAAATTTTAAGTAGAAAAATGTTTAGTAAAATTGGTTAAAAAATTATTCACTTAAAAAAAGAGTTTCAGAAAATAAATTGTCCGAAGAAACATTTTTACTAAAAAAAAATTTCAATACAATTTTCTGTAAAAAAATGTTCAGTATAAAAAAATGGAATAAATAACTCATCAGTAAAAAATGTTGCTTAAACAAATTTTCAATTAAAATAAAATTTTTGTATACAAATTTTTTTTAAGTAAAAAACAAGTTACAGAAAATAAATTTTACGTAATAAAGATATTTGGTAAAAAAACTCTAATTAAAAAAAAAATTAAGTAAACAAAATTTGCATTCATTAAAAAAACTCTGTATAAAAATTTAATTAAAAAAAATTTTTTTTTTAAATGTTCTCCTATCAAAAGATTTTATTTCTATTAAGTTTAGTCAAATTTTTATTTCTATTAAATTTGTTTTGCTAACAAAATTACTCACTAAAAGATTTTCCATTAAAATATATTTCTGTAAAGAAATTTTTCTTAAAATAATTGTCTGTGAAAAAGTTTTCATTAAAAAAATTATTCAATTATTCAATAAAAATTCTTAAGCAAAATACAAAATAATTTCAATAAAAAAAAATTGTCAATAAAATAATGTTCGTTAAATGAATTTTCCATTAAAAAAATTTTCCTTAAAAAATTGTCCGGAAACAGAATTACAGTAAACAAAATTTTATTGTAAGTAAATAAATATTCTGTTAAAACAAATTTTATTAAAAAATTAATTCAATTTAAAAAAGGCTTCCGTTAATTAATTTTCAGTAAAATGATATTTTTATAGACAAATTTTTAAGTAAAATTTTCCGTAAAAAATTTACAATTAAAAAAAATTATCAGTAAAAAAAAATTAATAAATGATTGGTCTAAAAATTTTCATTAAATAAAATTTCTGTAAATAAATTTTCCGTTAAAAATCTACGTAAGAAAATTTCTTAAACCAAAAAAAATTTCAGTAAAATAATTTTTACTAAAAAAAATTTTTTTGGTAAAAGAATTTTCAGTAAAAAATTTTCCATACTACAGATTTTCAGTACAGAAAAATTTTCAGAATATGTTCAATATTTAAAAAAAAAAAATAATTTTAGTGAAAAAAGAATGTTCATAAAAAAAATTTTCCGTTAAAAAATGTCTTTAAAATTTTATGTAAATATTTTTCTATTGGGAAATTATTAAAGTTTGTCAATAATTGTTATCGAAAATTGGTATTAGGTAATATTTTTATTTTCCAGGAATGACCATCCTTTAAAATAAGTTTAACGCCCAATTGTGGGGGACTATCTCGAAGATAATTTTTATTCTTTCGTAATGAAAAAAAAAAATAACTCCTAATAATTTCAATTAGTAGCACCTTATAATCGATGATTAATTATTTTATAATACAAAACTTGTTATGGACTAGCATAAAACTGAACATTATTTTGGTTGGTAATTTTTTATTCGTAAGTACTTTTGATAAATGATAATAAATTCCTCTATCAATGAATCAGATTTTTCGATGTGACGGTTCAAAAGATAACCTTGAAGTGGCAAATCCTCCATTTGATAGACGTCCATTGTACTATATTATTAAATAAATTGAAGGTGTAGATTTCCTCCTGTTTTGTTCTGCCTACAACGCACAATACACTATCAATATTGGCTCTAGAACAAATAATATTTGTCAAAGCATTTTTATGGTTAAGAAGTCATAAAAGAAGTCTAGAATCCTTAAAATGAACAAAAAAAGGATTGTTCTATCTTTATACTTAGGCAATCAATCATTTTGATGAAAAACAAAGCAAATGTATAGAATATAAAACAAATAACAATACCAAGTATAACACATTCAACCAAGGATGCACGTATGTAAGTCATCATATAAGCCAATTTCCTCCCTTATACGTGTATCAGATATTCTCTATTATATTATTTATCAAAAGGAAATTAATACTTTATGAGCACTCGTATTTGGAAACACTTTCCCTTGAAAAGGCAATAAATTCACAAAGGCAGTGTAAGTACATGTGCATAAAAAGTACAAGTACTTGTAAATGTATGCAAAATTATGATTAGCCTAACGTACAATTCTTCCCCCCTCCCCCACTCCTTTTTTTAGTTAGTGGAAGTAAGTAGATTTATTCAATTGAATTTATTATTTTTCCTTTTTTTAATATTTTTATTTTAATTCATTTCATTTGTAAAAGGGGTTAAAAGTTGATTGCAGCATCCGGAATAAGGCTAAAAGCACTCTCTCATTTCTGTATGGACATTTCTTATTTCTTATGATGCTCATAAAAGAAGTGTGCTCATTGTTGTATTTTTATTCTGGAAAGTTGCCAACTTGCTTTTGTCCTCAAAATAACATTTCCCTACGAGTGAGTGAATGACAATTTTCTTTTTTTTTTGCTATCATAATTTAAATTATGTAATTTTTTTAAAAATTATTAATTAATATATATTTTTAAGGGGTTTTAAAATTTTATTAAATTATTTTAAAATAAGAAGAAAAAAATCAAATAAAACCGTCAATATTTTCTTTAGTGTTTCTTTAAACTCATCTTTAAGATTTCACTACCTTGTTGTTCCAATTGTTACACTTTAATAGTCAAGAATATATAAGATGCATTAAAATTAATGATATCTACATGAAAAAATTTATTCATACATTCTTCTACAGATATTTTTTTATCTATTAAATAAGTGTATGCCCACTTAAATAGTGTATATCTGGGTTCGCTAAGGATTTATAAATGAGTTCTAAGTGCCCGTCATACTTCTTGTTCTGTTTCCATTTTGTATGCTATTCAAAAGGAAACGCAAAAGAGAATGTTCACAAACAAAATTTTTAGTTCATATTAAATTGTGTTATTTAAGACGAAGAATCTTTATACGAACACTTAACCGCATTTTAGATGTCTTGTGTCAATTTTTTTATTTTGTTTTTATTTTTGAAATTTTAAGTCTGAAATATTTTAGTTAAATATGATCTTTAAAAAACAATCCTTCTACTCATACATATATAACAGCATTCTCTGTAAATCATATTTTCCCCAACTTTGAAAATTTTAAATAATAAAAATGATACATAAGCCCAAAAAATCAACTAAACTCAACTTTCTTCCTCTTATAGACCCATAAGCCTACTTCTAACTCTTGTCAAAATAGTAGAAAAATTAGATTTTAAAACGGCTTTATCAGAGGATAGCATCCTCTCTTGAGCAGAAATAATACTGTCTAGCCATATTTTTGAACATAGCTCAGGCTTTCGATCTCTGGAAGCTTAAAAGAATCCTTGCTGCCCCATACTTCCTTATATTTAAATCCTATCTATCGAAGCGATATTTTTAAGTGGTTGAGAATGTCAAACATTCTAAGATATCGCCTATGACAGAATGTGTCCCACAAGGTAGTATTATGTGTCGTTATTATACAAAATCTACGCTCACGATACTGCATGTTGAAAATCCTTTTTGCTCCTCAAATTAGGGTTTTCTCACCATTAATTATTATTGCAGATGTTCATTCAAGCAATTTGAACTGATCGTCAAATACACAAAATTTGTTTGCGGCAAAAAAAGGGAAATTTCATGTTTAGATAAAAAGCAAAAATTATAAAAGGTTAGGTATTTCGTGGCTCGGAAAGCACAGTCCTTTTCATTTGACAACTGTCAAACATATACGAGGTCTGTTCAAGAAGTATCGCAAATTTTGTGTTTCTTCAAAAATTATTTATTTATTCATGAATATCTATTTTGTCGCCTTCAAAGTAATCCCCACCATATATTATACACTTGTGCCAACGTTTTTTCCAATCCTCGAAGCCACTTCAAAAAATCATTTTTTGTGATCTTGTTCAGCTCCTTCTTCGATGCCATCCTTATCTCCTTAATCGTAGCGTAGCGTCGTCCTTTCATAGGGCTCTTCAATTTCGGGAACAAGAAAAAGTCACAGGGGCCAGATCTGGGGAATACGGTGGCTGCGGCATTATTATTGTGTTGTTTTTGGCCAAAAATTCGCACACAAGCAACGATGCGTGAGCAGGGGCGTTATCATGGTGCAAAAGCAAATTTATGTTCTTTCACAACTCCGGGAGTTTCTGGCGGATTGCTTCGCGCAACTTGCGCATAACTTGCAGATAATATTCCTTATTGACCGTTTTACCCTGTGGTAAGGGCTCATAATGCACCACGCACCTGCAATCGAAAAAAACTCTAAGCAAAACCGAACTTGGCGCGCTTTTTTCGAAAAACATTCGACCGAACTTGGCGCGCTTTTTTCGGTCTTGGCTCGTGCGGCAGCTTCCATTGGGATGATTGAGCTTTGGTTTCCACGTCATAACCATTAACCCATGTTTCGTCACCAGTTATGACCCTCTGGAGCAAATTTGGGTCGTCTCGGACAGAGTCCAACAGCTCCTTAGCAATGTTAAAGCGATGCTGTTTTTGGTCGAAATTGAGCAAAAATCGAAGACGAGCCAAAACACGTGCCAGCAAAGCAGCTGTCAAAAATTAACCGAACATTCAAAATGGCCGAAGTTGGCGGTATAAGTGACAGACATGAGTACCAACATAACGCCACAAAAAATTGAAAATCGAATATACGTAACCCGCAGAAATGCAAAATTCGCGATATTTTTTGAACAGACATCGTATGTTATTTAAGATAAAAATTGTTCAGTTTAAGACTTGCCATTAAAACCCTTCGTTAAAATTGTAACCACTTTCTATGAAAGTGAGGATTCTGGCCTACACTCATTTCATGCTAAATTTTCTTCAGCGATGAGGCCCACTTCTCGATTGGTGGATACGCCAATAAGCAAAATAACCCTATATGTGGCTTTCAAAACCCACATGTGTTTGTCAAGCAGCCATTGTATCTATGAGGCCCACTTCTCGATTGGTGGATACGCTAATAAGCAAAATTGCCCTATATGAGGCTTTGAAAATCCATATGTAACTGTGAAAAAGCCATTGTATCTATGAAAAAATAACTGTCTGGTGGGGGCTTTCTATAAAAGAGGGGATTCTGGCCTAGACTCATTTTGCTCAAAATCTTCTTCAGCGATGACGCCCACTTCTCGATTGGTGGATACGCCAATAAGCAAAATTGCCCTATATGAGGCTTTGAAAACCCACATGTGATTGTGAAGCAGCCATTGTATCTATGAAAAATAACGAAATAATTTTTCACCACAACTCACATAACACGATATATTTTGGCTTTATTGCCTCCAAGATTGTGCAAATTGATGACGTTTGAATTTTTCTTGTAAAATTACACAAAAGATGGTATTTACGAAGACAATCCTTAAACTTTAAGGCATTAAAAGCGAATATCCGTTTTTATAATGACCGAATTACAGCTCGAAATATGAGTAAAAATCATCAAAAATTACCTCAGAAGGATCAAGTGCTTGAATTAGTTTTGTGACATGATATTAGATTGCATAAACAATAGCAAGATCCAAAATCTAAATCTGAATTTAAAGTGGATTTTATTCAACTTTACTTTCCGAAACTACAAATTGGATACCCCTTTATATTTTAGTATTTATTTTTTCTGTATAAAAATTGTTTAATATTCTTATAACCTTATCCAATTGAACTTTAGTGATTTAATTTTAATTACATACACCCTAGAACACAATATATTATCTCAAAATAGTAACCAAGACTCTAATTGAAAATGATAGTTTATTCTTTTTGTAGTATAGTAATATTGCTGAAAAAAAAACAATCAATAAAAATCAATTCTACTAAGATTCATGTTATTAGTGTTTGTTCTATTTTTTATTTTTAAGTCACCCAATAAAGGTCAGATTTATAATTTTTTGCATGGATGAATTATTCTATCCAATATAAATTGTGTTGGGCACTCTGTATAGATTAATTGAAATCTATTTAAATTGATTTTAAATAAGATGAATATATCAATTTTAAATATCAAGTGAAAACTGACTAATTCGACAAATAGGATCACAGAAGTTCAATTGGAATCTATTAACAATGAATTTATCAATAACAAAATAAAGTGAATTATGTCTGAAAATCTAAAATAAAATGTTTTATATCGACTGAAAGTTACTATTTAAAATGGGAAAATTTAGTACGTATTCGAATTTTGTTATTTATTTTTCGAAGATTTTCGCAAATTAATCCATCCTCATGCGAACTGGAATTAGTGTTCTTATTTACGCAAGATCCATAAAAGAAAATCTATTTTTGTCCACAGGGAATTAAATTGAAAAAGTCAAATTTTCATGATTGCTTGATGTACGTACATCAGCCATTTTTAATCATCAGTTTCATATTATATTCCCTCAAACTACACCATTACTTCCTTCATCATAACCATCAACATTACCATCATCGGTATCCAAACATTCATCACAAATGTCAGAGTTCTTTGCACGTTTGCACACCAAGCCGAAAGGTTATTTCTGGAATCGACACCACCTCCCGCATTGTATCCATAAATATACAGAAGCTTCTTGAAATAAACAAAGTAAAAACACAAATTTTCATACAAATTCATTAAGCATCTAATAGGAAACCGAATCTATTTTTTCTTATTTCGTGTTTCGTATTTTCGCCTCCATCGAAGGCATGTGAACAGGAGTAACTTCACAGAGCTCAGTGCGTATCACACCAACTCGTATCTGATTCAGTTCTAGCATATACTTACTACTATTATTAGCAACTTTTCATACTTACATATATCAACATGGCAATGTTATAATTTAATAGTTGAGCTTAAAATATGCAAAAGAGCATTTAGAACTATGTAAAATATGTACACGTACTTGAACTGGATGAAGACTTGAGTGGTTGTAGAAAGTTATTTATTTGTGGATGAAAATAATCCTGCATCATCAAAACATGAACGTGTCTATATTTGTACGTATTCATATACAATCGTCAATTTTTAGATTCTTATATGTTTCTTAATTTAATATTTAAAATCCTTTCTATATAATAACAAATTGGTTTCATAAAAAAATAAATGTAAGAAATTTTTGGTAGAAATAAATAGTCACCAGATAACAATTCAAATCGCCACATAATAATCGTGACTAAGAACAAGATTTATCTCAATTTTCTTATCAAATATTTTCTTATCTTTATTTGTCTTTCAAATTTTAGTTGCAGTTTTATTTTGTATTTGATTAAAAATTTATACACGAGTTTAATTCAATTATTCTCAAGTTTAAATGTTCAGTTAAAAATTTTCAATCAAATTTTCATTAAACATTTTCTTTAAAAGTTTTCACTACAAATGTTCGATAAAAATTTCTGTAGAAATTTTCAGTAGAAATTTTCAATAAACATTTTCAGTTAAAAAATTTTCAGTAAAAATGCTTAGAGAAAATGTTCAGTAAAAATTTTCAATAAAAATTTTCAGTAAAAATTGTCAGCAAAAATTTTCAGTAAAAATTCCCAGTAAAAATTGTCAGCAAAAATTTTCTGTTAAAATTTTTAGTACAAGTTTTTAGTAGAAATTTTCAGTAAAAATGTTCAGTAAAAGTTTTCGGTAAAAATGTTCAGTAAAATATTTCTGTAGAAATTTTCATTAAAATTTCGGTAAAAGTTTTCAGTATAAATTTTCTGTAAAAATTTCAGTAAAAATTATCAGCAAAAATTTTATGTTTTTTGGCATTTTTTTTAAAAGTTTTCAGTAAAAGTTTTCAGTAAAAATTATGAGTAGAAATGTTCAGTTAAAATTATCAGTAGAAGTTTTTAGTAGAAATTTTTAAAAAAAATTTCCAGTAGAAATTTTCAGGAATAATTTTTAGTAGAAATTTTCAGTAATAATTTTCAATCGAAATTTTCAGGAGAAATTTACAGTCATAATATTCAGTAAAAAGTTTCAGTAAAAAGTTTCTTTAAAAATTTTCACTTAAAAATTTTCGGTAGCAAGTTTTAGTAAAAATATTCAGTGGAAATTTTTAGTAAAAATTTTCAGTAAAACTTTTCAGTAAAAATTCTGAGTAAAAATTTTCAGTAAAAGTTTTCGGTAAAAATGTTCAGTAAAATATTTCTGTAGAAATTTTCATTAAAATTTCGGTAAAAGTTTTCAGTATAAATTTTCTGTAAAAATTTCAGTAAAAATTATCAGCAAAAATTTTATGTTTTTTGGCATTTTCTTTAAAAGTTTTCAGTAAAAGTTTTCAGTAAAATTTTTCAGTAGAAATTTTCAGTAGAAATTTTCAGTAAAAATTTTTAGTAGAAATTTTCCGTAAAAATTTTCAATAAACATTTTCAGTCAAAAAATTTTCAGTAAAAATGTTCAGAGAAAATGTTCACTAAAAATTTTCGGTAGAAATTTTCACTAAAATTTTTCAGTATAAGTTTTAGAAATTTTCAGTAAAAATTTTCAGTTACAAAATTTTCAATAAACATTTTCAGTTAAAACCTTTTTTTAAGTAGAAATTTTCAGTAGATATTTTCAGTAAAAATTGTCATTAAAAATTATCAGTAAAAATTTTGAGTTAAAATGTTCAGTAGAAGTTTTTAGTAGAAATTTTTAAAAAAAATTTTCAGTAGACATTTTCAGGAATAATTTTTAGCAGAAATTTTCAATCGAAATTTTCAGGAGAAATTTACAGTTATAATATTCAGTAGAAATTTTCAGTAAAAACTTTCAGTAAAAAGCTTCAGTAAAAAGTTTCAGTAAAAAGTTTCTTTAAAAATTTTCAGTAAAAATTATGCGTAAAAATTTTCAGTAAAAGTTTTCGGTAAAAATGTTCAGTAAAATATTTCAGTAGAAATTTTCATTAAAATTTCAGTAAAAGTTTTCAGTATAAATTTTCTGTAAAAATTTCAGTAAAAATTTTCAGCAAAAATTTTATGTTTTTTGACATTTTCAGTAAAAGTTTTCAGTAAAATTTTTCAGTAGAAATTTTCAGTAGAAATTTTCAGTAAAAGTTTTCAGTAAAAATTATGAGTAAAAATTTTTAGTAAAATTTTTCAGTAGAAATTTTCAGTAAACGTTTTCGGTAAAAATGTTCAGTAAAAAATTTCAGCAGAAATTTTCAGTAGAAATTTTCAGTAGTAAAAATTTTCAATAAAAGTTTTCGGTAAAAATGTTCAGCAAAAATTTCAGCAGACATTTTCATTAGAAATTTCAGTAAAAGCTTTCAGTAGAAATTTTTAGTAAAAATTTTCAGTAAAAGTTTTCGGTAAAAATGTTCAGGAGAAATTTTTAAAAAATTTCAGTGAAAATGGTCAGAGAAAATTTTCAGCCAGTATAAATTTGTTACTAGATTTTTTAACTACTTAGATTAAAAAATCCAAGTCCTTTTCTGGTATACCATATAATAATTGTTGAGAATGGAATTTTCATTTAGTGAACAATTCTGATGATTTCAATTTATTACGTCAATTTAGAATAATGGTTTACCAAAAAAACAGCACTTCAACTAATAAAAATAAAATTGGATTTTTTCCGTTTAACATCAAAAAGAGTCGCATTCCCATTTATGCTGGGTGATATCTGAACTCTCGAACCCACACCGGAAATGTGTACGAACTCACCAATAAATTTTTGATTCATGCTCTAAGCGGCATTGGACAAAAACAGCGTCTTTCCTGTAAATTAATTGGTGTTGATTAAACCATTAGTTCAATAAACAGCGATAACAGCAGAATTTGGGGGAAAAATCAAATAGAATATAAGGATTTCCTCACAAAATAATCAGATAGCTATAAAATAATTTGACGATTCTCGATAATGGTGACAAATACAGAACAGAAAACTTCCAGTTTGTGAACTAATAATAATAAAAAAGTCCCGAATTCAATTCGATTTCACGAACAAGTACCTGACCTAACAATCATTGCTTGTTTAGGTTTATTTAAGTTAGTCATATTGGGCATACTATCCATATTCAGACCACAAGAAATCGACGTGTTTTGGGAACAACGCCTCATTTTTTGTCAAATTCCGTTGGATTGAAATAAAAAATCACGTTTCAAATTAACGTTCTGTACACTGGGGAATTTTTTTTTTGTTACTTTTAAATAGTATAACGTACACGTATGTAGTAACGAAAATTAAATATTGTATAAAAAATAATAACAATATAAATTCCATTGTTGGAACTGTGTGACAAAAATACATAATCAGTTAAGAAATCGGTTTGAACCGTTTTTATGCGTGCGCAAATAGCATACGTACTACGGTCATGTCTGCAAAATTTTAATTTTTTTTATTTTTATTTTGTCGTTATGATATTGCCAATGTTTGAATGTCTTCTTTACTCACCACATTGCCGTGTTGAATTTATGCGTTCAAATGTCATTCGTTGTGATTTTAATTTATTCAAAGTTTTCCTTTTTTGAATTATTTTTTTAATTAACATAAAGTATTCGTTGAATAATGGTACGAACTTTGAGAAAATGTGTAGCAATTGTTATATTGGTAGAAAGACTTCTTCAATTGTTAACAATTTTCTGTTAGTTGATTTATAAAAATGGGAAAGGAATCTATTACAACCAAATAGGAGAGAGAAAGAGAGCGGGAAAGTGCGGTAGAAAGTTGGTTGGGTGCAATTTGACAAATTTTCTGACCAAAGAAGACTGTCTAATTTGAAGTTGAAACTAGAATCAACAATGGACTTGTACCATTTTTTCCTTTTATTAAATAAAAGCCACAATTCTATTCAATCTGTGTATTTAATCATTTTCAATCAATACTATATTGATGTGAAGAATGTGGACAATTTTGTTGAAAATAGACATTGCGGAAAAACTTTGACTTGCTTTGTTTTTTATTTAATGATAGTGGGACTCTGATCTATTTCCTTTAAGGGAAGTGAAATATTTTTCTTATCTTTTATTCAGTGAAGAATAGGGATTAGATCAGAAGAATTTCTAAGAAATATGGTACAATAAGATATCGTATTACATACGCTATTAAAAAATTAAAAACAAAACAAAGAAAATATAATGACTCATTTATGCTGTTTATGATTTATACATTCATCATCGATTATTTTCTTTACTGTTTCTATAGTTATTTATTTTTACTAAAGATGATTACAAAACATTTCTTTTGAAAATATTAAATTGACCTTTTTAACTTACCATTTTTGATGAAAATTTATATTGAAAAATTTTTAGGGCATTCTTACAGAAAATTATATTTAGGAATTACAATTTTTTACTGAAAATTTTTACGGAAAATTTTACTGAAAATTTCTACTAAAAACTTCTACTTAAAATTTCTACTGAAAATTTCTACTGCAAATTTTTACTGAAAAATTTCTACTGAAAATTTCTATTGAAAATTTTTACTGAAAATTTCCACTAAAAACTTCTACTAAAAATTTCTACTGAATATTTTTTTCTTAAAATGTCTACTGAAAATTTCTACTAAAAACTTCTACTAAAAATATTTACTGAAAATATTTACTGAAAATTTTTACTGAAAATTTTTGCTGACAATTTTTTTTGTAAATTTTTACTAGAAGTTTTTACTTGCAATTTTTACTGAACATTTTTACTAAAAATTTCTACTGGAAATTTCTATTGAAAATGTCTACTGAAAATGTCTACTGAAAATGTCTACTGAAAATGTCTACTGAAAATGTCTACTGGAAATTTCTACTGAAAATTTCTACTAAAAACTTCTACTGAAAAATTTTGCTGACAATTTTTTCTGTAAATTTTTACTAGAAATTTTTACTGGCAATTTTTAGTGAAAATTTTTACTGAAAATTTCTACTGAAAATGTCTACTGAAAATTTCTACTAAAAACTTCTACTAAAAATTTTTACTGAAAATTTTTGCTGACAAGTTTTACTGCAAATTTTTACTAGAAATTTTTACTGGCAATTTTTACTGGCAATTTTTATTAAAAATTTCCAATGAAAATTTTTACTGAAAATTTTTACTGAACATCTTTACTGAACATTTTTACTGGAAATTTCTACTGAAAATTTCTACTGAAAATTTCTATTGAAAATTTTTACTAAAAATTTCTACTCAAAATTTTTACTTAAAATTTCTACTCAAAATTTCTATTTTAAATTTTTACTTAAAATTTTTACTTAAAATTTTTACTTAAAATTTCTACTGAAATTTTTTACTAAAAATTTCTAATTAAAATTTTTACTTAAAATTTTTACTGCAAAGTTTTACTAAAAATTTCTACTGAAAATTTCTATTGAAAATTTCTTCTGGAAATTTCTACTGAAAATTTCTACTGAAAATTTCTATTGAAAATTTCTATTGAAAATTTCTACTGAAAATTTCTACTAAAAACTTTTACTAAAAACTTTTACTAAAAATTTCTACTGAAAATTCCTACTAAAAACTTCTACTAAAAATTTCTACTGAAAATTTCTACTAAAAACTTCTACTAAAAACTTCTATTAAAAAATTTTTACTGAACATTTTTGCTGACAATTTTTACTGTAAATTTTTATTAGAAATTTTTACTGGCAATTTTTACTGAACATTTTTACTAAAAATTTCTACTGGAAATTTCTACTGAAAATGTCTACTGAAAATTTTTACTGAAAATTTCTACTGAAAATTTCTACTAAAAATTTCTACTGAAAATTTCTACTGAAAATTTTTACTGAACATTTTTACTAAACACTTTTACTGAACATTTTTACTGAAAAGTTTTACTGAAAATTTTACTGAAAATTTTTATTGAAAATTTATAAAGACAATTTTTAGATAGATAAATTTTCTATCCTAATGATTGTTTTATGGAAAAGTAAATAAAAATTTATGTACGTACGTACACATTACTAAGTATTATTAAAGTCAGTAACTCGTTTTTCATGGAATTTTCTGGATTTGTACAAGCCGACTAGTAAAAGTAGTAATTAGTCATGTGAGCAATTTTCTCAGGCATTTTAATTTTTATTGTAATTTTTCCACATTTGAATTTTAATGGAAATATTGTTTTCTTAATGGAAAAATGACGAGTTAACTTTGTTTATTGTAAATTTTTTTTGGTTTATTGTAATTTAAAATTTTTCTTATACTGAAGATATTATTGAAGAAGATACATTGCAAATTGAAAAACTGAAATTAAAAATATTGTATAAATGTAATTGTAGATACAAATAACTATGCTAATTACTATTGTTTATTTTTCTGATATTTTTTCTCAAATTCATTTATGTAAAATTCTAAACAATTTTTATTAATATCAGTTCGTTAATATGAAATTAATTATTGTCATAATTTTTATTTTTATTTATTTTAGTCATGACTATTTCACACATTTTATATGAAATTTACTAAATAAAGAGGGTTCGGCAACCAAATATGTTTTGGTTTATTATTTTATGAAATATTTCAGAATAATAGACACATGGGAAAATGCTTATAAAAAATTCTATTAATTTTTTTTTTTAAATTATTTATAAGTAAATTTTATCTTATCTAAAATAAATATTTTGTTAAAAAAAATCAAGTAAACATTCAAAAAAATTTATCAACGCTTATTACCTATAATTTATATTCATAAATTGTCAATTTCAATAGCTGACTGACTCCGAAATGATATCTTATCAAAAATTGATTCATTTTCCAACTAGAATATTTTTATAACACAACCTAAAATAATCTTTGAGCACTTACATATATTGTCAAATAATATTTGCAGATAATCATAAATAAATTTAACCGATTTTCTTATATAAGTTAATAAAAACTTTACGAGTTTTATGGTATGTACCGATTTAAGGAATTTTATTATTTTATTCGTTGTGAAAATAAAGTTAATAAAATAATAAAGTTAATTAAATCAGGAGAGTACGGAAAATGGGGGAAGAGGGTCAGCTGAAGAACCATAACATTCCTTTTGTCCATGTCATGGTAGAGGATCCAAGCGTCTGCAATATCCAATCTGACGCGAATAACACTTTTTCTTAGCTTGTCCAAAGACTTCTTTATAAGAAATTTGGTTGAAAGTTTGTCCTGGAGGTTTCTTCTTTCTTAATTTTCACCAATTTTTTGATGTTGAAACTCTGTCTGTGCGATGTACGGCTTCCACTGCTTTTCGGCCCTCCAAAAATGCACAATAGGCTCTAAAAGGTCCATTTGGAAGTTCGCTGTTCTATATTTGTAACTATTATCGTTATCGAAATTTATTTACTATAAAATAAGAGTATCTAAATACAAATAATAGTGCCTAGTTCTTAACTTGCGTATGCTATTAAATAAAAACTTGTTTATATGAGATTTAATATTGTAATTTACCCTCCAAACTCCACTCGCATTTAAGTATAAAATGTTGTCGTGACAATTTCGAATTCACATTATTCATAATCGAGCCAAATGGGCAAAATTTATTGATTTTCTTTTAAGTTTAGGTCAAATCACAATAGAAAATACAAAATAATAATAACCTAGGAAGTTTATGAATAGCTAAAAATAAATTCAAATAAGACGATTGTACGTAAACGTTGTAAAAAAGTAAAAACCATAATCAATAATATGAAAATAATGATGTGGAAAAAAAGACACATTTACAATATTTATGTAAGAAGAGTGGGGTGTCTATCTATACATATGAGCATAATTACTTTTAGATTTGTATATTTATGGATTTATGTATTACATAAAAAGGGGTATAAGGATTTTTAATATTAACGCCTTCATAGTTAGCTTAAATGACCACCTTTCAGCCCTACCACAGCTTTTATGGTGTTTGCCCCAAACTTATTGTCATATTCTTCTGTTGTAGTAGGCTTTTTAAAGTTTTTCATTTTTTCCGGTTATTATATTATTTATTATATTGTGTGATTTTTTTCTGTTTGGTTTTTCATGCCACAATCATGTTTTTATATTTTACCGATCACGTGTGACACATGACGTTGGTCCAAGTCAAAAGTTGTTAGTTAGCATTGCAATTGCATCATGGAAAAACTTACAACCGAACAACGCTTACAAATTATTGACTTTTACTATCAAAATTTGCGCTCCGTTTGTTTTTATGCTCGTTATAATCGACCTACTGAGCAAGCAATTCAAGCCATAGTGACAACAATTTTACGCTATTAGACATCAAACTACCCCAACCCATCCATTCGTCGCCGTTCACAGCAATTGGGAGATTGTGTTTATCGACTATATGTGGAAGATTTTACGCAAGGATCTTGATTTGAAAGCGTATAAAATTAAGCTCGCGCAAGAACTGCAGCCGCACGTTAAAGTGTCGAATTTTCGCTGAGTGGATCTTAAAACAATTTGAAGAGAATCCGTTTTTTTTTTACCAATAAATTGATGATTTTGTTGTGCCCAAAATGCAAGAACTGCTTCTGGTCGACATGTGGCTTCAACAAAACGACACTATGTGTACATGCTACACAGCACGTGAAATAATGGGAATTTTTTGGAAGACAACATTACACGTGTTATTAGTGAGATACCAGCCGAGATGCTCGAAAAAGTGGTTCAAAATTGGACCTCTCGCATGGATCACTTAAAATGTAGTCGTGACCAACATTTACATGAAATTTGTTTTTTTTTTCATTATTGACATATGAGCTGTGAACGAAATATTGTGCGACTCGGATCACCAAGACTTATCTGTAGACTTCTTCTGGATATAGATTGAAGATTAATACTACCTAAAGGTGCAGTACAAGTTTCAATTTCGTCCTGTAACTACGAGACCGCAAAGAGCGTGATAAGTAAAGATGTGTTTTTATGGTGCATTACAAATGATTGGAGCAACCATCATTGTGCCAAATATAGAAAATATAAAACTATTTTATAAAGCCTATGGGGAATATTCCTTATCAAAGGCACAAGCTTTTGAGTGGCATAAAAAAATTTCTAAAAAACCGAAAATCAGTAGAAAATTTGAAGAATGATAAAAATTTAGGACGATTGTGGGCTCTTCTGAGCACAATCGTCCTAAATTTTTGGATGAGTAGTGAGTTAAATTTAAATTTTTTACCCTACATCCGTTTTTGAATGAAGATTTGGGCATGAGAAATGTGTGTGTCAAGATGCTGTCAAAAAATCGTCCGATTGAATAGAAATACGAGTACACCTTCCTTCCTGTGACAGTCAGATTTTCAAGATCAAAATACACCCGAAATGACGACTATTTGATAGTATATATAAAACCGAAAGGAATCGGTGCTGACTGCGATTCTATTAGGTTGTTATGACGCATTTTGTCAATGTTTTAAAAAATGTGCTTATTTATATAAACAAAAAATATCAACAATGATTCGATAACTTTTTGCCATCTATTGTATATATCATCTGCGAGCTTCAGTATTTCTCGTTCATAGAAGGACCTGTATTTATCGGCGAAAAACTGAACAAGGTGCTGATTTAGTTCGCATCTTAAATGAAGGTCTTAATGGACCTTCATTTAAAAAGGCTGTAAATTGACGCAAAAAATATTCAGTAAATAAATTTTAAACCATTTTTACAGAAATTATTTTATGACAATAAATCCGAAAGCCTTTCAAAAAATTTTTAATAAATATTTTACCTAAAATATTGAAGAATTCCGGGAAAATGGAAAAATTTTCATATTATTTTTAAACTTTTCCCGCCAAATGTTGATTTTTTCGTGGTACTATGAAGCGGTTCACTGCAAAAGCGACGGCTAACGGACAACTATGAAACTAATTCTCATAACATCCTCTGACTGTAAGCAATTCACTGAATATTCTTATTGAAAATATATTCTTTAAGAAAATGGACGCAAAAAATATTGACTAAACAAATTATTTTTAAAAATGTTTATTGAAAATTTTTGTCTAAAAAATATTTGCCTACACAACTCAGCAACTACTCTTTACTAAATAAAAACCAATTAGAATTTACTAATAAAAAATTAAAAAAAAAACGCCTAAAAGAAGGGAAATTTTCCAACAAAATTAAAAACAAAAGCTAAAGTAACTGATTAAAATATCAAAAAAAATTTAACTTTTTATAACTAATATTTAATCAATTCAGAATAAATTGATTAAATTTACGGTCATCTTAACTGAATATAATCATTATAAAACCTACACAATTGACTGTGATATCTCACTTTCTTCGGATGGAACTGATATTAAGATGATAATGTTGTTGTTTCTAATAGTCATATAAGGTTTTGGAAAAAATTTCACTTTCAGTTTTCTTGCCATTTCTATTTATGGTATTGATATGGCTTTATACTCGTATTTGCTGTATTTTTTTTTTTTTTTTTTCAAAAATCATTTTCTCCAATTTATTGATAGTTTTATCTGGAAACATCGACTTTGTCTTCTTCTTCAAGTTTATTTCTTCTGTTTATCAGTAGCGCCTTAAAGAAAAAGTTTTTACTAATTCATTTCGTAAGTTTATGTATAAATAATAGACCCTTATTGAATAAAAAGTTGTGTATTTCGTAACTGGAGGCAGATTTGAATACAAAACCGACTTGGCTGATAGATTAAATTTATATTTACCTACAGAAAATGTGAAGCTTTCGAAAATAAATTGAATTTTTCAAAGTTTTTTCAAAACATAAAAATTCACATCATAAACTCTGCTCGGGATTCTACGATATAATAAATATTGTAAAAACTATTGTGGTGGAATTATAAACGCAATTGTGATCGGTTTCACACAATGTATTGTTATTCATTGAAAATCGTACAGGTTGATTACTATTGTGATAACTTTCAATTCTATCTTTTGTAATATCTAAGCAATTAAGATGCACTCTTTTAGGAATAACAATAACTAATCGTAATATTAGCAAGCAAAGTAAATTGTCAGAAGTGCTTCAGCCAGATTTTTTTTTTAAGCACTATTAAAATATTTTTGAGTTTTTAATTAAAATTTTTTACGTTTTCTCTGGGGTATCAAATCCATAATCAAAAGCTCTATTTAAAAAAAATCATAGATTATTCTGTGGTTTGGAGAGTACAGCTACGTTAATTGACAGCTGTCAAACTTACATACATGTCATTCAAGGTGGCAGTTATTTAGTTTAAGGTTCGCCATGTTTTATTTTTTTAAGCCTGTTAACTATAAAATGCCCAAAAGATGCTGATCTTCCGAAAAAAATTCTTTAGCCATGACACACGCACGTTTATAAGCGAAATGACCGTATGTGGGGATTTCTGTAGGGAAGACATTGTATCCGCGAAAATTTACTCGCTGGTATAAATTTTGCTCTTAAGGTACTGTTACAGTCATTTCTGCGCAACACAGCCGTATGATGACCGACTTTTTTTAAAGATTTTAATTTAGTCTGAATTTAAAGATTTTAATCTAGACTATATGTGGTTTCAACGCCACAGCGTCTCAAGCCACACAATACGACATATTTTGGGGTTACTGTATGAAAAGTTTCTAGGACGCATCATTTCGAAATTTGATGATGTCAATTAGTCTCCAAGATCGTGTGATTTGACTCCAAAAAGCAAAATTACCATATGCGTGGGGCTCTGAAAACCCACAAGTAACTGTAAACAAGCCATTGTATCCGCGAAAAGTTACTGTCTGCTATATATTTTGCTCTTAAGGTACTGTTACAGTCAATTCTGAGCAACACAGCTATATGATAACCGACTTTTTTTGGTCTGAACTTGAAGATTTTAATCTGGACCATATATGATTTCAACAAAACAGCACCACAAGCCACGCAATATGATACATTTTGGGGTTATTGTGCGAAAAGTTTCCAACACGCATCATTTCGAAATTTGATGTTAATAACCATCGAAGATCGTTTGGGTTGACACCGAAAATTCCTTAAAAAAAACCAAATTTTTTTTTTAAACTGAACTTAACGATTTCAATCTAGAGAATATGTATTAATATATGCCAAATTTTATTTATTTCCACAACCCGTAATTACGAAATTTGGTTAAATCAATTAGCTTCTAAGATCGTGCAATTTGACACCATTTGACTTTCCTTTTAAAGCTTTGCAAAATATCAATCCTCAAAATTTAATTTTTCAAAATACCATATTCTAAAAAAATTTCCCTATAAAATTTTGTATTGATTTAATCCACATTTGCATTAGAAATAAAAAAAAATAATATATGATAATACCAACAATACCAACCGTTCAATATAAAATAACCACCACATGATTAAGCACTCGCCGCTTGAATTTATTTTTAATTGCAATTTGCTGACACAATTGGTTGTGCATCAATCCGATTGTATTTATTTAAATAGTATTTATTGAAAGATTAAAATTAAAGTAATTTCCTTTAAAATGTTTTTTTTTTTAAAAAATACTTTAATTTGAATCTTTCAATATATGAATAATTTTTTGTTTTACATTTTCATCAACTTAATTTTTGTTTATAATTTTTATAGAAATTATTTAAAAAAATATATTATTTACAAAAAAATTTTTTTAATCTATTTCAAAATCCTTTCATGTTTAAGGTTCTTTTCAATTAAATATCAAATACATACAATATATTGTATAGATCCACCATCTTCTCGTATCTAATCCATATTTGGTATGATACGAGCACTAAACCTGCACCATGATCCACCATGCACAATTGTTTAATAAAAACAATTTATTTTGTTTAGGTATTTTTTTTTTGCAATCAAATCATATTTATTATTGTTCTGATTATTTTTAACCCCCTTACAGTGAATAATTAGGTCAATATACTAACTAGTATGAATACGATGTAAGTCAATCTGATCTGACAGCGTCACGCGTATTACTCGTTCTTAAGCTTAACAAGAGGGCTTAACATACAGGCAAACATGAAATATGCACTCGAATGCAGTTTTGTTCTGTTTGTGGCTTTTTTTTTTGTTATTATGTTGTAGACTTTTGCTTTTCGAGAAGAGATTTCATAAATGGTTAGATTGGTACGTAAGTTAGTAATAGTTATACGAGAATATAGATTGTAATGGCTATTATGAAAAACTAAAGTGAAAATAGATACGGACAAATAAAATAAAAAGTGAATTACAAACATTTCTGCTTTGTCTTCTTCGATGTCGTTTTATATTACAAAAAACCCACTGCAACCTCGGTTTTGTCATTCTGCTGATCCCATTTGAATGACTAATGTTAAATGGAACAATTATCATAGACATATACGAGGTCTGTTCAAAAAGTATCGCGAATTTTGTGTTTTTTCAAAAATTATTTATTTATTTATGAATATCTATTTTGTCGCCTTCAAAGTAATCCCCACCAGATATTATACACTTGTGCCAACGTTTTTTCCAATCCTCGAAGCCACTTCAAAAAATCATTTTTTGTGATCTTGTTCAGCTCCTCCTTCGATGCCGTCTTTATCTCCTCCGTAGCGTAGCGTAGCGGCGTCCTTTCATGGGGCTCTTCAGTTTCGGGAACAAGAAAAAGTCAGAAGGGGGCATTATTAGTGTGTTGTTTTTGGCCAAAAATTCGTGCACAAGCAACGATGCGTGAGTAGGGGCGTTATCATCGTGCAAAATTCAATTTTTATTCTTCCACAAATTCGGTCGTTTCTGGTGGATTGCTTCGCGCAACTTGCGCATAACTTGCAGGTAATATTCCTTATTGACCGTTCTACCCTGTGGCAAGAACGCATGATGCAGCACGCCTCTGCAATCGAAGAAAACTGTAAGCAAAACCTTCGACCAAACTTGGCGCTTTTTTCGGTCTTGGCTCGTGCGGCAGCTTCCATTGTGATAATTTAGCTTTGGTTTCTCCTCTGGAGCAAATTTGGATCGTCGCGGACAGACTCCAACAGCTCCTTAGCAATGTTAATTCGATGCTGTTTTTGGTCAAAATTGAGCAAAAATCGAAGACAAGCCAAAACACGTGAAAGCAAAAATCGAAGACGAGCCAAAACACATGTAAGCAAAGCAGCTGTCAAAAATTAACAGACCATTAAAAATGGCCGAACTTGTCGGCATAAGTGAGAGACATGAGTACCAACATAACACCACCAAAAATCGAATATACGTACCCGCGGAAATTCAAAATTCGCGATACTTTTTGAATAGACGTCGTACTTATGTACACTTCTGTACTGATTATCATAAAAACTACAAAAAAATTATTTCGTATTTTTAAGTGATACCAAAAAATGGGAAGGTCTAGGAGATATAGTAATTGGTTGTATCTTCCGTTAAGTTCACCTTTTTGTACCATATATGGTTACAATAGGAGTCCGTTCTCGGTAAACAGTAAAAGTAATATGAGCACTTTTTTGCTCATTTATTCTTACTATCCGCCTTTTCCACAAGGAGTTGATGGGATTCTGTAAAATAGTATCGGCTGTGGAAAGATTTTTGGTTAAAATATCACTGTGACAAGGAATATCATAATTATAAATATTATAAAAGATTGGAACTATGTGTAGTAACCTACCCTAATGGACACCGCCGATATGAAAAGATAAGAGAAATAGTATTCGAGGATGTGGAATAATCAAAAGTTGAGAGTAAAAAATTACATAAAATTCAAGAGTACTGATTACCCTTTTACGAACATACGTACAGGGTGAGCACAAACCAAAGCAATAAAATGTAATTTTTTTTGTAATAAATTCAAGTTCAATATATTTACTGATTTTTTAAATTGATAAACAATATCGAATTATTTATAAAGCAATAGGCAATAGAAAACACATAAACTTTAAGTTAAATAGATATGAAAGAAATTTTGTACTGATACTATAGTAAGTGAATAAAAATATCTATTACTAAACATGTACAATTATTCATATATGCAAATGGATAAATAAATAATCGTTCTCAAAATTGTATTTAGGTCATGTTATTGAATGAATCTAACTTATTCATCTCTATACCAATATAAGTACGTATACGTAAGTTAATGAATCAATTGCGGTACATTTTATATTAGATTTTATTTTTTATATGTTTTTTATATATTTTTTCTTCTTTTTTTGTTTGGTAATATTGCACTTTAAAATTTTTTCTCTATTGCAATTATATATTTATTTAGATATAAAACTTACTTATAATACGTGTAGAAGCCAAAAAGAAATTATTGATATTGTCATTTATTTGATTATAGGAAAACGTTATTTTTATATTATTCTATTAAAATAACAGTTTAATTATAATAGTTGTGTACAATGTTTTATAGTAAAAAATAAAATTTCAAAAAAATAATTGTATATAATATGTTTAAACATATTTAAAACGTTGTTTTTTTTTCTTAAATTTCGAATAAATAAGTTTAAAATCGAAACAATCAACCCCTATAATATTTATTGAAGAACATATACTCATATTTAGATCAAATTTATACTCAAGTTCATGTAAATATAATATATCATTACAAAAGCAATTATTAAAGCAAATGCAAATGATCTTATCATAAAATTCAAGGTATTAAAATTTTCTGTCTGCCTACACGCACATATGACTATACTCGTATAATATAAACTTTAATAATTACTATCTGGCGACTGTATTACATAAATTATGTTGAGTAAAGCATTCACTTTGATCATGGTTTAAATTCAAAAGTACTCAATTTTAGTTGATATGAATTTATTTGCTTCTAAGCACTTTTATTAGAATGTTATTATTCTCTTTCTACTCTTTTTGTAAAATATACTTGAAATGCTAAAAAGGAAGTCAGTTTAAACTTTTTTTTTTGTTGATAAAATACTACTTCTAAATATGTACTTCAATGTAAGATATCTGAATAATATACGAGAGTCTTTATTGTATTGCCTTTAACTAAGGTAAATAACTACCTATAAAATATTTTTAGTTTTCTTTAAATTATGATAACAGATCTTTAAATATATTTTGACAACAGGTGAAATATGTTAAATTTATAAAGAAAATATGGTTATTAAAAAACTCTTGTTCAAAATGCTATCTTTTAGTTGAAATTTGGCAAGATACCATAAAAAATCTGCCCCCCCAAAAAATTTTACTGCAAATTTTTTTTTTGTATAAAAAATGTTTACTGCAAATTTTTTTATTGTATAAATATTTTACTATAAATTTTTCTAGAAAAATTTTACCGCAAATTTTTATAGAAAATGTTTACTGCAAATATTTTTTATAGAAAATCTTCACTACAAATTTTTTTATAGAAAATCTTGACTACAATTTTTTTTATTGTATTAAAAAATTTTTACTAAAATATTTTTTGCAACAAATTTTTAATGAACATTTTCTTGTAGAAAATTTATACTGGAATTTTTTTTTGTCGAATACTTTTACTGAAATTTTTTTTGCAGAAGACCCTTCACTTAATACAACATTAAAAAGTAAATCACATAAAGCCATAGGCTTATTGTAATTTAGAAAACTCACTACGAATACAAATTCATTCCTAATTATTGTTAATTAACCGACACGTTTTATCTGTTCCAACAGAAATTAACAATTCGTTTGTTTTACTTAACTTTTTATCCAATTTTCTCAAAACAAAAAAAAGTTATGTAAGCATATTGTAGCATCTAGCATTTGATCACCTCTTCAATAAAACCCAATTGTTGGTCAAAAAATATGTTTCACCAATTTACTTTGTATTCGGGGCATTATATTTGAAATTCATCCAATTATATTGAAAATAAATAAAAATTAATTGAATACAATTTTTAATAATTTTCTGCAAAAATTAGGTTTTAAACTATTTCAACAAACCTTTTTTCATATAATAATCCATATTACGATATCAACCATTTTCTACAAGATTATTCTCACTAAAATTTTATATGGTTCTTTAATTTTTTTTTTTTTTATTAAGAGAAATTCTTATTTTTTCATTTCCTTGTTTTATTATATTTTGTAAATTATTACACAAAAATTACAATTAATGTACTATAAAATCATTAAATCCCGTTTTGTTCATAACTCACCAAATAATTTTCTTTATAGATTAAAAAAAGTTTCTAATTTTTTGGATTTATAAATATATTTACTTTTTTTTGGTAATAAAAAGTTAATTTTTTTCGAAATTAGTCTCAATAAAAAGGACTATTTTAGTAAAGAAGTGATCTGAGAGAAGAACAAAAATAAAATGCAGAGAATATTACGATTTTATTTACAGATTAGAACGTTTTTGATGATAGTTTGGTATTATAAAAGAGACCAAAAAAAAAAATATTGAGAATATAATTAAATAGTTATAAAAATAAAAGATTAAAAACAGAACAATTTTATAGCCAATTACCAATATCTTATTAGAAAGGTAAGAACACAATTCCGACAAAACCTTCACAATCTTATGCAAATGCACAAAATTTTGACGACGAACAACAGCTGCAAATTGTTTTATCGCCGAATAAGATCTTGTTTTAATTTTTTCGTTGCTGTTGGAAGTACTGTCACACATTTTAGTTTTTTTTTTTATTTTCTGGAAACATTGTTGTTTTACAGTTGAAAAATTATATCGAAATAAGGTTAGGGAATAAATTATTTTTAGTTATTTAAAAAAAAAATAGAATAAAACAACATTTATACATAATAAATTGTATTGCAATTGTATTGAATTGGTTAATTCGGGCGTGATTAGTCAATTTTTTTGACAGTATTTGTAGTTAGTAAGTTTTTAGTTTCAGTCGGAATTGTGTATTCCTATTATTAATTTGACAGCAACAGAGAATTATACGAGAGAATAAAAGAGTAAAAGACGAACGACTTTATAGCCAATTTCCGATATCTTAAAAATTAGTGAAACAAAAAAAAAAGCAATAAAAAATTTTTTTTAAAAAAACCACACAGAATGTGAGAGAGCCAAAAAGTAAAATGAACCAAAATTCCAAAAAAAAAGAAGAAGAAGAAAATTAGTGCACTGATTTTTGCTCCGTTAAGATTTTTTTCTCATTTCGACTGAGAAATCAAGAAAACGGTGAAAAGGAGAAAGTAGACAATCATAGAATTTAAAGAGAATATGGTATACTCCAAAAGAACAGAAGAATAAATAATTCCGCTCATTTTATGCTTTGTTCTTTTTTCATTGATCCGACTGGACACTAAAGAAACAAAAACAAGTAGAAGAAAAGAGATGATAAACTAATCAACTCTGGTAGTATAACAGCTAAATCAGAGAAGAGAGAAAAAGTACGAATATATTGTACGAAAACATGCTGAATGAATAATTAAAAGAGAAAGAAAAAAGTTAGCACCTTTTCAGTATTTTTTTGTGTGTTACGTTACGTTTTTTTGTTTTAATTTTTTTTTTTGTATATTTTTCGCTTTTATTTTACTCTGTTTTTTACCATTTGATAAACTATAGTATTTTTGATAAATCTTTTGAATCTCTTGCACCTTTAGGCACACAACTCGTATAGATGAGACCACCACCATCCATAATCGACTAATGCTCAATTCTTTCGGTAAATTTCCGGTTTATACTAACTGGAATATGGTACAAATTGAACGTTTTTTTTTTGTTTTTGTTGTTGTTGTTTTTTTTAAATTATATTTTCATTAATGCCGAATTTCTTGTAAATGTTGTGCAAAAAAAAAAAAAAAAACTTTCAAAAAGAATTGAGCAAAGAAAATTCAACTAATTCTTTAGGAATCATTTTTATTTACTCCAAGTCCACTGACTTAATTATGGCAGCCACAGACAGAATCAAGTTCAAAGACACCATCGTTTTTTTTTTTTTTTTTGTTTTCTTAAATTCTCTTTTCTGATAAATCGACTGTTATTTTTATTTATGAGCATTTTATGTCAAGTTCATAAAACCTTGAAATACTCAACTAATGGTGTTCAATGTGAAGAAAAAATAAATGAAATTTAATTAAAACAATAAATGTACATTATCATACCAATAATGTATAAAATATGAGTAAGAAAAAATAATTTTTTTAAAATAATAAGTAAAAACCAATTGTACTAGAAAAAAAAAAAAAAAACCATTGATGATAAAATTATGAGTCAAAACGTACCATAGCAGCTGATACAATTTGCATATCAGCTAGCACTGGGGGATGAGATGTGTCGCTGGGCGATATCAACATTGGAATGCAGTTCTATTCACTTTTCATTTGATATGAAAACATTTACTTTCTCACAAGTGCAGACGAGTCTCTCTTATCAAAATCTGGTACCATCGAATGTGAGACTAAAAGGAAGGAAGTATCGATGGCTATCAACTAATACTTATTCATAATTGATACTGGAAAGTGCATACGAAAAGTGCCGATGGCTATGTATGACTAATAATAATAAGTCAACATTTTAGAAAAATAGGCACAAATTCGATATGGGCACAAAGTTCCGCTGGTTTTCTTAATGCACTTCCGAGGTTGATGAAATCATAGGAAGAAGATTCAATTTTCTTTAGCAGAGGAATATTTTCCTATTTTCCCATTAATTTTCTCACTTAACAATTTTATCAGAAAAGTTTTCATCTTCCTTTGATGATACTAAAAATAAAAAAAAACTTTAATGATGATAGAGTCACATGATTTAAAACTAATCTTTTATCAGGACTTTCTTTTTGGTTTGTGTAATTTTCTAATCATTTACATTATAATAAAATTATTTTATTAAAAGAGGAATAAAAAAATTACGCAAGGGGTTTTTCAATAAGTACGCTTATTCGTTTAGAATTTCACACCCTATTCTTACTGTCATTTTTTAAAGTTTATATTTAGGGTATAGCCAGCATTTATTCATGTAGAACTTTATAATTTTACGATAAAAAAACCAGCCGAAATAGTGAAATTTTATGTCAAAATAGTGAAAAAAATCATCATAAACAACAAAACACATTTTAGCTAAATTATCGGATCAGGGACGAAAAGCAACAACAACAACAGTTTTAAAAGTTTCCTTTACCAGGTGTATAAGCTTAAATCCGCTGTTTGGTCATAAATGGCGTAAGTGACCGTATTAAGCTACCATGGACACGCTATACTTTTTTTTATGAGTTTGACATCTGTTAGCATTAATCAGTGCACATTATCAGCAATTTCGTATAACAACATACATTTTTCCTTTGGTAATCATGTCTAAAGAGCATATGTGGGAAGCTCTGCTTTTCTGCTTCAATTTGAAGAAATCGGCTGCCGAATCACATCGAATGCTTATGGAGGCCTATGGTGACAGTGCTTTATCGGATACAACGTGCCGCGATTGGTTTCGTCGGTTCAAAGATGGCAATTTTGACTTGTGGGACAAGAAGCGTGAAAATCGGCCTAGGACGGTTGAGAACCATCAATTGCAGGTTTTTTTGGACGAAGAGGATACCCAATCGCAAAAAATGCTCGCGGAGCAATTGGATGTTACTCAACCAGCCATTTCCATGCGTCTGCGGGCCATGGGGAACATTGAAAAGATCGGAAATTGGGTAACGCATGAATTGAACGATAGGCAGATGGAGCAGCGCCAAAACACATAGTACTTTGAATAAATTTGCTTTTGCTTTCTATGAAAAAAATATGTGTTCTTTTTTGACTAAAAAACAGCGGATTTAAGCATTTACACCTGGTATATTCGAAAAAGCTTCCTGTTTTGTTGTGGATTTTGGTCAATGGTAAGAGGTATGAAGCCCTGATAATATATTTTTTTTTGTCTCAATTGGACAGTATGGATTTGGACCAATATCTGGTTCCAATACGATGGAGCGCTGTAGTTCGCAGTAGACTCTCAATAAAATGAACATATCACTTACAGCAGTAAAATACAATCTCACAATAGTCACCAACAATACTGAGTTTATTCACACATAAACAATAAAAACTGAGTTTACGCACACATAAACAATAAAAACAAAAATATGACATTTCAACTTAACCAACGAACCCACAAATCTATTTATTTTCACTGTAGCAACTACAATCCACCTACCGTACATTGTATGCGTAACTCCATCTGAAAATTACTGCTCTGTTCGAGGTAAACTAGATGATGACAGATCCACAACTAGTGCAGTAGCAAAATTGGTCCAAACAAATACAGCTATTGTATTCAGTAATGTTTACAATTTCATCATGGAGAGATATACGCAAGAACAACGTTTAAAAATTATACAATTTTATTATCAAAATTTTTTAAGAAAATCATCTTCTCCGATGAGGCTCACTTTCATCTGAGTGGTGCGGTAAATAAACAAAACTGTCGATTCTGGTGCGAAGTAAATCCACAAATTATTCATGAGCACCCATTACATTCACCTAAATTGACAGTTTGGTTCCAACAAGATGGGGCTACGTGCCACACAGCACGTGCAACAACCGAATTATTGCGAGAAAAGTTTGAAGATTCGATTATTTCAAGAAAATGTGACATTGAATGGCTTTTAAGAAGTTGTGATTTAACACCATTAGACTATTTCTTGTGGGGTTATTTGAAGTCATTGATCTTTAGCAATAAACCAGACTTTCTTCAAGCTTTAGAAGTCAATATTGAACGTGCCATTCATGACATACGACTTGATTTAGTGGAAAAGGTGCTCGAAAATTGGGTTCATCGAATTCGTTCCTACAAAATAAGTCGTGGAGGCCATTTGAATGACGTTTTATTCAGAACTTAATTGTATCGATTGTACTTCACATTAAACAAAAATTTGAATTTCCTTAACAATTAGTGTGTTTTTTTTAAAAAAAGAAATCATATCACTCTTATTCGAAAACCCTTACTAAGTTTTAACATAAGCACACGCTAGTAGGAGAGATTCGATGGATGTTTACACCCCATAACCTTTCACGTTAATTAAAACTATTATTCAAATCTGCTTATTAATAAGTTTTAGATATCTGTAAAAATTAAAAGAAGAAAGAAAACAAAAATTTTTTTTCTGCCACATTGCTTTTTTGTTTTATTTAAAAAAAAAACATATCACTCTTATTGAAAAACCCTATAATCAATAAACTTACAATAACGTGCCGAATCCCTTCTGGACTTACAGAGTTGAATCATGCATTCCAATTTCCGTTTAATCCAATCTTTACAGTCAAGAATACTTTCTGATATATAAATAATAATATATTATTTATGATTTATTTTTATATATTGTAAAATTCAATTTTATTTTATCGAAATTTACTCCTATTCATATTAACACGTATATTTTCATAATTTAATATACTTCCTGATCCAAGAATTTACATAATATACAAATTTTGACATAATTGAAGAAAAATTTCATTATTTTCTATTTTCAAATAAGATATTTTCCTACTCTACTTTTAATTATAAAAATTTCTAAAATCTTCAAAATTTTAACAAAATTTTACTCAATATTATATTTTCATTAATTTTTGATAAAAATACTATAAAATATTCATTTCATATATTATCATAGTCATTTAAATTATGGTTACAAATTTAAATTATTGCATACCAAAATTTCATATTCAAATTAATTTGTCCAGATTAGATAAAATAAAACTATAATTATGGAAATAGTTTACAGACAAATATTGTATATACTTTACAATAGATTTTGTTGATATGAATCTTAATCCATACTTAACAAAATATACACATGATAGTATTTATAAGTACTGTAATTAAAGCAGTAGGTAGAAAATTTGATAAAAAAAAAAAAAATATACATTCAGAATCAATGATTTTTCAGAAATTTTTTATAATTTTATTAAAATTCAAATTCGTTATCATATCAATGAATGAGAAGAGAAAGCCCACACAACGATTATTTTTTAATGCAGTTTAACTTGAGTTGCTCTTTTCTAAATCTGCAAAATCTAGGACACATTTCCATTATACGAAAACGAAACCGAATACAAATCATCTTATACTCCAAACCCGACCATCTTAGAAACTTATACGAGTGTAACAGAAAAAAAACTATATATCTTAGATAACATAAAAGCCAATCAATTTTCGACAGGCTACGGAGACGGAGTCGGTGGAAATATCAACAAATATCTTATGGAGAAAAAAAAACGCGGAACTATCAAATATTTATTTATAATATCAACAAATTCTATTTAACGAAACATGAATATGTGAATGACCTGAATTTATTTTTACGACCCGAAACTACAATATTTGACATTTTTTGGTTTCGATTTCAATTGCGTGCGAGCTTTTCAATCTAAAAATAAATAATGAAAATGTCGATCTTCCACATGTTTTTCTATTACTAATAATTATACTATTGGAAATGAGCACGTATTGTACATAATTTGCCGAAATATTGTAGTATATAATTTCCTAATGGTTTATGAGAAAGTATGTAATTTTTTTACTTATGATAGATTTCTTCTTTAATAAAAAAAAACAGCTCTTAAAAATACAATATTTCTATTCGAGTTAGGAAACCAATGAGTACATGCCATTTAATGAGAATTTACATACCAGAGAAAGACGGTTGATTATTACAATATACAATACCACCTTGATCAAAAAGTTACCGGAATTTATTTAGAAAATTAAAAATACAAGTTTATTTATCTAATTCTATATTGTCCCCTTCAAAGTAATCCCCATCGACATTAACACACTTATGCCAGCGCTTGATCCAATCCTCGAAACATTTTTTATATTCGGTTTTCGGTATGTCCATCAGTGCTTCCTGCGATTTTTCCATTACTTCCTCTCGGCTGTTGAAACGCGTAATGGTTTTTTAACTCGATTGAACAGAAAGAAGTCACAGGGAACCAAATCAGGTGAATTCGGTGGTTGTTGTCGTCGAAAAATTACGAATAATGATGGCACTGTGCGACGGTGCGTTATCATGGTGCAAAATCCACGAGTTTTCTGCCCACAATTCTGGTCTCTTTCGGCGAATTGCTTCACGCAAACGTCTTATAACGTCCAAATAATACTCATTGTTTACTGTCCGCCCTTCTGGCAAAAATTCATGATGCACTACACCGTTGTAATCCATGATGATCCTTTTGATGAATGTGGGATCGGATTCAGCCTCGCAAATCATGTCTTTTGCGACGTCAACACGGTCTCTTTTCTGCATGAAATTGAGGTCGTTTAGCACCAACTTTGCTGCTATATGACGCAAACCCAAATCATTAACCAAAATGTCTTGGACGGATCCATAGGCAATGTTCAAGTCCGCCGCTATCTCTCTGATGGTTAATTTGCGGGTATTGACCAACATTTCTTTTACTTTATCAATGTTTTCGTCGGTTTTCGATGTCGATGGTCTGTAACTGCGTTCATCATCTTCGATTGACTCACAACCACTTTTGAACCGCTCGTGCCAATGGTAAACGACCGTTTTCTCCCATCGTTCCGGGTATATCAGTTAACTTATAATAAAATATTTAAAAAAACGGGAGCGCCACACTCCCATCGTTCTTGATCAAGGTGGTATATCAGTTAACTTGCAATAAAATATTTAAAAAAAAAACAACTACCAAAAAACTATAATATTTAATGTCATTATTTGGGGATATCTATACTCAAAATTCACTTTATGCAGTGTTACTAATCAAAAAAAAATCAAATAAATTTTTATCGAGCCTCAATACAATATTGTTTTTAAACTGGATTAAATTATTCATAATAAATTTTTAAGACCTTAAAAATCGGTTGATGAATTATTACGCTAATAGGCAACAATTTTGCTAGAAATCGTTCTAACAGATAATTTGACAGTTAAGGTCATAATATAGGACGTGTGTGAGACCCGTAGAAGTGGTCCCTTTGTATATCTTAACATTGGCGGAGGCATTGTATTTGTCTGTAAGGGGAACCTCTTTATTATATCATAACCCTGAGGTCATTTGGCGACTCCAAGTTTCGTTTGAGTAGAAGTTACCAGTTTCCTAAGTGAAGCTGATCTGTTTTTGATACGAGGGTAATCCCAGAATTATCCGACCTAACGAAGAATTTGGGAAAAAATATTTTTATTTCTCAACATAATGTCCTTTTACCTCAATGCAATTTTTTGCAGAGAATATATACAATGGTATTGGACCTTCATCCAATACCATTGTGTGTATTCTCTGCACCATTTCTGACGTGTCACCTCAATTGGCCGACCACTGCAGCCTCGTTTAAACACTGCCATCCAATATTTTATTATTATAAGCGAAGGAGCAGACAACGCCAGAGCAGAGTCTAACTCAGCTTTGATGTTGGTTGGACTGACCAATTTTTTCCATGTTTACAAATTCGCTGAAAACATTCACTATTAATGGCTGTCAAACAAATACGTAACTTAAGCTTTATAAGGTTGGTACTCTCGACCATAGTAATTTTTTTTCAAAAAACAATCGCCATTTATACGTCATGTCAGGTACTTCTGAGACTACCGTCGTAAACTAGATTATTTAGGGCTTGTTAAATTTTTTGAAGCATGTTAGTATGTTTGGACAGATTAAAAAGGATTTGAATTTTTAAATCTAGAACGTACATTTAAGAAAACCCCTCCTCGATGTTGAAAAAAATTCTGTTTTTGATGACATTCGCTCAATATATGTAGAATAAGTAGTAGAACGCCACAGGATTTGTAGTTAGAACGTGTGTGGTTTCCTAAAAGACAGGTATGCTTCGAGCTCAGAATTACGGTAAGGATATTGAGTGGAGTAGATTGATTGAAGTTGGTCAGTAAGACGCTGAAAAGGAGTTATTACAAGTCCAATTTGTGTTTTCACGTATGGCTGAGGATGTTGTTTGCTATACTGTTAGTATGCGAGGCAGATTTAGGATAGCTGTAAGCACCTAACGATGGTGAGTTTGTCCAGTCAAATAATTGGTATGTTCATTTCCCAATATCCCCTCATACCACGGCACCCAACACAACTCAACACCCCTATTGTTAACTAGGTTATGTCGAATATCGTTGAGTACAGGTTTATTCCATAGGCCGCAAATAGCTTTGATGGTGGATGATGTAATTTCAGCCGCCGCTTTTATATAGGAAAGACCCCACAATTCACCGATCGCGGATTTGGGCACCGTATTGAGGTCGGTCACCACATTTATGAATACAATTAAACATTCTTCGAGCCCTTCGAACTGTTCAAGAAAAAGATGGGTCAGGGTCAGCACTTGCCTTGTTAAACTTATCCAATGACGTAGATATTCTCAACTCCACTCCCAACCACGGCTTCTAATCAAGATGTGAAAGAATTTGTCTCTAATGTTTACATTTTTAAACGTAAGAACGATGGATTTCTTTATCGCGATGGAGATGGTCTAAATAGTCTTAACTAAATAATGGAGGGTGATAATTAGCAAAGCAAAGGTTTATCATGAATTAATCAGATTAGGGTTTGGTGCAGATAAAGAAAAAAGTGGATATTCGACTAGTTTCAATGAGCAGGAAGTCTACCGGAGAAGTCCGATGTGCTCCACCTGGCTAGTCTGATACAACGAATAATAGTTGCGTCAACGTCATAGTGAAGGTTCCAAGTATCTGCAATGTGTTTAATCCGATGAAAAGAACCCTTTTTTCTGAGCCTCTTCAAGGACCTCGTATTAAAAAAATGGAGTCACAGTCTATTTTGATATGTTCAAATTTCTTTATTTTCATCACCGAAGAAATTGGGCTTTTTATAAGAAATGTTCCCAATGGGCTCGTTGCTATTTTTCGTAAGCCAAACCAAGCTTCACCGTTGCTCTAAATTTCGTTATTTCGTAACGCACTATCATCATCTATAGGGTCGTGTAGCTATCGGGGTCAAGGAGAAACTAACGTCCAAACTAAGAGTATGTGCACGAAATGTCGGCAGTGCTGCCAGATCCGTCTCAGTAATGCCAGTCTCAATTACTTTTCTGCCACCGCTCGTTTGTAAAAAAATTGCTTCGATCGATTATAATGTAATATTTTATTAAAACTTACATAATATTTTTATAGCGTATTTAGTATACTAATCCTATAGAAAATTGCTACAAAAAAATTATCTACTGCCATTAAAAAATAATTAAATTCAAATAAAATTAATATATTTGATCAATAATTAACAGATTTTAATTTTTTGACACCTGAGATGCTAATAAGATGCGATAACTTTTGAATATTTAGCGAATAGATGTTATTTATTTACAAATTTACTTAAATTCTAGTATCTTATTTAACTTATTTATAAGAAAAACTTTTTTTTTTAGTTAACCAAGGTAGAAAAAAACACCCAAGCAGAAAGGTGACGTATTTAAGTAAAGAACAACTTTACGAATACAAAAAGATAAATTCATGTAAATAAGCTAAAGTAACACGACGACTGACGATAACGATGACTGATGATAATCTAAAATATTTTATAACTAAAAATTGTTCCCTGTTATTCAGCAATTATTTAGGTTTTTTTTAAACTAACAAATCTAACTACGTCTTACCTATATTATGGAATGATTCATTTCCATTAACCATAAACTAAAAGACAACTTTTGTATAAGGAAAATCGTTCACTACTGTATTTTTATTACATGACCACAAATTACGAACAGTTTCCGTAATTATTTGTAAATCGACAAGGTTTAATTTGTCATCGATTCCAGGTACAACTCTTAACTTATTAATATTCTTAAATGATCTTTAATCTTTTCAATTTATAATAAACTATTAACAATAATATCAATATTTTTTATAATTCAGGAACTCCAACCAACGCTCACCAAAACTAGTAGGTGTAAATATTTTTCCTTCATTCTGAAAAATTTATTTCAGATCAAATATATTTCATAATTTTTGGGTAAACTATTTTTGTAAATATTTTGGTTTTTTTTCAAATTTTATTATTTACCTACATTCAAGTTTATCATTAAAAATTAGTCATTTTGATGAATCAACCGGAAAAACGATTTACTCGTAAATAAAAATAAATAAATATAATAAAATTTGACCAAATGTAATTAAAAAATGTTGCAATTTTAATTCTAAAGTTAATTTTACTTATATTCTTATCAAAATTTTTATCATTAAGTATAGAATAGAATTTTTATATGGTATTCTGTTACGATAATACACAATGGAATTGGAATTTTTCAAATTAAATAATTATAACAAAAATAATATCCATTAAGGAATTATTACATGCATACATAATTAACTAAAACCGGATAAATTCCATAATTTCCACCGAAGAAAGAAAAAAAAAAGATGCACAAAAATAATTATTATGACATGGAAGAACATATGACATTGTTTAGTCTTCGACTACCTCACAGCCTAATCGACTACTTCACAAAAACGAAGGAAATTCCCAAAGGAAATCTTCAAAATAAACAAAATATAATTTATTCTTACAGTAACGTGTAAGAACCAAAAATGAAAAAAATATTTAGAATGTTAAAAAACACCATATACAAAAATTAATTTGACAAGAATATGAACATATTAAAAACACAATTGTGTTAAAAAAATTCCAGTGTACTTACATATGTCTCTAATTTATGTAAAACACTCAAATTTTATAGCGTAGGTTTTGTTTGTTTATAAAGTCCCCTTAGACATGTGCTAGGGGAGCCATAAAAATAACGCAACAACCATGATGACTTTTCGCGACTACATATTACGAGAGCGGGTCAATAAGTTCTTACAAAATTACGGGGATGGGGTTCTTAATATCAAAACACGTATACTCCGACGAGTACTATCTTTCAGTAGACTAGTGTCAACATCACATGGCTCAGTGGTTTCAATTTTACACGAAAAATTGAGCATGAAAAAAATATCCACAAGCTGGGTCCCAAGATTGCTTACAGTTGACAACCGTGATGCCGACTTAAAAGCTTGTTTAGCGCTTTTCCAAATTACGGGGATGGGGTTCTTAATATCAAAACACGTATACTCCGACGAGTACTATCTCTCAGTAGACTAGTGTCAACATCACATGGCTCAGTGGTTTCAATTTTACACGAAAAATTGAGCATGAAAAAAATATCCACAATCGTGATGCCGACTTAAAAGCTTGTTTAGCGCTTTTCCGTTGCAATCCTGACGAATTTCTGCATCGATATATAACTATTAATGAAACAAGGATAAACCATTACACTCCAAAGACGAAATAACAGTCGAGACAATCGGTATCTGCAGGCAATCTGGATGCGAAGAAGACGAAGGCGGTGAATTCAGCTGACAAGGCGATGGCCACGGTTTTTTGGGGAAAAGGACTATGGAGTGTACTATGCACCTTAAATTTAGAATTTGGAAATGGGATAGTTGGATGAAAGAGCTCCATAAAAAATAACCTGAAAGCCACAAAATTAGCAGATGAGATGAGGGTGGTTTTCAAATAAAGGAAAAAATTGTTGGTGAGATTTGAATGTCCAATCCGAATTCTCAGCAGCTTTGCGACAAAAATTTTTTGGTAACTCAGCAGCTTTGCGGTTAAAATTCTACTAATAAACCAGTTAAACTTAAATGTTAACTGAACATTCAAAATGGCCGAACATGTTGGCATAAGTGAGAGACATGAGTACCAACATAACGCCACAAAAAAATCGAAAATCGAATTCGCGATACTTTTTGAACAGACCTCGTATAAGCATTTTGATGAACGATGACCATCTTGTTAAGAATCTAGTTCAATCTGTGATAGTTATTCTGTGATTATATTGATAAATAATGGTTTAAGCAAGATAAAATTACTGTTCAATTGTTTGACACTTGTTTTTTGTACAGCACTGTATCTATCCAAAACAAATTATATTCGAAATGTAGTTTTAAAAAAAAAAACTATATAAAATCACCTCAACAAAAAAAATTTATGAAATATGAAAATCATCACTGAATAATAAGGCATTATTTACAAAAGTCCAGTAAACTTTGTATGACCTCTTCTCATGACTAATAGTCACATTTTAATCAACAACATATGTTCTTTGTTAGACTTTCTTTAAATAAATAAAAAACCATTTACCAGACTGATAACAACTATAATAATTAATAATAATAATAATATTTATGGTAATACTTATTAATATAGAAAAAACTGCATCAACGATTTTTATAAACCATATTTTCAGTTACAGATTACTTTTTTTTCAATCACTAAAACTGAAGATAACATAACTGAAAATATTCAATAAACAAACAAAATATGGTAGTATACTGTATAGAATCATTGTGCTTAAACTACAATATCTACAAATGTCCATGAAGTTTGTACAAGTAAATTTGATGTTAACTGTAGAATAACAACATACCTGCCTACCTTGACAATCATATTCCAACGTACCTGTACTGTAAAGTGTTCATTGAGCCAAGGTACAAGTTGAAATTTCAAGCACATTACGAATAATATTTATTTAAAATAAATTTCATTGCTGCTACTATCAAGCAAATAAACGTATTCTGTTTTCTTCCAAATAAATTCTGAAAATACTGCAACATTTCTTAAAAACATACTTTAAACAAGGTGTGTACGTGTTTGAAATAAACAGTATTATAGATACAAATTACAAGTGCGCTGCTATCGTTAATTTCGAAATGATAAAAATATTGTTCTTATACTAGGCAACAATAAAAAAAACAACACTTTTATTAAATTATATGAATAATTGATTTTGCTCATACAAAGTTTAAAATACGAGACAATCTCAATAGCAAAATTTCCTATCTAAAACGAATAATAAAAAAGCTGAAATATTTGCCAGACTGTTTTCTTGCAAAATACTTTTGCTCCACACGGCGATACAGAAGATAAATCATATACAAATTAATTAAATAACTGCATTATATGTTCAACGTCTTTGAGTTTTCTTACCATGCCAAGATTTTAAACCGTCTGCGATTAAATCTGCTATTCCTCGCCTTTACAATAAAAAAAAAGCTCCTGATTACAAACTTCTATCTTATAACAGCTCCTACCCTAGAGCAAATTTCCACAAAAAGAACTTTACTTCTAATTAGATACATTTTCGAACGTATTCTGCTCACAATCTATTTTCTCTTACTCTGGAAATTCTCCAGTTGTTAAAATGACACTTCAGTCTGCTACCTATACTTTGTAAATTTTTTGAAAAACTTTCTTATAAATTATCTTAGATAATGAAAAAAATATTCTCGATTCCCAATTTGGCTTCTGATCTGAACACTCCACGCAAACCAGCAAAGGCAACGCGTTTTTAGAGGAGAAAGTATCGCCCAGTAATATTCTGCAATAGCCCCTAATGCTTTTAATCATTCCTGACACCTCTTTTCCTTCTATATGGTTTTCGAATAAGAGTGATATGATTTCTTTCCAAAAGAAAAACACACTAATTGTTAAGGAAATTCAAATTTTTATTTATTTAGTATGAAGTACAATCGATACAATTAAGTTCTGAATAAAACTTCATTCAAATGGCCTCCACGACTTATTTTGTAGGAACGAATTCGATGAACCCAATTTTCGAGCACTTTTTCCACTAAATCAAGTCGTATGTCATGAATAGCACGTTCAATATTGACTTCTAAAGCTTGAGAGAGTCTGGTTTATTGCTAAAGACCAATGACTTCAAATAACCCCACAAGAAATAGTCTAATGGTGTTAAATCACAACTTCTTGTCACAATTTCTTGAAATAATCGAATCTCCAAACTTTTCTCGCAATAATTCGGTTGTTGCACGTGCTGTGTGGCACGTAGCCCCGTCTTTTGTGTGGCACGTAGCCAAACTGTCAATTTAGGTGAATGTAATGGGTGTTCATGAATAATTTGTGGATTTTCTTCGCACCAGAATCGACAGTTTTATTTATTTACCGCACCATTCAGATGAAAAAGTTGCAATTGGGGAACGATTATTTTGATAATAAAATTGAATAATTTGTAAACGTTGTTTTTGCGTATATCTCTCCATGATGAAATTGTAAACATTACTGAATACAATGAAAAAAAGATAGATCATGACGTATTACAAATGGCCGAAACGTCACTTAGAAATCATATCACTCTTATTGGAAAACCCTATACATACTATCTTATTATAAATTCATATCTCTCCTAACACCATTTCTAAAGTAGTAGTTGATACAGAATCTTCAGAAATATATTTTATTTTAGCTGGAATCCCTTACATATCACCTAATAGTTTCTGGAACACCTATTATACATTGGTGAGCAGGCTGCGGGAACAATGATGACACTGGCGCTCTCAATGCCGATTCTTTGAGGACCCAGGCAGAGTAGGAGGATCTGTTGGCAACCGTAGTCAGATCAATCCTGCAGTATGCTGCACCAATTTGAGCGAATGGGTTGATTAGAGCAACCTACATGGATGGAGTATTGTCACTATCGTAGGAGCGTATCGAGGGTTCCGATCGGTGTAATACGAGGCCATTTATGTTGCAACCGAAATGATACCGATCGAAAAACTTGGATCGAAAATTATTCCAAGAGGAGGCGGCAAAATCGTTGGGGTAATGCCCCCGATGGTACATGGACGCACCGTCATATCTCGGCGGTCCATGCGTGGATAGATCGACGACATTTTGATGTTGGCTAGTACCTACGAGGTATGTACAAAAAGTATCGCGAATTTTGAATTTTCGCGGGTTACGTTTATTCGATTTTCGATTTTTTTGTGGCGTTATGTTGGTACTCATGTCTCGAACTTATGCCGACAAGTTCGGCCATTTTGAATGTTCAGTTAATTTTTGACAGTTGCTTTGCTTGCACGTGTTGGGGAAGATTGAAAAGATCGGAAAATGGGTGCCGCATGAATTGAACGATAGGCAGATGGAGCGACGCCAAAACACATGCGAAATCTTGCTCGCCAGACAAAAAAAAAGTCGTTCCTGCATCGAATTGTGACAGGCGATGAAAAGTGGATATCAAATCGCTTCGGACGGAAGACGATGCTGCGCGTTTGGTGGGATCAGCAGGGTATCCTCTACTATGAGATGTTGAAACCTGGTGAAACTGTTAATGCCCACCGCTACCACAAACAACTGATCAAATTGCTCCGTGCTCTGCGTGAAAAAAGGACGAATTATCAACAAAGACATGACAAGCTGATTTTCCTACACGACAACGCACCATCGCACACGTCAAAAATGGTCCGAAACTACTTGGAGATACTCAACTGGGAGGTGCTACCCCACCCAGACCGGACCCCTTCCGACTACCACCTGTTTTCGTCGATGGGCCACGCGCTCGCTGAGCAGCACTTCGACGTCTGAAAATGGCTTGAGGATGAGTGGTTTGAGGATGAGTGGTTTGCCTGGAAAGAGAAGTCATTTTTTTGGCGTGGTATCCACAAATTGCCCGAGATATGGGAAAAATGTGTAGCTAGCGAGGGCAAGTACTTTGAATAAATTTGTTTTTGCTGTCTATAAAAAAACATATGTGTTTTGGACTAAAAAACAGCGGTTTTAAGGTTAAACACCTGGTATTTGCTGTTGTAGATATCACAACAAAAATTTAAAAAAAAAAAAACTCATACAAATTTTAATATGTATTTTAATTCAAAATGAGGTCCTTAAAATCAATTTTTATCAAATATTCCAAAAATAAAAATATTTTATAAAAAAAAAAACTTAAGTTTAACCTAAAAAAACATTATTAAATATCAAAATATATTTTATGCCTAATATTAAAATTATTACTGATAACACAAATCTTTTCGATTAGCAATATTACTTACCATTTCAAACAACAACAAAAAAAAAAGAACAGAAACAAAATCTGTGTTCACCCACGATTCGTATTGTATGGTGTTAAAAATATATTTTTTTATCTGAAAGTGTTAGTCATATTTTTGTTAAATTTCTTATCTTATATTTGTATTAAGATATATAAAAATAAAAATCCCGTTTTTTTTTTAAATTTAGGCGTATCCCAATCCATATTGGATCGTTTGAAGAACAAAAGAATAATTATTACCTCATAAAATCGCTGCTCCAAGTCCTTACAGAAGGTACTCCCTAATCAATTACAATTTTATTTTTACCAACCAAACTTATCCTATCTACCAATATTTCGTTAAACTGACTAATCTTCATTTACTAGCTCTTATCCAGAGTGTGTAAAGTTTTCTTAAATGTCCTTTTTTAAACCTTATTTATTCTTAATTGTTTAAAAAATAAAATCCATAAACAACTTACTCTCCCATCCTACTAATAATTAACTGGTTTCAATGTTAAGAAATGAACCAACGATCGAGAAGAGTTATCATTTGAGACCCCTTGACACATTTCTCAGGGACCTCATGTACAAATACCATATATGCAAGACGATAACAAATAAATGCAAATATTTTAATATAATTGACAAACTCATTTACTTTTCCTGTACGCAGTTGATTTTTTTTTCTTTCTTGCTGATACTTTACCAGAAATATTATTTTGTTAACATTCTCAATTGGAAAATTACTCAATTACTACACGAAGAGCCATCCTAATTTACTATAATAAATTTGCATTAATAAATAAAATCACCGACTGACTCAATTGAAAAAATACTAACCACTAGGAATAATTCTATTGATTTCGATACGAGCATAAAAGTAATATTGCGTGAATTTTTACAATTGAAATTTATCGCATGATTCATCAAAACTATCTGAATTTATGAATAAGGTTCTTTGTACATTTTTAATGTTCCTGATCCAAACGAATTACTTTTCACATAGACACTTTTCACATATGTAATTGCGAAGAAGAAAAAAACCTGAACAGACTACTTATTTGTGGAAGAATTTGTTGAATTAATTTCAATTTGCAAATTGAACCAAACAGATTTTGTCACATTTGTTGTCATACGCACTAATAAAATTTCTTTTCTTTTTGGATGATAATTGAATTATGTCCAGATTATACGAAAGTTATACATCTACACGTACACGTGATGATTACTATCAAATTTACACCCCCAAACGAAATAATCTTGTACATTTTTCGGGGTATAAATTTAATAAATAAAATTGCACACACACAATTACGTAATTTTTTAACGAATAAATAATCGCATTTTGTTAAAATTTCAATTTTGTTATGAAAAATACAATATTTTGTAAATTTCAGATCGAAACAGATTCTTTTTTAAAAAGAAATTAATTATAATTTTTTTTTAGATATTTACAACTACAACATAGGAATAAGCAAATTTGATCAATAGTATTTGTTAACTTGAAAGATTGTGGGGAGTAAACATCCAATGAAGTTCCTCCTGCTAGTGTGTGTTTCTGTTAGGCCTCAGTATTTTAGTAAATCACACGACCAGTGACGCTTAATTCTTCGATGGGTATTTCTAGGGAAAAAAATGGAGGATAATTCTTGAAAAAGAGGATTTTTATGATTGAGGACACGGGAACGGAACTTTTTATAGCGAAATAGTGCCACATCAAAAACCAATGGGACTTTGAGATCACGATGAATAACAGTATTGCGAACATAAAAGAGGGCATCGACAATTGTACGGAGTATTTTTGATTGAAGGGATTGGATTGGACGAAAATTAGAAAGCTTAGTAGATCCCTAGAGTTCTAGTCCGTATGTCAATATCGGTTTCAGTAAGGTATTGTATAACAGTACTTTGCTGTCTATAGTAAGTTTGGAACGTTTGTCTAGAAGTCGAAGCAGTTTTACGTATCGTCTTTTAAGTTCTTGTCTTTTAAGTCTTGTATGTGGGTTCCATGTCAAGCGTTTGTGTAGGTTCAGTCCTAGGTACCGAGCTTCGGTGTGTTGTGGTATGGCACTGCCTAAGGTATATGGAAGGGCATGTCTCACGACGGAAAGTGAAAGTTACCTGGATAGATTTATGTTCATTGACTTTTATTTTCCACATAGTAAACCCGTTCTGGAGGGTTTGGATTTGGATTTGGAGAGTTTCGGAAGCATGTTGGGGATTTTCGCTAGATGCAAAGCAGGCCGTATCATCGGTGTATGTAGCAAAGAGGATATTAGGGCAAATTGGGATATCAGATGTGTAAATGTTGTAGAGGATGGGTCCAAATAAGGTACCCTGAGGAACCCCAGCCAATATCGGAGAGATATTGGAGAGTTCGTTGGATTCATTTACTTGGAAGTGTCGGTTGGAAAGGAATGATCTTAGGATTAGGAAATAGGTGGAAGGAAGGAACCTCTTGAGTTTCCAGAGTAGACCCGGCTGCTAAACTCTATCGAAAGCTTGACTTATATCAAGAAACACAACGGGACAGTACTCTTTTCTTTCTAAAGAGAATGCAATGAAATCGACAACTTGATGACACTGCTGGGTAGTGGAGTGTTCGGCGCGGAAACCAAACTGGTGATTAGGAATTAAATTTGAAGATTCGAGTAGAGGATGTAAGCGGCGAAGGAGGATTTTTTCAAAGATTTTTTAGAGTACTGGGAGGAGACTTATTGGCCTGTAGGAAGTGTAGCGGTTTATTGGTTTATTGGGATAAAAAAAAAATTATGTTCAATATTCTTTTTTTGTTGGTGTAAGGTGTACAAGACAAGAGCCAGAAGCCATTCTATACCGCCACGACCAAAAAAAAACAAACATATTCCGAAATTCTGGATAGTAAAAACTTTTCAGAATCCTAGCTCGACTTGCCTCATGCCCATGATCCTCTTTTCGAGAATCAATCTTGTCCTTTATGCAACTTAACCTAGATCCAACAAGAATCATCTTCCAAGCTCCTACTTTACTTTAGAAGATAATTGAATATGCTCCTCAAAATTTAACAGCTTCAACTTATGTTCGACCAGCTATGTAAGGGAAGCCTTACAAAGCTGGTCGAACATAAGTTGAAGCTGTTAAATAATGCCGAAAAGCCCCATGGCGGTTGTGCTACAAAATGGCCTCTGGCTCTTATCTCAGAGACCTTACAATCGGGGGTCCGGTCTAAACCTGCTATATCAAAGAACACCCCAGACGTCCCTGCTTTGCACCCCAGTCTTCCAGTTCGATACTCCCAGCATGGTTTTCGGGTGCTGGCTAACGCCGTCGCTCCACCGAAGGCAGAGTCTACCTTGCCTACTGAGAACATAAATTGAGCCACTTTTGATTTTCTGGGCAGGATCTTTCACATCCATTAGGATTATACCATATGTCCAACCCACCCAAGTCTATTAAGCTTAATTTTATCCAGAACCGGGCAGTCGTGGTAACGCTCTAGAATATAGGCTCCGAAATTGTCCATGTAGGGTGCCAACAATTTTTTGAAGTACTCTCCCTTTGAAAGCGGACAAGAGTTCGCAATGGTCTTTGTTGATAATCGCAGTTTACAAAGAACACCTGACGACATTATGGCCATAAAATTTTCAAACGAAATAACTTTAGACTGACTACGGTAGACTCTGTTGGCAATCACCAGTCGTGCGCGTATTTCTCTCTCGATGGTAACGACTGCGACCTTGACTCCAAATAGGAAAATTATTTAACCCTTTCAAATCTATAATCTCTATCTGTATGCAACTAGTGCTAATTGGTCTTGTCTTCGACGCCGACGCTGCCACCACGGACTTTGTTTTTCCTTCATTTATGTGCACCCCAAGATTATTTGGCGCCGGCTCAACCTTTCGTACAACTCTTTCTGATCGACACATAATGTCGATATCGTTGATGTGTACTAAAAAGCGGGGCAGACTTAATGAGGACGGTACCCCTCACGCTCATTCCTGAATAACGCATTATGTTTTTCAGCGCCAGATTAAAGATAACCGCTTGTCGGAGACCGTTGTAGATGTTAAATGGCTCTGAAAGTAATTCGGCTACTTTTACTCTTTCTGTCACTCTTATCATGCCTAGTTGGTCTTATCAATTTTTCTGGGATGCCGATCTCTCTAATGAATGTGTAGCGGTTTACCCTGGCTATGCTATCTTAGTAGATTTTGGACAATTTCTCACAAGGTATTTTACATATATAATTTTTAAAGTACGTCCAGATTACTTAACGTAATTATGTTCTTCACTTTTTATATCAAGTATGCAGTTTCGGATATATTCTAATGCCAAATAGAAACACTCACAATACACTTTCAATATTTTGCACAACAAATTAAGTGCTTTTAAATGCAGGTTAATATCTACTGAAATCTAATCAACATGGCTTAATTTTTACTTATCTAGAATCTTTTTTTTACGAGTATATTGGTATGTTTTTTAAACTTTATTTGTACAAAAGAATTTTAAATCCAAAACCCATTGGACTCTTACGTATAATTCAAATTTTACTATAGTCATGCTCGTCGAAATTACTAACATTAAAAATTTTATTTTTAAGTATTTTTGAAATTATTTTTGTCTGTTTTACGAAACAATAGAATTTTTTACAACTCTTTACTAACTAATTAATTATAAAAAGTTTATGACTTTATTTTTGGTTACAAACATTTTCTTATATTGTAGATTTGTGAAAACAATCATGTAATATTCTCACAAGTTAAGTTTTGAGCGAGAAAACTACGTATTTTTTTTATTTTAAATATAAAAAAAATGGAATAAATGTTTGTATATTAATCAATTTGTTTTAGTGAAAATTAATGTTAGTGAAAAACAAATGACAATTTTCCCAACAATATTCAGGTGTTTTTAATTATAATACAATGCAAATTCGAATAATTAAAGAGGAAATGTATAAATTTTCTCCTACTTAATGCAAAATATATTAAACAATATTAAAGATTAGAGAAATTTTCCGAAATGAAAAGAAAATCTTTTATTAAATGAATTTGTATTAGAATTTCTTGAGATATAATTTCTTTTCCTCCCAAAACTTTCTAATATTATCTTAGAAGAAGTTAAGATCTACAAAATTTACACAAACACTAAGGTTAATTGCGCACAATAACTGGTTTACTTTATATCCTGTTTTTTTCTCTTCCAACTAATTTATTAAAACTATTTTATTTTAATTTAAACGCTAATGTAGAGAATTTTTTGTGTTCTAGATTAGTGTTTGGTCTTCGCACATAGTCAAATTGGATAAATGATTTTATTAAACAATAAGGAATATATTCAAAATTTCGAAAATTTGTTAAACAATAAGAAATATATTCAAAATTTCGAAACAATACGAAAATAAAACCGCACTGTGCGTGCAATGCACGATTTAAAGGGGAAATTTTGCTCGTCTGATAGTATAATGCTAGGGACATGCAGAGATATCATGAAAAATACTAACCCCTGACAAACAGCCGTTCATGATATACTATTTTTTTAACGTTTCGTCTTTTATTTTTTAGCGGGTAAAAAAATTAGATTTATTATCAAAGAAATATTTTTTTTATATTGAAAATTATTAATATATATTCTACAATATATAAATAATTTTCACTATCGAACAAATTTAAATAAATAGCATTATGGACTGAAAAGAAAACGTCGTTTTCCCTTTCTATAAGTAACGAAACAAATTGATGCTATTTTTACGCTCATCTACTATCCGCTGCAGTAATAGTATGGGAATATGGATCTGAAGTCAGTAAAAGTACCAGGTTTGTGTCGAGAGCAGTGCAGATACCGGGTTGGTGTATAGGGAAATCATGAAAATATTCGTGGTATCGATTCTAGGAATATTCATCGAATTTCGTTGGCAGTATGTTATACATACATGGTATTCAACGTAGTATGGATACTACGAGGTATCGATATATGGTGTGTGTCCCTAGCATAATACAAGGTGAGCCATATTAGATGGACCCATCAGGCAACACTATAATTTTGACAGGTCACAGAACCATAAACGAACTAAAGGCCAACATTCGCCAGTATTATAGCCGCCATATCGGACGAAACATTTGAAAATGTGATAAAAAATAACGAAAAACACATAAATTGCGCCATTCGATCTCAGGGCTACCACCTGCGTGATATCCTATTTAAGAAGCAACCATAACAAATCTTCTTGTAACGGATTATATTAATTTTTACTTGAACAGCAAAAACTGTGTTGTTTTTTATGGTTTTTTTTCTTCAGAAACAAATAAGTCTATCTAATGTGGCACGAGCATGTACGAATTTTGATCGTGCATAAAATTGTGCAGATTAGTTATAAAGCAGACGATTTATAGTGTAATTGCTTGAATGAACATCTGAAAAAATAATTAAACACGATGCACGAGCAATTTACGCAACCAAAAAGAAATGTGCATTTTTTATTGGTAAATTTACGCTGCTATTCTTATTTTATTTACTAGTTTTTGCTAGGTTTTTTTTTTAATTTGCATCAGTTAACTGTCATTTTACATATATCAAAATAGATTTAAATTATAAATAATAAATAAAAATGTTATAAATTAAATAAAATTTATTATATATTAAAAAAATACGAATAAATGAATAACTGTCAAATGTTAAAATAAACTAAACGCAAATGATGTATAGATTCGCACCTATAAATCATGTTGGATATTTGCCCGATATCGTTTTTCATTAATAAATGGTAAAGTCGCTACAATATATTTCAATAAAGAATGACGAAATTTTCATACAAAATATGTATTTCATCAAAAATAATTAAAAAAAATTAAATTTAGTTCTAATTAGTAGAGTCTGAACAAAGCCAATCGCTGCCAGCTTTCTTGCTGTTTCACGAAATTCAGTGATGTGACTTCTCAACTCATATACACATTGTCACACATTTCTTCAATAATGATAATTTTCGCACTTCTCTTTTAAGCTTAGATGACACCGTTGGTATACTTGCCAGTATATTTCACTGATCGTGCAATTGAACGATTTGTTTTCGAAAACGAGCAATTTTTGTTCGTGGCAAACATGGAGAAGAGGAAATTAAACAAAATATTAAGCCTGAGTTATAGTAATGTTTTATAGAATTCGAAAAGAAAGTAAATCAAAATTTCGGATGAATATTGAAATATCTTTTGGATACTTTTACAAGAATGTCAATCGAAAAAAATTTCCAAATTGTAATTTATGTTTTTATCGATCTCATCCGAGAACTATACCGCGAGGCCCCGTGTAGAGTGCGTTTCAAAGGACGAAACAGCGATACATTCAACATCTCGAGAGGAGTCAGGCAGGGTTGCGTAATCTCACCTATCCTCTTCATAATCGCCCTAGACCTAGTCCTTCAACGCACTAACAACACAGCCAGCAACGGTATCCAGTGGACACTGCGTGAGAAGCTCCACGACCTGGACTACGCCGACGACATATGCCTCATGTCCCACACCTTCAACGGCATTCAGGAGAAACTGAATGCTCTGGCCTCCAACGCCGAAGAAGTTGGGATGAGAATCAACATCAAGAAGACCAAATTGATGCGTATCGGCGCCACCTGCGAGAGACCCTTGATGCTACACGGTACCCAAGTTGAAGATGTCGAAAAGTTCTGTTAGCTTGGCAGCATGCTCAGCAAGGATGGTGGAACTGAAACAGACATCCAAACGCGCATCAACAAGGCGCGACAAGCGTACACCTCACTTGGGAACGTGTGGCGTTGCAATCACCTCTCCATAGCACTCAAACTTCGAATATTCAACTCAAACGTCAAGCCAGTCCTGCTGTACGGCTGCGAAACATGGAAAGTAACAGACAGCACGACTCGTAAGCCTCGGGCATTTGTGAACAGATGCTTGAGGCGTGTAAGCAGGATCTTCTGGCCGAACTGGATAACGAACGATGAGCTGCTTCTTCTCACGAAGCAAATACCCCTGCTAGATAACATCAAACGCAGGAAATGGAGTTGGATTGGCCACACCTTGCGAAAACCACCTACGGACATAGCAAGGATGGCACTAGATTGGAACCCACAGGGCAATCGCAGCAGAGGACGTCCAAGGACCACTTGGAGAAGATCAGTCGAGCGCGAACACCAACAAACTGGCAAATCATGGTCGAAAATAAAAAGGCTAGCTCAAGACAGAAGCAGATGGAGAGAATTCGCAGAGTCTCTAGTGCCGCTATATGCTCCATAGCAGTGACTGTGTTCTCATGTCTATGTGTAACATAGAAATGAAAACCTGTCAAATAAAAAATAAAAAAATTTATGTTTTTCTCAGTATTTTTATTAAGAACTTTCCGTTTAACTTGAATCCAGAATTAAAATTTCTAGCATAGACTATCTTATTTTGAATTTTTTTTTATATTTTCCCTTTAATAAAATTTATAACATTTTAATTAATATTCAATTGTATAAAATTTCACTTACAAATAAATGAAAATTCACATTCGATATAAACGTAATAAGTTTTGACTAAAAAATTCCATTAATCATTAATGTGAAAGTTTTCTCAACAATTTTTTAGAGCTTAAAGAATAGAAAACAAAATACTAATAATATCACACCATTAAAAACAAATCTATATTATTTGCAATTATAGAAATTAAAAGTAATGAAATTTTTTACGCTTAACTGCTTATTGTATTTATTAAAAAAAAATATATAAAATCAAACCTACATAAACGCAAGATCATACTTCAACACAATCAGTTAAATGTTAATCCATAACAAATTAATTATTGTATATTAATAATATCACGAATGAATAAAATAATATTTTTATTAAAAATTTTGAATATTACCATAGAATTTGAAAAGAAACTCTCTTTATTTATGGTATACGGAATAGTAAATTTAAAAACTTTTGAAGAGAAAAATTACTAAAAAATTTTACTTGAATAATTCGAAAAGTTGCAAGGTACATTTTCCTATACTCGTATATTAATTGAGTTATTAATTTCGTGATATGAAAAGTATAGTGCTTTAATTTGATAGCTATCAAACGTATATGTTATCAAAAATAGCACTTATTTAATTTAAGGCTTGCCATTTTACATTATGTGCGTTCAAGTTTTAAATAATTGTTATAAAAACTTACTTTCTGAAAAAACAGCTTTTAGATACTACTTATTTTTAAAAATATTTTTTTAGCAGTGAGGCATATTTCTCTGAAAACCCATTACTTACTGTAGATAAGCCCTTGTATTCGCGAAAAATGACTTTCTGGTTGGTCGTATTTCTTTGAAAAAAAAGAAGCAGAAGACATTTCTGAGCCCCATAGCCGTATAATAACCGAGTTTTTCTTGGCCTGCACTAAAGAACTTTAATCTGGACCATAAGCGGTTTTAAAAAAGACACTTCCAGAAGCCATATAACACGAACGATAACTTTTTACTTTATTATACGAAAATTTGCCGGTACGCGTATGATCGTGCAATTTGAGAAATACTATACACGTAAAAAGTCATCCAAAATTACCTCAAAAGAATCGATCCAAGCAATATAAGGCAAAAAACAAAAAATTAATAAAAATCTGACTTTTAATTAAATTTTAATTTTCGAAGCAAAAATTAGATAATTCTTTAAAAGAGTCTCTGTTATAGTCAAAGAAAATTTTGATAATTTTTTTTAAGGTAAAATTTTTATTCGATTTTAATATGACAAATTTTAGTTTTATTATGCAAAATGTTCTCAGGGCGCCTAATTTCGATATTTGGTGATCATAATTGGCCTCTGTTGGACATATTTTTTTTTTAATTGGGGATACGGTAAAAATCATGTTTACGCAGATTGTCCTTAAGCTTTACAGCATTTCAAAACCAACATTCCGTCAAGTAATAAACGTATAACCTACCGAAATATTCAAAAAAAACTCATCAAAAATTACCTCAAATGGATCGAGTCCAGCAAAAAATAGTCTCTTGCATAATAATCAATATTCCGAAATACACTTTTTTTATCGAAATCTGATTTGGAAGAGTATTTTATATAACTTTATTATCCGAAGCACAAATTGAATAACCCCTTATTAGGTACAAAAAAAAAATATTTTTTTTTTTGAGGAATAATTAAACCAATTTTTTTTATTTTATTATTTACCTTATCCTTTTCCTTAAAATATATTATAAATATAATTTTTTGTTTTCAATATTTCAATATGAGTTCATCCCTTTGCTTTAATAACGGCGGCTAATTTTTGACGTACTTATATATAGGGTTTTCCCATAAGAGTGATATGATTTCTAAGTGATGTTTCGGCCATTTTTCATATGTCATGATTTTCATTAATGTTTACAATTTCATTATGGAGAGATATACGCAAGAATAACGTTTACAAACTATTGAATTTTATTATCAAAATAATTGTTCTCCAATTGCAACTTTTCGTGCGCTCACTTTCATCTGAATGGTGCGGTAAATAAACAAAACTGTCGATTCTAGTGCAAAGAAAATCCACAAATTATTCATGAACACCCATTACATTCACCTAAATTGACAGTTTGATGTGGTTTTTGGTCTGGTGGAATCATCGGTCTGTACTTCTTTCGAAATGAAGCTGGTAACACCGTTACTATCAATGGAGAGCGGTATAGATCGATGATAACCAACTTTTTATGGCCGAAATTGGAAGAAGTTGATCTTGACAACATCTGGTTCCAACAAGACGGGGCTACGTGCCACACAGCACGCGCAACTACCGAATTATTGCGAGAAAAGTTTGGAGATTCGATTATTTCAAGAAATTGTGACATTGAATGGCCTCCAAGAAGTTGTGATTTAACACCATTAAACTATTTCTTGTGGGGTTATTTGAAGTCATTGGTCTTTAGCAATAAACCAGACTCTCTTCAAGCTTTAAAAGTCAATATTAAACGTGCTATTTATTATTCATGACATACGGACTTGATTTAGTGGAAAAAGTGCTCGAAAATTAGGTTCATCGAATTCGTTCCTGCAAAAGAAGTCGTGGAGGCCATTTGAATGACGTTTTATTCAGAACTTAATTGTATCGATCGTACTTCACATTAAATAAAAAACATTTGAATTTTCTTTACAATTAGTGTGTTTTTTTTTTAAAGAAATCTTATCACTATTTTTGGAAAAGCCTATATATACTAGCGACCAGAGTTTTTAACATTCTTTATGGGGAAATTCCTCGAACAATGTCTGTTTTAAGGATTGTTTAGAGGTAATTAGAAGTTTTGTGTTTTTTTTTCGTTTACTTTCCATAGCACAAATTAGATAGCCCTTTAAAAAGTGGACAATTTTACATTAAAATGAACTTTTTACTTACCCTATTGTTAATAGGCAAAGGTGATTTTGATAAATTTTTATTTAATTTGATAATATTCATTAGACAATTTAAAATATTTAAAGAACCTTACAATAAGCAACCGAAGTAGATGATAAAAAAAGTTAGGAGTTTTTTTTTTTTTTAATTTATTAAAAAAACAAAATATACCATATGAAAATTCAACACTGGAGAATTAATTTGCCTAGTACATATTTATGTATATACTTACTTACTCATTTATCATAATACCATTGACATTCTCAGTTTCCTGAGATGCACTAATAATGAACATAAACTTTTAAAGGTAAATGTACTCGCTTTATATGCATACCCAGTCCTCTTAAATATTAAAGGCTTTTTTTAAATGTACTAGTATAACAACAACAACAACAATAATATGCAAGTCCTTTTCAATAGGAAAAGGAAGAACGTAGAATAAAACCAGTCAAATGTACGAGAATATCATGGAGAGGCTGTAAATTCCATCAGTTGACTGAGATTTAACACTATCCCAACCAACATACACAATACTCTCTCTCTCTCTCTCTCTACTCTATAAACTATATATTCATATGTCAAATACTGTACTATATGGATGGGAATGGGGTTGAAGAGTGTAGAATTTTTCAGGCGACCTTGGTATTTAAAGGTCGAAGGCAGGAATCATCTTCGTCTCAATCGATATGCCCAATGGATCAGACGACAGTCGATAATATTCAAATGTAAGCGGAATACGTTTATTTAATTGTTTAACAGTACAAAAAATGCTAACAACACACCGTTCTTCACAGTACTCGCAATTATGTTTAGATTCAAAATTTTCATGGATTTTTGCCAAAACTAATAATTATTAAATAACATCAAACACAGCCCCCCCCCCTTCCCAACAAAACCAATTAAATCACCTTGCAACTAACTGTAAAAAAAATGATTTATTCAAATTTTTTTTTATTATGTTAAATGTTTTCTATAAGCACGTGTTTTTTTGACTGGATAATTTAGAATTCAACTCTACACAAAATATTGTATATACTACGACGCTGTATATAGTATATAATAACAAATTTCTAGTTTACAAAGAGATATAGTGAAAATTGTAAATACTATAATTTTTTTTTTGCTTATTTTGTATTCGAATTTAAGAGCTTACTTATTAAAAGTGGCCTGATAGTCCTTGATTTGTTTTCTGGTAAATTCATGAAATTCGGTATACACATTCACCACCTTGTATGTATGCTTTACTTCTTGACCATTCTCAAGGGCCTCGTTTATTTGTTGACGACGATTTAAAATATTGCTCAATTCTGCATCAGCTGACATTTTTAGGTTTTTTTTTCTATGCTTTTTATTCTTTGTCAGTAATTAACAAAAAAAATATTTAATAACCAATATTATATAAACAATATTCTTAGAAAGAAGACACTATTTCTGAATATTTTTTTTTTTTTTTTTTTTTTTTTTTATTATTATTTAAATTGTTGATATCTTTTCAACTTAATTTTTATATTCAAAAACAAGTTCAAATTAATTTTTTCTTTGTAGAAAATCTTTTGAATTAATCAACGAAAATAAAAGAATATTTTTTTATTTAATTATGCACTTATAATTATTTGTTTATTTATTTAATAATTGTTAATTCTTATATTATTGTTTTTATTTTTATTTTTTTTTGTAACAAAGAATAAAATAAACACGCCGGAAATTTTCAAAAGAGAACAAACTCGAAAGACTCAACAGACTTTTAACAACGAATAACAAACCATTAATGCGAATATAAACAAATAACAGACAAAATCTAACTGACGCAAGTCTCTATCGTGTATATAAAAGAGCGGTGTTCCCACGAATCTACACAAAAATTCTCTACTTTTTCTCGAAAGGGGAAATTCGAAATGAAGACCGGCTCGCTCTCCATGGGAGCAACTGGGAACCAGCATCGACCATTACCAACTATCTCTCATACAGCACATAGAACAACGGTGATAGGTATATCAATAAGAACTGGTTTTCTCTTTTTCACTTTCTCATTAATACAGTAATCGTCACTACTAACTGATGATAACTGAACTGGATTCAAAATAATGTTGAGAAAACTTCCATATAAGAATACCAATTTGAGTGAGTGAAATATTAAATAATTATTGGTCGGATCTACAAATCAGTCCTTTTCCTATATTTAACGGTCATTTGTTGCTCAAACATTAAATAATATTGTTTTGTTTTACCTTTATATGTATTTAGTAGGAAATTGCTTTATGAAAATCTAATAAATATTTCAGAATTAAATTAAAAACTATTCAAACTTTGTAATTTTTTGTTATGAATACATACCTACACACGTATGAACTGTATTCAACTACAGCTATTGAAATGCATAAAATCTTTGATGTACTTTTTTAAATTAATATCTAAAAGTTTCCTATAGAAACTTCTTATAGAAAATTTGTAAAGAAAATTCGTATAGGAAAATTAATTGAAAAATTCTTATAAGGAACGTGGCTTGGAAAATTTTCATAGAAAACATTTTTATGGAAAATTTTTATAGACAATTGTTAAAGGAAAAAAAAAATTTTATACCATGAAATTTTCAAAAAGTCAAACACTTGACAGGGATTTTGACAAAAAATATTTTTTTATGCCTAATATGCTACTTATAAGTAGCCTCTGATTGGCTGCTACCCTTTTGTAGTAGCGCCTAAATGTCTACTACTTATTCTAAACATGCAACTTTTTTGATCATTAAATATATTTTTTTGAACCAAATACCACAAATTTTGATCAATTCGTAAAAAACATTTATTTTATTTAAATTACAAAATAAAATATGGTATATGGTTTTTCATAATTTAAACGAAAGATTTTTGATAAAATTGATTTTATTACGAGGTCTGTGTTCAAAAAGTATCGCGAATTTTGTGTTTTTTTTTCTTCAAAAATTATTTATTTATTCATGAATATCTATTTTGTCCCCTTCAAAGTAATCCCCACCCAAATATTATACACTTGTCCCAACGTTTTTTCCAATCCTCACAAGCACTTCAAAAAATTATTTTTTGTGAACTTGTTCAGATCCTCCTTCGATGTAATCTTTAACTCCTCAATCGTAGTGTAGCGTCGTCCTTTCATGGGGCTCTTCAGTTTCAGGAACAAGAAAATGTCACAGGGTAGATCTGGGGATTACGGTGGCTGCGGCATTATTAGTGTGTTGTTTTTGACCAAAAATGGCAAAAGCCAATTTTTGTTCTTCCATAAATCCGGGCTTTCTGGAAGATTGCTTCGCGCAACTTGCAGGTAATATTCCTTATTGACCATTCTACCCTGTGGTAAGAACTCATGGTGCACCATGCCCCTGCAATCGAAAAAAACTGTAAGCAAAACCTTCATATTCGACCGAACTTGGCGCTTTTTTCGGTCTTCCCTCATGCGGCAGCTTCCATTGGGATGATTGAGCTTTCAAACCCATGATTCGTCACCAGATATGACCCCTGGATCAAATTTGGGTCGTCGCGGACAGAGTCCAACAGCTCCTTAGCAATATTAATGCGATGCTGTTTTTGGTCGAAATTGAGCAAAAATCAAAGACAAGCCAAAACCCGTCATTAAAAATTTTCAGTAACAATTTTCTTAAAAGAATTTACAGAGGAAATACATCTCTCGGCACTAAATTTAAAAAAATATATTTTAGCTTACAGGGAAAAGTTTTTTCATTAAAATTATTGAAATACATTGATTTTATGTTGTAATTTAAATATATTAACTTTCCTATAAATCCACCTTCAGAAAAAAAAAAAAAATTAATTTCAATCACTAAAAATTAATCCTTTGGTTGATTAAAGGCAAAAAATGTATTACTTTAAAAAAAATTCACAAAATGACAAAAAAAAATTAAAATAAAATTATGAAAAAAGGGGAAATAAAAAAAAGGAAAAATAACAACGAGCAAGAGAAATAACAGCAAGCAAACGAAAGAGAAAAAAAACTGAGAAGTTTTTACTGAAAATTTTTATTGAAAATGTTTACTGAAAATTTTTACTGAAAATTTGTATTGAAAATTTTTACTGAAAATTTGTATTGAAAATTTTTACTGAAAATTTGTACTGAAAATTTTTACTGAAAATTTGTACTGAAAATTTTTACTGAAAATTATAATTTTTACTGAACATTTTTACTGGAAATTTTTACTGAAAATTGTTACTGAAAATTGTTACTGAAAATTTTTACTGAAAAATTCAAATTTGTATGTAAATTTTTACTCTCAATTATTAAACAAATATTTTATTATATTTAAGAAGATTCTGAACCTAATAAATGTAATTTTAAGCCTGATTAAACTGTATTTTTCTCGTGTTTTATGGAAACAATTGTAGTAATTGATTACACCAATAATTATGATATTGTAAATTACAACTGATAACTTTCTCATAAATTATATAAAGGGCAGACTAAGTATTTTAGTGGGCATTTTCAATTTGTTGCACTAAAATACTACAACATAACAAAAATATTGTTCTATTTGAAAAATAATTATTTCTTTCAAAAAATTATTATATTTTATTTTCCCATTTAAGATTATATAAATAATAATGCGTTATTTGGTGTTGTTATTTTTTTTATGTTTCGTGTGCTTTGGAATAAAGTCAACAAACGCTACATTGGAGAACTGTATGTGCTATAACATATTGGAGCCAGTCTGTGGATCCGATAATAAAATGTATCCGAATAGATGTGAATTCGAATGCGCAGCAAAGAGGCTCCGAAAACGTGGAAAAGTTATAAAAATTAAAAAAATCGGATACTGTTAGCCAAATAAACATAAAAATAAATAAAATATTTAATATGAATTTGATGTAAAATAAATAAACCAAATCTACGATTAAATAGTAAAAAAAAGATTTTTTAAAAATATTATATATAAAGAAAAATTTCATTTCAGAATTTTTTATTTTATATCATATTATGAGTTTTTTTTCTTAATTTTTAGAAATTTCGCAATACAATTAACTATTAAAGATTAAAGTGATAACAATCAATATAATTTCTTAAGAATTTTTGCGATTGTGCGAGTTTTTTTTTGAGTAATTACCAATAATGTATTGATAGTTGGGAAAACTTTATCAGCTTATAAAAGCTTAAATACAAATAAAGCATACGATAATCTATTTTCATTTACAAATAAATTGGTCATACAGGCAGTTAGAAGACTATCTTCGCCTATTTTTATTATTATTAGAAGATTAAAACGTATTTTGAAAATAATATTTTTAACTACTTCCATTTGAAATTAATTTAATTATAGATAACCATTATTAACAGTAAATCATTGATTAATACTCGTATATACTATTTAAAATTCGCGATACTTTTTGAACAGACCTCGTATGGGGAAAATTTTGTACCACACATTTTTGTTACTATTATTAAATAATACTTTACCCGTTTAGAATTATTATTATTAAAGTCTATTAGAAATCTATCACTTCACTTAATTAAATTCGGAAATTAATCAAAACCACAAAGCATAAATATTGATCCAAGTTTTGGTGGACTGACGTCAAGTCCAAGTTTTGCTGGTTTTTATTTTTTAAGATGAATTTCGTTTCGGTCTTAGAAATATCGCCAAATTTTTCTTTTTCTGTGTGAATAAATTTTCATTATGTATAAATTTTTTCATAAATTCTATTATATATTGATAAAAAGTTATTATTTTTATTTTCCCTAAAAATTTTACAAATTCCTCGGCATTTCCACCAATTTTTTGGGGACAATGCAAAAAAAGAATATTAAAAAAAATTAAAATTGATGATAAAAATATAAATTTGTTGAAAAAGTAGATTATATAAAAAAAATAATAATAAATTGATTTTTTATAAAACCCAACAAAAGTTAAGCATGTTAAGAAACTTAGATGGTTCTAAGTAGGCAATTAGGCGCAATTTGCATTGTAATGAAAACTACTTCTTCTGGAAAACAGAAATTTTGCAGATTTTTGTGTTTTTTGTTCTCTTTGAATAATAACGTTTTTTTATTTTTTTATCGAATAATAACGTTTTCGAATTCATTTAACATGAATTTTCTACAAATTATAATCGGGTTTTTCCCCTGAAAATTTTTACTGAAAATTTTTACTGAAAATTTTTATTGAAAATTTTTACCGAAAATTTTTACTGAAAATTTTTATTGAAAATATTTACTGAAAATTTTTACTGAAAATTTTTACTGAAAATTTTTACTGAAAATTTTTACTGAAAATTTTTACTGAAAATTTTTACTGAAAATTTTTACTGAAAATTTTTACTGAATATTTTTACTGAAAATTTTTACTGAAAATTTTTACTGAAAATTTTTACTGAAAATTTTTACTGAAAATTTTTACTGAAAATTTTTACTGAAAATTTTTACTGAAAATTTTTACTGAAAATTTTTACTGAAAATTTTTACTGAAAATTTTTACTGAAAATTTTTACTGAAAATTTTTACTGAAAATTTTTACTGAAAATTTTTACTGAAAATTTTTACTGAAAATTTTTACTGAAAATTTTTACTGAAAATTTTTACTGAAAATTTTTACTGAAAATTTTTACTGAAAATTTTTACTGAAAATTTTTACTGAAAATTTTTACTGAAAATTTTTACTGAAAATTTTTACTGAAAATTTTTACTGAAAAATTACTGAAAATTTTTACTGAAAAATTACTGAAAATTTTTACTGAAAATTTTTACTGAAAATTTTTACTGAAAATTTTTACTGAAAATTTTTACTGAAAATTTTTACTGAAAATTTTTACTGAAAATTTTTACTGAAAATTTTTACTGAAAATTTTTACTGAAAATTTTTACTGAAAATTTTTACTGAAAATTTTTACTGAAAATTTTTACTGAAAATTTTTACTGAAAATTTTTACTGAAAATTTTTACTGAAAATTTTTACTGAAAATTTTTACTGAAAATTTTTACTGAAAATTTTTACTGAAAATTTTTACTGAAAATTTTTACTGAAAATTTTACTGAAAAATTACTGAAAATTTTACGGAAAATTTTACTGAAAATTTTTACTGAAATTTTTTACTGAAAATTTTTACTGAAATTTTTACTGAAAATTTTTACTGAAAATTTTAACTGAAAATTTTTACTGAAAATTTTACTGAAAATTTTTACTGAAAATTTTAACTGAAAATTTTTACTGAAAATTTTACTGAAAATTTTTACTGAAAATTTTTACTGAAAATTTTTACTGAAAATTTTTACTGAAAATTTTTACTGAAAATTTTTACTGAAAATTTTTACTGAAAATTTTTACTGAAAATTTTTACTGAAAATTTTTACTGAAAATTTTTACGGAAAATTTTACTGAAAATTTTTACTGAAATTTTTTACTGAAAATTTTTACTGAAATTTTTACTGAAAATTTTTACTGAAAATTTTTACTGAAAATTTTTACTGAAAGTTTTTACTGAAAATTTTTACTGAAAATTTTTACTGAAAATTTTTACTGAAAATTTTTACTGAAAATTTTTACTGAAAATTTTTACTGAAAATTTTTACTGAAAATTTTTACTGAAAATTTTTACTGAAAATTTTTACTGAAAATTTTACTGAAAAATTACTGAAAATTTTACGAAAAATTTTACTGAAAATTTTTACTGAAAATTTTTACTGAAATTTTTTACTGAAAATTTTTACTGAAAATTTTTACTGAAAATTTTTACTGAAAATTTTTACTGAAAATTTTTACTGAAAATTTTTACTGAAAATTTTTACTGAAAATTTTTACTGAAAATTTTTACTGAAAATTTTTACTGAAAATTTTTACTGAAAATTTTTACTGAAAATTTTTACTGAAAATTTTTACTGAAAATTTTTACTGAAAATTTTTACTGAAAATTTTTACTGAAAATTTTTACTGAAAATTTTTACTGAAAATTTTTACTGAAAATTTTTACTGAAAATTTTTACTGAAAATTTTTACTGAAAATTTTTACTGAAAAATTACTGAAAATTTTTACTGAAAAATTACTGAAAATTTTTACTGAAAATTTTTACTGAAAATTTTTACTGAAAATTTTTACTGAAAATTTTTACTGAAAATTTTTACTGAAAATTTTTACTGAAAATTTTTACTGAAAATTTTTACTGAAAATTTTTACTGAAAATTTTTACTGAAAATTTTTACTGAAAATTTTTACTGAAAATTTTTACTGAAAATTTTTACTGAAAATTTTTACTGAAAATTTTTACTGAAAATTTTTACTGAAAATTTTTACTGAAAATTTTTACTGAAAATTTTTACTGAAAATTTTTACTGAAAATTTTTACTGAAAATTTTTACTGAAAATTTTACTGAAAAATTACTGAAAATTTTACGGAAAATTTTACTGAAAATTTTTACTGAAATTTTTTACTGAAAATTTTTACTGAAATTTTTACTGAAAATTTTTACTGAAAATTTTAACTGAAAATTTTTACTGAAAATTTTACTGAAAATTTTTACTGAAAATTTTAACTGAAAATTTTTACTGAAAATTTTACTGAAAATTTTTACTGAAAATTTTTACTGAAAATTTTTACTGAAAATTTTTACTGAAAATTTTTACTGAAAATTTTTACTGAAAATTTTTACTGAAAATTTTTACTGAAAATTTTTACTGAAAATTTTTACTGAAAATTTTTACTAAAAATTTTTACTGAACATTTTTACTGAAAATTTTTACTGAAAATTTTTACTGAAAATTTTTACTGAAAATTTTTACTGAAAATTTTTACTGAAAATTTTTACTGAAAATTTTTACTGAAAATTTTTACTGAAAATTTTTACTGAAAATTTTTACTGAAAATTTTTACTGAAAATTTTTACTGAAAATTTTTACTGAAAATTTTTACTGAAAATTTTTACTGAAAATTTTTACTGAAAATTTTTACTGAAAATTTTTACTGAAAATTTTTACTGAAAATTTTTACTGAAAATTTTTACTGAAAATTTTTACTGAAAATTTTTACTGAAAATTTTTACTGAAAATTTTTACTGAAAATTTTTACTGAAAATTTTTACTGAAAATTTTTACTGAAAATTTTTACTGAAAATTTTTACTGAAAATTTTTACTGAAAATTTTTACTGAAAATTTTTACTGAAAATTTTTACTGAAAATTTTTACTGAAAATTTTTACTGAAAATTTTTACTGAAAATTTTTACTGAAAATTTTTACTGAAAATTTTTACTGAAAATTTTTACTGAAAATTTTTACTGAAAATTTTTACTGAAAATTTTTACTGAAAATTTTTACTGAAAAGTTTTCTGAAAATTTTTACTGAAAATTTTTACTGAAAATTTTTACTGAAAATTTTTACTGAAAATTTTTACTGAAAATTTTTACTGAAAATTTTTACTAAAATTTTTACTGAAAATTTTTACCGGAAATATTTACTGAAAATTTTTACTGAAAATTTTTACTGAAAATTTTTACTGAAAATTTTTACTGAAAATTTTTACTGAAAATTTTTACTGAAAATTTTTACTGAAAATTTTTACTGAAAATTTTTACTGAAAATTTTTACTGAAAATTTTTACTGAAAATTTTTACTGAAAATTTTTACTGAAAATTTTTACTGAAAATTTTTACTGAAAATTTTTACTGAAAATTTTTACTGAAAATTTTTACTGAAAATTTTTACCGAAAATTTTTACCGAAAATGTTTACCGAAAATTTTTACCGAAAATTTTTACTGAAAATTTTTACTGAAAATTTTTACTGAAAATTTTTACTGAAAATTTTTACTGAAAATTTTTACTGAAAATTTTTACTGAAAATTTTTACTGAAAATTTTTACTGAAAATTTTTACTGAAAATTTTTACTGAAAATTTTTACTGAAAATTTTTACTGAAAATTTTTACTGAAAATTTTTACTGAAAATTTTTACTGAAAATTTTTACTGAAAATTTTTACTGAAAATTTTTACTGAAAATTTTTACTGAAAATTTTTACTGAAAATTTTTACTGAAAATTTTAACTGAAAGTTTTTACTGAAAATTTTTACTGAACATTTTTACTGAACATTTTTACTGAACATTTTTACTGAACATTTTTACTGAACATTTTTACTGAACATTTTTACTGAACATTTTTACTGAACATTTTTACTGAACATTTTTACTGAACATTTTTACTGAACATTTTTACTGAACATTTTACTGAACATTTTTACTGAACATTTTTACTGAACATTTTTACTGAACATTTTTACTGAAAATTTTTACTGAAAATTTTTACTGAAAATTTTTACTGAAAATTTTTACTGAAAATTTTTACTGAAAATTTTTACTGAAAATTTTTACTGAAAATTTTTACTGAAAATTTTTACTGAAAATTTTTACTGAAAATTTTTACTGAAAATTTTAACTGAAAGTTTTTACTGAAAATTTTTACTGAACATTTTTACTGAACATTTTTACTGAACATTTTTACTGAACATTTTTACTGAACATTTTTACTGAACATTTTTACTGAACATTTTTACTGAAAATTTTTACTGAAAGTTTTTACTGAAAAGTTTTCTGAAAATTTTTACTGAAAATTTTTACTGAAAATTTTTACTGAAAATTTTTACTGAAAATTTTTACTGAAAATTTTTACTGAAAATTTTTACCGGAAATATTTACTGAAAATTTTTACTGAAAATTTTTACTGGAAATTTTTACTGAAAATTTTTACTGAAAATTTTTACTGAAAATTTTTACTGAAAATTTTTACTGAAAATTTTTACTGAAAATTTTTACTGAAAATTTTTACTGAAAATTTTTACTGAAAATTTTTACTGAAAATTTTTACTAAAATTTTTACTGAAAATTTTTACCGGAAATATTTACTGAAAATTTTTACTGAAAATTTTTACTGGAAATTTTTACTGAAAATTTTTACTGAAAATTTTTACTGAAAATTTTTACTGAAAATTTTTACTGAAAATTTTTACTGAAAATTTTTACTGAAAATTTTTACTGAAAATTTTTACTGAAAATTTTTACTGAAAATTTTTACTGAAAATTTTTACTGAAAATTTTTACTGAAAATTTTTACTGAAAATTTTTACTGAAAATTTTTACCGAAAATTTTTACCGAAAATGTTTACCGAAAATTTTTACCGAAAATTTTTACTGAAAATTTTTACTGAAAATTTTTACTGAAAATTTTTACTGAAAATTTTTACTGAAAATTTTTACTGAAAATTTTTACTGAAAATTTTTACTGAAAATTTTTACTGAAAATTTTTACTGAAAATTTTTACTGAAAATTTTTACTGAAAATTTTTACTGAAAATTTTTACTGAAAATTTTTACTGAAAATTTTTACTGAAAATTTTTACTGAAAATTTTTACTGAAAATTTTAACTGAAAGTTTTTACTGAAAATTTTTACTGAACATTTTTACTGAACATTTTTACTGAACATTTTTACTGAACATTTTTACTGAACATTTTTACTGAACATTTTTACTGAACATTTTTACTGAACATTTTTACTGAACATTTTTACTGAACATTTTTACTGAACATTTTTACTGAACATTTTACTGAACATTTTTACTGAACATTTTTACTGAACATTTTTACTGAACATTTTTACTGAAAATTTTTACTGAAAATTTTTACTGAAAATTTTTACTGAAAATTTTTACTGAAAATTTTTACTGAAAATTTTTACTGAAAATTTTTACTGAAAATTTTTACTGAAAATTTTTACTGAAAATTTTTACTGAAAATTTTTACTGAAAATTTTAACTGAAAGTTTTTACTGAAAATTTTTACTGAACATTTTTACTGAACATTTTTACTGAACATTTTTACTGAACATTTTTACTGAACATTTTTACTGAACATTTTTACTGAACATTTTTACTGAAAATTTTTACTGAAAGTTTTTACTGAAAAGTTTTCTGAAAATTTTTACTGAAAATTTTTACTGAAAATTTTTACTGAAAATTTTTACTGAAAATTTTTACTGAAAATTTTTACTGAAAATTTTTACCGGAAATATTTACTGAAAATTTTTACTGAAAATTTTTACTGGAAATTTTTACTGAAAATTTTTACTGAAAATTTTTACTGAAAATTTTTACTGAAAATTTTTACTGAAAATTTTTACTGAAAATTTTTACTGAAAATTTTTACTGAAAATTTTTACTGAAAATTTTTACTGAAAATTTTTACTGAAAATTTTTACTGAAAATTTTTACTGAAAATTTTTACTGAAAATTTTTACCGAAAATTTTTACCGAAAATGTTTACCGAAAATTTTTACCGAAAATTTTTACTGAAAATTTTTACTGAAAATTTTTACTGAAAATTTTTACTGAAAATTTTTACTGAAAATTTTTACTGAAAATTTTTACTGAAAATTTTTACTGAAAATTTTTACTGAAAATTTTTACTGAAAATTTTTACTGAAAATTTTTACTGAAAATTTTTACTGAAAATTTTTACTGAAAATTTTTACTGAAAATTTTTACTGAAAATTTTTACTGAAAATTTTTACTGAAAATTTTTACTGAAAATTTTTACTGAAAATTTTAACTGAAAGTTTTTACTGAAAATTTTTACTGAACATTTTTACTGAACATTTTTACTGAACATTTTTACTGAACATTTTTACTGAACATTTTTACTGAACATTTTTACTGAACATTTTTACTGAACATTTTTACTGAACATTTTTACTGAACATTTTTACTGAACATTTTTACTGAACATTTTTACTGAACATTTTTACTGAACATTTTTACTGAACATTTTTACTGAACATTTTTACTGAACATTTTTACTGAACATTTTTACTGAAAATTTTTACTGAAAATTTTTACTGAAAATTTTTACTGAAAATTTTTACTGAAAAATTTTACTGAAAATTTTTACTGAACATTTTTACTGAACATTTTTACTGAACATTTTTACTGAACATTTTTACTGAACATTTTTACTGAACATTTTTACTGAACATTTTTACTGAACATTTTTACTGAACATTTTTACTGAACATTTTTACTGAACATTTTTACTGAACATTTTTACTGAACATTTTTACTGAACATTTTTACTGAACATTTTTACTGAACATTTTTACTGAACATTTTTACTGAAAATTTTTACTGAATATTTTTACTGAACATTTTTACTGAACATTTTTACTGAACATTTTTACTGAAAAATTCAATTTTGTATGTAAATTTTTACTCTAAATTTTTGAACAAATATTTTATTATAATTAAAAAGATTCTGAACCTAATAAAATTAATTTTAAGCCTTGTACTTTTACTGATTTGTTTTACTGATTAAACTGTATTTTTCTCGTGTTTTATGGAAATAATTGAAGTAATTGATTACACCAATAATTATGATAGCGTAAATTACAACTGATAATTTTCTCATAAATTATATAAAGGGCAGGCTAAGTGTTTTAGTGAGCATTTTCAATTTGCTGCACTAAAATACTATAACATAATAGAAATATTGTTCTGTTTGAATAATAATTATTTCTTTCAAAAAATTATTATATTTTATTTTCTCATTTAAAATTATATAAATAATAATGCGTTATTTGGTGTTGTTATTTTTTTTATGTTTTGTGTGCTTTGGAATAAAGTCAACAAACGCTACATTGGAGAAATGTATTTGCAATAAAATTATGGACCCAGTTTGTGGATCCGATAATCAAATGTATCCGAATAGATGTCAATTCGAATGCGCAGCAAAGAGGCTCCAAAAAAGTGGAAAAGTTATTAAAATTAAAAAAATCGGATACTGTTAGCCAAATAAACATAAAAATAAATAAAATATTTAATATGAATTTGATGTAAAATAAATAAACCAAATCTAAAATTTACTAGTAAGATTAAATAGTAAAAAAAAGATTTTTAAAAAATATTATATATAAAGAAAAATTCAATTTCAGAATTTGTTATTTTATATCATATTATGTGTTTTTTTTCTTAATTTTTAGAAATTTCACAATACAATTAACTATTAAAAACTATAGTGATAACAATCAATATAATTTCTTAAGAATTTTTGCGATTGTGAGAGTTTTTTTTTGAGTAATTACCAATAATGTATTGATAGTTGGGAAAACTTTATCAGCTTATAAAAGCTTAAATACAAATAAAGCATACGATAATCTATTTTCATGTACAAATAAATTGGTCATACGTGTACAGGCAGTTAGAAGACTATCTTCGCCTATTTGTATTATTATTAGAAGATTAAAACGTATTTTGAAAATAATATTTTTAACTACTTTCATTTGAAATTAATTTAATTATAGATAAACATTATAATTTTTATTTATATTGAAAATATTAAACTGTAAATTAAATATGTTATAAATAAAAATAAAAATTGTTGTAAATCATTGATTAATATATACGATATTTAGTCATATGTACATTATCAATAATACGATTTTGATAAAATGTTGACTATGACTATATATTTCGAATTAAATGCCCTTATCTTATCAAACATCCATAAACGACAAATTATTTATAGAAAATATTGTTGTAAAGATACACTAGGCTGGTTTGATTTTTTTAAAATAATTAATTACCGTCTGTCTTACTATATAGTATAATATTTTGGATTATATACATATATATGCACATGTACGGATATACAAGTGCATTTTTATTGATTGCAAATACGTATATACATAGTTATCTAAACAAATTTTATCAGCTAAAACTGTTAACTGAAAAGAAAATAAAATAGTCCCACCAAAATACAAACAGGTTCGATCACTCTTTCGTTTCGGTGATAGTATATGAGAATTAAAAGAGTGATAACCAAAGTTTTCATTTAGTTGGTTTTTAGCCTTTTATTTATTTAAGTGTAAATATAATGGATCATTTTAGATCTATTATTCAGAAGATTCATGGGAGAAATTTAAGACAATCTAAAGATTACAGTCCTGAACGAAAATATGAAAAAGGAATATTGGGCTCACTAGATCCATCGATGTATTTACTTATTGAGGTGATTTATAGGGCAAAATTTATATAAAAAAATGTTGTTTGGTAATATTTTATTATACTATTTTAATTATTTAAACAAAAGGTCTGTACTTAAATTTTTTTATAGAAAACTAAATTTTTAAAAAAAATAAACGCCATTAAAATATTTGTTTACACCTTAGATCAACGCCTACATATGAGAATGTATGTAAATTATTTTAGATATTCTTGAATTTCTTTTGTATTATCAGTTAGAAAAGATATATAAATATAATATTTTGAAAACTCAACGAATTATATTTATTTAAAAAAAACGTTTATGTATTTGTTTAATTAATAACATGTTAAATCTAAAAATTTGAATTATGCACAAAATCTTGACAATATGGCGGCGAAATCAGCTGTTTGAGAGAGCCATGTTGAATTAATGATAAATGACAGCGTCACGTCATATTTGCATATAATCAGTAGTAATCGTTTCGGCAACTTTTCTATAACATCTTAGCTGAAATTGGAATTTTTTAATCGAACACTATTAATTTAATTAGAAAAATTTAAATATAGTGGCAGAATTTCTAATAAGGATATATTATAAAAATGATGGTAATGAATTTCTTATAAAAATTATATGATAAATTTGACCGCGTCTTGTATTTTGATTATGATCGTATGTATTTGAACGGATTCTTTTTTTATTATTGTTTGTTAGAAAGAGGGGCGTTTCGCCCGCATATTGAAAATTACAATTTATACTAATGGACTACTTATTTAATTGTGAAATATCTGAGATGTTATATATAACATTGATTTTATATGTTTTAATTTATTTAGGATGGTACTGACGAAAGCGGTAGCCTACTTAAAGAGGCCAGTCCTACTACGGAAACAGTAGCAACGCCTGCTCAACCTACTCAACCAACAACACCACAATCGTTAGCTGAAAATAGTTTAGTTGTAGATATTTCGGATGCTCTTAGCGAAAAGGATAAAGTTAAGTTTACCGTCCATACTAGGACAACTCTGCCAGGATATGCCAAATCAGATCTATATGTTGTACGACAACATGAGGAGTTTGTATGGCTTCATGACAGATTTGAAGAGAACGAAGAATATGCTGGTTATATTGTAAATAAAGCCAATCAAATAGTGAAATTCATAGAAATAATAAAATATTTTTTTTTCTTCTAATTTTAAATAACAGATTCCTCCATGTCCCTCAAGGCCAGATTTCGATGCCTCGCGTGATAAATTACAACGATTAGGAGACGGCGAAGGCAATATGACAAAAGAAGAATTCAAAAAAATGAAATCCGAATTAGAAGCGTATGTTGAATTTATTTCTTAATCAAAAAACATAACTACATATTTTATATTTAATCTTTTTAAATAGTGAATATTTGGCAACATTCAAAAAGACGGTTGCCATGCATGAAGTATTCTTATCACGTTTAGCATCACATCCAGTTTTTCGTGAAGATCATAATTTAAAAGTGTTCCTCGAATATGATCAAGACTTGTGTGCAAAGCCCCGAAAAAAAATGGATATTTTTGGTGGTTTAGTTCGTAGTATTGGTAAAACAACCGATGAACTTTATTTAGGTGCTACTGTTCGTGATGTAAATGATTTCTTCGAAAATGAACTACAGTTCCTAACGGAATATCATGCTCATCTTAAAGAAGCATCATCTCGTTGTGAAAAGATGACCAATAAACATAAGGAAGTAGCAGATTCACATATTAAAATATCAGCAAGCCTTATGGAATTATCCACTTATGAAAAGGGCAATATGGAAACGTTTTTAGCGAAAACGGCTGAAGTATTCGAAAAGATTAGAGTAAGATTTTCAATCATTTTTTAAAAAATATCAAAATAATTTAAGCAAACAAATTTATTTAGAATATGGAAGGCCGAGTATCAAGTGATCAAGATTTGAAACTTGGTGATACGCTGCGTTATTATCAGCGTGATAGCGATGCTGCAAAAGCACTACTTATCCGTCGCCTTAGATGTTTGGCCGCTTATGAAGCTGCTAATAGAAATTTGGAAAAAGCAAGAGCGAAAAATAAAGACGTACACGCGGTAAGATTGCAATTAATTTTATTTTTACCATTATTAAACAACACAGTTAAACAAAACAAGAATCAATTTAGCAATCAAAGCCATTTGAAAATATATTCGTATTTATTTTTGCAATGCTGTAAATAAATGCTACCTAATATTATATTAACGCGATAATATATTATAAATTGTTACTTTTGTTAAATTTTCTTATCAAATTTAAACACATACTTTTTATTTGTTTTAATAAAACATATTAATTTAGAATTTATCTTTAAAACATCCGCTATCTGTGTTCCAACATTTCAATATTTGTTACTTTGAACATAAATACATAACACAAACAAATTACAATACAAAGCGAAAAGATTATGATGTGAATAATTATTTATACATTTGTTTTATTTTGCACATCCATTTTTCACTATTTATGTTTTAAAATGATTTCTTTGTATTCTGACTATATGCAGCCACTGGAAGTGCAGGAGGTAATTGAATAAATGTAGTTGTAGATAATATTATGGGTTCATTTGTATATAGTAGAAAATTTTGTTCCATCATAATTTTATTTTATCAGAACTAATCCTTTTTTCTTTTATTTTTTTATTGTTGGTAATAATTATAACTTTATTTTTTATTGACTGGCAAATTGTGCTTCTGTCCAAAAAAAAAAAATTTAAATATATTTTTATATAAATGCTAATTTTGTTGCATTATTTTTATACGGTATCATTATATTAAATAGAATATTGTATAATGTAAATAATTCATTTTATAATTATTTAAAGGCTGAAAATGCGCAAAGTCAAGCATGTGGAAAATTTGAAGCCATGTCGGCGAGAGGAAAAGAAGAATTGATTGGCTTTCGAACGCGACGAGTAGCTGCCTTTAAGAAAGGGTATGTACTCTAATGAATTGCTATTTCTTTCTTTATTATTTTCTAAAAAGTAAACATATCTTCTCTATGATTATAAATAATTGGAATTTAAGTAAATCTAAATATTATTAAAATCTAATATTTAGCAAATTCTTATCATCTAAATTCATATTACTAATATTTTGTTAGTAATATAGAAATAATAACAATTATACGTTTATTTTGCAGATTAATCGAATTAGCTGAACTTGAAATAAAACACGCACGCTCGCAATATGAATTTTTAAGGCAATCGCTTATCGCATTACAAGAGGTCGCCTGAAAATAACATTATTTTTATATTCCATCATTATATACTTCGATAATAATAATTCCAATCACGTTGGCATAAAAAAAAATGCAAAATAATGATCAAAAAAATACTATAATATAAATAAAATAGATATACCAACAAAAAAATGTTGAAACACAAATATATACATATGTGTGTATCGACAAGAGAATTATACATGCATTTATATATATTATATCTGCAATAAACAACAAATCTAAATATTGTATAAATGAGCAATTTTATTATTAATAGTTACAAAACGATCGAAAGTGCGCTACAAAAAATATTTCAAATCCAATGTAAAAAGAAAACAATGAATTTGTTAATGTATTATTATACATTTATATAAATAACAATTTACAAACAATACATTTCATGTGATGTGTATATTTAGAATTGTATGCAAAATATTGAGAGAGAGATAAAAAAATATTTCAAAATTTCGACTAAACATTGAAAAACGAATAATATGTATAAAAAATATGATAATATTAAAACTAGAAACAGATAATAAACGGGATTTACCATATATTTTTACAAAATTGGCCGAAAAAGAAAAAAAATTTAAAATTACTGTTTATGAATTTAATAAAGGAGAAATTTTTATTAATCTACAAGAAATAAGATACGAGAAAGAAAATTTTTTACACAATATATAAATATTATTATTCAAAATATATCTCTTTTATAGTGATTCAAATTTTTACTTTAAATATAGATACAGATGTATATTTCTACTATAAAAGTGAAAAGAAGAAAGAAATTATGATTGGAATAAGTTAACGCATGTTTAAAAAATATATTTATAATTATTTTTTATTATTGCAATTTATATATATTATTAATATTACGATAATTATTATTAATCATTAATTATTATTATACCTCATTAATATTATTATTCAAAATAAAATACATATTTTTTTATCGTAAATGTTTGTTAGTGAAATTTTCCAAATTATACGCTTAAATAAATGTTTTTGCTCGTTTGTTTTGTTTTCGAATATTTTTTTTTTACATATTTTGTTAAAATAGTTTTTGTCATTTATATTATATTATATTATACATATTATATTAGTTTTTTATCTCAAATAAATTATTGAATATACATTTTGTGTTTTATATTTTTCCCCTACTGAAAATAAACAATTTATTATTATTATTTGATTTATTTCTTGAAAATTATTTTCGATTCAAAGTTATTGTTTTTGTTATACAGAACAAAATTCACCTTTACAAATTGGCATATGTGTATTACTAATATTTTGTTAGTAATATAACGTACTTTTCTATTTTGCTCAAAAACAAATAAGCAAACAGTCTAATACAATATAATAACATTGCTAGAATCAAATTGCCTCCAAAAAAATATAATAAATTATTAAAAAATTTATTATAATAAAACTAAAAATAAACATTATTAAAAAATACTCTCAAATTATTTATTTAATACTAACAAAAAATTAAGAATGTAATGTTAAGATTTTTTATGGACAAAATTTAAAAAAAAAAATTAAAATTGTAATATTTTTGAAAATGTAATAAAAGAAATTGCAAAATATGAATTATTTGATTGTTTAAAAAAAATTGAAATTTAAGCAAATGTACTTAACACTTTTAGATAACTTACAAGCCGAACTAAAATAACAATAAAATTTTTTTCAGTATTTTTGTACTAACAAGGCATTAACCATAATTTCTATTATTTATTTAATAAGTCTGAATAATTATGGAGATTTCAAACATTTACAATACAATTCCTAAATAAATATTGTAACTGTAATTCATAAAGTACGCAGCCATTTTCGAGGTCAATATTCTCGAATTTGACAGTTCTTTTGCTTTGACATATTCTGAAACAGTTGATTGCTTAGATTATAAGGACTGTAAGACTGATTGAAAAAAATATTTTTGACAATTAGAATGTATATCTGCAAATTTTCAGAAGTCCTTTTGGATATTAGAAAAAAAATTAGTTAATATACAAATATAACCACATAAAAATAAATTGTAAAAAGGAATCATCTGATATAACATGGAAATACAGAATAATTCAGATAGTAAAACTAATGGTAATCATAAAATTCCATAAACAACAACGTTGGTAATTTGCTTAACAAAAATTTGTTCTAGAACTTCTGGTTGAAAATGATCACTTGTATCATTATGCTTACCATCGTGTTAGTACATACGATCCTAATATGTGTTCTGCAGCGAGGTTTAGTCCACCTTATGAAAATGCACAAACCGAAACAAATACTTCCGGAGTATATGAGAATCCAGTCTTAATAGCCAATCATGGGACTATCGATTCTATAATAACCGCAGCAGAAAGTATTCAATCATATCATGTAGCTTCTGGTGGTCGCCAATATGAAGAATATCATCGTCCAGGTCATTTAACAGAACAGAATCCAGCAATTTATATTCAAAATGAGATTAACCATGTCCAGACAATTGATTCAACTTGTAGCGGTGAACAACAGATTCCAGGCGCATCTAATACTACTACATATTCCCATCAAATAACAAATGAACAAGCAACGGAAAATGTAGTTGCATCTGAAACAATACAAATAGTACTAAGGCAAACATCGAACGGGAATTTCTACCAAAACTTTTACGTTAATGACGAAGTTCGAGAGTCCGGACATTTGATGGGATTAGTGCAAATAGAAAATCATACCGATGGAATTTACCAACAGCAGTGTGCTATTGATAAATCTACTTTTGATATGGCAACAATTTTATGTGGAAAATTACCAGATGGTGGGGATTTAATCGAGACTGAAGATAATTTTAATAATTTAAGTGCAGAAATAATAAATAACGCTGCACCTCATACAGAAGAATTTTTAGCAGGAACATATAATTCAATAGAACAACAACATCAACATCATTCTGCCATTTCTTTACACGACAGAGATCAACAGCGAATTTTACTTGAAAGCACCATGTCACCATTGCGTGCGTACTCCACTCCATTAAATTTTATATATCTCATAATAAAATGCTTTCATAATTTTTTTTTAGTTGCTGCTGTAAACGATATAACACAGAGAGATGCAGAACGGCAATGCTATCTACATCAAAATCCCGATAAAGAAACCAATTTAGATATTTTTACTAATATTGTAACACAGCGTATTCTAGATACGAATGAACAAAGTAGAATATTTGATCATGACAAAAATGAGTTTGTTGATATTAGCGAAATGCAAAATATCAATCGAGCAATATCGAAAGATTTGAATCAAAAACCGTACGGATTGATAGATGATGATGAGTGCTGTAAGAATGAATACAATACTAATATAAGTCACTCTAAAAATATATTTTAATAATAAAGTTTCAATACAGTTTTAGTATCAGATAAACCAGTAGAAACTAGAGCCAGAGCTAGCCTGCCGACTTCATACTTGTACTTCGGAAAGAGTGGAGTTTTTGTAGAAGGTATTGAATTTTTTCGTATTAAGAAACTTCTCAGTTCTCATGCCTGATCCATACATTGATGATTCTGGTTTATCAGTCGAAAATTCGGAAAATGGGTATATCTTTGCCTGATTTTCAATAAATCGCGTATCGAATTTAACGTGTAATTCTGGTTTAGTAAAATTCGATTTAAATTCGCTGATCAATCCATTATTTGGAACATTTTTTACTGTGCATGGAATGGGCCGAACTGAACGTTCATTCAGTTTCGGTCCTTTAGTTAAACTCTTCTCTTTATTATCGGCATTTTGTGATTGTGGCGATATTCCTAACCAATTCCAAACGGTTATATAATCTTTACTACCAATGCCATTTCTTCGAACATCGGAAAAAGGCGCGTGTGTAATCATTGAAGTCGTCGCCAATAATTCCATATTCTTTGAATATCCTGGTTTATCCGGATCAATAGTTGTTGTCGTTTTCTCAAAATTACCAAAAAATTGATTTATGGCCTTTTCAGGAATTGTTTCACGAACTGGTAGTGGTTTTCGATCATAATCATTTTTGTAAGTAGTTTCATATTCATTTAGTGCTTTTGGTGATAGTCCCATTTTATCAGCACTAGTTGGAATAAATTTTAAGCGCCTATTGTTCCAAGGAAGGTTTGCCTTTGGCAAATTATTACCATCGTCTAACTGTTTGTAATAATATAGATATATATATATATTATATATGCACAAAAAGACATTTTCTCAAATTACCTTCCAATTATAAGCAGCTTTCGATTCACTCTTGTAATCGTATTTCATTTCTTTATTGCCAAGTACCTTACATGGATCTTGTTGAAATAATTTCATTTTAACTGGTATATCTTTATAATTTTGCATTGCCACTCCTGTTGTTCTAAAATCTTTATTGCATTCAATCGGTTTATTATAGTCAATATAAGAAAATACATTTAAATTTGTTCGATTAGAATTCTGAATATGTGTATTTGCAGTTGCCATAATTTTACTATTTATTAACTTTATAATTTATGCACACGAAAATTTATTTAGAAAAAATTTTCTTATTAATTTTTTTTTGTTCCAAGCGATAAATAAACAGTGAATATTAATGAATATTTATAAATGTACAAGAGATAAAAATGTTTTGTTTTCTAGTAGACACCGGCTTTCGGTTTCTATAGAAACAATGTTTGGCGTTTTGTGGTTATTGTTTTATGGTAACCATGATTACTGTAGATAATTTTAAATGGCTTTAATCATTTTTAGTAGAAATTTATAAATTTACGCCCATTTTTCGTAGCTTATGAAATTTGTTCATTGCAGAAGTTATCTAGAAATTTACCCCTATTCCGTTGAGGTGTATATTACGTACACCTTATTATTTTACAATTATCATTGATTAATTACATATTACACTATGTATTAGTTAGTGAAGGATTGATAGGATAGAGGAGTATAAAATATAAATGATTGAATAAAGGCCTTATGATTTTCTGGTTTTTTTTCTCGAAAACAATTTCTTTGTTTACTCAGATATTTTTGGGCAATATTCCAATTCTTTGTTTTTCCACCAATTTATTTATTTGTATTTTTTTTTAAATGAGTCATATTTTCTTTAGACAAATATAAAAATATAATATATATTATATGTAATTAGTGCTTATGAACTTTGTTTTTCATGTTGAAAGTTCCTTTGCCTCTACTTATAAGTTAATCACCTATAATATTAAGCTAGAATCGTGAATTATAGAAAAGAACTAGTATAGTCTTTATTTCTATAAAAAAAATTTCAATGCAAAATCTTATAATCTTATTGAAACTGTATATGAATGCAAGTAAGGAGTATTGAAATTAAATTTGAACCATGATCTTATATGAATTTCAATGAAGTGTATTTATAGTTTGAATTTCGATTATGATTTAAGAACCTTTAAGAATCTTCTTAATACTAGAAAATCGAAACAATTTATTTATATATCCATTTTCATAAAAATTAACTACTAATTAATTAAAAAAATGTTCGATTTTTTTTTCAGAACCCTCAGTTTTTGCCAAAAAGGAGATTCCATTAAAAACAAAATTCGGACCGTTCGAAGGTGAAATCCGCCAAACACGAGATGATGTTATCGATGTGTTACGATTCCAAACATCAAGAATATATCCACTGCTACTCTTGGATCGAACAAAAATATTAGAAGTAGCTAATGAAAGTCAGTAAAATGTATTTTTTTGTGTTTATTTGTTATTAATCAATTATAATATATCGTTTATATTTAATAATATTTTCAGATATGTCCAATTGGATGCGATTTGTTCGAATGGCAACAACGTTTACTGAACAGAATTTATTGCTGTTCGAAGACTCTGGAAAATTATATTTCAAATGTTGTCAAGCAATTATTCCAAAGCAAGAGCTCCATGTGGGATATAGTAAAGAATATGCTGAGAAGCATGGTTTAAAAGTACTTATACCATCTGAAAATGAGAAATGTGATATTTACAATAAAGAGAATCCATGGGTATGCTTTGAATGCGATCAGAGATTTCCCACATCCAAAGAAATGCAAAATCATTTAAATGTTCACGATCCTGACGAACCAAATAATCGTGGTACAAAATCAAGTAAACGTGGTCGTCGGACAAAGCGGCGAAAACCAAAGTGTCTAAAATTAAGGAAAAACACATCGAACGGATGTTTGATTTGTCTTAAAGTATTTATGACTAGGGTTAGTTTAAAGAAGCATATGGCTGTGCATGCAGCTGGCAAACGTTCAGAAAAAATTACTAACAACTCTAAACCAACGTCCCGATGTAATATTTGTTATAAAAAATTTAAAAGTGAAGATAAATTGAAGGTATGGCGAAAAAAAATTTAAATTATTCAATTTCGTTTTGGGAGTATAATTAATTTTTCTACATAGGCACATCGAATAATGCATGTTAAAAATGAAGAGAAGCCTTTTTCTTGTAATATTTGTACACACCGTTGTTCAACAGCAACTGCCCTGACTGCACATATAAAAAGTCATACAAGTCGATATTTTAATTGCGTTTATTGTTCGGCTACATTTAAGCATGTAGCCATCTTCAAGGAGCACGTCGAAGTACACGCTTCTAATGGAATGTTCCCTTGTACGATTTGTCAGAAGGTTTGCAATTTTTGTTAATTGAACTTTAAATATTCCAATTTTTTTTAGTGTTTTGTGCATTAAGAAAATTAAATTTTCAACAAAAGCAAAAACAATTAATTGTAATGTTTTTACTTTTACAGCAATTTCGAGAATATTATTTAATTAGAAAACATTTGAAAGTATTTCATCCGGCTGTAAAATATTCCTGCAATGAATGCGGTAAACAATTTTTGAGTATGAACTTTTTGCGAAGGCATAAAGTTTGCCACTCAGAGAAACGGGATTTCCTGTGTTCACATTGCGGCAAACAATTTAAAAGAAAAGACAAACTTCGCGAGCATATTATTCGAATGCATTCGGAGAATAGAAAAGCTCGAGCTCGAAGAAAACCTATGCAACGGCAAATACCAAACGATGTATATTCAACTGCAGAGATGAAACCGCACGCTGATGATGATCATCGACGGAATATGAATGAATCATTTGCGGAAAACATCCAAGGCGATTATCAACAGTTTACATTTAAATGCATTCATTGTATGGTTGGCTTTAAACGTCGCGGAATGCTCGTCAATCATATGGCAAAGAGACATCCAAACGTGGCAATTGAATCTGTCCCCGAATTGAATATGCCAATTTCACGACCACAATCTTTGTTCCGTTGCCAATACTGTAGCAAAGTGTATCGTAGCAATGCCAAAAGGAAATTGCACATATTGAAAAATCATCCTGGACAGGATCTTCCACCCCCACTTCGTAGCAATGCAGCAATTTCAGAAACATTTTTAGAAACTATTGGTAATCTAACAACAGAACCCCATAGGTGCAAATGGTGCTATAAACAATACGTATCACGTAGTCGACTATTGCAACACTGCAGAAAAGCACATCCGCATATACAGAATGACTTCGATTTCGAAGCTGATGTGAGAATCTACCAAGATGACAACTACAAGAATTATTATGCAAACTCCACGGTAGATTTCTATCGGCCGCCCGATTCGCCCGAAAATAAATTATTAAAACTTTCATCAGCAGCACTTGAACTTTCATCAATCGAAGACCCTAAATTCTTCGATCTTCTCAATGAACGCTCACATACTCTTGACCATAATAGCAACCACCCATCACAACCGGACACTTCTGAAATTGATGATCAAACAGATTGCAGTGGCAATGATCATACTGACACTAATATTGTACGCAATGAGAATGGCTTCTCGAAAGTCGATGTTAATTTTAAAGTTATTGAAAGTGAATTTAATGAGACGTCATCAAATGGCGAACTAAATCGTTTTCCACAACTTTTTGAGGAATCAATAGCTTGTATCTGAAAAGAAAAATAAATAAATTAGAAAATTAAAACAAAAAAACCCAAGCTATCGATAAAATTTTCATATTTTTAATTCGAATTAATTTCATATTCTTGAATTAATCTCGCTTCTAAAATTTGTTATAAGTATATTTATAAAATATCTAAAAACAATGAACATTTTTAATACAATTATTTTTCGTTATTCTTTATTGTTTTTAATTTAAAAAAAGAACAAACAAACATTTTTGCCATTTATAATTTTTATCTATTAAATAAATTTGATTTCTATTTATAAGTTATTTATATATGTTTTTTTTTTTAATTTTGCGAATAAATATGTATGTAAAATGCAAAATTAATGAAAATTAAACGATAAAAATGTATAAGTACCGTTGAAAAAATTTTTTTTCCTATTTTAATCATTTTTCTTGAAGATTTATTTTCATTTAATTCATATAGTTAAAATTAACATGATAAATAAAAAATACCTAAACTTCTACATATTATTATTAATTATCCTGCAGTATGTACTAACTCTTATCGTTTAAATTTAAATGCGGTTGTTGTTGACTTTGTCGCTTATCTCGTTTTTCCTTTTTCCATGATATAATGCGTTCCTTCAATTCACTCATAGGAACTAACATATCTTCGGTAAGTTTTTGACGATTAAATGGATCAGTATTGCTATTTAGTAAATGTCTAGTGATGATTGCACGGTCCATAATAGTACCAGATGGAAGACAGACTGGGTCGGCCATTAGTGTATCCATAAGTGGATCTTTAAATTCATCTGGTGCATCAGCATATTCATCTTCATTTTGTTGATTAGCCACTAAAAAGAAAAACAAAATACATATATATGCATTTTTTTTTTAATTAAAAATAAACTAGGAAATGAGCATATCAAAACGGAAATAAAAACTGTTTTCCACTAACCGTAAATATCGTGTGCTTTCGATAATAACAATCGAAACTTTTCAACTTGAATTGCTGGCCGTATACCATTTCGTTCGATTCGTGATGCTGCATCGTCAAATAAATGTTTTTCGAATGATCTTTCATCGGCAGCCAATGCTGTTGCAAATGTATCACAGTCAAGATGCAAGTATATATCAAAAATTTGACCTAAAAGACGTCGGGGCTCCCAACCATATTTGGTTGGATTTCGAACTTTTAAATCACTACATTTTGGACCGCACAATTGTTGTAAATTGAAATTCAACATTGAACTAAGTCGATCGATCAGCTCTGGTCGAAGGAATGGCTCTTTAATATCCATCTTTTTTTAAATTAAAAAATGGTACAACAATAAAAAAAAAAGAAATTTGAACAAATTGAAAAATATACTCACAGTCAAATAATGAAACATGTCAACTGTTTCCCGAGCCAAAGTTAAATATGAACGGCACTGTCGTTCATCTTGAGAAAGTTGTCTTGTTCGTACTTGTTGTTGCTCAGTTCCAAGTTCATTCCAAGCTACTTCATCATACATTAGTACCTTAATTGTGAATTCATTAAAATATCAATTTTTTCCCATTTTAAATCTATTTTGAATATGGACATTATGTAGGAACTGGCTTACTTGTATTTGATGTATTCGTTTTAAATATTCTAAACATTCATCTAGCAAAAATGTTGTATCATTCATTAGCATATTGATGAATTTCACGAATTGAGTTCCTGTCTTTGATTCGCTTATCATTACTTGTCGATGTACTGGACTTTCCCACATTCCTTTAAATAAATGGCTTATATGATATCTATAATATAGAAGAGATGAAACAATTTATTATGAGTTGGGAGAAAAACGAGAAAAACTATTCTTGCCTTATTGTAAATTTATCATAAAATTCAGTACTTTGTCCTGTTGTTTCGATGTCTGTATAAAATTTCATAAGAGAGCTAACGAGCACAGTTTGAGCTAAGTCATGATTTAATATCTAAGAGTTATTGGAAATTTTTTTAAATAATTAAATAAAGGTTAAAAAATTATGGGAAACAAAATATTCAAAATTTCTCACAGCTGATAGAAGTGTATTCCCTGGTTGAATGCATGCTGCAAATACGAATAATACTTCAACTAATTTGGCAGTGACATATGGATTTTTAACACAATGTAGACCGCATACGCAAGTCAATAACCAAGTTAATATTGAGGAATCGAGACGAAGAAGTTTACGAGCATCTTCGGGACAATGTTGCATTGCAAACAATATAAATTCTGCGATATCGTCAATATACCATTCGGGCAGTGCTGAAAATACTTCATTCGGTTTTAGTTGCGGTGGCGCAATTTGTGTTATGAAAGGCCCTTCAATTTTTCGACCTTCCATTTGATATAATAAAAGTTCACAAACTGTTGAATAAAAGTGCAGACATGATAATACAATTTTTGGATCGAGTAAACTAATTTCACTGCAAATTTTCGACCTAGAAAAACAACAAATAATCACTAATTAATAAAATTTAATGTTTTTTTTTGGGTGGAATTTTTTATTTATAACGATTAAAATTCTAAATTATATTAGTTAATTAAAGAAAGGTGAACAAACCTATTTAGTTTTCTTAGTTGTTTCATCCATCGATCTCGGAATTGTTTATTACGGTTTGCAAATGGTGTATTCTCCCATTGGGATTTAGATTTATCGATTTCTTCGATCATTTTTTGTAACTCTTTAATAACACGTATTTTCTTGCTATATCGCTGAATAGCAGGCATTATGCCCAAATGAATCGCTTGTAATCCAAAAAACCAACAATGTGTTTGGAAATTGGGCTCTTCCCATGTTTGAGATTTTCCTTTATTAAATCAAAAACAACAAAAAAAATGGTTGAGCACTTTATATGAAATTTATGTTTTAAACACACTTACGTAGTTTTTGTAACCACTCCGAATATTCCTCCGAATCAAAACGCAATTTTGTATCCTTTTGAATACATATTAAAGAACTTGGATGAAACGGATAGAGTGGATCGACACGATCTAATTTTATCTTTTCCGAAAGATGCTGAAGTACAAGCATCAAATTCAGCATGAATCCATCACGGGCTAAAGATTTTTCATCGGAAGCTATTTGAATCCGTCGATCATTTGTTTCCAGAATTGTTGATATGTATTTGAGCATTATATTTCTTGTAGACTGATTAGCAAGAAACGAATAAAATACCGCATGCATTTCAACGCGCATCGTATTTAATTGCTATATTTAAAAAAAAAGAGAATTATTACTATTATTAATTTAATATAGTTTTCTTACCAGTCGATATTTGCCGGAGAGGGTACAAAATTTTGTTTGTAAAATTTTATAATTTAAATCAGCAAATTTTGGTTGTTCATCGGCAAACAATGATACAGCCATAAATGGTCCCAAATAACTACACTTAACAATCTCTCTACCTGGTGTTGTTGTGCAGAGGTTTGGGAGAAAATTATCTAGACTTGCGATGAGATTACATATTGGCCGAATATTATTTATGCGAATTGATACGAGGTTTGTTAAAATTTGTATTTGTTCCATTGGAACATTAGCAATCGTACATGCTCGCTGCATATCCATAAATAAATCTATTAAAAGAGGATTGAAAATACGCCTAAATATATCTGTATTTGTATGAATCTCATTAATAAGATCTTGTAAAAACACATCGGGCAACAGTCCTCGATACAGTAATTCTAACACAGCTGATCGTTCTGTATTAAAGTGTAAGTTTTGTATGAAACCATCACATAGTAATGTAATTGCGTGCTGAATTATTTGTTTTCTAGCCATTTCGATTTCAGTCAATTGATCTTTAACTAATTCAGTCTTTTTGTCCGCACAATTATTCCATTCCGATTGTGTGCGGCTGTGGCATTTCGAAAGATATATTAAGGCAGACTGCTTTGGTGTACATAACGCTTTCAAATTAGGTTTCGGACATCCCAATATAAGCGATGCATCAGTTGAAGAGTTAAAACAAACATCTGGAGATGATGCTGCTGCTGCGGATGTCGATGGTAGCTGTGTGGAAAATTCACTTTCATCATTTTTTAATTTCTTTGGCGTCGACATAGAAGCCTGATCGTCATTATCCATTTTTTCAGTATGCTCCCCATCCCCATATTTCATGATAATTTCAACTATGACATTAGATACCAATTCGTTATACAATAAATTTTCTTCATCGTTTAGACCGAGATAATACTCGGCCGTATGCGGACAGAAAATTTCACCATCACAATAATCTGACCATGTTGCATTAAATATACGAGATAGACACCGTTCCACTTCACGTTCAATTATTGGTTTATCGACAATATTTATATCGATTTCCATATTCTCAATACCTGAATCACCATCAAAATAGTTTTCCATCAACACTGTTGAATTGTCACAATAATTCTCATTTTCCATATCTATCGATTCCTTTGATTTATCTTCTATACTTATATTTAAATCATTGGTATTTTTTTCAATTTCACTTTTTTCATTTTCATTATTATTTAGTTTTGGTATCAATAATATTGGAGTGTTTGGTGGTGTTTCTGTAGAAATATCTGCAAACGATGTGGATGGATTTCCCGTTGAAAAATCAATCTTTAACAATCTTGATACGTTAGCAACATTTGTATTTATCTTAGTAGATTCTATAACAAAGTAAATTTTTTTTTTTTACAAAAATAATATTACAATATTTCAATTGCTAAAAATACCTTTAAGAGCAGTATCATTTTCTAGCAATAAATTTTCCTCTATAATTCGATTTGTTCTTGAATTTTCTTCCTCAGAATCTTTTTCACATAATTGGTTAGCAATACTCGTAGCACCAACATTTGCAGACTGAATAGGCTGTTCTGAGGAATTAGCCACACCAAGCCGTCGTAAACGCCGTGAACGTATCTAAAAGAAATTTTTTTTTTAAAATATTACTAATTCTAAACTTTTCAAAATAAAAATTATTATATTTTTAAAAAAAAATTATAAACCTCTTCAGGAGTCAATTCACTCATTTTAACAGAATGTCAAAAAATTATCTTCCACTTAAATATTCACAACAAAACTGATTTCTTTGATTTCTTTGTGTGATCTTCGAGGTAAAATTTTTTTTTCTCTTTCAATAATTTTGGCAGTCTGAGGACACTTCTTTGTTATTATTAATAATGCGTACTTGTTTTATTATTTTAATTCGTCGAAATCGAAATTTCACTTTTCATATGAAAATAGACACAAATAATTCGTCATCGAATTAATATATTTACAAGAAATTCACTAACAGTAAAAATTCGTTTTTGACCTAAGTTGATAATTGCACAAGAAAAATAAAACAAACAAAATTTTCCTTTGATTGAAAAGTTTTCTTCAATACTTGTTACTTAATTAATCAAATATTAATATTATTTTAAAATATCACTTATATTTAATATAAAATAGCAACCGTACTGAATTGTCTAATATTTTTAAATGAATTATTTTATAATATTTCTAATTTATTCCGAGATTCAATACAAACTTTTGAAAGCAACGAAACTGCTACATCACTATTCTAAAATCATATTGCCACTACATATTTTCAAAGCAGCGATGAGAACTGCTGAATTCCAACTTAACCACACGTCCTACCATATACACGCAGATTAAATTTACTAACTAATATTATTTTTTTTTTTGAAAGTCCATTAAATAATAAATTGCAATTGATTTGATATTTTCTATGATAACAGACATACATTTTTCTCTTAAATCGATCCATTGAAATATATTTACTATTCATATATTTTTTAAATCTAATGCTATATATCGTTGAAATTAATGAATATTTTGTAGTAATATTTCGAAACTACAAAAATATATTCGTTAATGTAGTGAAATTAGAAAATGAACAATTAGCAGAACAAATTAATCCTAACTTTATATACATTATAGAAAAATTATATATAAAAATGAATTTATAATTATTATTTCTTAGCATATTTTTCGTCTCTTCTGATTTGATATTATATTTAAAAGAAAAAAACTTATACGTTATTAATACAATATTAAAAAAATAAATTTCATAAAATTATTTTATTTTTTATATTAGTTTAATTAAGAAATTAAATTTTTAAATTTAACACTTTGTTCCCAAACAATAATTATCCCGTTAAAAATATATTGATTTTATAATTTATTTAAGATAGTTCTTTAATTATTAATTATAAAAAGTAATATATAATTAAAAATTAATAAATAAATATAAATTATAACACGATGACCGTAATTGTTTGAAATTTATAACACTTTCAGAATGATATCCATATGTGCAAATTTCAACAGTTTATAAAAAAATAGCTTATTACCTAAGCATATATATAGACTAATTTCTTGAGAAAGTTTTCACATTCATTTTTGACATTTATTATCATTAGATGTTACCCTGACGTGCATAAGTGCAAATAAAAACGTATATTAGAGTAAAAACAAAAATTGTCAAAACAATAATTATTAAACAATTGAGATTTAAAAAAAAAACAATCTCAATTAAGTAATATCACTTAGCAAAAGGAAATAATGTTATCAAATATATTCATTTTTCTGTAATATTTATACATTTGATAATATTGTTGTATTCTCAGCATCAGGTACAGCAGGTTATATTTTCTGATGTGCATATGTACATATTTATAAACGACTGAGTACCTTTTCAAATAAATCTATTTCAAAATATACTCATGATAACAAATACACAACAAACACTTCTATAATTTCTATAGTGTAAGTGCTTGTTTCCATTGGTGGACTTGACCTCGTTTTTGTGAGCGAGACGAAGAGTGCGGGTCGGGGGGAAATAAACCAAAAACTTTTGAAAAATATTTTGCGTTCAACCGTTTCGTTCCATGTTCTACCTTACAATCGTTTCATATATGTCAAATAATATCATAATTTTCGAGCTGCCGAGCAAGAAGGTTGTGTTGTGTTAAAATTTAATATTTTTATTTGATATTTCAGGTCAAGATTATGAGTTCTACGATTTATATTACTATAAATCTAAGATTTATATTATTATTTTTATAATTATATCACATTATTAAAGGTTCATATTAAAAACAGAAATATTCGATTTGGGAGTAGTTTCTGTTTTAAATATTTTCGTAACAGATGTGAGGCATAGTGTATGCAGGTATCTTGAAAACAAAAAAATATTAAATTTTCCCTTATGTCAAGAGAAAACTCTTGACATATACATACGCTACCGCTGTATGCAGTGTTCCGATTCCAAACAGACCTCTACCACCGATCTAACTCATAAAAATCAGTTGCCGCCATCTTGAAAATGTCAAATAAATCTATTTTTCAACCGGGTCAAGTCCACCAGTGAAAACACGAAGAGCTCAAGTCAAACAGCTGTCAAGTCCACCAAGTGGAAACATCGACTAAATCACTTAGTATGAGACTATAAATTATTTGACTATTACTAGTTAAATATTATTCACAAAATGTAATTCATTCGACATAGTTGTGTTTTGTATTCTCAGCAATTTCTTTATACGTACATATAATATTGTTACTAATTAAAATACTTTAAAAAATATTATTTTTAGTGCAGTTAATTTGTAAAAATTTAGTAATACGAACAGAAAATGGAAAAAGTACAAATTAATGGTCTCATTGATGGTGAATTGATTAAAGAATGCAAAAATTTAGGTACGGCGTTTTGTACTTTAATTGATGAATTTCCAGTATTATTAAAAAAATTACTATTATATTTACAGTAGAAAATAGTTAATTTTTATTTATATTTCAACATTTTTAATTGCCATTCCCGACATTGGATTTAATTTTTTCCGCATTATTTGCAATAATTTCAAAGTATTTATTTTTTCTTTAGTTTTTTTTTTTGATTTTGCCCTCAATATGCAACAAAGCTAATGCGAGTTAAATTAGAAAAACTTTTATTATTTATTATATTTTCCATAAAACGTAGAAATTTATTAGTTTTTGGGTGCTTTTCGACTAAAAATATTTGAAGAAAAGCTAGTTCTATATAAACATATACATATATACATGCATGTTTATTTATAATTGAAATTTTGTTTTTTTTTTTGTTTAATTTTTAATTTTTTTATTTGATAATACAAACATTTTTAGACCGATCAGTACAAGAATTGTTAAATGCAGCAGTTGAAGTTAGAAAACAAGCTTACTGCCCATACAGTAATTTTGCTGTTGGTGCAGCATTACGAGCTGAAAATGGTGAAATTTTTACTGGATGTAATGTTGAAAATGCATCATACGGTGGAACAATATGTGCCGAACGTACTGCAGTAGTTAAAGCCGTAAGTGAGGGACACAGAAAATTTACGGCACTTGCAGTGGTCGCATACCAAGAGACAATGTTCACAACGCCGTGCGGAGGTTGTAGGCAATTTTTACATGAATTTGCTACGGAAGATTTCCCTGTATATGTAGCAAAACCATCCTTAATCCGAGTACTATGCACGACCGTAAAAAGTTTACTGCCATTGGGATATACTGGATCAAAATAATCAAAAAAAAATACATACGACTATGAGAACTAATATAAAACAATATCATATAATCCACAATTATGATATTTACGCACAATCTTTGCTTTGGTGTTTGTTTTTACTTTTTTTTATTTTAGAAAATTTTGATAGGAAATAATGTATACATATAACTTTATTATTAAGTTATACTATATTAAATTTTAATTTGTATATATTTTATTATGATTGTAAATTTTATTATTTATATAATTTTTTAACTGACAATTATGTTTTTGTAATGCATATTAATCTGCAATTATTTATTTATTTATACAAATATGTATGTATATTTATTTTATATTAAATAAATAATATTTTAAACTGCAACAAATTTGAACATTTTAATATTATGCAAAAATTGTACATCAAGAGGATATTTAAAATAATAATTGCCATATATATTCTTGGAACAATTTGAGTTTAATCAGTATGATTATTAAGGGTTTATCTATAAATATTATTTATGTAAGAAAACAGATTATTGATTGCAATTTTTGAAGAAAAAAAATTGAAACGGAGATAACTACCACATATTGCCGACAATAATTATATTATCTAATCGAATAACAATTTAATTATTCAAAGTGTTGATTAAAAAAGAAACGGAAATTCAAATTAATCAAATTGATTTATGTTCATGTAATGTACCAAATAGAAATTTATATAATTGATAAAAAATAAAATTTATAAAAAACTGAAAATTTAGTATTTTACTATTTCGACATTGAAAATATTTTTGCATCAATAAGAATTCATTAAAAATATTATTTTAACATAGTACCTTTAGTATCCCCATTTCTGAAATTAATGTAAACTGTAATATTTTAAAACCTTCTTTTATTTGCTAGCAACAAACCCTATAATTTCTATATTCAAACTTTCAATTATGCACAACGGATAAATAACAGGAAAAATTGATAAAAATATCTGCCATACAGTATTTAGAATAAATACTCACGTGATTATTGGTAAATAATTCTATGAGCATAAAATTAGCACATATTTTATTTTCATTATCATATGTATATATATTTTTTTCATAATATAATCGTATAATAAGCGTGTTAGTTTGTATATTTTTTTATTGAATATTTTTTTTGCGTATATTTAAGTTTTTTTTCTTTATATTATTTATGAATAACATTAAGCATTTTTTTTTCAATATAAATTTTCATTTATCTTTCTTTTTACTATTAAATAACATTTTAACTTAAAAGTAAATATGTATTTATATTTCCTATTTACAAACGTAATCTATTCCATGCATAAGTGTATGCATGTTTGTGTATCTGATTTTTGATACCTTATTATAATAATTTGAATTAAAAAAGAAGAGAAGAAAAAAACAATGCTATAACAGAATCAAATTACATTCAAAAAATAAAATATGTACTTAAAAAAATTAAAAATAATTATCGAATATGGGAGGATAGAGGAAAAAAGTGGAAGCTAGCGAACAAGAACGGAATTTTTCAGAACTCAAGAACTTTTTTCATTACGTAAACTACTTATGCTTGTATGCACGTATTTTTGTATCAAGTGTGTATATTTTTTTAAGCCGTTGTACTAATAACGAAAAATCTCAATTACTTTTTATAAATGATTTTATATCGTTTTGCGTAATATGCGTAAATTCACGGGCGTATTTTGTATTGAATACACATAGCCGGATAGTATCCAATAACAATTAGCAAATTTGCTCTTTTGTTGTCATCAATTTTCTGATGTGAGAAAACTATTTTATTATATTTACCAAAATGGACACCAACCAATATAACATTGACAAAGATTTTCATTATTGGTAGCTTGTTGAATTAATAGATCGACTTGATCCCGTACATCATGAACAGTATGCGAATGAAAATCATTTCCAGTTAATTTTTGCTTAACACGATCAACTATCATTCGTGCTTTCTTATTTGTAACTTCCGTCTGTGTATGAGCGTATAAAGTATTATTACCCTGAGCTTCAAATTGTTTAGTTAATCGAGAATTATTTAATATTAAATTAAATGCATCGTCAATAGATAAATTCAAACTGCCCACAGTACCATCGGTTGCATTTTTCGAACGTCTATTTTTATCGGTATCAAGTAATCGCCAATTTAGCAGAGGATCATAAACGAACGCTTCTAGAACAGCCATCAGACTATCTTTATTCCGTCGTAATACGCTCATAACACTTTCGCAAGTCCGCCGATAAGTACCTTCGATACCAGTCACTTCCATTGCATTTATAAGCATTCGTGTCAATCGGAATGGGATTTTTTCAGGGAATTTTTCTCTGGTCATTGCAACCTCAAAACAATCACCGAAATCAATATGCAGAATTTTTCCACTAAGTCTATCCAACATAAGATTGGATGGATGACGATCTCCTAGTCCAAGAATATACCCAACCATAGACATCACAGCCAATGAACGTGTGTAGTTAGTACGACGATCGAACCATATCTCTGACGATGGACTCTTTAGCCATAGCAATTTGGCGAGATCATCACCTTTTGTCTGTCGTAGAGCATTCTCGAAAACTTCCACTTTTTGCATAAGGGTCAAATGGTCATAATCACGTGCCATTCCCAACATGATCTGATGCTCAAGATTTAGGGGAGTTTTCTTTTTTTCACGATAGTCTCGAATGAGTGTGTGCAGCGTATCACAATGTGGAACCCAACCTATTAGACCAGAATTTGTACTCAACGGAATTACCGCATATCTTTGGATTGTCAGGTTTCTTCTAAATGTATCTGGATCATTTAGTAACAGAGTATTTACTAAACTAAAAAGTTGCATCACACGTTCATCTTGTCGTAAATCTTCATGACCTTTCAATAAGAACATATAATCTTTTCCGTTCGAGCCTCGAATGCATAATTTCCGCGGACGCTGTTTTGATGTGATCACCTGCAAATTAGTTTTAATATGTGAAATTCTTATCAACTCTTGTCCTGGATTATAGCTTCCTGGAACTGCTAATTCCAAGTCTTTGCATGCCAGTAGTTTTGGGCTAACATATTGCAATTCGAGCGACGTTAACTGTGGTAATTGTCTTGATATTTTTCTAAATACATGGTAGTATAAGTCCCATGCCTGATCCAAATCTCGCAGATTACAGGATATCTTGTAGTGCTGGCACCATTCAAGCGCTTCGGTTAAATCACGTCCATATGCCTGATTGAATGACGTCTCTTTCAGTGTTTGGGGACCTCTTTCCAGCATGGCATGCAACGGTTCCAATGTTTCGAACATGCCTTTTATATTTTTCTCACCGAAATATAACCGAGATGCCTCTTCTAAGCCTTCATGCCATTGTTCGTGCCATAATATTGCAACTCGAATTAATTCCTCACTGCACATGATCGCCTGCTCGACTAATGTTCGTGAATGTTTTTGCATTGAGTCCAAGATTTTATGGGCCGCATTTTTTCGAGCTATTGAAGCTGATTTTGATGCCACAGTTAGAGGGTAGACTAAAGCTTGTGGATGAGATTTACCAATATCAATCAATAATTGATGAATCAATTGTCCAACTAAAGTTCGATGCGTGTCGATTCTGGCGATCAATTGAGGAATTACTTGTAGCCACGTGTTAATTTCGATCATCTTCATACCAACTAATAGTGCATCGTATACTTCCGTATACTGACCATAATCGAACCATAACGTTAAAAGTCTCAACGTATCCTGCAATGAATTACCCTGCAGTAAATTTATAGACTTAAAGAATCCATCAACAGCAGGCACTGCAAATTGGTTTATAATTAATTTCTCCTTCTGTGCTCGTACAGCATCAGATATGTTGCTTTGCTGATCTTGCAGCTGTTGTTTCTGGGTCTGTACAACTTTAAAATTCATATAAGCCCACGAGTGCCAAGCCTTATACCAGTTCGGATCGTAGGTGGTAGCTTTACCATATGAACCCAGTATACCCTTAATCGAATTATCAGTGATTCCTTGTATTTTATTTTGCCATAAACCCAGTCTCATGTAACAACGTGCCATCAGCCTTCGGTCATCTTTTTTTATATCATCTATTGGGCAATTATGCTGTTGGCAGTATGTTCGTACGAATCGATTTAGCTGCTCATATGCACCACTTATATTGCCGGCCATCGCCAAATGTTTTGTGTATGCGAAAGTAACTTGCGGTTGGTTTGTCGGTAAGGCTTCCTCTGACTTTTCTGATGGATCGGTACCAAGAAGCATAACCAAAGTTTTGTGAGACAATTTAAATGATCCACTCTTGCGACATAGGGAGGCATACTTTAGCCAAGTGTGCACATCTTCTTGAGGTGGCAGTACTAACGAGTGCACCTGAATAATACGTTGCCAGTCGTCTACGAGGCGCTGTCCACCTTGCAGTCTTTTCCACCACATAGCCTTTATAGTTTCTCTACGTTCCGGTATTAATTTATACTGGATCACCTCTTCAAGTTCAGATAACATTTGAACGCATACCATTGCACCGTAAGCTCTCTCATACGATTCACCAGCCATTGAAGTCAATTCAGTATCTAATAATTCGCGAGTTTCATCAATTAGCCGTTGTGCTGTTTCGAAATCACCATAATGAACAGCTAGAATTGCCCTATAAAAGCTACCATCTTGTGTGTCCTCCGGAATACACTTTACAAATTCTTGCATTTCTTCCCAATCTTCCAAACCCCATGCAGCTACTGCAGCTAGTCGACCAACTCGAGCTTTATTATCACCTTCCAGATTGCCCCATTCCTGACGAGCACTTGTACCCAGTTCAGACCATTCACCTAATGCCTCTAGACAACGCATACGCCCTAAACGAGATTCTGTATCGTTTTCATCGAGTTTCAGTTTGTCGCTGTAATGCTTCAATGCATGGTCCCAATTATGTAGTTTTTCATACCATCGACCTTGTACTTTTAGTTCGTCGGCAGCATTTCGGAATGTGGTCAGTAGGCCTTCAGCAGCTTCCTTCTGTTGTAGTTTATTATTTATCAAAATTAAAGATTCAAATACAATTGAACTCTTTTCCGTACGAAACTCTTCTTCTTTATAGTGTAATGCTTTGGCGTACGCTCTGCATTCCATAGCACGTTTACCAAGTAATTTTGGATCAATTGGCAATGGGTCTTTATCGCAATGCTCCATAAATTCGGCTAAATTTAGAATTGTTTGAGTTATTTCTGGCATATCGTGCATTTCTAGTGCCTGCTTAAGACTCTGTGCTAATTCGTTCTTCATCTGTAGTGATAATTCTGTCCAACATGATATAAAGGCTGCGTTGAATAAATCACGCAGTAATTTTGGATAGTTCAGCGCTAACACACGACATGATCGTAGCGCTGGTGAAGGTGACTCTTTAAGTAGACCAATCGATAGGCGTTTCAACCATTCCAGCCAGTCGTCTTTGGAAACACGGCGTGTCGCTTGCCAAGCTGTCTGTAGATCAGCTAAAACTATGTTCAGTTTTTTTATAGTATTCGTATCGCTGCAGTCTAGGCTGACTTCGTGATTTTTAAATTTTGCTTGCCGAATGCGAAACTCATCATCTAAGCATAATGTTGTATTTTTTTGAATCTTCGGAAGTATTTTTTCATATTCCGGATATGATATACGCTGTTTCACTATCACTTTGTGAACAAGACGTACAAATACCAAGTACTTTTTACCCAATTGAATCATAAGAGAGCAGAGAGTTGACATGGCTTGATCGCGTACATCGTTATTTTTATCCAGAACTCGAACTAACGAATGAATGATTCGTGACGAAAAGTCGGTAAAATCCAATATTCCGGCCAAGTAGTCAATAGTTTCTAGTGCAACTATAGAAACTTGATGTGGACAATCAGGAGCATCAAACAATTTAACAATTGGCGGCACTATTAAATGTAAATAATCATCGAGGTTGTTTCCAAATTTTTGGAGTGCTTGTAGCATTTTTATTACGACGATCTTGTCTTTAGATGTATCATGTTGTAGGGCACGCAATATTTGTGGCATCAATTGGGAAAGATAATCTTTAAATTCGCAGCCCAGAGCAACTGCTATTTTCTCAACCAAATTTATAAGTGTTGCTAGAAGAGGAGTATTTCCTATCCAAAAACTACGAATTAACTTGAATATATCGTCCATATAGCAAATAATATGCTGCTTAACAATACCAATCAGCGTCGACAACTGTTGTAGAAGAAATTCTCTTAGACTTATTTCGGCGCCACGTATATTTTCAAGTAAATTCGGTAGAACTTGAGATAAATATGGTACACACTTTATGCCCAAGCTTTGAAATATAAACGTAACCGCTTGCACTACACTTGTATGATGCGCTGCTAATGTTGGATCTTTCAATATTCGCATTAGCGTTGATATTGCTACTGCGGGATAATATTCCTCAAGTAAATTACCCATATTTACAAGCATTTCAGCTGTCGATAAATCTTGACTATCATCTGTTTTAAAATCAGAAAGTGATATAAGTATAGTATCCCCTTGAATATCAATTAGACCTTTGTTCATTTTGTGCTTGTAGGGATCCATTGCACCGAGAAGTCCTAATACGCGTATAGTTTCACGGCGTATCGAAGGGCTTTGTTCGGTTTTCAGGAAGTTTATCAAAATATCAATTAGGACGGGATATTTGTGATAAGGTGTAACAACACGCCCAGTTGCGCTAACTAATTGTCCAAGTGTCCATAATGCTACGCCTCGTTTATCGGAGCTACCCGAATCACTTAGCATCTCCAGTAGTATGGAAAGTAATTCATCACCCCATCGTTCCATTTCATTACTACCACCATTAACCTCAGATAAATCACCGATGGCACGCAATACATTTAATACCACACCAGGATTCGGCTCTTGCTCTTTCAGCTTAGGCACCAATATTGTGAGGATCGGTCGCATATACGATGAAATTAATCTTAAAATATCAATTTATTATCGAAAAAATTTAAATAATTTAAATAATTACCTAGGCGTGCTAACTATCAAATGGTCCAACATTCTGGCACTTTGCTCTTTATTACGACTCATTCCAGAATGCTCCAATTCAGTAAGGAGCTGAATCAACGTTTTTCGTAGACTCGGCATCACATAGGCAGGATTAATTGACGATAATCGTCCAATTGTCACAATAGCAAGTTCACGAATTTCAAAAACTTCATCGTTCAATGTAATTAGTAAAGCGCTTAAGGATTCTGGTTGTGCTAATTGGGCATCGAATGTTTCGTCAAGTGATCGTAACACACTTAGCCTAACATTACAATCAACGTCAGTGATTCCGACAGCAAGAAGACATTCTAATACGTGTGCCACGGTTTCTCTTAAAGTTTCAGAAATACCAGTGGTAGGATTTGACGACTGAATTGCTAACTTTAATAATTTCGTACACGTTTGCACTGCTTCTAATCGAATTTCCTGATGATCATGTGTTACATAGTAATCGGCACATCTATTTCAAGAAAGAATTTTTGTTATGATTTTTTTTTTGTATTCTAAATTATTTTTATATTTACTTCTGAACAAAATCAAGCAATGACTGATTTTCGAATCCAAAACTACCTAGAGTTTTCAAAGCCAGGACTATAGTTGGAATATCGAACTGGGAACTATCACTCAATGAAAGCGACGAAAATGGAACCGATTGATTGTGTTTTGGTGTACCGATAGTTTGTGGAGGTTTGTTCATTAATACATGCGATAACATCTTTAATAAACCATCGGAAATTTCACGCTTTAAATGAGGAACATTATCAGCTAATTCTTTTAGGCAAATAGTCAATGCTGGTGACATTCCAGTTGATAACATTGAATCGAGAATATCTCGTACGTCTTCAGTTATGCCTGATTTAACCGCATGCCCTAACAAAGTAACACATACAAAAACAGCAGGATCGCAACTTGATTTCTTTTTCGTGGAGGCGTCACGTGCTGGTAATGCTGAACGTACTATGTCCATTATACTCTTAATATGTTTTTCAATATCTTTTTCGACAGCTACCGCAATATAACCAATGGTTATATATGCCATATTCTTATCTTTTTCTTTACCTTTTAAAATACTTAAAAGATAGTTAATGGTTGAACTTAAATATTTCCCAACGAAAACTTCACGGTTAAATGAAGCAAGTCTAGGCAGAAGTGTTAATAAACCCTGTTGCACATATGAATTGCGGCATTGTTTCTGTTCCATAACTCGACTGCAAATTTCCAAATAATGATCAGTTATAATTTGTCGACAATTCGCTGATTCTAGGATATTTAATCCAAATTTAATGGCATGATCTGAATCCAAGTTTCGTTGAGCAGTACCCAGTTTTTCAACAAATTGAGATTTTAAACGAGGTACAATAACTGATGTCATTTCATTGAAAAATTTTTTATGATCCGGTTGGATACTTTTAAGAGCAACATATCGTTTCTCCCACGTTGCACTTGAGCATCGGAATAACTCGTTCAATAATATTAGTCCACCATGTATACGATCATCACGTGTTATGCCCTTTTCTTTGACCGTAACTTCATTAACAAAACTTCGCATTGCTTCATCATAACACAACATATACCATTGTGGTCTGCTCGATTGTTTTGTATTCTCTCTTTGAGACGTTACTATTAAAGCAGCTCTCAATGCTTCCCCAGCCGAATCCCTAATAGCTGGTTTAGGATCGTAAATGGCATTATATATATTATCGAAAAATATCGACATCGATTGGAAAAAGTACGTAGGCATTGCGAGTGCAAGTTCCCGTAAAATTAAGACAGATGCATGCCGTCGATACTGAAAAAAACAGCAACATAAATTTCAAATCATGAATATATATATAAAAATAGTGAATTTATAAACATTCATAGTTAATATTATTATATAATACTTCGTGACGATCCTCTGATAACCATTCAAACGCTCTCTTTATATCAAACTCAAATGATTCAGCACCTTTCGAGCCAGGTAAAATAGCCAATTTAACAAGAGTTTTCGCCGCAATTTCCATAATTGAGACGTCATTTGAAGGTAATAAATTTCGAAGATTATTTGAATAACGTGATATTCTCATTGGAGTTTTAACTACATCGCCACTTATAAGGCATTCTGTTATTATGAAATCAAAAGAACATTAATGAATAATAGTGTATGAAGAGATCAGACAAGTGTCAGGACTTACTAATAGCAAGAACACCGCCTTTCTTTTCACACACATCTGAACTTGATACCATATCGGATATATGGTGATTGAAATCGTCTAAAAATTGTTCCAATTCTTCTGGAGACATCTCCCTTAGTTCCGTTTTAACATATAATAACAAATCCTGAGCGGTTTTGTTTTGCACATCACGGTGACGGGACTTCAACCCCGCCACAAATTGTTGCACTGTCGAAGGCATTTTCGTTTTTTTGAATGCCCTTCCTATCCACTATAGACTATATTCCAAGCTTTCTTATTAATATAATATACATATATTAATAATCATTTGCCATTTATATGAATAATTTGCTAAATCGGTCTATTCAACCGAGTGGTTTTTAGTCCACCTTAGGTTAGGTTTTGAACAAACTTCAAAATTTCCACATTCTCCATTCGCTATCTGTTGAATTTTATCAAATATTTAACACTTATTATTTTATAACCATTTTTATATAAATAATCACTTTAAACACTTTAATTATACAATGAATATTGTTGATTTTCTAAATTAATTGACACTATGGTTAAAATAAAAGCGATGGAATTGTTGTTTTTTTTTGGAGAGTTTTTTGTAGAGTATTTGGCTTGTGTGAGTTTTGTTTTGGTTTAGCAGCGTCATCTCTAGTTTTGTTTATAAAACTTTCATTGTCCAATGTAGGCATTACGCTTTTTTTCTTGTTTTGGTACTATTTTCTTATGACAGCTGTTTAATTGCTTTGTCCCATTTTGTCTAAGAAAATTTTTACCAGTTAATAATTGTGTGCGAATAGAGAATACGGGACGGAATAAATTACGTGTGTGTACTGAGCACATTATTTCGTCCTAATCGAATTCAAGTATTTTGTGCATATGTCAGCACATTTTTTCACAAAGATAATTAGTAAATCAATTATAATCTTGTAAACGTGCTAAATAAAGTGAATATAAACGAAAAGGGCACCATTTCCATCAAACCAAATTCAAGGCCAAGGATAGAATCTTGTTCAAAGGATCACCAAATCGATATCATTAAAATTAATTACAATATTATATAGAAAAATTATTCAATTCAGTAATAATTATTTTCAATAAAGTACTAAAAGAGAAAATTAACCATATTCATTATATTTTCAAATTTTATTTATTTTTTATAAATTTTATTTATAATCGTATGCTTTGAAATAGCAAAGCAAACAAAGAATACAATAATTATTTTCAACAATATTATTATAATTAAAACAAAAGCTGAATCCATAGCATAAAAATGGTCCGAAAAAGGATTTTTATTTGCTTCCTAATTTTAGGTAAGCTTTTTGCTATAGAGAAAAAAGGCAAAAATTTTTATGAAAAAAAAAACAAACTAATTGATAAAATATTTTATACTCATTATTGTATACGTTAAATGAAAACTAATCGAAAATCTTATATATAGCTTTAAATGTTCTTTTAAGTGGCCAACGGTTTGGAATTCATAGGGGATATATTAAATAATATGATGTCCCCCCATATTCACTTCAAATGCATAATATACCACCATACGTTAATATTGTATAAATGTCTACATTTTATTTTCACGCAATTCCAATAGTTTCTATTCAATTAAAAGAAGAAAACCACTTCAAAAATTATATTAAATAAATGTTATTTTATTTTCGAGTCTGCTAATATTTATTGTTTTTTTTTGTTGTTGTTGAAAGTTCTGTTTATTTATTAATAATATACATTGTACGGGGCTTTATTTAACAAAAAGTTCTATTCAATGTAATATTTATTATACACATGTGTACGAAATTTATGTTAAATATTTAATTTTAATTAATATATTATATACCCATAATGCTTGTTTAACTTAAAAGTCATATTTCGGTTGATCAAATTTATTAATATTATTCGTATTCATTTCATTATATTTTAATCAAATCTTTTAAGAAACTGCTTCGATTTTAATTAAATTGTTTTTAAAAAAAAAAAAAAGTTCTACAAAGTTTAAAAGTTTTATTGTGTGTGTACATAATTTTCTTTTCTTAAAAAATAATTATTTTTAATATTTTCAAAATATTTAAAGGTAAATGTAATTTGATGCAAAAAATGTATAATTCTTTATTAATAGAAATTATTTTATAAATGTTTTCAATTAAATTTATTTGAAACTAAAAGTTCCTAATACTTTTTAAAAAATTCTATTAAAATTATTATGAATATTTCTAAATTTATATATGTATAAGGCAAAATACAATAATTTTTAAAATCAGCACAGCAGCACATACACATACATATTCTGAATATATGCTTCTTAAGAAAATATAGCTTTCTGCTGAACATACATAAATTTTCTGTTAAACATTTCTACCTTTTTTCTTAAAAAAAAAAAAAAAAAATCACGTTTACTTATTGCCCGAATTTTTCACCATACCATATATTAAAATTATGTTTATATAGATACATATATAAAAAAACTATTGAAATTATTCACCAAGTAAGGTTTATTGCACCTTATAAGTCATAATATTGTAGTAGTTATTTTTATTTTTCACTAACTTTAGAAGGGTTTGCTTTCTAGCTATTCAATATTTTTAAATATTGCGCATTTATCCATGTTTTTCAATAAATGATATAAAGTCTAAATTATGTATACTAAATTTTCATTTAAAATAAATAATAAACGATAGCATCTATTAAAAATATTAATAGATGTTTACGAATTTTAAGCTATTTTTACATTATAACGGATTCATACATACAATAAATATAGTATATTCAATTTTAGAATTTAGGAAAATAAATAATTTCGAATTATTATTTTCATAAATTCATATTATTATATTACTTTTGTTTTTCTATAGTTTCGTTATGTTTTTTTTCTTCTTTGGTTTTCGAAATTTTCAGCACCAATGCTTTACATACTAATTTATACTGTACAAATTTCACACACAGGAAGTTTTTTAAAAATTCATAACGCATCTGGAATAGATAACGTTTATAGTAAAACTATGGACTCATTAATTAAGGAGAGAAATTTAACAGCAATTCGATGGGCACATGCTGTTAATAGTCAAAAAGAATTGAATGATGCTTTCAAAAGTAAGTGAGATTTTTGATGATAAAGGCATTTAAAAGAAATTAAAAATATATTTTAAAATAATTTAGTTGAAGAAGGAAAAAAAACAGTAATTGACATTAACTATTTGATTTAAGAACTTAACGACTAATGCAGACGAAATTTATTGAACTTGATTGAACTCAAAATGTTTATTTACTAAATTCATATTTAACTCACAACAAAAACACCCACACATATATATATGTATGAATGTTTTAAAGGTGTAGAAACCAAAAGTAAATATGAATGTTATCAATATTAGAATTCGTCTCGAAATGTAAAAAAAAAAGTAATGCAAAAGTTGTATTGTGTAAAAAAGGCCAATGACATTATTTTATTGTTAAACTGTGCTATTATACATCAACTGTTATACGATTTATCATGTTTCAATATAATCAATTCTTTCGATTGCATACTTTCAGGGGTGAATATTCTTCTTTCTAAAAATGAATATTCTTCTTTCTTTAATTTAAATAAATATGAAAAAAAAAATGTTTTAATTAGTTTTATTATTATTGGTTTTTTCTTTGTTAATTAATTATTAATAAAAAATATTTGAAATTTAGATTTGTATGAAGTGCATCTCTATCTATCTATTAGTCATAAAACAATATTGTTTCTTTTGTTGACTACGTACAATTTGTTCTCTATTTCTTTACAGATAAATTTTCTAACAAAAAAAAAAATGTTTAATATAAACGAAGACTTTTCAGGTAATATCGATATGATTGAGGCTGATATCATTCTTGGTACATTGGTGAATGATACAAGCCATAAAGAAATGCCTGTCATGGGCCATCCACCGGCAAACACCTCTGATATATCATTGGAAGATTTTCTTAAGCAAATACTGAATTTTAATAATAACAATCCAGCTCGGAAGAAAGGTGTTAAGCTCGATTTTAAATCTACGATCGTCTTCAAAGGTTCATTAGGAATTTTACAGAGCATGTGGTCATTGGTATTGTTATTATTTTTTATTTACTTAGTTTTTTTTTTGTGTCTTCATATTTTTCCTTTTAATAAAACTAAATAAATGAAGAAGAACAAACTAATAATTGAATAATTAAATAAATACAATAAAATGAAATTCTATTTAAGATGAAATATCCAATATGGTTAAATGCTGATATAATCCAAGGACCAGTAGATGAATTAAAAACTTTACCCGTCGATCCTAGTGAGTTTTTTGCTGGATGTAAATTATTCGATGATTCTATATTATCAATTGGTTGGACAACACTTTGGGGCTATAATTACACAGAAGGCTCATACACCGATACACAAATCAATAATATGATTGAAGCCATAAAGGTAAATAAGTAAATTTTTTGTCTTTTATTACATAATTGATTATCAATCAATCATTTTTTTTTTTTAATCTTTTTAACATTTAGTCTTTAATATTCGATTTTTTTAAAATTTATAATGAAAATAATACGCCTTGCAAAGAAAAAATTCATTACTTTAAATATCCTAATTGTAATTTTCTTTTTTCATTTTACATCAAAGTTAAATGATATAACAACAACAAGACATGAAATAACGTTTCCCGTTCGTGCTGGGATTGCAGCGCAAAGTCTTCCACAATTGCGTGCACTTTTTACATCATTTAACGATACCAATAAAGTAACACTGACCATATGGTCATCGAAAAACGATAGCGTAAATATAGAACTATTACGCAACTTGATATTTTCATTCGGTGTCGATAAAGTATATTTGGATGTCCCAGAAGAGCTTTCTAGTAAATTACATCTTGATCAAACAGGGGACAATGTGATAAAAAATACTGGAGCTGCGGTAAATCGTAAATGTATTCCTTGGTCATTAGTGCACTGTATTTTATTTGTTTTATCATTCATTTATTGCCAAAAATATTTTTTAGAGCCTATTTTATAAAATAAACATAAGAAAAATTCAAAAAACATACATATTTTTAGTTTTATTTTTAATTTGTTTATAGTATCTTTAATTTGGTTTTAATCTATTGAAATTTTTATCAATTGAATAATTGGTAAAATTTTTTTCTAACTTCTTTTTCCCTTTTTAATTTTAGATAAATTTCTAAAAAGTACAGATGATAATTATATGTATTAATAGTTTTAAAAAAAAAATTAATTATTAACATCACACTTGTTACTATAATATGTAATAGACAAAAATATTAAAAAAAAAAAAATAACTTCCACAATAGTGCTAATATAAATATTATTATAAAAACAAAATACTAACATATATATATATATAAAGACATAAAGAATTATAAATTTTTATAGCTGTAAAAAATTATTAGAAAAAAAGCAATAAATTATTTAATATGACATAAATAAAAATGTATTTTTTTTTAATATTTAATTTTTAATAATTACCATTAATATAATTTTTTTTTTAGATTTTAAATAATTTTACTTACATTAAATAAATTTGCGATTATTCGGTAAAATCTGTTGAAAATAACAAAATCTTAAGTATGTGAAGACATTATGCAAATTTCCTTTATTTTATGATTGGTGGGGTGGTGGACTTGATTTTTGATTGTTTGTTCGGCTTGAATATACCAGGTGTATAAGCTTAACTCCGCTGTTTGGTTATAGATGGCGTGAGTGAGCGTATTAAGCTACTATGTGCACGCTATACTTTTTTTTTATGAGTTTGACATCTGTCAACATTAATCAGTGCACATTGTCAGCAATTTCATACAACAACATACATTTTTCCTTTGGTAATAATGTCTAGTTTTGTACCAGAAAAAGAGAATATGAGGGAAGCTCTGCTTTACTGCTTCAATTTGAAGAAATCGGCTGCCGAATCGCATCGAATGCTTATGGAGGCCTATGGTGACAGTAATTTATCGGAAATAACGAGCCGAGATTGGTTTCGTCGGTTCAAAGACCGCAATTTTGACTTGTGGGACAAAAAGCGTGAAAATCGGCCTAGGAAAGTTGAGGACCATCAATTGCAGGCTCTTTTGGACGAAGACGATACCCAATCACAAAAAATGCTCGCGGAGCAAGTGGGTGTTACTCAATCAGCCATTTCCATGCATCTGCGTACCATGGAGAAGATTGAAAAGATCGGGAAAAGGGGGCTGCATGAATTGAACGATAGGCAGATGGAGCGATGCCAAAACACATGCGAAATCTTGCTCGCCAGACAAAAAAGAAAGTCGTTCTTGCATCGGATTGTGACAGGCGATGAAAAAATGGATATATTTCGAAAATCCTAAACGCAAGAAATCCTGGGTTGATCCCGGCCAACCATCAACATCTTCCCCAAGACCAAATCACTCCGGACGGAAGACGATGCTGTGCGTTTGGTGGGATCAGCAGGCTATCGTCTACTATGAGATGTTGAAAAAAAGGACGGATTATCTCATAGTAGACGAAAAAAAAGTATCGTCTACTATGAGATGTGCTCTGCGTGAAAAAAGGACGGATTATCAACAAAGACATGGCAAGCTGATTTTCCTCCACAACAACGCACCATCGCACGCGTTAAAAATGGTCCGAAACTACTTGAAGACACTCAACTTGGAGTTTCTACCCCACCCAGCTTATTCACAAGACCTGGCCCCTTCCGACTACCACCTGTTTTCGTCGATGGGACACGCGCTCGCTGAGCAGCACTTCGATTCTTAAGAAGACGACCGAAAATGGCTTGATAAGTGGTTTGCCTCGAAAAAGAAAGAATTTTTTTGCCGTGGTATCCACAAATTGCCCAAAAGATGGAAAAAATGTGTAGCTAGCGAAGGCAAGTACTTTGAATAAATTTGTTTTTGCTTTCTATGAAAAAAAAAACGTGTTTTTTTTTGACTAAAAAATAGCGGATTTAAGCTTATACACCTGGTAGTTGTTATGCCATTTATTAAATTTTCTAATAAAATTACTAAGAAAATAAACAAATATAAATATTAATAAAAATACCGATTTTTACTACCATTTTATTGTATATTCATTCTATAATATTTCAAATTGTTGAAATATGTAAAAAAAATTTATTAATAAATTTAATCATATTTCTACATAAAAATATATTGAATTACATTAAATGATTTAATGAAATTTTTTATTTATTAAAAAAATACTATTTATTATTATTAATTATGTTTGTTGTTCTTTTTAACTTAAACTAGATTATGCACATATACGTGTACGTATGTATATATATTATATTATTTGGCATGTTGAGGTGATGTAATTTGAATCACATTTAATTTGATCTTACATTAAATTGAATACATGTTCTATTTTTTTTTTCATTTTTTAAATATTAAAAAATTATGGCCTAGTTCTTGTTAAAAATTGTTAGTATTTATATTTACTTGCCACCAAATCACTTTTTAAATACTGAAGGCACGTTTTTAATTTTTTTTTTATGTGTATTCAATTTTTTTTTATATCTATTATTCAATTAATCTAATAAATATTTTCTTTTTGTTTTCCTGTTTTTTGTTTGTTTGTAAGATAGAATTATATTTCAGTCCACGTTAAAGCCATATTATCGGCTACTTATTTACGGCTTTAATAGCCTGTGTCTGGGTCTGGTATGGTGTGGCTTTTGCTAAAAGCCGAGCACGATAATTTGCATTCTTTATTGTGTGGAAATTTAATATTCTATATCAGTTTTTATTATTCTTTTAATAGTCCTCATTTGTACATGTGTATTCTAGAATTTCTATAAAAATGTAAATTTCAAATGTATTTTTTTTTATAAAAAATATAATTTTTTTATAAAAACTACTCTTATTTTATTTTGCATAAATAGCGCCGAATAAACAATTGTCAATTGCGCATGATTTTTTTTTCCTAATTATTGTGAACACATTTTATTGCTATAATATATTTCGTAAAATAAAGAAGACATGAAACAAAATAAAAATTTTATATTATTCAATATTTTTGAAAAAAAAAATAATTTATTTTAATTCTAATTTAATTGTAACGATCATAACAAATAAACTATTTGTTCAAATGTTATCAATAATACAATTAACAATAATGCATGTACATATTTTTTATACCAAAAAATGTATTTTTTATAAATTTTACAATGACAAAATAGTTATAATAACAAATTTTAATTATTGTTTAGTAATAAAGAAAAAATTAAATAATGTAGACTTATAAAATTTTGAAATGCTCAAATGTAAAACGTGATTCTGCGAAACATATCGTGTGAAAAACGAATTTGATTGTTAGTTTTTTAACGACAAACTGATGAGTATAATAATGACAGTTTATTATGGTATATCTTATATATGTATGTATTGTCATTTTATCAACATTATTTTATCACAAAAATGTCTTTTGATCCATTTGTGTTAATGCATTTCTGTTTCACTTACTAAATTTAAATATTAGTTTTTTTTGTTTGTTTTAATATTTAACTACATTACACTTAAACTAATTAATACGTTTATTTTTCTTGAGTATAATTATTTACTCATAAATTCTAGAAAAAGTATTTCATAAAAATTTGTTTTTGTTTTTTTTTTCTTTTCTATTTGGAATTTTATAATTTTGTACATAAATAGTGATTTTTCTTATTTTTTATTATTTTAAATAAATCTTTTAAAAGCACACACTTATCATATATATTTCTTATTAAATAAGATGTATACTAATATAAATCTTGAATTTCGCATTTAAATAATGTATATAGAAAACTGTTTTTATATAAAAAAAAAAAAAAAAAAATATTCGTAAAAGAAAAATATGAAATTCACTTAAAAGTAATACATTTATTAAAGAATGTACATTTTAAAAAATATGAAAATAATGGAGCGATATTTGAACAATTCTATTAATTAAATAGGTAATGAAGAACTATCACCGTTAGTTTTATTTTTATCATTAAGTGGAATTGTTTCATTTTTAGATCGATCTAGAAATATGACCTTAGGCACTTTATTACTTTTACGAAGTAATGGTGAATCTTCTGGTTTTTCAGGATCATATTCCGATGCCCGAGTAACTGAAGATGGTGGTGAACTTAAGGGATTTTGTATTGGTTTAGTTCTATTAAAGCATCTATCGACTGGATACCAACATATCATAATAAAACCAATTGCTATTATTACGCCAGCAAAAACTTGGCCTATTGTTGGTATTATATTCACGGTTTTTAATTTTGATGCCATGTCTTTATCAATAGTTACTTTTTGTTCAAACCAAAGTACTGGCAAATAGACATACGGTACCTTTTCATATAAGCTAGAATTTTGTTGTAGAAAAAAAAATTTTTTTTTTTAAATTGAATACCATAAATAATTAGTTACCAGGTGTATAAGCTTAAATCCGCTGTTTTTTAGTCAAACACATGAAAACAAATTTATTCAAAGTACTTGCCCTCGCTAGCTACATATTTTTCCCATCTCTCGGGCAATTTGTGGATACCATGCCAAAAAAAATTCATTCTCTTTCGAGGCAAACCACTCATCAAGCCATTTTCGGACGTCTTTTTAAGAATCGAAGTGCTGCTCAGCGAACGCGTGGCCCATCGACGAAAACAGGTCGTAGTCGGAAGGGGCCAGGTCTGGTGAATAAGTGGGGTGGGGTAGCACCATCCAGTTGAGTGTCTCCAAGTAGTTTTGGACCATTTTTGACGTGTGCGATGGTGCGTTGTCATGGAGGAAAATCAGCTTGTCATGTGTTTGCTGATAATCCGTCCTTTTTTCACGCAGAGCACGATGCAATTTGATCAGTTGTTGGTGGTAGCGGTGAGCATTGACAGTTTCATCAGGTTCCAACATCTCATAGTAGACGATACCCCGCTGATCCCACCAAACGCACAGCATCGTATTCCGTCCGAAGCGATTTGGTCTTGGGGAAGATGTTGATGGTTGGCCGGGATCAACCCACGATTTCTTGTGTTTAGGATTCTCGAAATATATCCACTTTCCATCGCCTCTCACAATCCGATGCAGGAAAGACTTTCTTTTTTGTCTGGCGAGCAAGATTTCGCATGTGTTTTCGCATTGCTCCATCTGCCTATCGTTCAATTCATGCGGCACCCATTTTCCGATCTTTTCAATCTTCCCCATGGCAAGCAGACGCATGGAAATAGCTGGTTGAGTAACACCCAATTGCTCCGCGAGCATTTTTTGCGATTGGGTATCGTCTTCGTCCAAAAGAGCCTGCAATTGATGGTCCTCAACCTTCCTAGGCCGATTTTCACGCTTCTTGTCTCACAGGTCAAAATTGCGGTCTTTAAACCGACGAAACCAATCTCGGCACGTTGTTTCCGAAAAAGCACTGTCACCATAGGCGATTCGACAGCCGATTTCTTCAAATTGAAGCAGAAAAACAGAGCTTCCCTAATATGCTCTTTTTCTTGCACAAAACTAGACATGATTACCAAAGGAAAAATGTATGTTATTGTACGAAATTGCTAGCAATGTGCACTGATTAATGTTGACAGACGTCAAACTCATAAAAAAAAAGTATGGCGTACCCATCATGGTAGTTTAATACGCTCACTTACACCATCTATGACCAAACAGCGGATTTAAGCTTATACACCTGATATAATAATAGCATACCTAACCGATGGAACAGGACGAATAAGCATATTAGCTTGTAGTCTTGCTGCTACCTCTAAAACGACACCAGTGGTTGGTTCTAGTATGAAATAGAATTCGTGATTCTCTTTAGACGTATTTAATCCTTCTACTTGATTTATATAATATGGATCAGCATTATAATAATGCGGATATGACATAAATACTGGTGATCCATATCTACAACTGGAAATATTTAATACTCCTGACGGTTGACATTCACCAGGACAGAAACAGGCTTTTTCTGGAAACAATGTTCCTGAAGAACAAAAAAACGCAAATAGTTAAATTTTTGTAAATATTTTTTTTTCACTTTTTATACAATCTGTAAGGAATTATCACATACCATTATCAACAGATTTTCGTCCTCCGCTATATTTGAATCCTTCAATACCATGAACTGTTGTCTTTTCAACAAAATCGAATGTTATACTTTGGCACATGTCTGGTGTAAAAAGTGATATCGAATCGCCAGGAACTCTTTTTGGTGGATAAAATTCACCAGCTGAACCATTTATCATACCACAATATGAATCAAAAAATGCTGTTTGTTTCTCATAATTCCATGTATTCATTCGGCCAATATTTAAAATATTATCTTCTCCAGTAAACATATTATAATGTCCAAGCAATTCAGATGAATAGTTTCTCTAAAAAAATTTCAACAAAAAATATCAATTATTCTCATTATTGGTCTAAAATATTTTTATACTATATAAAATGATTGTATTTATTTACTGTATAAAACCATCCAACTCTATCGAATGGAACTTTAACATCATCACCAAAAATTTGCATATGTAGAGCTGTGTCGACCATATTATCCTGATAACCTGTGAATAATAATTCATCAGCAGTTTTAGTGACGGAGATTTGTTGACCGTACAGCATTAGTCCTACGGAGACACTTTGTTTTCTAACTGAATTCCAATGTAACGCCTTTGCAGCTGCTGACTACACATATAAAAACCAAAATAAATATAAAATCAGAGCATAAGTACACTAAAAAAAACAATTATTTTGATCATACCAGTGCAACCATATTAATAGTTGTAATCTTATCTGTTAGTTTTCCAGCACTTTCTTTCTCATTAAAATGGAAAAGACTTCGTTTACGAAAACTAACTGTATAGTTTTCTGGATGCCATACAATATCGGTTTTATCTGATTTTTCTGTAAACCGATACGGTCCTAATTGTTGAAGAATTGGTTTTTCCGATGGATTTAAAAGATTATCTGGATTTGTCCAATTGAAAAAATATATATCCATATTCACTGCAATTGGTGTTTCTTTCCATGGCTCATAAGTTTTTGAAGTTTGTGTCAATGCCATTTGCTATTTTATAACAAAATAAATAATCAAAAAAAAAAAAAAACATAAATTATTAAAAAAAGTATCTTTCCGATCAGAGATCTGCTATATGATTTACTATACTTTTAGTAATTTATTATGCAAATTAGTATATGCTGCAAGATGATACAAGATTATAGATGAATTAATGAAAGTAGATGAGTAAAAATTAAGGTCTATTGAGAAGTTTAAATTGCATTGGACCAAATAGCACTGTGATCTATTTATTGCAATCATAGTGCACAGTAGGTAATTGTTGTTTGTTAAATAAAAATTTATTCTTCAATTAATAAAAATTTGATATCTGCAACAATATTTTTTTTAATCAAAAACACGAGGACCTGAAGACTTGTTAGGTAAAGAGTCCCTTCGATGCCTCCCAAAAGACGAGATGATTTATTTTATAATTTAAAAAAAAAAATCAGCGACTTTTTGACGCCGATGGGTGTACGAGGTCTGGTCAAAAAGTATCGCGGATTACGTATATTCGATTTTTGATTTTTTGTAGCTTTATGTTGGTACCCAGGTAAGTTCGGCCATTTTGAATGTTCATTAAATTTTTTTTGACAGCTGCTTTGCTTTTACGTGTGTTGGCTCGTCTTCGATTTTTCCCCAGTTTCGACCAAAAACAGCATCGCATTAACATTGCTAAGGAGCTGTTGGACTCTGTCCGCGATGACCCAAATTTGCTCCAGAGGGTCATAACTGGTGGCGAATCATGGGTTTATGGTTATGACGTGAAAACTAAAGCTCAATCATCCCAATGGAAGCTACCGCATGAGCCAAGACCGAAAAAAGCGCGCCAAGTTCGGTCGAATGGTAAGGTTTTGCTTACAGTTTTCTTCGATTGCGGGGACGTGGTGCATCCTGAGTTCTTGCCACAGGGTAGAACGGTCAATAAGGAATATTACCTGCAAGTTATGCGCAAGTTGCGCGAAACAATCCACTAGAAACGCCCGGATGAGAACGCACCTGCTCATGCATCGTTGCTTGTGCGCAAATTTTTGGCCAAAAACAACACACCAATAATGTCGCAGCTACCGTATTCCCCAGATCTGTCCCCCTTTTCTTGGTCCCGAAACAGATTCTTTGATCCATTTTTTGCTGCAAGCAAAGCACCTGTCAAAAATTAATTGAATATTCAAAATGGCCGAACTTGCCGGCATAAGTGAAAGACATGAGTACCAATATAACGCAATAAAAAATTCGAAAATCGAATTCGCGATACCTTTTGAACAGACCTCGTATGCCATTCTTTACGGAATATTATTGATATTTAGGAATATTATGAGTACATATGTTATAAAGGATGGGATGTACGAAACTTCCCTGAGGAACACCAGCTCAATGTCAGAATACTCTATTTTTTTCAGCTACCTTAAAATATCGGTCTCAGAGATAGTATTTGAGGATGCGTAAATAACCAAAAGGCAAGATTCGATGCAGTTTCCACAGCAATTTATGGTGTCGAATGTGTATGAAATGTCAATAACTATCCCTGGAATGATCATTCCTTTTTTACTTTTGGAAAACTTTCAATATAAAGGAAAGAATTATGTACGAACAATAGCATTAAAAGTATTTCAAAAGTTATCAGATGATATCCGAAAGTTTTTTTGTTTGATAGGTCTTGTATTATGCATTTAACTTCAGAGGTAGTCTCAGAAATACCCGATCTGACGTACACGTATAAATGGCGGTTATTGTTTGAAAAAAAAGTACTATGGGCGAAAGTACCAACTTTATAAAGTTTAAGTTTAATATTTGTTTGATAGCCATTAATAGTGAACGCTCTCAGTGAATTTATAAACATGGAAAAAAATGGTCAGCCCAAGAAATATCAAAGTTGAGCTAGACTCTACTTTAAAAGAGTCTGCTCCTTTGTTTACTACAATTTAAACAGAGTTTAAACGAGGTGACCACGCCAGAAATCGGGAAGAAAATCCACAAAATGGTTTTGGATGACCATCGACTGAAAGTGCGCCAGCTGGCAGATATGGTAGGCATTTAAAAATGTTAAAAAGTGCTTTACATCACATATTGACTAAAAATGTGGACATAAGAAAGCTGTGGGCAAGATGAGTGCCGCGTTTGCTCACAATTAAACATAAACAGCGTCGTGAGGATGTTTCAATAAAGTATTTCGCGATGTTTCCCAGCAATAAAGCCGAGTCTATGCGTCGATTCATAACCATGGATGAAAAATGGGTCTATTACTTCACACCTGAGATAAAGGAACAGTCAAACCGATGGACTGAAAGGATCGACCCCAAAGAAGGCGAGAACATTTCAGTTTTTTGGTATGCGTGTAGGATAATTTTCATTGACAATCTTCAAAAAGGAAAAATAATCAACGACGAGTATTATGCGAACTTATTGCAGACATGAAAAATTGGCTCCGTGGTAAAAGATTTGCCAACAACGAACAGGTAGAGTATACGGTTAATGGTTCTTTTGAAGAGCTCGGCGGTTGTTACTATAAGCAGGGTATCGGAGAGCTATTGAATTATGTTAGGAAAAGTGTATCGAGCTAAAAGAAGACTATGTTGAGAAATAAAGATATTTTTTCCCAAATTGGTTTTGTGTTCTTTGTTATGTAGATTATCTTTGATATTTTCGTGTGATTTTTTGCAGGAGGTGTTCTCCTCTCTCTCTGTTTGTTCCACAATATTTTTTTGCTCATATTGTAAATATAAAAGAAATGAAAATTCAAGTTAATTATTTTTACAACAATTTGCAATAATATAATACACTTTTTGAACATGCATGATATATTTTTCTGTGATACTTTTCATGTAAAGCTTATTGCTTGTTGCATGTTATTTCCGTAAGAAAATACTGTAAGCTGCACATACAAAAAAAATACATAAATACAGAAGAAAACCACACAAAATCCAATTAAAGTATTTGGTTTAATAGAAATTGTCATCAACTTTAATTGCAAATCGTAAAATATTGTAGAAAAGAAAATATAGACCAAAAAAAAAACAAAAAGTACTGAACTCTACAAAAAGGAATCAGTTTTGTAAATGTGCATAGAAACTTTTAGTTTTTCCTAATTATTTTTATTTTCGTATGCATTTTTATATTTGATATAAATCGTATTTTTTGTTTTATAATACTTTAGAAAAAAAATTCCAAATATACACTACTGTACAACGCAATGAAATAAAAGTAACCATCGATTTTATGGTTATTTGAACGAATATTGTTTGATTATAAAATATTTATACTTTTATAAGTAATAAAATGCGCGTTTATGACTAAAACTGTTTTATATAATTTTTTTTGAATAAATTTATTAACATAAACTGAACTCTTTGACAGTATTTTTATTTTACTATTGTTTGAAACTAAAAGCAGAATTTACTTAAATAATATTGCACAAATCAGATTTATGAAAATATGTAATTTTCTTTTAACATGAAATTAAATATTATCATAATAAAGTATTATGTAAGAAAAATGTATTATTTTTTTTGGAAATGAGAATGTTCACTAAAAAGTTGAGTAATACGTACTGTCCATTTTCATAATTAATAAAAATATTTGCCTAATCATAATGTAGCATGGCAAAAATCTTATATAATTTAATTACATTAATCTTGATTTTATTACAAATAACAAAAAAAAAACAACTTTGTAATACAATCCAATAAACATGATCTCTGAGGGCTTATGCAAATTACCCATTAAATAATATGTTCGTAAGAAAATTTAAAAAAAAAATTATTTATAAAATAATTTAAATACTGGGTTTTACTTAAATTGGAAATAAAATATAAAAAATAATTTTTTTTTTCTAATAAAATAAATAAAATTGTTAAATTATAAAAATAAATTTGTTAACATTTTAAGACAAAAAAGCTGATTATTTTCTGTAGTTTATACTTTAATAGCGGTTATAAATAATTTAATATTTAATCGGGATAATATGGGTAAATTTTCAGATTTGTTATATTTTTTTATTTTTATTGAAATGTTATCTACAACTACTTATGCTAGTAACAAGCAGATTTTTTAAGGGAATATACAAGGACGTGAAGACATGTAGAGGAAAACACCCATTGATGTTACCTCTAGAACTGGGTAATTTTATTTTATAATTTTAGAAAATCTCTCGGCCAACGCCGTTTTGAACGTCGATGGGTGTCTAATGGAAGGGTTGGATTGGACAGTTCCCTTCCTAAAGGATTAGGGTGGTAGGATAGACGCGAATGGAATTTGTTTTATACTGGGAGAAGCACAGTTTACGAACAAATGGAACAGTTCACGAAAAAGGATTCGGGATTGTAAGGATTGGATTGGAAGGGAGCTGGAATGCTTAGTCGAACCCCAAAGTTCTAGACCATATGTCCATATTGGTTTCAGAACCGTATTGTATAGTAAAAGTTTACTTGTTGTTGTTAGTTTTGATTTAATGTCTACGAGACGTAATAATTGTTTGTATCGTCCATTAAGTTCACGTCTTTTAGTTTTAGTATGAAGGTTTCAGATTAACCGTTTGTCGAATATAAGTCCAAGGTAACGTACGCTATTTTTTTGTGGAATATTACTACCGTTTAGGGTTATGTCGGGAATTTGTTTTCGGCAGAATGTGAAAGTTACATGAGCAGATTTTTGCTCATTTACCTTCACTCTCAAACTTTTGAATCAAGTTTCTAAGGAGTGGATATACTTCTGTAGGATACTAATGGCTGTGGAAGGATCTTTGTGATGTGTCAGGATGACTGTATTGTCAGCATATGTTGCGGTTAGGATGTTGTTGTGGCAAGGATTGTCATGGGTATAAATGTTATAAAGGATAGGACCTAGGATACTTCTTTGAGGGACACCGGTGAAAATTGGATAAATGTCTGAGTACTCAATATTTTCAGCTATCTGAAAATATCGGTCCGGTTACATATTTAAAAAAAAAAAAAAACATCTCACCTTTGCCATCATATAGAAAAATATGTCCGTCCAAAACATGGCAAATACTATTCCTGTTACGGCTATAAGTACTCCAAACGTTCCCATAGCACATTGCTTTGTACAAACATCTTTGATGTGCATTTTGATATGTCTTTCTATTTATTATTATTTTATCCTTATAGAGTCCCAAATAAAATTATCTGCAAAAAAAAAAATTATATTATAAAAAATATTATTTCTTAAAAAAGAAAAATAACTCTTACTTAATACAAAATGTTGTTTCTTATTTAAAAAAAAAAAGTTCCATGGAGAAAATAAAATATGAAATTAATTATTTGAAAGTTCACCTAATAAAAGGCAATCGATAAATTGTAGAACGTTCTTATTAATTAAGACAATCAAGTACTTTAAATCAAGCCAGTATAACAAGAGGTCAAAGTACTACATTCAATTGACTACAAATTAGAATAAAATTCTGCTAATATGTGTACATGGAAAAGGCAAATTTAATCATATAAAACTTGGCGATAATTAAGAAAATGTCTTCTTTTGTCATAAAAATAAAAACAGCAAAATGTAATAAAATTTTTTTTTTTAAAAATAATACAAAGTAATGATGATGTTAGATATTTGATGCAGAATTATGCAAATTTTAATATGAAAACTCATTTTATTATGACTATTGAACTTTTATAATTTTTTACTAAAAGTTTCGTTCTGAAATTTCCTATTAAATATTTTTTATTAAAAAATTTCCTACTAAAATTTTTTTACTGAAAATTTCTTATTGAAATTTTTTTTACTGAAAGTTTTGTATTGAAAATTTCATATTTTTAATAAAAAAATTTACAATAATTTTTATTAAAAATTTCGCAATAAAATTTTTTTACTGAAAATTTCGTATTAAAAATTTTGTATAAAAATTACATATCCAAAATTTTTTACTGAAAACGGCCGCTCTTTATACGGCATTTCGCTATAAAGGCCCTCTTCAATGAAGGCACGTTTTCGATTTACGGCCTAAAATGTTTCGCTATAACGACAAAAAAAATATTTTTTCGATGTGGCTATATCTACATATTGAAGAATGGAGATACCGAAGAATCTGCTGAAGATGTCACATTCCAAGCAAGCCGATGATGGTTTGAAACATTTAAAAATAGATTTAATTTGCATAATTTGAAAATGAAAAGTGAAGCAGCTAGCGCCGATGAGGCCTCATTTAGAGAATATCCCAACATTTTAAAGGGAATTATTGAAAGAGGTGGTTATAAACCTGAACAAGTGTTTAACGTAGACAAAACCGGGCCTAATTGGAAGCGAATGCCTGATCGCATGTACATTTCAAAAACCGAAAAATCTGCGCCTGGTTTTAAGGTGTCTAAAGAACGATGAACTTTGCTATTTGGTGCAAATGCCGCGGGCGATTTTAAGCTAAAACCACTTTTAATATATTTGTCGGAAAATCCAAGGCCTCTTAAAGGACTAAATAAACATCAATTACCCGTCATATGGAGATCCAACAAGAAAGCTTGGATAACTAAAGCTACTTTAGAGGATTGGTTCAAAAATCACTTTAGTACAGAAGTGAAAAAATATTTACAACAAGGCTTTGCTAATTTTCAATAATGCACTAGGGCATCCTACTAATTTATCCGAACTACAATCTGAATATTTCATGATTGAGTACCTTCCGAAAACTACAACAGCTCTGATCCAACCAATGGATCAGGGTGCAATAGCCACTTTTAAGGCATATTACCTAAGCCGAACTTTCCGACAACTTATAAGGGAAACCGATGGTAAATCTTCAATTAAAACATTTTGGAAAAACTATAACATCAAGGATGCTGTTGACAGCATCAGTGAATCATGGAAGGAAAAAAATATGCCCAGAATGTGTAAAAGTACTAATGCAGAAGTTAATTTCCTTCCTGAAATTAGGCAAAACATTTTGGATCTAGCACATGATCTCGGCTTTGAAGGTTTGAACGAACGTGATGTGCTTGATCTATTGTACTTGAAGCTGATAGGGAACCCCTTTCATATGAGGAACTCATTCAGTTGCAAGCAGAACCGGCATTTGATGAAGAGACAGAACCTGTTGTCTTCAAACAGCTAAAATCAAAAAATTTGTCAAAAGCTTTTTCCTATTTCGAACAAGGAATAAACATCCTCCTTGAAAACCATCCTGACGTCGAACGTAGCGCTAAAGTTTCTCGAAGAATTAACTCAGCCATTAGCTGTTATAAATCACTGAAGAACGAAATAGACAAGAAGGCAATACAAACAACGTTTGACAATTTTTTTAAGCCAAGCCCATCCTTACCAGCGAAAAATTATGATGACAGTGATCTGCAGGTTACCACTTCTTCATCGTCTTCAGATTAAAGCTATTTAAAAAAAAATTGTGTATGTATTTTTGTTTGTAGATTATTGTTGGTTTTTGGAGTCTGTTAATATTTTATGTACAAATGTATGTACTTGTTATGTATATATTTTTGATTTAAATGAAATAAAAAGATAAAATGCAGTTTGAATGATACGAGGGTCGTTCAATAAGTCCTTAGAAAATCCAAGAAAATGCGCTCGTAGTGTCGGTAAATATTTTTTTTTGTAAGTAGCATTATCGACAGGATAACTTACGCTATGGATCGAATTTCAGCTCGATCCATAGCGTAAGTCAATTTCTATCATCGATTAAAGTTAACGACATTTATTTGTGCATAACAATGGAAAAAAGCGAGTTTAGGGCTGTCATCAAACATCTCCATTTGAAAGGCTTAAGCCCGAAAGCCGAAAGAAATCAAAGCCGAGTTGGATGCAGTTCATGGCACATCTGCACCTGTGTTTGCGACGGTTTACAATTGGGTGAATGAATTTAAACGTGGCCGTTCATCCACAAAAGATGAACATCGTTCAGGACGCCCAGTTGAGGTGTCTACTCCTGAAATCATCGACAAAATCCACGATCTGATTTTGAACGATCGGCGAATTAAAGTGCGCGAATTAGTTGAGGCCACGGGCATATCACAAGGTATAGTCGCTTCAATTTTGCATGAAAAATTGTCTGTGAAAAAAATTTCGGCAAGATGGGTGCCGCGTTTGCTCTCAGACGAGAATAAGCGCAATCGTGTAGTGGACTCTGAGGCTATGTTGGCACTCTTTCATCGCAATCCTGCCGAATTCCTTCGTCGATATGTCACTGTGGACGAAACCTGGATACACTTCTACACTCCAGAAACGAAGAGACAGTCATCACAGTGGATTTTCAAGGGTGAACGGGCTCCGAAGAAGGCAAAAACTGTTCCATCGGCCGGCAAGGTGATGGCCACGGTCTTTTGGGATTCGCAAGGCATCATTTTTATCGACTACTTGGAAAAATGAAAAACAATAACAGGAGCGTATTACGCGTCGTTATTGCAACGGTTGAGCGAGGAAATCAAAGAGAAACGCCCCCATCTGAAGAAGAAAAAAATCCTCTTGCATCAGGACAATGCGCGTGTGCACACCTACGCTGTTTCCATGGCCAAAATTGTGGAATTGAGAATGGAATTGTTGCAGCATCCCGCTTATTCACCAGATTTGGCCCCTAGCGACTATTTTCTTTTCCCCAATCTGAAGAAATGGCTTGGCGGACGACGGTTCACTTCCAACGAGGACGTCATTGCTCAAACGAATGAGTATTTTTGCAGAACTTCCGAAATCCTATTTTTTGGACGGGATAAAAATTTTGGAAAAACGGTTGGAAAAGTGTATAGAGCTAAAAGAAGATTTTTTTCATCTTTTTCTAAGGACTTATTGAAAGATTTGGAACCGATCCCATTGGATTTGTATGAATTTGTATTAGAATAATTGATTCCTTAAACAGCTTTTCACTTTGCGGCCAAGTTTCGTGAAACGTATCTAGGCCGTAAAGCGAGGTATGGGTGTAATTACAAAAAATTTTTGCTGATAATTTTCACTAAAAATTTTTAATGAAGCAAAAGGTTTTTTTTTTTAAATTAAAATGTTTTATTTGAAAAATAAATTTGATAAATTTTTTTATTCTAAAATGTTATTATTTATAGAAAATCTTTTTTCGAATGAATATTTAATGTTAAATGGAAATTTTTTTTTTAAAATTTGGTTAACAAAATGATATTTATTTTTTGTTAAATAATTAATAAGTATAAATTTATTATATTTTTATAAATAAAAAAAAAATCTTACTCCTTAATTACTTTAAATGAAAAAATAAATATCATTTTGGTAAACTATTATTGAATTTGGAAAATTTTCAGAAATTCATTTTCAAAAATAACCAAAATAATACAATATATTAAAAAAACTTAATAAGCTATAATCTTAAAATGACTAATCGGCATTTATGAAAGAAGAAAATTAACAATTATTTTGAATTAAACTCTTTAATTAGTATAATTAAATATACATACATTGCCCATTCATATGATATGCTATTAAATATTTGAAACGGACGGTATATGAACGGACAACTTATCGTTCACTCCGTACTATTACTACTATTAGATACTGTCAATGTATGTGTAGTAGATTTTTTTGATTGATAATTAACAATACATTTAAAAAAATGAACAAAAACATTTTGTTTTACTAAACAATATTTTTTTTTATTAGTATTATTATTACGACTTGACAGAAGAGTAATTTATCATTTTAATGATTGAAGCGCCAACTGTAGTCAAAATTTATTGTCACCATTGTTATTCAAATTTGGATTGGAAACAAAGAGCTGCCTCTCAGTTTGGCTGTTCTCTTTCTGACTTCTGATAATCTTAGAAGAAAGAGAGCAAAAAGAGATCGGGAAAGAGCTCATTGTTTTAAAAGAAGTTTGTAAAGATAATAGAATTGAGTAAATTTTAGATTAGTAAGTTTTACTACGCCACTAATAATAAAGATAAACCAAAAATAGAGATACACATATACGTAACTACTCAATTGAAAACCAATACTTAACTACATATTTATGAGTATATAAATTGGAAGAATAAAATCAGATCAAAGATCAACTAGAAAAGTTTTTTTATAGCATTTATTACAGTTTTTTTTTTAGTTAAAAGCATTCATTAACTATTTACAAATGTATATTTACACAAAAAAATTTATATATAAATATAAATATGTATAGGTAATGTAGGAGTACTATAAGATATAATATAATATTAAAAATTAATAATATATAATAATTAATTTCATTCAATATTCACCTAATAGTACACAAGTATTTATATATAAGTAGTTATACCCACACATAAAAAAAAAAAACAAAATATGTACAAGTATAATTATACCATATATAGGAAATTATCAGTAGTGCTTAAGCTATTTTTCTAATCGACATTAATTATGAAGATTATGTAAATAATATTTGTGAAAAAATTATCAGTAGACTGTAGTTATTTTAATATCAATAACTTAAACAACAACAACAACAAAACAAAAATACCAAAGAAATCCTTATCAATCATGTAAAAATATTAGATTAAAACTTCGAACCTTATAGACTATAAATGAATAATATATACCAAAACTTGGAAAAAAAATATTTTCTTATATTTTTGTAAATACCAAAACTTGAATATCTCTTTTTTATTAATGACAATAATAGATTTTTTTCTTAACTAAGAAATTTAGAAAATGCAATTTTTTATTTTTTATTAAATCAAACTAAGAATTGGAAATGAAATTATTTTACTATTTTTCAAAACGTTACCCCTTTTATCCGTTGTGGATAATTTTCAATTTTAAAATGAAATCCATTAAATTAGCTTTAAAACATATTTACATAAATATTTCATCAATATTTTAAAAATATTTTATATAGTGTATTTAAAAAAAAAAAAAACACAATAAATATTAAATTCATTATGCAAGTGAAATTGATAAGATTTACAAAGTTCTTCAACTACTCTTCCGCTAATAATCAGACAGTTTTCTTGATTTAAATTAACACAATATTTTCTTATATAAAAGGTCAATTGAAAAATTAATTCATATTTAGCCCCGCTTTCAGTAAAATGTTTACAAATACATAAATACGTACATAGCATAGACACACTACTATATAACAATGAGTGATAATAATGATCAACAAAAATGCACCTAATGTGAAGATGTGCACAACAATATACTCGTACGAGTACTTCTATGTTATTCTGTCAATATCATCAGAATTGAGTGTCTTTGATCCTTAAGTGATTATAATTGAGTCAATGTTGGAGAAAAACGTTATTGTAAAAATATTTAGAAGAAAAATAACGAAAAAAGAATGAAAAAAAAATTTAAGTGCAATCAGAAATTGTAAATATTTAACATTTTCATTATCATATTGCTTGTTGTTCAAATTTTTAATAGATACTCAAATAAATTATTTTACTTTTAATAAATGATGGATAAAATTGTTTACTCTGCAAATTTTTTATAGAAATTTTTTACTGAAAATTTTTTAATTTTTTCTACGAAGTTTTTACTGAAAACCTTTTCTACAAAATCTTTACTGGGACTTTTTCTAAAAAATTTTAACGGAACTTTTTCTAGAAAATTTTTACTGGAATTTCTTCTAGAAAACTTTTACTGGAACTTTTTCTAAAAAAATTTTCTAACAATTAGTAAATATTTCTAGTAAAAATATTCTAGTAAAAAATTCCAGTAAACATTTTCTAGAAAAATTTCCAGTAAACATGTTCTAGAAAAATTTCCAGTAAAAATTTTTTAGTGAAAATTTCAAGTAAACATTTTTTAGTAAACATTTTCTAGTAAAAGTTTCCAGTAAAAATTTATTACAAAAATTTCCAGTAAACACTTTTAAGTAGAAATTTCCAGTAAAAATTTTCAGTAAAAATGTTCGTGTAAAAATATTCTAGTAAAAAATTCCAGGAAGCATTTTCTAGAAAAATTTCCAGTAAACATGTTCTAGAAAAATTTCCGGTAAAAATTTTTTAGTAAAAATTTTAAGTAAAAATTGTTTAGTAAAAAATTTCTAGTAAAAATTTTTAGAAAAATTTCTAGTTAACACTTTTTAGTAGAGATTTTATAATAAAATTTTTTAGTAAAAAATTGCTAGTAAATATTTCGAGTAAAAATATTCTAGTAAAAAAATCCAGTAAAGATTTTCCAGAAAAATTTCCAGTAAACATGTTCTAGACAAATTTCCAGTAAATACTTTTTAGTAGAAATTTCCAATAAAAATTTTCGTGTGAAAATGTTCGTTTAAACATATTGTAGCAAAAAATTTCAGTAAACATTTTCTAGTAAAAATTTTTAAATAAACATTTTCTGGAAAAATTCCCAGTAAAAATTTCCAGTAAACACTTTTTAGTAGAAATTTCCAGTAAAAATTTAGTAGTATAAATTTCCAGTTTCCAGTAAAATTTTCTAAGTTACTGGAACTTTTTCTAAAAAAATTTCTAAACAATTTTTATTGGATATTTTTCTAAATAATTTTTACTGGAAAGTTTTTTAAACAATTTTTACTGAAAATTTTTAACGAATATTTTTACTGGTAATTTTTTACGAACATTTTTAATGAACATTTTTTTTTCTCTTCTGCAAAATTTGTTTACGCAATCTTTGCTGAGAGTTTTGTTTACTAAAAATGTTTGTTTAATTAACTAAAGTTGAATAAAACTTGTTTTTAAAAATTTTACTCTGTAAGAATAAAAATATCTGATTTTGTAAAGCTTTACACATTTTTGTTTTGATGCACACTTATTTTTAAATTTCTGGGAAGAATATTCATTGTATAAAATAATAAACTGGATAATGACGTTTTAGAAAAACCAGACGTATCGTATCTTCTTAAAAAATTGTTTTTTTCAATTTAATGATAACTTTTGTGAATGCTAAGGTGAATTTGATATAATGTTTTTTAGAAAATGCATATAAGAAATAATTTCATTTAAAAAAATCCGCATGTTAATTTGATTACTCTGTAGGTGAGGATCTATGAACTTTGTTAAAATGTTGATCGTGTTTGATGTCGTTTTTTTTTCTTCTTTTTTTTGATAATAAAATGATAAGCTAATAACATTGTTGCAATAAATAAACATAATAATTTATAATCTTAATTAAATTGAAATATATTTTACGTTCCAATTAGAATATAACATATTTTAAAAGGTTTTTTTTGTGAAATTTTACTTTGTAAAGTTATTAAAATTGTTGAAAAAAACCTTTTTAAGTCTAAACTTGAGAATTATTTACGAAACATTAGTTTGTCGGTTTTAAAACGCATTTGTTCCTGTTTAGTTATGTTTGTCAACTAATTTCTATAATTATTGATAATTATCTTGTTGTTTACTTTAATTTAGTATTTTTTTGTTGCGTATAAGCAAACTTTTTTTTAAGTTTACAAAATTTCACAATTAACACCTTATATTTACTAATCAATTTTGAGAACAATTTTTATTTAATACAATAATATGTAATTAAATTTTAAAAAATACAACGATTATTAAATACGTGTACACTATGTAAAAATTCAATATTCGATTTATGAATAATATACACGTATCTTTATATGATAAATTTTTCCTATATTTGGAGTTTGTATTTATTGCTTTGTAATAGAAAACTTATATTATATTCAAGTATCAGATAAGAGTAATTTTAGTTCAATAAATTTAACATTTATTACTATTTCCTATAGAAAGAAAGCAATATAAATTTTAAGACAATATAATAACTAGAGAGAGAGATAAAGCAAACGAGAGTCAGAGAGAGAAACGAAAAATATTTAATTGATAATTTTTACAATTTTAAATTATTTTTATTATAGCAAATGTATTGTAGTACTAGTACAATATTTCGAAATATGTTTACAGTAATATATATTCTATTACCTTAAAATGAATATATAAAAACTGTCATTCCAAGAAAACCCCTTCTAAATAAATAAATATATTTTTGAAGGCATCTAAGACACATGTGAGCATACAAATAATACCTCGTGCCAATATATATCTTATCAGTTAAAGTCGACAATATGATAACATGGCCGCTTTAAATCCTTAAAGAAAATTTTTTTAACATATTTTCTTCTAAATGACCACACATAAATTGTTCATTATATGAGAAAAATGAAAAGAATAAATAAAATTACTAGGACAATCTATACAAGTACCGGTAGAATGAGGTAATAAATAGATTTTATATAGCCCACCTGTGCGCAGTAATTCGAAAATAGTGTATTATCAAATTGTAGATTAATCTAAAGAAAAATTCAATGAAATTTATATGAATACAATTAATTCAATATTATAATATTTTTTTAAATAATGCCATATTATTATCTAAATAGAAAGAGTATTAAAATGAAAATTAATAACGCCTATTTGAGAGAATTGGTAAAAGTGTAGAAATATTGGGTTATATCTACTCTTAAAATTTCGATTTCGATAAAATTTTAAATTCATTGTATTGCTTTGACTAACCATTAATCACGGAATATTATTTTTGCGCACATTTCGGATTTTTACTGAAAATTTTTACTATTGTAGAGTTTTTTACTGCAAAGTTATACTAGAAAATTTTTACTTAAAAATATTTACTTGAAATTTTCACTAAAAAAATTTTACTGGAAATTTTTCTAGAACATGTTTACTGGAAATTTTTCTAGAAAATTTTTACTGGATTTTTTTACTAGAATATTTTTACTAGAAATATTTAAAATTTTTACTAGAAATTTATACTACAAAATTTGTACTGGAAATTTCTACTAAAAAGTGTTTACTGAAAATTTTTCTAATACATTTTTACTGAAAATTTTTTTAGAACATTTTTACTTGAAAATGTTTACTTGAAATTTTCACTAAAAAGTTTTTACTGGAAATTTTTCTAATAAATTTTTACCGGAAGTTTTTCTAATAAATTTTTACTAAAAATTTTTCAAGAAAATTTTTACGTCAAAATTTTTACTGGAAATTTTCTCTAAAAAATTTTTTACTGGAAATTTTTACTACAAAATTTTTACTGGAAATTTCTACTAAAAAGTGTTTACTGAAAATTTTTCTAATCAATTTTTACTGGAAATTTTTCTAGAAAATTTTTACTTGAACATTTTTACTGGAAATTTCTCTAGAAAATGTTTAATGGAAATTTTTGTAGAAAATTTGTACTGCAAATTTTTACTAGAAATTTTTTACTGAAAATTTTCACTAACAAATTTTTACTGGAAATTTTTTGAAAAAATGTTTACTGAAATTTTTTACTAGAATATTTTTGGTAGAAATATTTACTAGAAAATTTGTACACGAAAATTTTTACTGGAAATTTTTAATAAAAAATGTTTACTGGAAATTTCTACTGAAAAGTGTTTACTGGAAATATTTACTACAAAATTTTTACTAGAAATTTCTACTAAAAAGTGTTTACTGGAAATTTTTCTAATAAATTTTTACTGGAAATTTTTCTAATAAATTTTTACTGGAAATTTTTCTAGAAAATTTTTACTTGAAAATGTTTACTGGAAATTTCTACTAAAAAGTATTTACTGGAAATTTTTCTAATAAATTTTTACTTCAAAATTTTAACTAGAAATTTTCACTAAAAAATGTTTACTGGAAATTTTTCTAGAACATGTTTACTGAAAATTTTTCTAGAAAATGTTTACTGGAATTTTTTCTAGAATATTTTTACTAGAAATATTTACTAGAAAATTTTTACGCAAAAATTTTTAATAGAAATTTATACTACACAATTTTTACTGGAAATTTCTACTAAAAAGTGTTTACTGGAAATTTTCACTAAAAAGTTTTTACTGGAAATTTTTCTAGAACATGTTTACTGAAATTACTCTAGAAAATGTTTACTGGAAATTTTTACTAAAAAATTTTTACTGGAAATTTCTACTAAAAAGTGTTTACTGGAAATTTTTCTACAAAATTTTTACCGGAAATTTCTACTAAAAAGTGTTTACTGGACATTTTTCTAATAAATTTTTACCGGAAATTTTTCTAGAAAATTTTTACTTGAAAATTTTTACTGGAAATTTTCACTAAAAAATTTTTACAGGAAATTTTTCTAGAAAATCTTTACTGTAATTTTTTACTAGAATATTTTTACTAGAAATACTTACTAGAAAATTTTTACTGGAAATTTCTACTAAAAAGTGTTAACTGAAAATTTTTCTAAAACATTTTTACTGAAAATTTTTTACTAAAAAATTTTTACCTAAGGTTTTCACTAAAAAATTTTAAATTGAAATTTTTCTAGAACATGTTTACTGAAAATTTTTCTAGAAAATGTTTACTGGATATTTTTATAGAAAATTTTTACTGAACATTTGTCTAGAAAATGTTCACTGCACTTTTTTACTAGAATGTTTTTACCAAAAACTGCTACTAGCAAATTTTTACTGGAAATTTCTACTAAAAAATAAAATTTTAAACATTTCTACTAATGCAGATGAGCATATTATGTGGTCGCGTATTTACATGTATGGATGAGTATATACACTATGTAAAAATTCAATATTCGTTTTATGAATAATATATCTTTATATGATAAATTTTTCCTATATTTGGAGCTTGTATTTATTGATTTGTAAAAGAAAATTTGTATTATATTCAAGTATCAGATAAGAGTAATTTTAGTTCAATAAATTTAACATTTATTACTATTTCCTATAGAAAGAAAGCAATATAAATTTTAAGACAATATAATAACTAGAGAGAGAGAGAAATAAAGCAAACGAGAGTCAGAGAGAGAAACGGAAAATATTTAATTGATAATTTTTACAATTAATTATTTTTATTATAGCAAATGTATTGTAGTACTAGTACAATATTTCGAAATATGTTTACAGTAATATATATTCTATTACCTTAAAATGAATATATAAAAACTGTCATTCCAAGAAAACCCCTTCTAAATAAATAAATATATTTTTTAAGGCATCTAAGACACATGTGAGCATACAAATAATACCTCGTGCCAATATATATCTTATCAGTTAAAGTCGACAAGATGATAACATGGCCGCTTTAAATCCTTAAAGAAAATGTTTTTAACATATTTTCTTCTAAATGACCACACATAAATTGTTCATTATATAAGAAAAATGAAAAGAATAAATAAAATTACTAGGACAATCTATACAAGTACCGGTAGAATGAGGTAATAAATAGATTTTATATAGCCCACCTGTGCGCAGTAATTCGAAAATAGTGTATTATCAAATTGTAGATTAATCTAAAGAAAAATTCAATGAAATTTATATGAATACAATTAATTCAATATTACAATATTTTTTTAAATAATGCCATATTATTATCTAAATAGAAAGAGTATTAAAATGAAAATTAATAACGCCTATTTGAGAGAATTGGTAAAAGTGTAGAAATATTGGGTTATATCTACTCTTAAAATTCGGATTTTGATTAAAACTTAACCATTTATCACGGAATATTAATTTTTTTTGTAAATCGATTAAAACTTAACCATTAATCACGAAATATTAATTTTCGGGTTGTAAATCGAAATTTTTACTGTAAATTTGTACTGGAAATTTTTCTAGAAAATTTTTACTGGAAATTTTTCTAGAAAATTTTTACTGGAAATTTCTAGAAAATTTTTACTGAAAATTTTTGCTGAAAATTTTTGCTGAAAATTTTTACTGAAAATTTTTCTAGAAAATTTTTACTGGTAATTTTTTTAGAAAATTTTTACTGGAAATTTTCACTAAAAATTTATATTGAAAATTTTTAATAGTAATTTTTCTAGAAAATGTTTACTGGAAATTTCTAGAAAATGTTTACTGGAAATTTCTACTAAAAATTGTTTACTGGAAAGTTTTCTAGGAAATGTTGAATGGAAATTTTTCTAGAAAATTTTTACTGGTAATTTTTCTAGAACATTTTTATTGAAAATTTATCTAGAAAATTTTTACTGAAAATTTTTCTAGAAAATTTTTACTGAAAATGTTTCTAGAAAATTTTTACTGAAAATTTTTTTAGAAAATTTTTACTGAAAATTTTTATTGAAAATTTTCACTGAAAATTTTTTTAGAACAATTTTTACTGAAAATTTTTTTAGAAAATTTTTACTGAAAATTTTTTTAGAAAATTTTTACTGGAAATTTTTACTAAACATTGTTTACTGGAAATTTTCACTAAAAAATTTATATTGAAAATTTTTAATAGTAATTTTTCTAGAAAATGTTTACTGGAAATTTCTAGAAAATGTTTACTGGAAATTTCTACTAAAAATTGTTTACTGGAAAGTTTTCTAGGAAATGTTGAATGGAAATTTTTCTAGAAAATTTGTACTGGAAATTTTTCTAGAAAATTTTTACCTGAAATTTCTACTACAAAATGTTTACCGAAAATTTTTTTTAGAAAATTTGTACTGACAATTTTTCTAGAAAATTTTTACTGAAAATGTTTACCTGAAATTTTCACTAAAAAATTTTTACTGGTAATTTTTCTAGAACATTTTTATTAAAAATTTTTTTTTTCTACAAAATTTTTACTGAAAATTTTTCTAGAAAATTTTTACTGGAAATTTTAACTAAACATTTTTTACTTGAAATTTTCACTAAAAAATTTGTATTAAAAATTTTTCTAGAAAATTTTTACTGAAAATTTTTCTAGAAAATTTTTACTGAAAATTTTTCTAGAAAATTTTTACTGAAAATTTTTTTAGAAAATTTTTACTGAAAATTTTTTTAGAAAATTTTTACTGAAAATTTTATTAGAAAATTTTTACTGAAAATTTTTTTAGAAAATTTTTACTGGAAAGTTTTCTAGGAAATGTTGAATAAAAATTTTTCTAGAAAATTTTTACTGGGCATTTTTCTAGAAAATTTTTACTTGAAATTTCTACTAAAAAATGTTTGCCGAAAATTTTTCTAGAAAATTTGTACTGGAAATTTTTCTAGAAAATTTGTACTGGAAATTTTTCTAGAAAATTTTTACTGAAAATTTTTACTTGAAATTTTCACTAAAAAATTTTTACTAAAAATTTTTCTAGAAAATTTTTACTGAAAATTTTTCTAGAAAATTTTTACTGAAAATTTTTCTAGAAAATTTTTACTGAAAATTTTTCTAGAAAATTTTTCTAGAAAATTTTTACTGGAAATTTTAACTAAACATTTTTTACTGGAAATTTTCACTTAAAAATTTATATTGAAAATTTTTCTAGAAAATTTTTACTGAAAATTTTTCTAGAAAATTTTTACTGAAAATTTTTTTAGAAAATTTTTACTGAAAATTTTTTTAGAAAATTTTTACTGGAAAGTTTTCTAGGAAATGTTGAATAAAATTTTTTCTAAAAAATTTTTACTGGGCATTTTTCTAGAAAATTTTTACTTGAAATTTCTACTAAAAAATGTTTGCCGAAAATTTTTCTAGAAAATTTGTACTGGAAATTTTCACTAAAAAATTTTTACTGGTAATTTTTCTAGAACATTTTTATTAAAAATTTTTCTAGAAAATTTTTACTGAAAATTTTTTTAGAAAATTTTTACTGAAAATTTTTCTAGAAAATTTTTACTGGAAATTTTAACTAAACATTTTTTACTTGAAATTTTCACTAAAAAATTTATATTGAAAATTTTTCTAGAAAATTTTTACTGAAAATTTTTACTTGAAATTTTCACTAAAAAATTTTTACTGGTAATTTTTCTAGAATATTTTTATTGAAAATTTTTCTAGAAAATTTTTACTGAAAATTTTTCTAGAAAATTTTTACTGAAAATGTTTCTAGAAAATTTTTACTGAAAACTTTTTTAGAAAATTTTTACTGAAAATTTTTATTGAAAATTTTTCTAGAAAATTTTTACTGAAAATTTTTACTTGAAATTTTCACTAAAAAATTTTTACTGGTAATTTTTCTAAAACATTTTTATTGAAAATTTTTCTAGAAAATTTTTACTGGAAATTTTAACTAAACATTTTTTACTGGAAATTTTCACTAAAAAATTTATATTGAAAATTTTTCTAGAAAATTTTTACTGAAAATTTTTTTAGAAAATTTTTACTGGAAAGTTTTCTAGGAAATGTTGAATAAAAATTTTTCTAGAAAATTTTTACTGGGCATTTTTCTAGAAAATTTTTACTTGAAATTTCTACTAAAAAATGTTTGCCGAAAATTTTTCTAGAAAATTTGTACTGGAAATTTTCACTAAAAAATTTTTACTGGTAATTTTTCTAGAACATTTTTATTAAAAATTTTTCTAGAAAATTTTTACTGAAAATTTTTTTAGAAAATTTTTACTGAAAATTTTTCTAGAAAATTTTTACTGGAAATTTTAACTAAACATTTTTTACTTGAAATTTTCACTAAAAAATTTATATTGAAAATTTTTCTAGAAAATTTTTACTGAAAATTTTTACTTGAAATTTTCACTAAAAAATTTTTACTGGTAATTTTTCTAGAATATTTTTATTGAAAATTTTTCTAGAAAATTTTTACTGAAAATTTTTCTAGAAAATTTTTACTGAAAATGTTTCTAGAAAATTTTTACTGAAAACTTTTTTAGAAAATTTTTACTGAAAATTTTTATTGAAAATTTTTCTAGAAAATTTTTTTAAAAAATTTTTACTGAAAATTTTTCTAGAAAATTTTTACTAAAAATTTTTCTAGAAAATTTTTACTGAAAATTTTTCTAGAAAATTTTTACTGGAAATTTTAACTTAACATTTTTTACTTGAAATTTTCACTAAAAAATTTATATTGAAAATTTTTCTAGAAAATTTTTACTGAAAATTTTTACTTGAAATTTTCACTAAAAAATTTTTACTGGTAATTTTTCTAGAATATTTTTATTGAAAATTTTTCTAGAAAATTTTTACTGAAAATTTTTCTAGAAAATTTTTACTGAAAATTTTTCTAGAAAATTTTTACTGAAAACTTTTTTAGAAAATTTTTACTGAAAATTTTTATTGAAAATTTTTTAAAAAAATGTTTACTGAATTTTTCTAGAAAATTTTTACTGAAAATTTTTACCTGAAATTTTCACTAAAAATTTTTACTGGTAATTTTTCTAAAACATTTTTAATGAAAATTTTTCTAGAACATTTTTTTAAAAAATTTTTACTGAAAATTTTTCTAGAAAATTTTTACTAAAAATTTTTCTAGAAAATTTTTACTGAAAATTTTTCTAGAAAATTTTTACTGGAAATTTTCACTAAAAAATTTGTATTGAAAATTTTTCTAGAAATGTTTACTGTAAATTTCTACTATAAATTGTTTACTGGAAAGTTTTCTAGAAAATGTTGAATGGAAATTTTTCTAGAAAATTTTTACTGGACATTTTTCTAGAAAATTTTTACTTGAAATTTTCACTAAAAAATTTTTACTGGTAATTTTTCTAGAACATTTATTGAAAATTTTTCTAGAAAATGTTTACTGAAAATTTTTCTAGAAAATTTTTCTGACAATTTTTACTGAAAATTTTTACTGAAAATTTTTCTAGAAAATTTTTACTGAAAATTTTTCTAGAGAAATTTTAGTGAAAATTTTTCTAGAGAATTTTTAGTGAAAATTTTTCTTGAAAATTTTACTAAAGATTTTTACTAAACATTTTTTACTGGTAATTTTTCTAGAACATTTTTATTGAAAATTTTTGTAGAAATTTTTACCGAAAATTTTTACCGAAAATTTTTACTGAAAATTTTTCTAGAAAATTTTTACTGAAAATTTTTCTAGAAAATTTTTACTGAAAATTTTTCAAGAAAATTTTTACTGAAAATTTTTCTAGAAAATTTTTACTGAAAATTTTTCTAGAAAATTTTTACTGAAAATTTTTCTAGAAAATTTTTACTGAAAATTTTTCTAGAAAATTTTTACTTAAAATTTTTACTGGAAATTTTAACTAAACATTTTTTACTGGAAATTTTCACTAAAAAATTTGTATTAAAAATTTTTCTAGAAATGTTTACTGGAAATTTCTACTATAAATTGTTTACTGAAAATTTTTCTAGAAAATTTTTACTGAAAATTTTTTCTAGAAAATTTTTACTGAAAATTTTTATTGAAAATTTTTTTAAAAAATTTTTACTGAATTTTTCTAGAAAATTTTTACTGAAAATTTTTACCTGAAATTTTCACTAAAAAATTTTTACTGGTAATTTTTCTAGAACATTTATTGAAAATATTTCTAGAAAATTTTTACTCAAAATTTTTCTAGAAAATTTTTACTGAAAATTTTTCTAGAAAATTTTTACTGAAAATTTTTCTAGAAAATTTTTACTGAAAATTTTTCTAGAAAATTTTTACTGAAAATTTTTCTAGAAAATTTTTACTGAAAATTTTTCTAGAGAAATTTTAGTGAAAATTTTTCTAGAGAATTTTTAGTGAAAATTTTTCTTGAAAATTTTACTAAAGATTTTTACTAAACATTTTTTACTGGTAATTTTTCTAGAACATTTTTATTGAAAATTTTTGTAGAAATTTTTACCGAAAATTTTTACCGAAAATTTTTACTGAAAATTTTTCTAGAAAATTTTTACTGAAAATTTTTCTAGAAAATTTTTACTGAAAATTTTTCAAGAAAATTTTTACTGAAAATTTTTCTAGAAAATTTTTACTGAAAATTTTTCTAGAAAATTTTTACTGAAAATTTTTCTAGAAAATTTTTACTGAAAATTTTTCTAGAAAATTTTTACTTAAAATTTTTACTGGAAATTTTAACTAAACATTTTTTACTGGAAATTTTCACTAAAAAATTTGTATTAAAAATTTTTCTAGAAATGTTTACTGGAAATTTCTACTATAAATTGTTTACTGAAAATTTTTCTAGAAAATTTTTACTGAAAATTTTTCTAGAAAATTTTTACTGAAAATTTTTTCTAGAAAATTTTTACTGAAAATTTTTATTGAAAATTTTTTTAAAAAATTTTTACTGAATTTTTCTAGAAAATTTTTACTGAAAATTTTTACCTGAAATTTTCACTAAAAAATTTTTACTGGTAATTTTTCTAGAACATTTATTGAAAATATTTCTAGAAAATTTTTACTCAAAATTTTTCTAGAAAATTTTTACTGAAAATTTTTCTAGAAAATTTTTACTGAAAATTTTTCTAGAAAATTTTTACTGAAAATTTTTCTAGAAAATTTTTACTGAAAATTTTTCTAGAAAATTTTTACTGAAAATTTTTCTAGAAAATTTTTACTGAAAATTTTTCTAGAAAATTTTTACTGAAAATTTTTCTAGAAAATTTTTACTGAAAATTTTTCTAGAAAATTTTTACTGAAAATTTTTCTAGAAAATTTTTACTGAAAATTTTTCTAGAAAATTTTTACTGAAAATTTTTCTAGAAAATTTTTACTGAAAATTTTTCTAGAAAATTTTTACTAAAAATTTTTCTAGAAAATTTTTACTGAAAATTTTTCTAGAAAATTTTTACTGAAAATTTTTCTAGAAAATTTTTACTGAAAATTTTTCTAGAAAATTTTTACTGAAAATTTTTCTAGAAAATTTTTACTAAAAATTTTTCTAGAAAATTTTTACTGAAAATTTTTCTAGAAAATTTTTACTGAAAATTTTTCTAGAAAATTTTTACTGAAAATTTTTCTAGAAAATTTTTACTGAAAATTTTTCTAGAAAATTTTTACTGAAAATTTTTCTAGAGAAATTTTAGTGAAAATTTTTCTAGAGAAATTTTAGTGAAAATTTTTCTAGAAAATTTTACTGGAGATTTTTACTAAACATTTTTTACTTGAAATTTTCACTAAAAAATTTTTACTGGTAATTTTTCTAGAACATTTATTGAAAATTTTTCTAGAAAATGTTTACTGAAAATTTTTCTAGAAAATTTTTCTGACAATTTTTACTGAAAATTTTTACTGAAAATTTTTCTAGAAAATTTTTACTGAAAATTTTTCTAGAGAAATTTTAGTGAAAATTTTTCTAGAGAATTTTTAGTGAAAATTTTTCTAGAAAATTTTACTGGAGATTTTTACTAAACATTTTTTACTTGAAATTTTCACTAAAAAATTTTTACTGATAATTTTTCTAAAACATTTTTATTGAACATTTTTCTCGAAAATTTCAACTGAAAATTTTTCTAGAAAATTTTTACTGAAATTTTTCTAGAAAATTTTTACTGGAAATTTTTACTAAACATTGTTTCCTGGAAATTTTCACTAAAAAATTTATATTGAAAATTTTTAATAGTAATTTTTCTAGAAAATGTTTACTGGAAATTTCTAGAAAATGTTTACTGAAAATTTCTACTAAAAATTGTTTACTGGAAAGTTTTCTAGGAAATGTTGAATGGAAATTTTTCTAGAAAATTTGTACTGGAAATTTTTCTAGAAAATATTTACTGAAAATTTTTACTTGAAATTTTCACTAAAAAATTTTTACTGGAAATTTTTCTAGAACATTTTTATTGAAAATTTTTGTAGAAATTTTTACCGAAAATTTTTACCGAAAATTTTTACTGAAAATTTTTTCAGAAAATTTTTACTGAACATATTTTTAGAAAATTTTTACTGGAGTTTTCTAGGAAATGTTGAATGGAAATTTTTCTAGAAAATTTTTACTGGGCATATTTCTAGAAAATTTTTACTTGAAATTTCTACTTAAAAATGTGTGCCGAAAATTTTTCTAGAAAATTTGTACTGAAAATTTTTCTAGAAAATTTTTACTAAAAATTTTTCTAGAAAATGTTTACCGAAAATATTTCTAGAAAATTTTTACTAAACATTTTTACTGGAAATTTTAACTAAACATTTTTTACTGGAAATTTTCACTAAAAAATTTATATTGAAAATTTTTCTAGAAATGTTTACTGGAAATTTCTACTAAAAATTGTTTACTGGAAAGTTTTCTAGAAAATGTGGAATGGAAATTTTTCTAGAAAATTTTTACTGGACATTTTTCTAGAAAATTTTTACTGGACATTTTTCTAGAAAATTTTTACTGAATATTTTTCTAGAAAATGTTTTTTTTCAAAAATTTGTTTCAGCAATGTTTGCTCAGAATTTTGCTAATTAAAAATGTTTATTTAATTCACCAAAAATTATTAACTTTTTCAGAAAATTACTCTGTAAGGATAAAAATATCTGATTTTGTTAAGCTTAGAACATATTTGTATACTTATTTTTGGATTTCTGGGAAAGGGCCAATGACACCTTTAGACCAGTATGCACACCAGACAGTCATTTATCGTAGACTGTCATTTTTTTGTGCGGCTTCTCCACAGTCACTTATAGATTTTTTACTGCCCAATATACGAAGCAAGAAAATACCTTCATCGCTTAAGAAATAATCTCCTCTAAAAACGTAAAATATAGTTACGGCAGAATCATCACGTTTGTAAAAAAGTTTTAATAATTTTATCGTATTATTCTATAGTTAAATGATCCCTAATGTTAAATGGCAAATTTTATGCTAAGGAAATCTTACTCTGGATTACATATATAATTAACAACTGTTAAATGATGGGGATATACTATCCAAATCATAAAATGAATAGTACTATACAATTCTAATATTACAGAATATATTATTTATTTAAAAAAAAAATATTCTAAAAAAAAACAGATATTTTGGAAAATAATAAATAAACATTTAAAAAACACTCAATCAAATATGATTTGTGCAATATTTCCGTATCAAAGTTTTGGCAGAAATTTTTATATAATAAAATAAGTATTTTTTTTTTAAATATGCTTACATAATAATATTTGCTGTAACATGTTTAGTTAAAAGTGGGTATTTATTTATAATTCTAACCTATCTAGGCATTTTTCCCACGAAGCCAATTATTTAAGTTTATATTATCAAGATAATACACCGAAGAAAAAAAAACCATTTTATTATTAACTGTTCGTAAATATGACTTTGAACTCATTGATTATGAAGCTTTATCACTATCGTCCGTCCGATTGCTGAATAATATAACAATTTCCCATATATTACGAGTATATGTACATATTTTTAAAAAGAAATATAATTAAAAAAATCATATTTTCATATGAATTAAAATTTTTAAAGAAAATGTTTGTTTTGATAAAATGTGCTCTAAACAAATTAGATCGCATATAACAAAAAATAAATGTGTTCTTTAATATTTTATACTTTTCTATAATTTTTCATTTAAAAAAAAAACCAACGAAGCCAATTTAATTAAATATTCGTACATATTATTACCAAATAATGATTTCGTTATTTTAATTTTAATAAGTAACCGGTCCTATTTTATAATTTTCATAAATAATAATTAAATTTTGAAAATAATGTTCAGAGTCATTGTGCTCAAAATAAATAAAAACGTATTCAAAAACAAAAATATTTAACTAAAATTTTCATACAAATTATCATTATTATTATTATTAATATAAATAAACAATATTAATAATAATAATGATAATTTGTTAAATACTTATAATTTCAATTAATTTGTCGTCAACCAAAAATTTCTTTTGATTATATTTTTAAAAAAAAGACTGAATGTGTCACTTCCAACACATTTTCTATGTACGCAATAATCAATGCTCGAAAAGCAACAACAAAAAAAAATCTAAATTCGAAACCAGTTAAAGATATGATGCCTAAAAATATTTGACAGCATAGAATTTAAATTTTATTTCCGTATCCCCTCTCTATCCGTCACTCTATCACACAATCTTTCTGTATGCCTCTCCACCCATCTCTTTCTAATGGATATTAATCGGTTTTTTTTCAAGCTTTTTTATAGGCGTTTTTCGTTTTTGTAATGCTCGATAAATTTCAAGGTTTCGAAAAATGTGTGCATCCATATCCAAATAATCTAAACTAATATTATACATTGGATAGCATATGAATTATATTTTAAATTATTCAATATATATAGTCAATATATGCTCCTATAGGTGTATTTGTATAAGAATAACATGTATGCAAATTTTAATTGATTATTTATTTTAAATTTGCGAGAGAAAAAAACCAACAACGACAACGAAAGAAAATAAAAACATAAAAACCTAACCAAATATTCTAGTTATTAATGTGAATTTATTTTTTATTTTGTGGAGTCAATTTACAATCAAATGTTCTATTAGTTTTTTTTTAAATTTAATTGTATTATTTAAAACTTGATTTTACTTTATTTAAAAATTTACTATCGGAAAAACCGATTTTACTTTATTTAAAAATTTACTATTTGCTGATAAAACTTTTTGATAATTTGTTATTTTAAGTTATTTAAAACGAATTGTTTAATTTATATATTTTTTAACTAATAATTATATTGAGTTGTCCATTTTGTGTATGGGAAAAAAAACACACCTCTCTGTTCAAAAAAAAAAGAAAATAAACACACGAGGTCTGTTCAAAAAGTATCGCGAATTTTGTGTTTTTTTTTTCAAAAATTATTTATTTATTCATGAATATCTATTGTATTTTGTCCCCTTCAAAATAATCCCCACCAGATATTATACACTTGTGCCAATGTTTTTTCCAATCGTCGAAGCACTTCAAAAAATCATTTTTTGTGATCTTGTTCAGCTCCCTCCTTCGATGCCGTCTTTATCTCCTCAATCGTAACGTAACGTTGTCCTTTCATGGGGCTCTTCAGTTTCGGGAACAAGAAAAGGTCACAGGGGACAAGATCTGGGGAATACGGTGGCTGCGGCATTATTAGTGTGTTGTTTTTGGCCAAAAATGGCAAGAGCCAATTTTTGTTCTTACACAAATCCGGGCGTTTCTGGCGGATTGCTCTGGCAGGTAATATTCCTTATTGACCGTTCCACCCTGTGGCAAGAACTCATGATGCACCACGCCCCTGCAACCAGTTATGACCCTCTGGAGCAAATTTGGGTCGTCGCGGACAGAGTCCAACAGCTCCTTAGCAATGTTAATGCGATGCTGTTTTTGGTCGAAATTGAGCAATTTTGGTACGAATTTTGCAGCGACCCGTCTCACGCCAAATTATTGGTAAAAATCGAATGGCACGAGCCAATCGATATGTTTAAGACCTCAGCAACTTCTCTAATGGTGATTCGACGATTGGCCAATACTATTTTCTTCATTTCATCAATGTTTTCGTCTGTTGTTGACGTGCTCGGGCGTCCGGCACGTTTTTCATCGTTCACATTTTCTCGGCCCTCTGAGAACATATTCTACCATCGATAAACGTTGCTTTGGTCCAAGGTAGCTTCACCATATGCAACAGTCAACATTTGGAATGCGTCCGTGCAATTAATTTTGGTTTTTTCACACAAAATTTGATACAGATTCTTTGATCCATTTTTTGGAATGCGCAAAAATCGAAGGCGAGCCAAAACACGTGCAAGCAAAACAGCTGTCAAAAATTAACTGAACATTCAAAATGGCCGAACTTGTCGGCATAAGTGAGAGACATGAGTACCAACATAAAGCCACAAAAAATCGAAAATCGAATACAGAAATTCAAAATTTGTGATACTTTTTGAACAGACCACGTATGTCATCGAAGATAACATTTGCTTAGATTAAGATTTGCCATTTTAAATTAGAGATAATTTCTATTTAACATCTTATAGATACTGGGCTTCGGATGCTGTTTATTCAAATAAAATTTTCTTCAGAGATGAGGCTCATTTTTTGCTCGGTGAATACGTCAAAAACACAATTCCCGTATGTGGATGGAATTATTAAAAACCCACAAGTAACTGTGAAGAAACTATTGTATCTATGAAAAGTGATGCATTTTATTGTTAAGGTGTCATTGGCTGATATTTCTTTGAAAATAAAGAGGAAGACACCGTTACAGTCAATTCTGAGCGCCTAATCGATTTTTTTTTGTCCCGAACTTGAATACTTTAATCTGGAAAAATATCTTTTTCTTTTTGTAGGCATGCATGAGAGATTGTGTTTACGCAGACAATCCTCAAATAATTAATATTATTAATTTTGGAGTAATAATATTTATAAGTATTTAACAACCAAAAATATTCAACAAAAAAAATTATCAAAATTTATCTGAAAATTATTGAAATCTAGAAGAAGTCTAGTGGCGAACATTTAATAATATATATTTTATATTATATTCTATGATAAATGCCAAAGTCCAAACAATATTAAAAATTTAAAATTTTATCGAAATCTAAATTTTACACTACATAGGCTCTATTTAACTTGAGCCTTACGTAGGCTCTATATTTTCTACATTAAGGATCAGCTGCAAAAATTTTATTGAAAATAATGGAAAATCTCAAAATAATTAATAAATTTATATAAAATTTTTAAATATTTAAAAGAAAACACTATTTTTATTGAATAGGGAAAAATTAAAAAAACAAAATCACTTTTTTTTCAATTAAAAAAATGTAACATAAATTGCACTTTTGTAAAAAAAATTTTATAGTAACTTATTTTCCAAGATAAAAAAAAAATTATTATAAAATATATATTTTCCACATTATGTACTCGTAGCATTTCTATTCACATCACACCATCATTGATTGATATTCTATACATTTTCCACACAAATATTTAATTCATCTATAAGATTACCTTTTTTTTATAATTGCTGCTAAATGTAAATAAGAAAACAAATGATTGCAAATATTTATAATGAATTGATAAAAGTAAACCGCAAGTATGTCTAAATAGATATAATTAATATGATAAATATTTGATGTGTTTTTTTTTTACAGATTACAGAATATTTTTTTAAATTTTTATTAAATGATTTTTCAGTTTTAATATTTTTTATTTTATAACTTTGCAAAGTCATATTAATTCCCCCCACCTACATACATATGTTATGTTAGTATCAAAATAAAACCAAAAATCATGATAAAATTATATGATTAAAAACATGTAAATTACACATACAAACAAACAAAAAATCAATTTTCTCTAATCGAAAGAATTTTTATTAATTTTATTAAACTATAACAGAAAAGTTTTCTAAATTTTATATGAAAAAATTTAAATAAATAAATTCAGATTTTAGACAACTTTCGATATCCGTAAAACTAGTATGAGTAATAAAAAAAAATACCCTTAAAACAAAAAACTGAAATTTCTGAGCAAAAAAAAAAATTATCCATACACGTACAATTGAAGAAACTTTATCAGTGCCCGGCGCATATCATATTTATTATGTAATATTAATGTTTTTCATGTTAAATAGAAAAATAAATTCTAAAAACAAAATATTACATACATATATACGTAATACGTGAGTATAAAGATAAATTTTATAGTAAGACTACTTAATTTTTTGATTAAGAATCTTTTAAATTGCAATAGTTAAATTTGAATTATTCTTTAAATAAATTTAAATTTGTCAATAATAGGTAATATGGTATTATCTTGATTTAAATATTTCAAATATCTTTTTATATGAACATACCTACGTTTTATATAGTATATGTATATAAATATATTTGGCTGGCGTATCTTATGGTTTAGCCTATTTTTATCGTACTAGAATTTTTTCCAACAAAAAAATACACGATTTCATTTATTCTTTAAATAATAATATAAGACTTGTTTTTTTTTATTATCTTTATTATCTTACACATAAAATATAGTCACGAAATTTTCAAAATATTTCTTTTCTTTTTTTTTCATAAATAACTATGAACACATTTAATAATTTCAAATAAATAAATATGTAACGAACTTTCCATTAAATATTTAATCATATAAATAAATAAATAAATAAATAAATAAAATAAATAGATAAATAGTCAATAATTAAGATTAAATTTTTCGTAACTGATGTGTTAAGTTTGATGAAGCCACACGATAATTTCGATTGATTCGAACACGACCGCAACTCATAACGAACTAATCACTCGAAGTGGACACAGGCAGAACAAAACATGGTCAAGACTGTACAGATAGATAATATCAAAAACTGGCGGTGTAGTCATAATAATATATTTTTTTTTCTTTTCATTTCAGTACTATATGCATTATGGGTAATTTTGTTACGAATATTGACGGTGACTTCGTAAATAAATGAAGTCGTCTCGAGATCTTACATTATCATAGGCAGTGTACAGAAGTAAGAAATTATGCGATTAGACAATTTTGATAATAAAATAACTTACTTTATTCGTACAAAAATGTATAGTAGCGGAAAAAAGAAAGAAACTAAATCTTAGAGGAATTTAAGATTAGTATATATATATGTTTGTATGATATACTGAAGAAAGTTCTATTATAATTGGACGCCGCCGCGCCCCATCAGACTCTAAGAGAATATGTATTTGTTCATTCCACTTGTTGAACTATGTGATATAAAGTTAGCCCATCTCGGGGCTGTCTTTTAAACATAAACATTAAAACTAAATATTTATGTACGTGTATGTATGTAATATATTCAAAGTACATATTGTTCAATTTTAGATTAGTCCATCTAACCATCTTTATACAATAGATACAAATACCATCTACAATAATTCGTTTTATCTTATATCTCGCGATGTACAGTAATCACATAATCAGCAGTACAAGAATCAATCAGTCTTATTTGATGACAAAAATAATTATTTGAAAAGTTTTTTAATTACTACCTTTTTTTTGTTTGTTTTTGTAAATGACATGATTAAATAAAATAATAAATTTTTAAAAAAAAAATTTAACCAGTATGATATGAGTTTTAAACAATTAAAAAATATAGGGTTTTCGAATAAGAGTGATATGATTTCTTTTTTTTTATAAACACACTAATTGTTAAAAAAAATTCAAATGTTTTTTATTTAATTTGAAGTACAATCGATACAATTAAGTTCTGAAGAAAACGTTATTCAAACGACTTCTTTTGCAGGAACGAATTCGATTAACCCAATTTTCGAGCACTTTTTCCACTAAATCAAGTCGTATGTCATGAATAATAGCACGTTCAATATTGACTTCTAAAGCTTGAAGAGAGTCTGGTTTATTGCTAAAGACCAGTGACTTCAAATAACCCCACAATAAATAGTTTAATGGTGTTAAATCACAACTTCTTGGAGGCCATTCAATGTCACAATTTCTTGAAATAATCGAATCTTCAAACTTTTATCGCAATAATTCAGTTGTTGCACATGCTGTGTGGCACGTAGCCCCGTCTTGTTGGAACCAGATGTTGTTAAGATCAACTTCTTCCAATTTCGACCATAAAAAGTTGGTTATCATCGATCTATACCGTAACGGTGTTACCAGCTTCATTTCGAAAGAAGTACGGACCAAAAACCACACCAAACTGTCAATTTAGGTGAATGTAACATAATGGGTGTTCATGAATAATTTGTGGATTTTCTTCGCACCAGAATCGACAGTTTTGTTTATTTACCGCACCATTCAGATGAAAGTGAGCCTTATCGGAGAAGATGATTTTCTCAAAAAAATCGTTATCGTTTTCAAGTTGTTCCAAGACAAAATCAGCAAATTCACTTCAGTTCTTGAGTGATAACAATTTTATACGGATGCAAGCCCAAATCCTTTTCTCAAAATCAGCCAGGTTGTTGTTTGAGACAGTCCCAATTCTTGAGTACGTCTTGGAATCGACAAATTGCGATCTTCAGCAACACTTGGCTGAACGGCAGCAATATTTTCATTACTTCGAGCGGTTCTTTGTCTTATTGGCACTTGAACATTATGTAAAGAAAATGTACGCTCGAAATTTTTATCAATTCGACGAATAGCAAGCACGAAAAGTTGCAATTGTAGAACGATTATTTTGATAATAAAATTGAATAATTTATAAACGTTGTTCTTGCGTATATCTCTCCATGATAAAATTGTAAACATTACTGAATACAATGAAGAAGAAAAAGACAGATCATGACATATTACAAATGGCCGAAACGTCACTTAGAAATCATATCGCTCTTATTGGAAAAGCCTATACTACTTTTTATCAACGATCAATATGTGTAGAATTTCAAATATTCTTACTCGATTATAATGTGTATTAAAAAATATTTTAGGTGGATTATTTTTTTTTTTTTGATAATTAATTCAAATCACTACACTCAGTTGGCTATTTTTTTTTTAAAAAAACGTTGAATATATTAACATATAAGGCGTTTTTCTTTGGACCAATTTTACTAATACTCGGTAGATAACCAAAGAAAGGCCAAATTTATAATACTAGTAGATACATAACCTCAAAATAGTCAGCAAAAATACTGAGTTTACTCACACATAAACAATAAAAACTGAGTTTATTAACACATAAACAATACTGACAAAAATATGACTCTTCAACATAACCAACGAACCCGCAAAACTATCTATTTTCACTTTAGCAACTAGAATCCACCTAACGTAAATTGTATACGTAACTCCCAGTTCAATGTGCTCGTTTGTTCGAGGTAGAGTAGATGATGACAGCTACAACTACCGAGTAGTAGCAAAATTGGTCCAATGGAAAACGCCTATACGTATTGGTAATGCAAATATTATCTGAATATGCGTGATAATTCTTATCGTATTATCTCATTTTTATCAAATTGACTTTTTTTTTCTTATGAATAGATAAATTGCTATTGAACCAACGTATTCTTATCGAAAATATCATAAAATTTTAATTTCAGATTATTTCAATAGTGAATCACATTTCATTATGAGCATACACATATTTTATGATAACAAGACTTGAGAGTCCAATTTATATGGTATGATTGTATTGAAAAAATCTCCTCTAATACCTTTTCATTTCAGATGTTGAAAATACCATACATACAATTTGATGCTGTTGTTTGCAGACAAGAAGCATCAAAATATATGTATTTATAGAATTAAATAGTTTTATTCTTATCCAAACAGCAAAAACGTTCAAATCATAATCCATTTATAATTAATTACAACTCTCTTACATACAAAAATATTATTATATTATAACAATAAAAATATATTCAATTATATTCGGATTTTCTCCTATAATAACTACAATAATAGTAATTGATATTTTTTTTATATTCTTATTAAATTCACTAAAATACTATACTATATTGTATATTGTAGTTTAAAACATATTATTGAATTATAAATATTATATACATAAACGTGTATATGCATGCATGTGTACTTGTATTGGTAACTATGAGTTTGAATATTTAAATAATTTATATTTTACAACTTTTATGTAGATAAATACATATACAAATTGCCAAAATAGACATCAGAAAATTTTGTTTGTTTGAAATACAAAAAAAAAAAAATACGAACAGAAAATTTGTCGTGACAATGAACTTAAATTTAATTTATTTTTAGTATGCGTATTTATTTTTTCTTATCACTTAATTTCTATGTATATTTTCGTCATCAATTGTTAAGTGTAATAAAAATTAGAGACTTAGTGTAAAATATATGGTTTAGTAAAAAGTAATCCATTATTTTGCCAATAGATGGCTTTAGGAGTTTGTATCTGTTGTAAAAGTGCGATCGGGTTGCACTAGATGGCGTTCGAAAGATAAGATTTCGTACTAAAAAAGCTTCTGATACAGTTTTGTGATTACTTCACTCAGTAATTTTTTAGCACGCGTCAAAGATGGACACCAACAAAGAGAAAATACGCCATATTTTACAGTTTTTCTTCGATAAAGGTGAAAACGCAAGCCAGGCAGCTGAAAATGTGAATAGTGTTTATGGTCCTGATACTGTAACAGCCAATCACGCGCAATTTTGGTTTCGTCGATACCGTTCCGGTCATTTTGATGTCAAAGATGCACCACGCTCTGGAAGGCCAATTGTCGAAAATGTCGATAAAATAATGGAAATCGTCGATTCCGACCGTCACGTAAGCACTGTTTTGATTGCCCAGTAGCTAAACATTGCACAAAAAAACCGTTTGAAACCCCTTAAATACGGCTGGATACAAAAAGAAGCTCGATGTATGGGTGCCACACGAGTTATCGCAAAAAAACCTCATGGACCGAATTTCCATCTGCGAATCGCTGCTGAATCGCAACAATATCGATCCATTTCTGAAGCGGATGGTTACTGGTGATGAAAAGTGGGTCACTTACGACAACGTCAAGCGACAACGGTCGTGGTCAAATCGCGGTCACCCGGCGCAAACGGTGGTCAAGCCAGGATTGATAGCCAGGAAGGTTTTGCTGTGTGTTTGGTGGGACTGGCAGGGAATCATCTACTATGAGCTGCTCCCCTACGGCCGAACTCTTAATTAAGACCTATACTGTCAACAATTGGACCGTCTGAAAGAAGCAATCGCCCAAAAGCGGCGAGCTTTGGCCAATAGGAGAGGAATTGTGTTCCATCAGGACAACGCCAGGCGGCATACATCGATAGTGACTCGCCAGAAGTTCCGGGACCTTGGTTGGGATGTTCTTATGCATCACCTTATAGTCCGGACCTGGTACCAAGTGGCTACCACCTCTTCCTGTCTATGACGAATGATTTTGCAGGTGAAAAATTCGCTTCAAGAGAAGATTGTGAAAATCGACTGTCCCAGTTTTTTGCCAATAGGGACAAGGGTTTTTATGAGAGAGGCATTATGAAATTACCTCCAAAATGGCAACAAGTTATCGAACAAAACGGTGCATATTTGACCTAAATCGTATCATTCTATCTATGCTAAATAAAACCTTCAATTTAATGCAAAAATAATGGATTTATTTTTACTACACCTAATACATGGTATGAAAAATAGCCTACCGGCTTCATTTTCCTGTTTCAAAGAAAACGGAACAGAATTATTATAGTAAAAAGTTGCTTGGAATAACTATTAACATTAAAGTATAATTTTTCAAAAAAATAATTTGCTAACAATGGAAAATTTTATTTTTATATAAAACTCTCTTTTAACATAAAAACTCTCTATATTATATATAAACTCTTTAAATGAAATTCAAATAATAATACGAGGTCTGTTCAAAAAAGTATCGCGAATTTTGAATTTCCGCATGTTACGTATATTCAATTTCGATTTTTTGTGACGTTATATTGGTACTCATGCCTCTTACTTATACCGACAAGTTCGGCCATTTTGAATGTTCAGTTAATTTTTTTTTGACAGCTGCTTTGCTTGCACGTGTTTTGGCTTGTCTTCGATTTTTGCCCATTTTTTACCAACAACAACATCGCATTAACATTGCTAAGGAGCTTTTGGACTTTGTCCGCGACGAGACAAATTTGCTCTAGAGTGTCATAACTGGTGACGAAACATGGGCTTATGATTATGCGGTGGAAACTCAATCATCCCAATGGAAGCTGCCGCACGAGCCAAGACCGAAAAAAGCGCGCCAAGTTCGGTCGAATGTGAAGGTTTTGCTTATAGTTTTCTACGATTGCATCATGAGTTCTTGCCACAGGGTAGAACGGTCAATAAAGAATATTACCTGCAAGTTATGCGCAAGTTGCGCGAAGCAATCCGCCAGAAACGCCCGGAATTGTGGAAGAACGAAAATTGGCTTTTGCTATTTTTGGCCAAAAACAACACATTAATAATGCCGCAGCCACCGTATTCCCCAGATCTGGCGCCGTGTGACTTTGCCTTGTCCCCGAAACTGAAGAGCCCCATGAAAAGACGACGCTATGCTACGATTGAGGAGATAAAGATGGCATCGAAGGAGGAGCTGAACAAGATCACAAAAAATTATTTTTTGAAGTGCTTCGAGGATTTAAAAAAAACATTAGCACAATTGTATAATATCTGGTGGGGATTACTTTGAAGGGGACAAAATAGATATTCATAAATAAATAAATAATTTTTGAAAAAACCCAAAATTCGCTATACATTTTGAGCAGACCTTGTTCAAAAAGTATCGCGAATTTTATGTATATGTGTATGTATAGGATTTTCCAATAAGAGTGATATAATTTCTAGGTGACGTTTCGGCCATTTGTAATATGTCATGATCTGTCTTTTTTTTTCATTGTATTCAGTAATGTTTACAATTTCATCATGGAGAGATATACGCAAGAACAACATTTACAAATTATTCAATTTTATTATCAAAATAATCGTTCTCCAATTGCAACTTTTCGTGCGCTCATCATCTTCTCCGATGAGGCTCACTTTCATCTAAGTGGTGAGGTAAATATACAAATCTGTCGATTCTGGTGCGAAGAAAATCCACAATTTATTCATGAACACCCATTACATTCACCTAAATTGACAGTTTGGTGTGGTTTTTGGTCTGGTGCAATCATCAATTCGTACGTCTTTTGAAATGAAGCTGGTAACACTGTTACTGTCAATGGAGAGCGGTATTGATCGATGATAATCAAGTTTTTATGGCCGAAATTGGAAGAAGTTTATCTTGACAACATCTGGTTCCAACAAGACGGGGCTACGTGCCACACAGCACCGAATTATTGCGAGAAAAGTTTGGAGATTCGATTATTTCAAGAAATTGTGACATTGAATGGCCTCCAAGAAGTTGTGATTTAACACCATTAGACTTTTTATTTTGGGGTTATTTGAAGTCACTGGTCTTTAGCAATAAACCAGACTCTCTTCAAGCTTTAGAAGTCAATATTGAACGTGCTATTATTCATGACATACGACTTGATTTAGTTGAAAAAGTGCTCGAAAATTGGGTTAATCGAATTCGTTCCTACAAAAGAAGTCGTGGAGGCCATTTGAATGAGGTTTTATTCAGAACTTAATTGTATCGATTGTACTTCACATTAAATAAAAAACATTTGAATTTCCTTAACAATTAGTGTGTTTTTTTAAAAAAATAAATCATATCACTCTTATTCGAAAACCCTATACATTTAATTTTTGTTACATAACAATAATTGATATTAAATAAATAATTCTACGAAACGAATTAATATCAATTTTTCTTGTTTATACAAAAAATTGGATTAAATTTCCATACAAAAATTAGATCATATATCAATCATAAATATATATTCAAATTTACGATTCTTAAATATGAAGCCAATATTAAATTCTTAAATAAATATGTTTGTAAGCTAGTGTAGTTAGAATAATTCATAAATAAATCTCAGAAAGTATAATGGATCTGTATGGCTTCTCGACATTAATAAGAACTTAACCATATTAATAATACGAAATTAATTTGTTTTCAACTAAGGCAATTATTATCATATTTATATAACGTAGTTTATTTCCTTTAAGACTAAATTAAAGAAGGTATTTCATTATTTTTTATCCTAAAGACAAATGATAGTACTTAACCAAAAAAAATACAATAGAAACATTATAAGTGGCGAAGTAAATTGAGATTCAATAGCAACAAGCAATCATAAAGTATTTTTTTTAAGTTATATTATTAAAAATAAGATCAAATAAATATTAATTACAAATAGAATAAAACGCACATATTATACAGTGAATAGTAATGTAACTATTGTCATGTTTTGTTATAAAATAATCACTTGAATTTTTTTAATATGAAAAAATTATTTAATTCATTTTATAATTTCAAATAAATAAAAATTTGAACTAAATTTATAATTAAATAATCTCTTTGATTTCTCACTTAATAAATTCTTTGTTTACATTTTGGAAGCGGAGCAAGCTATATATTTTGAATTTAGTATTATTTTGTACTAGATCTGATATCTAAACAATGCCCTAGATTAAATATAAGTGAAGTCTTAAAATGTCATTCTGACAACTTGAATTTTTAGAAACTGGACAAAATTATATTTTTCAATCCCCAATTTGGTTGTTTTATTAGTTTTTTATATATATATATAGAAAGATGGAAGCAGGAACATCAAATTATAATATTTTAGATAATGCAGTTGATAAAAGTCAAGTAATATTATATTTAATTATTTTCTTGTTTATTATATTTAAAGATAAATTTTCTTCCAATAGATCCCACCTATCCATCAAAAAAGAATTCTTACATTTGTTAATCATTTTGTTATCAATACATGCACATTTCTAAATGAATTTGCAGTCAATTGTGAAAATAAATTTATAGATCTCGAAAGGCAGTTGGAAAGAATGGAAGCTGCTCTAACAATATTAGAAGCAAAGGTATTCTTATAAATAAAAAAAAACGAATAATTGTAAGTATATAAAATACGCCTTTTTCAGCTCGCTTCTATATCGGATTTGGACGATAAACCAATACCCAACCAAGAACCAAAAGAACCAAAACACCCACCAACTGTCGAAAAAACTGAGCCTGACGTTACAAATACAGATGTTCCCAGCAATATCGAGTCTATTTCTATAGAACAAACTGTGGAAACACCGAAGATTTCGGGAGTAAAAGCTTGTGAAGATCAACGATATAGGAAATTTTTCAAAATGCTACAATTTGGCGTACCACTTCAGGCAGTTAAAAATAAATTGCAATTAGAAGGATATGAACCCTCAATATTAGAGTTAACAAAAATAATCGGTTATTTAAATCGAAAATACCATATTAAAAAATATATTTTTCAGTTCACCGAATAAAATTTTGGAAGATGGCATTCCATATGAGCCTGTTGACTGACAAACACTGAAAACACCACTTAAAACTTAATTTACTGTATCTATTATAAACGTATAATAATAAATAAAAAAAATTTCTATTTTTTCTTTAAAGATATTTTTTAATAAGGGAACCTTTTTTTTTTTTAAAAAAAAAAATACACAACTAAAACTGGATCATTTGACCTTTCCTTTTCTTGTCACCACCCAGTTCGAAATGTTTACAACGTTTTAATGGAGTTTGTTTGCGGTACTTGCATTCAGAACATTCCATACGTAGCACAATCTTTTTAGTTGTTTTAGCCTAAAATAAATTTTGTAAGTTATTCAATATTCATGTTTTATATATATATATGTAAAATTTGTCTGACTTAAAAACACAAAGTAATTTTAAGATTTCTAAAACTACCTTTGTTTAAATGTATTAAGCAATTTTATTTAGCATATATTGTCCCACAAACAAATCGACAATTACGATTATATTGTTGTACTTATATGCACAAACGATATTAAATTCTTTATACCTTCTTTCTGAAAATAGGTTTTGTTTGTCCACCAAAACCTTGTTGTTTTCTGTCGTAACGACGTCTTCCTTGTGCTCCTTTGCGTTCTTTAGACTTTTTGTACTGCGTTACTTTATGGACCTTATGCACTTTACATTTTTTGCAGAATGTTCTGCGTTGTTTTGGTACGTTCACCTAAAACAGAATTCAAGAGCTTATATAGAAATCACTATACTACTTTTTTTTTTTAATAAACATAAAATAATACAATTAATATGTTTTACAAAATTTTTGCAAAAAAAACAATATATGAGTAATAATTATTTAACATAATATCACCGCAGATTAAACGGATGAACTTATAATTGTAAAATTTCCGCACCTACCATTTTGACGTCCTAACCAGAAAAGGAAGTTGACTGAAAGAGAACGGATATGAACATTGGCATTCATTTTCAATTTTAGTAACACGAAGTTAGATGCATATGCTACTCACAGTATGCTGATAGTTTTGATTTTATTTTAGAAAATTGAAACTTATCAATATGAAAAATAAAATTAAATAATAATTTTTAAAGTGTACTAAATATAATAATATGTACAGAAAATTAAAATACTACATATTTATTTTAAAACTTTCGTGACATTATTCTTATCTTTTATGTAACATATTAAATTATATTATATAAAATGTATTACTAAATATATCAATTTTCTGAAATGTAAAAGTTTTAAGGCAATCATAATTATTGGTGCAATTATTGGTTGTTGTTTTTTTAAATTTTATATGCATATATTCTAATCCTTCAAAAACAAAGAAATTCTTTCAATTAACAACAATAGTTAGTCTTGAAAATTAATTTATTTTCTTTAAAATTGAGAAGAAAATCTTAACTCTGCTAAATCTGTTGAAATGTTATTAATGATTATTAATATAATTCAGAAAATTTTCACACAACTTATTGTAATCATATGTATTAACCATTATTTTTAGAACTACAGACTTTACAAAAAAAAAAACATTCATTTTAATTCAATTTGAAATTTTATCACAGCTATTTTGATTTTAAATAAGGCGGGAGTATAATATACAGTCGATTTAATAGGTACGAAGCTGGTCAATGTTAACAACGATGAGAATGAACTGAAAATATATTTTGACTAAATTGAACGGAATAATTTAAAAAAAAAAAAACCCGTTCGGAAATCGTAATGCCATCATTTTCTATTTTTAGATATTGATTGTTGAATGTGCCTGTAATAATTTTAATTTTCCTATGTAGAAATTTTCCTTTATAAAGAAATTCACCCTTGTTTTTTTTATTCATAAATAGAAACAAAATCTATCTGTGCGTTGTAAAATCGTTTACACGACTATGAAATTTATTTTGTACGATATTTTCGATAACTCTTTTTATTAAATTAATACGCAATTAAAAGAAAATTACTTCTAGAAATGAATGATTAGTTTATACATTATTTACTTGTATATTAATGAATTTGCAAGAAAATAGTCGGTTAAGATGTTCATAGAACTTTGCGTCTCATATAGCCAATATTCCTTTCGCATACAATTTCTACACACACATCGCATAGATGTAGTCATACGCAAGTCATGTTGTATTATACATTTCTATATAAATATAAATGCATACGCACAAAATTACGCACACATTCATGCGAATAAAAGCTGAATTGAAAACTGCGAACTATAATAATACTGATTATTGGAGATTCTGGCTTTCCATCTTTTTTTTTAGTTATTCGAATCAAGCATATATAAAGCAAAGCAAAATTTTGAAAAATTCTTAATGATAACATATTTTTGTTGATAGTTCAAATTATCATTAAAGAGAGGCAAGAGACGCTGACTTTGTTTATGACAAACACAAACAATATCACAGCCAACCCAACTCCCGCTAAAAAAATACAGCAAATTTTGATGATTACGACGAATTGTAAAAAATGCTACGCAATTAAACTTCTCATAGCATACTTTTTAATATATTCCAAATAAATTATTCTAACAGAATGAGAATAAATTTTTGCGTTTTTATTAAATTTTATATTGATTTATTTATATTTTAATAGCACAAACTAATAATATTTCTAAAATGATACGTTATTTTATTATGTGCATTATAGAACTGTGCTAATTTGATAAGTGTAAAAGCACGCAATTAGTGTCGGCGTCTGTAGCAGAATTTTCTATATCACGTTTTAAATGCAAACAACTAATAAAATACAGTAATTCGCTAAGTTAACTTGGCCATCGAGAATAAATGGAAATGTATATGCAACCACGCATGCATCTATATATGTATTCATGAATATTGGAAGAGCTTCTTTATAAATATAGTACAAATGTAGAATTATGAGTTCATTTTCGTATTTAAAAAAAACATGGTGATATTGTACATTTGAACACCGGACAACAATATTACTTAATAATCTAAATGATTTGAAATGAAATTTATTTTTATCAATATTGATTTGATAAGATTTCTAATTCTGCATTTATTTTATAAAATAAAAAAATTAATATTTCAATATTTAAAAAAAAAAAATGATATAATCAACAATTATTGGTTATGGTATTTGGGGGGAAAAAACGTGATGATTGGAATGTGCCTTTTATAAATCGGGCTAGCCGCAAAATGACTAATTTATGACGCTCTTTTTAGTTTATAATCAAGCTTCCAACCCAAATATCACATATTATATCGTATGCATATAAGCCTGTTTATAGGGATATATTGGGTTGATGGAAAATTTATGAGCGTTTTTTATGATCCTAGGTAAAATAATTTTTTCTTCAGAAATGATGAATAGTATCTTCTTTTAAATGATTCCATTGCATAAAGGATGTTTTCCCTCTACTTTCTATTCAGTTTTGGCCTGGCCAGATTACAGTGAAGTGCCCTTCTATTTTTTTTAAATGTCGGTCGATAAATTGCATTTACATCATTGTTTAATTTATGAATTCCGTAAAGACAATACGGCGAGTGTGGCAACCAAAAATATTTGCGAAGTGTATGGAGCAGATGTCATCACAGTTCGGCAGGTACAAAGATGGTTTACAAAATTCCGATCTGGGGATTTTTCACTTGATCTGGAGACGGGTATCAACCCGATATAATACCAACATGATTAAAAAATTCAATATATTTTAAAGATACTTTAATATTAATAAATAATTATGAAAATTTTTGAATCCATTCGAATTTCTTACGAAAAAAAATTTCATTTACAAATTTTATAATTGCATATAAACATTTTAATGTGTTTTTGAATTTTGCGCCATCGCCATTTTGCTTTGGTAGTGCACAAAAAAGAACGAAAAACCTATACGCACACTATGTAGAAACAATATCCATATATGAATTTCTGTATAAAATTATTTATGAAAATATATGATAATATTTAATTGTAATCAAAAAATAAAGTACATAAATAAATTTAATAAATATAAATACGATTTTTCATTTAGTTGAATAACGATTTTGAATTAAATAAAGATATTAATAATTATTTGAATTATAATGAAAGGAATTTGTGAATGTGTTGATTTTGAACGCCGCACCATGCTTGATACTGTTTGTGTGATTAAGAAATGGCGTTGGGAATAGAGCGTTGAGTTGTTCAGTGGTGTTATAGAATTGGTGGCGTCAACATCTGATAAGGAGATTCGTCTAACAAAAGTGAATTCAGTAATAAATATAAAAAATATAAATATTAAAATATTATTGCAGTAAACATTTCGTCAAAGATATAACGGAATAAATATAATATATTAAAAAAATATATTTTATGTGAAAAATATAGAAGTGAGATTATTGGGGAGCGGATAAATTATTTGAAAGTTAATAATAATATTGCCACCGATAAATTATATAATTGCTCAGTATAAATTTATATATATATATATCTACGCATAATATATATATATATATACTCACGTTGATTTAAATAAATAAAAACAAAAACAAATATCTATGTCCAAAATGAGTTCGGCGGAAAAAAATGAAGTTGCGGTCGAAAAAGCCGCTGCAGAAGAAAAGACACCAGCGGCGGATACAAGAGGGCCATATAAAGCAGTAAAAAGGCGCTTTGGCGATGTGAGTAAAGTTGACAAATGTGTGATTTATGTAAATATAATATAAAATCGATTTATGCTGTAGATAAATGATTGGTTTCGTATCTGATATAGACATTATTTATTTAAAAAAAATATTGCATTAAAAAAAGTAGAAAAAATAAAATGGCTAAGATTTGCTGTATAGTATAATAAATAGGGAGGGAAAAAGTGATGTTTGGCAAATGCTAGATTTGGAATTGCGCGCGCGGGGAATTGTGCGGCTCGTAAGCGTGCAGATATGTATGATCTGACAGCGATATAATAGACATCAAGTGTACATTTAAATCGCTCATTTTTATCTTGTTTTCTGGCTATAAGAAAAGCAAAACAAATTCAATAATAAAACATACTTACATACGTACGTGGGTACGCGAAAACAATACAAACACCTCATCGATGGAGAGAAATAATACAACAAAGTATATATAAGCTGTGTGGCGTTGTATGCGAGTTAAGAACTGACATGTTGTGTAAACGTACATATTGGTTACAACTTGGAATTTATCTCCATATATATTTTAAACGTATTCTTTTTTGAATGTGGGAAAAGATTCTTATTATTGTGTAGTGGTAAATACAACGTATAACGGCGTCAATATCGCCAGCGCGCAATGGTTACTTTATCAATGTGAAACCAAACGAGAACAGTTTACTCGTACGCAACGTATGCATGCATTCATACATCAAGCGATAGATCTAGAAAAAGAGACGCCGGCCGGTTTTACAAACAACTCATTTTGTTTTACTACCTTAATTCAAGTTGCCAGGAAAATTCCCATTCAAGTTTCACCTAACGATTATTTATTCTTTTTTCATGTTTTGTTAAAGTTTACATTCTCTTTTATTTTCTTCTCTTTCGTAATGTTTGGTTATTGATCGTTTTCAAAATGTGTACGACGCTTTACTCTTTTTAGAGGCAGCCTAAAAATAGGCTTTATAATCAGTTTTATTGTATACTATTTTTGGGTTTTACATTTAGCGGTAAATTTTGAATAATAATATAATATTCAAAATTCCAATCTTTATGCTCGATAAATTCTATTTATTAAAAGTAATATATTAATTGTTTATTTGTCATTTGTATAAATAATAAATGTTATTTTATGCCGTCTTATATAAATGGAAGTATTGAATTTGATTTTTGTAATTTAATCGAAAAATTTTTATTAAAAAATGAATAAAATGCTATGACTATAAAAAACATTAGTTAATGGTAGTATTTTGTATATTTAGTATTATCTACATCAGATTTGAAATGTTGATTAAAATGGCGGAAATTAATACTTCACATATAAATTAAAAATTATCTTTTTCGAAAAAGAAAAAAAAAATTAGACAATATTATCACTCCATGCTTATTATTGAAAAAGACAGAAAAAAAAGTTTTGTTTCACTTTACATTGTCATTGACGTTCGCGTCATTGAATATACAATTAATTTTCCAACGCAACAAACACTCATAAAGATTATCGCACGGCACGGACCGGCGTGGTTTTCGAAATGTCATCCATCCCAAAATATACGAAAGATACACAAACACATGCACATAAGGAAAGACGCTATATTATATTGACAAAATATTTTCATATAAATACTTGAACGGTAAAGTGGTTTTTGAATATTTTCGAAACCGTTCGAATTTTACGTTCATATTTTGTTGTGAACTTCTTAAAATAGATGAGATATGAAAAGAAAAATAATTAATAATATTTAAAAAGCTTGTGTATAGGTAACAGAGGTATTTTTCTATTGGAGTTCTTTTCGTTGTGCAATACAATATCACTTGCCATGTATATGGGTGCGTGCGTGTGGGATTGTATTTATTTAATACAAGAACTAAGTGTGCGCACGACTGTACATGAAATAATATATTTCATTGGAAAATGCAGTTGTGTGAAGAAAAGCGCGGCTAGCAGCAGGTAGAGAAAATATGCGATAGAGAGTAAATACAATCAAAGGAGTTAATTTTGTATTGACGGAAAATAGGTGTGTGAGTCTGATGGTCAATATAGTATATCACATGGCACCGGCAAAAGAAAAGGCAAATGAAGGCGAGCGTCAAAAATAATGGCTTTCGTTTTTATAGCGGCGAGATTGCGTTGACGCTATTTTTGCTACTGTGAGTTGTAGTTTTTGTGCATCATATTCAAAATATTGACCCTGCTCATTTTTAATAATTCAAAAATATTACTGGTCGAATTTGGACTATTTCACATGCAACAACTTTTAAGCATTGACATTATTATAATTGAGGGTGGAGTTTTTTTTTTTCTCTAAATTTCATATATTTGTGAATTTTGTTTCATCACACTCATTTTTGCAATCATAAATACATAAGTTTACTTTTATCTTATATATCACCGCTTGAGTGAAAAAAAAATGCTATCGAAATTTCGAGAATTGCCGCTTGGCATCACGTTTTAGTCTATTTGCTTTTCCTATATCTACCTACTCACTCACTTGACTTAATAATTGGTGTATTGGCGTCGTGTACGTAGGATAGGATTGAATACTGTAAACAAGAGAGTGACGAAAATGACGCTCACTTGTCGGAGCAGACAGCAGTATTTCTATGTTGTCTTTTTCTCACCTATTCATATCCTGGTTTGATGTTAATTATCTGGCCTAGTTACACGCATATTATCGTATTATGGGTGAAATATGTTGCGTTGGATGAGACGCTAAGCAATCGGATTGTCGCGTCGCATCGCGTCATGTCACTGGTTGAGAAATGTAGGCATAAGTTGTATAGGTAGAGGTAAATTTGGTTAAATATATATGTAGGTATATTTTTGGATAAGTGTACGACTTTTCGATATGATTGGCTAGTAAATGTGTGTTGTATTATGTAAAAAGAATCAAAAGGAACGATTTAATTTGAGAAGAATATCATTTTTCTCTTTCCTGCTCTCAAAGCCAATTGATAAATACGTACACATTTATAAGTAAGATAGAGAAATGATCGATTAAATGGGGGGATATGTGATTCATAATATTTAATTGGTAAAGCTTCTAATATTGGTATAATATTAATAATATAAATTTTAATTAAAAATGGGAAAAAAAAGTTATTCATATAACAATCAAATTTATAAAAACTCGGTTAAGTGACTAGAAGATTCTCACGATTTATACACAAATAGGCATACATGCGATTTTCTGTATGCACATAAAGAAAAAATTAAGAAAAAACTCATCATTCTATTGGCATATACTAATTTAGAATACAATGTAGGCGTGAGTATATAGACGGAGTATAGGTAGCTGAAACAGTAATAATGTGTAGTTAAGGTAACGACAAAGCTAGATACAATTTTGAAAACGCTCTTTAAATGTCACCTCGTAAAAAACAAATCGACATATACCGTTGTATTTGTCTCTTTTTAATAATGTTGTTTCTTTGCTCTATTTCTTTATATTTCAAACAGATATTTTTGTGAGAGCAGGTGCTTACAGACTCTCATTTAATGGACAATTTTTTTTTTTTTTTTTATAAATTTTATTGACTTTATATTTTTTAATAATCAGAATTATTGCGGTTTAATAATTTCTTGGTAAATTTGGGAAAAAATTTAAATAAATTTTGATAAGACGAATAAAATTTAGTTAAAACAATCCTCGTATATAAACAAAAAAAAATTAAAAATTTTGATTAAAATCAAATATTTATGTATTAAAATTTTTCAATTGAATCGAATGAATTCTAGTTAAATGCGATTTTTTTGATAAACAAAAAGTCACGACATTCTTATTAGAAATTTTTTAATATTGCCGCAGTCATTTGTATGAGATGGTATTAAAATACTTAAATATTTGAGAACATAACATTAAATTATTTGCGTCGTACTTACTTATATTACTATTATTATAGTTATTATATTTGAAAGTATTTTATTTTCATAAGAAAATTAAATACTTTCAAATATAATAACTATAATAATAGTAATATAACTTTATATAAGAAAATTTGTATTTTGTTTTATTTTTTAGTAGTTTTCATTTTTTTTAGTTTTATTATTGTATACGAAAGTTCGCCGGTCTATTAATGTGTACAAATACAAAAAAAAACTCGTTTTGAATAGAGAAAACACGGAAAGCAGAGATGAACAAAACGAACCAACTAATTCATTGAAATTAAGTGCCTATGCTACTGAAACAACGAATACATGAGCATTTATAATAAACGCGCGAGCTATTTTAACCCGCCAAGTTTTCTTTATTACTTTTTGTCAGAATGTATTATGCGTGTCGAATTATTATGAATATGTATGTGTATTTGTTTGGGTTTCTTTAGATTCGGCCGGATGGGGGCACCTTGTTTTCGAGCAGTTGGCTTTTGGTATTTTTTCTTATTATTTTCCAAATTAACTAAGGTAATCGACACATTATGTTGATTTTCATTTTCTTAATTTCACACAATTTTTGTTCTATTGCCAACTTGGATTAAATTATGAAATGCATATATTTAGGGCGCGAAAAAATCATCTTTGCCATTTTTTTTTCTCTTAAGTAAGATTTCATTTCACACAAATAAAATGTTGCATGCCTGTTCAATAACTTTACCGAAATCCATACAATATATTTTCAATGATAATTCATTAAACATTGTCTATTTATTAATATTTTTTAATTTAATTCAAATAAGGAAATGGAAGCAATAAAGAAAGCGAAAAAAGAAGAAAATGGCGGCGCTGAAGAAGATGATGAAGACGAAATCATTGAAGAAGAGGAGGAAGATATAGACGATATGGTGGAGAGTGAAGTTGAAGAATATGACCTGCCGTATACGGATGTGGAAGACGGAGAGGGTAATAATTTTGTGCTAGTTTCTTTTTTTCTTTTGTTTTTGAATTTATTTAAAAAATAAATATTATTGATCTAATATAATTGTAAACAAATTTATGTATATTCCTTATATTATTTATTATTTATGTTTTTATTTTTTATTGCAGAAGAAGAAGACGAAGAAAATGAGGTAGAACCAAACCAGGTGTTATAATAATATTTAGTCAGACACAAAATAAATTAAGAAATTTTTCTTAATATTATAATTTTTTATTATTATTTTAAGAAGAAAAAAAAAACAAGTTTTCTTTAAAAAGTAAGATTTAATATATATTTAAAAACAAAATTAAAATTTACAAAAAAAAAACAAGAAAAATTTAATTAAAAAAAATCCGAAATTTTAATAAATAAATTGCATAATTCGAAAGAAAAATATAATAACATGAAAAAAAATGTGTGTATGGGTGCCCTTTTCATTATCCACCGTTTCATTATCCCTTAGTTAGTATGTTTTGAAGAAAAAAATGGCAAAATATTACACTTTACAATATAAAAACAAACGAATATGAGAGGAGTAATTATGTTGTAGAATTTTTATGAATTGTCGCCAAATGTCGTTTAGTGTCATGGCGCTTAGAATATACATTTCAGTACTAATGTTACTTGAAATGATAACAAACAAACAAACAAGCTAATTTTTATGAAAATTATTTTGGGTTTAAAAAATATTCCTTTTGTTTCCTTTATTTCGGTTTGTGAAATGCTATTTTAACGAAACAACTTCTTACCAGTTGTGTGGAGTTCAAGATTGCTCATATGAACTTTCTTGTCGCTGGTAAGTTTTATTTTTGCATCTTTTCCTATTAAAATAAATAAATAAATAAATAGAAAAAAAAATGTTCTGAAATGTATTTTTTTGAATTAATGAAATTTTTTCTCTTAAATATAATTAAAAATACATTTTGGTTTAACGATTTTATGTTGTTGTAGAAAAAAATGCGATTTTATTGAAGAGAATTTTACAAAATTGATAGTAAAATACTGCTTGGTTATTACTGAAGATCAATTTAATATAAAAAGGATGTTCTGTAGATTTAATTTTTGCTTTTTACAAACCAATATATTTGGTTTTCGGAAAAGTCATGACACGAAAATTAAAATACGAACAAAGCATTCTCGTAAATATAGTGTTTTTGTTTTTCTGGAAGTAAGACTTATTCGCATTTATGTTATTTTTATATCATTTAACTGCTGCTAGTTTAAGATTCATTTAAAAAAAAACTTTTTTGTGTCAAATTTTGTTTCTTTTCTACGGATTTTGCTATATTTTTTTGTTATATTTCCGTAAAAGCGTTTGTAAAGTTTACTTTATAAGAGCATTAGTACTAACGATGGTTCACGAAATTCCATACCGGTGACTTTGATATCAACGACATTCCTCGGACAGGAAGGGAAACCGAGGTTGGTAACGACAAAATTAGTCGAACCATCGTTAAACCACACGATATATTGCAGAAACTTTGGACATCCATAATATAATCGTTCACGACCACCTGAAGATGTTGGGATAGTTAAGTAGCTTGATATTTAGGTTTCTCGTGAATTCAAAGGAGTTCATTTGATGACACGCATAAACATCTGCGACACAAGATTTTTTTTTTTTTTTTTTTTTGAAGCGGTTGATAGCTAGTGATGAGAAGTGGATCGTTTGCAACAATATGGTGGGCAAACTGTCGAGGTTCCGGCGAGAAGATCCGCCTCAAACGACATGAAACGACATTCATCAGAGGCAGATTATACTTTCAGTGTGTGGTAAGATTTTGACGGTGAACCAAACAATCAATTTAGAAATGTACTACCGGCAATTGAACATTTTGAATAAATCCATTATCCATTGACGTTCGGAGCTCATTAATTGTAAAGGAGTTGTGTTCTATCATGACAACTCAAAAATACACAAGTTTGATCACGCATCAAAAAAATTGGCAAAATACCCACCATACTCGCCTGATCTTACGCTGTCAGACTTCCACTTCTTTCGGTCTTTTCAAAACTCCTTTCCTGGTATAACTTTCAATTCAGATGTGGCTGTTCAGTTTTTTTTTTCAATCAAGATAGATCCTTCTATGAACGAGGAATTATGAATAAATACAGTTTTTAAAACATCATGACTTGGCGTCATGACTTTTCCGACGCCACAAAATATTCGATATTGGTTTTGCATTTAAAGACAAATAATCATTTGTTACAATAAAATTTAAATTTATTTATATCAATTACGTAAGAATTGAGTGAAAGAATGAGTAAGAGGGAAGATGAGCAAGCGCATAAATCCATATTCACAACTTTTATTTTGATGCGATAGATAAGAAGTTGTATTTAAAGTGACAAATCAAGGTTTCACATACCAAAAGAATTTGAAAAGATTACTTTTGTAGTAAATGAATTATTATAATTCCTTTTGAATCCAACCACCTAATCTATCACTATATTATTTTTGTACAATAAAATGTCATTCAATTCGTTATACACTATTTTGAAATTTCTTCTAAAGAAGACATTTTTTATAAAACTAAATATTTTGAAATAAAAAATTAATTTTGTAACAATTTCAAAAAAAATTGCAATTTAAAAGAATGGATGGAAGTTATTGTTTGACAATAATAAGTGTTGATACAACTTCCAACCATAACAACCCATATATATATATATATATTATATATTAATTTTTGTTTATTTATATATGTAAATGATGTTTCTTCTAAATATTGACGTGTATTTTCTGCATTAAAATAAATTAATTTTAAACAGACAAATAAAAGTAAAATAAAAAAAGAAAAATGCAAAGAAAATTAATATTTTGGAAAAATATGCAAAAAAAAAACAATCAAAAAAAAATAATAAAAAAACACCAGAAATAAAAAGTACAATTTTTAAAATAAAATTTAATTGATTTTTAAAAAGAAAAAAGTGCATTTTCTTATCATAACAACTTAAATTCATATAGAAGACTTTTATTTGATTATAAATCAATATAGAATTTAAATGTTTATAATAAAGTAATATACAATATGGAAGAATACAATTTGTTATCCAATGCAGTTATGAGAAGATTCTTTCCATTTTTTTTTAAAGAAATAAAAATAATAATAATAATAATAATAATAACAATAATAATCGTTACATGTATTGTTTCATAATATCAGCAATAATTGAAGAAGATAAAAAAAATAGTTTAGAAAACTTGAACATAAAAAAAATATTTTTTCTATAAATGAAACAATAAAAGTTATTAATTCTAGTATAATATACAAACAAACAAAATGAAAAAAAAAATTAAGCAAAGAACAACATGAAACAATGAATGCAATTTAGGAGAAACCAAATAATAATGGCTTAAGCTAGATTCGGTTAACAGAAACCATCTAATTTAAAACATCCAAAAAAGAAAAGAGATCGGATTAAAATAAAGATCTTAAAGAATACAATATACAAATTTTGAAGAAGAAAAAAACAACTTACCTTACACATTTTGTCATTGTCAGTTTTAGCCAAGAGTGTAAGTGATATTTTCTATTGTAACTATATTGTTAAATAAAACAACAATTAAACCTTAAATTATGATCCATTATTGTAGATCATATTAATAAAATAATCAAACTTTTATACTATTATTTTATAATTTTTATATTTAATTATTTTTTCTGTATAAATCTCTTAAATATGTAAAAGAAAAAAATTATACAAAATATTTTTTTTTTAGGACAATTTTTTTTTTAAGTTTAATCAATATTAAAAATGGTTCAAATAAAATCCTTCAATTTTTAAAATTATACATATATCTATTTTAAAAAGAACAATCTAAATCACGATTAATAAGAATATTATTATATATAATATAAAAAAAGAATACTAAATAAATAAAAGAAGCAAAAATAAAACATGATCAATTATCGAATGTGCAAATCTTTCCAATGTTTTTGTTTTAAATTTTCAGCCTTTTTTTTTTAACGAATGCGCAAGGGAGAGAGAAATGGTGAATAATAATTGGGCGAATGTTTCTGTTGCCCGAATCCACCTTATTTTATAATTTCTTATTTTATACATTTATATATAAAAATTAATAAATATATTATAATTATATAAATAAGTTAATAAAAAGAAACAAACGATAGAATAAAATATAAATAAAGAAGAAGGAAAAAACGTTAAAAAGTTAAATAGATTTTCTTTTTATTAGTTTACGATTTTTTTTTGTCTTTAATTAATTAATATTAAGGAAAATAAGTAAATAAAAACAAAGAATTAACAGTTGTGTAAGAATAAAAATTAAATAAAACAAAAAAAAAACAATGTAAAAAAAAATAAGTTCGTTTATATATATATATATTATATATAGAAAATATATAAAAATAGGTTTTGAGAAATCGTTTATTATAAAAAAAAAAATTAATAATAACCAACAAACAATCAAACAACCATAAAAACTGTAAATATCTAATTAAACGGAAATCTAAAATTGTTTTTGGGTTTATACTTCTTCTCCTTATGTTATGTATTTACTTCATTTATAAAGCTTTTTTCTTTAATTTTGACTACTACACGTATGTATTTAGTTGATTTAGTTTAATTGGGAATCTGTGCTAAATAAAATTAATCGTGTCAGCGAATACGATTAAGCATGGTTGAATAAGATTATCATCAGCAGCATCAACATTGGGCTTTTTTTTGGTAGTCATTTCTGACTATGTTTATTATTGTGGAATTTATTCTGGAAGGGTAGAAATTTATAAATTTAAATAAGTTGATATAATATTTTAAACGAGAGAAATAGGGTAATTACAGAACTGTATAACCGTTATGTGTGTATTTAGATCGATACGAAACTATATTTTTTCGTTTACCCAGTGAAAAATATTCAAGAAATTTTCGTATTAAAGAATCGAAATTAATTTGATTATTTTTTATAAACATAAGTATCTTCATTGTGAAATTATAATCTAAGTAGACTTTTGGTAAGAAAATTAAACTTTTAAATGGAGTATTTGTTTTTTTAATTTTCATTATTTTCAAACCATGTAAAAACTGTCTCAAAATTCCATCAAAGATGATCGTAAGTTATTTTTACATTAAAAAAGAAAATTTGAAAAATCTATTTAGAGCAGTTGGAAGAAAATACCTGTCGTATTGTCATGTTTACGAAAATTTTGATTTATTAATACTGGTTTGGATTTTTTTTAAAATGTTGGATATAAAATTTTTTTATTTGTTTTTTTTTTTCACATACACATACATATAAATGATGGAAATAAAATTGACGAAATAAATTTTTTAATTGAAAATGAATAATTTTTATTGAATATGCAAACATCTGATCTTCATTAAGTTTTTATAGTTTAAAAAAAAATTTAAAGTCGAATATAGAAGAAGATACCTGTTGAAAAATATGCACAGATGACACTGCATAGGTGGGTGCATTTATCATATATTGTAGAAACAATTCTCAGTGAAATTATTTTATACATACATATATAATAAATTGCAAAATAATTAAAAAAAAAAAAAAAATTATGTATGAATACTTATTCAAAATATACGATGAGCTAACTATGCATCAAATTGTGTATATATAAATAAATAAATAATATAGTAGGTGCATCGGATGAAGATGGATAAAGTTTAGAAATTAATTACATATATCTGTATTGATATAGATTTATTATATATGCATATATTAAATAATAAAATAAATAATTCAATGTAATATAAAAATATAAATGCATATGTGCAAAAATGCATTTATTATTATACATGTTCATAGTATATGAATCTCTTAAATAGAGGAGAAAATTTTTAAAAATATGTGTATATATATATATAGAGTAGTATATACATATATACATACATACATAAATTAGTAATAATAAACATAATGAAAGTAAAATCTATAAAAAAAAAATATACACATTAAAAACAAACCAATTGAGAATAAACAATTTAGAAATTAATGAATATTAAAAATAAAGAAAATTTAAATTTATAAAATTTTTATTCAATTAGGATATTACCATACAAATAGGCGAATTCGATTGGACTAATTTTGCTACAGCGCAGTACTTACCAGTAGACTCTCAATAAAATGAACATATCACTGACAGCAGTAAAATTCAAACTCACAATAGTCACCAACAATACCGAGTTTATTCAAACATAAACAATAAAAACTGAGTTTACGCACACATAAACAATAAAAACAAAAATATGACGCTTCAACATAACCAACGAACCCGCTAAGCCATCTATAGTTAGTTCGGAAACTACAATCCCCCTACCCTAAGGGGAGAAGTGCAACTACTGCTACAATCCTACTGTTTTGTTAGAGGTACTGTAGATGATGACAGCTACACAACAGTAGTAGTAGCAAAATTAGTCCCATCGAATTCGCCTCATATTAAATAGTAAAATGTTTTTGTTGGCAATACTGACAGTCGACACTGGCGAGGAACCCAATTGTCAGCTCTCGCTCCAAACATATCAATATGAAAGAGCACTTTATCCGTGAAAAACTGCAGGAGGGAGAGATCAATGTATTACATATTCCGACAAGTAAGATCTCTATCAAAAGGGACTTGCTGGTCCTCGCCACAACCTCTTAATAAGGGCTCTGGGTCTGGTTACAGGAAATGTCAACTGAGGGGGACTGTTGGCAATACTGACAGTCGACACTTTTCCTGGTAACACAGCTCTATTTTATAACATGTTATAGTAAAAAAATGCCACGCCATCTTACTTGTATTAATGTCGTCTTAATCTTTAAATATATTAATTGACTTTAAATTGTTGAGTTGCTTTCATTTAAACACAAAAGTTATGGGCCCAGGATTAAACTAATATACTGTGTAGCTCATAAATTATTCGAAAAAATGGCTCAGAATAATTTTCGTATTGAATCTTTAAACAAGAAAAACTACGACACTTGGTGTATACGCGCTCAGGCCGTGTTAATCAAGAATGGACTCTGGGGATATGTCAGTGGAGAAATAGAAAAACCTGAAGATCAAGCAAACATAAAAAAATGGGAAACCGACGATTCATATGCAAGGTCGGATTTATTTTTACTAATATCTTCTTGTGAAATACGTCAAGTAAGAAATTGTAAAACTTCAAAGGAAGTCTGGGATACCTAAAAGGGTATATACCAAAGTGAAGGCCCTGCTCGAAAGGCCACACTTCTCAAACGTCTTGTTTTGTACAAAATGACAACGGACGAGGACGTAAGAGATCATTTAAATAATTTGATGGATACTGTGGATAAACTGGAGGGCCTAGAAGTTCAAATAAATGATGATTTATTTACAATAATAATGTTATATAGTCTTCCACCTACGTTTGAAGACTTTCGAGTAGCGATAGAGAGCCGTGACAATTTGCCCAAACCAACAGACCTAAAAGTTAAAATCTTGGAAGAGCATATGGCAAGAACAAAAAATGAAAATTTTCAAAGCCAAGAGGATGCATTTTATGGACATGGTTCAAAATTTAATAAAAAATCATACAAGACTGATTCAAAATTAAAATGCCAAAATTGCGGTCGTGAAAATCACAGAACGGATCAAATTCGAAATTCAGAGAATCGTAAATATCGAAAGGGAGAAAACACATTCTTAAGTGAGGAATCACACGCTACAATGACTGAAAGAAAATCCTCAAATTTCTGGTGCTTGGATTCCGGAAGCACCTCCCACATGTTTAAAAAAAATATATTTCCTCGACATTAAAAAGACTGAAAACAATGTTTTGAAATTAGCATTATCAGAGCACTCAGCATATATAAATGAAAGGGGACTACCCAAAATATGTATAACAAACGACCACGAAATTAATCTTACCAACACTCTTTATGTTCCAGAATTGACGGCAAATTTACTCTCAGTTGGAAAAATTACCGAAAAGGGATTTGATGTGACTTTTACTAAAAGCAAAGCATTCATTAAAAATAGGGTGACACTATCCTCATGGCAAATAAAATTTAACAAATTTTGAGTCAAATTCTGAAAAACAATCTAAAATGAAATTATGGCATAGAAAATTAGGCCACATCAACATGCAGACTTTAAAATATGCGCATCAAACAAAATCAATGGTGGGCCTAAACTTTAATCCCAATGAATCTTTTTCAGATTGTGAAATATGCATAAAAGGCAAAATGTCTAAATCAACATTTGAATCCAGCCAAGAAGTTAAAAATCTGGAATTACTAGAAATTGTCCATTCAGACGTAGTCGGACCCATGCGAACTTCATCAAATGCAGGGTGCCGCTACTTTGTAACTTTCATTGACGAAAAAAGCCGATATACTGAGATATATTTTCTAAAAAAGAAAAATGAAGTCCTAAACTTCTTTAAAAAATTTAAAGAAGAAGCTGAAAACCTAACTGGAAAAAACATTCCAGCAAGACTTCAACAACATAACTCAGGAAGAAGAACACTTATTCGATGAGGCAATTGAAATTGAAACTGATCCGGACAATAATTTGGAACTAGATCATGAATCAGATCAATCACGGACTACGACACTAAGAGATCGAAACAAAATAGAGCCACCAAAATGGATGTTGGACTATGAATGTGAAAGTTCATTATTTTCTGAAGAAGAAGCTCTAAATGGTCCTGATGCACTTTCATGGCGAAAAGCATTCAAAGAAGAAATCAAAGCTCATCTTAAAAACCAAACATGGAAAGTAGTTAACAAAAATAATAACAGTAACGTCATTGACTCCAAAATTGTTTTTAAAATAAAATATAAACCAACGGCAGAAATTGAAAGACGAAAAGCTCGACTAGCGGCACGCGGATTTGCTTAGCGCCCTGGGATAGATTTTGGTGAAACATATGCTCCAGTCACAAAATTGAGCTCAATTTGACTACTTTTGGCATTGTCCGTTGAAGAAGAACTCCATATTAACCAGCTTGATGTATCTACCGCATTTTTAAATGGCCAAAATAAAGAAGAACTTTACATGTCATTGCCAAAAGACCTACATGAACTCTTAAATGAAATAATGCAGAAAGAATGCGACAACAATCAACTTGTCTTCAATAAAGCTCAGCAAATGCTAAAGGACTTAAGAGAAAGAAAGGAAGAAAAAGTATGCCGCCTAAATAGGGCCATATACGGGCTTAAACGGGCTGGATGACAGTGGTACGAAAAATTAGATGCTAAAATGAGGTACCTGGGTTTTCAGGTCTCTTCTGCAGACCCCTGTATTTATACTTGTTTTTTGGGAAGAAAAAGTACTTTTGGCAATATATGTCGATGATATCATCATTGCAAGTAAAAACAAGTATAAAATAAAAAACCTAAAAAATTAATTAATGTCAACATTTGAAATGAGAGACCTGGGAAACTTAACACATTGCCTTGGTATTGAATTTGTTTGCGAACAAGGAAAAATAAGGGCGTCCCAATCTAGGTATATTGATGAAATTTTAGGAAGATTTAATATGACCACATTCCACCCAGTTATAACACCTATGGCACAAGGACTAAAACTAACGAAAACTACCAACTATAAACTACCGAATTATCCTTATAAAAATTTGATCGGATCATTAATGTACCTCTCTATAGCGACCAGACCTGATATATGTCATGCAATAAGTTATTTAAGCCAGTATAACTCTTGTTTTAATGAAAGTCACTGGCAAGCTGCGTTACCTGAAGGGTACACGGGACTCATCTTTGATATATGAAAAGTCAGGACAACCACTAATGGGGTTTACAGATGCAGACTGGGGATCTTGTCTGGATGATCGCCGCTCATACACCGGCTATTGTTTCAAAATGTCTGGAGCTGCAATTTACTGGGAATCACGTAAACAACGAACTGTGCCATATTAACTCAGGAAGCAGAGTATATGGCTCTAACTGATGCAGCTAAGGAGCCAATGCATCTCAAGCAGCTTTTATCAGATATGGGTGTATCACAAAGGAGTATTACAATATATAACGACAACACATCAGCCCAAAATCTGGCGAGGAACCCAATTGTCAGCTCTCGCTCCAAACATATCAATATAATAGAGCACTTTATCCGTGAAACACTGCAGGAGGGAGAGATTTCAACAAAAGAGTGCGTATGTGCCAGCAAAATCATGAAGGTCATTTACCCGGAATAGAATATCTGGTAAATGACGTTCATGATTTTGCTGGCACATACGCACTCTTTTGTTGAAACTTTCCATGACCGTTTTGCATAATTGTGGTTGAATTTCGTTGATACAGCGCTCAATTTCTTCCTTCAAGGCGTGCGTGGTCGTGCGCTTGTTGGCATAAACCTTGAACTTCAAAAAAGTCCAACGGGGTTAAATCAAATGGGCGGCCAATTCTGATAAAACGGGAAATTACACGGCCAGGAAATGACTCATGCAGTAATTGAATTATTTCTCGGGCTGTGTAGCATGTGGCACCGACTTGTTGAAACCACATGTCTTCCACATTCACATCTTGCAATTTAGGCACAAAAAACTGGATTATGTCGCACTAGCGAGCACCATTAACTGTTATTGACTGACCAGCTGAATTTTCAAAGAAGAATGGTCAGATGATGCCTCCAGCTCAAAATCCGCACCAAACAATAACACGTGGGGATGCATTTGTCTCTCAGAAATCACTCGTGGATTTCCTGAACACCAAATGCTACAATTTGTCAATTAACCAAGCCATCAAGAAAATGAGCCTTATCGTTGAAAATGATTTCGTTCGAAAAATCAGAATCCAATTGTTGGTTAGTCGGCGTCAGTTCTTGAGTCAATTGAACTTCTTAAGTTTGAAGATGCAAATCTTTCGTGTGAATACAATGTAGAGAACTTCTCGAAATGTCCAATTTATGTTCCTGGACTCTCAGTAAAATTCTCACGAACTACTACGATGTTTTGCGTTGAACGACTTGTTGAAGGACGGCCACCGTTTTTAAGATGACTAATTGATCCTCTCTCTAAATTTTTTAATTAATCTCTTCACAGTTGATGAACTTAAATAACTATTCCAATCCTATTTTGTACGAAAATTGCGAACAGTAGCTGTCAACATTCAATATTTTTAAAATATTGCTCAACAATGAAAACGCGTGGTTCTTTCGTGTAGCGCTCCATTTTTAATAAGTCTAAACTGTCAGCTGTCACATTGGACATTATATAGATTTATATGAATCTATTTATATAGTTTTATTTTTCATTAAACACATTTAAATGCAATTAAATTCGTTAAGCAGAAACAGTTAAAATCTTATTACACTAAATTCTTGTAATTAATTATAAAAAAATATTCATTATATAGGGTGGTCCATCTAGCGGTTGCATTTTGAACCACTATTTATTTGAAGAACTTGAGTATTAAATGTCATCACGAATTGGCAGATTGTTAGTTGAAAGTCTGAATTTTACGAAATGGTAATCCATATGCTTGAAGAAAACTGGGAAATATTGAAAACTTACTTCCAAAGTGGTGAGTTTTCAACCCAAACTGAGAAATTTAAAAAAAAAATGAGCAAAGATCGAATGCCATCACATCAATTTTTGGACAAATTCGTGAAGCGGGTCCGCGAAACTGGTTTGTTGGTTGCCAAAGCAACTTGTTCCCGCACTAATACAGTGCGTACGACTGAGAATATTGCCGCCGTTACTGGAAATGTCCGCGATCATCCATCATCATCAACTCGTCACCGTTCTCAGGAATTGAACATTTCTCGCACTTCTCTGTTGAGAATTTTGCACAAAGACCTCGGTATGAAAGCTTACAAAGTTCAATTAGTCCAACAACTAAAGCCGCATGACCATCCTAAGCGTTTTCAGTTTGCCCAATGGGCTCAAGGTCAATTGGCCGAAGATGAGCATTTTTACCGAAAAATCATCTTTTCGGATGAGGCCCATTTCCACCTCGGTGGGTATGTAAACAAGCAAAATTATCGCATCTGGGGCTCAGAAAATTCATACGTCACCATGGAAAAGCCGATGCATCCACAACGAGTCACGGTTTGGTGCGGATTTTGGAGTGGAGGCGTCATTGTTTCCAAAAGTTGAAGAGAATGGCATGGACGACATTTGGTTTGAACAGGACGGGGCCACTTGCCACAAAGCCAACGTAACAATCCAACTTTTGGGCACTGCTTTCGAAAACCGAACAATCAGCCGAAATTCTGATGTCAATTGGCCGCCTCGGAGCTGTGATTTGAGCCCGTTGGATTATTTTCTGTAGGGAGCCGTTAAGGATAAATGTTACGCAAGCCATCCAGAGACAATTGAGGCCTTGAAACACGAAATCAAAGTTGATATTGAAGAGATACAGGCCCAGACAATCGAAAATGTACTGAAAAATTGGGTCGAGCGAATGGGGTACTGTAAGGCCGTGGCAGTCATTGAACCTTGAATGGGGTACTGTACAGCCGTGGCAGTCATTTAAATGCTGTTGTATTTCATTCTTAAATTTCAAGGTTCAATCTTTCTAATAAAACCAGAAATTAAAAAAAAATATACATTAGTTTTTTTTTTGTTTACTTTTTAAAATGCAACTTTTAAATGGTCCACCCTGTAAATAGTTTATAATGGGTAAGAGCAATAGTCCCCAAAGAGATAATAAAAGATACCTTTAATTAAATCAAAGCAAAATAAACATAATATGAGCTATAGTATAAATCCATATTCACAAATGGATATTCTGTGTATCAATTTAGCATTTTAAAAAAAAATATAATTGGTTTTTTAGAAATCTTATCAAATGTGAAGTCTGTATTTAAAATATAAAATCTAGTAAATTTTCAATAAAATGTCTATTATTGATTTTATATGAAGCAGGTTTTTTTCATATTTATTTTGATTTAACTGATGACATGAATTATTGAATATTTTAATTACTCGCAAATTGGGAAAAAATGTATTTTAGACTATAGAATTTATAGAGTAGGTTTCGTTTTTTTTTGTTATATCTATTAGAAAGAAGACAAATATATAAGTACCAAATCGAATACAAACAAGAGTATAGATACAGAAAAAAAAATTTATTTTCAATAAATCAATTGTTTTCTTGTTGGTCAATAACTTTTCTGGGTAATTGACATGCGCATTAAATGTTCAAATTTGTTGTGAAAATCAACAGAAACAAGTAATTAAAAATCATTTTACGGAAGGTGTTGTAGATTTAAGAAAATACAAAATAATTATGGAAACCTATCCAATATTTTCAAAGTCCTTTTAAGACGAAAATACAAAATTCTCCAGCTTGTATCGATGTTATAAACATAATCATGTATATGTCCAAACGCCCACAAATGCATATACATGTGTAATATTAATTGTAAAAGTTATTAGCCTTTTCTAAAAGTATTTTTATATTAAGTTTTATTTATCATTTTTAAATTACACAAATGAATGTATAACTTTTATAAATTATCGATTCTATTGATAACAATTTTATATTATTTAATCAGTTCATCGTACTTTAAACTCATTTCTTTCTAATCAATTAAAATTAGAATTATTTATTTTTAGGTTTTTTTTCATTATGTCTATAATGAAACAATGAATTTATTTTCCAAAGAACCCAGTTTCCTGATCACTAAAAATTCTATACTAATCATTGTGAATAAATTATTTTAGAAATTTTATTTTAACTAAAAGAAATTTGAAAAAATACAAAGAATTAATTTTTAATCTATAAATAATCTATAAATAATATTTCTAGAAACACTATACTCTATAGGAGAGAGTCATCAATGTTGGGTCGTGTATTTATTACTGTTCATTTGTACATGTTTCAGAGTAAAAGAGAAAATATAATATGTGCGCATGCAAACATTAGATGAATTTTATTTTCATTTGCTGCTTGTCGATTTGCAAACAAATTCACCCTTGCTTCTATATGTGTACATAAATATGCATACACGTACATTTATACCATTAACACGTTAATATATGAAGGGTAAAAATCTTAAACGATACAAGCGTATGGATATATAGTATTCGAAAACCATGTAATAAAACATCAATGTGGTCCTCCGATAGGCGTCTGAATAAAATCCCAAGCTTATCAAGTGGGTAAAAAATTTCCCAAAATAAAATTCAATGAAATGGAGAATGCAGGGTATTTTGTAGTTACTCATTGACCGTACCACACATTATTGTATTTAATGTTGTAGAGTATGAGGACAGAAAAATGGAAGGAACGAACAAAAATCGTGTAGATCAAAACAATGAAGAAGGGATAGAACTGATGTGAATAGAGAAATATTAATGTTGAACGCCGGAGCGCACATTTGACAGCGTCATCACAAACACACTAAACATTTTTTGTGAATGAGTCCGTTGATGATATGAAGCACAAGCGAAAATGTCTCCAGCGAAGCAAATACCCACAATAAGCAGAGCGCGTGCTATGTCGACAGCATAGAGTAGAAGTGCGTTGTTAAAGGCGAAGAACAAATACAAACTGAAACAATCGACATCAAAAGCAATATGAAAATTTACCATCAAATAGCATAACCGGAGAATGACTATAGTAGCGCACGTCTTGGGGACATTTGTCCTTCAACATCTGTCCTTTTGGCTGTTTTAAATCATGTGTCCTTACAATGAGCATCGAGGTGTTAAGTTTGTATTCTCTGTTATATTTTACAGCTTGGTAAGGGATTCTACCAATACATCTACCTATAGATTTGTACCAAAAATAAACTTACACGAATGAAAAGAACACTGAATCCGCCTATAATGAAGAAAATCGTATGTTCTGTTTGGAGTTTTGGCATTTGTAAATGTACTTGAGAGTAGATATAAAATTTTTTTTTTCTATTCATATACGTATGTATATTTAAAATAACGTTATAGGATCTTACCCTCATTTAATAGTCTACAACTTTAGTACTTATGTAATTTATAGAGAGGACTAAATTTCAGTTCTTCTATCCCATACTAGGAGTTTTTGATTTTTCCAATATCAGTTACATAAAACTTACAGATTACCGATTTGTATTTTCGGTTTCTTTGTATCGCTGTCTCATTACAATAAAGCATAGACGCAGGATATGTTCGTGGCAATAACCACGAACATATCCTGCGTCTATGCTTATATTTTTTCCATAATACATATTAGGATATGTTCGTGGCAAAAACATTGTCCTCTTTTTACAACGGAATATAACATAATCGATTATAAGAAAAATAAAGTAAAACTTTTATATTCGAATTTCTTATATATAAAATAATTTTTTCGAAATTTTTATAAACATTTTTGTTGTTTTTTATATATATATATAAACACATTCATATGAGTTAAAACCAAATATAATTAATTTATTTTTCTTTGCAGATTTTGGGCATTTATGGTTTATCAGTTCAATACGAGTATCATTAATATAGTAAATATTAAAATATGGTTAATCGTATTTTTCTGTACATTGCTAAATTATTTTCAATTTTCAGTTACGTTTTTCGCAGATAATACTTTGTGATTCTATAAAAATATAAGCTATTAACGTTTTCTTATATCAGGAAATAGACTACTAAATTTTGTAGTTTAATTAAATACAATTTTGTTAGAAGAAGTTCTTCCAATTAAATTGCTGAAATTATCCAACAATTGCAATGAGACTCTTTCTTGAGAACAACTAAGATGTGGTGTATTCTTATAGGAAGAAATTGATTCATTCTCATCGAAAAGTAATGTATCAGCAAAATTATTTATATTTTCGTTAAATGCGTTCATCATTTCAATAACATTTGGATAATCCGTAACTGATTCTCGTCTACCCTAAAATAAAAAAATTAAAGATAATTTTTTTGTTGTTGCAAATATTACTTTTAAAATAATAATAAAAATTACCAAAATCCAAGGATGATGTTCAATTTCAGCTGCCGTTATTCTCATTACGGGATTCGGTTGTAGGCATTTCTGTATAAGATGAACAGCTCCTTGGCTACAGTTAAGCGCAGCAAAATCAATTTTTGTTTTTAATATTGTCTCTTTTATATTTGAATAGTTCTCAAATTTATAAGGAAATCTGCCGAACAGTAGTACAAACATAATAATGCCCAATGACCAAATATCGCACAATTCACTGTAGGATTTCGTGCGTAGTTCTGGTGCCATATAATGGAGTGTACCACAAAATTCATTTAACATATCACGAAAATTGGTTTTACATGCGCTTAGTCCGAAATCAGTAATTTTTATAAACCAAGTATCTTCTGCATCATTGGGATTATCAGTTAAAAGTATATTTTCCAATTTCAAATCTCGATGTGCTATGCCTACAGAGCGATACTATTTGATCATTTTCTTATTTAATAATAGTTGTCAAATGTTTTGTATGTAAACCAGGGGTATAAGCTTAAATCCGCTGTTTGGTCATAGATGGCGTGAGTGAGCGTATTAAACTGCCATGGGCACGCCATACTTTTTTGTTATGAGTTTGACATCTGTCAACATTAATCAGTGCACATTGTCAGCAATTTCGTACAACTTACATTTTTCCTTTGATAATCATGTCTAGTTTTGTATATGCGTGAAGCTTTGCTTTTCTGTTTCAATTTGAAGAAATCGGCTACCGAATTGCATTGAATGCTTATGGAGGCCTATGGTGACAGTGATTTATCGGAAACAACGTCCCGAGATTGGGTTCGTCGGTTAAAAGACGGCAATTGTGACTTGTGGGATAAGGAGCGTGAAAATCGAGCTAGGAAGGTTGAGGAACATCAATTGCAGACTCTTTTGGACGAAGACGATACCCAATCGCAAAAAATGCTCGCGGAGCAATCCATGTGTCTGCGTGCCATGAGGAAGATTGAAAAGATCGGAAAATGGGTGCCGCATGAATTGAACGATAGGCAGATGGAGCGACGCCAAAACACATGCAAAATCTTGCTCGCCAGACAAAAAAGAAAGTTGTTCCTGCATCGGATTGTGACAGGCGATGGAAACTGTATATATGTGTAATGAGTGCGTTCAACATGTCAGGCGACCACTGACATGTAATGTCATATTATATTTATTTAAGCTTTAACCATCAATGTACACACTTCACATGTATTATTGTTGTCAAAAAATAAAGAATTAAAACTACATTAAATAATAATAATCATAATTATTACAATATGTCGAGAATCCTTAACGCAAAAAATCGTGGGTTGATCCCGGCCAACCATTAACATTTTCCCCAAGACCAAATAGCTTCGCTCGGAAGACGATGCTGTGCGTTTGGTGGGATCAGCAGGGTATCGTCTACTATGAGATCTTGAAACCTGGTGAAACTGTCGAAGCCCACCGCTACCACCAACAACTGATCAAATTGCATCGTGCTCTGCGTGAAAAAAGTACGGATTATCAACAAAAACATAACAAGTTGATTTTCCTCCACGACAACGCACCACGTCTAAAATCAACTTGTTATGTTTTTGTTGATAATCCGTCCTTTTTTCACGCAGAGCACGATGCAATTTCCACCACGACAACGCACCACGTCTATTTGGAGACACTCAACTAACTGGGAGGTGCTACCCCACCCCGCTTATTCACTAGACTTGGCCCCTTCCGACTACCACCCGTTTTCGTCGATGTGCCACGCGCTCGCTGAGCAGCACTTCGATTCTTACGAAGACGTCCGATAATGGCTTGATGAGTAGTGGTTTGCCTCGAAAGAGAAGGAATTTTTTGGCATGGTATCCACAAATTGCCCAAGAGCTGGGAAAAAAGTGTAGCTAGCGAGGGTAAGTACTTTGAATAAATTTTTTTGCTTTCTATCAAAAAAAAAACCTGTTTTTTTTATTTAAAAACAGCGGATTTAAGCTTATACACCTAGTTAACTTTTTTTATAAATGGTTAACTATTAATCTTTTGAAAAGAAACCTGTTTAATAAATGGATTCTTTTAAATGTCTTTCAATTTAAGAAAATATTTTTCAATTCAAATAAAAACAGTTATTTTTTACCTTTCTCGTGTAAATATGCTAATGCTGATGATAAATATTTCATCACTTCTTGAACGTCTTTTTCAGTTAACGGACCTCGACTATGATATAATTTTGATAAATCCGTAGGGCAATATTCGAGAACAAGGCATACAGAATGTGGTGTTTCATAAACGGTTTCAAGTTGAATAATATTCGGATGATTGATCATAGATAATATCTTAATTTCTTGATCAAATCTTAATTTATTCTAAAACGAGAAAACAAAACATATTTGCATAAAATTTGATTAACTAAAAATCGTTCTCGCTCATAAAATTATCATTTTATTAACATTATGATTTTTTGTGCCAATTTTTAATGCTTTTAATTTCTTCGTACGGGAGTGGTACGCTTTGTAAACTATGCCAAATGAACCGCTTCCGATTTTTGTATCAATCACATAGAATTGCTTTAAATCGCTTATGCTTGATAGATTTGTTGGTCCGATATTCGTAAATGATGACATAATTACCCATAAATTTCGTTTTTTTTTCTTTTTTTCTTATGATTATTAAAAATTCATACAATTTACATTTTGACCGAAATTTCTTTAGAGATTTTAAACATTTTCGATTATGTTTTTTAACTTAAAATTAGTAAATATATTAATGCTATCGTAAATTTATTTATTTTCCTAAATTTTACTTTTATAAAATATAAATTAAATTTATTAATATCGTCAAATAATAACAATAATAATTAGAATGCAAAGTAAAAAATGCATTTATAAGGAACAATCGTTTATTTAAATATATTTAATTTGTATGAAATTTTTTCAAATTCCATAAATTTATTTTGTAATGATTTATTGATATATAAAATTTTCCCCAACATTATATATTAGTTAAAAAGGTATTGTATATTTAATTGTTTTTATATTTAAATAAAAAAAGAATATAATTGTGTGCATTTGTAAGGATTAGAATGTAAGATAAAAATTGATGTGTCAAAATGAACTATGTTAGTTGTCTAATTGAAAATAAATTTTATTTTAAAAATATTGACTAATGGTTCCTTAAGATTGTTAAAGAATGTATAAATTATATGTATAAATAATTTAAATTGCTATATGTGTATAAAGGAGGAAATTAATGCGAAACATTCAAGACATACAGATAGCACTGAACAGAATTACAGTGATTGAATAGTGATTCAGAATAGTTCGGATTAGACAATATTAATATAATTCTATGAATTTTCTCATAAGTTATGTTAATACTATTCATATTATGTATACTTTATTTGAGTATAGTAATTTCTATACTAAAATATCCATTCTCTTGGAAAAATGTTCTGAGTACAAATGTTTACTAAAATACCCATTAGAAAAATGTTCGAGTACAAATGTCAAGAAGCATAATCTCGAATTTAATGTGTAAATAAACATCCAAAATATACGATTATCTATGACAAACAATATTTTATATATAAATCAATTTTGGTGTAAAACTATCAACTTGATGTAAACAATTCTTTTTTGATAAAATGAATTTATCTATTAATATTGTTTTCAAATAATGTGCATATTTCGAGCTATACTTGATGGGTTATAATCCTCAAATGTCATGTTGATTGGTGGCTGGCCATGTTTAAGTTAACTGTTATACAAAAATTGCAAGAATGTAATTTTTTTAAGTAGTTTCTATGGTAATGAATTGCTTTTACATCCTCATAACATCAATTCTAAATACATACAATTATAACACTATTAATAAAAATAAAAATATTTTCGCATTTTAAACCAGAAAAAATTTCTTCTGGCATTACAATATACAAATAACCGACAGAAGCACAATCTATATGTGAGATATAGAATTTAAAATTGGGAATTTGAATGGTTTGACATGTTGAATTTTTATGCCCTGCAATTTGAAAGTAGAAAGTTTTTTTTCGTTTTTGTTGTCCTTTTAGTTCTAAGAAAATAAAAAAATGCTATATTTATTTCGAGTCTTTTATTAGATGACTAGTTTAGCCGAATATTTGAGATAGCGTGTATGTGTATTTAGATTAGACGAGAGCGTGTTTTTTTTTTTAGAGTGAGAAGATTGAACTTTAGTATTTGGCAATTTGAGATGTGCTAATAAAAAAAATTATATATTCTAGAAATGGAGTTGGCACCTACAACGGATGCCGTTTATCATGAAGTTTATAATTTATACAATAATCCGAATGCAAGTGATAAGGACAAGGCATCGAAATGGCTAGAAGAATTTCAAAAGTCGGTAAGTAAGATGAACTAACCTGTATATGTGCACTAGAAAACTGATAGTATGAATTAATTACTGATAACTGGCCACGGCAACAAATAATTGCCAAAATTTCAAAATGAAAACTATCAATTAAATTATTCACAGATATACTCATGGACTATTGCAGATGAATTATTACAACAGAAAAGAGATTTGCATTCGTGCTATTTTGCTGCACAAACAATGCGTAATAAAATACAAAATTCATTTCATGAGCTTCCGACATCAGCTCACGAGAGCTTACGTGATTCTCTTTTAGCCCATATTGGGCAGATAACAAGTGAAACAGACCCGGTTATAGTTACACAATTATGTTTAGCCATATCTGATTTGGCCCTATTGATGGCGTCATGGAAAAATCCAGCAATTTTTATAATGGAAAAACTGAGCGGATCACATGAATCTGTTTGGCCTATATTAGAAATATTAACATTATTATCAGAAGAAATAAATTCTAGATATCTTAGATTAGGTGCTAACAGAAGGGAGGAGATTAAAAAACAATTGGAAACAGCATCGCCAACTGTCAGCGAATACTTAATGGCCTGTTTAACAAATTGTGGCCAAAATCCCTACATTATAAATAAAGTGATTCGTTGTTTCACAGCATGGGTGTCCGGCCATTTAATTCTGATTATGAATTTTAGCGAAAATTTGATTATCCAAAACGTATTTGCCGCTGTTAGTTCGATAAGTACATCATCGAAAATACATGACAGCGCAGCCGACTGCCTCTGTACAATATTACAATCAATAGAAAATAACAATAACCATTCTGCAGATATACAGCTTGTAGAGAATCAAATCTTCAATGGGATAGTTCAACTAGAGGACTGTTATCACACGAGTGTAGCTCGAGAAGATATGGACAAATCAATTAACTATTGTCGAATATTTACAGCATTGGGGGAATCATTCCTTAGTAAACTTGTATCACAGGATCAGACGCCTCACTATTCAATAAAATCTTTGGATCTGGTATTAAATTGTGTTGGTCATTATGATTATGAAATAGCCGAAATCACATTCAATATGTGGCATCGTCTAAGTGAGGAGCTCTACCAAAAGAATAATGATCAGTTAACAAATCATTTTAAGCCATATATAGAACGATTAATCACTTCATTATATGTTCATGCACAAATGGATCCCGATTTCGAAGGTTTACTGGATGATAGCGATAGTTTTCATGTAATATATTTCATCTTTTCGTTACAATATATATATATGCTCGAATAGTATAATTTAATTATTTTTTCTTCTATCGAATTGCAGGATTTTCGTCGTAAAGTATCAGATCTAATTAAAGATGTAGCATTTATTATTGGTTCAATAAATTGTTTTAAACAAATGTTCCTGATTATTCAAGAAAGTTCCTGCTCATGGGAAAGTTGTGAAGCAGCGCTTTTTGTTATGGAAAACGTAGCAAAAAATATTCTGCCGTAAGTATTCTCAAATTAAAATGATATCCTTGATGTTTATTAAAACAACAACGGAGAAATTTATAGTATATATTTTTTTTTATTGAAGTGACGAGAACGAGATTGTTCCAAAAGTAGTTGAAGCTATTCTAAATCTTCCGAATAATACGCATTTAGCTTTTCGATATACATCTATTATGTTATTGGGTGAATTATGCGAATGGATTGAAACGCATCCCGAATCATTACAAGCTGTTTTAAATTTTCTACTCTTCTCTCTACAACAAAAAAATGGTTTGGCTGCAGCAGCGGCTACAGCTCTCACATCGATATGTACCGCATGTCGAACGCATATGGCATGTCATTTAAATGGACTTATAGAAATAGCTAGAAGTTTAGATACTTTCGAAATAACAAACGAATCAGCTATTGGACTCTTAAAAGGCATCTCTATTATTACATCACGATTACGAAAACCTCAGATCGAGACTGCAATGCTTGAAATTTGCTCTTTTCAATTTGCACCACTTATTGAGTTAATCGAGTCGAGTAATAATACAGTAGTTAAAGGGGAGAAATCAGATCCATCATATTGGATAGATAAAGCTTGTGCAGTTATACGCCATACAGAACCTGATATTAGACCATCAGAAATTCATCCGACCGTAAGAATTTTAACAGAGGCATGGCCAGTTATATCGAGAGTAATGGAAAAATATCAAGCAGATTTGAGAATTATGGAAAGAACATGCCGATTTCTTCGTTACGGAATTCGTGCTGTCGGAAAACAAGCATCCCACCTACTTGGTCCTCTAGTCAAGCAAATTGTTTGCTTATATTCGGTACATCAACATAGCTGTTTCCTCTATCTTGGCAGTATATTGGTTGATGAATTTGCAAAATCCGAAGAGTGCACTGAGGGATTATTGAAAATGTTACAGGCATTTGTTGAGCCAACATTCAATATGTTACAAGTAGAAAATGGTTTGAAAAATAATCCTGACACAGTGGATGATTTTTTCCGGCTTTGTTCACGTTTTTTAGAATGTTGTCCAGTTGCGTTTTTGCAAAGTCCATTGGTCACACCTATTATTCAATGTGCTCTTCTTGCCTGCACACTAGACCATCGAGATGCAAATATGTCAGTTATGAAATTTTTCTGCAATCTTATTAAATGTGGTCACGATGGTGCACAAAATGATGTAACCAGACATATGGCACGACAAATTGCAATACAAAATGGTGAAGCATTAATAATGAATCTTATACATGCATCGGTATTTTGTCTGCATTCTTATATGTTAGTCGATGTAGCTGAGGTCATAGTTGAATTGAAAATAGTCGATAGTGAAAATATGGAGGTGTATTTGAAACGGGCTCTGGACGCTTTACCAAAAAAGAATAGTGGTGGTTGTGTTACAGCAACACAACAGCAATTAAACGACTTTAATAATGCTGTATTAAGGTAAGGATGGTATTTTATTATTTTTCGAATAATATTTATATTATCATATATATGTGTAATTTCTATAAATTCAGATCCGATACGACTAAGGGTGTATCATCAACATTAAAAGAATTTACACGATTATATCGATGAGAGAATGAAATGCCAATACAAGGCAGAGTAAAGTACTACTAACCCACGAAAATTAGAAAAATATATTTTCTATTATCATTTAATATATAGTATAAAAAATATAATTCTATGTAAAAAATACTTCAAATTTTTCGAATTACATTTTTTTTTATGTATTATTATATATAAATTTGAATTTTAAATAATTCTTCAAAAAAATCTAATTATTTTTATCACTCTTACACTCTGACGTAAAAATCGATAAACTTTTGAGGACTTGATGATTAAATCATAAAATAATATAAAACAAATTGATTTGGTGATTCTTCCCAACAAAATTCTATGTTTTAGCAAATATTTAAAATTATTCTAATGAATTGCTCTTTATATATAATAATAAATAATTAATTAATACTATTTTATTTCCTCTTTATTATCTCTTTTGTGTGCACATATGCTTTTAGGAGAACAAACATGTAATTTTTAAAATAAAGATAGAAAAAAATAATAAATATTAATTTATACTTAGTTAAAAAGATTCATTTTTAGATAAACGTATATAAATTTTTAAGTTTTTAAATTGTAAGAAAATTATAAAATTAACAAATAAGAAAAATTCAAACTGAAAAAAAAAACAAATCAAAATTTTGATGTTTTTAATAAAAAACAACAACAATATAATTGTATTAATAAGAGATATTAGATAATAAAAGAATTGGAAGAAAAAATGGAAAAAAGGTATAGCATTTAAATTGCCGGATAGTAGTTGATATTAAGTCAAAAATCAAGTATGTGTGAATTATAATTAAATGTAAATTACTATTTATAATATAAGCATTATTTATGCATATGAGAAAAATTATCAACAATGCTATTAATGCTTTATTGGGATTGCATTGGAAAAAAAACATTAGGTTTTTCAATTTAATAAACATTTTTAAACAATTAAGAAAAATAATCCAATTGAATTGACTGATTAATAAAATAAACTAAAATTATTTTATGTTTATATAAAAATAAACGAAACAAAAAATGTAGCTGAAAAATTGTATAAATAAATTATATGACATTATACAAGTATATGTTATATAGAAATGAAAATATAAAAGAGAAATTTTTTTTGTATTTTTTTTATTTATTTATATATGTAGAATAAAAATGTGATGTATAATATTACATAAATATAATTACAATTTTTATGTGATGTGTAATGTAATAAATATAAAAGTTGACAATTTTCTTCACTAAGGTGAGAATATGTGGGTTTGTAACTATTTTTACCTTGTAGGCGCGAACTGGAAAAAGAAGAACTTATTTTCATATTCATGAAGAGAAAATTCAATCGAATCAGATACTTAAGATTTAAAACAATTTGATCTTCGTAGAAATAAAACATGAGTTTTTTTTTCAATAAGAAAAGTTTATTTTTTTTATAATGGAAGTAAAAAATAAAAACCAATTTTTAGTTATTAAAATAAATTTTTTTTTGTTCGTAATAATTAGCAAAAAAATTATCTTAGTCTTATTATTAGTAAGACATTAATTGTAACCCTAATCCTATAATAGCATTTATTTATTCAAAATATTTATTGAATATATATTATTATGTACAAATTTATTATATAAGAATAGTTGGCGGATAATAGGAAAAAAATATGTGTAAAATTACCACATTTTATTTATTGTTATTATTTGGACAAGATAACTAATCGATTCCAAGTATTATTTACATGTTATAAATCGTTTAAAGCTAATAAATGTAACACCAGCTACATTAAATGCTAATAAACCATTTCCGATAGTTACAATATAGCATAGTGGCAATGTCACATAATATAGTTCACTTTTGTTAAGTAGAGTGATGCATGATACGAAGAGATGACTCAGCACTACACACGCTAAGTGGGTGTATTTCGTTGTGTCGAGAGCATTGAAAAAGATTATATTCCACGATGTGTTCAATAATATCATGCAGAGAGTTTGGGCCGCAGAAGTTATAAAGAATATATCGGAACCACTTCGAAGACCCATTGTTGCTGGACCAACCTTTAAATTTTGATATAATAATAAAAATTATATTCAATAAAGAATAATTCGCTGGTAATTTATTTTAATGTTACTTACAGCGTCTGCCAGCACATTAACTAATGCAAAAAGACCACTAATTATACCGAATCCTAAACCGGACACATAGGCTAAAATATGTTTATTGTCAGTAACACGCGCATTGTCCGCAACTTCTTGTAATCCTTTTTCAGTTTTCCGTAAAATTTTATATACAATAAAGCGGAAGACTTCCTAATATTTAAAATAAATTAATCAATTCGATTAAATTGGTAAATTTAATAATAGAAAACTTTGCTTACTTGAAAGATTATTGAAAATATAAGCCCGAATGCAAGAACCTCTCGGAGTGGTATAACTGCATACCACAGTAATGAAGATATAAGTAATGATAAAAGCCAAAAGAATGCTGATGCTATTAATATTATTATTCGAATTGGATCATGAGCTATTGTAAGAATAAACATAGCAAGTGCCGGTCCAAATGCCAAAAAGGCACAACCGTAGAACTCCGCTATTGTCATGATGTTATCTTTTAGTTCTCCTTCTTTTTATTTATTATTTTTTTTGTTGTCTTCAATATAATTATATTTTAAATATTAATATTATCGATTGGATTTTTTGGTTCATAACACTTTATTTTTATTAACAATGGAATGTTTGCGTATAATCCATTTGAGAAATTGTTCATTGATGATTCCCCATCTTGATTAGTTGAGATCCAGAAGAGTAAATTATTTTTTAGTACGCATCAAATGTATATTAATACACTAATTAAAATATTATATATAAAGAATAAATTCTGTCTTTTAATTAAGATAATCGAAATTAATCCATTAGATCTAAAACTATTAAAGATATCACAATTTCACCAAATACACTAAATGAACTCGTATTGTATGACGACAACTCGAATTTGTCAAATTTAGTTAATTCTTCCCAGTTAGGTGACCTTACAGTTGGTAAAGAGTATTTTGACAAGTAATTCGTTACTGTTATACTGTTATACAGTTTTTATTATTCTATTCAAATTAATATAATAATTATTTTATAGATTTATATAGAGTTTCCTTTTTTTTAAAAATATTTTAAAATACAATTCCCTATTCCTTATGTTGATTTTAGATATTTTTGAATTATAGATTGTTTTTCATTATCTTTTTCATTAATATCTAAAATCAAGTCACTTATATTTTATTATTAAAGATGTTTTAACTGAAATACCAAATTAATATTAAGTCTCGATAAAGCTAAGAAGATGAAAAACGGGTTGCAGAAATATCAACTATAATATTTGACAATTCATCGAAGAGTAACAGTGTAGAGGAAAAGAGCGTTCAATATTCCAAAAGCGATGGAGTGAGAGGCAGTGTAGGTGTAATAAAAAACACAATGATTAGTTGTCAACCTCCCTCAACTGTTGTTTTTTTTCTGACATACTATCAGTGGAGTAATTACTTATAGCTGCAATCAGAATGGTATGGGATTTTAAATATTTAAATGTTATATCTTATCATTATTAGTTGTGATGATTGATTTGTAAATTTGTAATCAAATATTTTTGTATTTTTAGGGCGATAATAATATTGTGAATATTCCACAATCAACACGGAAAACTATCGCTTTATTTCGAACGAGTAAATTTGAAGAAAATCGTGCACTTTTGTGTAAGTTGGCAAAATAAATAATTTTTTTAAATATTTTATAGTATAACATTACTAACTATAAATATATATGTTTTAAAAGTTGAAATATAGTTTGCAATATATTCAGTTGTAAATTCGTTGCCTCTTTTTATTAATCATCTGTGACTCATTAATTTAAATTTAAAAATATATGCTAAAACCTAATTTATACAATCAAAGTTGTATTTATAGTTTTTTTTCCTTATTAGCATTAACAATTTCCATAAAATAATTAGCATGTATATTATACAGATTTTATATAGATTAGTTGTAAATATATCGGGTTCTTGAAATAGCATCTTATCTATATAGTAGTAATAGGAAAAATTTTGAATTGAATTTAATTATTATTACAATTTATTAATTTTAGTGAAAATTGATCGTGAACAGAAGGAATTGAATCCAGATGGACAATTCGATGGACTGTCTATAGAAGAAGTAACAGATATTTTGCCAAGCCATCAGCCAAGATATATTATTTACAGTTGTAAGATGACACACGATGATGGTCGAGTATCGTATCCAATGTGCTTAATATTCTACACTCCAAGAGATAGTCAAGTAAATATAACTACTTTAAATAATATAATTAACAGAACATACTAAATATATATGAAATAAAATATTTTAGATGGAATTGCAAGTTTTATATGCAGCAACAAAAATTAATCTTCAAGTTGAAGCTAGAGTTAATAAGGTATTCGAAGTTCGGGAAATCGAAGATTTAACTGAAGAGTGGTTAAGAGATAAACTTAAATAAAAATTTTCGTTTTATGCAAACATATAAACAAAAATACTTTAAAAAAAGACACTTTATTACATTTACTCGATGGTTGATTAGAAGTTTGTATTTTAAAATTAGTAAAGAATATCAGAGAGATAATAACATTAAAATCTAAATAAATTTTAAAAATTAGATTTTATATTAAATGCTTATCGCGTCCATATTCGATGTATCTTATTTTAAAACATTATATTTAAATTTAAAACATCATGAAAATATTCCGTAAGAGAAAAACATAATTAATAATTCCATACGAACCTTGTAATTTATTCATTTTTGTAAATGTAATTAAATATATCAACGAAAAACAGTAAAAAGAAACAACAAAATATGGCAATAATATTTATTAATCATTTTGATATTTTTATTGAATAAGAAAATACAGTGTGCTCTCCATGAATATTAATTCATATTTATTATAAATAAAAAAATATTTTAAATTAGGAATTTGTAACTTTTTTATACATAATTAAAATTCATAGAAAAAATAAACGAATATTAGTACAAAAACAAATAAAAATTAATGACATTTAAGGATATGAAAATAACGAACAAAAAACGTAATATAAAAAGCCAAATAATAATAATAATAATAATAATAGAATTAATAGTAATTTAAAAAAACAAAATAATTAATCTACAATGAAGTTAAATGATAATCAAATATTTGTTCATAAGGCCTAAGAAAGTTACTTTGGTTTCTAAAGAATGCATTTAAATTTATGGCTACTGTAAAATTTCTATAAAAAAAATATATACTAATAAATATTGATGGCATTTTTAAATGATTATAATTTATTTCATAATGCAAAATAGATTATCCACCTGCTTAGAAATTATCCAATCAAATATATATAAGGTTGTGCTTAGCAGTAAAGCTTACTTACAACATGAAGTAATGTTGATGTTATTTTTGACACTTTGTTGATAGTAAACAGAGAGTAAGAGATACAAAACAGAGACAATTTTTGAGGTAATGAAAGAATAAAAAGAGTACATATTTTTGTCCATTTCCAATTTTCTATTTTTAATTTTTTTTTATTTGTAATAATTTTTAGTTGAAATAATGGCTTAGAATCAAAATATTGTAATATAAATATTATTAAAATTAATACACAAATACTATATGAAATTCCATATTTAACGAAAAAATCGTTTGAACTATTTCGAATATCTAAATATACAGAAAATCAAATACTTTGTACGTAAGCTTTTTTACTGAACGATTTTATATGTATTTTTAATACTTCAAATTATTTTATTTATTTATTTTCCATGAGGAATTGTATGAATCACAAAAATAAAATTTAAAATTAAGTTACATTACATAAAAAAAAACGATTAAATTGAAATTATAATAAAATTGACTACTACAATATACATAAACTCACACGTATAAGCTTTCAAGTTCATCTTTAAATACGATAAATACATAATTTATAAGAATGCAATAAGAATTTTTTCCTGTAGGTTTTATACGTTTTCAATAAAAGTATCGTTCAGGATTTGGCTGACGCTGACAAAAGTATTAACAATTTCACAGGCTTAAAAATCAAATCGAATCTTTTTACTTTTTTTTGAGAGTATAAAATATTTGATCAGAAGTTTTCTTCAAATTTTATATTACTGACCTTATAAATAGATGTAAATTATATGAACAATTTCTTTTAAATAAAAAATGTTTCGCATAATTTTCAGGAAAACTTTTTAGAAAATATTTAAAAAAATATATCCATATGTGTATATAGTAGAATAAAACAACACACTATATCTAGTATGACTTTTTTCTTTTGGATAAAGGAAAGCATAGTGAGAGAGCAACTATACCTTACAACTATAGCATTAATAGTAATAACTATTAATAAGTTACTTTTTTATATTGCATAGTCGTGGTGACCCATTTCTTCAAACACTAATGAAAAACAAAAGAAAACACATTTTCGAATCGATTTTTCTTGTACATGACTATTTTAAATTTCAGTGGCATATTACATTGTCAATTAGTTAAAATTTTCATCTACTACCTAATTACATTAAAATCTCTTAAATTCTTGGTTTTATCTTATTTATGTCGATTATTTATTACAATAGATAGACAATATTATGTGCATATTTACACGTTTTTAAAAATTCAAAATTCGTTAAGGAATTTTTGTTTTTGCTTTACAAATCACTAACATTATTTGTAATGAAAATGTTTGAAAAAATTAAACCAAATTATGTTTTTATAGATATTTTAATTTTTATTTTATAATCAAACTATACATATATTAGTTTTTATATAAATTTTATATTAAAATCTTTAAAAAAATCTTCGTTTTCTTTACACCATTTTATTTTTATACGCATGTATGGTTGGTATTTGTTTTTATCTTTTAAATACTTTCGCTGATGACTTTATGATATTATAATTTAAGGAATACATAGGAAATGTATGTATGGATGAAAATACTAATGAAAAAAAAAGCCTAACACTATATGAAATAAATTACAAAAATTTGTATACCCGTAGATATTTCATAAATGTCGTTTATTTGGATATTATTGAATAAATCATCCTATAAAATAAAATAGAAAATGTAAAAATGAAGTCATTGATAATATTTTTATTATCTTACCCATAGATATAGTAGAAAAATGATAATAAATAAATTCCCAATTTAATCCAACCTTCTCGCATATTTTTCGATAAACTATCTGCATTCATTATATTTGTTGGATCGTAAAGGCCAGCTCTGCTCATTACCGGTCGATTTGCATACCTAAAATTATCCCATTTAAAAAAAAAATTTCAAATACAAGCAAATTATGAGAATTTTTTGCACTTATTTAATATCTCTAATAATTCATATCGAAATATTTATTAAAGAAAACTGACTTACCTCCAAACGTGATATGCTATGAGAGGTACATTTATGCATAACGAGAACCATTCTCCCGCAAATAAAAATAGTATATTAAAGCTTAAATGTAAAAAATATTCAGGCAGTACCAGCTAGAATAAAAAAAAGAACAAAATGAAGAAATTAAATAAATAAACGACTTCACATATAAGATTTCGTTTGGTATTAATTTCATATTATTTATGGATATTTTTTTTTAATACGTCAAAGAAATATTTTCAAAAATAAAATGTATACACCTTTATTTAACTTACTGGATTTAAACTGTTACACTGTGTTATTGGATTTTTATAATCTGTTTTTAATTCATCAAATGCAATCACATGCAATATAGCGAAAAATATTAAAAACGCATCGACTATCAAGGCGATTATATATGAAAATGTTGTAAAATTAAATGCCATTATTTTGTTTGATGCCCTATATCTTGTTTTTGATCACAATTAAATAAATCAGATTGTGATTATGATGATAGAAGAATGTAAAACCGGGAACCGATTATTATTAAGATTTCGGCGCAGCTCTAGAAATATAAATCGGCCGCGTTCTTCTCTAGCACCAAATTTTTTTTTAACTCTCTCGCGAACTGTCAGATTAAAATGACGCATCCAGCCCGGGTGTTTAATTGAGTATGTGCTATTTTTTTTATCATTCTCACTGTTCTACGATAATTAGAAAAGGAAAATATTTCGCCATGGATTTACTATTTCAGTCGCTATTTCAACTTAACCTATACACTTAGTTTTTAATCTAAGAATAGATTAGTTTAACAAATATTTAATTTAAAATAAAATTAATATGAAACAATAAAAATATTTCTATTAATTTGCTCATAGTCAAGGTTTCATTTATTTGTTTTCTATGAATATGTTTAAATAAAATTCACCCATTAAAAAATTGTCTAAATAATATTGCAAATTGAAATAATCAAATTTTTATTGAATAACACCGGCTTTTCACCAATTGTGCAATTTTGAAAATCGTGTAAATAAATAGAGGGTTAAGTGTGCTACAGTTGTTAGCAAATTTGACGTTTAAATGTCAAAACATATAAGAATTCTTCTATAATCTAAGTGTTAACTGGTGTATACTGTCAGATGACTGGTTGGTATCCGGAGAAATAAGAAAACTAAATTGTTTACTCTTAATTTGGATGCTATTAATTATAAGTTTTTACGTTATAAATTAAGGAGAAAATGTCGAAATATTCAATAACAATTAATCAATATTGAATATGATGAAACCTTTGTTTATTGTTAATTAGATAAATTGTTTTGCATAGACAAGCATATATGAAAAAAATGACAGACGATATTAAAAAATATTTCAACAATTTATTGCAAAAGTTCGTACAGTAAAAACATACATTTTTTAATTATTTATTTTTCGACTATGACTATATTTTATTGTAGAGTTAGTGGCTTATATTTTATTTTGGTAACTGATCGTGATGGGGTGCCACTATTACGAATTCATCATGATAAGAGTATGGATGTTGCTTTGATGCCAGCTTTTATATCAACATTTGCCATGGCCACCGATCAAGCAAGCAAATTAGGTTTAGGAAAAAATAAAACTATCATTTCAATGTATTCGAATTATCAGGTAAACAAAATAAATAAAAATAAAATTGAAAATTCATAAAATATTCGTATTCTAGGTTGTTCAGATGAGTAAATTACCTTTGATAGTAACATTTGTCGGAACCGAAAATTGTAATACAGGTCATATTTTAGCATTGGAAAAACAGATTGAAAGTTATTTGGAAGAAATAAAACAAGCTGTAAATGAATCCTAATAGAGCTTTATGATAAATACTATTAATATAAGAATCGATATATGAATGTATGTAATGCACATTGTGGATTAGATTAAGAAAAAAAAACAAAAATATTTAAAAAAAAAAATTGAGGAAACCCTTGATTTTAAATTGAACGAAACAAATTTACAAGAAATTGCCGAAAGGAATAAGGAAAATGAATTTTCGAATGTAGAATTGATAATATTAAATATTTTGTTATAATAAATAGTTTTTTAAATAATATTTGATAATTCATTTTATAGAAGTAAAGGCAAAAATTAATATCCGATCGATTATGAAAAGAAAATCTATAAAATTAACAAAGAGAAATACAACATTCACAAATTGTATAGGTTTTTAATTTTTATAAATATACTTTTTTCTTCCATGTATACAACGTAAAAAAAGGAAATATAGATTTAAAAAAAAAAAAAATTTCAAATATCAATTATATATATATATATATTACGCAATAATTTCAAAGTCTTCGTCAGATCCTTCATTTAATATGCTTCCGTCAGCTAATTCTAGACAGTCTTGAAAAAGAAAATTGATAAAAATATTTCCATTATGTTAAAAGATATATATTTGAAATAATGGAATATCTACCATCATAATCTAGAGAACATGCATTTTCCGAATCTTTAGAAGACGGTATCCATGGCAATAGTTCTGTTTTAGATATTTCAAAAAGCGGCTGGGGTTCGATATTGATTACTTCTGTTTTAAGCTTATCAATTAAAATTTCAAAACATACTTTTGTTTTGCATAAAAAACACTGCAATTTATAAAAAAAAAAAAAACAAATTTTAACTTAATGATAAATAATTATTTGGAAATTATAAAATGTTGATATTACCACAGCTAAAGATGGATCCATTTGTTGGAAATTTATTCTTGATGCAAATTTTTGATGAAATGTTTCATCAAATTCAACTTCGCAACTCGATGATTTATCACCAACGCTACCAGACCGTTGTGTAGTATGGGGGTCAAGATAGATAGCTTCATCGCCAACGTATCCGATAAAATATAAAGCTTGATTAGGCCGGCCACCAATCATTCCAAGACTACCAACTAATTCGAAACATTTCTTGAGTGCTGGTATATAAATTGGGTTTATCTCGCTTAAGCCTAGCCGAAGGGGAATGATTAACAATAGAGGTTTCCATGATTGTGAACATTGTCCGGAGCACAGTGTATCTATAATTAATATATTCCTTAAAATTAATATAACAAATTAGATAATTAAAAAAATGAATATAACGTACAAATTTCATCGGTGACTATTGTATTATGCAACGCAACATGAATGGTTATCGAACACCAATCGTCATATTTTACTAATTTTCTAAATAATATAATAGGAAATTATTTTGGAAAATTATTCTTTTATAATAGATCTTTGTTTTTAATTTACTTTAAAACTTGTGCTACTGTATTTGGGCCGAACCATTCTCCAACTTTTTTGTGTCCTGAATCGCCCATTAACGCTATTTGGTGAATTGAGAATGGACTTTTCCTAGAGTCTTCGAAACGGCCTACAATTTTCAGATAGGTGCGATCTCGTATCTCTGGAAACCAAAACCAATCACGGCCTAAGTGTAGATCTATTAATGCTTGACCCAATACCATTTGGCCACATCGAAGCATACAGCCCCATCCTTTGTCAGTGGTTAACTGTGAATTGCCCAGTGGTACAAATCCACGTCTGTAAGTGCACCATAATCGTGATCGAATGTCTCGTCTAATGAGTTCCAACTCTGCATAAATAAAAAAAATTTCGAAATAATTAAAAAGTGAAAGTCAGATTCGGTTTAAATTTACCTTGAATTGAATTGTATGTTTTTCCAAGTATCCATACTGTGGCATTTGTTTTTGGTATATCATCAGGTTCTGCGTACAATCCTGTATCCTGCCCTAAATATGTTTCGAAAACACTTTCCATTGTCTGAGCGACATTTGTGCAAATTTCTAAGCTTAGTCAATTTCTAGTAACCAATAAGAATTTATTTTCAAAATTGATTATTCACTCGATTTGATGTTTTTACTCAACAAACACCAAGGTAGAAGAAAATCTGAGAAACCAAAATATGCAAAAATAGCAAAATATTTATTTTAAAATAACTTTTCGCCTAATTAATTAATATGGTATAATTTAGGAGTCATTTTTTTATTTAATTTGTATGCAATTATATTTTGCTTCTTTGTTCACGAAATATCTTACATTACAACAACTCGAGTCTAAAAATAATAAAAGATTCAATAAAAGCAGCAGCAACGATTATTTTCGACTTTTTGGAAACAATGACACGATATGTCAACATGACATTTCAACAATGCTATGTTGGCGAAAATAGTGAAGGAATACATAACATATTTTCCATCCTCTTTTAGCATATGCAATGTTCAGGCTGGAGAGTTTACACACATTTTTTTTAGTTGTTTCGTAAAGCTTTTAGATTCTCTCTCGTATCCAAGGCACGTATGGTTTGTGTACAGCATAAATATTTGATTGGGGAATCCCCATTTCGAAATAGTTTGTTTCGTATTTTCGGATTTTTACTATAAGGCTAAAATTTTTATTTGTAATAAAATATGAGATGAATAATTATTTTTTATCATTAAAAAAATACTTCTATGTTTAAAAATAAAAATTGCAAGTAAGTAGAAATTGTATTCACCACAAGAAGTTCATAAAAAACCCTTCCAAACGTCATGAAAACATAATTTTTGAAATAAAAAATGGTTGTTCTTCTATATGACAATTAGATATATCAATAATGCAATAAGTTCTGCAATAAATTAAATGCCTGCGGCGAAGTGCAACAGAAAAGTAATGGGACTGATTTTTTTTTGCTCAACAATTTTAATTTATTTTTATACATTAATGCTATCTCTTTTAAAGTAATTCTATTGGTCAGCCATAACATACATCAACACTCAACTGGAATTACTTTCAGCTGCATGGTTACATTCCCTTGGGAAACTTCCGCAAGGGGGTTGCTTCTGGGAGAATGAACAATCCAACAATAATGGAAACCAGAAGCGCCTTCGGGTTTTGGCGAACCCGCGGACCTGATCCGTCCTAGCAGTGCTGAAAACTTATAAAGTTTCTGACTGTAGCGCTCTAAGTGGGAACACCGACCATGTGCTGTTAAAAAAAAAGTGGTACCATCGAGGTTGGGTCTCTCATGGTGGTTGGTCACACCGTTCCCGACCGAGCGGAGGTGCCTTTAGCTGAAACGTGATTAGTTGGAAGCACAAGAGCTGCTGAATTGAAAACGAGTTGAACGGGCTACTGAATGATCAAATGCTCACTATTGAGAAATTGACGGGTGAATTCTTTGATGACGTCATACATGGAACAGGAAGATATGTTGTAAATAAATCAGCAAATGGTAGAGAGTCGAATGAGGTTCAAGAACAGGAATTTTAAACAAAGATGGAAGCTATTAGTTGAAAGATAAAGGTGTGAAATAGGGCTAGGGTAGAAAAGAGCGGAAGTAACTTACCATAAAACGGATTTGAGTCTTCGATGAAGTAATTAAAGCAGACGAAATACGGTAATGATGTCAGTTGGAAATGACTGTGCTGAGTACAACTATTTGGATATAGTCAGGTGAACTAGCAAAATCTATAACAAGTAGGATATGTGAAAGTATCCGTAGACGTGGCAGTATGTCTGAGGATAGATATACCACATAAAACAAAAGTAAATTGGGATCTTAGGGAATAAAAAAAAAGTCACATGGTCTAAGTTCAGGTGAATACAGGATTGAGGGAACCAGAGCAATGCCTTTTGACGAGAAAAACTAGTTGATGGAGATGGCTGTATTATAAGGTGTAGCATCCAATTGTCTGACGTGAATTGCAATAGCCGATCTGACGTGAAGAGCTCTTTTCCGAACTTTCTAAGGACTTATTCATCAGCTTGAATGTTAATCGACGGTTTAACCCTACTCGTTCCATAGTTTCATCAATTTTCAATGTTGAATCCCTGTCTGAGTTAGGTTGGCCTTATACTGCTTCTTCGCCCTCAAAAAATGCTCTATTCCGCCGAAAAACTTGTGCTCTTGATAGGATCGATGCAATTTTTCGTATGTCAAACTCACCGAATCACCCAGCTTAACACAAAATTTTATAGCCTTTTCTTGCTCTCTAAATAAATATTTCTATTCGCATTGATTAATACTGCTTATTTTAGCATTCAACATCTTCTGCATGATATCGTTTATTTCGTTTACTACAATTTCTGACCAATATTATATTTTCTTCATTTTATCAAAACTACTGGATTTTTTTAATTCTATTGAACTGAAAAAAATAAGTGCTTGAAATAATGTTTTTCTATTTATTATTGTTTATTTTCATTTTTTCTTATATTTACATTTTTTTAACATTGTCTTTTTGCGAGTATGATACAAAATTGAAATAATTAATTTCAGCAACAATGAAAATTTTTATGTCGAAAATTTATGATAAAAATATTGAAAATAAAATAAATCTTATTTATTTATTAGAAAAGAATATAGTCGCACATAAATATTTAGTGCATGTTACACATATACATATAAGTAATTCCGAGCTTTTCTTTTCAAAGGTATATCAGGAAATATTAAAAATGAAACTTATTTATTCAATTCTGTGAATAATATTACTTGGTATTATCATTGAAAAGTTGAATTGTACAATATTTTCCTGAACAACGGTCTAAAGTATACTTGATCACTTTACTAATAATACGAGGGTCGTTCAACAAGTACTTAGCCTCACCGCCCGATGGTACTACCATCGTTCAGTACATTCTTTTAATAGCCTACTGTTAAAGTTTCAGTCGATTCCCTTCATTAGTTTTGTTTTGAGAGCCTTTGAAAGTGAGCGTGTCGGTCGGTTGCACAAAAATGGAAAAAGAACAATATCGTTCGGTGATTAGATTCTTGTTTTTGGAAGGGAAAACGCGCAGCGAAATCAAAGATCGCTTGGATGCTGTGTATGGTGACTCTTCTCCTTCGATGGCGACCGTCAAGAAATGGTTCAACGAGTTTGTTCGTGGCCGCACGTCGGTTTTTGATGAGCCACGCCCAGGTGCCCCGAAAACGGCTGCTACGGAGGAAAACGTTACAAAAGTCCACGAACTCGTGTTGGCAGACCGTCGATTGAAGGTTCACGAGATAGCTGAGACTGTGGGCATCGCAGTAGGAATGGTATATCATATTCTTCACGAAGAACTGGGCATGAGAAAGCTGTCGGCGTGATGGGTGCCGCGTTTGCTCACACCGGAAAACAAGCGCAACCGTGAGACCACATCGGCGACGTGTTTGGCGCTGTTTCAGCGCAATCCAGCGGAGTTCTTGCGTCGTTTCGTGACCGTCGACGAAACATGGATTCACTGGTACACACCAGAGACCAAGGAACAGTCGAAACAGTGGACTTCACTCGGCGAACGTGCTCCGAAGAAGGCGAAGACTGTTCGATCGGCCGGAAAGGTGATGGCCACCGTTTTCTGGGATTCACAAGGTGTGATCCATATCGATTACCTCGAGAAGGGTAAAACAATCACGGGGCGCTACTATGCTGACTTATTGGGCCGATTTGACGTCGAATTAAAGAAAAAGCGGCCCCGCTTTGCGAAGAAAAAAGTGCTGTTCCACCACGACAACGCGCCGGCTCACACCTCCGCCGTCGCCATGGCCAAATTGGTCGAATTGCACTACGAATTGCTGCCCCATCCACCGTACTCTCCAGATTTGGCCCCCTGTGACTACTTTTTGTTTCCAAACCTGAAAAAATCACTCGCCGGGAATAGATTTGGGTCGAATGAGGAGGTCATCGTCGCCACGGAGGCCTATTTTGCTTCCCTCGAGAAAATGTATTTTTTGGACGAGTTAAAAAAGTTAGAGCATCGCTGGGCCAAGTGTATCGAGCTTGAAGGAGATTATGTGGAAAAATAAATTGCCACCTTCCAAAATTTTCATTTTTCTTTTGTAGGCTAAGTACTTTTTGAATGACCCTCGTAGTCTATGTGAGCGAGTAAGTAAATAAGTAAGTAAGTTAGTTTAGTCCATAATAAATTGTAATTTTAAATAATTGGCCATATTAATAGTCGAAAATTTGCTATATAAAGTAGTTAATACGTTAGTAATAATGTACATTTTCTATTTCTACTATTACTTTATGGGAAAAATTTTATATTTTCCGAATAAAAAATTCAAAACTAAAAATTCAAAATCATCAAGAGAGTATGGCCAAAACGGATAATGCAATGACTAGAAGATAATATGGTATTGATTTTAAGAGAAAATATCACAGAAAATATAAAAAAAAATCATTTGCAATGCATTGAAATCATTAATAACATTGTCACATTTAAATTTATTACATGCTAATAACAGTACATAATTCATAAACGACACCTTATTTTTTGTTAGTAAAAGTTGTGGATCTCATTCAATCATTATTAGGTTGCTCTAATATTTATTATTTATTAGTCTGATCATATTGTATATTTTAATATTTTTTAAAAATAAATAAATATTATTACGACGCTGATAAAATGTCGTGTCGATTAGCTTTTGATACAGGAGCATCTCAAACAGTTATTTATTTTGAAATGGCAAGCCGGCTGGTCAAGAACCATATTCGAGAAAAGTCGGTAGGAATACAAAATGTTACTGGTCTGCGCTTACTCGTTCGAAGAGAAAAGGGCGTTGAGGTTAAGTTTGGAGAAAACATCTATTAACATATCGCCGTTGTGGCACTTAATGAGAAAATATCGGTTGACAATCGACTTCAAATATGGTGTCTTGAGGAGCGGTTCCGAGGAAATATTCTTGCAAGGAACGTCAACTAGCAATGCGGATGCTTTGTTGAGGAGCCCTTATATAAATTGCTGTAAACCTTTTACTCGACAAGATGGTAAAGAAGTCGAGGTTGTATGAAGCATAAAACAATGGGTGCTCTTAACGAGGATATCGTGCGACGTTCCAAGGACGATGATGGAGATTTGAAGTCGATTTTGGTATGGCTTAAAAATAGAGTGAGAAACCTCGATGACATGAAGCTACAAGTATAAGTGCAACTATAAAAGCATACTGGGCACAGTGGGAGAGTTTATCCGGAGGGAAATAACTACCATTCGCAAGTTTTAGTACCAAAAGCAATGGTAACAGGACGTATTGCGGCTATTCCATGATGGACTTCCTGCGGAGGCCATCTTGGAATGAAGAATAATCTCTTAAATATAAGGTACAGTAAAAAGTAATCCATTATTTTGCCAATAGATGGCTTTAGGAGTCTGTATCTCCCGTTTTATAAGTTCGATCGGATTGCACTAGATGGCGTTAGAAAGATAAGATTTTGTACTAAAAAAGTTTTTCAAACAGTTTTGTGATTACTTGACTCAGTATTTTTTTAGCACGCGTCAAAGATGGACACCAACAAAGAGAATTTACAGTTTTTCTTCGATAAAGGCGAAAAGGCAAGTCAGGCAGCTGAAAATGTGAATAGTGTTTATGGTCCTAATATTGTAATAGCCAATCATACGCAATTTTGGTTTCGTCGATTCCGTTCCGGTAATTTTGATGTCAAAGATGCACCACGCTCTGGAAGGCCAATTGTCGAAATTTGTCGATAAAATAATGGAAATCGTCGAGTCTGACCGTCACGTAAGCACTGTTTCGATTGCCCAGGAGCTAAACATTGTACAAAAAACCGCTTGGAACCACTTAAATAAGGCTGGATACAAAAAGAAGCTAGATGTATGGGTGCCACACGAGTTATCGCAAAAAAACCTCATGGACCGAATTTCCATCTGCGAATCGCTGCTGAATCGCAACAATATCGATCCATTTCTGAAGCGGATGGTTACTGGTGATGAAAAGTGGGTCACTTACGTCAACGTCAAGCGACAACGGTCGTGGTCAAACCCGGCGCAAACGGTGGTCAAGCCAGGATTGACAGCCAGGAAGGTTTTGCTGTGTGTTTGGTGGGACTGGCAGGGAATCATCTACTATGAGCTGCTCCCCTACGGTCGAACTCTTTATTCAGACCTATACTGTCAACAATTGGACCGTCTGAAAGAAGCAATCGCCCAAAAGCGGCCAGCTTTGGCCAATAGGTGAGGAATTGTGTTCCATCAGGACAACGCCAGGCCGCATACATCGATATTGACTCGCCAGAAGTTCAGGGACTTTGGTTGGGATGTTCTTATGCATCCACCTTATAGTCCGGACCTGGCACCAAGTGATTACCACCTCTTCCTGTCTATGACGAATGATTTTGCAGGTGAAAAATTCGCCTCAAGAGAGGATTGTGAAAATCGACTGTCCCAGTTTTTTGCCAATAGGGACGAGGGTTTCTATGAGAGAGGAGGCATTATGAAATTACCTCCAAAATGGCAACAAGTTATCGAACAAAATGGTGCACATTTGACCCAAATCGTATCATTCTATCTATGCTAAATAAAACCTTCAATTTAATGCAAAAATAATGGATTTCTTTTTATTACACCTTATATTTGTCAGCGGTATTATTGGATTAACTGCCGTAGCGATGATAAAGACCACAAGTGCAAGAGCTTTTTTTATTATTTTATTTTGTTATAATAAGGTGAAAACCATCGAAAGACAAAGTGTGGGACTTTAACCCACTAAAACCACCTTACTTGGTCATATTTACATATCTCCCCATGGAACCGCCATCGGGCATTACACCCATCCAGACATAGTCTTTTTAGGACCTGTTATCGCAAGGACTTCGACCGCATCCCAAGCCGTTCTTGAGTTCAACATCAGGGCCACTACATTTTCCGGTATCAGGAGTTCGCCACTGTAATTCTGCGCATTTTTTCTTTCGAGCGCAGTAAAGGAACACGTGCTCCGCGCTCTTCACCATCACGTCACAAGAAGGGCACATTGGGCTTGAATCCATTTTAAAGCAGAATTGATAAGCCCGAAAATATGCGTGTCTCGTCAAAAATTAGCATAGGTAGTAACCAACATTACCATGTCGTCGGTCTATCCATCTTATCAATTCTGCCTTATCCCAACAATTTTGCCACCTTCTCTTGGACTTGTTTCTTTCGTCCGTGTGCGCCCAGCATAACGCCACAGCGTCACACCGACGTCTTCGGCAGTACAGCCTCTGCCACTCATCTGCCAGTAGGTATCATTCCGCCTACAATTAGAACAAAATTCTTTTCCAATATTGACTTAAAAATGAAGTGAAAATATATTTACATGAAGAGGACTGAATCTCAAGTGTGTACTCCTCTCAGAATTGAGTCTAATTGATTCGACTAACGTTTTACAAATCCAAAAATTAAGGTATTTTCAGTGGCAATGTCCCTAAGCAAATTCAGTAGTCATGGACGAAAGCGCAATTTCTTAAGCTTAAGTAAAATATTGTACAATAGAATAGAGATGAATCCAAAATTATGCCACACAGTGATGGACAATTTTCCATGTTGCCAGAGAAGCCTTTTACCTCGACTTCTATGCGCATCCTATTTTGTCAGAAGACAATATCCACCATACAAAATAGGACTTCTATGCGCATCCTATTTTGTATGGTGGATATTGTTTTTTACATAATACGTAAATGCCATTGACTAAAAAACATGATAAAATATTAAAAAAAATCAATTACCATAAATTTTCTGTGTTTCATTTAAAAAGCAGAAAATGGTCTTTGTAAATTGCCCCTTATTATTCTCCCCAGGAACACTCATCGGAGATTGAAGTCACAGTGGCGTCCAGATTTATTACAATCTTCTTACTCTTGTTAGTTAGAGGAATGACAGAGAGTGTAAATATGCTGGCATGAGAATAGACTAAATTTTGTTCTTTTATTTAATTAAAAAGCATCTATTTAATAGGAAATAAATCTCCAAAAGAAAAGTAAAATTTTTCTTATGTAAAAACAATTAATTTATGATAAAAGCAAAACAGAGAATATTAGTCTGAATTCAATTAAAAATTCCAATAAAACGATATCGAAAACGAACAATAAATAAATAAATAATGTTTAAAATAAAGAAGTGAGAAATTTTCTGTTCATTTATTTTATTCACAAAATTTTATATGTACGATAATTTCTGTAACATGAGATATAAATATCTGAATAGGTAGGTAAGGATTTAAAAAAAATATTCGCATATGCAAACATTTAAAATTATTTCATTCGCGAATCATAATAAATTTACTTGTGCGTAACCAGGAAAAGTAATTGGATCGATTCAGTCAGAGGTTATCGAAGAGAACACACCCAACAAGTGAATGCCAATTACTTAAGCAGTTTTGAATGAAGTTAGTAAGAGACCACCCAGAAAAACAAGAATAAATTAAAAATAAAAATAATATTTAATAAAAAATAAAAAATTATTTATTTAAAAATTGTTAAAATTACAAAATATTAAATTTTTTAAAAAAATTAGCGCAAATATTTAATATGATTTTTTGGCAATGTTAAAGTTTAATGAATTTTTGCCATGTTGAGATATTTTTTTTTATTGATTATTTACAATACAAATCGTAAATTTCCTAATAATTTATCTAAAACACTTTTATTGAATTAAATTTTTATATGACTAAACTTACACAGTTATCGTCTCAAAAAAAAAAATGCTTACTTATATTGATTAAAGAAATTTTCATGTACTCATAAATTCCAGTCAAAAAAACTCATTCAAGTTTCAACTATAATCGCAGGTATTTGTAACTACAATATTTGCTGATTTTTTTCTCGATTCTTTTACCATGTGTTCATTTAATATTAAGTTTAAATTTTATCAATAAAAAAAAAAAATTCAAACATGTACGATAAATATTACGGAAATAATTTGCACATTATCACTTATGCTACAGGCTATATTTTAATATTCGCGTTTAAAAGTAAAAATAAAAAATTAAAACAAAACCTAAAAGAATTTTAATTTTGTCATTTTAATTAGGAGTTGAACAATTGTCATGTGCTTGTTTTAAATGAAATTAATTGCTTATCTAACAATATTTATGGGTGTGTTTAAAATTCTTTTAAAAATTCGCTAAAGAAAACAATTTCCGTAGAAAAGTTTCCAATAGAAAAGTTTTTAATAGAAAAATTTTCAGTAGAAAAATTTTGTGGAAAAATTTTACAGTAGAAAAATTTTCAGTAGAAAAATGTTCAGTCCAAAAATTTACAGTGTATAAATTTTTGGAGTAGAAAAATGTTCAGTATAAAAATATACAGTAGGAAAATTTTAACGTAGAAAAATTTTCTGTAGAAACATTTTCAGTAGAAAAATTTGGAGCAGAAAAATTTGTATTGGAAATATTTTGAGTAGAAAAATTTTCACTAGAAGAATTTTTACTAGAAAAGTTTATAATGGAAAAATTTGGAGCAGAAAAAGAGTATAAAATTTTGGAGTAGAAAAACGTTCAGTAGAAAAATTTACAGTGGAAAAATTTTACATTAGAAAAATTTGGATCAGAAAAATTTGGATTAGTAGAAAAATGTTCACTAGAAGAATTTTTGGTAGAAAAGTTTATGATGAAAAAATTTGGAGCAGAAAAATGTTCAGTAGAAAAATTTAGAGTATAAAATTTTGGAGCAGAAAAATGTTCAGTAGAAACATTTTCAGTAGAAAAATATGGAGCAGAAAAATTTGGAATAGAAAAATGTTCAATAGAAAATTTTTCAGTGCACACATTTTCAGTAAAAAAATTTATGGTTGAAAAATTTTCAGAAGAGAAAAATTAACAGCAGAATTTTTCAGTAGAAAAGATTTTAGTAAAAAACGTTTAATTAGAAAAATTTTCAGTTAAAAAGGTTTCAATAGAAAAGGTTTCAGCAGAAAATCTTTAACTAGAAAAAGTTCCAAAAATTTTGAGTAGAAAAAGTTTCGGTAAAAATTTTTAGTAAAATTTTTTTTCTTAAAATTTCAGTAAAACAATTTTACCAGAAAAATTTTCAAGAGAAAAATGTTGAGTCGAAAAATTGTCCGTAGAAACATTTTCAGTAGAAAAATTTGGAGCAGAAAAATTTGTATTAGGAATATTTTGAGTAGAAAAATTTTCAGTAGAAGAATTTTTACTAGAAAAGTTAATAATGGAAAAATTTGGAGCAGATTTTTCAGTAGAAAAATTTTTAATAGAAGTATTTTCAGTAGAAAAGATTTTAGTAAAAATCGTTTCATTAGAAAAATTTTTAGTTAAAAAGGTTTCAATTAAAAAGGTTTCAGTAGAAAAACTTTCACTAGAAAAATTTCCAGTAGAAAAATTGGAGTAGAAAAATTGGAGTAGAAAAATATGGAGTAGACAAATTTGGAGTAGAAAAATTTTCGGTAAAAATTTTGAGAAAAATTTTTTTCCTTAAAATTTCAGTAAAACAATTTTCACTAGAAAAATTTTCAAGAGAAAAATGTTCAGTCAAAACATTTTCCGTAGAAAAATTGTCAGTCCCAAAATTTTCAGTCAAGAAATTAACGGTAGAAAAATTTTTAATAAAAATATTTTCAGTAGAAAAGATTTTAATAAAAATCGGTTCATGAGAAAAATTTTCAGTTTAAAAGGTTTCAATAGAAAAGGTTTCCAGTAGAAAAATTGGAGTAGAAAAATATGGAGTACACAAATTTGGAGTAGAAAAATTTTCGGTAAAAATTTTGAGTAGAATTTTTTTCTTTAAAATTTCACTAAAATATTTCAAATTTCAAAAGAAAAAAACTAACAGTAGAAAAATCTTTAGTAGAAAAATTTTTAATAGAAGTATTTTCAGTAGAACATTTTTTAATAGAAATATTTTCAGTAGAAAAGATTTTAGTAAAAATCGTTTCATGAGAAAAATTTTCAGTTAAAAAGGTTTCAATAGAAAAGGTTTCCAGTAGAAAAATTGGAGTAGAAAAATATGGAGTAGACAAATTTGGAGTAGAAAAATTTTCGGTAAAAATTTTGAGTAGAATTTTTTTCTTCAAAATTTCACTAAAAAATTTCAAATTTCAAAAGAAAAAAAATTAACAGTAGAAAAAGTTTCAGTAGAAAAATTTGGAGTAGAAAAATATTCAGTAGAATAATTTTCATTAAACAAATTTTCAGTTGAAAAATTTTCAGTAGAAAAATTTGACGTAAAAAAAAAATTACAATAAAAAAAATTTTCAGTAGAAAAATGTTTACTATAAATTATCAAATAATTTTTTTATTAAAAGTTTACTTATTTGAATTTTTATAAAGCGATTTTTAAAGTATGGTATAAAATATTGAAGTAGGTTCTATTGGAGATCAGCCTCAGTATTCTTAAGCTTACTTACCTACCGTATTATGGACAATATAATTAATAAAATTAGAAAAAAATCTTATAGTTCAGTGCAAATAAACCAAAATTATAATAATAGCAGATTATGGAACCAGAATTATAATATACTACTGGAGTTGTTTTAGAATAACACGCATGAGTGGACACATTGGTTGAAAAGGTAAACAATTGTAAACTTCACATTCCATTGTAAAACTGGTCTGGTTAAAAGGTAAATTGGCGTGAAAATCAACTAACGAGTGGTAATAGGTGTCTGAGACTTTTGGTGACTGAAAAAAATAATACTGAGCATGTTTGGATTGTATTACCAATAAACAAATGGAAACCAAAAACAAGATATCTTAAGTATTAGCACCTGGACTATAGAATTACAGTCAATACGGTTCGGTCTCATTGTTCCACAGTTGAGAGCTTAAAACGAAAATTCAAAATATCATTTAATTGGAGCAAAGCAATTGGCGATTTTATACAATATATGAATAAATCGTACCAATTGTATCAGAGCTACATCTGGTAGTAATAGTGGCTCTTTTAGCAGTTGTTCTATAATGGATTAGAGTCTCAGTCGCCACGGACTGTGGGCAAATGAGTCTAAGCTTTGTGAGTGGTGCTATACATATGTCGGTGCTGTGCAGCTTGTTGGGTTTACTCCAGCTTTTAGTCATAATACCGGTGTATACCTATTGCTGTGCAGCTAAGTAAATATATATAATTTTATTAGTTATTCTAACTTATAGGTAAATATTTTGAGGTCAAAGCAGTTATTTAAACGTGTCTCGGCATTAACTTAGAGTGTAAAGATTATCAATAATTTACGGTTGAACTGTGAAGTTGTCATGGCGCTGTTACCCAGAGAGTACACATAGAACTAAAAAACGATAGTGGAGGTCCCAGCTAGGGTCTATGTGAATGTTTGTACATTCCAACACACATATGACCGCAACTTCTCAACGATAGATTACTAAACGATTCGGCTTAAACTGATTTGTAACTAATTTCTGTCAAGGTTGTTAATCCTAAAGTGAGTGACTATGACCATTTAACAGATTGCCACCATAAAATACGGAAATTTTCTTTCTAATATTTATTCTTTATTATTTTCGATTTATTTTCGTATTGTTTTTATTTATTTGTTTTCATTGTTAGTCATAATACTTGTATATGAATTTTCGAGTAAACAATTCAATTTACATACTTTTTGAATTATGAAATCCTTGTAAAAGCATATCATTTTTCATTGGTCATAATATATGGATTGGTCTAATTGTGAACATAGAATTTCCATTATTATATCAGCAATGCAGAGAGTATACTTTGAAAAGCTGAGGGAAAACTACTAACAATTTTCATTGTGTGATTAGAAGAAAAAAAATGTTACAATTTCTGTTAATAAAATTCAGGGACAAGTTCCCTACACGTACGTATGAGCTAGACTATTTCATAAAAAAAAAATGAATAATCAGTTAAAAAAAAATTAATAAAAACTAAATGTTAATTAGTTTAGGATATTTCCGTAATCGAAGTGATATTATTTTATTACTTGTCCCTGTGTAGCATTGATTCGATTTGATTTAATCATATTCAATCGAAAATGATCGATTTATTATGAAATGTTTAACCTTCGAGACTTTTGTTTTTCAAATAGTACACCTACAAGAAAGCATTCATAATTTATACTCAAAAGAATTTTTGGAAGTGTTCAATTATTTGTCGATAAATCTTTCTAAATGTCAAAAAAATTAATTCATGAATTCTGTCATAAAAAAATTCAATATAAAATCTCAAAAAAAATTATACATTGTAAGAACTTGAGGGAAAATATTTTCAGTTAAAAATTTTCTGTAAAAGTTTTCAGTGGAAAAATTGTTGGTAGAAAATTTTGCGGTAGAAACATTTTTTTTTTAACTGAAAATTTTCTGTAGAAATATTTTCAATAGAAAAATTTTCAGTAAACAAATTTTAGGTAGAAAAATTTTTAATAGAAATATTTTCGTTTTCAGTAGAAAAGGTTTCAGTAAAAAAAAATTTTCAGTAGAAGAATTTTCAGTAGAAAAATTTTCAATAGAAAAATTTTCAATAGAAAAATTTTCAATAGAAAAGTTTCAGTAGGAAAATTTCCAGTAGAAAAATTTTCAGTAGAGAGATTTTCAGTTAACAATTTTCTTAATAAACATTTTCAAAAGGAAAATTTTCAGTAGAAAAATTTTCAGAAGAAAAGTTTCAGCACAAAAATTTCCAGTAAAAAAATTTTTAATAGAAAAATTTGCAGTAAAAAAAGTTTTAGTAGAAACTTCAGTAAAAAAAGTTTCAAAAAAATAAAATATCAATAAAAAAAACTTCAGTAAAAAAATTTCAGTACAAAAATTTTCTGTAGAAACATTTTGAAAAGAAATATTTTTTAATAAACAAATTTTAAGTAGAAAAATTTTCAATAGAAAAATTTTTAGTAGAAAAATTTCTAGTAGAAATATTTCCAGCATCACAATTTTTAGTAGAAACATTTTCAGTTGAAAAGGCTTCAGTAAAAGTGGTTTCAATAGAAAAATTTCCAGTAGAAAAATTTTCAGTAGAACAATTTTCAATAGAAAAGTTTTAGTAGAAAAATTTTCAGTGGAAAAATTTTCAGTAGAAAAGGCTTCAGTATCAAAATTTTTGGTATAAATATTTTTGGTAGAAACATTTTCAGTAGATAAGTTTTCAGTAGAAAAATTTTTAGTAAAAAATTTTCTGTAGCAACATTTTCAAAAGGAAAATGTTCAGTAGAAAACTTTTCAGAAGAAAAGGCTTCAGTACAAAAATTTTCATTAGAAAAATTTTCACTACAAAAATTGTCAATTAAAAATTTTTTCCTTTAAAAAATATTCAATAAAAATACTCGTATTTTCTGTAGAAAGAATTTCAAAAAAAAAAATGTTCATTAAGCAAATTTTAAGAATAAAAATGTTCAGTCGAAAAAAATTACATTACACTTTTCTGTAAAACAATTTCAGCATTAAAATTTTCAGTCCAAATATTCTTAGTACAAAAATTTTTGATAAAATATATTCAGTAGAAAAACTTTTAGTAGAATTTTTTTTAATAAAACAGTTTTCAGTAGAAAAATCAATTTTTAGTTGGAAAAATTTCAGTAGAATATTTTTGGGCGGAAAAGTTTTCAGTAAAAAAATATTCAATAGAAAAATTTTCTGTTGAAAAAAAAAATTTAGTTAAAAATAAAAATTCTCTGTAGAAGAATTTGAAGTAGATAAATTTGCAGCAGAAAAAATTAAAAAAAAAATATTCAGTAAAAAGTTTTTGTTCGAAAAATTTTCAGTAGAATCATTTTTGGTATAAACACAATATTTCTCAAATGTTTTGAGTTTTGTCACATTATTACCTGTGAAAGTTAGTGAATAAAATACAAAAAATTTTTGCACCAGCACACAAAATACAATTTTTTATATAGAAAAGTTTTCCCAACAAAATATACACAAACACTTATGCATATACACATATGTATGTACGTACAGGTAAGGATCTGAACCGCTATATATGAGATTAGTCAAATATAAAATCACATTAATTAATTATCAAAAATATAAAATTTTCGAAATCATATTTAATATCAAAACTCATTCGACTGTGTCTGATTGAGGAGTTTTGCCCATTAATCATAAACTATGAGAAAGAGTCTCGCTTAGAGAAAATCGTGCGTGATTATTGCATATAATTTTTAGTTTAGCTTAAGCTACCGCAAGTGTTTGGAAGTTTTCAAATTAAGATTTATTACCCACAGTGGCCAACAATTATTAGGTAATAATGCTTCTTTGACATTAAAGGTAAAACTGTCACCTATTTTGATACTGCTAAAATATGTTCCATTGCGTCTTTGAGTATTATAACTGAATTAGCGATTCCATCTCATAGTTCTAAGAAAAGTTTTCCGTATCCTAGATGGATCGGTTTTTGCTTAACTGGATCTGCTTAGTCGCGTGGATAACCTTAACTACACTCTTAGCCATGGTTTCAGATCCTGGTGCTGGTATGGAGGGATTGCCTCTTTTAAAAATAATAGAAGGAGTAAACGGGTTATCTTTCCAACTTAGAGATCATTAGCGAAATGGAGGACGAATTTCTTTTTGAGTAAGTGAAATAAATATTATGAAGAGGATTTTTTATAGAGCAAACGATTATTATAAATAAGGTTTATACCGAGACTTATACAAATCGTATATGACAGATTTTCAAGCAGTTTCAATAAGTATGGAGTCGATAAGAGAATTTCAGTGTGCCGTACTAACTAGTCGAATACATCACATCACTTTTGAGCAGCTATTGGCATTCTGAAGCATAAATGTAGGGAATAGAGCAGCTTCCTATCCAAAAGGGTGTTACCTACTTAAAGTTTAGTAAATTTTATGTTGAAAAATTTTAAACTATATTATGGCGATTTTCATTATTACCATCAATGGCGCGACAACCAGGAGTCCGGTTCAACATTCCTATTATATTTTTGGCGTTCTAGCTAATGCCGCCGCTGTCCTTGGAACGGAAGGCAGGGCCTACCTCATGAACATCGCAAAGGAAGCCATCTCAGGAAAGAGATGGAAAGGCGGTTCTAAAAAGGATTGCCTCATTGTCACCCTGGACATCAAGAATGCGTTTAACTCGGCCCGCTGGGATCGAATCTTGGAGGCTCTTGAGAACATGGGGGTGTCCTACTACCTACGGAGGATGGTTAGATCATACTTCAGTGATCGACTACTGCACTACGAGACCGAGGATGGACCAGCGGAGTATGGGGTTACGGGAGGGGTACCACAGGGATCTGTCCTGAGGCCACTCTTGTGGAACGTCATGTACGACGGTCTACTCCATCTGGAATTACCGACGAACACAACACGCGTGGTTTTCGCGGATGACGTAGCGGTTGTCCTTGTAGCCAAACACCTGGAGGAACTGGAAGCCGCATTCTCCACCACCATCCGAAGAATAAGATAGTGGATGACATCGGCAGACCTGTCTTTGGCGGAACATAAGACCGAGGCACTCCTTGTGAGTAGCCGGAAGAAAATGGGGACCATCACCATAAGAGTAGGCGACCACGACATCCGGTCGCTACCCTACATCCGGTATCTAGGAGTGGTCTTGGATGCCAGACTCAACTACAAAGAGCACATCTCCAGCGTCAGCAGGAAGGCATCCGCAGTACAGGGCACACTTTCGCGGATAATGCCCAATATCGGAGGCCCCAGGCAAATCCGAAGGCGACTACCGGCAACTGTAGTTACCTCCGTCTTGCTATACGGAGCTTCAGTGTGGGCGAAATCGCTAGAGCTAACAACATACCGCAAGACAATGTCATCAGTCCAGCGGCTCTCAGCGATCAGAGTGGCGTCAGCATACCGAACGGTATCACACGATGCGGTCAACGTCGTGGCATCATACCCACCCATCGACACCCTGGCAGGAGAGCGGGAACGCCAACATCGTAGGAAGAAGGAAGAGCGGCGAAAGGTCCTCTCTGAAGAGGATCCCAGATGTTACCAAATGGGACATTCGCCTACACGGGGAAGTCGGGTATTACATCACCCAACTCTTGACTGGGCATGGATGCTTTCGGGCATACTTGCACAGATTCAAGAGAACTGACTCCCCAAACTGTCATCATTGCCGCGATGTGATCGAAGACGCAGAACACGTGTTCTTCCAGTGCCCCCTCTACGAGGGGACACGGGCAGAACTGGAGAGAAATCTGGACCGTTCCATCAGTCTAGAAAACATAGTGGAGTGCATACTGAAGAGCCAATCGGCTTGGAACAGAATTGCAGATTACGCGGAATCCATTATCAAGGATCTCCGCACAACGTACGAAGAATAGGCTGCGAGGCGTCATAACATCGGGACAGCAGTAGCATTAAATAAAAACGCCCCGGCGAAGTAGTATTTACAAAGAGTGCTGCCGGGGAACCATCGTTCCGGGAGCAAGGTTAGAGGTGCAGGTTAGGTCTGGGACCATAAATGGAGTCACTATAGATCTTCTAGGAGTGTTGAAACCCACCTGGAGCGTATTGATCTTAATTTGATCCACAACAAGGCAGCCGCCATAACACTTAAGGATATCGTCGTTAAATAGACGATGTGATGGGCAGAATTTTTGAATGAAATAATTTAGACCGACTAAAATAGGCTCGGCTCTATGGGCTGCCAGTTAACTCATTCAATGCTATAATTTCCTATTTGTATGCGGCTAGTGCTAATTGATCTTGTTTTCAACACCATATTGCAATAGCTAATAAATAGACAGATGTTAATGCTGCTCATTTCTTTTATTTACTATTATTAAAATTATATTGAAATTCTGTGAAAATAATGTCATTGAATCGATTACTTTCATACGAATGGAATGACCTTTTAAATGATCTGCATTCAAATGAAATGTTATAACAGAGTAGCTGAAATTTATATAGCGAAAATGTTTAGAATGATTCATGGACTTGCACTTTCATAAAATTATTCCAGCATGAGTAATAGACGAACACATTCGTTTACTTTATTACCAAAAACCGTTGATATGTTAATCTATGCAGTTAATAAAATATTCAAGTTTGTTTATGATAGCTTTCTAAGTAAACCTAACAGAAATTTTATCATTTTGAATAGATACAATTGTGAAGAAAAGTAAACGTTTTTATTAGTTCATATTTCGTAAAGTAGTTAAATTACACAAGAGATCCTAGATAAGGAATAGGCTACGATAAGTTATATCGAAAATATATCAAGTTAACCTACGATAAACAAGACTTTTAACTAATAATATTTAACGATATTACCTTTAATAATAATAATAAGAAGGAGTAATTTTCATAAAACTCTGTCAGGGAATTTTTGTTTTTTTTTGTGTGCAAATTTTAAAAGTCTAACTTCTAAACAATCGTGATACAGAAATTGTGAAATATTGTGTGGAAAGTGAACGTTATTTGCAGCCTCCAATTTGTAGTTGGCCATTCTTAGAAATATTCCACCACATTGCGTTACGAATAGTGGTTACTTGGACACACGAATATCATAGAATCAACTAATAATTCCAGTGAGTCAAAGCAAAATGTTAGGTGTGGATAAACTTTTGAACTGGATTAATACATAAATTTTGTAAAAAAAAAATAAGATTTTACTCCATTTGCCTTACGTTTATGGTAATAAAGTTGCTAAATTCCATTATTTAAACTATAATTGCATGAATGAAGGAGTTTCTGGTAGAATTCCAATGGCAGCAGTACTGGATTGATTTAAAAAGATTAGCCAACAGACAATGTTGCATTGTCCTATCAATAAATTTATTATTGCATGAACGAGTTTCTGGTAGAACACTTGGCTTCATATTTGCATATCTGGTAACAACTTTTATTCTGTCGACATAATATTTTTATTACGAGTAAAAAAATTTTTTTCTTTAAAAATTTCAATAAAAACTCAGTACAAATTTTCAGTAAAAATTGGCAGTGACAATTTTTAGTTAACAGTTTTTTCAGTAAAAATTTTCAGTAAAAACTTTTTTCCAGTAAAAATTTTCAGTACACATTTTTTTCCATTAAAAATTTTCAATAAAAATTTTCAGTAAAAATTTTCAGTAAAAACTTTTTTCCAGTAAAAATTTTCAGTAAACATTTTTTTCCAGTAAAAATGTTCAGTAAAAACTTTTTTCCAGTAAAAATTTTCAATACACATTTTTTCCATTAAAAATTTTCAATAAAAGTTTTCAGGAAAAATTTTCAGTAAACATTTTCAGTAAACAGTTTCAGTAAACATTTTCAGTAAACATTTTCAGTAAACATTTTCAGTAAACATTTTCAGTAAACATTTTCAGTAAACATTTGCAGTAAACATTTTCAGTAAACATTTTCAGTGAACATTTTCAGTAAACATTTTCAGTAAAAATTTTCAGTAAAAATTTCCATTTTTTTCCAGTAAAAATTTTCAGGAAAAATTTTCAGTAAAAATTTCCAGTAAAAATATTCAGTAAAAACTTTTTTCCAGTTAAAATTTTCAGTACACATTTTTTTCCATTAAAAATTTTCAATAAAAATTTTCAGTAAACATTTTCAGTAAAAATTATCAGCAAAAACTTTTTTCCAGTAAAAATTTTCAGTAAACATTTTTTTCCAGTAAAAATGTTCAGTAAAAACTTTTTTCCAGTAAAAATTTTCAGTACACATTTTCAGTAAACATTTTCAGTAAACATTTTCAGTAAACAGTTTCAGTAAACATTTTCAGTAAACATTTTCAGTAAACATTTTCAGTAAACATTTTCAGTAAACATTTTCAGTAAACATTTTCAGTAAACATTTTCAGTAAACATTTTCAGTAGAAATTTTCAGTAAACATTTTCAGTAAAAATTTTCACTAGAAATTTTCAGTCGGAATTTTCAGTAGAAATTTTCATTTAAAATTTTCAGTAAAAATTTTCAGTAAAAATTTTCAGTAAAATGTTCAGTAAAAATTTTCAGGAAAAATTTTCAGTTAAAATTTTCAGTAAACATTTACAGTAAACATTTACAGTAAACATTTTCAGTAAACATTTTCAGTAAAAATTTTCAGTAAAAATTTTCAGTAGAAATTTGTAGTAAAAATTTTTACTAGAAATTTTCAGCAGAATTTCAAAAAGAAAATTTAAATGGAAAAAAACAAGTGGAAATTAATGGTCGGAATTTTACGCCAAAAATGTTCAGTAGAAATTTACTGTCGGAATTTCCAGTGAAAAATTTTAGTAGAACTTTAAAGACAGAATTTTAAGTAGTAAATTTCAGTAGAAATTTAAGCAGAAATTTTCAGTCTAAATACTAGAAATTTTCAGTAGGAATTTTCAGTCGGAATTTCAGTAGAAATTTTCTATGGAAATTTTCAGTAGAAATTTACAGTCAAAATTTTCAGTAAAAATAATTGTTTTCGGTCTTAAAAAATTTTTTATTGTTATTTTAATGACCCATCTTATAATTAAAAAAATTTTTGTAAATATTTTTCAATCTATTTCAGTTTTTTTGAAAATTTTATAATTTTTACTTTTAATAAATTTTTTACTTAAATATATAGCTTATTTGTTCTTTTTTTCAAGTGCCTTGCATTTAAAAATGAAAAATTCTTGGGAAAACATTACATTACTCCCCATTATACTAAACATACTCACAATATATAAAAACTATAATTCCAATGCTGTACAATCGTAATATCCGCTTTTCTGATACTACGAGTAGTTTATGTTTTTTTTAATTGTAAATACGATTTAATAGAATTGAATTTGAAAACTTTTTCGCCCTTCAAATCCGTCCTTCATTGACAACCAGCGAATATCGATTATAAGATCTAAAGAAAAATTCCAACTTTGAAAGACGCCAGCTGGGTATGCTCTGGATTCTGAAATTTAGTTTAGATTTTACACAGTAACAGGAACCAAGTCTTATTCTTATTGTTATTGAAAACGACCATTCTTGTACGGGTATTTTTGTTGAAGTTAATAGCCAGTTTATGGTATTTAAGAAAACGAGCCAATATTAGGTGGAAAATGGAGTAAGTTCTTTAATGAATGCGCGAGTGCGAACGCGTTGGTAGAGTCTGTTCGTGATTAAGTACTAGTCTTGGGTATAGATGCGGATAAAATTAATAGATCTGACTTTTTGGTGACATGACAAAATATTTTCAAAGCTACTTCCTCGATTTTATCGAATGAGCGAGATTTTTTAGAAAGTCTTCTGGTTTACTGTATTTATTCAATTCAATTTTATTTGATTTTTTTCCCATTATAATATTTTATTTTGTTAATTTAGTCGAATTTGAGGGAATATGTTAAAGTCTTTAATAGTTTCAGTTTGCTTTTAATATTTATCACTTCCTTTTTGTGTGGGCGGCTACTCTTAAGCATTCATATTTTTCATAACCAAATAGAGAAAAAAGTACGTCTCTTTGCGAAATTTACTTAAGATAAAACCTTTAAAAATTATTCACGTATTTCAATATAATCATTTTTATTAAATAATAAAAAATTACTGAAAAATTTAACTGAAAATTTTAAATGAAAACTTTTTTTACTGAAAATTTTTAATGAAAACTTTTTTAACTAAAAACTTTTTTTACTGAAAATTTTTACTGAAAATTTTTACTGAAAATTTTTACTGAAAATTTTTACTGAAAATTTTTACTGAAAATTTTATTGAAAATTTTTACTGAAAATTTTTATTGAAAATTTTTACGGAAAATTTTTACTGAAAATTTTTACTGAAAATTTTTACAGAAAATTTTTACTGAAAATGTTTACTGAAAATGTTTACTGAAAATTTTTACTGAAAATGTTTACTGAAAATTTTTACTGAAAATGTTTACTGAAAATTTTTACTGAAAATTTTTACTGAAAATTTTTACTGAAAATTTTTACTGAAAATTTTTACTGAAAATTTTTACTGAAAATTTTTACTGTAAATTTTTACTGAAAATTTTTACTGAAAATTTTGAGTGAAAATTGTGACTGAAATTTTGCCTAAAAAATTTTGACTGAAATTTTGACTGAAAATTCTGACTGAAAATTTTGACTGAAATTTTTACTGAAAATTTTTACTGAAAATTTTTACTGAAAATTTTTACTGAAAATTTTTACTGAAAATTTTTACTGAAAATTTTTATTGAAAATTTTTACTGAAAATTTTTACTGAAAATTTTTATTGAAAATTTTTACTGAAAATTTTTACTGAAAATTTTTACTGAAAATTTTTACTGAAAATTTTTACTGAAAATTTTTACTGAAAATTTTTACTGAAAATTTTTACTGAAAATTTTTACTGAAAATTTTTACTGAAAATTTTTACTGAAAATTTTTACTGAAAATTTTTACTGAAAATTTTTACTGAAAATTTTTACTGAAAATTTTTACTGAAAATTTTTACTGAAAATTTTTACTGAAAATTTTTACTGAAAATTTTTACTGAAAATTTTTACTGAAAATTTTTACTGAAAATTTTTACTGAAAATTTTTACTGAAAATTTTTACTGAAAATTTTTACTGAAAATTTTTACTGAAAATTTTTACTGAAAATTTTTACTGAAAATTTTTACTGAAAATTTTTACTGAAAATTTTTACTGAAAATTTTTACTGAAAATTTTTACTGAAAATTTTTACTGAAAATTTTTACTGAAAATTTTTACTGAAAATTTTTACTGAAAATTTTTACTGAAAATTTTTACTGAAAATTTTTACTGAAAATTTTTACTGAAAATTTTTACTAATTATACCAAATATAATTTGCTTAATATATTTATAGAAATTTATAATTGATTTTGTACATTGTCTTACTGCGAATTTTGAATTTTTGTTAAATATTTCTTCCTTGATACAGTTTTCATTGTCATTACCAATGACAGCTGCTTAAGCCGAGATCAATATTGTAGGCTGATTTGAATTGTTTACGAAAAAATAATAATACTCACTAAGATAACAATAGCAATAAGACTTTACATACTATAAGTTAGTTAAACAATTGTATCAGAATAACATGAAGCTGGCAATTGAATAAATAACAAAGAATCGCATTTGTCCATACTAGTAGGTACTCACTTGTATGCCCTTGAGTTATTTAACAAGAATTGTTACTGAAATCAGATCAGATTTTAGATATTGTAAGAAAATACTAAAAATACATATGACCGGAAAAAATATGTGTAGCATTAAGAAACAGTTCGATTAAATAAAAAATAAATTAAAAAAATAACGTTGCGAAAAGTTTAAATATAAAAAAAAAACAATGCCAGATTCTGTGACAAGCAAATTAAAACACGAATTCTTTTCGATGACATTACAATTGAATTAATTATGATTTGTTTTTTCTTTAAGCATACAACATAAATTTTTGTTTATGATCATTAAAAATTTTGATGGTTCTATTAATGCGATTTGTGTTAATTAACAGATCAGAAAGCACATGTAACATAGTCGAGAATTGGAATTTTATTCCGGTCCGATTGAATTGTTCGAATACATTTTGTTGTCATACAATTGTGGGTCTGAGGGGACTATTTTTTCTTTCCCAATAGTAACTGATAATATAAATATAATTAAATAGCTGTGATATTATTACAATTAGAATATTTCAATTTTTTATCGAATAAATAAATTACAATAAAACAAAATAAATGACAACACGGGTGTGGTGTAAAGTAGTCGTGGCTAGAAAACTTGTGGCTAAAAGTAAAGGAAATTATTACGGAAGCTGGGGAAAAAACCCAAGAATTACAAGTTATTTAATTTCTATCTAAAAGGTGAATGATGAAAATTTTTAATTTTTCTATTCCAAACTGATTATTAGTTACATTTTTAATTTCTTTTCTGTCCATTTGGAGTTAACTTCATTTTATTGGCATCGTTTTGAAATAATTAAATCTTATTTATATATTAATTAATTAGTAAAATATAGAATTCTGATTGAATTTATTATAAACTATTTTATATTAAGAATAAGATCTTTTAAACTGGTTTCCCTTGAATAATTGACAATTTATCACCACGCAGGTGGAAAAGCCAAAATTCTTATAACATCCTATTCTAATCTGTTAAATATCTCTTCGTATTTGGTTGACTGTATCTAATCATGACAATAGTTGAAGTAAAATATTTTTAAGAAAATAAAAATTGTTCATCAATGTCCGGCATCATAAATTACTCACTATGTGTAGATCAAAATCGTTTCAACTAGGAAATTGTCGATAAATTAGCATCATTTTTACAGTACTGCTAATTAGTTTGTTCAATGTTTTTTTGTTCTTTTTTCCTATATGTATAAATAGTTATTTAAAATTTTAATTGAAATTTTATTTAAATTAGACTAAACTTACTTATTTTACTTAGAAAATTCTAATAAATTATCCAATAAATTTTCATTTTTTTTTTTTACTATTCTTATAAATTCGTTTTAGAAATTGATTTGTTGTATTAAGTATGTATAAAGATTATTTAAAAAATTTTCATTGGTATTAGCACTAATCAATTTTTATAAGTAATTATTTTTGAAAAATACAATAAGTAAAATTTATTAACTATATTTTAAGCTCAAATGACAATGACTGAGTTCATAGCAGGAAATGGAAAAACCCAAAAAAAATTTAAGTTTTAAGTAAATTCGTAGAATTTTTTAACTCCACCAATAACTAAATCCGCCTCTTCTTAACTATTATAATATTATTGAAATTTGAAAGAAGTAATTGAATTTTTTTTTATTCATTTGCTAATAAAGGAAAATTATAATAATAATAATGTAAGAAGGGTAGGAGGAGGCATATAGTCTGAAAACCACTTTGACCAATAAGATCTTTTATTATGAATAACCCTGATTCAGATAATATAATAGGAATATTGAGGCTTTCAGCGAACCTCAATATCATATTGGTTGGTAGTCGGGAAATCCTGTAGGGATCAGGGAATTCCAAAACAAAATGCCGAAGTCTCAAGCGGGCCATGACATTGCATCCTCTTCGGAGCAAAAATGACAGATTGTAGTGTCAGATTTTTCCATTTTATTAAGATGATACCTTAACAGACAATGGTCAGTGAGTAGGCCAGCGAATAGCATTAGGTCTAGTTTGTTGAAATTAGGAACCTATGCCGCCCTTTTTTTTTAGAAAAGGCGATGAATTTTACAGAATTATTCATACCCGGAGAATAACCGCAGTGTGTGCTTTCAAATTCGCATTTTGAGGACTCTATAATGGACTCTAGGTGGCTCTTTGGGTAGCCACAGAATAAGTCTGCTAGTTCATTACCCTCAATACCCTCATTACCTGGCACCAATAACAAAGTTACTTTGTTGTATCTGGCCAGCTAATTTAGGACCGTCAGGATATCCCAAACTATTTTGGATTTTAAATCAGATGAGACAAAAGCTATCAATGCATCTTGGCTGTCTAAGATGATATAGATCTTTGCGTTACGTAGGTTTCTTCTGATATGCTCTCTAGCACAAAGTTCTGAAAAATAGATAAGCATTTATCAAAGGCCTTAGATAGACAATAATAAGGTTCGACTGCACCCGTCACAGTACCCACATCTTAAAAAAAACCCACATCTCACTTTAGAACGTTACAAAAAGGCTGTGTAAAATACGAGAACCTCTTTTTCGAGTGACGGCTCCACTCCTTACAGGGCTTCCATGGCAATGCATTCGAGAGATAGTCGGCTTCCTGTAATTTTTTAAGTTCGATACAACCTTAAAATGTCCAAACAGCTAGCCTTTTTACTGAAAATTTGTCCTAAAAATTTTTACTGAAAATTTTTACTGAATCTTTTTACTGAAAATGTTTGGCAAACATTTTTTCTGCAAATTTTTACTGAAAATTTTTACTGAAAATTGTTACTGAAAATTTTTACTGAAATTTTTTACTGAAAATTTTTATTGAAAATTTTTACTGAAAATTTTTACTGAAAATTTTTACCGAAAATTCCTACTGAAAATTTTTACCGAAAATTCCTACTGAACATTTTTACCGAACTTTTTTACTGAATATTTTTACTGAACATTTTTACTGAAAATTCCTATTGAAAATTTTTACCGAAAATTTTTACTGAAAATTTTTACCGAACATTTTTAATGAAAATTTTTACCGAAAATTTTTACTGAACATTTTTATTGAAAACTTTTACTGAACATTTTTACTGAAAATTTTGACTGAAAATTTCTACTGAAAATGTTTACTGAAAATTTCTAGTGAAAATTTTTACTGACAATTTTCACTGGAATATATTACTAAAAAATTTTAACTGAACATTTTCACTCTAAATATTAATTGAAAATTATTGGTTGAGTTGAAAATATGCAGACAAAGTCATATTTCACAAATGTTTCTTTTAACTTAACTTCAATAGTTTAAAATACAGAAATATAAAATATTTAAAAAAAATACCTTTAAATTAAGTGTTACTTTAACTAAAGTTAAAAAAAAGAATTTCCCTTCAATCATCCAAAAGTAGACGTTTTTTTCTGACTACGTTTCAAACAGACCACGTCTCATAAATTTAAAAATGAGCTCATGAAAATATATCAAAATCACCTTAAAAAAAAAAACTAAAAAAAAAATACTAAAATAAAATAAATTTTGAGAAATAGTATAAAATTTTAATAAAAAATTTACAGAAATTATATTTTTAGAGTTTTGTCTAAAATATAATTTCTAAAAAAAATATAAATTATACAAAAGCGAGGGAATTTATGAATATCAGAAAATAAAAATACTAATTAAAAAAATTTCCATCTTGGGCTTATATAAATCTTATTATTTAACTATATACTCGTATATTTTTATTTAAAATTAGCATTTTTATTATCAATTTAAAGAGCACATTCAAAAAAAAAAATATTGTACAAATTTTTAAATTTTCAATATTCGAAATTTATTTACCTTTAAAAATCGATTATACGAAGAGCTTATAATATGAATTGGAACAGAAATCAATCATAATTTATAGAAAAAATATGAACAATTGTCATAATAATTCCAAGTATATAAATAAGTACAACTGTTTAAAATTTTTTGTTTATCGAAAACTTTTCGTAGGAAAAATCAATCAATCTTACGAATATGTATGTCCGCATTGTAGAAAGGAAATTGTCAATCGTTTGAGTGAAATCTGCTTAAATTAAAAACAATTTTTTTTATACTTTTCTTAATATTTATTAATTTACAAATGCACATGGAGATGCAAAAATCTGTGTGTGTGTGTGTGTGTGCGTTTGTGGCAAAGAGGAAGTAGCATATACTATCATGAACAGAAATATGGAAATATTAGTAAAAGCTTATTAGGATTTAAGCTTTAGAGCGGCCATACTCAATTTCATGTTATATTTAGTGATTCATTAAAGTTGAGCGTAAATACTCATAAATAGATAAGATTCTCTTTTTTTTACCTTTTCTTAAAAAAGTCCAAAGATTTATTCTCTCTTCTTACACAAAGCATCATTTGACAAAGTTACTCTCAATTTCAATAAATTTTAAAAGAGAGCAAATTTTAAAGCTGATCAAATTACTCTGTATATGGTCTCAAATCCGCTATTTGCCATACATATGTAAGCACAATTTGAAAGAGATAAAACTATCTATGGGGAAAAAAAACCCAGATAAGACAGAGAATATAAATTGCTAAAAAAAAAAATATTCATTAAATATTCTTACAAAAAAAAAAAAATAGATTTTGTCGAATTAGAATTTTTTCAAAGATACAATATTTCGAATAAAACAAAATTTTTTAAATCTTAGCAAATATTAAGTGTAAATCAAAAAAAAAAAGAAAAAAAAAAGAAAAGGGGAAATATTTTTCGTATTGACAGAAACAGATTTAAAATAAAAAAATAAAAACAGCAAAACTCCACTATAATATAAATAGTTAAGAGAGAAGTAAATATAATAAACCATGTGAATAAGTTGAGAAAACGTATAAGAAGGCAAAAAGACATTCATCGCTAAATAATGAACGAACCAACCACCAAATCAACCAAACTAATCAACCAGTCAACCAACTAACCAGGTAACCAACCAACCACCTACCTAGCCATATACCTGCCTCACAGTTGATTATTTTGCATAATCGCCGCCGTATAAGTCAGTCAGTCTCGTTCGATTATTTGCCGTGCTAACACGTGAAAATAACGTTTTTCTGCGATATTGTATCGTGGTTGGTTATATTACAATTCATATTTTTATAAACATTCACTATAAAAATTATTTATATTAAAAACTATTGAATATTTTTACTTCTATTTAAAAATATTAAAAAAGAAAATCAGAAAAATAATAAAATAATTATTCGATTTTCTTCTAAAATATATTAAAAGAGAAAAAAAAAATAATGTTTTTTCATAACTAAACCAAATACTTTATTTAATAATTAATTTTACGTATAGTGGAGAAGTGAATTTTTTGAAATTTTCTTACCATCACACTTAATACTATTACTTTATTGTTGGGCTATACAAAAAAAAGAGTACAATAAATTTTTAAAGAATTTTTTTTTTTTTTAATAAAACTTTTCACATTTAATTAAATTTAAATTTAAATAGAGTCCATCGTTTAGATAAAAAAATATTAGATGTTGTTATTTCAAAAATAAAAAAAAATTCTTTTAGCGGCTTATTTAAAAAAAAAACCACTAATTTTTTAAAGTGATTTCAGTAAAAATCAAGTAATATAAAAAAAAAATTCAAATAATTTTGAGTGTAGACATAAAGTTTTGTTTTTCTCAAAAAATAATTAATTAATTTCTTTTTCAACTTAAAAACCAATCAAAAATAATATAAATTTGCTCAGAATTAAATTGAAAAAAAAAAAGTTTTTTTCTCTTTAAATTAAAACTTTTTTTTTTTTAAAAATTATAAAAAATTATAATTTTCAATATAAGAATTTTTTTTTAGTATTTTTCAAAAGTAAACAAAAACAAATAAGAGTAAAAGAAATAGTATAGATTTGAAGAAAACAAAACTTAAAACTTAAATTATATTTTTTTAAGGATAATTCCATAAAAATTAAAATAGGACCTATTTTTAATATATAAATTTTATACAATAAAATATTTATTAAATAAAAAAAAATTTTTTTTTATTATTTTTATGTAAGAAATTTTTTTTTTTAATTTAAAAAAAAAATAACGTGGAAGTTTTTAAATTATTTAAATCATTTTGAAAAATGAAAATTCAAAAAAAAATTTAAATAAAAAAAAAAACCAACAAAAACGCCACCACCAGCAACTCTATAAATACGACTGACAAACAACAACCACACCACAACGAAATGAATAAATTTATGGTTATTTTAATCAATTTTATGGTGATATAATAAAGTGTGTCATAATATACATATACATAAATAAACGTATAAATATATAAGTAAATGAAAAAAAAATTTATAATAATAATAATAGCAATAATTATAATAAGGAGAATAAAATTGAAAAAAAATAATTACATACATATACTCATATGGTTTAGTATAAATTTTTATTTTATCATAAATAAAATTGATTAAATTTTAGGTTTTTTTTTTCTCAAATTTTTTGAGTGTTTTATTTTTAATCAATATTCAAAAAAAAATTTCTAGTGATGAAAGTGTATAATAAATATCAGTTAATTAATTTAAAAGAAATGATGAACATTTTTTTAAAAATCGAATAAAATGTTTCTAAAAACTATTTAATTTTAATTGTAATTTTTTACTCTCTATAACTACTACCCCCCCTATAAGACATACTACATACAATATTCTTTTTTTTAAATAAATTCATAAATATTTATTATAATTTACAAAAAAAAAAAAAAAACGAAGACTAAAAATTATTTATTGATTATTTCGGTGAATAATTAAAATTTTTGCAATTATTAAGATAGTTTTTGTAGAAATTTTCTATTATTTTGTTATTGGTGTATTTATTTTGTGCATGTATGTGTGTGTGTGTGTATATCAGTAAATAAATATATTGAATAAATTCACGAATACGACGAGCTTTGAGAAATGGCTTTGGCAAATTTCTCGCTACCATTTGGCGGTTTAACAACAACAAATTGGGCAGCAACAATAAGCCCATTACAGCCGCATCATGCAACTGCTGTAAATAATTTATTATATGGTCCAGCCGGACATCAAGAATCTGATATTCTACAGCATCAGGATTATTTTAAAAATAATCCATATGCACCGCCACAAAATCATCAGTTTAGACCAAAAACGAATAATAATTATTTACCACCACCAGTACCATCAGCTCGTAGACCACATCATCAACAGCAACATCATCATCAACAGCAACAACAGGTCCATCAAATTTCAATTCAACATCGTCAATCACAGTCAGCTGTTTCAACAATATCGAGTGGACCGTCAACGTTACAACAGAAAATCCAACAACAACATGAGCAGCAAATTTTCGGCCAACATGCTGGCAGTAGTGGTGGTATTGGTGGATATAATCCACCTCAGGGGCAGTTGCCACCTCAAACCGATACACTATCGCATACGAGTAGAACGTATGGTGAAAATAGTTATTCGGAGCTGCCCGGACGGGGGAACACCAATCAGAATGGGGCACAATTTTTCAGTGCCTTTAATACCCAGCAAAGAACTCAATTTGGCACACAGCAGACAATAACTGTTCAACCGCCTACTGTACCCACTAGAACAATAACCATTGAGGATCAGTCTGGTAGTGGTGGTCCTGGTACAGATACAAAATCTTCAGGTGGTCCAAATCTTGAAGATGATCAGGGTTATCCTATAAGACCGCCAGGATTTACACGTGTCCAGGCTGGTCAAGGATCTCGGACACAAATTCATGCAGTTCTCGATTATGATGCTGATGAGAATGATGAAGAAGACTATTATGACGAAAATGATCCGGGAAGTCCAATTAGAACGGGTATGTTTACAGAAATTTATTGAGTTTTTTTTTTTTTTTTTAATATATTTTAATATTTTCTTCCTTGATATAAAAATATTTATTTTTTTGTAATTTGGGAAAAGGATAATTGGAATTTTTCACTTCACTCTAGGATGATTTTGCTTAGATTTTTATAAACTCAAAAATATCTTCATTGCTCTGAAGATTTTCAATATTCTGAGGTCATTTTAAGTTTTATCTTTTCGTATTAATTTTTATGTAAAAAATATTTTATAAATTTTTTTTTATACATAAATTTTTTATATTAATCCTACTATTTTTAGTACCAGTTTTAATTTGCAAATCCTCATTAATAACTTTTGTTTTGTAATTAGAGAGAAGAGAAAAAAATTCCCACCATTATTTTACTATTGATTTTTTTTTAAATAGTAAAAGAAAGGTAATTTTTCTGTGACTTTTTTCGTAATTTGGAAAAAGGATAATTGGAAAATTTTCTAATAAACTCAAAAATTCCTTCATTGGTCTGAATTTTTTCAATCATATCTGAGCTCATTTTAAGTTTTTTCTTTCCGTATTAATTTTTTATGTAAAAAATATTTAAAAAAAAATAAAAATGCAGTGAATTTTTTTATTTTAATCATATTATTTTTAGTACCAGTTTTTATTTGCAAATCCTCATTAATAACTATTGTTTTGTAATTAGAGAGAAGAGAAAAAAATTCCCACCATTATTTTACTATTGATTTTTTTTTAAATAGTAAAAGAAAGGTAATTTTTCTGTGACTCTTTTCGTAATTTGGAAAAAGGATAATTGGAAAATTTTCACTTCGCTCTAGGATCATTTGGCTTTAGACTTTTTATAAACTCAAAAATTCCTTCATTGGTCTGAATTTTTTCAATCATATCTGAGCTCATTTTAAGTTTTTTCTTTCCGTATTAATTTTTATGTAAAAAATATTTAAAAAAAATAAAAATGCAGTAAAATTTTTTATTTTAATCATATTATTTTTAGTACCAGTTTTTATTTGCAAATCCTCATTAATAACTATTGTTTTGTAATTAGAGAGAAGAGAAAAAAATTCCCACCATTATTTTACTATTGATTTTTTTTTAAATAGTAAAAGAAAGGTAATTTTTCTGTGACTCTTTTCGTAATTTGGAAAAAGGATAATTGGAAAATTTTCACTTCGCTCTAGGATCATTTGGCTTTAGAGTTTTTATAAACTAAAAAATTCCTTCATTGGTCTGAATTTTTTCAATCATATCTGAGCTCATTTTAAGTTTTTTCTTTCCGTATTAATTTTTATGTAAAAAATATTTAAAAAAAAATAAAAATGCAGTAAAATTTTTTATATTATTCATATTATTTTTAGTACCAGTTTTTATTTGCAAATCCTCATTAATAACTATTGTTTTGTAATTAGAGAGAAGAGAAAAAAATTCCCACCATTATTTTACTATTGATTTTTTTTTAAATAGTAAAAGAAAGGTAATTTTTCTGTGACTCTTTTCGTAATTTGGAAAAAGGATAATTGGAAAATTTTCACTTCGCTCTAGGATCATTTGGCTTTAGACTTTTTATAAACTCAAAAATTCCTTCATTGGTCTGAATTTTTTCAATCATATCTGAGCTCATTTTAAGTTTTTTCTTTCCGTATTAATTTTTATGTAAAAAATATTTAAAAAAAAATAAAAATGCAGTAAAATTTTTTATATTATTCATATTATTTATAGTACCAGTTTTTATTTGCAAATCCTCATTAATAACTATTGTTTTGTAATTAGAGAGAAGAGAAAAAAATTCCCACCATTATTTTACTATTGATTTTTTTTTAAATAGTAAAAGAAAGGTAATTTTTCTGTGACTCTTTTCGTAATTTGGAAAAAGGATAATTGGAAAATTTTCACTTCGCTCTAGGATCATTTGGCTTTAGACTTTTTATAAACTAAAAAATTCCTTCATTGGTCTGAATTTTTTCAATCATATCTGAGCTCATTTTAAGTTTTTTCTTTCCGTATTAATTTTTATGTAAAAAATATTTAAAAAAAAATAAAAATGCAGTAAAATTTTTTATATTAATCATATTATTTTTAGTACCAGTTTTAATTTGCAAATCCTCATTAATAACTATTGTTTTGTAATTAGAGAGAAGAGAAAAAAATTCCCACCATTATTTTACTATTGATTTTTTTTAAATAGTAAAAGAAAGGTAATTTTTCTGTGACTTTTTTCGTAATTTGGAAAAAGGATAATTGGAAAATTTTCACTTCGCTCTAGGATCATTTGGCTTTAGACTTTTTATAAACTAAAAAATTCCTTCATTGGTCTGAATTTTTTCAATCATATCTGAGCTCATTTTAAGTTTTTTCTTTCCGTATTAATTTCTTATGTAAAAAATATTTAAAAAAAATAAAAATGCAGTAAAATTTTTTATATTATTCATATTAATTTTAGTACCAGTTTTTATTTGCAAATCCTCATTAATAACTATTGTTTTGTAATTATAGAGAGAAGAGAAAAAAATTCCCACCATTGACGATAAAATTTTCAATTCAATATCGACACTCTCCATAAAATTGATAATTAAAGCTTACTTGAATAGAATAAATATTCATAACAAAAAAAAAAAAAAAACAGGAAGCAAAGATAATAATAAACAAAATAGAATAAGAATTGCATACTTAATAAAGTTCACCTTATTGTTATATGTTTACATATAAATCTACGCTAAGGTGTTGTATGCTCACGTTTCTTAGAAGAAATTTCACAAATTGCGTGACGGTTTTTTTCCACCTCATAATATGGTTTAAAAAAATCATTTCATCATGTATTTTTAACATTTTCCGGCGATATTTATATATAAGGTTCTTATCATTATTTTTATGTTTTCTTTTAATCATATAAAATAATTATCATTTGGAGCAATAGCCTTCCTTGCTACATTATACGAGTATCCTCCAAAAAACATGCTTCCAAATCATCTTGGTATTAGCAATTATTAAAATTGTTCCAATTCTCTTAAAAGTTTTTGAAAAAATATTACTTTGCCGCTTACATCCTTTAAAACTTAATTCCCAATCATTAGTTTGATTGCTGCTCAATTTGATTGATTCGAAAAATCATTCCTCCAAAAACCATTATTTCCAAATTAATGAAGCTAATGAACTCTCGAATATCTTTCATATATTTGCTGTTGTTTGGCAGGGTAGTCTACTTGAGCCAATTCTCTACAACATTTATTCATTCGATATTCCAATCTATTTGAATATCTTCTTTGGTATATAAATAAATGTAAGGGTTTTACTGAGTGGCTAGTAAAAATTTATAAAAACAAAAGTGTCCACGTTACTTTTACTCTCCGCTGTAATCCTTCCTGATATCTTAATCTTTGTGAAATAGAGCTCGATACCTAGGACTGTACTCAGAAAAATACCTGACATGGAATTCATATACAAAACTCAAAGGATGACAACTAACAAAACGATATCTATTTATACCGAAACTTATACGGACTTACGGACCAGAATTTTGGGGACTTTATGCGAAGCCTGTCATCAGTTTCAAAGTCTCTTATTATAAAAAGTTTCATTCTTGTCCCATAAAAAAAAATTTTTTTAATAATAATAATTCCATGTGAAAAAAAAATATTTTTATTATAAGAAAATTAAAAAAAAATGTATAAAAATTCGAACAAAAATTCTTAGATTATTTGAAAAGTTTTATTGAAATGTAAAAAAAAAAATTTTAGGTAAAAATATATTTTTAAGAAGTTTTCTTTTTATAAGAAAATCGAAGTTAAAACTTTTTTGTAAATACGAGGTCTGTTCAAAAAGTATATTCGATTTTCGATTTTTTTATGGCGTTAAGTTGGTACTTATGTCTCTCACTTATGCCGACAAGTTCGGCCATTTTGAATATTCAGTTAATTTTTGACAGCTGCTTTGCTTGAACGTGTTTTGGCTCGTCTTCGATTTTTGCCCATTCTAAAAAATGGATCAAAGAATATGTTTCGGGAACAAGAAAAACTCCCAGGGGGCCAAATCTGGGGAATACGGTGGCTGCGGCATTATTAGTGTGTTGTTTTTGGACAAAAATTCGCGCACAAACAACGATGCGTGAACAGGGGCGTTATCATGGTGCAAAAACCAATTTTTGTTCTTCCACAAATCCGAGCGTTTCTGGTGGATTGCTTCGCGAAACTTGCGCATAACTTGCAGGTAATATTCCTTATTGACCGTTCTACCGTGTGGCAAGAACTCATGATGCACCACGCCTCTGCAATTGAAGAAAACTGTAATCAAAACCTTCACATTCGACCGAACTTGGTGCGCTTTTATCGGTCTTGACTCGTGCGGCAGCTTCTATTGGGATAATTTAGATTTGGTTTCCACGTCATAACCATAAAGCCATCACCAGTTATGACCCTCTGGAGCAAATTTGGATCGTCGTGTACAGAGTCCAACAGCATCTTATTAATGTTAATGCGATGCTGTTTTTAGTCGAAAATGGGCAAAAATCGAAGACGAGCCAAAACACGTGCAAGCAAAGCAGCTGTCAAAAATTAACTGAACATACAAAATGGCCGAACTTGTCGACATAAGTAAGAAACATATGTACCAACATAACGCCACAAAAAATCTAAAATCGAATATACGTAACCCGCGGAAATTCAAAATTCGCGATACTTTTTGAACAGACCTTGTACGCCAATTATATTCGATTAGCCTTTGTTATTGAAAGGGCACCTCTCTTCGTAGAGATGAGACATAAATGGGGTTATCCATTTAATAATTTGGAAAGTACAGACCTGTCATATGATAGTTGTTATATAAATATATATTATTTAAGATAATATTTGTATAGTTTAAAATTTACCGTTTTATTGCATATTTTGGATAGTTGAATTCATCATAGAATGTGCATAAAATTTCATCGGTGGGGGGGGGGGGGGGGGGGTAGAGGTAGGGTGCGCCTGAACAGCAAGCTTTGGATGCTTAATTTTCCAACAAACTTTTTGTAGTAATGAGGCTCATTTCTTTCTTGGTAAATATGTCAATATGCATGAGGATCTGAAAACTCACAAGTTACTATGGTGAAGGCGTTATGTCTGGGGTGTACGATAACCGAGTTTTTTTAGTCTCAACTTGAAGATTTTAATCTGGACCATTTGGGGTTTTCAATAAAATATAATTTCGAGATTTGCTGATGTGAATTGGCCTCCTGACGGCCGTTCGACATATTTTTGTGACATTGCAAACAATCTTCAAAGTTTAGAGCATTTCAAAACCAACATCTAGGAACGGCCTACAGCTGTCAAAAATTACCTCAAAAGGATCAAGTCCTATAAAAAGTCTTCTGGTGAATATTAAAATGATAATTGCAGATTTCAAGCAATAAAATATTTTAAATTTAATCATAATCTGAATTTAAAACATGTTTGATTTAATTTTACTTTCAAAAGTCCAAATTGAAAGTTTCTACTAAAATATCAAAATTTTCTGTCACTTTATTATGGTTTTTTAAAAAAAAAATATTTTTGTATTGTAACTAAGTATTTTTGAAAGTGAAAATATATGAAAGCAAATTATTATATCTCATTTCATTTTGATTCCACGTACGATATCCGTGCAGAGAAAATATTGTATTTGCTTTTTTTTTTAATGACTGGTCTGCATACATGAATGTTAAATATTGGAAGCAGATTGTCTTTGAGCGATGAAATATTTTTTCAAGACCATGAAAACTGTTAACGTCTTCACCTTGTGACTAATAGTAGCTACCCATCACTGATTCGAATAACTGTGTCGATCGGGCCAACCTTGAACTGATTCGATCAAATGTACTATTGCGGTCTGGTCTTTATCGGTTAGCGAGCGATTTGCCACTAAACTATTACAATAAACAAGATCGTCTTTTTCTTCTTCTTCTATTCAACTAATATAACAGTTGTCGATTATTACTACCATATTTTTTCTTATAGCAATTTATTAGCCACTATCAAAATCATACACTATATACGATACTCATATAATATAATCTTTTTAACGCTTATATTGTCGTTAAAAATCGTAGGCTTTTAATCCATTTGTTTTATTAAAATATTATCTTTTAAAATACTTACAAATAAATTAGCTTTTTACAATTTGTTGTGTAAAAAAATCACAGTTCCAAATTTAATCAAATAAATTTTAATTACATCAAATGTTCCATCAAAAAATATTTTTGCTATAAAATCTATGCTAATATACAATATATTTTTGCTACAATAGAAAATACAAATATTTTTTAGCAAAAATATAATAGCATAGATTTTATAGCAAAAATTCTCCAGTAAGAATTTTCTAGCTTAAATTTTTTAGAATAGATTTTCTAGCTAATATCTTCTAGAAAAAGTACATTTTTTACCAAAAATTTTATAAAATAGATTTTATAGCAACCATTTTCGAGTTAAACTTTTCTGCCAGCAATTTGCTACCAAATATTTTCTTCCACTCATTTTCTAGGAAAAATATTTTAGGATCAATTTTCTTGAAACATTTTTCTACCAAAAGGTTTCTGGTAAAAATTTTCTAGAAACATTTTTTGTCAGAATTTTCTAGCAGAAATTTTTTAGCAAATAATTTCATGCAACAATTTTCTTGCAAATATTTTTTTTCTAAAAGCTTCTAGTATAAATTATTTTAGTAAATATTTTCGAGCAAAAATCTTTTAACAAAACTTTTCTAGTATAAGTTTTTTAGCAAAAATGTTCTAAAATAGATTTTCTAGTAAAAATTTTCTAAAATAGATTTTTTATCAAAAATTTTCTAGCAACCATTTTTGAGTTAAGCTTTTCTGCCAGCAATTTGCTACCAAATATTTTCTTCCACTCATTTTCTAGGAAAAATATTTTAGGATCAATTTTCTTGAAACATTTTTCTACCAAAAGGTTTCTGGTAAAAATTTTCTAGAAACATTTTTTGTCAAAATTTTCTAGCAGAAATTTTTTAGCAAATAATTTCATGCAACAATTTTCTTGCAAATATTTTTTTTCAAAAAGCTTCTAGTATAAATTATTTTAGTAAATATTTTCGAGCAAAAATCTTTTAACAAAACTTTTCTAGTATAAGTTTTTTAGCAAAAATGTTCTAAAATAGATTTTCTAGTAAAAATTTTCTAAAATAGATTTTTTATCAAAAATTTTCTAGCAACCATTTTTGAGTTAAGCTTTTCTGCCAGCAATTTGCTACCAAATATTTTCTTCCACTCATTTTCTAGGAAAAATATTTTAGGATCAATTTTCTTGAAACATTTTTCTACCAAAAGGTTTCTGGTAAAAATTTTCTAGAAACATTTTTTGTCAAAATTTTCTAGCAGAAATTTTTTAGCAAATAATTTCATGCAACAATTTTCTTGCAAATATTTTTTTTCAAAAAGCTTCTAGTATAAATTATTTTAGTAAATATTTTCGAGCAAAAATCTTTTAACAAAACTTTTCTAGTATAAGTTTTTTAGCAAAAATGTTCTAAAATAGATTTTCTAGTAAAAATTTTCTAAAATAGATTTTTTATCAAAAATTTTCTAGCAACCATTTTTGAGTTAAGCTTTTCTGCCAGCAATTTGCGACCAAACATTTTCGACGAATGTTTTAGAAAAAATTTTCTAGCAAAAGTTTTCTAGCAAAAATTTTCTGCTAAATATTTTCTAGCAAAAATTTTCTAGTAAACATTTTTTAGCAAAAATTTTGTAGCAAACCTTTTTTAGAAAAAAATTTTGAGTAAAAATTTTCTAGTAAACATTTTCTAGCCAGAATTTTGTAGCAAACATTTTATAAAATAGATTCTCTAGCAAAAAATTGATGACAAACATTTTTGAGTTAAAATTTTCTTTCAACAATTTACTACCAAATATTTTACGGCAAATCTTTTATTGCAAAAATTTTGTAGCAACATTTTTTTAGCATATATTTTTGCAGCCAAAATTATGTATTAGAAACTTTCTAGTAAAAATTTTCTAGCCAGAATTTTCTGGCAAAACTTTTGTAGCAAACAGTATTTAGTAAATATTTTCTAGTCAAAATTTTTTTGATAAACATTTTCTAGCCCGAATTTTCTAGCAAACATTTTATAAAATAGATTGTCTAGCAAAAATTTTGTCGGAAATAATTTCTAGTACAAATTTTGTAGCAAAATATTTTTTAGTACGTATTTTTCAGCCGAAATTATGTATAAGAAACTTTCTAGCAAACATTTTCTAGTAAATATTTTCTAGCCAAAATTTTCTGGCAAAAATTTTATAAAATAGATTTTCTAGCAAACGTTTTTAAGGTTAACATTTTCTGAACAACAATTTGCTCCCAAATAGATTCTGGCAAATCTTTTGTAGCAAACAGTTTCTAGCAGAAATTTTTTAGCATGAATTCTTCAGCCAAAAATTTTCTAGAAAATATTTTGTAGGAAATAATTTCTAGCAACAAATTATGTATTAGAAATTTTCTAGCAAACAATTTCTAGTTAATATTTTCTGGTTAGAATTTTCTGCCAAAAATTGTCTAGAAAATAATTTGTCGGAAATAATTTCTTGCAAAAATTTTATAGCAAATAATTTTGAAAAAAAATACTTTGTTTTATAATTTTTATATGTAGTATGAAAACTTTTATTTATTATTCCATATTATTAAAAAAACTTTTTTTTTTTAAATAAAAAACTCCGCAAAAATTAGTTTTTTAAGAATCATTTTTGTTTGAATTTAAAAAAATTATCAATAGATATTTTCTCTTATATATGCTTTATAACATTTTGTTGAAACTTTTTAAAAATATAAACAATTAACAATTTGATTGTGGTAGTCAGTTTTGTAAAAATAAATAAAAAGAAAAAATATATATTTTTTGCTATAACTTTCATACAGAAAGTCTAGTTTACCTTGAGATACATAAATCTTATCGACTAGAGAAATAAATTAATCGAAAAGTCAATGGTTGCTGATGATGAACTGAATCTACAAATATTGTAGTGTTAACATTAGATTATCAGCTAACACAGCCCATCAAAATTTATTCAAATATCATTGAATAACCATTTGGTGATAGTGATCATTTTCTTCAGTTTATTGCCATTTCGGATTAATTATTATATATTCGTATATGGTTTTTGGTGATTTTTGGATATAAAATAGTCAGAAAGATGCAAAATAAATAAAGTTCGTTAGGTCATATTCAATTTAAATATACGAAAAATGTCTATATATGTACATGAAAAAAGGAAATAGCTTCGATAGTCTTAGGGATACTTATCCAATTGAAATAAACTTAATATTTTCTGTAGATAAAATTATTTGTGTTAGTCAAGGAATATTGTACTGCAATAATGCGTTGAAATTGCGCAGAAGATAGATATTTGGGTCCTGGAATAACAAGCTTTGGATGCTGATTTGTCGAACAAAATATTTTTTAGTGATAAGGGTAATTTTGTGCTTATTGAATATGTCATTAAGAAAAATTTCCATAAATGGGGTTCTGAAAACTCATAACTGACTGTCAAGATGCCATTAATCCATGAAAAGTGACGGTGTGGAACTGCATTTTGGTCTGAACGTATTTCTTAGAAAATGACGAATGGAAGCTTTTTGTCGTATTTTCTGAGCTCTATGACCGTATGATAACCATATATTTTTGTCCCAAACTTAAAGATTTCAATCTTGATCAAGCAAAAAATTAAAAAAAAAAATTATATAAATTTAGAAATAAAATATTGTAAATTTAATTTTTAAAACCGAAATATTTTTGCTAAATTTAATTTTTATTTCAAAATGTTTGCTTGTATGTAGTCTTACAAAAGTAATGAAAAGAAAATAAATACTTAGTGAATAAGCTAAAATTGTAATAAAATAAAAAAGAAATAAATTTGTTTAGCAAAAAAAAAAAAAACATGCATAAAAATTTTAATCCTATAAGAAGGTGAAAATCCCCGTGATAATCTCTACAGAAAAATGCTTCTCGATGATGCAATTTCACCTTATTTAATAATGATTACAACTAATAATGCTAAGCAGTTTAAGTTCTCATTTTCAATTTAAAAAATGAAGAATATTCATTGATTATTATGTGTAAAAAAAAAATATCCAAATAATAAAATAGAATAGCTTTCAATCAATTTGAATGGATAGAAAATACACTTAAACGATACGAAAGTGTTGACGGAACTTAATGCAAACAATACAAATTTGTTGACAGTGAGTGGTTTTTAATGCCATCCATTAGAGTTCACATTTTAATATGTAAAATGCTTCAAGTTTGCTCTCTTGGCCATTAGAAATGAGCTTATTTGTATATAGGGTACATACTCGTATGTACATAAGTAAACGCAATTGTAGTAATGCCTTGAAATTGCGCGATCGAATACTTATTCGGCCTGTTTTACACGTGCCTAAGGCCGGACGATGAATGCGCTTTGAAACTGAAATTCAATATGGCATTGTGCCAATGTGTCTACGCTAAAATCACTTGGATCAATAATGTTTTGTGATCGCAACCGTAATGGTTAATCGTTAATCGTTAATCGTAATCGGAATCGTTGTCACCATCGCCATCGCCATCGCCATCCCCTTCGTAATCCATATGTAATAATAATGGTCATTGTAATAATTAACCTTGATTTTATATTTTATTTACTTTATTTTCCAATATATTAGAAAAACTAACAGGTACATATAGATATGCCTACACTTACACAAAAATACTAAACATTTGTGAATCGAAGGATTTACCTAAATAGATGAATTCTTCATTCACAAAATAAAAATAATTAAATTAAATAGTTTTCAAATATTGTAGTCGTTTTATCTAAGTGAATATCTGCACTTATACATTATTCATAATGTTACCTGATCAAATATTAAATCGATTTTATAATAATTTGTTAGTTAGTTAAATGGGTATTGCGTTTGTAAATTTCTTATGCGATGGAAATTTTTCAAATACAATTTTTTATTTTTTCAGTATGAGTTGATAGTAAAATTTTTAAGTAAAATTATTAATTTTTGGAAAATTTGCTCTGGTAAATATTTTTATATTGAAGATATTTAGTTGATATTTCCACGCAAATATTTTTAAGTAAATAGCCTTGAATTCAAATGTTCAATTAAAAATTTTTGATTACAAATCTTCTAGTTAACATTTTTTAAATCAAATGTTCTACTAAAAATATTCCATTAATTTATTCAAGCATCGATTCTTTTTTTTTTTAGAAAAAGTTTTCCAGCAAAAATATTCCATTCCAAATTATTCATCGAAAATGATCTAAGAAAATTTTTTCATATGAAAAATTGCCAGCAAGAATATTCCAGCAAATATTTTCTATAAATTTTTTAACCAAAGTTTTATAATAAATATAATCTGGCAAAATTTTTTTAGAAAATTTTTTTTAGCAGACATATTCTAGCAAACATTTTTCTAGCAAAAATTTTCTTGCAAACATTTTATAACAAAATTTTTTCCAGCCAAAATTAATTATTAAAAATTTTCTAGCAAAAATTTCCAAGTAAAAAATTTTCTAGAAAGAATTTTCAAGTAAAAATTTTCCTGTAAAAGTGTTTGTCAAATATTTTATATTCCCGCTGAAATTATCTTTGAAAAAACTTTCTAGCAAAAATTTGTTTAACCAAAGTTTTATAGTAAATATATTCTGGCAAAATTTTTTTAGAAAAAGTTTTTTTAGCAGACATTTTCTAGCAAACATTTTTCTAGCAAAAATTTTCTTACAAACATTTTTTAATAAAATTTTCTAGCACATATTTTCCAGCCAAAATTATCTATTAAAAATTTTCTAGCAAAAATTTCCAAGTAAAAATTTTCTAGAATAAATTTTCAAGCAAATATTTTCTTGTAAAAAGTGTTTGACAAATATTTTATAGAACATTTTTCCAGCAGATTTTTTTCTCGCAAAATTTTTTAAGAAAAACATTTCTGATAAAATTATTCTATTAAAAATATACTAGCAAAAATTTTTTAGCAAACATTTTTTTAGCAAACGTTTTCTAGCAAACATTTTCTAACAAAAATGTTCTAGTAAAAATATTCTGGCAAATATTTTTTAGCAAAAATTTTCCCGCCGAAATTATCTTTGAAAAAAATTTCTAGAAAACATTTTTTAACCAAAGTTTTCTAGTAAATATATTTTGGCAAAATTTTTTTAGAGAAATTTTTTAGCAAACATTTTTTTACCAAACACTTTGTAGCAAAAATTTTTTTACAAACATTTTGTAACAAAATTTTCTAGCACATATTTTCCAGCTAAAATTATCTATTAAAAACTTTCCAGTAAAAATTTCCAAGTAAAAATTTTCAAGCAAATATTTTCCTGTAAAAAGTGTGTGGCAAATATTTTATAGAAAATTTTTTTAGCAGATTTTTTTCTCGCAAAATTTTTTAAAGAAAAACTTTTCTAACAAAACTATTCCAGTAAAAATTTTCTAGCAAATTTGTTGGCAAACTTTAATTTTTTTGGAGAAAATATTATATCAAAAATGTTTTACCAAACATTTTCCAGCAACAATTTTCTAAAACAAATTTTCTAGAAAAAATTTTTTGGCAAATATTTTCTAGCAAAATTTTACTAGAAAATATTCGCCAAAAAATTTTTTCTAGAAAATTGTATTGTTTTTACCATTAAGCTTTTAGTAAACATTTTTCTACGAAAATGATTCAACAAAAATGTCTCAGCAGAAATTTTATTTTGAGCAAAAAATTTCCGGCAAAAATTTTGAAGTAAACATATTTAACTAAAAATTATTTTGCGATATTGTTTCATAAAAAATGTTCCTTTCAGTAAAAATATTTTAGGAACAATTTCTTACAAGAAATTTCCTGACAAAATTTTCAAGGAAAAGCTTTCTAGCCAAAACTTTTTAGCAAAATTTTTTTCACAAAAATTTACTACCAACAATTTTTTATCAAAACTTCTAGAAGAAATTTTCTAGCAAAACTTTTCCTGTGAACATTTACAGCTGAAGATTTTCCAATAAAAATTTTCTATGGAAAATTTTCTAGCAAAAATTTTCTGGAGACTATTTTGCAGTAAAAATAGTCCCATAAAAAATTTGCGGTAAAAATTGCCCACTGAACGATTATGCATCACTTAAAATTTTTCAGTTAAATCTGTTGTAACAAAAATTGTCCAGTAAAAATTTTCTAGCTTAACTATTTCCAGTTAAAGATTTTGAGCTAAAGTTATCCAGAATACATAGTACATTTTAAGAACACTTGATTATATATTCGAAATCATAAACCTGCTATTCTATCAAAGTGCTAAGAAGATTATGTAGATAAGTCAACAAGATTAAAATTAATAAATTGATCTCAATGTATTTATGAAATCTACTTAGTTAATTGCTCAGAAAAAAGCCAATCACAATGGAAGATATTGAAGAAAATTATTACTACCATTTAATAATATCGGAAGGAATTAGTTGGATTCAAATTTACGCTAATCAATTGAGACATATTTATCGTTTTGTAAACACATTTAAATACTTTAGACCTTGATTGAAAAAAGTGTAAGATTTATATGTGATATTTACTCAGTTCTTACAAAAGAAAAAAAAACCGAAACTATTAACCTTCAAAATATTTAAAATTTCATGTAATTTTTTATGTATGCACATACATAGCTCGACTCGTACATCGATATTTTATGATTTTTGATTTGTTTGTTTATTATTTTCGGATTAACTAAAAATAAGTTGTGTGAATATGCTTTATAAAAATCGTGTCTAAAATCGATTATCATTTACAGTAACAAATAGCAGTATGTCATCTACTGTAAAATCCTATTATTGGATTAAAGCCTTTTGCAAATGTTGTTATTATGATTTTCATATTTAAGCTCATAGATTTTTTAATACGACAAAGAAAAATATATTTTTTAGTATCTAAAAATAAAAACTATAAAGTAAAAAATTATAAAATTTATAGTTTTTTTAAAATTGTTTCAAAAAACGCCTTTACAAATTCCTAAAGGTCCCAATGGAAATGATCGAAAAATTCAGAAATTGGGTCCCATATCATATGAAGGAGAGTGACATTAAAAGACGCTCGGTCTGCAGCAAGATATTACTCAGACTCTAAGTGACCTAAAGCATGGGCAAAGCCAAGACATTCAAGTCCATCAATAACATGTGTTATCTGATGGAATCAGAGGGATGTTATTCATTATGAACTCCTGGAACCTTCCGAAACTATTACTAAGGATTGTTATTGACTGTAGCTAATCTATAGCCAAAATGCGACCATAGACATGACATGCTGACTCTGCTACATAAAAAAGGTAGGCCCCATGTTGCAAAACCGGTCCGGAAATATTTGGAAGCAGTTAAATGGAAAATTTTATAACCCACCCCCCACCTCCTCCCTCGGCGTATTCAATAAATACTCTTGTTTCAGATTTCCATTTGTTCCAGTCCATATAGTCGGGGTCCTTTCCGGAGAGTAAACTCCTCAAGAAAGTATCAAAAAATGGCTTTTGAACGCACATCACATCTCCATTTTTAGCTATTTTAATCTCCAATGAAGATCTATAAAAAAAAAGAAAATAATAAAGACTCAAAATAACTAAATTATCACTACTTTAAATCCTTCAGTTTTTCAGCAGTCCACACTGTATAAGTGCCAGCTATCAGTTGAGACAAAATGGCGACTGTCATTAAGTAACATAATTTAAATAGCAAATACCAAAACCACTTTTAGTATGAAAACTTTCAAATAATTTTTTTTCTTATTTTAAAAAGTTGTATTAGCAAATGTGTGCCTTGCTACTGGATAAAACTAAATCAAATAATAAAATGGCATCCATTTATAAATTTTTATTAAGAAGATTATATTAATCAATAAATTCGTCAAATTGTTTTCATACAAACACACCGGGTGGTAATATGACAATTACGAAAGCAGATGAGGCGCATTCGTATTTGTAAATGAAAAATGGCAATCTATTAAATAATTTGATAAAATGTCACTGACGTGAATAGGTGAAAGTGTCAAATACTACGGCAGAGTTCAGCTTCAAATGCACAAATATTGATAATATCGATGAGATTTTTCACCTTAATAATACAGTGCTATCTATGAATGCACACACAAACATTTTAATTCAAAATAATACTTGTAAACGGAAAAATTAACAATTATCCGATTTTGTTAAACATTACTGCTTATACGAATACTTTTGTTTTAAGGCAATCCAGTTTTTTTTTTTGCCTCTTTTACTATTCCAAATATTTTCTTTTAAATAAAATAAAAACTATAAATATAATTTTATCTATATCACTGCCAATAAATTAATGTCGATTATATTTTTTTTATACAAAAGATAAAAAAAAGCTTTTCTAAAACAAACTACACAAAATAAAAAAATTATTGTTAATTTTAGTACAATGTCTATTCGTTTTTAGGCAAATTTTCCGCAAAAATTTTATATTTGTAAATATTATTAATTAGATAATAAAATTTATATTAAAAATAAAATATCTCATTTCGAAAAAAAATATTGCATATAAAAAAAAATTCCATCTTGGATTTAATAGTATCGAAAAATAAGGAAACTGATTTCGCATATTAAACAATAATTAATATCACATTAAAAATAAATATTTCTGATAATTAAAGAAGTACAATAATTCAAAAAGATAAATTAATTTGAATCAGAGCGGAACATTTTTTTTCATAAGCATTTTTTGTAAAAAATTTTCTTAAAAATAATCGGTAAAAATGTTGTATCAATATTTTCGGTCTAAATTTTTGGTTAAAATTATTGGCAAAAATTTTCGGTAAACATTTTCGGTAAAAATTTTCAGTAAAACTTTTTGGTAAAAATTTTTGGTAAAACTTTTCGGTAAAAATTTTCGGTAAAAATTTTCGGTAAACATTTTCGGTAAAAATTTTCAGTAAAACTTTTTGGTAAAAATTTTTGGTAAAACTTTTCGGTAAAAATTTTCTGTAAAAATTTTCGGTAAAAATTTTCAATAAAAATTTCGGAAAAAAATCGGTAAAAAATTTCGATAAAGATTGTTTTGGTAGAAATTTTCTGTAAAAATTTTCGTTAAGAAGTTTCGGTAATAATTTTGCCTAAAAATGTTGGATAAAAATTTTCGGTAAAAATTTTCGATAAAAATTTTCGATAAAAATTTTCGGTAAAAATTTTCGGTAAAATTGTCGATAAAAATTTTCGGTAAAAATTTTTAGTACAAATTTTCGGTAAAAATTTTCAGTAAACATTTTCGGTAAACATTTTCGATAAAAATTTTCGGTAAAAATTTTTGGTAAAAATTTTCGGTAAAAATGTTTGGTAAAAATTTTCGGTAAAAATTTTTAGTTAAAATTTTATGTAGTAATTTTTGGTACAAATTTTCAGAAAAAATTCTCGGTAAAAATTTTCTGTAAAAATTTTCGGTAAAAATTTTCGGTAAACATTTTCGGTAAAAATTTTCGATAAAAATTTTCGGTAAAAATTTTTGGTAAAAATTTTCGGTAAAAATTTTTGGTAAAAATTTTCGGTAAAAATTTTTAGTACAAATTTTCAGTAAAAATTTTATGTAGTAATTTTTGGTAAAAATTTTCAGTAAAAATTCTCGGTAAAAATTTTCTGTAAAAATTTTCGGTAAAATTTTCAATAAAAATGTTAGTAAAAATGTTCAATAAAAACTTTCGGACAAATGTTCAGTAAAAATTCTTGGTAAAAATTTCCTGTAAAAATTTTTGGTAAGAATTTTCTATAAAAAGTATTTCCCAAAAAATGTTCTGATTAGAAATTTCTAAAATAAAATCGAAATAAGCAAAATTCCCATAATTTCTCTTAATCAAAATTATCTGCAAAAAAAAAAAAAAAAATAAAAAGAAAGAGGTACGATGATCAAAGTATTTATTCGAAAGATTAGATGCTTTTTTTCTCATAAAAAACGTGACTTTTGATTGATTGGATTTTATGTGTCAAATGGTAGCCACTCTTTTATTGTGAGACTTCATGCCATAACATATCAATAATCACGCATTACATTGAACATAAATAGTCATTACGAGATGTCCAAGTTTTTGCATACGTGTACAAGCAATTTTTTTTATCACTGTAAATAATCAATCCAGGTACATATATGCACATTCATCTAGCCTAGGTGTTTAGCTGTCTGCGCACTTGCTATAATATGAAAATTAAAAAAGAAAAAAAAAACTCTATTAAGCAATCAACTCACTCTCCCCTTTTCAGTATTTCATTGAAAAGGTGAGAGTGATTAGGTATTGTGTGAGTGGTGTGAGAGCATGGCATTATGTGACGTCTTTAAATTTGGTCATTATTGGATGAATTTAATGTGAAATAGATGATGTAATAAAATGATTTACAAGTTTATCGTGTAGAACATCTTTTTCTTGACTCAGATACCTGGTACGGCGCAGATATTCGTACATATGGATATTCGAAGGTATCTCAGCCATCTTCCACTCTAGTGATACCACAACCTGTCGAGGTATTACTTTTTTTTAAAAATATATTTTATAATTGCATATTCCATACCTGGCATCATTTTGCTCTACTCGCTCATTTTGTCTATCTCGCTCTGTTTTCACCTCATTTAGTTTTTTCTTAAATAATTTTTTATATCAGTTCACATATGTAAATATTGTACAAAAGCAGAGGTTTCATTTTTTTTTTCGTGTCTATTTATTGTGGATTTTTTTTCATGATGTAATAAAATACTATAATTTGGATATAAGCGTATACATATTTATAATTATTGCACACATACTCTCATTTTCGTAGACAAATTTTCACCTAGTTAGCATACGGTACGAAACCAAAAGTGTGAGGAGTAGTCGAGCAAATATATTTATGTATGCATGTATATCCGCACCCATATAATTATTTATCTACCTTAAAAATTGACTTTTAAAAAATATTCAAACCAATATTTTTTTTCAATACGTTATGAACTATTTTTTTATAAATCATTAATAAAAACTTCAATTTTTACGAATAATAAAGTCAGTTTCTTACAGAATTAACTCATTCAAATAAATATTAATTACGAGTATCTAATATCTATCATATAGAGTTAAAAAAGTGACTTTTATTTGGCTAGTTATATACAGTTTTTAAAAAAATTAATTATATGCAATAGCTTATTTGTAATGTCTTATATAATTTTGGGAATTTTTCTTTTAAATTTTATAGGTGATCGTAAATCTATGCCAACAGTAACACCGATACAGGGACCAATATTTGTTAAAAATGGAACTGTACCAGTAGTGCCATTATTTTCATATCCAACTATTAATAATGGTACATTAGTACAAATACCGGTAAGTTGAATTCAATTTTTACTTTTGATAGTATACAAATAATAAAATATAAATCCTTTAATAATTCTTTCTCGAAAAAGTCAGCAGAAAATTTCGTTAGAAAATTTAAGTGAACAATTTCAGTTGAAATTTTAATTGGAAAATTTCGGTAGAAAATTAAAGAAGAAATTTTTAGTCAAAATGTTCAGTCATAATTTTGATAGAAAATTTTGAGTAGATATTTTGAGTGGAAATTTTGAGAATAAGTTTTGAGTAGAATTTTTAGTAGACATTTTCAGTAGAAATTTTGAGTAGAAATTTTCAGCAGAAATTTCAAATTTAAGTCGTCGGAATTTTCAGAGGAAATTTTTAGTAGAAATTTACTGTCGGAATTTTCAGTGGAAAATTTAAGTAGTTAATTTCAGAAGAACTTTTCAATAGAAATTTTTAGTCGGAATTTTTAGTAGAAATTTTCAGTCGGAATTTTCAGTAGAAATTTTTAGTAGAAATTTTCAGTAGAAATTTTTAGTAGAAATTTTCAGTAGAAATTTTCAGAAATTTACTGTCGGAATTTTCAGTGAAAAATTTAAGTAGTAAATTTTAGAAGAAATTTTCAGTTGAAATTTTTAATAGAAATTTTCAGTCGGAATTTTTAGTAGAAATTTTCTGTAGAATTTTCAGCAGAATTTTCAGACGAAATTTTCAGGAGAAATTTATCGTCAGAAACTGTTTGGTAGAAACTTTTTGTAGAATTTTCAGTAGAAATTTTTTGTAGAATTTTCAGTAGAAATTTTTAGAAGAAATTACCAGAAGAAATTTACAGTCCGAATTTTCAGCAGAAATTTTCTGAAGAATTTTTAGAAGAAATTTTCAGTCGAAATTTTTAGTAGAAATTTTCTGTAGAATTTTTAGCAGAATTTTCAGAAGAAATTTTCAGCAGAAATTTACAGTCAGAATTTTTGGTAGAAATTTTCTATAGAATTTTCAGAAGAAATTCAGTCAGAATTTTTGGTAGAAATTTTTGTAGAATTTTCAGTAGAAATTTTTAGTAGAATTTTCAGTAGAAATTTTCAGTAGAAATTTTCAATAGAAATTTTCAATAGAAATTTTCAGTAGAAATTTTTGGTAGAAATTTTCAGTAGAAATTTTCAGTAGAACTTTTCAGTAGAACTTTTCAGTAGAACTTTTCAGTAGAACTTTTCAGTAGAAATTTTCAGTAGAAATTTTTGGTAGAAATTTTCAGTAGAAATTTTCAGTAGAACTTTTCAGTAGAACTTTTCAGTAGAACTTTTCAGTAGAATTTTCAGAAGAAATTTTCAGCAGAAATTAACAGTCAGAATTTTCGGTAGAAATTGTCTGTAGAATGTTCAGTAGAAATTTTTAGCAGAAATTTCAAATAGAAAATTTCAGTAGAAATTAATGGTCGGAATATTCAGGGGAAATTTTCAGTAGAAATTTTCAGTAGAAATTTTCAGTAGAAATTTTCAGTAGAAATTTTCAGTAGAAATTTTCAGTAGCAATTTTCAGTAGAAATTTTCAGTAGCAATTTTCAGTAGAAATTTTGAGCAGAAATTAACAGTCAGAATTTTTGGTAGAAATTCTCTGTAGAATTTTCAGTAGAAATTTTCAGCAGAAATTTCAAATAGAAAATTTCAGTAGAAATTAATGGTCGGAATATTCAGGGGAAATTTTCAGTAGAAATTTTCAGTAGAAATTTTCAGTCGAAATTTTGAATAGAAATTTTCAGTCGGAATTTTTAGTAGACATTTTCAATAGAAATTTTCAGCAGAAATTTTCAGTAATTTTCAGTAGAAATTTTCAGGAGAAATTTACAGTCGGAATTTTCAGCAGAAATTTTCAGTAGAAATTTACAGTCAGAATTTTCAGTAGAATTTTCAGAAGAAATTTTCAGCAGAAATTTACAGTCACAATTTTTGGTAGAAATTCTCTGTAGAATTTTCAGTAGAAATTTTCAGCAGAAATTTCAAATAGAAAATTTCAGTAGAAATTAATGGTCCGAATATTCAGGGAACTTTTCAGTAGAAATTTTCACGAGAAATTTTCAGTCGAAATTTTGAATAGAAATTTTCAGTCGGAATTTTCAGCAGAAATTTTCTGTAGAATTGTCAGTAGAAATTTACAGTAGAAATTGCAATAAAGATTTTCATTAGAAATTTCATTAGAAATTATCGGAAAAAGTTTTCAATTAAAATTTCTTTCCTTGGAAGTATTTTTTTAAAAGCTAATATACAAATGCATTATATAAAAAAAAAATACGAATTTGTGTTGCATTCCAACCGGATGAGATCATATTTTTCTCATCAATATAATAGGATTTTCAGAATTCTTTTCAAGGATTCCTTGGTTGTCAATATAGAAAAAAAAATTCCCGAACAACCGATTATTAATGATATTATGAGACATGATTTCGTGGAGACACCACACGTAGAGTCTCCGATATGAAGACTATTCAAGAAATATAAATTTGTACACACCCAAAATGTACTTGAAATGAATTGAAGTCAAAGTACCGGCCCAACAGATAAATTTAGTGCCAATAAGTAAAAGACCTCGAACTCCTTGGCAGCACAAGTTCCGCTTCCTCGTTCATCATTGGGCTATCGATCCCAGAAATTATTTCCACTATAACCGCAACACCGTCAATTACAAATGTGCTGACGTGGAAGATTATCATAATTATTTTAATCATAACAGCCCCATACTCCATACACCCTATCCAGGGTGAAATTTTTCTGGTATTGAATTCGTTTGTAGGAAGTTAATGTCGCCAAAAGTGAATTTAAATTATTCCAATGTGCAAATATACATCGAAGGTGAGAGAAATGCTCCTAAAAAAGAAAAAAAAAACTCTTGTTTTGGTGTTGCTTGTTAAGGTTTGAATTTATGCACAAAGAAGAGCGGAATTCGATGTTGCGTATTATTAAATTGAATTTTTCTTCTGCTTTATCTTCCTGCATTATTTTTTTTCTGATATCGCTTACGTTTTTCACCCACAAAGCTGACACACTATGTATGCGCAGTGCATTTTCATACAAATTAATCTCGTGTTGAGTTGAATTTATTGATATTCCAAAAGATGAAACCGCATCGAAATGAAATGACACCAAATAGCAACCTCTTCATCAGCACAATAAAACCAAATAAAATGCTATCATTTCGGCGTCAAATCATGCAATCACATATGCCATATAAGAAAATGTTAAATGGATTTTTTGAATAAGAAAATATTTTTTAATTTTTGTTGTTGTTGTAAAACATTACCTTCGACAACATATCCGTGAGAGAGATGAATTTTATATTTCAAAATCTCCTTTTTGTACGTACTCAAGGCAAATTATACATTGCTGGCCAAAAATATGCGACCACCGTGGTTTTGAGGGGAAAGTTAAAGAAAAGTCAGAAATCGAAATTAACAAGCCACAAAAATAATGTGTTTTTCAAAATTATATTAATTATGGAAAAGATAATTAATTAATTATTTATAAATGCTTAAATTGGACTTTCGTTGAAAAAGCCTCCATCGCGTTTGATGACTGCTTGTACGATCAACAACTAGGCATTCTGTCGATCAGTTTTTTTTATCGTATCCTTTGAAATACTATTTCAGCATTCCGAAAGGATTCTGCACAAGTCTTTTTTGGAGGAAAGACAGTATTCCTGCACTCTTCTGTCTAACTTATATCAAAATACTTTTATGGGGCTGATATCGAGTAGATTGGATAGGGAACCCCAAACCCCTCCCACCACACACACATACTTCTATCTAGCTCAGCCAATCAAATTTTAATGGATAGAAACCGTATGCATGGTATCTAGGACGCGGGCCATGATTAGGCCCTGCTTATATGCAAGGTATCTAGGACACGGGCCATGATTAAGCGCCATCACTATGAGGCCATTTGGATTAGGTGAAATCGGTAATTTGTATAGTATGTTAGGCTATTTAAAGCTACTAATAAAATAACCAGTTTTGAGGGAATCTTATTGGAAAAAAAATTTTGACTAAGGTAATCTTTCGTTAGAAAATGAGCTTGAACTAAGCTAGCGAATTGTATGACACTGTATTGACAGATGGCACGAGGGTGGTTTACGAAAAGGAAATTATGTTTGAGAGTAAAAATTCTGAGCAGATTCCGTGTCGAAAATTTTGATAAGGTCAATGGTTGCACACGTAGTAACCTTCACTACTTGGCTACATCGCACTGAAGAGTGCAATTGCCGCCAGGCTAGACATGTTCATAAGCATGCAGCAAGGCGTATTTCCGACTCGATGGAAGCAACATAGATTAGTTCTTCTCCCAAAAGGAAAGAAACCACCGGACGAACCAGCATCCTATCGTCCACTTTGCATGCTGGAATCGGACGGGAAGAACTTGGAGCAGATAGTGGCCGATAGATTGGAGCAATACATTGATCCTCAGCTCTCCGAATTCCAATTCGGATTCAGGAAGGGGAGATCGACCATCGACGCGCTGGAACTCGTCATGAGCATCGCAAAGGAAGACATCTCAGGAAAGAGATGGAAAAGCGGTTCCAAAAAGTATTGCCTCATTGTCATTCTGGACATCAAGAATGCGTTTAACTCGGCCCGCTGGGATAGAGTCTTGGAGGCTCTTGAGAACATGGGGGTGCCCTACTACCTACGGAGGATGGTCAGATCATACTTCTGTGATCGACTACTGCACTACGAGACGGAGGAGGGACCAGCGGAGCATGAGGTCACGGGAGGGATACCTCAGGGCTCGGTCCTGGGCCACTCTTGTGGAACGTCATGTACGACGGCATACTCCATCTAGAATTGCCGACTAACACAACACTCGTCGCTTTCGCGGACGACGTAGCGGTTGTCCTTGTATCCAAACACCTGGAAGAACTGGAAGCCGCATTCTCCACCACCATCCGGAGGACAAGACAGTGGATGACATCGGCAGACCTGTTTTTGGCGGAACATAAAACCGAGGCACTCCTTGTGACTAGCCGGAAGAAAATGGAGGCCATCACCATAAGAGTAGGTGACCACGACATCAAGTCGCTACCCTACATCCGGTATCTGGGAGTGGTCTTGGATGCCAGACTCAACTACAAGGAGCACATCTCCAGCGTCAGCATGAAGGCATCAGCGGTACAGGGCGCGCTCTCGCGGATAATGCCCAATATCGGAGGCCCCAGGCAAATCCGAAGGCGACTACTGGCAACTGTAGTTACCTCCGTCCTGTTATATGGAGCACCGGTGTGGGCGAAATCGCTAGAGCTAAAAACATACCGCAAGATAATGTCATCAGTCCAGCGGCTCTCAGCGATCAGAGTAGCGTTGGCATACTGAACGGTATCACACGATGCGGTCAACGTCGTGGCATCATGCCCACCCATCGACATCCTGGCAAGAGAGCGGGAACGCCAATATCGTAAGAAGAAGGAAGTGCGGCGAAAGGTACCATGTGAAGAGGAGAGACCCGAGAGTCTTCGCCTCTGGCAAGAGAGATGGGACAGCTCGACGAAGGGTCGAAGGACTCATCGGCTGATCCCAGATGTCACCAAATGGGTCACTCGCCTGCACGGGGAAGTCGGGTATTACATCACACAACTCTTGACTGGGCACGGATGTTTTCGGGCATACTTGCACAGATTCAAGAGAACTGACTCCCTAAACTGTCATCATCGCCGCGATGTGATCGAAGCTGCAGAACACGTGTTTTTCCAATGCCCCGTATACGAGGGGACACGGGCAGAACTGGAGAGAAATCTGGACCATTCCATCAGTCCAGGAAACATAGTGGAGTGCATGCTGAAGAGCCAATCGGCTTGGAATAGAGTTGCAGAGTACGCGGAATCTATCATCAAGGTACTTTGCTCCATATACGAAAAATAGGCCGCGAGGCTTCATAACATCAGGACAGCAATAACATCAAAAAGAACACCCCGACGAAGTAGTATTTACAAAGAGTGCCGCCGGGGAACCATCGTTCCGGGAGCAAGGTTAGAGGTGCAGATTAGGTTTTAGCGAGGAAAAAATCCCGCATAACTCGTCTGGCAGGTAGAAAGTCTTCCAGGCGAGTACCTTTTGAAGGTTTCCCCCTGTACCTCATTAATCTAAACTTAAAAAAAAACTACTTGGCTAGTTCTCCCGTCAGTTGATCGGTTGGGTCATTGCCCAAAATTCCCACATGGCCTAGACCCGGACGCAATTCAACAACTTCTGAATATTGTTATAAACAGGATCACCCTATGGCCCAAGAACGCCTTCAGGGACTGAATCACTGAAGAATATGATGTTTTGATGATTTGGAGTACCAACTGCAACTTCTACCGATATCTAGATTGTCCGTATCCCACCATAATATGGATTTCATCTTGAAGGGAAGATTTCAAAATGAAGTTCGCTGATGTGGAAGCTATCTAGCTCGATGGCCTTATCCTTGAAAAATAGAAAATGTTCAGTTCTTAATGATGGTTTCCGGACAGGATGAGGAAATGACGTGTGGAAATTGAGAGTAATAGTAAAGGTATCGCTTTCAAAAATAAGGGATCAGGAACAAAAGGAGAAGATGAGTTTCTTTTGCCACGAGGAATTTTTGTTGTTTTTTTTTAATTTTATAAACAGTCTCTGAATAATTTCAAACCATGTCAAGGATCGTTATCATGCTGCATAACGAATTTTTCACCAATTAACCAAAGTTATGATGGAAAAGCGTTGGGCCTTATTAAACGCTTAATGTTTAATAAGGACCAACGTCCTTGAAGCAACTCCAAACCGTATACGTTATCACATTGCTTAATGGTTAACACCACAGTTTCGGAAAATATTTTTTCTACCCCGCGTTAATTTGTCTTTTAGATCCAAAGATCTGGAGAACTGTCCAGCGTACATTTTTAAAGTCTACAACAGTCTGATTTTGATCCTTTAGTTTAGTTTTTATTACAGAGCGTAGTAATGCTTTTCAATAAATTGGAAATAGAAGTCTGAATTTTAACAGTTGACTTAGAAACGTTTAACCTTATTTAAAAGATAATCTCAACTTCAGATAAATTTCAAAATAAAAGAAATATACGAAATTATGGATTTTGAAAAATAGTTTTTATTGTAAAATGGCAAATAATTTAGCTGAAGTAATTTTGTAAAGATCAGCCAGCCTCTATGAACACAAAGATCTCAGTTTATTGTCTTTGCACATGTTAATCTAACAAAATAAGAGTAGTCACATTTAGCTAACTATTGAAATAAAATCAATTAACCTTTATTAAACTTTGTGGTACAATGGGAAAGTGCCCATTACCACATTGTTTCTCATATATTAACCTCATTTCGAAGGTTAATATGTAAATGACATTTTCTTAGTTCACATCAATGATGATAGTTTGTAATTTTCCACGTTATTCCTTAATAAAAAAATTTTATTCATTAAAACTTGAAAAATGTACAATCAATAAATGAATCGTTTTCATAAACTTTAACAATCATTGTCTACACGTAAGTCATCCTAATAAATTGGCTCTAGAACATGTGTAATTTCTCATAGCCCTTTCAGATTTATTGTGGTTATTGAAAATTTAAAGCGTTTTAAATGAGAAGAGCAAATAAATAGAGGAGTCTTTTCTGTTAACAGAATTTATCTACATTCTATATTATTAAATAATGCTTTTATTGGCGTAAATAGATTTTTAGTATTTTATATATTTTTAAAATACTAGTAACAGAAATAGTGAAATGTTTATTTTCTTATGCAAGATTTAAAATTGGTAATAGTTTTTTTTTTTGGTTGTACATCAATTTTATTGTAAAATATTTTTTGAGTTCGGAATAAGAGCTCTTTTATGAAAGTACATGGCTTACCAATATGCATTTAATTCCACACATGTTACAGACCGCATGTAGAATCTATTGTTTATATCACCATACAGACAATCGATTCTCAGAAAAGTACAGAATTTATCAATGTGCATTAGATTCCACATGATCTTAAGATCCCTCTGTGGAATCTAATGCACATTAGAGTCCATTTGGTTTATTGAATCTTTGTGGAATCTAATGTCTATCTCATTTCGCAATTCTCAAAGACTATGCAGAACGTCTGAGCTGCAGAAAAGTACAGCATTTATTAATGCGCATTCGATTCTGCGTGCTTTTAAGATCCCTCTGTGGAATCTAATGCACATTATAGTCCACATTGGTTGTAAAATCTTTGTGGAATCTACTGTCTATCTAACAGTGTAGATAAATAATATTTAAAGACAATACAGAACCTATGATTAATTAGTGCTAGCTGCAGAAAAAGTACATGTCTAAGCAATATGCATTAGATTCTATATTGGCTATGGACTCCACGTGGAATCTAATGTTTATCTTAATAGCATAGCCAATAATTTGCAAATGCTATGGATAAGCTTTGATTTATTAGGTTAAGCTGCAAAAAATTACATGTTTTACAAATGCAGATCCCATGTGGAATATAATATATATATAATAGATTCCACATCCGCTAGATACTCATGTGGAATTTAATATGTATCTCACAGTACAGACAATAAATTCTCAAAGCCTATGCAGAGCTTATTCTAATTAATTTTTCCTAAGCTACGAAAAAGTACATGATTGATCAATATGCATTACATTCCACATGCATTAAATACCCCATGTGGATTCACATATTTGTGGCACTGAGCAAACAGATAATTCTCAAAATATATGCAGAACCTGTGATCAATTAGTCAAAACTGCAGAAAATTACATGGATTACCAATGCGCATTACATTCCACTTGCTCTTAGATCTTTATGGGGAATCTAATGTACATTAGACTCCACATGCATTACAGACCCCATATGGATTTTGATATATATCTCACAGTGTAGACAAATAATACTTAAAGGCAATGCAGCACCTCTAATTAGTTAGTCTAAGCTGCAGAAAAAATACATGGCTGATCAATATGCATTAGATTCTATATTTCCCATGAACCCCATGTGGAATCTAATGTTTTTCTTAATAGTGTATACAAACAATGTTCAAGGGCTTTGAAGAAACTCTGATTTATTTGTTTAAGCTGCGGAAAATTACATGTTTAACTAATGAAGACTCCATGTGGAATGTAATACAAAATAGATTCTACATTCGCTATAGACCCATGTATAATCTAATATTTATCTCATCGCGCAGATAATCAAAAATGCAATATTTATTTTAACTCATTATTGTAACCTGCAGAAAAGAACATGATTTGCCAATGTGCATTATATTCCATTTGCTTTTATGGACTCTATGTGGAATCTAATGTACATTAGACTCCATATCCATTACAGACGCTATATGGAATTTAATATTTATCTCAAAGCTTAGATAAATAATACTTAATGTAGTACCTCTGATATGCTTTGTGCCACAGACCCCATGTGAAATTTAATGTCCACATGCTGTTAAGATCTCATATTTAATGCATATTATATTCCACATCTATAACAGATTCCTTATGAAATGTAATATTTTCTTAGAGTGTAGACAAACAATTTTTAAAGGCTATGCAAAAGCTATAATCACATTATGATTTCGTAGATGATTTAAGGTCTTAAAGTGACCCTACAGTATACACTATTAAAAGTATATGATGTGGATCATGTAAAAAAGTAAACGAAACTTTCGAAGAAAATATGGACAAACGAACATAAATAATGACAAGTATAACTACTTATTAAAATAATTCACATTATTGATATCATTTTCAAAGATTCAATAGATCTAAGTTAATCATCACTTAAAATCCTTGTTCTATTCTGTATTTAAATACTATAATAATATAGACTTTTCTTCTTTAATATAATAATAGCTTAGACTAGGATAAGGTCTTCGCCTTAATTTTTGATAAAATAAAGTAATTTTTTATAGGACAATTAGTTTGGGAACCAGTTAATTGCTTGATTTATGCTTATAATAAAAAAATTAATTTATTACCAATAAATTCTATTTTGTCTCATACAAAATTACAGCACACTCGAAAAAAAAGAAAGAAAATTTATCAATAATGCCAATTATTTACATAAAATTATAAAATAAATTTTTATGAAAGTTTTACATTGTAATTTTAATGATTTCTTGTACGAAATTTAGTAGTGAAGAAGTCGAGTTAACCGATTTCACTTACAAATCAATTCAACTCAAATATGGTAATTCAGATAGTATCGAAGAGATGCAAAAATAAAACAAAAGATATAAATTAACATCTCTTGGACGGTATGCAGATAGACTGCATTCGCGTGCGTAGTACTGCATCAACAATTCCATGGAGTCTTGAGAAGTCATTAGGAATGCGTCAGGGAAACACATTAAAATGCAAGCATGCACACGCAATATCGCAAGAGGAACATTTTTGGCTCTTCTTCAATCAATTTCTTCGTTTCTCAATTTTTTGTCCATGTTTTGTACAAATAAATTGTTTTTTTTTCTCGAAATTTCCTCGTAATTTCGCTATTTTGTCTGCATTAATTGAATAAATACCTTTAGTTAAAAATTAAATAAGACAAGTGGCGAAAATATTGAAGAAGAAGAAAACAAATGACAAAACTGATAGTATCGCGGCGCTTTTATATTGTAAATATAAAAAATGTGATGGCTAAAGACCATAACGACTAGGCTACTGCATTTTACTGCCACAACTGCTGTAGTAATGTTCGTTTTTTTTTCTCCAGACTCTACCAACAACAGGCATATATATATGCAAATGTTAATAGTATAAAATAATCTACATGCATTCACCCAAAGTATCAATTTTAGTTTGAATATAAATAAATCCATCCTGAGTGACATGGAACGTTGTGTATTGAGCGCATCGGCTATTTGGGCAATTAAAGTGCACAGAAACTGAGGAAATATTATGAATAAATTATAAATTTTCCATGCGTCTCAATAAAGTGTTGTTATGCCCAGCACAATCAATTCCAACGAAACTTTAATCTTTCTAGCAGTTGCCTCTTATATAGCAACATGCAATGGATTATCCAGTCTGCATTTAATCGTATGTTCAGGAAAACGAAAGGAAACATTAACTTTAGGTGTAGGAGTATGTACAATATTCATCGCGGATAGTCTTTGATTAACATCAACACCCACTACCAATAGAATGAACACAAATTTAGCACGGTTCTACTAAAATGCTATTCATTGAATGGAGTTGTTGACTTCATTACTGAATAGACAGCGCAACATGTTGACAATAGAGATTCGCTGCTCTGCAACATTTGGAGAAGACACCGCTATCACACTATTACTTAGGCTGCAATACACGTAAATTCTGACATTGACACACTTTTTCGGAAATGTTTATTTCTCTCGAACGAAATCAAAATTGAAATCGTAATCGAAAAAAAACAACAAAATTATGTAAATTAGCGTTAAATTTTTACCAAAAAATTCCAACACTTCGATTCGATAAATGCGATTCAACGTTGAAATGCTGTTGAAACGTGCATAACTAAAGCATTTTTTCCATCACTCACGTTAACAAAAGCTACAAAAACAGCATTGCCGTTGAAACACATAATCATATAACAAATTATATAGAACTGAGTACTTTTACTGAACATTTTTTATAAGAAATTTTCTTCTAAAAATTTTTATAGGAAATTTTGTACTGAAAATTTTTATAGGAATTTTCCACTGAACATTTTTATAGCAATTTTCCACTGAAAATTTTTATAGGAATTTTCTACGGAAAATGTTTAAAGGAAATTTTTCTACTGAATATTTTTATACGAAATTTTCTACAGAATATTTTTATAGGAATTTTACTACTGAAAATTTTTATGGGAAATGTTCTACTGAACATTTTTATAGGGAATTTTCGACTAAAAATTTTTACAGGAATTTTCTACGGAAAATGTTTAAAGGAAATTTTCTACTGAAAATTTTTATAGGAATTTCCACTGAAAATTTTTATAGGAATTTTCCACTGAACATTTTTATAGCAATTTTCCACTGAAAATTTTTATAGGAATTTTCTACGGAAAATGTTTAAAGGAAATTTTCTACTGAATATTTTTATAGGAAATTGTCTACAGAATATTTTTATAGGAAATTGTCAACAGAATATTTTTATAGGGAATTTTCGACAAAAAATTTTTACAGGAATTTTCTACGGAAAATGTTTAAAGGAAATTTTCGACTGAAAATTTTTATATGAATTTTCCACTGAAAATTTTTATAGGAATTTTCCACTGAAAATTTTTATAGGAATTTTCCACTGAAAATTTTTATAGGAATTTTCCACTGAAAATTTTTATAGGAATTTTCTACGGAAAATGTTTAAAGGAAATTTTCTACTGAATATTTTTATAGGAAATTGTCTACAGAATATTTTTATAGGAAATTGTCAACAGAATATTTTTATAGGGAATTTTCGACAAAAAATTTTTACAGGAATTTTCTACGGAAAATGTTTAAAGGAAATTTTCGACTGAAAATTTTTATATGAATTTTCCACTGAAAATTTTTATAGGAATTTTCCACTGAAAATTTTTATAGGAATTTTCCACTGAAAATTTTTATAGGAATTTTCCACTGAAAATTTTTATAGGAATTTTCTACGGAAAATGTTTAAAGGAAATTTTCTACTGAATATTTTTATACGAAATTGTCTACAGAATATTTTTATAGGAATTTTACTACTGAAAATTTTTATGGGAAATGTTCTACTGAACATTTTTCTAGGGAATTTTCGACTAAAAATTTTTACAGCAATTTTCTACGGAAAATGTTTAAAGGAAATTTTCGACTGAAAATTTTTATATGAATTTTCCACTGAAAATTTTTATAGGAATATTCCACTGAAAATTTTTATAGGAATTATCCACTGAAAATTTTTATAGGAATTTTCCACTGAAAATTTTTATAGGAATTTTCCACTGAAAATTTTTATAGGAATTTTCTACGGTAAATATTTAAAGGAAATTTTCTACTGATAATTTTTATAGGAAATTTTCTACAAAAAATTTTTATAGAAATTTTACTACTGAAAATTTTTATGGGAAATGTTCTACTGAACATTTTTATAGGAATTTTTCACTGAAAATTTTTACAGGCATTTTCTACGGAAAATGTTTAAAGGAAATTTTCTAGTGAAAATTTTTATACGAAATTTTCTACTGAATATTTTTAAAGGAATTTTCTACGGAAAATGTTTAAAGGAAATTTTCGACTGAAAATTTTTATATGAATTTTCCCTTGAAAATTTTTATAGGAATTTTCTACGGAAAATGTTTAATGGAAATTTTCTACTGAATATTTTTATAGGAAATTTTCTACAAAATTTTTTTATAGAAATTTTACTACTGAAAATTTTTATGGGAAATGTTCTACTGAACATTTTTATAGGAATTTTTCACTGACAATTTTTACAGGCATTTTCTACGGAAAATGTTTAAAGGAAATTTTCTACTAAAAATTTTTATACGAAATTTTCTACTGAACAGTTTTATAGGGAATTTTCGACTAAAAATTTTTACAGGAATTTTCTACGGAAAATGTTTAAAGGAAATTTTCTACTGAACATTTTTATAGGAATTTTCTACGGTAAATGTTTAAAGGAAATTTTCTACTGATAATTTTTATAGGAAATTTTCTACAAAAAATTTTTATAGAAATTTTACTACTGAAAATTTTTATGGGAAATGTTCTACTGAACATTTTTATAGGAATTTTTCACTGAAAATTTTTACAGGCATTTTCTACGGAAAATGTTTAAAGGAAATTTTCTAGTGAAAATTTTTATACGAAATTTTCTACTGAATATTTTTAAAGGAATTTTCTACGGAAAATGTTTAAAGGAAATTTTCGACTGAAAATTTTTATATGAATTTTCCCTTGAAAATTTTTATAGGAATTTTCTACGGAAAATGTTTAATGGAAATTTTCTACTGAATATTTTTATAGGAAATTTTCTACAAAAATTTTTTATAGAAATTTTACTACTGAAAATTTTTATGGGAAATGTTCTACTGAACATTTTTATAGGAATTTTTCACTGACAATTTTTACAGGCATTTTCTACGGAAAATGTTTAAAGGAAATTTTCTACTAAAAATTTTTATACGAAATTTTCTACTGAACAGTTTTATAGGGAATTTTCGACTAAAAATTTTTACAGGAATTTTCTACGGAAAATGTTTAAAGGAAATTTTCTACTGAACATTTTTATAGGAATTTTCCACTGAAAATTTTTATAGGAATTTTCTACGGAAAATGTTTAAAGAAAATTTTCTACTGAATATTTTTATAGGAAATTTTCTACAGAAAATTTTTATAGGAATTTTACTACTGAACATTTTTATGGGAAATGTTCTACTAAACATTTTTATAGAGAATTTTCCACTGAAAATTTTTACAGGAAATTTATAGAGAATTTTCTACTGGAATTTTTTATAGGAATTTTCTACGAAAAATGTTTAAAGGAAATTTTCTACTGAATATTTTTACATGAAATTGTCCACTGAAAGATTTTATAGGAATTTTCCACTGCAAATTTGTATAAGAATTTGCTACGAAAAATGTCTAAAGGAATTTTTCTACTGAATATTTTTATAGGAAATTTTCTAAGAAAATTTTTTTTATAGAAATTTTACTACTGAAAATTTTTATGGGAAATGTTCTACTGAACATTTGTATAGAAATTTTTCACTGAAAATTTTTACAGGAAATTTATAGGGAATTTTCTACTGGAAATTTTCAAAAGAATTTTCTACGAACAATGTTTAAAGGAAATTTTCTACTGAACATTTTTATAGGAAATTGTCCACTGAAAGAGTTTAATAACATTTTTAATTGGAAAATAGTTTCTTGGAATTTTTATTTTAATCCAAGCGTAACATATTAAAATTTATATCAAACGTGAGTAGTGTTAAATCCATAAAATATTCATTTACGTTGCCTATACGAAACTAAACAATTTTTATAGGAATCAAAATAATACTGCATGTTACCGAACATAAGTATCCGTTCAGTTTAGCGAAATTCTAAGGTGCATTTTAATACTCCTGTCAACCTAAATATGACAATCACTCATTTTAAGCATATGCATTAATAACAGTAAACCTGAGTGTATTTACTTTAGAAATGTAATTGCAAAGTAACCTATTTGATTAGACTGACCTTCATCAACTCAGGTATTGTGAAAACGGTGAACTATAAGATGCTGAGTTTTTGCTTTTAAAATTGTATTCAGATTTGATTGCATAAGTTCGACGTTCGGTTTGTTGAGTAAAGTTAGATCACGATAATGTTTATATGCAAGCAGATTTGTTTATTCTAAAATGCTAAGAGGATCAACAAGGTTAGTATAGGTAATATGCTGTAGAGCTGACAGTCAGAATCACGATTTTTTTAAAAATACGAGCAATTTGGCTATAGAATGAGTGATGGATCACGCCTTATTCGTTTCAATTGCAAACATTATTATGCAAATATTCTAGTCCCGTTGCACATTAATATATTGCACAATTTTGGTAATCAAAATAATAATATTCTGTTTTATTAATGGACCATCTTTAGTTTGCATAAGAAGCTGCTACTCCTTCGCAATCCGTAATTCTCGCTAGAAAACCTTTCTTTGAAGTTGGACGTATATCGCCCTCACCCAACATTTTCTATTAGTTAACTAGTCTCATCCACCTTGCCAATCATGGTATCGTTCATCCTTATTCACGGCTTTGTTTCCTGAAAATTTCTGCAATTATACACGACTTTGTTTCCTGAAAATTTCTGCCAGAAATTGTCAGTGAGAATATCTGCTAGAAATTTTTACTGAGAATATCTGCTAGGAATTGTAACTCAAAATTGCTGCTAGAAATTTTCACTGAAAATTTGTGGTAGAAATTTTTACAGACTATTTCTGCTAGAAATTGTTACTCAGAATTTCTGCTAGAAACTCTAACTGAGATTTTCTGCTAGAAATTCTTACTGATAATTTCTGCTAGAAATTTTTACTGAAAATTTTTGATAGACATTTTTACTAAGAATTTTTCCTAGAAATTTTTACTGACAATTTCTGCTAGAATTTTTTTTGCTTATAATTTCTACTAGAAATTTTTACTTAGAGTTTGTGCTAGAAATTTTCACTGATTGTTTCTGCTATAAATTTTTACTTAGAATTTGTGCTAGAAATTTTTACTGAGAATTTGTGCTAGAAATTTTTACTGTAAATTTCTGCTAGAAATTCTTATTAAAAATTTCTGCTAGAAATTATTATTAAGAATTTCTGCTAGAAATTCTTACTGAGAATTTCTACTAAAATTTATACTGAGAATTTCTGCTAGAAATTTTTACTCAGAATTTCTGCTAGAAATTTTTATTGAAAATTTGTGCTAGACATTTTTACTGAGAATATTTGCTAGAAAATTTGACTAATGTCAAAAATTGATCTGAATCCGGAAATTAAGATAGTATTGTGACAATCGTCTCTGACTTTTAATCTGTTTTCATTATAAGTTTATGTACTTTACTGTAAGTGAATATTTACTCTATGAGTTTATTCTGAATTAGAGAATTTCATATATATTATTTTATGGATTCTATTGCATTAAAATCGATATACTATTGTATATTGAAATTCACAACTATGCTGATTTGAATTTGTGTTTTGCAAATTAAGAAGTGTTTTGTCTGTCGTATCATGTTAATTGATTGTTTTATTAGGCAGGAAACTGAATAAATTGACTATAAATTATTTTATTCAAATATGACTTATTGGGTGGTCGACTTAGTATATTTTTTTATTCGGTATCATTACCATTTGCTATGCAGATTTGTTCAAAAAAAAAGTGAAAGAAAAACAATTATTTACGAATTAATTTTTAATATATACTGTAATTTATGGAGAATGGGAGGACTGGATAGGCGTTTGAAAAGGTTGGTGTATATATTATTTAAGTATACTTTTATTTATACTATAATTTTTATTGAACTTCTATTCATTTAAATTTTTACCCTGGATATGCTATCATAGGCGGATTTAAAGTTGATGAAGAAATGATGGATCTAATTTTTTTTTTTAAGTGATATCTGCCTTCTTGAGTATTGAACAGATAATGCTAAGGTGGCAGTCATTGGGACTATACTGGGACCATTAATTGATGAACCGTTCAGTGCTGACTTGTAGCTCTTCAGTCGACAGATCCCTTTTGTTCTTTTCTCGATACTTAGTACCAGATTAGCCTTACATCCTTCTCACAGCTAGGTAAAACTTCCGCGCCTATTACGGTTGCTCAGTATATTTTTCGATTCTCTCAGATATTTTTCTTTTATCTGTGAAATCCTCTTTTACACTTCGTAATTCAAAAAGTGAATTTACACTTCGTAATTCATGTACACAAAAAGGGAATTTACAATAATTCTATGTACACTCGCGTTCTCTGGAAATGTAGCATTGCTCGGTATGCAGCATTTTTTTGTACTATTGCTCGCTTGCAATCATCATAAAATCAGCCATTCAAATTCTCTTTCTTTTACACCCGCACTTCTGATCGTTCTTAGCGCAGTTTCAGTAAGAATAATTATTATCATTTAAAGCTAGTCTTAAGTGTAAGAGTCTAAATGACATTGAACTTTTTTGTAATATTTCTTAATTTTTATGAATAAGATTTTCTTCAAAAAAAAAATTTATTAAAAAAAAAAGGTTTCAAAAAACACGTGCATACCAAAAAAAAAAACTGAAAAAAATTGGCGCCATTCATTTTCTTTGAAAATATAGTTTCAGGTTTTGACACATTTCACGTTAAATTGTTCAGGGTCCTTTTTTTTTTTTTTTTTTTTTTTGGTGATCTAAAAGTAAATAAAAAACCATTAAAAAAATATAAACTATATTCTCTTTAATGTATTTATGTGTATGTAAATAATTTTCTAGGTGTTCAATTTTATTTTATTTATATTAAAATTACTTATAAAAAAAATTCCGTAACAAAATTTAAAGAGTTTTTCTCTTATGCGAGTATGTAAATATTTTTATAGGCATACGCATACATTCATAGCTTTAAAGATAAATTATAATTTTTATACTCTTTTAATAGTAGATATGTAAAGTAGATAAAAATAAAAAAAATAAAACAACAAAACAATACTAAAATGTGTTAAGTATGCTAGTGTAAAGGCATAATAATTAACAACATCGAAAGTGAAAGCTGGCATACTCGTGCTTGTGTAGAGAGTCAAGTGATAATTACAGAAGCTTTTAGAGCTTTTGTTAATAAATCGCATTGAGTTTTTTTTCTATTTATATTCAGATTGAATGATAAAAAAGGAAAATGAAAATATTTAAACTTGCCAGAGAACCAGATTCTTAGTGTACCCGTATCTGATTTACATTTTTATCTGAAAGAATTGAACGAAGAGTTCTATGACCTCGTCAAATGGAATTTGGTACGGGAAATCCCAGGAATTTGAATGGGCGGCACTATAATACGAGTATACAAACGAACATTTATCGAGAGATATTCTCAGATATGACCTATCTTTTTTTATTGATTTTTTTCTTTCCAGTCCGATTTCAAGGTAGCTGAAAGTAAATATTTATGAACATAATATCTAAATACGTATACCATATATATGCATATAAATTCTACTTTTATTGTATTTTCATAAAAAGTGTTTCTTTCAGTAAATTTTTTCCACATGAGATACTATTAATATACTATGATTCAGAGGTTATCTTTTGTGTACAATATTTGGAAATATTTGCTAATATCTATAATATTAGATAAAGTTCAATGGAGTCATTTGAATTTTAATATTTTCCTTTTTATTGGAGTTGTTTTGTTGTTTTTGTTTTTTTTTTGTTGTTATCTTTCTGGAACGCCTTTTTTCGTTCAGGATCTTTAGACAAACAATCATAAAAGTTGAAATAAAGAAAATGAGCTAAAAAAAAAACTTTGTGCTCAAAATTTTATGCTATTTTCTTATTTTTAAAAATGAACATATTGTAGATAATTGTATGAGGTGCTAGTCCGGAAACTTTTGGCGACAATCGGCACACGCGTACTATATAATAGACTCTGATCGGTATTTCCAAAAGAATGCGGATATTATGATAGAATCGTGAACAGAGCAAAAATATGCCGGATTATAATCAAACTAAAGTGAAAATTATCTGCAAATAAGAACCAGTTTTAGATATTTTTGCCAACTGATGTGGTTGTTTCGAGTCTTTAGATTAAGCAGAAAATTAAGTGTGTGCTTTTTCCATATATTTTTCGTATGTGGGTATATACGTAAATGGTTTATATTTGATCCTTTTTACAAAAGATGATTATGTTCTCTTTCTATAAATTAATCAAATTAGAAAAAAATAATACCAAAAACTTTTGAAGAAAGATCCTTTTAAGATTTTTTATAAATCTAATTTCAATTTATAATCTTTTTGAAAATTTTTGAAGGGTTATCCAACTTGTGCTTTCGCAAGTAAATTTAAATAAATTACATTTAAAATTCAATAATTTTTATGTGAACTGATATTTTGCTATATTGTATAAATTTTGTCATTAAATATAGTAAAATATTTTGAAATGATATCATCTAAAACATTCACCAAAATGATTTTCGTCGTTTTTGAAATAATTTTTTAAGACTTTTTCGCACATTTATAACTTTCTAAAGTTTGAAAATTATCTGCGTGAACATAATTTTTATAAAACTTTGCAACAAAAAAAATTTCAACGGTATTAAGCTTTTAATTTAATATTAAAAAATACTTTGCAAAATCGTTGAAAAATTCAATGATCTGTGAAACAAATTGATAGAACCTAATCTCGAAATAATATGTCCTTTGGGAACTTTATGCTCAATAAAGCCAGAATTTGTAATGTTTTGTGACTGTACGATGGTCATTCAACAAGTACTTAGCCTACAAAAGAAAAACGAAAATTTTGGAAAGGTGGCAATTTATTTTTCCACATAATCTCCTTCAAGCTCGATACACTTGGCCCAGCAATGCTCTAACTTTTTTAACCCGTCCAAAAAATACATTTTTTCGAGGGAAGCAAAATAGGTCTCCGTGGCGACGATGACCTCCTCATTCGACCCAAATCTATTCCCGACGAGTGATTTTTTCAGGTTTGGAAACAAAAAGTAGTCACAGGGGGCCAAATCTGGAGAGTACGGTGGATGGGGCAGCAATTCGTAGCGCAATTCGACCAATTTGGCCATGGCCTTTTTTCTTCGCAAAGCGGGGCCGCTTTTTCTTCAATTCGACGTCAAATTGGCCCAATAAGTCAGCATAGTAGCGCCCCATGATTGTTTTACCCTTCTCGAGGTAATCGATGTGGATCACACCTTGTGAATCCCAGAAAACGGTGGCCATCACCTTTCCGGCCGATCGAACAGTCTTCGCCTTCTTCGGAGCACGTTCGCCGGGTGAAGTCCACTGTTTCGACTGTTCCTTGGTCTCTGGTGTGTACCAGTGAATCCATGTTTCGTCGACGGTCATGAAACGACGCAAGAACTCCGCTGGATTGCGCTGAAACAGCGCCAAACACGTCGCCGATGTGGTCTCACGGTTGCGCTTGTTTTCCGGTGTGAGCAAACGCGGCACCCATCGCGCCGACAGTTTTTTCATGCCCAGTTCTTCGGGTAGAATATGATGCACCGTTCCTACTGCGATTTTTGTGATAGCAGTTCCATCGGGCGGTGAGGCTAAGCACTTGTTGAATGACTCTCGTATACGGCGCCATTTTTTTGACACCACATTTGGTTTAAAGTAAACTCTTTAAGTTCAGATAAGAAAAATGTTGTTTATAATACGGACATAGAGGTCAGAACAAATACTGGCCAATGACACCTTCTGATGAAAATGCACACCAAATAGTCACTTTTTTCGGATAAAATGGATTTTTTTTTTTACAATAATTTGCGAATTTTTAAGTAATTTGCTTAAATAACGCCATTCAAAGTGTCTTATTCCAGCACCAAACTGGTGTTATCTTTTGACCAATTTGAACGCATTGTTTTGTTATTAAACTTTTCACAATATAAAATGGTAAATTTTATTCCAAACAAATTTGACCTTGAATAATATATATATTTGACAGCTGTCAAATGACATAGCTATACTTTCCGAAACCAAAAAATATTATTGTATAACCCGGTGAGTATATATGTAGATATTTAAAAAAAAACTTCTTCTAATAGGTATAAATTTGTTGCTGTAATTAAAAAAAACGGTTTTTTTCTCTTCACTAAATTATATTTAACATAAATATAGCTTAAATTAAATAATATATAATTTAAGCTTATATGGAAATTTATCTAATGAACACCAAAAAAAAAAAAATTGAAAAAAAAAAATTACGAAATTTGGAAAAAAAATTACTTATAAACCAGAATAATATTAAATGCGTGCGATTTGGTTTAAAGATTAATTATATCATTAACTTTAATATTATATATATTTTTTTTTCATTTGGGGGGTATATAGATATTAAAAAAAATATTTAGAAACAGAAGAAAAAAAATACAGACTATTTAGTTTTCAAATTAAAGATTTATGCAACTGGCGTCTATGGATTTTTTCCCGTCTGGCAACTTTTCTTTTTTAAAGTTACTACAAAACAAAAAAAAATTATACAAAAAATGTAATAATTTTTTTTTTTATTTGGATTTAAGTTGTTGGCTCTTATTTTATTTTATTATTTTTTTTTTCTTTTGATAAATGAAAAACAGGTTAACATATTTTAAATTAAATCTATACTAAAACGTTGAGTAAAAATAAAAACGACCTCTTGGAAAAAATTTAATAAAATGGAAAAAAAAATATTTTTCTTCGTTTGGTATCGCATTTAAAGAAAAAGTGTAGCATTTTTGAAGCAACGAGAGTCACTTTAATGTTGTGTAGGTGGTGCTGTAGGCACTAGAGAGAGGGTAACTAGAGCAATAAAACAAGCAACAGATTATGGTGTCATTTATTTTATACATGGTAATAACATATATTTATCAATCAAAAATCACTTAAATAAGGGATGATTGAAACTAGATGTGTACATGGTAATAACTAACTTTTTTCCAAATGAAATTTAATCCAGGCGAAAGTTATTTTAACTTTTTTTTAATTTTTTATGATAACGGTTATTTTTATAGTAATATTTGAACTTAAATAAAAATTCCTAAAAGAATTTTTTTTATCTAACAAGATATTATATATAATATCAGGACTAAAGAGCATTTAATCTTAAAAATGGTTATAAAAATATTCTAATTATTTCCCTATAAAAAAAATTATCACTAAATTTAATATACTAAAATTTTTATTAATAAATTATAGTAGCTTTAACCAAATGTATAGATTTAAATTCGATTTAAATAGTTTGACTTTAAATCTGACTCAAATTGACCAGATTCCATCACGACTTTAAGCTTTAAAATTTTACATAAGCCAATACACTTTCAAATGTCTCCTAATCATTTGGAATATATTATAATATTTTTATGATTATTTTCTTCAATTTTATAAAAACGAAAAATATTTCAAATATTTTAAATATTTCACTATACCAAGCCATATTAGTAATAATAATAAAAAAATATTTTTAAAAATCAATTAACAAAAAATAACTTGAAATAAAAATTGTTATTAACAAGAGAATCACTATCATCTTGAATCCTATTTTATTTTTGTTATCAGCATTTACAAATGTTATTTTCAAAAAATTTTTTAAGCTTTATTAGAAAAAAAAAATCATACAAAAAATAAAAACAAGAAAAAAATATATCATTAAAAAATATACATAAAAAGAAATAAAAAAAAAAAATGTTGTGTAGAAGAAAAAAACTAAAGATAAATCCGACTACTAAATCTGAGTATCTGAGTAGACGTCGTCGCAATGTCAACGGAGTTTGTAAGTAGTTGAAAAAAGCCCATCTTCGTTAAAGTTTCGCAAAAGTCAGTCATTGGCCGTCAGTCGTTCGAAAACCGGTGAAGTGATTTTTATTTATATTAAAAAATTTATTTTTTGATAAAAATTTACGATTAAATTATTGTTCTTCTTTTAGTTATTGTTGTAAACAATAAAGTTTATAGTTTTTTATTGTAAATAAAATTAATATTTTACTATTCAAAAAAGAAATATTATTTTAAATAAAATAATTAATTAAAAATGATTAAAACGAATAGTTTTTAATTGTCTTATAAAAAATATTTAGTAAATAAGTAAGTTTCTCATTAAAACAAAAGAGATGATTTTAAATATAAAAAAGACTGAACATTATTTCGTAATAATAGTAAGTAATTTTTGAATAATTTTTAATTAAAAATGCAATTTATTTTTATAATGAAAAAATTCATATCGAAAAGTTCATCAGTTCAAATTTTATACGCTTTATACCATACGAGAAAAACTCTAGTACATCCCAGAAGAAAACTTTCTACTATTCTAGTACATTTTTTCTATTTATAATTTTTTTTCGGTGATTTTTTAAAAAATTCTTTTCGTTAATTTTAAATTTATTCTTCAATATATTTTTGAAAGAAAATTATATTTTTTTCTTGTACAATTTTGTTTTTACTGACACTTTTTCAATATTTTATTGCTGATCATTTTAAAATTCTATTTGTTAATTGTATGGATTTTTTATATATGAAAAGTTTATCAATTCGAATTACAAAGAATTTTAATTGCCAACAAATTCTACTTTCTCTCGAAAGAACATTATGTTCTCTTCTAGTACATTATTTTTCGAACTGGCACTTTTCCGATTTTCTATTCACGATTCTTTTTAAAAGTCTATTCGTTTATTGAAATTTTTTCTCTTATATATAAAGTAGTCAACTCATATTAAAAAAACCTCAGAAATTCAAGTTTTATTTACACTCTAGTTTCCATATTCTAGGACCTCTTCGAAAATATTATATACATTTTTGTTTTTTGTTCGAAAAGTTCACCAATTTAACTTTCACCACATTTAAAAAAAAAAAAAATTCTACTACCTCTCAGAAAAAAATTATTTTCCTCTTCTAGTACATTTTTGGTGTAATGTATATAATACTTTTGGGATTCTTTTAAAAAATTCTATATATTAAGTGTACTTTTTGTTTATTTTTTCTATTTTTAATAATTTTATTTGTTGATCCCTTTTAATATTCTATTTTTCAATTTTAAATTTATTCTTCTTCGGAAGAAAATAATATTTTTTTCTATTACAATTTTGGTTTTATTTTATTTTAAAAATTCTTTTTGTATAGAAAGATCATCAATTCGACTTGCATGCCATTTTACTTGTGATACCTTCAGAAAATCTACACTTCTAGTACAATATTGTGGTTATTACCAGTTTTCAAATTTTTTATTGATGATATTTTTAAAAATTCTGTTTAATTATATTATATAATTGAAAAAATTCAATTACCTCTCGAATAAAGATAAATCTTTTCTTCTAGTACATTTTTGGTTTAACTGAAACTTTATGGATTCTTTTAAAAATTCTATCTTTTTAATATATAATCAATTCATATCAAAACTTTTAACTATATAAGAGGAAACTCTAGTACCTGTTGTAGAAACATTATCTTTACTTCTAGTACATTTTAATTTTTTACTGGAACTTTTACGATTTTTACTAGTAGTCCTTTAAAAAATTCTATTTTGTAATTTAAAATTTTTTATCTGATATATAAAAATGCAATTCATATAAAAAAATTCACCAATTCAATTTTCACCTCATATTCTATAAGAAAAAACTCTAGTACCTCCTCGAAGAAAATTATCTTCTTCTTTTCTTCGCGTACAATTTAACTTTTACTGACATTTTTTGATTTTTTTTCTGGTGATCCTTTAAAAATTCTATTCGTAAATTGTAAATATTTCGTTCATATATATGAGCAATTTTTCAAATTTATCTTTTATTGCATTTTGCATACAAAATCATCTAGTACTTTTCGTTAGAGTATTATCTTCACTTCTAGTACATTTTACTTTTTTCTAATAATTTTTCGATATTTCATTAATAATCCTTTTTAAAAATTCTATTTTTTAATTCTAAATTTTTTTCTCTAATATACAACTATATAAAAAGTTTCGATTAGTATGTATTTCTCGTATTTTCGTAAAATAATTCTTAGCTCGATTTTTTCTAACATTAAATTCGTGATATATTATTATTATTTCAATCAACAAATTTACCTATTGTTGGCATTTTATTTAATCTAAAACAACATATCAAATAGATCTAATATCAATCTTAGAATAAAATAATACTGTTTAGTATATCACGAATTGTTACTGTTTAGTATATCACGAATTGACAAAAATTAATTCAATTTTGTTGAAATTGATCATTTTTAAATGTTCGTCTTTTGAATACAAAATTCAATTTGGATTATTTATTTTTATTGGATTTGATTTTTATTTATTTTCATTCAATTTTATTCTATAAAAATAGAACTAAAGATAAATACTAGTATATAATAATTATAATAAAATATTGTTTTAGTTACAATAATATTTCTAGTAAAATGCTGATTATAAATCTCGTCATGGTACTCATAAATATAATCTTTTTACACTATTCTTTTATATAAAATTAAAAAAAACATTAATGATTTTTAGATGCGCAATAATTTATAAGTAACCAAATAAAAAAATATATTTTTAAAAGTTATTTGTATTTTTTTTTTGTTACAAATAAAAGTTATTTGTAAAGAAACAAATAAATTTTTATGTTTTTCTTGATGGTTTAGTTTTTTTTTTATAAAAAATATTACAACAAATTTAAAAAATAAGAAAAAATATTTATAATTATCTTTTTTAAAAGTTTTTTTTAAGAGTATATAGAATTTTTTTTTAAACTTTTCCCTTTTTTTCAAAAAAGCTTCTGTCAAACCTAAAAATTGGTTCTTTTTAGTTCCTGGCTTTTGAAAAAATTATAAAAACTTATCCGATTTTTAATAAAATTTTAATTCTTTTTTTTTTTGAAAAATATAGTTACAGAATTAAGTATTAATTGAAAAAAAAATTAAAAAACATACTCGAATTTGTCTTTATTGAAATTTTACAGAAGCTTTTCCGAAACTTGAAAGAACTTTTTTGCTTCTGCAAAGTTTTTTGAATTTAAAAAATAATTTTCTAAAAGCTTTCCAAAATTTTCAACAAACTTTTAAATTAAAAAAAAACTTTTTTTAAATTTAAAAAAAAATATTAAATAAGAAAGGGAAATTTTTGCTAAATTTAATAATCCAAATTTATAAATTTTTTTTTGCAAACCTTGATCCTAGAGACCTTAGAGAATAATCTAAAATTTATAGAAATTGTTTCTTAACAATATTTTGAATTTTCTAGTACACCCAATCAAATAGGCTATTTAGAATAATTTTAATAGAAGTGCTTTTAGGCTATTTAGAGAACATAAGAAACAAAATGCAAAGAATTAATAAAATAATGACTAGAAGCGAAGCAATAAATTTATTTGAAACTAGAATTGGTAATTAGAATTAATAATGTTTAAGCAGAAAAAATAAACAAAAAAAAATTCTTAATATGTAAACTGCGTAAAATCCGACATTTTATTGGACAATATTTTTTTCGTGTGTGTGTGTTTTTTTTTTTGATTCTTAATTTCGTGTCAATTTTGAACACGATCTTTTTAGTATGCAAGACAATATGAACAGTTGCCAGACAGAAGAGCTCAAGTTAAAAGGTATTGTTACCGGACCGATTGACTATCTTTTGACGTAACATTTTGCATAATATTATTTATTTTAACTAAATTCGATACCGAACAAAAAATCGATCGAATTTATTGATTGAATATTAAGAATTTTGGATTTTTTTTTTGTCTGATTACGGACACAAATTTGAGGTTTTTTTTAAGTTTGCTTGACACTCAAAAAAAAAGTTGCGGTGAAATGAATGAATTGCGACTATGAGTTCTTGTGGGGGTGGCTATATTTTTTATGGTAAATATTTTTAAGAATTAAAAATAATTTGTGCAACCATTTTTACGACAAATTTGTCTAATGCGTTACTTTTTATAAGATAGTAGAAATTTAGTTTGTTAGTCCTGGATAGCCAAAAAGTTTTTTAAAGACAATCCATGCTTGCCGCCAATCTATCAAAAAAAAGTTAGAATCAGAGAGTTAGGATCTTTTTTCCTTCCATTTTCAATGGTAGATCCTGAGGCTCCTTCATCAGTAATAAAGAAAGAAGCAAGACTGCGGTGAGTTGGAATCATCGTATTCTTGACATAGCCACGTGGAACGAAACAGGTCCACATTCGAGGATGTCGATTATATCTTCTACACTGTCCACGTTTTATCGAAAGCAATAATAGTTTTTGATTTGTTAGCTTCCTTTAATTTGATTGATAGATGATGTACCCAAAATGTGAACCACGAATAAGTCACATGAACTATGATCTGAAAAAAGAGGGGTGGTGCCTCAGTTATTTTCGATAAAAATGGTTGTTTGACGGATCATCCAAGTGTTTGCAATATATTCGATCGGACATGATAAACTGTTTTTCAGAGCCTTTTAATGATTCACTCATTAGCTTCAATGCCGATCTCATCAGAGCACTCAATTGCATAACATTTTTATCAGTTTTCAATATTAAAGGCTGCGTTGAGCAAGATTCGGCTTTAACTGTCGAATTTAGAGTGGAAGTCCGCAATGTTACCAGATCACTCCCAGGCATGTAGCCAGTGTACTTCAAAATAGTTTTCATGAAACGCCTAACTTGGAAGCGGGAGGGTGGACATCACTTGAAGAGGGAGCCTTCGTATTTTACACATTTTGGCCGGGTGTAGTCGGACTTTATTATCGTCTATCTAAGGTCATTAGACTAAAAATATCCATCCATTTTTTAGGCAGAAATACATACCATAGAGACAAGCTATATTTAAAGCTCTTTTCTCATTTAATTTCCAATCAAGTTAGTTTAGGATATCCTGACGGTCCTAAATTAGCTAGATAGAGACAACAAAGTCACTTTAACAGGTCATGAGGATATTGAAGGTAATGAACAAACAGACAAACTTGCCAAATGGGGAGCAAATACTCCGTTCATTGGACCAGAACCTTTGTATGGCTATTTAAAGACTCACCTGGGGTCCATTATAGAGCCCTGGGAACGCGGACCTTAAAGCTCACATTGGGGTAATTTCCGGGATATAAAACACTCTAAATACTTTATCGTCTTTTCTAAAAAACGTAGGCTATTCACTGGCCTACTCACTGACCATTGTCTGTTAAGATATTATCTTAATAAAATAGGAAAACCTGACACTACGAAGAGGATGAAACGTCGAAGCACCTACACTGCAATCGAAATGCTATTACCAGCAGATCCGGACGAAATTTCCCGACTACCAACCAATATGATAGTGGGGTTCACTAAAAGCCTCAGTATTCCTATTATATGAGTTAGAGTTTTTCACTACAAAAGACCTTATAAGTCGAAGTGGTTTTGAGATTATGTGCCTCTTGCTCTCCTCTTTATTTTATTATTATTAAGCTGGTATGCTCCCCGTGAAATAGTTGATACCTGACAGTAGCCCCATGGGGAGATTTTCCTGAAGAACAAGGTAGTAGGGCTCGGTATCTCTATAGTGTGTCTCGAAGATTTCGCCCTTCTTAAGATAAAAAAAAATAATAATAAATTGAAGAACAAATATTTAGAAATAAAAAACTTAAAAAAAAACAATAACATTCAAAAAGGATTCCGAATTGTCAAATATTAAATGTAAATTAACGGAAAATGCGCCCTTCTAAATCGATGTGTAATGAAAGGCAAAATAAAAACCCTCTTGAAAAATTCGAATTTTACCTTAAAGAATGTAAAGTATAAATAAAGGGTTTTCGAATAAGAGTGATATGATTTCTTTTAAAAAAACAACACATTAATTGTTAAGGAAATTCAAATGTTATTTATTTAATATAAAGTATAATTGATACAATTAAGTTCTAAATAAAACATCATTCAAATGGCCTCCACAACTTCTTTTGCAGGAATAAATTCGATGAACCCAATTTTTGAGCACTTTTTCCACTTAATCAAGTCGTATGTCATGAATAGCACGTTCAATATTGACTTTTAAAGCTTGAAGAGAGTTTGGTTTATTGCTAAAGATCGATGACTTCAAATAACCGCATAAAAAATAGTCTAATGGTGTTAAATCACAACTTATTGGAGGTCATTCAATGTCACAATTTCTTGAAATAATCGAATCTCCAAACTTTTCTCGCAATAATTCGGTTGTTGCACGTGCTGTGTGGCACGAAGCCCCGTCTTGTTGGAACCAGATCTTGTCAAGATTAACTTCTTCCAATTTCGGCCATAAAAAGTTGATTATCATCGATCAATACCGCTCTCCATTGACAGTAACAGTGTTACCAGCTTCATTTCGAAAGAAGTACGGACCGATGATTCCACCAGACCAAAAACCACACCAAACTGTCAATTAAGGTGAATATAATGGGTGTTCATGAATAATTTGTGAATTTTCTTCGTACCAGAATCGACAGTTTTCTTTATTTACCGCACCACTCAGATGGAAGTGAGCGCACGAAAAGTTGCAATTGCAGAACGATTATTTTGATAATAAAATGTAATAATTCGTAAAAGTTGTTCTTGCATATATCTCTTTATGATAAAATTGTAAACATTACTGAATACAATGAAAAAAAAATATAGATCATGACGTATTACAAATGGCCGAAACATTACTTAGAAATCATATCACTCTTACTGGAAAACCCTATATGAGACAGGTGAGCTCAAGCTTTTGGTATGTTACGTAAATAAAGTTATAAGCTTGAAAAAGTCCAAAAAGATGGAAAAGTTTATTAAAATATAAAAGTAAAAATTATTAAGAAATTAAATTAAAAAGAAAAGAAGTTCAATAGTTAGAAGAGGGCCTAATATTGGTTAAAGAAAGCATTATGTTCGGATAAGTGAACAGGTAGAATGAATGGTTTTTTTTGTGCTGTATTTAATTTTTCTTTTTATTTTGTAAATATTTTTTTTTAAATTTGAATTACCCAAATAAATATATTTAACTAATATTTGCTATAAATTCATATTATATCTTTCTTATGGTAGAAAACTTTTTTATCTATTCGCATTTAATACAAATAATAAATAATATTTATCAGCAATTCAATAATATTTAAAAAAAAATCGAATTCATTAGCTAGAAAAACATTTTAAGAAAATATATTTTATTTATAATCTAAAATTAATTACAGTTATTAGATACTATATTGGAAATTAATTCATAAGCTATTATAGATATAAGTTAAGAATATGCTGATATTTATGATGATACGAGTACGTAAAATATTGGTAAGAATTTCAACATGTCCAGCAGACATAAATATGTAACAGTGTCTACACGTAGTTATTTGCAATATCATTAATGACGAAAACATGTAAAAAGCTAAATAAATTCAAAGTCGTGACTGGAACTGTTTCCTTGATATATTTATTATTATTAAACTGTATCTACGACAACAAATTGAACTTACTCTATGACTGACTACTCCTTACTTTGGTTAAATGTTTTTTTAAATAATTTTTTCCTTTGTAATTTTACATTTTATCTATTTTATTACAATAGTAATTATTAATAAACTGATATTAAATATTCTAAAATATTTTTGATATTTTAAAAAATTTTATCATTTATAAAATATCATATAAATTTTGTATTATTGTAAGAAAACCATCATTTTTACCTAAAACAATTTATTATTAATATGCTGCGAGTATGTTTGGAAAAACAAAAAAAAATATATTTGTCGGTAACTCATTCATAAGCACTTTTATTCCATTCACAGTAGATACTGATCAATCGATGAGATACTTTAATTTTTAGTAGATTTTTTTTCTATAAACTTTTTCTATATAAAATATTAATAACTTCAATAGTAGTAAAGTTCAATGGAAAAAATTTTTATGAACAGGACACACCTTTCATTTTACAGTCAATCATTGGAATAAATTTTTTTTCACTAGTTGAATTGCTAACAAATCAACAGCCTATTTAGGTACGCCTAAATTTTGTCTATGATATCATGAAATAGTTTGTGTTCTTGTGTTATTGATCTTGTCAAAAGTCACCCGGATATATCAAATAAATCAATAAAATTTTGTAAGTTACTATAAGATACTTGGCGCCTAAAACATTAGTTTTTATTTATCATAGAAAATTTATTGATTAATAAGCAGAATTATAAGATAAATTTTGAGATTAAAAATTTCACACCATATAAATTTTTAGTTTTCATTAATTTTTTGTATTCGGTATTTTAATTGTAGATAGAAATATGATAAAATAATTCATTTTTATTTAAGCAGAATTCATAGACAATTTTTTTTTTACCGAAAATTTTTATTGAAAATGTTTATCGAAGATTTTTATCGAAAATTTTCATCGCAAATTTTTACGGAATTCATAGACAAAATAATTTTTACCGAAAATTTTAAACAAAATTTTTGCCGATAATTTTTACCGATAATTGTTATTGAAAATTTTTGTCGAAGATTTTTATCGAAAATTTTTATCGAACATTTTTAAAATTTTTTTTAACAAAACCTGTTGCGGAATATTTTTCACTAAAATTTTTGCCGACGATTTTTTCCGAAAATTTGAACGAAAATTTTGCTAGACAATTTTTTTCAAAAATTTTTACTGAAAGTTTTTACCAAAAATTTTTACAGAAAATTTTACCGAAAATTTTTAATGAAAATGCTTACTGAAAATTTTTAATGAAAATGTTTTTACCAAATATGTTTACCGACAATATTTACCCAAAGTTTTACTGAAAGTTTTTACTGAAAATTTTTAATGAAAATGTTTTCCGAAAATTTTTAATGAAAATGTTTCCCAAAAATTTTTACCGACAACTTTACCGACAATTTTTACCTAAAATATTTACTGAAAATTTTTATCGAAAATTTTTATCGAAAATTTTTATCGAAAATTTTTATCGAAAATTTTTACTAAAAACTGATACAAAAAATTATTACCGAACATTTTTAAATTATTTTTTAACAAAATCTGTTGCGGAATATTTTTAATTAAAATTTTTGCCCAAGGTTTTTCCCGAAAATTTTGACAGACAATTTTTACTGAAAGTTTTTACCAAAAATTTTTACCGAAAATTTTACCGAAAATTTTTACCGAAAATGTTTACCGACAATTTTTATTGAAAATGTTTTTACCAAAAATTTTGACCAACAATCTTTACCCAAAATTTTTACTGAAAGTTTTTACCGAAAATTTTTACTGAAAATTTTTTCCAAAGATTTTTGTCGACAACTTTACCGGGAATTTTTACCCAAAAATTTTTACAGACAATTTTTTCCGATAATTTTTACCGAAGATTTTTGTCGATAAAAATTTTCGGTACTTGTGAAAATTTCAACTACATTTTTTTTCGGAATACTCGTAATATGATACTATTTGAATCCTTTACTAGAAATTTGTATTGAAAATTGTAGGTCTATATTTTGACTGAAAATTATAACTCATGATCACTGATATTCTACACGATTTAAGAAAATAGAATTCTCAGTCAAAATATAGACCTACAATTTTCAATACAAATTTCGCTTTTCCATTTAGTACAAGTGGAGTAATCAGCATTCATCAATAAGGCACCAACTTCCAAAAGAAAATGAAATAATTGAATTTAAGAAAACTTAATCATTTCTTAAATAATATGAAAAATTGTTTAAACAAAAAATGATATATTGACAGGTGGTGAAAAATTTGTTTTCCTCTAAAATATTAATAATTATACTTAGTTGTACTCTTTTTGTGCAAACTATCATTTATCAGTGATACTCGTACCTAACAAGACTGTAGGAAAAAATTGCACGTAAAAAAATTTAAGTTATAATAAGTAATCAAAAGTTCATTTTTTATTTTTAATAATTTCGATATTTAAGTGAGTGGCAAAAATATGACCGTCCAAAAGATGGAAAATAAATAAAATCTGTCAATTCTGTCAAGAAAAAATTTAATTAAATCGAGAAGGGAAAAATACAAAACAGAAAAAAGGGTTGAATGAAAATGAAATTAACAACAATGGATGATAAATAAGGTTTTCTTTTGAAAAGATAAATTGATGTGTAATTTCTTAGGTGCTTTATTAGTTTCTGAAAAAAAACGCAAAACATGGAAGTACAGAGAGACATTTACTATAGTCCACATATCCTGTTAAGATTAAGGAGTATGTATTAGTACGTAAGATTGTTGAGTAAATATGCTTTTCGATAACCTTCAAGATGGCTGCCACACCCCTTGAGGCAGCAGCTAATTTGCCCAGAATTTTACCTTGCACCATCACATTCTCTCCAAGGCCGCCTTTCTCCTTTCAGTTGATGCTCTCCGTTCATCCATTTTACTTTATTTATATTTTGTTTCTTTGTATTTTTCGCCAACTTTGCAAAATATTAAAAATTGTTTATTCAATTTGAATGGTCTACGTTTCCGTTACTAATTGCCCAGAGGGCTTAATGAAGAAAATCAACAACAATAACAGCCAAACGGGAGTAGTCTTACTGTTAAAACAAAAAAAAATTACCTGTACGTGCATATTATTCTACTTGAACGGATGGAAAATAAAAATTCATTCAATTCCCATTATTGCTAAGCTGTTCATCTGAATTTTTAACTTTTCCGAAACTTTTTCCGTGTCACGATATCTTTTTTTGTAATCTTTTGTAAAACATTTCAAAATGAATTCAAAATTAACAAAGTGAGTGTATGCAACATAAAAAATTAATAAAAAATCATAAAATGACATAAAATACTTGAAAATGTACAAGTTCAAAAATTCGATCACTTTTCCTTTATTTACGTAATGGCCGCTCACTTTCATAATCACTGCCTACTGACCGGGGAGATATTTTTAACTTTTTCTTAATGTAAAAATTTATTTTTAAATACCAATATTTTATAATAATTTATATCAATCAGTAGAAAAAAAGGTACAGTCGACAAATATAGACATTTTTATGTACAACTCGTAGACGTTAAAGACCTATTGCGACCGATAAGCCGATCGCCAAATGTTTACGTTCGTCTGCCGTTAAACCGTCTAATTGCTAGTTTTTTTTTGCTGAAGTACTCAAGTCTTTACCTATAAATATGTATCTACCTATGTATAACTATTTATATAGGTACAAAGGAAAACCTGTTCCAAGATCGTTTTACCGAAATTTGTAGCGTGACTTAAACGCATCTACAGGCGCCCTAAAAGTTCCCTTGCGGCTTTGATTTCTCGCTTTCGTTGCTCCACTGTCACATATGTTACGGATCATTGAAAGTGAACATGAACCTGTTATTTTGGCGTTTAACGGTAAGACTTTTAACACTTCTTAAGAGTACAGTACCATAAAAAAGTCTAGGTTTATTTTTAGGAAAGTATTTAGCAAAATTTTTTTTTAATTTTTCAGAAATACTAAAAAGTCGTTTTCAAAAAATGTACCAGTTATTATGGTAATCTTTTGAAAACGACTCTTTAGTATTTAAAATATATTTGAAAACTGAACATTTTTACAAAACATTTTTACTGAAAATTTTTACTGAAAATTTTTACTGAAAATTTTGACCGCACCTTTTTACTGAAAATTTTGCATGTAAATTTTTACTGAAAATTTTTACTGAAAATTTTTACTGAAAATTTTTACTGAAAATTTTTACTGAAAATTTTTACTGAAAATTTTTACTGAAAATTTTTAATGAAAATTTTTACTGAAAATTTTTACGTGTACTGAAAATTTTTACTGAAAATTTTTACTGAAAATTTTTACTGAAAATTTTTACTGAAAATTTTTACTGAAAATTTTTACTGAAAATTTTTACTGAAAATTTTTACTGAAAATTTTTACTGAAAATTTTTACTGAAAATTTTTACTGAAAATTTTTACTGAAAATTTTTACTGAAAATTTTTACTGAAAATTTTTACTGAAAATTTTTACTGAAAATTTTTACTGAAAATTTTTACTGAAAATTTTGACCGATAATTTTAGCCGAAAATTTTTACCCTAAACTTTTACCAAAAATTTTGAGTGGCAATTTCTACCGGAAACTTTTTTCGGAAATTTTCACCGAAAATTCTTAGAGTAAAGTTTTACCGAACATTTCTATTAAAATTTATAATCGAATATTTTTAACGAAAGTTTTTTTTGCACATTTTTTACCAAAGATTTTAAGTGGAAATTTTGACTCAATATTTTTACTGAAACTTTTTACTGTAGATTTTTACTAAAAATTTTTACCGACAAGTTTACCCGAAAAATTTTATTATTTTTACCGAAAATTTTTACCACAAAATTTTTTTTCACAATTTTTATCAAACATTTTATTTCATATTATTTTTTTGTTATATTTTTAATAAAATGTTCCTTTTCCAAAATAATTCCTTATATGTATCTTTTTATTTTTTTCAATAAAGGACACTTTCTTGTCCTTTTTTCGTTCTTATAAATGCAATTTTTTTTTTATAATTTCATATTTGTAAAAATACGAAATGTTCGAATATTTAGCATTTTCATTCCATAATTGAATTAGTGACTAATAAATGCTTAAAAATATCATGAAAATTTCAATTACTTATTTTGAAAAGAAATCATAAAAATTGAATGAAAAACTCTACATCGACTTCCCTTTTCATATGTGGTCGGTTGTTCAAAGTCAAATTGTCACCACAAAGAACGTTCCAAATTTTTTCGATTCTCCATTTTCATTTGGTTTTATTAGCTGCATATAAACTGCAATTTTCTAAAATAATGCCCATGCCTGAATGGCTTTCATTTTTCTTCTCGGTGCGATTTATTTCTTTAATTTACTTACACGAAATATGTTCCAATAAGACGATCGTAAATTGCATGTGCATGCAGTCGCCAATTCGATTGTTTTTTCATATTGTAAGTGAATGTGAAGCAGTTGCAAAATTTTACAACAGCTTTAATGGCGAGCATGGCACAAATTACAATTTAAGTCGAAATTTTTTTTAATCTTAAATGACGTTTTGTTGTTATATAAAAAAGAGTACGATTTATTTTAAAATAAGCCACGATTACATTTATACTTTTATGATAATTGAGAAATTAATTTTTTTATGTTGATTTTTACGCATTTTTTGGAAAAAAACAAATAACGAATTTTAATTAAAAATTTTAAAGTGTACCGAATTTTTAGATGAGTTCTAAAATTAAAAACTAAACTCAATTCATGGCTTAAGTAGATCTGGTCAACTTATAAATAATAATTCCATAATTTTGAATACTCATCTATAGTGTAAGTCTGCACTATAGACACGTACACATACATACATTATGGGGTATGTACTATACACAATTTAAATTGAATTCAGTTATTTAAAAAATGAAAGTAAAATTTTATTTCATTTATTGTAAAAGGCTTGAAATTTTAATTATGACCAACAGATACTGTCTGATATTAATACTTAGTGCTCGTATAATGTGAATACCTTATTTTTATGGCATTGTGGGATTTTTATATTTTTTGTGGATGAACATATTGCGAATTGGGAATGTACATAATTGCAATGACCCAGTCGGTCAAGTAAAGTTTCTACAGATTCACATTCGACATAAAAATGATACAGTAAAATTACGGGTTTGGGACATGAACAGATCCAACTTAGAAAACTATGAACTAAGAGCGAATATATTTGAATTTAAAAAAAATATTATTTTCTGATTAAAAATATGATAATTAAAATACAAAGTTTATGTAATTATTTACAATTAATTTTCAGATATGGTGGACAGCTTTATCGGTTGCCCTAGGATTAGATATACGAGGTGATATTATTCGTGGTGTGCCATGTGTTAAACGCTATCATCAATTATTTTGTCCAACGGCTGGTAATAGTTATCCCATGTAAGTTGTTCTTATAATTTCTATGAAATTTTTACCAAAAATATTTTTAAATATTTATTAAAAAATTCTATTGGAAACTTTTACTGAAAATTTTTATTCAAGATTTTATAAAATAATAACGGAGGAACAAATTTTTGTAGGCAATTTTTAAATGCTTTCCTTAGGAACAATTTTTTTTAATCATTGCATAACATTTTCCGAAAGCTTTAAAAGTTTAAACCGATAAGTTTAAAAGAAAATTTTTACCGAAACATTATTTACGACATTTTTTACTGACAACTTTTACCGATAATTTTACTGAAAATTTTTACATAAAATTATGAACGAAATTTTTTTGACAAATTTTCCTGAACATTTTTAACCAAAGTATTTACCAAAAATGTTTACCAAAAATGTTTACCGAAAATTTTTACCAAAAATTTTTCGAAAATTTTTACCGACAATTTTTACCGAACATTTTTACTGAATAATTTACCGAAAACTTTTACAAAAAATTATTAACGACATTTATTTTGACAATTTTTTCTGAACATTTTAACCCAAAGTATTTATTAAAAATTTTTACCGAAAATGTTTACCAAAAATTTTTACCAAAAATTATACGGAAAATTTTTACCGACAATTTTTCCGAAAATTTTTACCGACAATTTTTACCGAACATTTTAACTGAACATTTTACCGAAATTTTTACAAAAAATTATTAGCGACATTTTTTTTGACAATTTTTTCTGAACATTTTTACCCAAAGTATTTACTAAAATGTTTACCAAAAATTTTTACCGAAAATTTTTACCAAAAATTATACGGAAAATTTTGCCGACAATTTTTACCGAAAATTTTTATTGAAAATGTTTGCCGACAATTTCTACTGAAAATGTTTACCCAAAGTATTTACCATAAATTTTTACCGAAAATGTTTACCAAAAATTTTTACCGAAAATGTTTACCAAAAATTTTTAAGAAAATTTTTACTGAAAATTTTTCCTATAATTTTACCAAAAATTTTTACCAAAAATTATACCGAAAATTGTTACCGACAATTTTTATCGAACATTTTACCGAAAATTTTTACAAAAAATTATGAACGACATTTTTTTGACAATTTCTCCTGAACATTTTTACCCAAAGTATTTAACAAAAATTTTTATTCAAAAGGTTTACCAAAAATTTTTACCAAAAATTATACGGAAAATTTTTACCGACAATTTTTACCGACAATTTTTACCGAATATTTTTACCGAATATTTTTTACCGAATATTTTTACCTATAATTTTACCAAACAATTTTACAAAAAATTATTCACTACATTTTTTTTTGACAATTTTTCCTGAACATTTTTACCCAAAGTATTTACTAAAATTTTTTACCGAAAATATTTACCAAAAATTTTTACCAAAAATTATACGGAAAATTTTTACCGACAATTTTTCCGAAAATTTTTACCGACAATTTTTACCGAAAATTTTTACCAAAAATTACTAACGACATTTTTTTTTACAAATTTTTCTGAACATTTTTACCCAAAGTATTTACTAAAAATTTTTACCAGAAATGTTAACCAAAAATTTTTACCGAAAATTTTTACCAAAAATTATACGGAAAATTTTTGCCGACAATTTTTACCGAAAATTTTTACTGAAAATGTTTGCCGACAATTTCTACTGAAAATGTTTACCCAAAGTATTTACCATAAATTTTTACCGAAAATGTTTACCAAAAATTTTTACCAATAATGTTTACCAAAAATTTTTAAGAAAATGGTTTAATGAAAATTTTTCCTATTGTTTTACCAAAAATTTTTACCAAAAATTATACCGAAAATTGATACCGACAATTTTTACCAAACATTTTTACTGAACATTTTACCGAAAATTTTTACAAAAAATTATGAACGACATTTTTTTGACAATTTTTCCTTAACATTTTTACCCAAAGTATTTACCAAAAATTTTTATTGAAAAGGTTTACCAAAAATTATACGGAAAATTTTTACCGACAATTTTTATCGAAAATTTTTACTGAAAATTTTACCTATAATTTTATCGAAAATTTTTACAAAATATTAAATCTTTTTGACAATTTTTGCTGAAAACTTAAACCGTAAATTGTTTCCTGAAAATTTTTATTCAATATTTTCATAATAAAAAATGCATAAAGAACGGTTTTCATGAAAATTGTTTTTTGTCAAAACTTTCTTTTTTATGCATTTTTAATTTTACACACAAATATTCGATAAACAACAGAAATATTTCTCCTCAAGTGGACTCAATTTTTTTTTCAAAAACTGCAGCAAATATCTAAAAAAAATATTTATTTCATTAAATTATTAGAACGATGATGATATAATACCAAAGCACACCCACAAAGTTGATTCTGATTTCTTCATGTTAGAGTCTTTTTTGAAATATTTTTATTATATCATCTTACCTTGTCTAATAAAGCATGCATCTATTCATATTTAAAAAAAAAAAAATTAAAAAAATGTTAGAAGAAATTTTGCAGTTACACATATTCTTAGACACCTTGGATTTATGCACTGTCGGAAATAGCAGAATTATTTCAAATGATTTCTTAATAAATGCACTCACATAGTTAGTACATTGATTTTACTAATTCGAATTTTTATTTATTTATTATTTTCTACGTTAAAATCCATTGAAAGGCACTGTGAATGTATACCGATTAAGATCGCTTGTTCCATTTCGGAATAGAACATGCAATTTAGAAGATTTCAATATAAATATGGAAGGACAACCTGCTCGTTAACACCTTGTTTAGGCAATTTTTATTTTATTCTTCAAGTAAGGAAAAAATGAAAATAAAAAAATATGATGAATGTTAGTCTCTATCTATGATGATGCTGTCTTACGAGATGCTGAATCACTTTTACTATCGGTCCATCTGCTCGTTAGTATTACTCGATCGTTGATGTTTCGCTATTATTATGATTATGATTATTATTATTATTGTTATTATTACCGGTATTTATTTTGTAGATGATACAGGGAGTACAGGTACAGGTGTGTTGTTCACCGTTGAACATGGTCTACTAACAACAATACCCGTTTGGGTAGATTATACGAGTTTCTTAACCTTTTGGCATATTTTCTATCAGCGATCAGTAGTCGTTATAGGTTAGGTAAGAGAGCGAATCACATCGTAGCGATTAAATAATTGCCTAAGAAGCTGATAGTTTTTTTTTCGGTTCCATAGAACCAAAATGAAACTTCTGTAAATGGGTTTTGTGGAATCTCTATTTTTGTAGCGCCTACGATCTACAGTCACTGACCACATCTCACGTCATCGATAACGTTGCATAGTTGGCTGACTACGTCATCGTTCGTGTTCATCATCGGCGCGACATTGACGCGTCTCTTCTGCTCTGTAGTACCTCTGATGATCTCTATGCAAATTGTACGATTTCCGGTTTACTGTCCTCAGTAAACTTGTTCTGAAATCCAAGTTTTAATTTTCATTCAAAAAATCTCAAAACTCTTTTTACAGATGATTCTGTTATTGTTGTTGGTGTTGTAATTATTTATTATTAGAGCTTTTATTACTCGTATTACATCTGGTTTTTGTTTTTATTTTATTGTTATTATTTGCATTTAACTGCTTAGCATCTTATGTCATTCTTATATGTTTAAAGACTTTAAAAAAAAAAACATTATGATATTGTGCAATATTTTTATGATATTTTTATATACCAAACAATATATTTTTATGGGAACTTTTACGCTGGCATACAGATTTTTATAAGCACGCGCACATACTTGTTGGTACGTATTGATGTGGAAAAAATTTATGCGAAACCGTTTTTGACTGCAATTTTTCGATTTATATAAGCCAAAAAGATCGATTTTTATATATTTTAAGGAAGTTTCAAAGTCTTTTAAAAAGTTTTTAAAATTTTTTTTTTTACATAAACACACATCTGTAAGAGAGATTGGCAGCTCAGAAAATTTGCTTAGACTGACAAAAGTAACCATGGCTAGTAAGAGGGGACGAGTAAAAGGAGCTGAATCATTTTTAGAGCCATTTTACATTCACAATGGTCTCCGGTAGGAAGATGCATTTTGGTACGTTCTTTTTAATCTGGCGCAGGAGAAAGTATTTTAGGACTCAGTAGTAAGCCTAGAAGTCTGTGTAGCTCTTAGCATACGCCGACAACGTTGGTATTATGTGTCGGTCAAAAATAACTGTATGAAAGGGATGGCTTCCTTAAGATTGAGGCAGAGATGAAAAATCTTTGAGCTGCACATAAATGAGGGCTAAACAAAGTACATTTCTACTTTGAAAGAGTTAAATCATTCTCCTAATTGGGATCAAGAGTTGCAGCGGACAGCAACATAGAGGAAGAAATCCGCGCACGTTGAACTCTTGTCCACGTTATAAAGGAGAATCCTTCGAAGAATTTTCAGCCTCTTATATGAGGATTGATGATTCTGAAGCCTATTAATTGTTGAGATCCTAGAGCGTTACCGCCGGTTTTGGTAGAATTAAATTGAATATTCAGCAGTGGGCTGGACCCTTAATCCGTATGGATGAGGAAGGTCCTTTCCATAAAAATTTATAGTTGGCCACTTATGGTCACAGAAGATGAGGTAGACCCTATCTTTGGTAGAGCTTTGGCATTAGCCACGATACCAAAAATATATTGCGAGTGTTGAACTGGAAGACCGCGGCAGAAAGCCCGGGTAAAAAAGATCTATACGAGAGGGCTTAAGATTGAAGCAGAGACGAAAAATATTTGAGCTGCACATAAATGAGGGCTAAACAAAGTACATTTCTACTAAAATAAGAACAATTATAAATAGGAGCTTACAGCTTTGAAAGAGTTAAATCATTCTCCTAATTGGAATCAAGGGATGCATCGGATAACAATATGGAGGAAGAAATCTGCGCACGGTAAACTCTTGTCCACGTTATAAAGGAGAATCCTTCGAAGAATTTTCGGCCTCCTACATGAGAATTAATGATTCTGAAGCCTATTAATTGTTGAGATCTTGGAGCGTTACCACCGGTTTTGGTAGAATTAAGTTGAATATGCAGCAACGGGCTGCACACTTAATCCGTATGGATGAGGAAGGTCTTTTCCATAAAAATCTATAATGGTCCACTTATGGTCACAGAAGATGAGGTAGACCCTACCTTCGGTAGAGCTTTGGCATTAGTCAGGAAACCAAAAATATATTGCGAGTGTTGAACTGGAAGACCGCAGCAGAAAGCCCGGACGTTTTAAGTTCTTTGAACTCGGTTGTCGCACCGTTGACAATGAGATCTTGGGACATCTTCTACATATGCTCTACTCTGCGTTTGTTTTGAGAGGTACCTAAGCCAATTGGCCATACCCTCCATTCGACAGGGTATTGAGATAGAACTATTATTTACGATTTTTCACATTCATGCCAATATTCCCAGTTTAAATCATTATGATTCTGGGCAAAAATGTATGGAGTAAAACTAGAAAACCGATCTAGATTATTGGAAAGCGTGCGAAACTTTTTAATGTCCATACATCAGACTGCCTCCTAGCTGGCTGCCAAAAATTTATAACCCACAGCCACGTCGAAGCCTACACGAATCCTCAATTCGGATACTTAGGGATCATTCCGACCTTCCTTTCGAATTCCCGTAAGAACACCTATCAGAATTTCAGGGTTTGCACCCCTAAAGCACCGTTAGGCATTTGGTATCGTGGTGCATAATACTTAACATTTCGTTGAGGGTATTCCTTAATTGAAGTTGATTTATCCACTGTCGGATAACTACTTTTTCTGTGGCGGCGTCATTTTGGTATATTGTCTAATGTTTTATAACGTGGCATACCTACAGTAGGACATATACCGCTTCCTCATTATTAAAGACACATTTATGCTACTATTGAACCTAGTTACCCTTGGTATTGGTACCAAGGCCTACCTAAATTTCTACTATCATTTTCAGTGGTAGCACCCGGGATCCTAGTATCCCTCTCCTTTGGCCTTAATACGTATTAAACCATAGCCACTGCTTTTAAGCCAAAGGCTCTTCACTACTACCCGGGCATGGCCCTCGACCCCCGTGGTACCGGATTGTATCATTTAAAGACACCCGGTACGTGCGCTTAGCCCTTAAAGAGCTACAGCGAGAAACCTTGTAAATACCTTTGGAAATACTGGGGCAGCTCAGGACCGTGCATGCGCTTATATCAGTAGGCGCTTCTGATGAAATCCTTGCGGATCATTTTCCCAGAAGAAGCCCCCTGTACTAGAAATCCTATCAGCCTGCTTCACATTTAAAACTCATAGCCACCTCAAAGCCTATGCCAGTAGTCAGGGCCCATTTTTTGCAGTCGTTAGGGTCTTGACAATGTCAAACTGGTCTGCCGAAGAATGGGGTGCCCCTGACATCGTGTTGTAAATACCTTTGGAAATACTGGGGCAGCTCAGGACCGTGCATGCGCTTATATCAGTAGGCGCTTCTGATGAAATCCTTGCGGATCATTTTCCCAGAAGAAGCCCCCTGTACTAGAAATCCTATCAGCCTGCTTCACATTTAAAACTCATAGCCACCTCAAAGCCTATGCCAGTAGTCAGGGCCCATTTTTTGCAGTCGTTAGGGTCTTGACAATGTCAAACTGGTCTGCCGAAGAATGGGGTGCCCCTGACATCGTGTTCGTATTTAAAACAGATTACTCTGAATTTGCAGCAATCTTCCTTTTTTGTTCCCGAAGCAACGCCTACCAGAATTTCAGGGTTCGCACCCCTTAAGCACTGTTAGGCTTTTGGTCATCTTGGTACAGCAGTATTATGTTATTGAACGTGACTTATCTGTCGTTAAACATAAAACCACGACTCGCCTACGACCATAGGGATTGAGTTACGCTCCATGAACGCACCACCATTACTAGAAAAAAGTAATTCAGTTTGCACTCCGCTCTTTGAGCTACGGTAAGGAATCTTGTAAATTCCTAGGCACCGCTAAGCCATCTCAGGTACGCGGGCTCACCAAGACCCGAAAGTACAATCGGAATCGACCTTGGTCTTTCACCCGGTCGCAGCCACCTTGCGTGCCATTTAAACACTCATTCACGCTCCATTCTTGCTCTCCTCTCAAAAAGTGCCACGGCAAACCTATTGGGTCATCTTGATACAGTCGGTAATATCAAAAGGAGTATAACCGAAGAGCTAGAGGGCATTCTAGTAGAAGCCTTCCAGTAATGCTGGAACAAGACCTCCGTCGATAGTAAAGCTGCCCAAAGACATAATATTGATATATAAAAATAAAATGAAACTCTTGGGAAAAAAATCAGCGTCTCTTCTTTTCTGTGATACCTCATAATAGGGGAGAACTGATAATCTTACGAAGTATTTTTTGGCATTTAATGATAATTTAAAGGCTTAGTAATAACCCCGCCACCGACCACTAGTTTGTAAGTCCATATACGTTTGAGTATGTTCGATACGTAAGTGTAGAACGTATCGAAGTAGTTGTCAATATCATCTACTTTTTTCAATTTTTAGGTATTGTGTCTAGAATATTGTGAGATATGGCACCACCATTAATATACCATATATATGAGAGTATGACTAACGGCGGAGAGTAAAAGTTGCGTGGACACTTTTGCGTTCGTTCAGTTGAGATTTTTCAAATTGCAACGAGTGTAAATAGTTTCCTTCTTACAATATCTTATTGAAATGATGATCTCTAGGACATATGCCATAGTAATTGTAATTAGCGCCACAACCTTGAGTCCATTTGGCTATCCAATTTAATATTTACTACAATATAATTTTATAGTAAATATTTATGATTTTTGTCCGTAAATAGTTTACCAAATTTTTACTTGTTATCAGAGATAGATTTTTTAATATTTACTATTTATTGTTTTCAAATTTACAATGAGTGTAAATAGTTTGTTGAATTTTCTTTACGAATTTTCTTTGAATGCCAATAAATCTATTCAAAAATATTTAATAAAAATTATATACGAGATCGTCTTTTATGAGGAAATACTAAAAATAATTTGAATAGTCAAAAAGAGAACACATTACAAAATCTATACTCTTAAAGGGGATGGATTTTTTATTTGTTTATCTTAATCACTACTATTACAATGAGAAACTATTCCAAAATGGCCATGGAATATTAGAAATACATAGAAAATAGCTGCTAATCCCATCATTAAAGCGATTACATTTAAAATGCTATAAATTTTTTGAATAGTTTTTTTTTTACGCATAGTATTTTATAAATAAAAATTCATATTCACTGTTACGAATTACTTTTGATTTTCAACAGCGTTTTTATTTTTTTGTTGAAACTAAATATGGACTAACTGACATACTATCATCTCGTATTAGTGAAATCATATTACACATATTTGAATAGTACACCCACTTTGATCAAATTTGGTATGCACATTTTTTGTTATTGTTGTTAAAATTTGTTTTTATTTTCTTCAGAGAATTTGTATGAAAGTTTTTGCAGCAACAATAACAACAAAAAAAAACAGAAGAAAAACAAAACAAGAAAATAGAAAAACAATAAAAAAAAATAGTTTAAGGTGAAATAATTTCAACGATTACAAGATTTTACGTGTGCATCTTTTAATTTAATTTTGAATTCTATCGAAGATATTTTCATCATTGTGAGTTGTTTTTTCTTGCCAAATATGGATAGTCAGTCAGTCCTCCATGTGAACGTCCCTCATAAAATTGGTAACGCATTCGAAGAAACTATTTAACAATAACATGAATGGGTGGATTGTGTGATTCAAAATTAGGTTTTTTTTTTTTTTTTTTTGTTATAATTTACAATACAAAAAAAAAATATACATTTCCCCCCTTAAAGGCATAAGTATTTGTCTGCTTGAGGAGGAGGAGTGAATCGAACACATTTCCGCCGGAAATAGATCTAGACCAGAGGTTCCCAAACCTTTTTTGTGTCGTAGACCCCTTGCCATGTTTTTCGGTTTTTGGTAGACCCACTACTTACCTGATATTGATTTTTTTTAATAAATTTCTTACTGTAGTGAAGTTTTTTATGTTAAAAACTTAAAACATAAAATAAACTAAGCAATAAGTAAATGTTTTTAGTGGGAAGGATGAACCTGATGCTTTGATAATAAATTATCAACATTTGGCGTCAATTTTGTAAGGTTTAATCTTAAATCTCCTCGGCTTATGATGTCCAGTCGGTTTCTTTTTTTCCGTTAGGAGATTGGTAACAGCGCTGAACCCTCTTTCCACTAGGTATGACGATGGAAAGGAAATTAAAAATTTACTCCCTATATTCCATAATACGGGATAAGTAACGGGTATGTTTTTTTTTGCAGCCAGAAGTGCTGATATCCATGCTTAAACTGAACGTTAAGTTCTTCGTTTGTACTTAACAGTTCGGCTGAAAAGTTTATAAGGTTGACGTCTAGATGGCGCCCCTCTTCTTATATTATTTATTCGCGGAAATGCTATATCTGGTGCACCTAATATTAATGGTACTAATCAATACTGAATTATCACAAAGCACCATGCTTCAAATGATTCCTGTCAAAATTTGACAGCAATCGGTCGATTGGTTCGTGAGATATAGCATTTTGAGTGGAGCAACATTTGTTATTGAAAAAAAAAATGGATAAAGACGAATTTCGTGTATTGATAAAGCATTGCTTTTTGATGAAAAAAAATACAGTGGAAACTAAAGCATAGTTTGACAAACGTTATCCGGACTCTGCTCCAGCTATTTCAACTGTGGAATATTGGTTTCGTCAATTTCGAACTGGTCGTACGAGCACAGTTGATGCAGAACGCAGTGGACGCCCAAAAGAGGTGGTGACGGCAGAAAACATCAAAAAAATCCACAAAATAATTTTAAATGACCGTAAAGTGAAGTTAAGCGAGATAGCTGAGACTCTGAAGATATCGAAAGAGCGTGTTGGGCATATCGTGCATGAATATTTGGGCATGCGAAAGCTGTGTGCAAAGTGGGTGCCGCGTGAGCTCACTGTGGACCAAAAACAACAACGTGTTGATGATTCTGAGCAGTGTTTGGAGCTGTTCAAGCGCAATTAACCCGAATTTTTGCGTCGATATGTGACAATGGATGAAACATGGCTCCGTCACTACACTCCAGAGTCCAATCGGCAGTCGGCAGACTGGAGAGCGAGCGACGAACCGAATCCAAAGCGTGGAAAGACGCAACAGTCGGCTGGCAAGGTGATGGCGTCTGTATTTTGGGATGCGCATGGTATAATATTCATTGACTATCTCCAGAAGGGACAGACGATGAACAGTGACTATTATATAGCGTTATTGGATCGTTTGAAGAAAGAAATCGCTAAGAAACGGCCTCATTTGAAGACGAAAAAAGTGTTGTTTCACCAAGACAATGCACCGTGTCACAAGTCGATGAAAACGATGGTCAAACTCAATGAATTGGGCTACGAATTGCTTCCCCATCCATCGTATTCTCTAGATCGGGCCTCCAGCGACTTTTTCCTGTTTGCAGACCTCAAGAGAATGCTCGCTAGCAAGAAATTTAAGACCGATGATGAAACGGAGGCCTATTTTGAGGCAAAACCGAAAGAGTACTATAAAAATGGTATCGAAAAGTTGGAAGATCGCTATAATCGCTGTATCGCCCTCGAAGGCAACTATGTTGAATAATAAAAATGAATTTTGCAAAAAAAAATATTTCTACTGTGTTACGTTATAAACTTTTCAGCCGAACTGTTATTTCAGGCAGTTTCTCTTGTATTATGACATTCGTTTCTTCTATGTCACCATATGGGTTAATTATCCACGGTGGTATTACCATAGTCAAAACATCCTCAAACCTAGTTTCAAAATCTGAATAGAGGGCATTTAAATGTTGACCGTAGGTTGAAACGTCGTCTTCCTGGCAGTTTGTCTGTGACAAATTAGGGAACTGGGAAAATTCGCCCCCCGTAAAATATTTTGCTTCATTAGTTTAACTCTGGCAAGAAACGCTGATAAGATGGACTTTGTTTTAATCAAATTTAGACTGTCGCTTTGTAACTCCAAATTAATCATATTAAATTTTGTAAACAAATCTGTTAAATAGGCGATGTTTGTTTTCCATTTCATTAAATTGTCTTTTAAAATTTTATCTTTAGTATCAAGAAATTCTAAAATAGTCTCCAAAAGTGCCAAAAATCTTGTCAAACATAAGCTTTTCGACAGCCAGCGTACTTCCAGTGTGAAGGAGTAATTGATGAAAGTGTTCGTCATTTTCTTCACACAACTGCGCAAATAACCGCGTATTCAACGCGTTACTTCGGATTCGGTTTACTGCATCAATGACTAATTGAAGAGATTCATGCAATCGAACACTCAAATTTTTAGCAACTAAATGTTGTCGATGGATGACGCAATGTATTGCTAATACCCGTGGCACATTTTGTTTTAAATAGCTTATAAATCCACGATAACGTCCAACCATGGCAGGTGCTCCATCTGTAGAAATTGCGCTCGTAGTGTCGGTAAGAAGCATTATCGACAGGAAAGCTGTCAAAATTTCAGCTCGATCGATAGCGTAGGTCAATTTCTATCGTCGATTAAAGTTAACGAAATTTATTTGTGCATAACAATGGAAAAAAGTGAGTTTAGGGCTGTCATCAAACATCTCCATTTGAAAGGCTTAAGCCCGAAAGAAATCAAAGCCGAGTTGGATGCAGTTCATGGCACATCTGCATCTGTGTTTGCGATGGTTTACAATTGGGTGAATGAATTTAAACGTGGCCGTTCATCCACAAAAGATGAACATCGTTCAGGACGCCCAGTTGAGGTGTCTACTCCTGAAATCATCGACAAAATCTGATTTTGAACGATCGGCGAATTAAAGTGCGCGAAGAAGTTGACGCCACGGGCATATCACAAGGTACAGTCGCTTCAATTTTGCATGAAAAATTGTCTGTGAAAAAAATTTCGGCAAGATGGGTGCCGCGTTTGCTCTCAGAGGAGAATAAGCGCAATCGTGTAGTGGACTCTGAGGCTATGTTGGCAATCTTTCATCGCAATCCTGCCGAATTCCTTCATCGATATGTCACTGTGGATGAAACCTGGATACACTTCTACACTCCAGAAACGAAGAGACAGTCATCACAGTGGATTTTCAAGGGTGAACGGGCTCCGAAGAAGGCAAAAACTGTGCCATCGGCCGGCAAGGTGATAGCCACGGTCTTTTGGGATTCGCAGGGCATCAATTTTATCGACTACTTGAAACAAAAGGAAAAACAATAACAGGAGCGTATTACGCGTCGTTATTGCAACGGTTGAGCGAGGAAATCAAAGAGAAACGCCCCTATCTGAAGAAGAAAAAAATCCTCTTGCATCAGGACAATGCGCGTGTGCACACCTGCGCTGTTTCCATGGCCAAAATTGTGGAATCGAGAATGGAATTGTTGCAGCATCCCGTTTATTCACCAGATTTGGCCCCGAGTGACTATTTTCTTTTCCCCAATCTGAAGAAATGGCTTGGCGGACGACTGTTCACTTCCAACGAGGACGTCATTGCTCAAACGGATGAGTATTTTGCAGAACTTCCGAAATCCTATTTTTTGGACGGGATAAAAATTTTGGAAAAACGGTTGGAAAAGTTTATAGAGCTAAAAGGAGATTATGTTGAAAAATAAAATTTTTTTTTTTTAAAAACAGTTTTTTTCCATCTTTTTCTAAATATTTATTGAACGACCCTCGTAGTATAATGTAAGTAAATAGGTACTATCAGTGTATGTTGAGATCGACTATCGTGGAACCCCATTTTCATTTCATGGACCCCAAATTTTTTTTTCGCTGACGTACACCCCTTGCAGGTTGTCATAGACCCCTGGTGGTCGATATATACCACTTTGGGAATTACTGATCTAGACTATGTCTCTAGTATACGATGGCTTATGAAGTATAAATTTTCACTATTATTAACAATTTCCCATAAATATAGAGTTTTCCAATAAGAGCAATATGATTTCTAAGTGACGTTTCGGCCATTTGTAATATGTCATGATCTGTCTTTTTTTTTATTGTATTTAGTAATATTTACAATTTAAAATTATTTAATTTTATTTTTTACAAATTATTCAATTTTATTATCAAAATAATCATTCTCCAATTGCAACTTTTCGTGCGCTTTTGCCATTTTATGGTCATAATAATCGTCCAACTGTGCTCGCTATTCGTCGAATTGTTAAAAATTTCGAGCATACATTTTCTTTACATAATGTTCAAGTGCAAATAACACAAAGAACCGCTCGAAGTAATGAAAATATTGCTGCCGTTCAGGCAAGTGTTGCTAAAGATCGCAATTTTTCGATTCCAAGACCCTCTCAAGAATTGGGACTGTCTCAAACCACAACCTGGCGGATTTTGAGAAAAGGATTTGGGCTTGCATCCGTATAAAATTGTGATCACTTAAGAACTGAACCATCGTAAACGTCGTGAATTTGCTGATTCTGTCTTGGAACAACTTGAAAACGATAACGATTTTTTTAAGAAAATCATCTTCTCCGATGAGGCTTACTTTCATCTGAATGGTGCGGTAAATAAAGGAAACTGACGATTCTGGTGCGAAGAAAATCCACAAATTATTCATGAACCCTCATTATATTCACCTAAATTGACAGTTTGATGTGGTTTTTGGTCTGGTAGAATTATCGGTCCGTACTTCTTTCGAAATGAAGCTGGTAACACTGTTACTGTCAATATAGAGCGGTATAGATCGATGATAACCAACATTTTATGGCCTAAATTGGAAGAAGTTAATTTTGACAACATCTGGTTCCAACAAGACGGGGCTACATGCCACACAGCACGTGCAACAACCGAATTATTGCGAGAAAAGTTTGGAGATTCGATTATTTCAAGAAATTGTGACATTGAATGGCCTCCAAGAAGTTGTGATTTAACACCATTAGACTATTTCTTGTGGGGTTATTTGAAGTAATTGATCGTTAGCAATAAACCAGACTCTCTTCAAGCTTTAGAAGTCAATATTGAACGTGCTATTATTCATGACATATGACTTGATTTAGTGGAAAAAGTGCTCGAAAATTGGGTTCATCGAATTCGTTCCTGCAAAAGAAGTCGTGGAGGCCATTTAAATGACGTTTTATTCAGAACTTAATTGTATCGATTATACTTCACAATAAATAAAAAACATTTGAATTTCCTTAACAATTAGTTTGTTTATTTGTTAAAAAGAAATCATATCAATCTTATTCGAAAACCCTTTATTATTTTGCTAGCTTTATACTTTTTAGGTATTGTTTGACTATCGAAGAGAATAAAATTGGAAAAATGTTAAAAATTTTCAAAGTACTAAAAAGCTAAAGAAAAAAAAAGGCAAAAAGCAAAAAAAATGAACAGAAGAAAAAATACTTTTTAGTTTACGATTGCTATTTTCTATTATAGAACTAACCATATTTGTTAGTAATAAAATCACAATGATTGCCCCCCCACCTTAGAGCTTATCACATCAAAAGCTTACCGCGGACAGTGCTACTTAGTATTTATTTCTTAGATGTTAATGGATTTTTTCTCTATTATAATTATTATGATTGTTAATTTTATTTTGGTCAACGGCGAATAGAATATAATTCAAAGCAGATAGATTCGAACGGATTACAAGCGTTAGTGTGCAAATAAATAATTCATCGACACCATAATCCGGTAAATTAATTGTTCGAAATTAAAACGACAGGCCACTTCCTGTTTGGTCTTACTATTCAGTATAGAAACGGCTATCGTAATGTCTTATTAATCTTACCGGCTTAGATAAGATTTCGTTAATTGTAAGAACAATGGTTTCAAATAAGTGAAGTGTATATGGTTTTACGTTTAGAATAATATCGGTGACTATGTAAAAATATAATTTTTTAATCTTATTAAGAAATGGGATAAAATTTGAATAAACAATACTTTGAGGAGGTGTGAGAGAAAAATAATAAAATTGCCTTTTTTTTGTAACAATTTTCATATTATTTTATGTATTGATGTTATCACTTTTAAAGTTGTTCACTTGAGGAGCTAAATATCGACGGAGGAGCTATTTTACTCTTTATAGCAGTGCTAGAAGACTTTTTTTTTTATGTTTAGATTAATGAGGTACAGGGGGAAACCTTCAAAAGGTAATCGACTGGGAGGCCTTCTACCTGTCAGACGAGTTATGCGGGATTTTTACCTCGCTAAAACCTAACCTGTACCTCTACCCTTGCTCCCGGAACGATGGTTCCCCGGCGCCACACTTTGTAAATACTACTTCGCCGGGGCGTTCTTATTTGATGCTACTGTTGTCCCGACGTTATGATGTCTCGTAGCCTATTCTTCGTACGTTTTGTGGAGGTCCTTGATAATGGATTCCGCGTACTCTGCAATTCTGTTCCAAGCCAATTGGCTCTTCAGCATGCACTCCACTATGTTTTCTGGACTGATGGAACGGTCCAGATTTCTCTCCAGCTCCGCCCGCGTCCCCTGGTAGAGGGGGCACTGGAAGAATACATTTTCTGCGTCATCGATCACATTGCGGCAATGATGACAGTTTGGGGAGTCAGTTCTCTTGAATCTGTGCAAGTATGCCCGAAAGCATCCATGCCCAGTCAAGAGTTGGGTGATGTAATACCCGACTTCCCCGTGCAGGCGAGTGACCCATTTGGTAACATCTGGGATCAGCAGATGTGTCCACCGACCCTTCGTCGAGTTGTCCCATCTCTCTTGCCAGAGGCGAAGACTCTCGGGTCTCTCCTCTTCACAGAGGACCTTTCGCCGCTCTTCCTTCTTCCTACGATGTTGGCGTTCCCGCTCTCCTACCAGGATGTCGATGGGTGGGCATGATGCCACGTCGTTGACCGCATCGTGTGATACCGTTCGGTATGCTGACGCCACTCTGATCGCTGAGAGCCGCTAGACTGATGACATTGTCTTGCGGTATGTTGTTAGCTCTAGCGATTTCGCCTACACTGGTGCTCCGTATAGCAAGACGGAGGTAACCACAGTTGCCAGTAGTCGCCTTCGGATTTGCCTGGGGCCTCCGATATTGGGCATTATCCGCGAAAGTGCGCCCTGTACTGCTGATGCATTATGCTCTTTGTAGTTGAGTCTGGCATCCAAGACCATTTCTACATACCGGATGTAGTGTAGCGACTGGATGTCGTGGTCACCTTCTCTTACGGTGATGGCCTCCATTTTCTACAGGCTAATCACAAGGAGTGCCTCGGTCTTATGTTCCGCCAAAGACAGGTCTGTCGATGTCATCCACTGTCTTATGGTCCGGATGGTGGTGGAGAATGCGGCTTCCAGTTCCTCCAGGTGTTTGGCTACAAGGACAACCGCTACGTCGTCCGCGAAAGCCACGAGTGTTGTGTTCATCGGTAATTCCAGATGGAGGATGCCGTCGTACATGACGTTCCATAAGAGTGGCCTCAGGACAGATCCCTGTGGTACCCCTCCCGTAACCCCATACTCCGCTGGTCCATCCTTGCTCTCGTAGTGGAGTAGTAGATCACTGAAGTATGATCTGACCATCCTCCGTAGGTAATAGGGCACCCCCATGTTCTTAAGAGCCTCCAGGACTCGATCCCAGCGGGCCGAGTTAAAAGCATTCTTGATGTCCAGAGTGACAATGAGGCAATACTTTTTGGAACCTCCTTTCCATCTCTTTTCTGAGATGGCTTCCTTTGCGATGTTCGTGAAGAGTTCCAACGCATCGATGGTCGATCTCCCCTTCCTGAATCCGAATTGGAATTCGAAAAGTTGAGGACCGATGTATTGCTCCAATCTGTCGGCCACTATCCGCTCCAAGTTCTTCCCGTCCGAATCCAGCATGCAAAGTGGACGATAGGATGCTGGCTCGTCCGGTGGTTTCTTCCCTTTTGGGAGAAGAACCAATCTTTGTTGCTTCCATCGAGTCGGAAATACGCCCTGCCGCAGGCATGCCGTCGTACATGCTTATGAACAAGTCTGGCCTGGCGGCAATTGCACTCTTCAGTGCGATGTTGGGTATGCCGCTTCGTTCTGGTACCTTGCCATTCTGCAATCTAGTGCAGGTCCTCATGAGCTCTTCCTTGGTCACACCAGAAATTTCCACTTCTTCATCGTCCGGATGGTAGTCGGGGAGTTCTGGTTTCTCCGGGAACAGATGTTCTACTATTCTGTGCAGCATGTCGGGACAGGTTGGTGTTGTTGCGGGTAGGCTTTTAATCCTATGCATGACCGTCTTATACGGTCTGCCTCACGGGTCCCGGTCCACTTCCGCGCAGAGTTCCTTCCAACATTCTCGTTTGCTGGAGTTGATGGCGTTTCTGAGAAGACGCCTTTTTTTTCGTAGATCCATCTGAGTTCCTCTGTCGAGGCCCTGTCTTGCCTACGAGCACGCTGGTGTTGCCTTTTTGCCTTAAGGCATGCTCGCCGGTGTGGGGCGATGGTCGGGTTCCACCAGTGGACTGATGCTCAGCCGTTGTTCGGGCGACTCCTTGGCATCGACGCATTGCTGGCTGTTACCAGGGTGGCTGTTACCTCTTCTGTGATGCCCTCGGCAGTTGTTGACCGGTGCGCTGGTGATCCGCTCATCATCGACCTGAAGGTCTCCACATCAAAGCATTTGCTGTTCGAGCCGAATCACCTTCAACTGGACAAATACAAATGTGTCCATGTTACTTTTACTTCTCGAAAGAGGGGACACTTTTGGGTACAGATCCATACCATAGCATCGATACCAGAAGTGGCAAGTGGCCTACGGGGAACTGTGTTTAGCAGTGCTCGGAAATTACAAATTTCGTTACTGTAGCTATTTGAGTGAAGAGTACTCACAAGATATGGAGTTCTAACCATATTATTCATAGATACCGGCACGTTGATAATTATTTGTCCTAAAATTCCATATTGACCGTTCCCATGTCGAAATCTTCTGCGGGTCGTGAATGGCAATCGTGGCGACATAAGATGGTCAGTAATCGAGTCGAGTTTATTGGGTCCGTAAGGCCATTGGATTTTGATAGTGTTGGAATTTTATTTTTATCGAGTGATAAATGATATGTATCGCAGACATGAGCAGTTTCAATATTAAGGTTTGGAAAATTCAGTTAAGAGAAAATCTACGAGGTCTGTTAAAAAAGTATCGCGAATTTTGAATTTCCGCAGGTTACGCATATTCGATTTTCGATTTTTTTGTGGCGTTATGTTGGTACTTATATCTCTCACTTATGTCAAGAAGTTCGGCAATTTTGAATGTTCCGTTAATTTTTGACAACTGCTTTGCTTGCACGTGTTTTGGCTCGTCTTTTATTTTTGCCAATTCCAAAAAATGGGTCAAAGAATCTGTATCAAATTTTGAAACAAAATTAATTTAAAGCTACCTTGAACCGAAGCAACGTTTATCGATGGTACAAAATGTTCTCAGAGGGCCGAGAAGGTGTGAACGAAGAAAAGCTCGAATATGAAGGTTTTGCTTATAGTTTTCATCAATTTCAGGGGCGTGATGCATCATGAGTTCTTGCCACAGGGTAGAACGGTCAATAAGGAATATTACCTGCAAGTTGTGTGCAAGTTGCGCGAAGCAATCTGCCAGAAACGCCCGGATTTGTGGAAGAACAAAAATTGGCTTTTACACCATGACAACAAACCTGCTCACGCATCGTTGCTTGTGCGCAAATTTTTGGCCAAAAACAACACCCTAATAATGCCGCAGCCACCGTAATCCCCTGTGACTTTTTTTTGCTCCCGGAACTGAAGAGCACCATAAAAGGACCACGCTACGCTACGATTAATGAGATAAAGACGGCATCGAAGGAAAAGCTGAACAAGATCACAAAAAATGATTTTTGAAGTGCTCCGAGGATTGGAAAAAATGTTGGCACAAGTGTATAATATCTGGTGGGGATTACTTTGAAGGGGACAAAATAGATATTCATGAATAAATAAATAATTATTTGGAAAAAAAACACAAAATTCGTGATATTGTTTGAATAGACCTCGTATTGAACAAGGAGGCGGCGGGCTTCTGACATCCTTTTCGTACCATAGACGATCACGAATACTGCAAACCGCCTGAAAGATATTAGCTAAAAAATTTGCCCTAAAATCATCAGGAGCAGTGATGTAACCATCAGAGTTATCTCCTGCTTATTCCATTTCTTCTATATCTTCTCTTATTGATGTGTCCCGTTCTGTTTCGAAAGGACGTGGGTGAACTTCTACAAGTACAGACGCTGATGATGTTGGATGGACCTTTGGATCAAATGTCAACGAAGGCGGTTTTAAAGTTACATGATTGACAACAATATTTGGTATTGTTGGCCATTGATATCGATGAAAGTATTCGCTGAGTAGAGTTACAAGTAAACTTTTCCGACTTTACTGCATCCAGTTTTTAATTTTTTTTTTTTAGAATCCCGTTAAAAGGAATTAACCATAAAATACGATAATTACAGAAATTATTTCTTAATACATACTTTACCCAACTGACTTTCAGAAATTAATTCGTATAACTAACTATGTATCAGTAAAACACGTAAATTTAAAAAAAAATCCTCTCCGCAAAATCTGACAAAAAAAAATGACGGCTGGGCAAGAAAAAAGGACAAATTTTTTAAATATGCACAAAATTATCAAAATAATATGGAAAAAATTCCCATTTTTAATGGTAAGGATAAATATTGAAAATTTTTATATTTTCATTCTGTCTTATTCACTACCGCATTATAGAAAGAGACACAACTATTTTTAAATTAAAAATGTGCCCTCGCTAGCTACACATTTTTCCCATCTCTCGGGCAATTTGTGGATGGATACCAAGCTAAAAAAATTCCTTCTCTTTCGAGGCAAACCACTCATCAAGCTATTTTCGGACGTCTTCGTAAGAATCGAATTGCTGCTCAGAGAGCGCGTGGCCCTTCGACGTAAACAGGTGGTAGTCGGAAGGGGCCAGGTCTGGTGAATAAGCGGGATATAAAGAGCACCTCCCAGTTGAGTGTCTCCAAGTAGTTTCGGACCATTTTTGACTTGTGCGATGGTGCGTTGTCGTGGAGGAACATCAGCTTGTCATATCTTTGTTGATAATCCGTCCTTTTTTCACGCAGAACACGGTGCAATTTGATCAGTTGTTGATGGTAGCAGTGGGCGTTGACAGTTTTAGCAGGTTTCAACAAATCATAGTAGACGATGCTGATCCCTGCTGATCCCACCAAGCGCACAGCATCGTCCTCCGTCCGAAGCGATTTGGTCTTGGGGAAGATGTTGATGGTTGGCCGGGATCAACCCACGATTTCTTGCATTTAGGATTATCGAAATATATCCACTTCTCATCGCCCATCATAATCCGATGCAGGAACGACTTTCTTTTTTGTCTGGCGAGCAAGATTTCGTATGTGTTTTGGCGTCGCTCCATCTGTCTGTCGTTCAATTCATGCGGCACTAATTTTCCGATCTTTTCAATCTTCCCCATGGCATGCTCCACGAGCATTTTTTGCGATTGGGTATCTTCTTCGTCCAAAAGAGCCAGCAATTGATGGTCCTCAACCTTCCTAGGCCGATTTTCACGCGTCTTGTCCCACAAGTCAAAATTGCCGTCTTTGAACCGACGAAACCAATCTCGGCACGTTGTTTCCAATAAAGTACTGTCACCATAGGCCTCCATAAGCATTCGATGCGATTCGGCAGCCGATTTCTTCTAATTGAAGCAGAAAAGCAGAGCTTCCCGCATATGCTCTTTTTCTGGCAAAAAACTATACATAATTACCAAAGGAAAAATGTATGTTGTTGTTGTACGAAATTACTGACAATGTACACTGATTAATGTTGACACATGTCAAACTCATTAAAAAAAAGTATGGCGCGCCCATCAAGGTAGCTTAATACGTTCACTCACGCCATCTATGACCAAACACCGGATTTAAGCTTATACACCTGGTATTAAAATTTATTTGCATGCAAAAGAAAGAGAAATAGAATATTCGAAAGAGAAAAAATTTCTTGCAATTTTTATTTCTGTCATTACCATCAATACATCACACCGAAAGAGAGACAAAGAATTAATAAAAATAAATAGAATAACGAGCGCTTCTACCTGCTCTTCTTGTTACGAACTTCCGACGCATTCACGAAATTAATTCCACATACCGACAGCTAAGATGATTTTTTTTTTATTGTTGTATGATCTCTGAGACAAAAGCCAGAAGCTATTTTGTAGCGCCACGATTATGAGGCCATTTGGTGAGTTCATGTTACGTACAGGTTAGCATTGGCAGCTTCCCTAATCAAACTGGTCGATGATTATTTGGAGGAAAAAGCCAGACATTGTTCAATTTTGTGGAGTTAATTAAGAGGATCTAAAAGAAGGCTTTGAAATATAATTTTCTGACTCTAGAAGGAGTCCTATTCTAGAAGAAATTTTGGGCTAAGTGGAAATCAATTAAAATATGGGGAATGGTTAGGTGAACGCCACAGGAATGGCATAATGGACAAGGTAGGATATCACGGGTAAGTGCGGTATGGCCAATCCGAATTCTTAGAAGTTTCCTTGCCCAAAAAGTCAGAATGGTTTTGCGGTATTCGGCCAATGTGTGAACAGATTTTTTCCACTTTCAAACCAGTCTTTTTATCTCCGAATGCCTAAAGATATTTTATGCCATTTGGTTAGTAGGCAGGATACCAAACAGTACCCATGATGCCAACATGAACAGGAACCCAATGCAATTCGTCGTTTCTACTGTTTAAAAGATTGCGACGAATCACATTGAGTACCAAATCATTTGACGATCCCCGAATTGCTTCGAGGGCCGACAACCCATCTCAGATAATATAGCTACTCTGCTGTTGACTGGGAGGCGGATGGCATTCTCCACTGTCCACAATTCGCCTATAGCTGGAAAAATTCTACTGTATAGGTTACACATCAAAAATTGTTTTAGTTACAAAAAGTTCTTTTTTTTTTCTCAAAAAGTCCTTTAAATAAAAAATTTTTCCCTTGTACAAAAAAAAATAAAAAAAAAATTGCAATTTTAAAAGTAAAATATTGATTTTGATTTCTGTTCAAAATATTATACAAAAAATATTCAAAATAACGTAAAAATAATATTTTTATTATCGACAATTTTTCAAAATATTTTTTTTTTTTATAATTTTTAAATTTTCAGTGATAAAATTGAACGATTTATCGACGATAATAAAGCGTTAATGCGACGGATGTACGGTGATTTTGAGATGACAACTCAATATGGTCCGCCGTTGCAGCAAAATAAAAAACGCAAAAGGAGCACAGACGAACCGGACGATATTGATTTGATGCAGGCCCTTGGAATGTTACAGCATCCGATCGATGATGTCGAGCCGGGAGAATCCTATTTTGCTAAACTGCGGCAGAAACGTCAAAGTTCGCAAAGTTTTCGCGGTAGTGGATCTGGGGCAGCTGGGTCACAATCTGCTGGAGCAAGTGGCCAAAATGCACAGCAACGTAATCAAAAGCCACCCGGCCGAGCTGGTTCACAGCCGGGCAACGCCAACGCTGGCAGTAGTACAGGAAGGTATGGAAACTCATCTTTTTTTTTGCTTCTTTAAAACTCATTACTAACTTTCCAGATTGTAAAATGTTTTTTTTTTTAAAAGTTCACATATTTTCTTATGTAATTCTTTTGATTATTTTTCAAATTTATTAGAGTTGATGCTTGCGAATCGAAAGTCGAAATAGTGACTCCATATTGGGCATCAAATTCAGCTGGCAAGATTCGTGCTATTGTGAATACACAACATTTCGAACAAGCCATTCATCAAGAGATATGCACGTAAGTATTTATTAGCGAGATATTTTCTAGGGAATTTTATTATTTTTATTTGGTATAATTTTTTTCGGAATACACAATAAAGTAATTTTGAGAAAATTGTATTTGAAAATTATGTATTTTGTGTACAATGAAACTTTTCAGAATTTAGATTGGGCATAACCCATTTACCCATGATTTCCTCTTCGGTAACCAGCCACGTATTAAACGAATACCTCGTAATCCAAGATTTCTCCTACACTCAACAACATCTTTACTAATCTGCTCGGTTTAATTTTCTAAAATATTCTCACATTCAACCAGTTTCATTAGATAAACTAGCAATGCCAACTCACACATTACATAATGTGACCAAATAGCCAAATAGCCTCATAGTTATGGCGTTATTAAGTAGCCCCGGGCACGGAACTTAAATAAAAAAAAAACTTACCATTGCTGAGGAACAAAATTCGGCACTCCAATTTATCTATTAGATCGTCCTGGATGAAAAGTGGGTGGTCCTGTAATCCTGTACTTACTAAAAATCACAATTTGCCTCGCCTTCTAACAGGAAAGGATACTTAAGATCATTAGCGATAGACTGGAATAAGCCAGTTTCATCAATAGCCATACCAAAATTTGGAGCACAAAAGCTCCTTAGATCCTTAGCATCCATGATTTTTTTTGGCAATACCAACCATTAATCACACGCATACAATATGAACTGTAATACGCCAATCCTGTGACAATCAGTTCACTATTGCACACATATAATATGAACAGCAGCTTAGACGATTAAGTCGGTAGCAGAATTTCTTTATTGGATCCAACAACTCTGTTCCCAAGTTCCCCCTTTAATCGCTTACAACCTTATAATCTCCTCCACAAAACTGAACGAAATCGTCGCTACTCAATCCTACTAACTACGGAGTAGTTTTTAGTGAATAAAAATTTGTTCAGTAAAAATTCCTTCGGTAAAAATTTGCCCACTTAAAATTTGTTCAGCAAAAATTCGTTCAGTAAAAATTCGTTAAGTAAAAATGTTTTCAGTAAAAATTCTTTCTGTAAAAGCCGTTCAGTAAAAATTCGTTAAGTAAAAATTTACCCACTAAAAATTTGTTCAGTAAAAATTTGTTCAGTAAAAATTTGTTCAGTAAAAATTCGTTCAGTAAAAGTTCGTTCAGTAAAAATTTGCTCAGTAAAAATTTGTTCAGTAAAAACTCGTTCAGTAAAAGTTCGTTCAGTAAAAATTTGTTCAGCAAAAATTTGTTCGGTAAAAATTCGTTCAGTAAAAATTGTTTGGGTAAAAATTCGTCCTGTAAAAATTTGTTCAGTAAAAACTCTTTCAGTAAGAATTCTTTCGGTAAAAAGCCGTTCAGTAAAAATTTGTTCAGTAAAATTTGTTTCAGTAAAAATTTGTTCAGTAAAAATTCGTTCAGTAAAAATTGTTTGGGTAAAAATTCGTCCTGTAAAAATTTGTTCAGCAAAAATTCGTTCGGTAAAAGCCGTTCAGTAAAAATTCGTTAAGTAAAAATTTTTTCAGTAAAAATTCGTTCGGTAAAAGCCGTTCAGTAAAAATTCGTTAAGTAAAAATTTACCCACTAAAAATTTGTTCAGTAAAAATTTGTTCAGTAAAAATTTGTTCAGTAAAAATTCGTTCAGTAAAAATTTGTTCAGTAAAAATTTGTTCGGTAAAAATTTGTTCAGTAAAAATTGTTTGGGTAAAAATTCGTCCTGTAAAAATTTGTTCAGTTAAAAACTCTTTCAGTAACAATTCTTTCGGTAAAAAGCCGTTCAGTAAAAATTTGTTCAGTAAAAATTCGTTCACTAAAAATTTGTTCAGTAAAAATTTGTTCAGTAAAAATTTGTTCAGTAAAAATTCGTTCAGTAAAAATTTGTTCAGCAAAAATTTGTTCGGTAAAAATTCGTTCAGTAAAAATTGTTTGGGTAAAAATTCGTCCTGTAAAAATTTGTTCAGTAAAAACTCTTTCAGTAAGAATTCTTTCGGTAAAAAGCCGTTCAGTAAAAATTTGTTCAGTAAAATTTGTTTCAGTAAAAATTTGTTCAGTAAAAATTCGTTCAGTAAAAATTGTTTGGGTAAAAATTCGTCCTGTAAAAATTTGTTCAGCAAAAATTCGTTCGGTAAAAGCCGTTCAGTAAAAATTCGTTAAGTAAAAATTTACCCACTAAAAATTTGTTCAGTAAAAATTTGTTCAGTAAAATTTGTTTCAGTAAAAATTTGTTCAGTAAAAATTCGTTCAGTAAAAATTGTTTGGGTAAAAATTCGTCCTGTAAAAATTTGTTCAGCAAAAATTCGTTCGGTAAAAGCCGTTCAGTAAAAATTCGTTAAGTAAAAATTTTTTCAGTAAAAATTCGTTCGGTAAAAGCCGTTCAGTAAAAATTCGTTAAGTAAAAATTTACCCACTAAAAATTTGTTCAGTAAAAATTTGTTCAGTAAAAATTCGTTCAGTAAAAATTTGTTCAGTAAAAATTTGTTCGGTAAAAATTTGTTCAGTAAAAATTGTTTGGGTAAAAATTCGTCCTGTAAAAATTTGTTCAGTAAAAACTCTTTCAGTAAGAATTCTTTCGGTAAAAAGCCGTTCAGTAAAAATTTGTTCAGTAAAAATTCGTTCACTAAAAATTTGTTCTGTAAAAATTTGTTCAGTAAAAATTTGTTGGATAAAAATGGTCAAGAAATGCTGGACGACATCATTGGATCCAATAACTCTGTACCCAAGTCACCCCTTTAATATCTTACAACCTTATAATCTGCTCCACAAAGCCGAACAAACCCGTCACTACTCAATCCTAATAATAACATACCAGTTCCGTTTAGATAGGCTTCCCACATGAATTTTGAATTTGTATATAAGGTCCTTCCGACATGTTCTAAGGGCAACTTTATATTCATATGATCGTGGGACTATAAAGCTACCCTTGGTGACTCTCAAAATTGAGTCAAAATAATTAGCTTATACAGCTGGTATTTTATAGATGTCCCTTCATACCATATATCTTAATAGCGGGTGAAAATACAGGAACAATTATTTAAATAAAATCTTTTAATAATATCAATGTGTTATTGCATTTTCGGATGCTTTATAATAAATTGTTATTAGTACCTCCTTACGACTGTCAAATAACAATAGTGAAATGTCATTCAAACCAAAATGGCCGCCAAGCAAAATCCATCTGGAATATAAGAAGCACCCTGTATATGTCAACCGATAAGAATTAAAGAAAATAACGTAAAGAAAATGTGTGACCGCGTGTTAAAAAATGCCATTAAAATAGCTGAGATTTGGTTCAAGACCAGTTATTTTTCTGATATTATTTTTTTAGCAATAATTCCCAATTTTACATAACCAAATTAAAATTTTTTTTTTTATTTCTATCGAAAATAAGTTGTTTTTTGTACCAGCTGCGTTTGAATCTAAACATAGGATTTTTTTCCTAAACAAATATTAGATGAAGATAAATTTTATAGTAAACTAAATAAATAAGTAGACAATTTAATTCAATTATGTTTCTGTTGTCTTTGTTCTGGTAATCTTGTCAAATTTGGATGGAATTCACAAATATAAGCAGTAAGGTTCAGACAAGTCGATGCGGTAACGATTGTGGCTGTGAACAAAAATACAAATGGCATCGACTATTGGCCTACGATCCCGACAACGACTGTAAGGGAATCTTCATGGATTGGTTCCTGTTTCCATCATGCTGTGTATGCCGATGTAATCCATAAAATTAAAATTACAAAAACGATAAATCAATCTTTCTATTAATCATAATTAGTTATATTCTTATTAATTGTATTTTTATTATTTTATTATTAATTTTTTTTTATGTTGTTTAAATGCAATAGTTTTTTATGAAAATATATATTAATTAGTTCGATAGTTTTAGGCGCAATATTTAATTTTATGTATTTGTATAGATTAAAAAATTGTTTTTATTATTTTTTTCTTATGAAATTTCAATTTAAAAAAATTAACTTTTATTCAATGAGAAAACATAATACAATATATAAAACGTATACAATTAGTTCGATTTTTTTATAAGTAAAAATATTTTATAAAATAAGATAAAAGCAAAACTTTCTTTAAAAAATTAACCATTCCTAAAATATTATATTGTATAAATAGATACGAAAAAAAATGATTATAAAAGTGCTTAAAATATTTGAAAAAAAAAATGTTTTCTCAATTTATGTGTGAACAAAAATATTGTTCAGAAAATTAAGAAAAAAATTTGAAAAACATATAAATTTTTTCATATTAATAAAAAAAAAGTAATTTTTTACAATATATAATTTAATGGTTTTTTTTTTTGAAAATAATTTTAAACCCTATTTTCTATATAATATTTTTGCAGAAAACTTAAAAAATGTTACTTGTAAATGAATTAATTTTAAAGATAAATTTGTATAAATTTAATAAGACAAAAATTTGTTGAATTGACAATATTAAAAGAATTAATAAAATTAAAATTCGTTCGGTGAAAATTTGTAAAAATTCGTTCAGTAAAAATTAGGTCCGTAAAAATTTCGTTCAGTAAAAATTCGTTCAGTAAAAATTCGTTCACTAAAAATTCGTTCAGTAAAAATTCGTTCAGTAAAAATTCCTTAAGGAAAAATTGGTTCAGTAAAAACTAGTTACGTAAAAATTTGTAAAAATTCGTTCAGTAAAAATTAGGTCCGTAAAAATTTTGTTCAGTTAAAATTCGTTTGGTAAAAATTCGTTCAGTAAAAAATCGTTCACTTATAATTCGTTCAGTAAAAATTCCTTAAGGAAAAATTTGTTCAGTAAAAATTTGTAAAAATTCGTTCAGTAAAAATTAGGTCCGTAAAAATTTTGTTCAGTAAAAAATCGTTCACTAAAAATTCGTTCAATAAAAATGTTTTCGGTAATAATTCGTTCAATAAATTTTTTTTCGGTAAACACTTGTTTGGAAAAAAATCATTCAGTAAAAATTTGTTCACTAAAAATTCGTTCACTTAAAGTTCGTACTGTAAAAATTTGTTTAGTAAAAATTTGTTCGGTAAAAATTAATTTAGTAAAAATTCGTTCACTAAAAACTAGTTCCGTAAAAATTTATAAAAATTCGTTCAGTACAAATTAGGTCCGTAAAAATTTCGCTCAGTAAAAATGTTTTCAGTAAAAATTCGTTCAGTAAAAATTCGTTCAGTAAAAAATCGTTCAGTAAAAATTCGTTCAGTAAAAATTCCTTAAGTAAAATCTTGTTCAGTAAAAATGAGGTCCGTAAAAATTTCGTTCTGTAAAAAATCGTTCACTAAAAATTCGTTCAGTTAAATTTGTTCAGTAAAAATTCGTACAGTAAAAATTCGTACAGTAAAAATTCGTTCAGTAAAAATGTTTTCAGTAAAAATTTGTCTGTAAAAATTCGTTCTGTAAAAATTTGTTGGATAAAAATTTTCAAGAAATGCCGGACAATTTATTAAAAAAAATTTAGAATACGATTTATATAAAAATGTAAAATTGATTAATATTTATTAGTAAAAAAATTAAATTTTAGTAGCAGGAGAAATTAATAAATATATAATAATAATTAAATATTAATGGATAATTTTATGTTTGACGACTAATAATATTATATAAAAATTTAAAAAGCATCGACTATTTTATAGACTTTTAAGTTCACTCACAATATTATTATTATTATTATTATTATTAGAAATAGAATTCTTAAATTACGAAATTTTCATTAATCAGTAAATAAAATTTAAGGAAAAATATAGACAATAATTTAGTTTGTAAGGAAAATATAATTTGCGCAACAGAAACCATACGAGTTTTTAGTGTTCTTGTTGTAATTATAAGAAAATCAAAAAATTTATATATTGTATAATAGAAAATAATCAAACAATTAGGCGATCATTATTGTTTATTATTAAATAATGTTTTAACGAAATATAACTACTAGTTTTGGTTTAAGAAATTTTATAAGAAAAAATTGGCAATATTTAATGAAGTGTATTGAAAACAATTTTTAGAGTATAAAAAATGTATTAAAATTTTATTAGAGAAGTTTTCTGATTAAATAAATTAAAATAAATGCGGAAAAACAGAACAATTTCAATTTCTTATCAAAATGTACGAATATTTTTTTTGTATGCCATAAGTGAGTGAATCGGTCTTTCCATTGTCACAAAAGATCAAAGAAGTCATTATAAATTTTTCATCCCGAAAATTTCCTTTGATTCTGGATATTTTTACTGTGCTTCTGCAAAAATATTTTACGATTAGTAGTTGAGAAATAAATTTACTATTACTGATAAATTCCATTCGCTCTTGTTTGTTTATTTTGAGTTTCGCCGGTTCCCATTTCGTCCTTTACAATTTTTGTGTTAGTACAATTTTTTTCAGTTAACAAAAATATCGCACGGCAAAATTAATTACTGCACATCCAATGAAAAATTGCCTTAACTCATAATCGTTGAATTTGTCTTTGCTTCACGAAAGTCTTAGACACAAACCTTGCATTTTAGTACAGTTTCGACTTGAAAGAAAACTGTGCGAAACTGGGTGGCAGTAAAAGCGGTATTTTGAGCTTGGAAAAGAATAGGATAGATAACGGTTTGGTTCCTTGCTATAAACGGTTTGTTTATTGGCTGTTTGCTGAATAACTAAGATGCTTACACTGTTAACAAGGAACGAACACAGATTGGATAAGTTAAAAAATTTTCGTGGAAATTTCAGTTGACATTTTTGAAGGGAAATTTTTCCAGGGAATTTTTTAGTGAAATGTTTTAATGGACATTTTTCCAGGGAATTTTTTAGGCGAAATTTTTAGTGAAAATTTTTAGTGGACATTTTTAGTGGAAATTTTTGGTTGAAATTTTTGGTGGAAATTTTCAGTCGGGATTTTAAGTGGGAATTTTAAGTGGAAATTTTCGGTGGAAATTTTTAGGGGGAATTTTCGGTAGAAATTTTCAGTCGGAATTTTAAGTGGGAATTTTTAGTTGAATGCTATTTTTACTAATTGTATCAGTGAAATTGTAAGTTTTTTTTTATAATGAAAATCAAGACGTTACTGAAATGTATTAAAGCCCCACTACGAGTATACTCGCATGTATTCTGCTACGCAATAAATAACGCAAACCAGGTGTCTTGTTAACATCAGTCATTACCATTTTAAATGAGCATGAAAATAACTTTCCTTTCTAATAATACTAAGAACGTGGTAATCCTGCTTTGTCTGTAAGAAAATAGAAGAAAAAAAGGACACAAAAATACAAAGGCAAATGATGAGGTCTTCATAGTAGCCCATTCCTATCAGATCAGATGTGTACAGTATGGAAAATATTGACCGAAGTAAGAGTGCCAGTTACAGACATACGTACATACTTGTAATCGCATCTCTAAGGAAAAGGGTTCAATATTCTACCCTAAGGACGACGATAACATTATAGGTAGACCGGGTCCCTGGTGCGTTTCATTTATTCATCAAATTCATTCCGTTGTAGTGGTTCATCAACTTGGCCATCGACAATACGGAGATTAATCCTCGTTAAATTGTCTTGGAATCGATGTTATCCTTGAGAGCACGTTATTCTTGCCTTCATTAAAATTGACGTTCGCTATTGTTAAACTGTTTACAAATAAGATAACTGCGTCGAGTTCTGCCCTTGAGCTTCTATTACTGTCCCTTGGAATTGGTGTGTCCTTATTACTATTCAAAGTCTATTCGAATATCTTCACAATGGTGGCTATTGAATGCTATGGTTATGGTCCTATTCCTGGCCATAATAGCGAATACTTTTTTTGCTGCTTTTCCATGCTACCGACTGTTCAAAATTAAATAGAAAATCCTTCTTTCTTCCCTTTGGAATTGTTGCACAAAACAACGTTTGCATGTTAAATAGTCGGAAAATATTGAAAATTAAAATCGCAAGTGGACCAAAAGTAATTTCACTGAAAATTCATTCCATTGTAATGTCCTAACCATTGGCGTATCAGACATTTGAACAGACACAATTTTTGTTATCAATACTTTCATTTTTCAAATTATTTACGCTTTATTTTATTTTGGAACAGACAAAATCTTAGAATTTAGCTTTTAAGGAATTTATTTATTTGGTGTGTTGGAGGAAGATTTGGTGTGGGAGTTCAACTGATGGTATTTCTTTCAATTGAATATTATCGATAATAATGTGCAATTATGTTCAATCGAATTTTCTTCAAAATTTATTAATTTAAAAAAATATTGGTGCAAAAGGATTTGTGGAGGCTGAGGGTTGGAAGAAGATTCGTAAGCAAGCTTGCCGTATTTAATCTATTTTTTTGGTATTTATTTAAGAAAATGCGATTTGGGCAATTATAATTATGGTAATCGTATTAAAAAAATTCTATTATCAATGTACGACTGAGCAATACAGTTTAAGCTGCTTGTGTGCACTCTTCAAATGATAATTGCGAGTCTTATCCTGAGTGGATTTACTTTAAACTCTTTTTTTTAATATAATTTCATAAATTATTTGCCATTGAATGCGTTTCTGAATTATTGTAATATATTAATGGAAATTTTTAGAGTTTTTCAAATTCAAAAAATACTTATTGAAATAGTATTTTTAGTAGTTGAGCATAATTTTGCTGAAGTTGAAACAATTTTATAAGAAGGCTAACGGAATTCTATTAGAATTCTATGTCTTCCGTTATGTATCCATGTTTGTTCAGTAAAATTAAAAATTTAAGTTAGAAAAGTGACCATTCAATGTTTAGTCATCAATTTTTCTCAATCATGAGCAATTGTTAAAGTAAAATTTTCTTAGCATTAATAATAAAAATTATTTGATATTGAGTAATATTCTAGGATATAAGCCATTTGATTTTTTTTTTTATTATTTCAAGCTAAAAGATTGCTGGTTAAGAACACATTTTCATTAGTTGAGCAAATTTTTGCTGAAATTGCAGCATTTTTTTTTTAACGGAAGATTCCCTTACATCTTATTTTATTTTATTCATGTATGAGAAGCAAAAATAAAAAATTCAGCTAGAAAATTGACCAACCTTAGTAATATATTTGGCTCAATCGTGAGCATTTTTATTTATTAGTTTTAGAATTTTTTGTTTAAAATAGAATTTATAAGATTAGTAGAAATTTAAGGTTTTTGCTTTTTTTCAAGCCAAAAGATCCTGGTTAAAAATATATTTTAAGAGGTCAAACAAACTTTTGCTGAAGTAAAAGCATTTTTGAAAGAAATTCATCTTTTGGATAATACCTTATATCCTATTTAGTTTTCTCCATATATGTGCACCAAAAAAAAAATATTCAAGCTACAAAAGCTGTCATTCAGTATAAATTACAGATTTTGCTCGATTGTCTGTAATTGCAAAAGGATACATTTTTTTAACATTAGTTGTTGAATTTTTTGATAAAAAAAAATTTTAAGTTTACTAGACATTTAGAATTTTGGAGTTTTAGACAATTAAGTAAATAATTACTGATTTAAAAAAAAAATTATTTAGTATGTGAGCAAATTCTTGCTGAAGTCGAAGCAATTTTTCTTATAAACCTAGCGAAATCTTTCTATTGAATTATAACTCATACTTAATTTGATATGCCCACGTATGAGCAGCAAAAATAATAAAATTCAGCTAGAAAAGGGACCATTCAGTAATCGGTAATACATTTTGCTCAAATGTCAGCAAATTGTAATGGGGATATTTTTTGGTATTAGTTTTTGAAATTTCTGATAAAAAGAGAATTTTTGGTGTATTAGACATTCAAGGTTTTTGATTTTTTCAAGCCAAAAATTCCTGGTTGAGAAGGTATTTTAAGACGTCAACCAAACTTTTGCTGAAGAAGAAGTATTTTTTAATGGTCATGAAATTCTTCTTTTGGATAAAACCTTTAATCTTATTTGGTTTTGTTCACATATGTGCACCAAAAAAAAAAAATTTCAGCTAGAAAAGTGATCTCATCGCTTAATGATACGTTTTGATCAATCGTGAGCAATTGCAAAGTAAAATTTTTGAAGCCCTGATTAAAAGAATTATTGAATATTAAAGAATTTTTAACATTGTTATATATTTCAAATTTTCTGAATTTTCAAAGGCATTTCATGATTAGCGTAGCAAATATTTATAGACACTGAGCAATTTTTTGCTGAAGTTAAAGCAATTTATTTTATGGCTTATAAAATTCTTATTTTATTTGATGCCTTATGTCTTATTTAATTTCCTGCACGTATGTGCACCAAAACAAAATCAGTTAGAAAAGTGATCATTCAAAGATTAATAATACATTTTGTTCCATCGTCAGCAATTGTAAAGAAGACATTTTTTTACATTAATTGTAGAATTTGTTGGATTATAAAAATAGTAATTGTAAAAAAAAATTATTTTTAGAATTCTTTGGTTTGCAAGGAATTTCTAAAGTGCCCATTCAATGCTTAATAATATATTTTGCTCAATCGTGAGCAATTACAAAGTGAAATTTTTTAAGCTTTAATTAAAAGAATTACTTAGAATATTAAAGAATTTTCTATATTGTTAGGTATTTCAAATTTTCAAAGCCATTCGATGTTTAGTTGAGCAAGTATATTGAGACGTTAAGCAAATTTTTGCTGAAGTTGAAGCAATATATTTTATAGCTTATAAAATTCTTCTCTTACTTGATATCTTATATCTTTATTTTGATGTCCACCCTTGACTTGTAAACATATTAATTTAAGGCTAAGAAAAGTTTCAATTCAGTGTGCAACAATATATTTTGCTCAATCATCAGCAACCGTAATAGGGATATTGTTTATTATTTTAAAAAATTTTAAAATTATTAATGATTGTTTTCAAGACCAATGTAACTAGTTTTTTGCTCAATTTGAAGCAATTATCTTAAAACTTACGAAAATCTGCTATTAGATAATTTAATAGTTTTGTTAGTCAAAATGAGGACATATATTTTATTTTGTATTGCAAAGGTATTGAATTTTAGTTGAGAAAAGTTATAATTCAGTGTTCAGCAATATATTTTGCTCAATTTCTATTAACCATAAGGGGACATTTTTTATTCTATTAATTTAGGCATATTTTTAATTATTTTTTGCTATTTTTTGAATCTATTTTATGACTAGCTAAAAAAGCGTGTTTAATAGTTTAGTAAAGTTTTGCTCAGGTTTGGGGCATACATTTTTAGCACATCTTTTTGAATCAATAATTTTAGCTTAATTCCCTTATAGTGTAAAGGAATTAAGACTTAAGACAAAAGCAAAATTCGTTCTAGATCGATAAAAATATTCCAATTATCCCTCAAATAATAGAATCGACCCTGTCTCCTCTTAAAATTTTACTATGCATTAGTTCAATAGGGAATTTTTCTTATATCCTATTAACAAATTCAATAGCTTTGAGTCATTCTCCAATATTTTCTATATTAAATTATGAGCGTTGAAAAAATTTATTGCTGAGAATAGTTTCGTGACAAGATGAAGTTCTGATAGCCAGACGTCGCCAAATAACTCAAAGTGTATACCATGAAAAATACGAACAATGTCATACGCGTACGTTATGTTCATGGTTCCTCTATTAATAGGGACATTATTGAATCAAATCGTAAAGAATCAAGTGAAGAATAGATTTCTCAAGATAATAATGAGTTCGGTTCATTGGCTTTTATTTTCCAAAGGAAGCGAAACGAAAACAAAAGAACTAGCCTCGTGGATGCATCAGAACTTCTTCCTAATATAAAGTCAATACAGCATTTAATATTTGGAATTCCTTTTATGGACATTTATTATTAGACATGGTCAGTTGCAGTCGTAAGATTTTGTGTCAGGGACATTGATTGCGACTTGTTTGTTGGTTGGTTCTAGTTATTAGCTTCCCTTTTACGCCTTGATACATTATTTTCTTATATGCTAGTAACTCGACAATAAATTCTCGTGTTTGTTTTAGTTTTCCAACTTATCCCCACCTCCACAAAGTTTATCGTAATAATATAATTTCAAATGGAAAACAAATCACATCGGATTGGAATTCACGTTGAAAGGAATAATCACAATTACTGTCGTAGGTTAACATTTACAGAAACAATAATGAAAACCGATAGTCGGTCTGAGACTATAGATTCTGCTGGTCGAGTTAATCAACTGATCCGATCGATTAGATTGACTTTAATCAGGTTACTGGCATTCAATTTTTTCTGTATTTAATTCTTAACTCTTGTCAGAACAATAGAGAGAAGCGTGTCGTTGATTGAGCTTGAATTGCGATTTCATTCTGTACACAGCCGAATAGACATTTCACAATATTTGTTAGAGTAAAAACAAAATCTGCTAGCAATAAATTTAAATAAGTTTAAGAGCTAGACTATTAGTGATTTGAATTAAGTTAGCAGCTCTTAGAAAGGGCGATTTTGATTTTTCCACTAATTAAGAATTATTTCAATTGAGTTACTAACGAATAAGGTCATTAAAAAATTATTGATAAAGTTGAGTATGTAAATTGGACTAATTTAAATTTATTTTACATTAAACTCTTACCAAAAATTTGAAGTAACATTTTGCGTAAACATTTTGAGTGAAAATTTCAAATAGGAGTTTTCAGTAGAACTTTTCAGTAGAAATTTTCAGTAGAAATTTTCAGTAGAAATTTTCAGTAGAAATTTTCAGTAGAAATTTTCAGTAGAAATTTTCAGTAGAAATTTTCAGTAGAAATTGTCAGTAGAAATTTTCAGTAGAAATTTTCAGTAGAAATTTTCAGTAGACATTTTCAGTAGACATTTTCAGTAGAAATTTTCAGTAGAAATTTTCAGTAGAAATTTTCAGTAGAAATTTTCAGTAGAAATTTTCAGTAGAAATTTTCAGTAGAAATTTTCAGTAGAAATTTTCAGTAGAAATTTTCAGTAGAAATTTTCAGTAGAAATTTTCAGTAGAAATTTTCAGTAGAAATTTTCAGTAGAAATTTTCAGTAGAAATTTTCAGTAAAAATTTTCAGTACAAATTTTCAGTAGAAATTTTCAGTAGAAATTTTCAGTAGAAATTTTCAGTAGAAATTTTCAGTAGAAATTCTCAGTAGAAATTTTCAGTAGAAATTGTCAGTAGAAATTTTCAGTAGAAATTTTCAGTAGAAATTTTCAGTAGAAATTTTCAGTAAAAATTTTCAGTAGACATTTTCAGTAGAAATTTTCAGTAGAAATTTTCAGTAGAAATTTTCAGTAGAAATTTTCAGTAGAAATTTTCAGTAGAAATTTTCAGTAGAAATTTTCAGTAGAAATTTTCAGTAGAAATTTTCAGTAGAAATTCTCAGTAGAAATTTTCAGTAGAAATTGTCAGTAGAAATTTTCAGTAGAAATTTTCAGTAGAAATTTTCAGTAGAAATTATCAGTAGAAATTTTCAGTAGAAATTGTCAGTAGAAATTTTCAGTAGAAATTTTCAGTAGAAATTTTCAGTAGAAATTTTCAGTAAAAATTTTCAGTAGACATTTTCAATAGAAATTTTCAGTAGAAATTTTCAGTAGAAATTTTCAGTAGAAATTTTCGGTAGAAATTTTCAGTAGAAATTTTCAGTAGAAATTTTCAGTAGAAATTTTCAGTAGAAATTTTCAGTAGAAATTTTCAGTAGAAATTGTCAGTAGAAATTTTCAGTAGAAATTTTCAGTAGAAATTTTCAGTAAAAATTTTCAGTAGACATTTTCAGTAGACATTTTCAGTAGAAATTTTCAGTAGAAATTTTCAGTAGAAATTTTCAGTAGAAATTTTCAGTAGAAATTTTCAGTAGAAATTTTCAGTAGAAATTTTCAGTAGAAATTTTCAGTAGAAATTTTCAGTAGAAATTTTCAGTAGAAATTTTCAGTGGAAATTTTCAGTCGAACGTCGACGGTTGGGTTCACCCCTTTTCCATTTCTTTTTGGTCTTTTTTTTTGGTTTGGCTTTGTTTTTTTATTTTTTTTTAAAAATATGTTTTTTTCCTTACCGATTTTTATGCCTCCTTCATCATTTTCTATTTCCTTCCCTTTGCCTAGGTGATTTCTTAAAGTAAATCAGGATAATATGGTATGGACTGGAGAAGCTCCGCCTAAGTATGAACAATACCACGCTAAAAAAAAATCTCAAAATAAATTACCATTTTCATAGGAAAAAAGGCAAATTTAAGGAAAAAAAACAGCAATTTTTCTTAAAAGCTTCTACAAAAATTTATCATGAATGGACATTTTTCTTTCCATCAGGAATATATAAATTAGAGAGACTTTACCTAAGTATGTGTAATGCCATTACAGAAAAAATCTTCAAAAAATTGCCTTTTTCACAGAAAAAATAAAATAAATTTTAAAAGTTAAAAACCACACAAAAATTTATCTTGAAAGGATATTCTCCTTCCAATGAAGATAATATGAAATAGAGAAGCTTTACCTAAGTGTTCGCAACGATACCATAAAAAGAAATCTTTAAAGAACAAGTGCACTCAGTGAAATAATTTCTGAGAAAACTAGGTGCCTGGTGTAAAAATTGGATTTTTGTGAATTTTTGTCAGAAATGTTCCGATTTGTATGGTTTTTTTGCATATCTCTTTAGGGGTCGATTTATTTTGCGTTCTCCCTTATTTTCCGGGACCCAATTCTTTTCCTTTTTTTTTTTTTTTTGAGGTTGGGTTGTAATATTTTTTTTTCTTTAGAATCCTTCTTTTTTGACAATTTTCTTATCCCTTTTCTTTTTTTTCCTTGTATTTAATTTTTTGGAAATTTTTTTTTTAATTTTTCCTACTCAATGTAAATTTTTGTTAATAGCATTAATAAATGCTGATTTTTGTTTCATTTTTGAAAAAGGGGGGGGGGGGTGTGTGTTGGATGAGAGGTTCTTGGTTTTTGAATTTTGCATATATGGCGAAGGGGTGGAGGTCTGTTTAAGTGTTTTTAAGCCTTTTCGAAAGAAGTTTTTAGGTCTTCTGATATTTTTCAGGAAAGGGGGGGGGGGGGTGTTTGGAAACTGTTTTTTTTTTTAAAAAACTTTTTTTTTTTTTTGTATTTTTTCCTAAAATTTAATTATTTTTCTACTAAATTATTTTTGGTTTTATAATTCCTTTCAACTTTTTACCTACGCGAACATTTAGTTTATTACCAATACTGAATTTTTTTTGTTCTTTTGTGAAATCGTACGATTTTTGTAACCGGTAAATTTCTTCCAAATTATTTCCCTCTTTCCATTTTATGGTTTGTATAAAATCTGTCAGCGTACAGGACGATATATCGCATATATGATTAGGAATAGTACTTCCAGAGAACACATACAAATGGTCATTAGTGGGTCAATATCAACAGTAGCAACGCTCACTTCGTTGTTATTGTTGCTGCTCTTATTTCTAAAGGGTTTTCGAATAAGAGTGATATGATTTCTTTTAAAAAAAAACACACTAATTGTTCAGGAAATTCAAATGTTTTTTATTTAATGTGAAGTACAATCGATACAATTAAGTTCTGAAGAAAACGTCATTCAAATGGCCTCCACGACTTCTTTTGCAGGAACGAATTCGATGAACCCAATTTTCGAGCGCTTTTTCCACTTAATCAAGTCGTACGTCATGAATAATAGCAAGTTCAATATTGACTTCCAAAGTTTGAAGAGAGTCTGATTTATTGCTAAAGACCAATGTATTCAAATAACCCCACAAGAAATAGTCTAATGGTGTTAAATCACAACTTCTTGGAGGCCATTCAATATCACAAATTCTTGAAATAATTGAATCTCCAAACTTTTCTCGCAATAATTCGGTTGTTGCACGTACTGTGCGGCACGTAGCCCCGTCTTGTTGGAACCAGATGTTGTCAAGATCAACTTCTTCCAATTTCGTCCATAAAAAGTTGGTTATCATCTATTGATTATCATCGATCATTGACAGTAACGGTGTTACCAGCTTCATTTCAAAAGAAGTACGGACCGATGATTCCACCAGACCAAAAACCACACCAAACTGTCAATTTAGGTGACTGTAATGGGTGTTCATGAATAATTTGTGGATTTTCTTTGCACCAGAATCGACAGTTTTCTTTATTTACCGCACCACTCAGATGAAAATGAGCCTCATCGGAGAAGATGATTTTCTTAAAAAAATCGTTATCGTTTTCAAGTTGTTCCAAGACAAAATCAGCAAATTCACGACATTTATCCTTTTCTCAAAATCCGCCAGGTTGTGGTTTGAGACAGTCCCAATTTTTGAGAACGTCTTGGAATCGACAAATTGCGGTCTTCAGCAACACTTGCCTGAACGGCAGCAATATTTTCATTACTTCGAGCGGTTCTTTGTCTTATTGGCACTTGAACATTATGTAAAGAAAATGGACGCTCGCAATTTTTAACAATTCGACGAATAGTGAGCACAGTTGGACGATTATTACGACCATAAAATGGCAAAAGCGTACGAAAAGTTGCAATTGGAGAACGATTATTTTGATAATGAAATTGAATAATTTGTAAATATTGTTCTTGCGTATATCTCTCAATGATAAAATTGTAAGCTTTACTGAATACAATGAAATTTTTTTTTGAATATTATGACATATTACAAATGGCCGAAACGTCACTAAGAAATCATATTGCTCCTATTGGAAAACCCTATACTTATTGTGAACGTAGCATTGAACTGCCGCTTCTCGTCGATTCTCTTTCTTTTGTCTCTTTTTTCTTCTATCGATTTTGATGTTCTTATTTGTTCTCCTCTATTTTTAATTACTCACAATTATTAATAATGCTTCTCAAATCGGATTCGAAATTCGTAGTGACAATTTTTGCAAAGGTTTGACTTCGTGTTAATCAAAAGCTCTTAATACAATTTGATCCTGAATTGTAAATATCTCTTAGATCAGCACCAAACTTTTCCAGTTATTTTAAAAAAAACTCCTGCTAAGAGAAGATCATTGAATTTTTTTTACAAAACTTCCCCTTTGCAGCATTGCAAATAAATTTAAACAAGGAGTAAACAAATATTTTATATTAATTTTTATATGATATTTTTGTATAAAAATTTATCCTGAGGAATAGTTATTTCAGGTAGTATCAAATAAAGTATTGCAAAATATTTCCTAAAATTCGCCTAAGGACTCCATATAAAATTTTAACCAAAAATTGTCCTTTTCATAAAAAAAAAAAATTTAAAGAGGAGAAAACCAAAAAGTTTTTGCAAAAGCATTCACAAAAATATTTCCTATAGAAATTTTTTTCTACCAGCCAGAATAATATAGATTTAAAAGCTTTCAGAAATTTTTTTTGTAATTCTTGAAAAATAAGCTTTTAAGTTCTTTTTTTAAGAAGGCAATTTGCAATGTTTTTAAACAGATTATCACATAGAACATGGAAAATAGTTCATTTTTCGGGAAAAAAATTCAGATTGCGTGCATATTTTTCTAGTGCGAATAAATCAGTTTACCTTTTCTTGATGACAATATTCACGTAGGCGGCAATAAACTATTAATAAATGACAATTTTTTATTAGACAGCATTGAGAGTTGCATACTTAGAGTGACCACAAAACTATAAGTAGCGCGCTAAAATGTACTCAAATTTGGATATTCTTACGTTAAAATAAAATTAAGGTTATGCAAATATTTTTACTGTAAATTTTTGCTGAAATCTTTTTTACTGATTATAAAACTTTTTACTGCAAATTTTTTTAATGAAATTATTTTTAATGAGACTTTTTTTATTGAAAAAATTTTTGCTAACAAATTTTTACTGAAATTTTTTTTTACTAAAGCCATTCTTACTGAAATTATTTTTACTAAAACTTTTTTTATTGAAACATTTTTTGCTGACAAATTTTTACTGAAAATATTTTTACTGAAACTTTTTTTTACTCAAACTTTTTTTTACTGAAATTATTTTTACTGCGACTTTTTATTTTTTTATAAAAAATAATTTTTACTGAAAATATTTTTACTTAAGCCTTTCTTCCTAGAAATATTTTTACTAAAACGTTTTTTACTGAAAAAATTTTTACTGGCAAATTTTTTTACATAAAATATTTTTACTGAATTTTTTTACTGAAAATATTTTTATTGAAACTTTTTTTACTTAAAAATATTTTTACTGAAACTGAAACTTTCTTAACTGACACTGTTGTTACTGAAAATATTTATCCCGGAAGAGTGTGAAAGTAACATGTAAGATAGGATAAATGTCAAACTAATCAATATAAGCTATAAAAAAAACACCTTATCAAGAAACAGCACAAGAAGAAGCATCCAGACCATCTCTCCATAGCACTCTAACTTCGAATATTCAGTTCAAACGTCAAGCCAGTCATGCTGTACGGCTGCGAAACAGGGAAAGTAACCGACAGCACGACTCGTAAGCCTCAAACATTTGTGAACAGATGCTTGAGGCGTATAAGCAAGATCTTCTGGCCAAACTGGATAACGAACGATGAGCTGCTTCTTCTCACGAAGCAAATACCCCTGCTAGCTGACATTGAACGCAGGAAATAGAGTTGGATTGGCCACACCTTGCGAAAAATCACCTACGGACATAGCAAGGATGGCACTAGATTGGAACCCACAGGGCAATCGCAGCAGACGACAACCAAGGACCACTTGGAGAAGATCAGTCGAGCGCGAACACCAACAAATCGGCAAGTCATGGTCGGAAGTGAAAAGGCTAGCCCAAGCCAGAAGCAGATGGAGAGAGTTTATAGAGTCTCTAGTGCCGCTATATGCTCCATAGGAGCGACTGTGTCTCATGTCTATGTGTATGAAATGCATATATGTGTTATGTAAAAATTGTACAATAACGTAGAAATAAAAAACCTGTCAAATAAAAAAAATAAAAAAAAATCAGTATATTTTCAGTTACCTGAAAATAACGGTCTAAGAACTTCATTACCTGAACTCTTCATTTAAATTATCATAACTATGCTTTCGTTTTGCAAATTTTAATTTCATCGTTTACACAATATTTTTAAATCTTCATTTTCACTTTCTATCAAATTTACAACTTTTTAAGTTTTCCAAAATAAAAAATTTACACCGGTTCTTAATAGCATCTAAATTTTATTCATAAAAAAAAACATAATATAAACCATTACCAATTATGTCTAATTTTTTTTTTTTATAATTTTCATACATGCTTTTTATAAAAAAATTTTGAATTTAATATTAATTTAACATATTTTTAAACAAATTTAATTTCGTAAAAATACTGAATTATAGTCTTCTATACGGCAAATTCTATTTGTTGGTCGACCTGCATAAATGTTTACATCGAACCTATATTCACCTATTGGAAATAATTTTGGAAAGTAACTCGTATTTGTAACCAGATCTTTTATGATGATGAGCCCCTGTAAATACGCAGTATTTTAATAAAATATTTTTATGGTAATTGGAAAGACTTATGAATCTTTGATAGATTACATTGTAGGGACAACTATGATTAAAATTTGAATATGGTTTAACGAAGTCAATTAGCATTCGGGTATAAATCGATGAACCTTTGGATTTGAAGAAATCGCACACGTTGAATGTATTGTTAATTAAAAATGGCTGATAGGAATTATACTTTTTAAATAATTCACCATTTACCTAAAACGATATTCTCCATATTAATTGATATTGTGCTAATAAATACTAATAATCAGCTACTTACAATAATATTATTTAACTCTGTTAATAAATATAGTTCAATATTAATTTTTGCCGTGTAGCGATCAACTGCTTTCAAACGACATGAAAAGTTCTTTGCAATGTATTTAAAATTTGGATAACAAGCAACCTTAGTCGTTTTCATAATTAATTCCTGCAATATTTCCCAAATGAATATTAATTAATTCTTCAAAAAAATTGCAAAATAAAATCAAATTTCTTACAGCATTAAGTAAACCAATAGAAGAGATGCCAATTATTACGATCAATATTGAAGTCACTATTGCCAGTTTCATTTTTCAAAAATATTGAATATTTTCTAGATACAATATTAAGCCGTACAATACTGCATAAAATACTCAGTAATAATGACAATATTAAAAAAATACGATTCGTGTAGATATTCAAAGTTACCTTTACTTTGGACATATTTTGTTAGATATTTATCGAATTTATAGTTGAAAAATTTGATAAATATCTAAAAAAAAAACTATTGTATTTATAAGCAATTATTAATTTTTATGCATGCGATACTTTTTAAATATTTATTTGGTAAATTGTAAATAATTTAAATCGGTATTAAAAAAAGGAAATAGAAAAGTTTTTATTAAACAAAATAATCACCAAATAGCAAAATTATATAAAAATAGAAAAAATCTTATTCATATTATATTTATCTAAAACTGATTTATTCATCATCCAAATGAAATAATTTTTTTTGACACGATTTGAAAATTTTTCTACAATTTTTAATTATTAGATAAAAAAATGTTTTGTTTTTTTAAATAAAAATCAGATAGTTGAAAATTACTAAAGTATAAAAATTATTTGATTCTGAAAATAAATTATTTGTGATATGGAACGAAATGTTCATTAATGTACGATTATCTAGAAAATTGTTCTCTATTATTTTAATTGATTCTAACTATCCGACTCGGTAGCATAGTCCCCTCTAGGTAGCACAGTCGATAGCGTGCTGGGCTTTCCTTATCCCTTACCCTTCCCTTTCGGACCATCAGACCGCCTGAGCAGATGGATGCAATAGCGTCTGGCGAGGTTTGGTGTCCCGTTAACAAACTAACAAAAAAACGGTAGCATAGTCTTTAGCGCACTAGACTACCGTCCAAGAGGTTGTTAGTTCAAATCCTACTGCGGTGTGGTCCTACGCTTCTTTCCGAAAAAACCAGGTTTCCGTTCCATTTCTAGTTAAATTTCCTTATCCCGATATGCTTTGTCGCCAAAATGGTCTTTAGTGTTAGTCGAAATTTCATCCTCTGTCATAATATTGCTCAAGGCAGGAACAAATATATCCAGATATTTTTACCACGGACCTCCTGAGAGAACACCATCAAAATTTTTACAGGACTTGTCCTTTTCAGTACTACCAATAAATTTAAACAAAGAGTAAATAAATTTTTTTATGCTATTTATCATTAAAATTTTCTATTAAAGTAATAGTAATTTTCAGCCGGGATCCAACAAAGCTTTGCAAAATAATAGTCTGCACAAAGATCTCACGTAAAACTTTTTGTGAATTTTTACCCAAAAGCTCCTTGAAAATTTAATAAATTTAACACTTTATCTGAGTATACACAGTGACACCATAAAAAAATTCTCCAAAAAACTACCATTTTCATCCTAAAGAATAAATTTTAAGAAAACCAACAACACATTTTATGTATTTATTCTCAAAAATGCCTACAAAATTTTATCCTGAAAGGACAATCTTCCTTTCGCCAGCAAAATATGGATTGGAGAAGTTTTATCTGAGTATGCACAATAATATTATTTAAAAAAATCCCCAAAAAACCGCCATTTTCATAGTGAAAACAAATTTTAAGAGAGAGTGGAAAATATTTGCCTTCTATTTTCTAAAAAAAACTGATCGCCTGGTGTAAAAATCGGATGTTTAGTTTTGTCACAAATTTTGAATTTTTGGGTTTTCGATTTTGCATACACTTAGGCGTCGATTTTTTTTTTGCCTTCTAATTTTTTTCAGGGTACAATTTTTTTTTTATTTTTATCCTCGGAGCTTTTTCTTTGGTGTTTTTTGTTCTTTTTAACATTTTGGGTGGAGGGAGGAGGCATGTATTATTTCTTTTCTCAAGGCTTTTTTTTTATTTCCTCTTACATTTTTGGTTTTTTTTTAGTATTTATTTTTTTCCTACTTCTTTCTACTCAATGTGATTTTTTTTTTTAAAATAGCATTAAGAAATGCAGATTTTCTTATTTTATTTTTATTTTTGTTAATTTGGGTTGGGGAGGGTATATTTTTGGGCTGGAATTTTCATATATTTTTAGAGAGGTCAACATTTTTCATTATTTATTTTCTTATTATTTTTCTTCATTTATTCTCTTCTTTTTTTGTTTTCTTTGTATAATAGTATTTAACTTTTTTAATATTTTTCTATATTTTCCTACTCAATAAACGTTTTTTTTAAATAGAATTCATAAAATAATGTTAGGGTGTTTGTGCTAAACACCATTAGACATATACAAATAATACAAATAATGAGTTAGAAAAATTTCAATTTTTTGTATAAATTTTTAATAATATTTTTTCTATAAAGCATAATTATTTTTATTTCGATTTTTTTTGGCCATTTTACTTATGATATACTTTATGCTGTCTTATTGAGTTGGTAGTGTTTTTGTCTCTTATATTTATATTGAATTATGTTCAATAATTTTCGGATTTTTTGGATTTAGACGGCAATTTTTTCTGATAAATTTTTACTAACAAATTTTAACTAACAAATTTTTACTGATAAACTTTCCATAACAAATTTCTACTGTAAAATTTCTACTGAAATTTATACTAAAAACGTACTGACAAATTTTTTCTGATAAAATTTTACTAACAAAATTTTACTGACAAATTTTTACTGACAAATTTTTTTTCTTAAAATATTTTTACTGAATTTTTTTACTAAAAATATTTTTACTGAAACTGAAACTTTTTTTACTGAAAATATTCTTACTGAAACTGTTTTTAATGAAAATATTTATCCTGGAAGAGTGTGAAAGTAACATGTAAGATAGGATAAATGTCAAACTAATCAATATTTTCAGTTACCTGAAAATAACGGTCTAAGAACTTCATTACCTGAACTCTTCATTTAAATTATCATAACTATGCTTTCGTTTTGCAAATTTTAATTTCATCGTTTACACAATATTTTTAAATCTTCATTTTCACTTTCTATCAAATTTACAACTTTTGAAGTTTCCCAAAATAAAAAATTTACGCCAGTTCTTAATAGCATCTAACTTTTATTCATAAAAAAAAACATAATATAAACCATTACCAATTTAGTGCCTAATTTATTTTTTTATAATTTTCATACATGCTTTTTATAAAAAATTTTGAATTTAATATTTTTTAACATATTTTTAAACAAATTTAATTTCGTAAAAATACTGAACTATATCCTTCTACACGACAAATTCTATTTTTTGGTCCACCTTCATATATATTTATATCGAGCCTATATTCACCTATTGGAAATAATTTTGGAAAGTAACTCACATTTGCAACCAGATCTCTTACGATGATATGCCCCTGTAAATACACAGTATTAACCAAAATTATACCAAAATTAAAAGATTACATTGTAAGGGCAACTATGATTAAAATTTGAATATGGTTTAACGTAATCAAGTAGCATTCGGGTATAAATCGATGAACCTTTGGATTTGAAGAAATCACACATGTTGAATGTATTATTAATTAAAAACGGCTGATAGGAATTATACTTTTTAAATAATTCACCATTTATCTAAAACGATATTCTCCATATTATTTGTTATTTCGCTAATAATCACCAATAATCAGCTACTTACAATAATATTTCTTAGCTCTGTTAATAAATATGCTTCAATATTAATTTTTGCCGTATAGCGATCAACTGCTTTCAAACGACATGAAAAGTTCTTTGCAATATGTTTAAAATTTGGATAACATGTAAGCTTGGTCATTTTCATAATTAATTTCTACAATATTTCCCAAAAGAATATTAATAAATTCTTCAAAAAAATTACAAAATTAAATAAAATTTCTTACAGCATTAAGTAAACCAATAGAAGAGATGCCAATTATTACAATCAATACTGAATTCACTATTGTCAGTTTCATTTTTTAAAAATATTGAATATTTTCTAGATGTAAAATTATACAATATTAAGCCGCACAACACTGCATGAAATATTCAGTAATAATGACAATGTCAACGAATACGATTCTTGTAGATATTTAAAGTCACCATTTTGGACATATTTTGTTAGAATTTATAGTTGAAATATTTGATAAATATCTATAAAAACTATTGTATTTCTAAGCAATTATTAATTTTTATGCATGCGATACTTTTTAAATATTTATTTGTATATTGAAAATAATTTAAATCGGCCTTCAACCGCGAAAATAAAAAAAGTATTCATTAAACAAAACTATCACCAAATGGCAAAATTACATAAAAATTGAAAAAATTTTGTTCAAATTATTTTTATCTAAAACTAATTTATTCATCATACAATTATAACGATTTTATATTAAACGTTTTTAAATTACTTTCAACATTTAATTTGCAAATTTTTCTAGAATTTTAAAGCTTTAGATAAAAAAGTATCCGATTGTGAAAATAAATTATTTATGATGTGGAACGAAATGTTCATTTATTAATCTAGAAAATAATTAATATTTTTAATATATTTTGTGGAACAAAATGTTCATTAATTAATCTAGAATTAAAATAATATAATTGATTCTAACTATCCGACTCGGTAGCATAGTCTTTAGCGCACTATGTTAGTTATTTCCAGGCGGGATCAAATAAAGTATTCGAAAATGTTTCCTTAAATCTGTGTAAGGACTTCATGTAAATAATTTGATTAGGATAATATAGATTAGAAAAGCTTTGCCTGAGTATGCGCAGCGTCACAAATAAGAAAATTTCAAAAAAATTGCAATTTTCATCCTGAAAAACAAATTTTAAGAAAAAAATGCATCAAATGTTATGCATTTTTCTTAAAAGTGACCACAAAAATTTATCCTGAAAGGACATTCTTCCTTTGATCAAGATAATATGGATTAAGGAAGCGTCGCCTAAATGTTTGCAATGATACCATAAAAGAAATCTAAAAAAACCGCAATTTTTGTAGTAAAAAACAAATTTTTAAGAGACTACCGTCCAAGAGGTTGTGGGTTTAAATCCCACTGCGGTGAGGTCCTACGCTTATTCCCAAAAATACCAGATTTTCTTTCCTTTTCTAGTTAAATTACCTTATCCCGATATGCGTTGTCGCCAAAATGGTATTTAGTGTTAGTCGCAATTTCATCCAGTATCATAATATTGCTCAAGTCAGGACCCAACATATACAGATATTTTTACACGGACTTCCTGAGATAACACCAGCAAAATTTTTACAGGACTTGTCCTTTTCAGGACTACAAAAAAATTTAAACAAACAGTAAATCAATTTTTTTATGCTATTTATCGGGATCAAACAAAGTATTGCAAAATAATGCCCAAAGTCTGCACAAAGACCTCACGTAAAAATTTTTGTGAATTTTTACCCAAAAGCTCCCTCAACATTTTATAACACCATAAAAGCTCCCACAATAACACCATAAAAAAAGTTTCCAAAAAACTACCATTTTCATCCTAAAGAATAAATTTTAAGAAAACCTCTACAAAATTTTATCCTGAAAGGACATTGTTCCTTTCGCCAGCAAAATATGGATTGGAAAAGCTTTGTCTGAGTATGCACAATAATATTATTTAAAAAAATTCATAGTGAAAAACAAATTCTGAGAGAGAGTGGAAAATATTTGCCTACTATTTTCGGAAAAACTGACCGCCTCGTGTAAAAATCAGATTTTCAGTTTTGTCACAAATTTTGGATTTTTTAATTTTTGATTTTCCATACACTTAGGCGCTGATATTTTTGCTTTCGCAAATTTTTCAAGATACAATTTTTTCCCTTTTTATCCTTGGAGCTTTTTAATTGGATTTTTTTTCTTTTTAAATTTGTGGGTGGAGAGGGGGGTGGGGTCTGTGTGTATGTGTTTGCATTATTTTTATTCACTTCCTCTTACATTTTTGGTTTGTTTTTTATGATATTTTTTTTTACTTCTTTCTTCTCAATGTGAATTTTTTTTAAAAAATAGAATTAATAAATGCTGATTTTCTAATTTCTTATTTTTTTGTTAATTTGGGTTGGGGGAAGGTATATTTTTGGTCTGGAATTTTCATATTTATTTAAGGAAATCGACTTTTTTGCTACCACATAGTTTTCGGAGTAAAATTATTGTCCTTTCTACTCTTGGAGCCTTTTTTTTGTCAACTCTTGGCTGATTTTTATCTTAAAAATTTTTTTTTTACTTAATTTTAGTTTTCCATTTTTTGACCTCAAATTTTGGATTTTTCGGGTTTTTTAGTTTTGATTTTGCATACACTTAGGCGACGATTTTTTCTACTTTCCAATATTTTTCGCGGTAAAATTTGTCTCCCTGTCGGATCTTTTTCTTTAGAGTTAATTTCTTTAAGGGAAGGTGGTCCGTGGGGGTGAGGTTGTTTGTAATATTTATTTTTATTTAATAACCTATTAGTTTTTTTTCATTTTCTCTTAATTATTGTGTTATTTTTCATAGTATTGAATTTTTTTAATATTAATTTTTAATAATATTTTTCCACCTTTTTCTACTCAATGTAAATTTTTGTTAATAGCATTAATAAATGCTGATTATTTATTTTCAATATTTTTTTAAATGTTGGTGGTTGGGGGTGGGGGGATGGTATATTCGGTTTGGACTCTGCATACATTTAGGGTTCGATTTTATACTTTTTTTCCTTTCTACTCCCGGAGCCATTTTACGAATGCTTTTTTTAATTTTTTAGGAGTGTTGTTTTTTCCTTTTTTTATATTTCTTTTGAGTTTTTTGAAAAAGTATTTTCTCTTTTTTTTTGATTTCTTGTCGTAGTATTTAATTTTTTTCTATTATTTATTTATTTTTCTATTTTTTTCTATTCTATTTTTATATCTTTTTTTTTAGGATGTATTTTACTATTTATGCTAGGAAAAGGGACGACATTTTCTCGAATTTCTTTCTTTTTTTGACGGTCTTTCTGTACTGAGGAGGGTGGCATAGGTAAATTTTTTTGAGTACAGTATTTTTGTTTTATTTTCTTATATTTTTAATTTTTTGTTTTGTTGTGCGGGGTTTTTGTTTTTGGATCTTTGGATGGTTTTTGTGGGAAGAGTTGTGGTACTTCTTTAAATTTCAGTTTTTTTTTTGAATCGGCTGCCAGTTTTTGGTTTTTATTTATTTTTACGTGGAAGTATTGTTAATATGTTCTGTTATTTTCGTCGAAATAATTTTTAGTCGAAATTTTCAATCGACATTTGCAGTCAAAATTTTTAGTTGAAATTTTAAGTCGGAATTTTCAGTAGACATTTTTAGTAGAAATTTCCAGTAGAAATTTCCAGTAGAAATTTTTCTTACAAATTTTAAGTTGAAATTTCCTAAATTAATTTTAATTGCGTATAAAAAATGTATATGGCGTCGATATTTTTATAAAAAGTTCCTATTGAAAGGAATTAATTTAATTTATATGTTACGTAAACTAATTATTGAAAGCATTTTATAAAATAATTTCCCATCGATGAAAGAATTTGAACTGCTTTTCATTAAAATGGAAAATTTTATGAGTAACACTAATTCCTGTTCATTTTTTTTAAATATATTTAATTATAAGTGATAAAATTAAGGTGCTTACGTTGTTTTAATGAAATTTGCTGATATCAAGCACAAAATCGGAGAAGATTATTTGTAGTTAAGCAAGAATAAGATTCTATCCTTCTTCAGCTTCAGTTTCATGTAATTTATCTCAGTTGGGAATTTGTGGTATTTCTGTATATAAAACAGAAAAGGAATTCTGAGTAAAAATTTAGATTAATTGGAAATTTTATTTAAAAAAAAACTACGTACAATGATACGATAGGTTTCAGATTTCAATCCAGCTCAGGATAAGTTTTCACAATTTTTCCTTTATTCTTTGTTCAGTTTGCTATTTTCTCTATAATTTAATAAGTAAACTTATAAACTTTCTCTGATAAAATTGTTTGAAAGTCATAAAGTTTATTTTTACAGTTTTTATAGTTTTCCTTATTTTTTAATTCCAACAAATGATACAGAAGAAATTTTGTATTTAAAAAAAAACCAAAACAAAAATTCCATACAAAACATAACTTTTTCTGCATAGAAACGCCTGAAATTTTTCTTTTAATAAAAATATTACCGACCAAATTAAGTTTATTATTTATAAAGTCTTTATTTTATGGTGAAATTAATTCTTTCACCTTAACAAACAAAAAATATTTAGAAAAATAAAATGGTAGTAAAAATATTCCAACTTTACCTGGTGAGGAAAATTTATGATTTTTTGCTATAAAGAAATTCAGCCGAACACACATTCTATAAAATTTATAGTAAATAATTGTCGAAAACTTTTTATTCTTTTTGTATGAATTTGATTTTTTCACAAATAAACTGTTCGTAATTTAAAAAGTTTATTCTTAATTGTACAGTTTTCAGAAGTTGTACTTGAACTTTTATGACAAATTACTATAAAAGTTTAGAGTAATGGTGTTCGATATTTTTAAGTGCTTTTAATAAAAAACTTTTTTGAATATTATTTAAATTTATTACTATTATTATAAGCTACCAACAGCATCATCAAATTTTTATCTAATTCATAAAATCTGTGCTAGATATAGGTCCTATTGTAGTATTTTTTCCAATTTAATTTCATGTTCTTTATCATATACCATATAAACGAGAAGGGCCAAATTTTCGAAGTGGATTGATGATCCTAATCCTCCCGACAAACTATTGAAGATGAAAAATATTTTTTTATTATCTCTAAACAAAAACTATATTTTGGATATATATAAAGATTGATTTAATCTGTTCAAAAATAATTCATAGAAAATATCATTAAATTATCATATGTATGATTTTGGTAAAAGTTTTCAGTAAATTCCGATGCATATTTTTTTTATTATGTCGGTTTGTGGTGATGATTGAAGTTTATGGAGATAGTAGACATTTAAATGGATGGAGTGCTTATATCAAAAGTTAATTAAAAGAAGGATAAATTGGTTGAAAAACACAGTCTCCCTCATTAAAATGATGGAAAATGATAAATCAATTTTGTTCAATTTTTAAATCGATTTAAAGGAAAATTTCCAATGTTTTAATGAGCCTTCTCGTACCACACAGGAAAAAAAACTACCATAATCACCCCCAACAGAAATGAACAAAAGAATGTTAATTAAGAGAAGGAAAAATTGGTTATAAAAAAATCCCACCTCTCCCATTAACTTGTTGCAAAATACAAAAACATCGCGGAAATGTAACAGGAGCTCGATTTTTTGAAGAATAAAATTGATTCCTCTTTAAATATTACAAATGAATGATATTTTCAAAAAAATTGACCGTTTTTCATACCACACGATACATTTTTCTATTTTTAAGTATAGTGTCATAAAAATAGTGCTATTATAGATTTTGAAAAAGCGCCTCGTCTATATACCAGGTGTATAAGCTTAAATCCGCTGTTTGGTAATAGATGGCGTGAGTGAGTGTATTAAGCTACCATGGAGACGCCATACTTTTTTTTATGAGTTTGACATCTGTCAACATTATTCAGTGCACATTGTCAGTCATTTCGTACAACAACATACATTTTTTCTTTGGTAATCATGTCTAGTTTTGTACCTGAAAAAGAGCATTTGCGCTAAACTCTGCTTTTCTGCTTCAATTTGAAGAAATAGGCTGCCGAATCGTATCGATTGCTTATGGAGGCCTATGGTGATAGTACTTTATTGGAAACAACGTGCCGAGATTGGTTTCGTCGGTTCAAAGATGGCAATTTTACTTGTGCGACAAGAAGCGTGAAAATCGGCCTAGGATGGTTGAGGACCATCAATTGCAGGCTGTTTTGGACGAACACGATACCCAATCGCTAAAAATGCTCGCGGAGCAATTGGGTGTTACTCAACCAGCTTTTTCCATAGGGAAGATTGAAAACCCGGAAAATGGGTGCATGCCATGGGGATGCACCCATCCCCATGACGCCAAAACACAGGCAAAATCTTGCCCGCCAGACAAAAAAGAAAGTCGTTCCTGCATCGGATTGTGACAGGCGATAAAAAGTGGATATATTTCGAGAATCTTAAACGCAAGAAATCATGGGTTGATCCCGGCTAACCATCAACATCTTCCCCAAGAACAAATCGCTTCGGACAGAAGACGATGCTGTGCGTTTGGTAGGATCAGCAGGGTATCGTCTATTATGAGATGTTGAAACCTGATGAAACTGTCAATGCCCACCACTACCACCAACAACTGATCAAATTGCACCGTGCTCTGCATGAAAAAAGGACGGATTATCAACACATACCTGACAAGCTGATTTTCCGCCACTACAACGCACCATCGCACACATCAAAAATGGTCCGAAACTACTTGTAGACACTCAACTTGGGGTGCTACCTCACCCCGCTTATTCATCAGATCTATCCCCTTCCGACTACCACCTGTTTTCGTTGATGGGCCACGCGCTCGCTGAGCAGCACTTCGATTCTTATGAAGACGTCCGAAAATAGCTTGATGAGTGGTTTGCCGCGAAAGAGAAGGAATATTTTTGGCGTAGTATCCACAAATTACCCGAGAGATAGTAAAAAATGTGTAGCTAGCGAGGGCAAGTACTTTGAATAAATTTGTATTTATTTAAGCTACAAAAGAGCGAATTTAAGCTTATATACCTTGTATATATCGCAGGATAGATTCCAATACAGCTTGGTGGCAGCAAACACCTCCCCTTAGAGGATGCCATTAGCATTCTAGATGTCTCGATTACCCGCGGATGCAGATGGTACTATTAATGGTTGATAAGATTCCATTAATCCACCGGTTGGTTAGGGTTCTTTTCCGCAGGAAAAGTAAGGTTAGCCATTGGAGCCCACCGCACACCTTTATTATACCTTCTCCTCAAAGTCAGGTACCGATTCATCTATAAAAAACATCTGCTACCCTGAATATCCATTGAGATTCTGATTAAAAACATATTAAACATTCCCATTCGCAAAAGGGGCTTCTCCTCCCTCACACTAATCCTAACTGAAATGGAAAGGAATCCCAATATCTCACTTTGCAGTATCCTAAATACATGTCTAGACCCTGCCTTGGATAGGAGCATAGAAAAAGAAGCATATTGAGTTAAACCAACTCGTTTCGTACATCGATTAAGCACGAGTTGAGTCGATTGGGTAATAGCACAATTTATCATACTGATGCGGCTAATAATGATAATTTAACATCTTTTACGAGTATTCAAAAAGCGGGCAGTTGCTTTGAGGAGTTACACTATGAGCAGTACGATCAGCAGTAGAACATGCTGTAAGCAATAAACATGAAAATGGCCACGAAGGGATTAATTTTAGCGTTAGCCTCGCTGCTTTAAATGCTATTCATGGCTCCAGGACAGACCCGGCACTAAATGATATCAGACATCGCCTAATAAATAATCACTTTATTCAGTAGCGGTGGGTGCCGGGGCATGTAGGCATTACTGGCAACGAATATGCTGATCGGGTTGCAAAAGAAGTTCTGATCCAACAGTATTCGCGGCATTCATTATTCGACTCATCTCGTGGCAACTAAAAGCATCACCGCCCACCAGATGCACAGAATGGGAAAATAGTGGGACTTTCCTCGCTAAACACTGGCAGACCACCGCTAAATCGATTTATGTAACAACCAATCCCAGAATCCCAAATTCTGGGCAAGGCCATCACCGACGATTTTCTACTTGGCGATCGTGAACATCCTGTCAGATTTTCACACTAAAAGCAGCTTCTTTTCGAGTAGGATTCCCGTAACAACTGGGGGTTAACCTTCCCCAGTCCTCTCTTTAACCTAACTACAAATGCTAATCTACTCCATAAAATATAATTGTTATTTTTCCTCTATCCAAAAAATAAAAAAATAAAAAATTGAAAGAAAAACTTTCATTAGCTTATTTGAACACTTAAATCATCAGACGCCATAATAGCCCTACGGTCGTGGTGCTTAGTTGTGGCCTCTGCCACATGTCTGTGTGACCTTGCTCCCAAACAAACAAACAATTTAAGCATTTGACAGGTTTTTACGCAAAAGTTGTGTTGTGTTACGTCTATTGGTCTACCACCAGTAGCCTCTGATTGCTTAGCCTTTCTTCGTTGAATTTTAATAAAAAGTACGCAATTTTTAATAAAAAGTACGCAAACAACCCACGCAACCCCCACCCCCTCTGACAAAAGTTATCAAAAAATCCAAAAATAAAAACATGACAAAAGTTATCAAAAACCCAGCAAAACACAAATTTTTACCGAAAGTTTTTATCGAATATTATTTTCCGAATTTGGTTTTTATTATTTTAAAAAAAAAAAATTTATATTTAATTTTGGGAAATTGGGGAAGGCACGACAATGTCTGATATGCAACTTGTCTATTATTATAAGTATGTTATTTTTAAAATTAAATGTTTTATCTTTGATTTTGAAAAATATCAGTTCGGCTAAACAGAATTTTTTTTATTGGCTTATAAACCAAACTTTCCTAATTTGATGCCTCGTTTTACACCCGAATTAAAGGGAATCAATCTTCAGGCCGGTTCATTCGATTTCTCGGTGCATCTGCACAGTTCCATAAAAGTAATAATAAAATCCGGTAGAATTGAATTTTGTTCTAGAAATTACACAAATCGTTTTGCTTTTATACAAGAAAAAAAAATGGTTTTGCCATGCCATACAAATCGATACAACAAGAAACTGAATGAAGAATTGTATTTTTAGAATTATTGACGAAGTGCAAATGCATAAAATGTACAAGTGCAGTGTACAGTCAACTGCGTTTTCCCTATTACAGAGACGAAGATAGACCAGACCCTAAATGTACCTATTAGGTTGGATCCTGCGGATGGGGAGTTGTTCATAATTCAGTGTGTACTAAAAACAAATGTTTTTATGCGAACGTAAATCATAGACATTCATTCTAGCACATCTTAAAATTGAATTGAACCACAACGATGGAAATATTCATAAATAAATATCATCGGTTTTTACTGTTTCTTCCATTGAAATGTAAAAATATCTTCACTCCATTACCTATTATGTGGTAAACTGCAGAAAATGCAAGACTTAAAAGAAGCGGACTTGTAGATAGTGGTGCTGGTGGGATCAGACTACATTGAAGGAAACCATCGAATATTGGAAGCATTGAAAAATTCGAAACAATTCATACTATTCGACATGTTGATGGATTGAAGCTGGAATCTCGAAAACATAAAATCTACGTACTCTATGAGCTCGTAATTTACATATTTCAAATGTGCACAAATCCTCGGATCCGTTCTTATTCACTGTTGCCATTTTAAAAAATTGTTACAAGATTTATAATAAAAAGGAAAAATCAGAAAAGAAATTCAAATATTTTTCAAGAATTTTGTGGACTAAAAATTGCTACTAAAAATTTCTACTGAAAATTTCTACTGAAAGTTTCTACTGAAAATTTCTACTGAAAATTTTCTACTGAAAATTTCTACTGAAAATTTCTACTGAAAATTTCTACTGAAAATTTCTACTGAAAATTTCTACTGAAAATTTCGACTGAAAATTTCGACTGAAAATTTCTACTGAAAATTTCTACTGAAAATTTCTACTGAAAATTTCTACTGAAAATTTCTACTGAAAATTTCTAATGAAAATTTCTACTGAAAATTTCTACTGAAAATTTCTAATGAAAATTTCTCCTGAAAATATCTACTGAAAATTTCTACTGAAAATTTCTACTGAAATTTCTACTGAAAATTTCTATTGAAAATTTCTACTGAAAATTTCTACTGAAAATTTCTACTGAAAATTTCTACTGAACATTTCTACTGAAAATTTTTACTGAAAATTTCTACTGAAAATTTCTACTGAAAATTTCTACTGAAAATTTCTACTGAAAATTTCTACTGAAAATTTCTACTGAAAATTTCTACTGAAAATTTCTACTGAAAATTTCTACTGAAAATTTCTACTGAAAATTTCTACTGAAAATTTCTACTGAAAATTTCTACTGAAAATTTCTACTGAAAATTTCTACTGAAAATTTCTACTGAAAATTTCTACTGAAAATTTCTACTGAAAATTTCTACTGAAAATTTCTACTGAAAATTTCTACTAAAAATTTCTACTGAAAATTTCTACTGAAAATTTCTACTGAAAATTTCTACTGAACATTTCTACCGTAAATATTCTACTGAAAATTTCTACTGAAAATTTCTACTGAAAATTTCTACTGAAAATTTCTACTGAAAATTTGTACTGAAAATTTCTACTGAAATTTCTACTGAAAATTTCTACTGAAAATTTCTACTGAAAATTTCTACTGAAAATTTCTACTGAAAATTTCTACTGAAAATTTCTACTGAAAATTTCTACTGAAAATTTCTACTGAAAATTTCTACTGAAAATTTCTACTGAAAATTTCTACTGAAAATTTCTACTGAAAATTTCTACTGAAAATTTCTACTGAAAATTTCTACTGAAATTTCTACTGAAAATTTCTACTAAAAATTTCTACTGCAAATTTCTACTGAAAATTTCTACTGCAAATTTCTACTGAAAATTTCTACTGAAAATTTCTACTGAAAATTTCTACTGAAAATTTCTACTGAAAATTTCTACTGAAAATTTCTACTGAAAATTTCTACTGAAAATTTCTACTGAAAATTTCTACTGAAAATTTCTACTGAAAATTTCTACTGAAAATTTCTACTGAAAATTTCTACTGAAAATTTCTACTGAAATTTCTACTGAAAATTTCCTGCTCAACATTTTTTTCAACATTTTGGGTTTTGTTAACAATTTCAGAAATTTTCCTGAGGAAATATTTCTTAAGCTCTTTCTGCTTATTATTTTGAATTTTATGATTCAGAAATTTTCAAACATTGTCAATACAAAAATGTTTTGTTGATTTTGTGCCTCGTATATGAAAAAAATGTTTTCCAAAAAATAAGAATAATTTTCGAAGAACTTACCATATAGGCTGATTTTCTATTTTTACTTGAAATAAATAGAAAAATTAATAAAAACAATTTTAAAATGACAAGACCCTAAGCACATTGAAGTGTTTCCATCACTTTCGCTGGCGGCATTCAGTTTGTTTTTGCAAGTTTCCATTAGAACTCACCTAGTAGACTTACGGGACAAAAAAAACAACAAGAAAACAATAAATTAAAAATTCACTTTGTCGCTTTAAAAGCAAGTGCATATAATATAAATACAAGAGCCAGTAAGATTTTCGATGAGCTTTTACTCCATTCTATCCACAAGTTGGCAATTTATCTTCCGCCTCAGGTCACAATCTTTTACGCCACCACAGATGAGTCTACAAGACCTCCACAGTCAAAGAATATTTTTTACGACTTCCAATGTTGATGAAAATTTTGAATTTATTACGTACTTCCAGCGATATGCAAAAATATTATGCCTATTGTGGGAATATGGAAAAAAAATTGTATCACTGCTAATGGAATTGTTATAGTCGAGGGAGGAGATGTGGGTGAGGAAAGTACAATTAAAAATAAATACTTTTTCAAATAGGAGTAAAAAAGATGAGTATCGAAATGATAAAAAGAAGCGAACAAAGTTATTATGGGATTTGATGTAGATTTTCCTGTGTTAAACAGTATCGAATAGTGTGTTGGCACTTTAATGAGCAATTATACGCGAACGATTGAACCAGTTCATTGGGATGAGGTCTACGTCTGCAAATACTCTTTTTAGAATACACTAACCCCTATGAGTGAATGCACCTCAATACAAGTGGAATGGTTGGCCTGAGGGAGTCTATGGGTGTCCCTCGTTCTGCCATAGTTTTGCTCCCCTTTTTAAAATGCGAATAGGTTTTTATGATTTTCTATTGTCTACATTCATACTCTGATGGGTATTGATCTCTAAGGTTTTTAGGTGAAATGTCAAAACTGTAACTGGTGGCCCACCATTAGTGTACCTGCTTTAACTTTAACTTCCAAATATAATTAAATAAAAATCATAAAAGTATTGTTTGTATTTAAAAATTTGATTTTTTTCATGATTTTTTTCAATCAATTTTACAAATTGCTAAAAGATTATCCATTTTGTAGTACGAACAGTATCCACCGAGAGGCCATAGTCTCATCGCTAACGACCATTATCTCTGATTATCTATTAGTTTAGTATAATTGTTAATTACATATTTTATTTAAGATAATATTTATTTAGATTTAAGTTTGGCATAATTTATTAAATAAATTTGTTATTATCAGAGATAATGGTCGTTAGCGATGAGACTATGGCCTCTCGGTGGATGCGGCAATAAGCAGAATGAGCGTATTTAGAGGTCTTCAAAGTGACCTTTAGCATCTTTTCTAAAACAATAACGTCATTTCTAAAGATAGGACGTTAGAGGTCCTAAAACCTAAGATATCATCTTAATTTAATATGCAAATGTGCAAAGAAAAACCTGTCGTTTTTGCTCTAAAGAAGATGAAACGTCTGAGCATCAACTCTGCGGTTGCAAAGCTATTGCTCGGTAGAGACTTTAGTTTAGGATTACTTGATCCCTACGAGATTTTCCGACTACCAACCAATATGATATTGAGGTTCGCTAAAAGCCTTCATATCACTATTATCTGAGTTAGGATTATTCACTACAAAAGACCTCATTGGTCGAGGTGGTTAGAGGTCATTTGCGTCTTGTTACCTTTCTTGTATTATTATTATTATTTTTATTATAATTATTAAATGAAGAAACGATTAAAATTATTATTTTTTAAATTAAAAAATTTAGTAGTAAAAACTTTGATATTATAAAATAGATTTTTTAATATAAAAATTTTTATAAATTGTGGAGCTCATATTTTTTTTTTACTGAAAATTTTTCGACTGGAAATGTTTTGACTGAAAGTTTGTTTTGGACTGCAATTTTTTGAACGCCATTTTTCTTAACTGAAAATTTTTTGGACTAATTTATTTTTTGACTAAAATTTTTTTTGACTGGAAAGTTGGTTACTGAACGTTTTTTAATTGCATGTGGTCCAAAAAAATTTTTTCTGAAAATTTATTTTAGGGAATTTTTCTTAAACATTTTTATAGTTGAGGTGAAAATTTTTTTGGACTGAATTGGTTTTTGACTAAAATTTTTTTTACTGACATTTTTTTTTAAACTGAAATTGTTTTGACGCTTTTATGACTCAAATTTTTGTTTTGTGAAAATTTTTTTGATTGAACATTTTTTCATGACTGAAAATATTTTTGACCAAAAATTATTTTAACGGAATTGGTTTGTTAATTGGTATTTTTGGGCCAAACATTTTTCTGACTCAAAATTAATTTTACAGAAATTCTTTTAACAAGAATTTCTGTAAAATTAATTTTGAGTCAGAAAAATGTTTGGCCCAGAAATAAAAAAAAGTTTTTTTGGACAAACATTTTTTTTATTGAAATATTTTCGACTGAAAATGTTTTGGACAGAAATTTATTGGAGTAAAAATTTTTTTAATTATCATTTTGTTGACAGAACTTTTCTTACGGAACATATTTTTGGGCCAAAAATTTTTTACTGCCACTTTTTTATAACAAAATTTTTTTTGAATGAAATTGTTTTTCTACTGAAATTTTTTTTAACTGATATTTTTTTTTTACTTGAAATTGCTTTTTCACTAACATTTGTTGACTGAACATTTTTGGAGTGGACATTTTTTTGGTAGAACAATTTTTGACAGAATTTTCTTGACCAAAAATTTTTTAAAGTGAATTTATTTTTTTAATTGTTTTTTTTGGACTAAACATTTTTCTGACTCAAAATTAATTTTTTTTAACAGAAAATTATTCGTCTGAAAATGTTTTAACTGAAAGTTTTTTTGGGCAGACATTTTTATTGAAATTTTTTCTATAGAAGTGTTTTGGAGTGAACATTTTTTTGATAGATCATTTTTTTATAACTAAACATTTTTTTGACACTTTCTTGACTGAAATTTTTTTACTGCAATTTTTTTTACTGAAATTGTTTTTTGACTGAACATTTTTTTTGACCGAAATTGTTTTTCGACTATATTTTTTAAACACATTGTTTTTTATTGGAAATTTTTTTACTGAAAATTTTTGGCTGATAATTTTTTGAGTGAATATTTTTTGACTAAATTCTTTTGGACTAAAACTATTTTTGAGTGAAAAAATTTATGACTGAAAATTTTTTTTTACCAGTAAATTTTGACTGTAAATTTCGACTCAAAATTTTGACTGAAAATATTCGACTATAAACATAAAAAATTCTTAAAAATTAAAATTTCCAAACACCACGGTTAAAAATATTTTTAAAAATGCATACAGTCTTTCGGCAGCTGTGAGAATATAACAACTCAATTCCAGCTTGTAATATAAAATTTCCCACATAATAGCTTAGCCAATAACTTATCGAATAGGCTTTTAGATGCAAGATATCTCAATATTTATGATCACAATATTTTCAGTACGTGTATACATACACTAAAAATATTCTTAAACTGGTAAATAAGCACGTTCACAAACGGCTAGGATCACAGGAAAGTCTATCCAATATAGCAGACAGCCTTTGGCCAAACTAATCGTTACAAATTGCATCAATTACTTTCTATATTTGCAATCATTTCAGAAAACATTAAATTTGGGATTTTATGTTTATGAATTCTACAATTTTTTTTATTTGCTAGTACATTAGCTATTTTTTTTGTTGTTGTAAAATTTATAATAAATGCAATTTATAAGATTAATTTTTCGTAATTTTCATTTATTGAGCTTGTGTGCATATGTTACAGAGTATCCCAAATAGACAACGACGGCGGAGTGACCGTTCGTTCCGGATATGCATTTCGATTGCAGTTTAACATTAAAGACGGCTGACTACATAATTTTCCGAGTTGCATCTCTGCTTAATTCCATTTTAATCATTTGCTTTCGAATTAATTTTGTATTATCGTGGTACATGCTTGCGAACACGAAATTACCATTAAGACAATCCAAGGTAGTACCGAGTATAATATTAAAGCGCGTACTTAAGTCGAATTTGCGTCCTAACCAAATATGGTGTACGATTAACAGCAACATTGGGCTCAGTACTTTCCAAGGAGGGTGCTGTTTGGTATATCCTCGGATATACACTGTTGTCGGAGATTATTATGTACACAAGTGTGAGTGAGGCATATGCAATTGCATGTTGTACGAGTACTTTTTATGCAAAGAAGCACTGAGATTAGAACAAGACCGCAGCGTGTAGCTGAGGCGCTGAAGAACTGGGAACGGTCATGGCTCGAGAATAGCCACCTCCCAATTGTATACTTTGCCTTGCCAACTAACATTGAATCATGAAGTTAACTAGCTTAACTCCGATTACTGGGTTATACGAGCATACATAGAAATGCGGCTCTTGTTTCAGATCACGACATCACAAAAAGACAAACAAGAACATTTTGGACCAGTTCTGTTCACTGAAAGCATAAAACTGCATAAGATAAAATATTTTTACGTGAATTCTTTTTTTTTTTTTTGGCTCCGAAAAACAAGGCCTTTGTGGAAATCACCATTCAAAAACCACATATTCTCCAAGAAACTGCACACCACAAAATGCTTGATTATCAGCGAGTGGATATTCATTGAATGGTTTCGTAGCCAGTCCAGTCCACTTGATGACCGAGTACTAATAGTATCGCTTCATCTTGGAAATGATTATTAAAAGCGGTTAAACTCTGGAAAACTAATTGACGTATGCGGTGATATATTTATCGAAATCTAATTGATTAAAGTGGAAAGACAATTTTTCGCAATCTTAACTTCTTAAATGTTTATTGGTGGTTAAAGCACAGTAAAACTCTAAGTTGATATTCTGAAAAACAACTTCGTAACTTTTACATTTAAAAGGAGTTTTTCTGATATATGTTACTTTATTATTTTTGAACTCTGCTTCGAAGAAAATTGATTCAAGAATTTCAAGTAATTCGAAATTTTAGGAAAATTTTGAGCAGAATTTTTTTTGCCTATAAAATTGCTTAGAGTAAATTTTTCTCATGGCTGGAAAATTTTTTTGACTGCAAATATTTTTGACTGAAGATTTTAATTTTTTGAGTGAACATTTTCTTTATTGAAAATATTTGGGATTGAACCATTTTTTGACAGCAAATTATTTTAACTAATCATTTATTTTAGTTTTCTTTTTCCTGACTTAAATTGTATTGACTGATAATTTTTGTTAACAAAATTATTGAGACCAAAAATTTGTTTCACTGAAATTTTTTTAACGCGGAATCATTTTGACTGAAATTTTTTTCGTTTGAAAATTTTCTGAACTGCAATTTTTGTTTGACTGTAATTTTTTTAACGCGGAATCATTTTACCTGAAATTTTTTCCGTCTGAAAATTTTCTGCACTGCAATTTTTTTTTGACTGAAATTTTTTGAACGGCAATTTTTTTGACAAATTGTTTTTTGACTGAAAAAATTTTTTGGGCTGAAATTTTTGTATACCCAATTTTTGTCTTGGCTGGAAATATTTTTTGATGGCAGGTATTTTTGACTGTACTTTTTTTTCGTCTAAAAATGTTCTGGACTGACATTTTTTTAAAATTTTTTTTTTTACTGAAATTTTAAATATTTTTTAAGAAATAATTTTTTTGATTAAAAATTTTTTGGACTAAATTTTTTTTGTCCGCAAATTTTTAATGGTAAATATTTTTGATTAGAAAATTTTTTTGGACTGAAATATTTTTTGTGCCTGAACATTTTTTGACAGAAATGTTTTTAGTCAACAAATAAAAAAAACAAAATATTTTTAGTCAACAAATAAAAAAAAAGTTTTTTTTTTGACATTTTTTTTTTACTTGTTGACTAAAAATATTTTGTACTACAAATTTTCTGGACTACATTTTCTTTGGACGGACATTTTTATAACTGAAAATTTTTTGGAAATCAATTGTTTTTTCGAATGAAATTTTTTTGACAGAATTTGCTTCACTGAAATTTTTTTAATTGAACATTTTTATGGGATTATATTTTTAACGAAATATTTTTTTGACCGGTAATTGGTTTTTGACTGAATATTTTTTTGAGCTAAAATTGGTTTTTGATAGAACATTTTTTTAATGTTTTTTGTACTAAAGATTTTTTGGACTGAAATTTTTTTTTAATTGAGTTTTGTTTTGTCTGCAATTCTCAACAGAAAATCTTTTTGACTGATCATTTTTATGGACTGAAATTGTTTATTTGACTGATTTTTTTTAATTGAAAATTGTTTTTAGGCTGTAAATTTTTTTTAACTCAATGAATTTTGACTGCAATATTTTTTGAAAGAAATTTTTTTTTGCCTGAAATTTTTTAACGAAAAATCTTTTTAACTGAAAATTTTTTTTGGACTAGCAATTTTCTGTACAGAAATATTTTTTGACAACATTTTTTTGACTGAAAATTTGTTTTAACTGAATAAGTTTTTTTTTATTGAAAATTTTTTTAACCGAAACTTGTTTAGACTGAATTTGTGTCTTAACTGAAAAAAATTTTCAAAATTTATATATGGACGAAAAATTTCTCCTGAAAATTACTGCTAAAAATTTCTACTGATAATATTAAGTCTAAATTTTTGCTGCAAATTTTAATCGGAAATATTCTCATCAATTTTTAACTAAAAAATTTTTCACTGAGTTTTTTCTGCAAAATTTTGCAAATAGTTTTAACTAAAGCTATCAACTAAAAAGTTATTGTATGGTGATCTGCAAAAGTTAAATGCTTTGTTACTTTCAATATATAAAATTGAATATTCTTGTAGAAATATAGTAAACGGGCTATTATTAATCACAAAAATATTTTTCGACTGTGAAAATGCAAATATTCATTATTTTTAATTTTAATTAAATAATTTTCTCAGTTTTTTTTTTCGATGCAGCCACAGAATAGACGATTAGTTATATAAAAAGTATATTATATATTTTGATTTCTGGAATGACTGAGGAGTGACTCTGTCGGGGGTATTAAAGACGTGACTACTCGGTTAATGCATACACAAGTATTCTGTTCAAATCAAGTATTCCTACTTGTACTATCTTCCGTTGCGTTTATTCATCTTTTCAAGATGCTAATAGCTAGTTATATACTACATGCAATTATCATTTTCCATTATATTGGATGAGTAGCTACTTGAATATGCAGACAGAAGCAGACAAATTGAGCCCAGCCCCCAATTTTCTTAGGTATTTTTCACATCCATCCTCGTACATTTCATCGCCCTTCAAACTCCTTGCCCCTTTTCCGCGGTTCAGCAAAAAACAAAAGAATCAACACCTCGTATTAATAATACTGTTGATGTCTACTAATTGCAGTATTTCTTGAAATTCTTTTGAAGTAATCACATCTGAGAATAATTCATTTCAAAAATTGCGCTCATTTTAGATTTTTAGAATTTCCGCAATTGTACATTTTTTGAAAGATAAAAGGATTCGTTTCGAGGTCTAGCAAAAAGAAAAAGAAATTAACAATCCTTAACATGAGTTTCGTTCAGTGTATACAATTATCCAATTATATGAGAAAGAAGAGTCTAGAAGGCTCAATAAAAGTCTATTTTGGTAATTAGCAGGAGTACTTCCTATACAAGTACAGGCTGAGTGAGAAATCTTTAGAAGTTAAGATGTAAAGTGACGCAATTAAATTCGGAAAGGATTTTTACTATAATATTCAACAAAATATTAAAATTCAATCAAACCAAGCTTTTACAGGCTAATTTTTAAGGTATTTACACATATTGGGATGGAGGTGTTTTTTTCTACTATAATGAGTCCTTTTTAGAAAAGATTTGTGAAATATTCTCTAAATTCTAACAATCTTCAAATGAAAATTAAAGAATTTTTAATAAATTTTTAGTAAATTTGCATTTTATTTGAAGGAGTATTTGTGCAAAGATTTTATATTTTTGAATTTTTATTTGTATTTTTCTATAAAATTCTGTAAAGTTTTCCATTTACAGTGTGACACTTCACTTGCTATAAACATTTAGTAGATGCTTTATTGAATGAAATATAAAAAAAGGTTCAGTTAATAATAATATTTAATAGTCAAAGAGATGTTTCTAAATTAAATTCCGTTTTAAAAAAAATTTATAATATCCTTGAGGAAAAATAAAGACTTCTTTCTCAAAATTGGTAAAAAGAGATTCTTACTAAACTGAAATAGTCGATAGATTAATTTACAAATGATTTTTTCTAAGTTGTTATAGTAAATAAATTACATAAAATAATCAAGGATTAACTTCTGGTTGTGATCTGTACAAAAATTCTGTGGCAATATTGCGGAGTATCCATTTTATAATTTGGAAAGTATAGCTCTTTGATTTCATATTTATGAAATATTTTTATAATTATAAAGTAAAATTTATTTAGCATATTATTTGCCATTTTATACAAAAATTCTAAATATAACAAAAACAATACGTTAAAATTATAATTTTTTTTTTTTACAAAAGTTGGGTTTTTTTTACTGTGGCCACATTTTGAGCTTTAAGAGGATAAGTGTAGATGGTGGATTAGTTTCTGTACAAGCAATTTTATGTAGAAAAAAATTATATATTAAATTTACAAGTTTTATTTCAGAGAAGATACAAAGGCAAATTTATGATACCGATGAGATATTATAGAAAAAATTGGAATCGGATCTACTCACTTAAGACGTCACTTAACGGTAGCTTTTTCCGTTTACATCTAATTTAATTTGAAGAATATGTGCTCGTGCAAATGAATGGTATGAAAACCAGTCAACAATAATTACATAACGCCAGACGATGAATCAATCGATCCACTATCTATTACCTTTTAACCATTGGCTATCAGTTCACATTCCAGAACCAGAGAGCAGCTTCAAACTGATCTAAATGATGTTTGACACGCACCATCAAGTGATACGAGCAGGTACTTCGCCTAACTGGACAGAATTTATCTGCTTACTCGAGGTGTACACATTCGATTTACTTCAGGTGATCAGAAATAAATTGCCTCGACTAACAGCAGGGAACTGAACCAATGTACAAGAGTGGAGACGGGCATACTCTCGCAGCAGTTTACAAATCTAGAAATGGGCACATACTATTAATAGTAGTTAATAGTAGACTTACTAGTGGACAGTAATTTTCATTTGGCTTGTTTTATTTCGATGGAGTTAATCTTTTTGCCAAATACTTCTTATTCACATTTGATTTCTTACTAATGTCACGTTCGGTTAAGATTTTATCTTCATTTATTCTTAGTTCATTTAACTACTTAATTTTTATTGCTTGTTAATATATTTTTCCCATTAACAAACAATTTATATGTAAGTGTCAGTTAATTAGGTTGTTTGGTAATTGCATGTTGCACTAATGCATTAAAATATTGAATTTCTGGTTCACTTCAATTGGGTTCTAGTTTTAGTGACAATTGCAAATTTGAATCTGATTTAAATTTTCCAATTTTTATTAAATATTATTAATTAATTAATATTCGACTGTAAATTACTACTGAGAATTTCTACTGAACATTTCTAATAAAAATGTCTACTGAACATTTCTAATAAAAATGTCTACTGAAATTTCTATTGAAATTTTGATTGACAAGTTGTTACTGACAAAATTTAATGATAAATTTTTACTGACAAATTTTACAGACAAACTTTTACTGACAAATTTTTACTGAAAAATGTTTCATGGACAATTTTTATTGAAAAACTTTCACTGACCAATTTTTACTGACAATTTTACTGACAAATTCTGCTTACAAATTTTTGCTAACAAGTTTTTTCTGAAAAAATTTTACTGAAAATTTCTACTGACCAATTTTTACTGACGAATTTTCACCGACAAATTTTGGCTGACAAATTTTTCCTGATACGATTTTACTGATAAATGTTTACTTCCAAATTTTTACTGCCTACTTTTTACTGCAAATTTTACTGACAAACTTTTGCTGATAAATTTTTAGCGACAAATTTTTACTGAATAAATTTTGACTAAAAAATATTTACTGACAAACTTTTACTGACTAATTTTTCCTGATACGTTTTTACTGATAAATTTTTACTGCCAAATTTTTACCGACAAAATTTTACTAAAAAATATTTACTGAGAAACTTTTACTGACCAATTTTTACTGACTATTTTACTGACAAATTTTTACTGACAAACTTTTACTGATAAATTTTTACTGACAAATTTTTACTGACAATTTTTACTGATCAATTTTTACTGACAATTTCACTGACAAATTTTTAGTGATAAACTTTTACTGATCAATTTTTACTGACAATTTTACTGACAAATTTCTATTGAAAAACTTTTGCTGATAAATTTCTACTGACAAACTTTTACTGACTAATTTTTACTGACTATTTTACTGACAAATTTTTACTGACAAGTTTTTACTGATCAATTTTTACTGACAATTTCACTGACAAATTTTTAGTGATAAACTTTTACTGATCAATTTTTACTGATAATTTTACTGACAAATTTCTATTGAAAAACTTTTGCTGATAAATTTTTACTGATAAATTTTTAGCGACAAATTTTTACTGAATAAATTTTTACTAAAAAATGTTTACTGACAAACTTTTACTGACAAATTTTTTACTGACAAATTTTTACTGACAAATGCTTACTGACAAATTTTTATTGACAAACTTTTACTGAAAAATTTTTACTGACAATTTTACTGACAAATTTCTATTGAAAAACTTTTGCTGATAGATTTTTACTGATAAATTTCTACTGACAAATTTTTACTGATCAATTTTTACTAAAAAATATTTACTGACAAGCTTTTACTGATAAATTTTTACTGACAAATTTTTACTGACAAGTTTTTACTGATCAATTTTTACTGACAATTTTACTGACAAATTTTTACTGATAAACTTTTACTGATCAATTTTTACTGACAATTTTACTGACAAATTTCTATTGAGAAACTTTTGCTGATAAATTTTTGCTGCCAAATTTTTACTGACAAATTTTTACTGATCAATTTTAACTGACAATTTTACTGACAAAGTTTTACTGACAAACTTTTACTGATAAATTTTTACTGACGAATTTTTACTGACAAATTTTTACTGATAAATTTTTACTGACAATTTTCTGTCAAAAATTAAAACTGACAATTTTTTACTGCCAAATTATTAATGAACATTTTTGAGAGAATTTTAATATTTCTTTGCAAGACATTTCATTTGAATTTATCTCGTTTTCAATTTCATTTTTTATCGGAAATAGATCAACTCATATATTTATAATTTTTGTAAGGCTTACAGAATTTCTTAAGACTGGATAGCTGTTTGTAAGTAAGTTTGTATATAATTTCGTAGGTCATTTACAATAAATTTCAGCCATTATAGAGAAATAATCGGGATCACTTGTAAGCAATATACACAAAATCTCAGTAATGCCCTGGCACGGTGATGTTTCCTATAACTGTTATTGGCAAACATTGCGGGTGGTATTGCTGTAAGTTCATATGACAATCTAAATCTATAGCATTCTTATTGGTAAAAAATATCCGGGAAGGATTTAAACGATTGCAGGAATTTGTTAACACCAAAGTTTCACAGACACTATTCATGCCACATTATTCACTTTGGCCATTTAAGACTTCCAATATAAATAAGGGTACTATCACTACGTTTGGGCAATTCTATAAAATTTTATCACTTAGACTGTAAAAATCACGTTATTGACACTTTACTGATAAATCAAATAAAATGCATGCTTCGAGCGATGGATTTATCGAATTGGAAAGTAAATGTTTAGCCAACAAATCGATCGAAACCTTTCATTTCTATTATTTGCACTTTAACTTTCTTCACTGCTAGTTGTTCAAATCCAAAGGGACCTGTTACCCCAGGCCTCCTATTCTTATCCACATTTGTTGTTAGGAGTTTCCCTTACATCCTCATGTTCTGCTAACCTAATACGTAATAAAAGTGATTCCCGTAAAACCATGATGATTGAATTCTTCCTAATAAGATTTAACGAATTACAAATAAAATCTTATTTAGTGAATAATAAAACGTTGCCACTTCGTGAATACTAAATTTTTCAATTAAAATAATGCTAACGAATTGAAAACATGTAAAGAGCATTTAACTATTTTTGTAAATGCAAATAATTTTCATTTTTGTTAAGGGTAAGTTTTATTCTTTTTGATTGTGGATGCTGGCAGAAATCCATCGTTTCCATCCAGAAACTACCCCATTTCACTGATGCTGTGGCTTGTACCAACCTCAATTGGCAACAATGCAATGTGTAAATTTGAAAGGCAAAATTTTCACGTCATCTTTGAAAATATATTTTAACAACTTTAATGTTTACGTCTCTTTATTCAAAATATTCGTTTCTTCATGGCACTCAACTCTGCTGTACGAGAATGTGTCACATTTTAAGAATTCTGGAACACATAACACCTTCGAGACTTCATTCAAACCTCTTCACCTCATTGCATTTTATGTACCTCGGTTGAATTGGTTTATGTGCACTTTCTTTGGTGTTTCAGTTTCTCTTTTTTACCCATAGAACATGAAAACTTTCTAAGGATAAAAATAAGAGAAAAAGTCAGTTGCTTTGGCGCCCGCCTTTATGCTTTGTTGATTTCCTTCAGGATTTCTGCATACATAATTTTAGATATGACACTACCACGCCTCAACCCGTATGAAAACAAATAAAGAAATCTCTCTATGAGATTGATATGAAATGTTCTTAATTTATTTAAAAGCGTATCCCGTTTTAGCGAAAGTTTCAGTAAATATTTTTAAGAAACCTTTATTTTGAATATTTTTCTAAGCAAACATTTTTAGCAAAAATTTGCCATAGTAAAAATTTGTCAGCAAAAATTTGGCAGTAAAAAATTTTCAGTCAAAATTTGTTAGTGAAAATTTGTCAGAAAAAATTTGCCAGTAAAAATTGATCAGTAAAAATTTATTAGTAAAAATTGATCACTAAAACTTTCTCAATAAAAATTTGTCAGAAAAATTCGTCATTAAACATTTGCCAGTAAGAGTTTATCAGTAAAACTCATTAGTAAAAATATGTCAGTAAAAATTTGTCAGAAAAAATTGTTTCAGTAAAAATTTGTTCGGAAAAATTTATCAGTAAACATTCGCTAGTAAAAGTTTGTCAGTAAAATTTCTCAGTAAAGCTTTGTCAGTAAAAATTTGACAGTAAATGTTTGCCAAAAAATTTGGCAGTAACAATTTATCAGTAGAAATTCATCCATAGAAATTTGTCGGCCAATTTTGTCGTTAAAAATTGATAAGTAAAATTTTGTCAGTTAAAGTTTCAGTAAAAATTTATTACTAATAATTTGTCAGTAAAAATTTATTGGCAAAAATTTGTTAATAAAAATTTGTCAGAAAAGTTTGTCAGTAAACATTCGTCAGTAAAAATTTGTCAGTAAAATTTGTTGGAAAAATTTGTCAGTAAACAGTCGCCAGTGAAAGTTTGTCAGTAAAATTTGGTAAGTAAAAATTTGTCGGTAAAAATTTGTCGGTAAAAATTTGTCGTTAAAAATTGTCAGTAAAAATTTTCAAAAAATATTCGTCAGTAAAATTTGTAAGTAAAATTTGTCAGTAAAACTTTGTCAGTAAAAATTTGTCAGTAGAAATTTGTCGGTAAAAATTTGTCGGTAAAAATTGGTCTGTAAATATTTTCAAAATATATTCGTCAGTAAAAATTTGTCAGTAAAATTTGTCAGTAATGCTTTGTCAGTAAAAATTTGTCAGTAAAAATTTGTCGGTAAAAATTTGTCGTTAAAAATTGGTCAGTAAAAATTTTCAAAAAATATTCGTCAGTTAAAATTTGTCAGTAAAATTTGTCAGTCATTTTAACACTATCTACCATAATTTTCCGCGTTATATTGCATACGTTATTTTTTCCAAATATTGTATTTTATTATTTTTTCCAAAAACTTCGACTTTTAACTAATATTTTCATGAGTAAATTTATTCAGAAAGTAAATGAAAGAAAAAAATTCCTCTTCATTTTTTCAACTATGAATATTAGACGACTAGACGATGTTTTGATATTAAAATTACTCTCAACGATGATTATCAGTACACATAATTAATCACTTCTGAAAAGAGATAAAAATTTCTTTGCTATGCAAATTAGTCAGACGATTTACTCGACGAATAACGATAAGGCCATAAAAGATATCGACAACTTTCGTCTGGAATATGAACATTATGACTTTATGTGAACTTAAAAATAAAAAAGCATTTTTTTTTAAATAAATTAATATCCCTTTAACGATATTCAGATTTTTTATCAACTTATGAAATTATGTACTTTATAATCTAATAAATATATGTTTTTTGTTGCAATTAATGTAGCTGAAAAATATTTGGACATCTTTTATCTAATCATAAATCAACTAACTAATTTGTCAGAATAAATTAAAATATAAATATTTTTATGGACAGCTTATTCCTTTATATCACAAAAACTAAAGGACATACCCTGAACTATCTTTAGTCATTTAATGTCGAGAATCCCTTAATATATTCTACGTTGTTGGCAAATTATCAAATTAAAAATACTTCAACCCAAAAGATACTAAATCTTCAGATAATAGAAAATCGAAATGCCCAAAAACCATGAAAAAATTTATGATATTACTTTTGGCACATTTTCTACCAGTTTAGTTTCTCTACTATTTTTATAGTTTTAAATTTTTCATATAATTGAACTCTAATATTAAATATCTAGATCAATTTCGATTTAGATATCGTCAATTTTCTTATTAAAGATCAATCATTTAATTATTTTACAGGAATCGATCCTTTTGACGAAGTTTCTGAACACGTTTCAGAACTTTCCGGGCTTTAATTGGTTATAACTTGACCGATGTAGGTTTTTGAAATGATTTAAAGCTTAAAGATTATTTACGTAAATATAATTTGTTATATATCCTTGTAAGACAAAATACAATGGTGGTAGATTTATTCTGGTAGGGCTATGCAAAAATCACCAAATCTCTAAATTACCATCTTACTTAAACGACATGTATAGTCTAGGTTGAAATCTTTAAGTTTACGAGAAAAAAATCGGTTATCATACGGCGATTGACAGTAACATATTCAAAGAAATACGTGGCCAATGAAACCTTCAGTCCATAATACACAGAAGACATTTTTTTTTTACGGATACAATGGATTTCTTACAATAACTTGTGGGCTTTAGTACCCCATTAATGATAATTTTACGTTTTAACATATCCACCATGCAAGAAATTAACCTCATCACTGAAGAAAACGTTTTTCGGAAAATGTCTCTTTTTTACAACTTTAGTGTATTTTTATTTAGTTAAATACTTGTAGTACAAATTATAAAATATCAAATTTTAAACTAAACAAATATTATTGGTTCCTAGGTAAAAGAATATTTTCTTCAGAAGTGATGAAAAGTGTCTTCTTTTAAATGATTCCATTGTATAAACGATGCTTTCCCTCTACTTCCTATTCAGTTTTGGCCTGGCCAGAGTACAGTGAAGAGCCCTTGTATTTTTTCAAAATGTCGGTCGATAAAGTGCATTTACGTCATTGTTTACTTTATGAATTCCGTGAAGATAATACCGCGAGTGTGGCAACCAAAAACATTTGCGAAGTGTATGGAGCAGATGTCATCAAAGTTCGACAGGTGCGAAGATGGTTTACAGAATTCCGATCTGGGGATTTATCACTAATTGGTAAACCACTACCGGGCGGCCTTCCATGGCGACAAGTTAAAAGTCATAATTGACCCCAATCCACGTCTAACCATCAGGGAGATCGCGTCGATGATGGGAGTCAACCAAACAACCGTATTAAGACATTTGAAGCGTATGGGGATGGTTTCGCGGTACGACGTTTGGATACCTCATCAATTGTCGGCTGCCAATTTATTGGATCGTGTTTCAACGTGCGTTGATTTGAGTGCGAGACAAAAATATGAACCTTTTTTGCATCGTTTGGTAACGGGAAATGAGAAATGGGTCGTGTACAACAACGTGACAAGAAAAAGACATTGGGCTATACCTGGACAAGCCCCACTAACAACTTCGAAAGCCGAAATCCATCAAAAAAAAGTTATGCTTTGTGTTTGGTGGGATTTTAAGGGTATTGTGTATTTTGAACTCTTGGAACGTAAACAGACAATTACAGAAGAACGATATTGTCAGCAATTATCCAAATTGAACATCGCTCTTCAATAGGATAGACTAGAATTGGTAAACAGAGAAGGGGTAGTGTTTCATCACGACAACGCGCGACCACATGTGGCTATGATCACCCAACAACACAAGCTAAAAGGGTTGAATTGGGATGTTATCAAGCATTCACCATATTCTTCAGATCTTGCTCCTTTCGATTTTCATTTATTCCGATCACTGTAAAATTTTTTAAATGATAAAAAATTTGATACAATAGAGCAGGTAAAAACATCCTTTACTAGATTGTTCGCATCAAAATCCACGGAATTTTACTCTAATGGTATTAATAAGTTAATAGAAAGATGGGAGAAGGTTATAAGAATGGATGGAAATTATATAATTGATTAAATAAATAATACAAATCTAAAAAAAAATGTTTAATTGTATATGTAAAAAACGGTCATAACTTTTGCATCAACCCGATTTTATATATGTTTATACTGGTTTATAACTTAAAAATGCGGGATTACGAACAGATGGCATAACTTTTACACATGGTTTGTGTTAATAAAAACTCATATGACATTTTAGAGGTTAAACATCTGTCATTCATTTTCGATTAGTCATTGAACGAAAAAGTGTAAACAACAAAGTTTTTTTTTGCTTCAAAAATGTCGAATTTCATACCAAAAAAGTCCCATTTGCGGGAAGTGTTGATTTACTTCTTCAATTTGAAAAAAAAGTGCAGCTGAAGCACATCGATTGCTCACCGAAGCTTATCCTGAATATGTTCCATCGATTTCAACGTGCGAGAGATGGTTTGTGCGGTTCAGAAGTGGTGATTTTGACAGGGAAGACAAAGAACGACCATGTCAGCCAAAAAAGTTTGAAGATGAAGATTTGGAGGCATTACTCGACGAAGACTGTTGTCGAACTGAAGAAGGAATTACAAAATTATTGGGAGTCACTCAAGCAACCATTTCAAAACGTTTGAAAGCAGCAGGATTCATCCAAAAGCAAGGAAATTGGGTCCCATATGAACATTTGCATGTCCAAAATGCTGCTTGAACGGCAGAAAAAGAAGTCGTTTTTGAATCGAATCATTACTGGTGACGAAAAATGGATTCATTACGACAACCCAAAGCGCAAAAAAGTCGTATGTGAAGCCCCGCCAACCAGCCAAATCAACGCCAAAACCAAATATTCATGTCGCCAAGGTAATGCTCAGCATTTGGTGGGATCAAAAGGGTGTGATCTATTATGAGCTATTGAAATCAGGCCAGACGATCACAGGCGACCTCTACCGAACACAATTAATCCGTTTGAAGCGAGCATTGGCCGAAAAACGCCCGGAATATGCAACCAGACACGAAGCCATAATTTTCCATCATGACAACGCTCGGCCTTATGTTACAAGACCGGTTAAAAATTATTTAGAAAACAGTGGCTGGGAAGTTTTGCCTCACCCGCCTTATAGCCCAGACCTTGCCCCGTCCGACTACCATTTGTTTAGATCCATGCAAAACGCCCTCACCGGAATACGCTTCACTTCAGAACAGGGCATCAAAAATTGGCTCGATTTATTCTTGGCCTCAAAACCGGAGCAGTTTTTTGGGCGCGGAATCCATATGTTGCCAGAAAGATGGGAAAAAGTAGTGGCTTCCGATTGACGATACTTTGAATAAAAAATATTGTAACAATTTTTCAAAATAAACACTTAAAGTTTGCCAAAAATCCCGCATTTTTAAGTTATACACCCTTAATATATACATTTAAAATCTGGTATATAACAGGACTTTAATTTCCAAAATGCAAAATGTATAATCTGTTATTTTTGAAACAAAAAAAGAAACCATAAAACCATGGTGCATAAAAGAAAGAAGCTTACGTTTTTACAACGACCTTCACTGCTAACCTACATTCATGACCAAAGGTTAATAACTGTCATGGACATGTAAATAAAACAAAAACATTTTTTAGTTTTATGAAAGCCCTAATTTTATATATTTTTTTAAAAACACTTTTCTTACGGGCCAACATTAAATAATGTTCGTATCTGAAATATAAAAAAATTAAAATTGCCAATTTTGATTTGTTTTTTTTTTCCTTTTTGGAATTTAAAATTTTCATAATAGTAGTTTTTATAAAATTGCTCAGATCATTCAGTAATATTTGAAAAAACTCTAGGAATATTACAATAAATCTAAAGTAATTTTTACTGAAAAAGCTCTAGGAATATTACAATAAATCTAAAGTAATTTTTACTATTATTTGAAAAAGGAATAAATATGAATGCCAGTGAAAACTTTGATCCTTAAGCCTAAATGGCTTACAGAAATAAAAGTGGAAAAATGTTGCTGTAAAAGAAAATTCCTCATAAATGATTTAAGATAAGGATCGGGAGAATATACTCGTATTTTAAAAAAAGGATATTCAGTAAATGGGAACTAAGTTTGCAAGCGACTTAACATAGTCACATAAATAAAGGCTTATTAAATTCAGAGATACAAATACGTCCTTTTCGGTTAATATGTGTGTTCAGAATAGATTGTCTTCGAGGTCCTGTCATCCACCGTCACACCCTCACTGCTATGGACTGACAAAATATCACCGAATCATGTTGTCCACGTCAATATTAATATTATCCTTCTAATATTTTGTTATGCACTCCCACTTTGCTGAATGAGTTCGTAAATGGTTCATGTTTTATGGTTGCACATTGTTAGGGAAAACGGTTTGTTCCTTAATTGGATAGCTGACGGGTTCGAACGAATTGCACGACTTAACCGAAGAATAATTCTCAAAATCCTTATAGAATATTATAGGCCATAACTGAGTCCTTGCACGTTCAAATTTGTATTCAGATCAATTTTTAATTATGGAAAATGCATAGGCACGTACACGTTTGTAGTAGTTTTGTGATGATAAATGATGATTTTTAAAGGTTCTCTATTGGCAATGAAGTTTTAAGTGCCAGTATTAAAACTATTTCAATTATTTGTGAAAATTTTGGATAATTTAATATAAAAGATAAATTTCTTTTTCGTAATATGGAGGGGAATTTTCTTGCAGTTGATGATTTTTTTATTTGAGCTGCTTATTGTGACAAATAATTTAATATTAGATGTTATTAAATATCACACAAAAGTTGATGATTTCTTTAAATATCCTTTGGCATATGGCTGTATCAAATAAGAGCTTTCTAATATTTTTCAAAATCCACTTTCTTATTGCATTGTCAACAGAACCTTTTTAGCTGCTTCTAAATATTTAACGTAGACTCATGAGGTATTATAGAAAACTGGTATTCCTGCGTCTAATAACTACTTAGCTCCTTCGAGCTTGATAAAGGAAATTGTATTTTTGTATTACTTTATGAAAAATGAGAAAAATAAAACCGAAATTTGGAGCAACCACGTGTCATTAAATTTTGTGTTATGCATAGTGAATCTGCCGATTGGACCTACGAGAACTCGGGAAAGATTCCTTATGAAGAACGTATTTGGGGAGGGCCGAAAAACATTGGAAGATGAATCTCAGCCAGGAGGGCTTTCAACTTTAAAAATAATAAAAATGTGACGTCCGAACATCGATTAACATGGAAGCTAATGAGTGACACCTTGGAAGGCTGCGAAAGAAGGGGTGCTCCCCTGTCTATCAACGATTTATTGTCGGGAAAAGGAATTCCTGTAGAGTCCCCTGTCTCTCAATCCCCTCTTCAAAGTCCGCACGTACAAAAATAAAATAAAATTGCTGCAAAGAACCCAAATAGTATCCTCAAAGAAATATCGGCAATGTGTTATGTTTTTTTGCGTCTAACTGATTGGGTTGTGCTGTAAAAAATATATATATTTTTTTTTAATGCGGACGTGAAGTTCTGGAGGGATAATTCTGATAGGTTAACGAGAACGTCCAGAAGTTGAGGGAGCGATAGGGCATGTTGGCTGGTACCAACGCTAATAATACAAGTTTTTATAGTTTCAAGAGTATCTGGTAAGATTCTTCATCTTCTTATCTTCTCCATTTTCTTCATCTTCTTCATCTTCTTCATCTTCTTCATCTTCTTCATCTTCTTCATCTTTTTGATCTTCTTCATCTTTTTCATCTCCTTCATCCTCTTCATCTTCTTCATCTTCTTCATCCTGTTCATCTTCTTCATCTTCTTCATCTTCTTCATCTTCTTCAACTCTTCTTCATCTTCTTCATCTTCTCCATCTCCTTCATCTTCTTCTTTTTCTTCATCTTCTTCATATTCTTCATCTTCTTCATCTTCTTCATCTTCTTCATCTTCTTCATCTTCTTCATCTTCTTCATCTTCTTCATCTTCTTCATCTTCTTCATCTTCTTCATCTTCTTCATCTTCTTCATTTTCTTCATCTTCTTCATCTTCTTCTTCTTCTTCATCTTCTTCATCTTCTTCATCTTCTCCATCTTCTTCATCTTCTTCATCTTCTCCATCTTCTCCATCTTCTTCATTTTCTTCAACTCTTCTTAATCTTCTTCATATTCTTCATCTCCTTCATCCGCTTCATCTTCTTGATCTTCTTCATCTTCTTCATCTTCTTGATCTTCTTCATTTTCTTCATCCACTTCATCTTCTTTATCTCTTCTCCATCTTCTTCATCTTCTTCATCTTCTTCTTCTTTACCAACGTAAGTTCTTCTTTACCAACGCTTGAAGCAGGCAAACATTCAATCTTCCATCTCAACCAGCGGACCGGTCCCTCATTACTTCAAGCACATTTGTGCAACTACATGCTCCCGACTCTACCCAGCTCCATCCATCTCAGATAGGTCTATTTGCTAACAGTCAGTAACTAGTTATAGGCTAGTTACCCTAACTGTTGGTAGAAAGGCCTTCCTATCTACTCTTCCCTAGTTTACCCAAAAGAACTTTTCCAATTTTATTTGAGTGGACTCTTCTGGTCCATCATATATGCAAAATGTTCGACCACTTCTTGTACATAATTTGCCACATGGTTTCCTCTTTTGTTGGGGATCAATAGTGGATCTCTAAAATTCCGGGACGATTTTTATAAAATTGCGCAATATTTTCTAGCGTTTTAAAAATTTTCTGTAAGGCTTTAACCGGAAAGCAAATTATTTACCAAAATATATATATTTTTTTTTAGTTATCAATACTCAAATACTATATACAGTATGAACAAAATTAAAATAAAAACATTAAAAAAAGGAATAATTAATCTGGTTTAAATTTCACGTGAAAACTTGAGCGGAAAATATTTTCAACTTTTTACACTTTCCTTCATCATGGTTAAAAGTTGATCAGTTTGTAAACTTTTTCTTCTATTGTATAACTTTTTTTTCTATAAAACTTTTACTCAAGTATTTTTATATAAATTCTTATTTTATTTTTCTTAGTATGAATTTTTTTTCAAAAACTTCTGTTTAGTTGGAATTTTTTAAGTAAATGATTTACTACCGTTTACTTATGTTAGAAAATTTTATAAGATAAAGAAAACGGACACGTTCTTTCTTATAAAGAATCTTTAAAGATAATTAATTTACAAACTATTGTGAACTTAATTTATAAAAAACCATGAATAGTTTTCTATTAAAAATACTACGACAAAAGAAAAATTAAAAGGAATAATTTCATTTTTAAAAATTTGTCTGCAAAAGTTTCCATTTTTATGTTGAACTTAGAAAACGTTCTATTAAGTCTAGAGATTTGTATATCATATATAGTCGAGTGTATGTTAAAGTATCCTTGAAAAAAGGAAAAAAAAATAATATTGTAAAAGTGAATAAAAATAAAAACAAGAATGAAGAAATGCACTAACATACACAGATGTGTACAGGAATGCATTCTGCTAAACGAATAGCTGCAAAGTACAAGAGATAATTGGCTCCTATATGTGGGGTTGATCGAGAATATCTTGTATGAAAATTTGAAAAATTTAATACGGTACGCTCGCACTTCTTGTCAATGTAAAAAAATTCAGATGACATTCGTGTGGACAGAGAATATAGTGAAAATTTACCCCCATCTAATAGCCATCATAAGTGTGGATATATTGTTGGGTTTTCAGACGTTCGTTATGCTTCTGAAAAAATAGCTAGTCTAACAACAAAACGAATGAGTAAGAACAAAAATAGAAGCAAAAATATTAAAACAAAATACCATCAAGGATCAAGGAATAGAGCTACTACATGCATTGAATATTGGGGTTGTCAAGTATGCAAAACATGGCATAAACTGGATTGCAATAACATCGCTGCAGGTCTGATGACACCTACGTTCTTTGGGGGTGAGTTAGAAAATGCACGTCCGCAACCGCATATATTGCCACACCAGTGAGTCAAATGGGAGGTGACCCTGTTATGGCGGGCGGGTGGTGTTTGGAATCTGTTACTGTATTAACCATGGCGCATTTTTAAGTTGGTAAACCTTTTCAAGTACGTTTATTGCATCCCTGAGGGAGCTTAAATTTTCAAGCGCTACAATTACAGTCAGTTAGTTTACTACCGCCTTAGGGTATTATGTGCCAACGCACTCTCCGAGACTGTATTTTACTGGAATTTGTTCTACTTGACTATTACGTATGCAGTATCCTTTCGATGTGCACATGAACATAATTTTGATATGAATGCGTGCATGCATGGACTTGTACTCAATTGTAAGGGTTGACAATTTAATGTGTTATTCAGTATGAAATTAAAAGTAAGCGAATGAATAAAGCGTAAATTTTTGAACAGAAATACTGTCAATAAATTTTAAATTTAACTATGTAAAAAATTACTTAAAACTGAACATTAGTGAAAATGTTTCAAAAAGCTTTGTGTAGAAATTTCAGAAAGATAGTTTCAGTAAACATTACAGGTCGCAAATTTTTTATAGAAAATTTCGGTACAAATTTGTAGATGAAATTTTTTGTAGAAATTTTTATTGTTCAGTAAAAATCTGTCTGTTGTAATGAAGAATTTTTATATATGAATTTTTCAGTAAAAAATGTTGCAGTTAAAATTATCAGAAAAAATTTGTCAGTAAAAGTTCTTTAAAAAAATTTGTCAGTGAGAGTTTGTCAGTAACCATTCTCAATAAAAATTGTCTATAAATATTTGCTATTAAAAATAGTCAGTAAAAACTTGTCAGTAACAATTATCAGTCAAAATTTGTCAGTAACAATTATCAGTCAAAATTTGTCAGTAAAAATATGTTACTAAAAATAGTTCAGTAAAAATTTATCAGTAAAAATTTGTCAGTACAATTTATCAGCAGAAATTTGTCAGTAAAAATTTGTCAGTAAAAATTTGTCAGTAAAAATTTATCAGTAAAAATTTGTCAGTAAAAATTTGTCAGTAAATATTTATTAGTAAAAATTTGTCAGTAAAAATTTGTCAGTTATAATTTGTCAGTAAAAATTTTTCAGTAAATATTTATCAGTAAAAATTGTCAGTAAAAAATTAGCAGTAAAATGTGTCAAACAAAAATTGTCAACAAAAATTGTCAGTACAAATTTATCAGCAGAAATTTTTCAGTAAAAATTTGTTAGTAAATTTTTATTAGTAAAAATTTGTCAGTAAAAATTTATTAGTTAAAATTTGTCAGTAAATTTTTATCAGTAAAAATTTATTAGTAAAAATTTATCAGTAAAAATTTGTCAGTAAAACTTTTTAGCAAAAATTTTTCAATAAAAATTTGTTAGTAAAAAATTATCAGTCAAAATTTGTCAGGAACAATTATCAGTCAGAATTTGTCAGTAAAAATTTGTCACTAAAAATTGGTCAGTAAAAATTTATCAGTAAAAATTTGTCAGTTCAATTTGTCAGCAAAAATTTTTCAATAAATATTTGTCATTAAAAATTTGTCAGTAAATTTTTATTAGTAAAAATTTGTCAGTAAAAATTTATTAGTTAAAATTTGTCAGTAAAAATTTATCAGTAAAAATTTATCAGTAAAAATTTGTCAGTAAAATTGGTCAGCAAAAATTTTTCAATAAAAATTTGTCAGTAAAAATTTGTCAGTAAATTTTTATTAGTAAAAATTTGTCAGTAAAAATTTGTCAGTTAAAATTTGTCAGTAAAAATTTGTCAGTAAAAATTTGTCAGCAAAAATTTGTCAGTAAAAATTTAATAGTAAAAATTTGTTAGTAACAATTTGGCAATAAAAATTTGTCAGTAAATATTTATCAGTAAAAATTGTCAATAAAAAATTATCAGTCAAATTTGTCAAAAAAAAATTGTCAGCAAAAATTGTCAGTACAAATTTATCAGCAGAAATTTGTCAGTAAAAATTCGTTAGTAAATATTTATCAGTAAAAATTTGTCAGTAAACATTTGTTATTAAGAATCTCTGCTTAAAAATTTATCAGTTAAAATTTGTTAGTAAAAATTTATCAATAAAAATTTGTCAGTAAAAATTTGTCAGTAAAAAATTTCAGTAAAAGTCTATCAGTAAAAATTTGTCAGTAAAAATTTGTCAGCAAAAATTTGTCAGTAAAAATTTAATAGTAAAAATTTGTCAGTAACAATTTGGCAATAAAAATTTGTCAGTAAATATTTATCGGTAAAAATTTATCAGTAAAAAATTATCTGTAAAATTTGTCAAAAAAAAATTGTCAGCAAAAATTGTCAGTACAAATTTATCAGCAGAAATTTGTCAGTAAAAATTTGTTAGTAAATATTTATCAGTAAAAATTTATCAGTAAACATTTGTTAATAAGAATCTGTGCTTAAGAATTTATCAATTAACATTTGTCAGTTAAAATTTGTCAGTAATAATTTGTCAGTAAAAATTTGTCAGTAAAAAATATCAGTAAAAGTCTGTCAGTAAAATTTTGTCAGTAGAAATTTGTGAGTAAAAATTTGTGAATAAAAATTTAATAGTAAAAATTTATCAGTAAAAATTTGGCAATAAAAATGTCAGTAAAAGTCTGTTAGCAAAAATTAGGCGGTAAAAATTTGTCAGTAAATATTTTTTAGTAAAAATTTGTCAGTAAAAATTTGTCAGTTAAAATTTGTCAGTAAAAATTTGTCAGTAAAAATTTATCAGTAAAAATTTGTCAGTGAAAATTTGTCAGTTAGAAGTTGTCAGTTTTAATTTGTTAGTAAAAATTTGTTAGTAAAAATATTTCAAAATTACACAAATTTGTTTAAGATTTCTAACAAATCTTGGGCAAGAATTTTATCAACCTTTGTTATTATATAATTTTAAACTATATTTTTCCACCAAAATATTCACTTGAATGTTTTTTACGTCTTTTTAGATAGGATGTACTATCAACATACTAAAATATGGTAGTCCTAATAGAAGCGATCATAATATTCTATAAAATTTCTAGAATAGATAGTATCATAAAAGGACGAAATGAAAAATGTTTTCTTTTTTCTGCAAACAAATATGCACGATGAAATAAAAATGAACAAAATAGATTTTAGAATTGCTATTATTATCATTATTATGTCAATTTTTACTCCTCTTTTTGTATAAGAGAATCTTTGATGAAAGTGCAATTTAGAAGTGCGACCAACCCCAATTCAACTTAAGTAAACACCCACTTTCAGTCAATCTGCATCAATTTGTCTCAATAAGAAAATCTGAAAAGATACGAGTATGCACACGCCAACAAAGTAGATGACACGCGACCATGTCGTAACATTTTAACAAATTAGATTTTTCTCCCCATTTCAGCAACTAACAATAACCCTGTTAGTGGTGGTTATTCAGATAGTTAAGCGTCAACATCTGCACAAGTTTTATAGTAAATATTTTATGAGAGAAAACATTGTTCGAGAGGCATAACAATTCCATAATCGATTAAATAACCCGCATTTTTAGCATAAATAAAGGCGTACAAACGCAACATAAAAATTATGAACATCAAAACCAATTTGTTTTTTCCATTTCTCTACACTCTATTGTGAATGTTAGCAATTGAAAAAAGAAAACCAGAAAAAAATTGGTAATAAGTGAAAATATTATTTTAATGGCAATTTTATCAATTCAACTGACAAATAATAATTTATGTGAATTGAAAGATCTTAGAAAACACATTTCCACTCATAATTGTTAAGATGCGAAAAAATATATTTTTGTGAAGAAATAAATCGCTTTCACTTAAAATATTTTCCTTTCAATAATTACGAATGTTACTAGTGAAAAAAACTATTCATTCGCCATTTTTTTTTATAAAATACTCTTTCATTTATTATGAGGAAATATTTAACAAAATCGCTCATTTGCATGTCTACTTTTTTTTTGCATAATGACTTTCAATTAAATAGTTAAATAGGAAAATTTTAAAGTTTTTACATTAGCACTTCGCCAATTCAATCCATAAATGGAAGAAAATTTAAATCCCTTTTAAAAAGGTTAATGCCTCCTTAAGAGAGGGTAGATTGATATTTTTTCGGATAAAAAAATTCACCATTCATTATTCAACATTTCCGTTATTAATTGGAATTGCAGTGGAAATTTTAATTGCATCGGCCAAATACGAGTAAAGTGCACTAAGTTTTCACTCTAGTTGAGATAAATCGGCTTTACCGGAATCCACTTAATGCATTCAGTAATCACTCCTCCTCTACCCAATTACAGGTGACGTTAAATGTGATTATAATTTGTATAATTTTTGTGGTTTTGAACTTCCATGAAATTATGAATAAATAAAAAATATATTAGTACGTGTGAAATTTCTATGAAAATATATTTATTATCAGTAAGAGGGAACGTTGTTTAACGTTTGTAACTTTTGTCTACACATAAATACACAAAAAAATTATTTTCTGTATTTAAGACTTTAGTATAGAAAAGTAAGACGACCGCCATTTCAGTATAAAAAATCATATTAATTTGATTTTATTAGTAAACGTTTGCAATATTCAAAATTACGAACTGTAAATATTATAAAAATTCAAACTTGTATAATAAAAAATGTCTTAAAAATACTTGCAGAAAATCTTGACAATAAATGTTATCAAATTAAGCCAGAAAATATGGAAAGAAAATTCCTACAAAAAATGTTGACAGAAATTTTTTTACAGAAAATATTGACAGAAAATTCTTACAGAAAATTCTTAAAGAAAATTTTTACTGCAAATTCTTACCGTAAATTTTTATTGACAATTTTTACGAAAACTCTTCACTGAAAATTCTTACAGAAAATTTTTAAAGAAAAATCTTACAGACAATTTTTACTGCAAATTCTTACCGTAAATTTTTACTGACAATTTTTACGAAAACTCTTTACAAACAATTCTTACTGGAAATTTTTACTGCAAATTGTTACTGAAAATTTTTACTAAAAATTCTTACATAAAATACTTACACGAAATTTTTACTGAAAATTCTGACAGAAAATTTTTGCTGAAAAGTCTTACAGAAAATTTTTACTGAAAATTCTTACAGACAATTTTTTAGAAAATTTCGACAAAACATTTTGACAGAAATTCTTACACAAAATGTTGGCCAAAAATTTGGACAGAAAATTCTAATACAAAATTTTTATAGAAAATTCTACTAAAAATTCTTACTGAAAATTTTTACACAAATTTTTTACTGAAAATTCTTACACAAATTTTTTATTGAAAATTCTTACAGAAAATTTTTGCTGAAAATTCTGACAGAAAATATTTACTGAAAATTCTTACAGAAAATTTTTGCTGAAAATTCTTACAGAAAATTTTTACTAAAATTTCTTACAGAAAATTTTTACTGAAATTTTTTACAGAAAATGTTTACGCAAAATCTTTACTGAAAATTCTTACACAAATTTTTTACTAAAAATCCTTACAGAAAATTTTTGCTGAAAAGTCTTACAGACAATTTTTACTGAAAATGCTTACAGATAATTTTCTAGAATATTTCGACAAAACATTTTGACAGAAATTCTTACACAAAATGTTGGCCAAAAATTTGGAAAGAAAATTCTAATACAAAATTTTTACAGAAAATTTGTACTGAAAATTCTTACTGAAAATTCTTACAGATAATTTTTACAGAAAGTTCGTACAGAAACACTTACAGAAAATTTTTAGATAAAACTTTAATAGAACAATTTGACAGAAAAGTTGGACAGAAATTTTGGTGAGAAAATTTCGACTGAAAATTTTGACAGCAATTTCTTCGGAAAATATCCACAAATAATTTTTGTTGAACAATTTTTACTTAACATTTCTTATTAAAATTTCTTAAGGCATTTACTTTATTGAGTATTTTATTAATTATTTAGAATGTTTTAACTGGAAATAATTATTACAAATGCTTACAAAAAATATAAGAGAATAAAATTGTTCATGTTTTTGTTATCAAGCTTTTTAATCATATTTTTACAAAATATTACAAATCCTTTCTTATTAGATGAACAATAAATTCAAAAACTAGAAACCTTAAAAATATATAAAAATGTTTGTTATTTCCATAAAGAAAGGAAACACTGAATATCCTAATAGGTAACTTCAACAGAATTCTTATTTTGTTATTAAAAATTGAGGAGTACGTCTTTTTATAGTTTAACTTTTGTATAAACGAACACTTTTCGGAACTCTGGTGACATTGAATATCGAATGTAGTTGGAATTAAATCGTCCATTTGTGTGTGATTTTATGTAATAAATTGGACTCTCGGATTTAGTCAATTTTTTGGAAGTTTTTTGTTTGAAAATTTTTGCTATACGATTTTTCCGATGGCTGGGACGATATCCTTGATTGTGTTGAGATTTAATATAAAAAATTTTACTATCTCCACTTTTTGAAACGAGTCTGTTCGCTTTTCCAGTACGTTGTCCTAAATGGAATTCTGCTGGTTGAATTTTGTATACTTCACTAGGCATTGATTCGTAAACATTTTCACTTAACACTTTTCCACACAAAAATGATAGCAGAAGTGATAGATTAAAGAGGTTTATCTAAAATTTATATGAGAAAAAATAATGTTCAGTTTTGGCATTTCTAACTATAAGATTTTTTTTTTTTACTAATTTATAATTACACGATTGGAAATCATCTTCTTTTGACTAATCTACCAAGAAGTATTGCGTAAAATTGTCCAGTTTCTTATTCTTTTTAATTTAGATTTTTTTGTAAAAAGTTTTTCTATTAATTTGAACAAAGCAAACCAATTTTATTTTATAATCTTACGCTTTTAACTATGAATAAACTATTATTTGTTTGCTCAGCAAAGCTATTATAACAAGACTGAGGTCTCATGGTGGAATTTAATTTGTTTTATGCTCAACATTATATCGAAATTGTGCATAAAATAAGTGATGTCTTCAATAAAAATAACTTTTTCATTAGTAATCATTCTAAGCATAGGAAAGTATTACAGTCGGTTTAACGTAAACAGCCATTCCAAAACAAGCATTAAAATCACAGGTATGAGCAGGTGAAAACCGAATTTACCAATAAAAAAGCATAACTAATTAGCATAACCAAACAACCAATAATGATGATAGTACCAATAATAGTAATAATGAATGATGTCATGTTTTATTATTGGAAAATTTTTCAAATGTCATTTTTACACTTCAGTCTCGACAAATTGATGTACTGTAAGCGATACTTTGTTCACGTGAGATTTTGTTAATGAACCCGAATTAAACGAAGAATTATTGTGAGCTCATTAACAATAACTTTTATAGAAAAAACTAAGATATTGTTAAATGAAGATTGATAAATTAATAATCATTGTTATATGAAAAATACTATGAAAATCTCAGATTTTTCGGAAAAAAAGTTTTTGAAGAAAAACACCAACGAAGAACTTTTAACTAAAAAATTTTACTAAAATTTTTTATAGAAACTTTTTTCCTGAACATTTTTACAGAAAATTTTTAACTGAACTTTTTGTAATGTAACAATTTTTGCTGAGACCATCAACACAGACAATTTCGACTAAGAATTTATACTGAACATTTCTACTAAAAATTTTAACTGACAAATTTTTACTGACCAATTTTTACTCACAAATTTTTACTCACAAATTTTTACTGAAAAATTTTTACTGACAAATTTTTACTGGCAAATTTTTACTGACAATTTTTTACTGACTTATTTTCACTCACAAATTCTTACTAACATATTTTTACTAACAAATTTTTCTGACAAATTTTTACTGACAAAATTTTGCTGACAAATTTTAACTGTCAACTGTTTAATGACAAATTTTTACTGCCAATTTTTACTGAACAATTTTTACCCAAAAATTTTTACTAACAAATTTTTACTGACCAATTTTTACTGATAAACAAATTTTTACTGACAAATTTTACTGACAAACATTTGCTGACAAATTTTTACTGACAAATATTTACTAACAAATTTTTCTGACAAATTTTTACTGACAAATTTTTGCTGACACATTTTAACTGCCAAATGTTTACTGACAAATTTTTAATGACAATTTTTTACTGACAAATTTTTACTGACAAATTTTTACTGACAAATTTTTACTGGCAAAATTTTTACTGCCAAATTTTTACAGACCTATTTTCACTGACAAATTCTTACTAACTTATTTTTACTAACAAATTTTTACTGACAAATTTTTACTGACTAGTTTTTATTTACAAATTTTTACTGACAATTTTTTACTGACCAATTTTTACTGCCTAATTTTTACTGACCAATTTTTGCTGAACAATTTTTACTGACCATTTTTTATTAACAAATTTTAACTGACAAATATTTACTAACAAATTTTTCTGACAAATTTTTACTAACAAATTTTTACTGTCAAATTTTTACTGACAATTTTATACTGACAAATTTTTACTGACCTTTTCTTACCAACAAATTTTTACTGACAATTTTTTACTGACAAATTTTTACTTACTAGTTTTTACTGATAAATTTTTAATGACAATTTTTATATGAAAAATTTTTACTGACAAATTTTTACTAACAAATTTATGTTGACAAATTTTTACTGACATATTCTTACCAACAAATTTTTGCATTTTGTATGAAAATTTCGACTAAAAATATTGACTGATATTTAATGAAAATTTTTACCGCCAAATTTTTACTGACAATTTTTATATGAAAAATTTTTGCTGACCAAAAAATTTTTACATACTAATTTTTACTGACATATTTTTTAGTGACAAATTTTTTCTGACAAATTTTACCTGACATTTTTTGAAAAAAATTTATTGAAATGTTTGCTCTCAATTCCAATTAAATTTGTTTCTTCTTTCCCAATTTATTAAGAATTTTTTAAATAATTTCCATAAAACAAACTAAAAAATCCTGAACAAATTCAAATTTGTAATTTTACTAAAGTTTTTTTTAATTTATAAATTTTTTTATAGAATGAAATTTCTGCATTCTTTTCTCTGACGAGTATATGGATTGTTATTTTCTAGTGCTATTGTTAGTACGCAAAACGTATCCTTACGGAAATATTTTCATGCTTATCTTCCTTTTATGATTTAGTTTCCTGGAAATTTTCCTGTAATTTAATTTATAATTTTGCTGCGGGCATTTTTCATATAAAAATTCTTGTTTAATAATGATATGTCCGTTCAATTTTGCCTTGTACCTTACCTCTTATAGTTAACAGAGAAAATATTAATATTTCTCGTTTGGCAAGCTACTGTGGTTTATTTTTTTTAAAGTAAAATATAAGGAATTTTTCTACAATCGGTTTTTGTGTATGGGTTGTCAGATATTACAGGAATTTTTTGAATAATATCGAATCGCATATATTTTAAATGAAAAATGGAAAATATTTCTTTTCTGGTTAAATGTGTTTTCCTTTCGAAAATGTATTTTTGCTTAAAAAGAATAAATTTCAGAATGCCTTAATATGATAATATTTTTAAAAGACTAACTAGAATTTTATTGTTGATTCACTATTGAAATGTAGTGAAATTGAAAAATAAAATTGAATTCGTAATATTATGCAAACAATTGAGATTTTGTCGTTTGGGTATCAACCCTTAAACACATTTTCTATATACCGGAAACATGAGCACATACGATCTTAGGTGTATAAAGATAAAAAAATTTCGCACAAGTAATGGGGTTGAATTTATACACTTCTGCACAGAGTGAGGGTGGTGAATATCGTGAAAGCGCTCATATAACACTTAGCGTTATCAGAAATTGTATTGTTTCTTGTTGGTTGTGCCAATGGAAAATCGTTTTTCAAGCTTTTCCGATTCTTTTCGAAAGACCGATCTTCGGCAGTGGAAAAATTTACACTTGAACTGTGCGATTACATAAACTCAACTCGAATCCTCTCGTACACGATATAAAATTGTGAATTGTGTGATTTTTTCTAACTTCTTTCATTTCCAATTCATTTTATGACGTGCAAATATTGAGGTGAATGCCCCAAAGCCATAAAGTATGAAATGACATTGTAGGCAGAGTGACGTTTTTCCTGTGCACTTACCCACTTACGTATACAAAATTGTATGCACCTCTTCCAATCATATGCAAAATTGTAAGCAAATGCTTGTAGCAGAATATGAGGAGGATATATGAAGAGGATGAAACTAAGACCAAAAGTGGTAAGAAAGTGGGGGTAGTCTTGAAAAGAAAGGGTTTTTCGTGGATTTGTTGAGTGCCAAAGAGGATAACAACGAGAGGAGAAATAACAACAGAGCCGGAGACCTGCTGCAAGAAGGAGTACTTATGTTATGCCGAAGAGTAATTTCAGCCACTTTACCATTGTGTTTATCAACCCTTTTAGGGGATGAGATGAACCTTATCTTGGCAAGTGGTAACCGGTTGATGGCATGCATATTGTTGAAATAACAATTGTATAGTCCTTCATGGGAAATACACGAAAACAACAGATTGGAGTACAGGAAAGTTGAACGGGAAGAGAAAATTCATTTCGTTAACAAATACAAAATCAGATAAACTAAATGGAATATGGATGAAAAATAATCAAATAAAAAGATTTTCTTTCTATTACAATAGAAAGAAAATCTTTTTATTTAATTTATGTTACAAAAAAAAGAAGAAAACTAACTTTCTATGTTGGATAAATTTTATTCTCTTTTGAAGAGTTTGTTGAATAGTTTTAAATTGAAAATTCGAAATTCCCTATTTATATAAAATTTAATTTCTATTTTGAGCTGATTTTTTGAGAAATGTTTTTTTTTCAGGGATGAGGCTCATATCTCGTTGAGTGGATATGCCAATAAGCAGAAATATCTAGTATGCAACTCTAAAAACCCACAAGTGACTATGGGGAAGCCATTGTATCTAAATTTGTTTAGTCTAAACTTGAAGATTTAAGTCGAAAGTTTATTTGGTTTTATTATCACAAATCAATCTAAACGACAAATTTCGACTTTATTGAACGAAAAATTTCCAGGATGCATAATTACAAGATTTGCTTATGTCAATTTTTGTTAAATTGAATGCTGTTGGACTTTTTTTATAGATAGTATAAAGAAAATTCTTTAACACGGACAAGCTTAAAATTGAAAAATATTTAAAGACCAAAACAAGTCCATAAATGGCCGAATTACATCCGGAAATGTGCGATAAATTCATCAAAAATTAGCTTAAAAGGATCGAGTCTTGCAATAAATTTTATAATAGTTATTAGAATAAAATTATATTTTGTAAATAATGGCAAAAATTTTATAATAAAATCAAGTAAAAATTAAATAAAAATTTTATTGAAATATGTATTTTGTATAATTTTAGTTTCTAAAGCTAAATTGGATAATCATCTATTATGGTGTATAACTTCAAAAAAGAACCTCAATAATTCTTTATATTATAAAAAATATATAATATGAAATTATTACAGGAATTTTAATTCACTTATACTTAAAAATTCTGAATTAATAAATGTTTATTGGTATCTATTCAAAATGGTTAAATCTATATCAATTATCACAGAGCTTTTCGGTGTTGCTGGAATATTTCAATGTTGCTGCAACATACTGTTAGGGCTAATGTTGATAGGTTTTTGGATATCGAATAATAACTGCCCAAAAAATCGAAAATTTCATTACAATCTCCTTAATTGAAGTTATTAACTAATGACAATTTTTTAACTTATTCTAAGATGAATTTAAAAAACAAACTTGCTTACGATATGACAAAAATTATCGTGAACTTTTCTTTAAAGTGTTAGTCCTTAAAGTGTTTATTTAAGAAAAAAAATATATGCACTTTATTTCTCTACTAGTATTTCAGAAAAAATTCTGTGACTACTCGTATGAGAGTGCATCATATAAAAACAGAAAAACTTGTTCAAGTTCATATTAAAAATCCGGAACATTATTTTTTCGAGGTATGATATTGAACTAATTACAGGAAAATGCTTAGCTATCGTATACTGGTTAAATATTTTCTAAAGTATCTTTTATTTAAATACGAAAAAATATCAGGGAGACGTTTGAACAAATCTTCTTAAAGCGGAAAATATTTACAAAATGAGTTAATTCAAAACAAAGTTCCGAAAAAGTTTTCATGAACTTTTAAGAAAATTTCTGCTGAAAATTTTCACTGAAAATTTCGACTGAAAATATCTACTGAAAATTTCTACTAAAATGTCTACTGAAAATTTCTACTGAAAATTTCTACTGAAAATTTCTACTGAAAATTTCTATTGAAAATTTCTACTGAAAATTTCTTTTTAGAATTTCTACTAAAAATTTCTACTCAAAATTTGTACTGAAAATTTGTACTGAAAATTTCTACTGAAGATTTCTACTGAAAATTTCTATTGAAAATTTCTACTGAAAATTTCTACTGAAAATTTCTACTGAAAATTTCTACTGAATATTTCTACTGAAAATTTCTACTGAAAATTTCTACTGAAAATTTCTACTGAAAATTTCTACTGAAAATTTCTACTGAAAATTTCTACTGAAAATTTCTACAGAAAATTTCTACTGAAAATTTCTACAGAAAATTTCTATTGAAAATTTTTCTGAAAATTTATACTGAACATTTCTACTGAAAATTTCTGCCGAAAATTTCTACTGAAAATTTCTACTGAAAATTTCTACTGAAAATTTCTACTGAAAATTTCTACTGAAAATTTCTACTGAAAATTTCTACTGAGAATTTCTATTGAAAATTTCTACTGAAAATGTCAACTGAGATTTCTACTGAAAATTTCTATTTAAAATTTCTACTGAAAATTTCTACTGAAAATTTCTACTGAAAATTTCTATTGAGAATTTCTACTGAAAATTTCTATTGAGAATTTCGATTGAAAATTGCTACAGCAAATTTCTACTGAAAATTTCTACTGAAAATTTCTACTGAAAATTTCTAGTGAAAATTTCTAGTGAAAATTTCTAGTGAAAATTTCTAGTGAAAATTTCTACTGAAAATTTCTACTGAAAATTTCTACTGAAAATTTCTACTGAATATTTCTACTGAGAATTTCTATTGAAAATTTCTGCTGAAAATTTCTGCTGAAAATTTCTGCTGAAAATTTCTGCTGAAAATTTCTGCTGAAAATTTCTACTGAAAATTTCTACTGAAAATTTCTACTGAAAATTTCTACTGAAAATTTCTACTGAAAATTTCAACTGAAAATTTCTACTGAAATTTCTACTGAAAATTTCTACTGAAAATTTCTACTGAAACTTTCTACTGAAACTTTCTACTGAAAATTTCTACTGAAAATTTCTACTGAAAATTTCTACTGAAAATTTGTACTGAAAATTTCAACTGAAAATTTCTACTGAAATTTTCTACTGAAAATTTCTACTGAAAATTTCTACTGAAAATTTCTACTGAAAATTTCAACTGAAAATTTCTACTGAAATTTTCTACTGAAAATTTCTACTGAAAATTTCTACTGAAAATTTCTACTGAAAATTTCTACTGAAAATTTCTACTGAAAATTTCTACTGAAAATTTCTACTGAAAATTTCTACTGAAAATTTCAACTGAAAATTTCAACTGAAAATTTCTACTGAAAATTTCTACTGAAAATTTCTACTGAAAATTTCTACTGAAAATTTCTACTGAAAATTTCTACTGAAAATTTCTACTGAAAATTTCTACTGAAAATTTCTACTGACAATTTCTACTGAGAATTTCTACTCAAAATTTCTACTCAAAATTTCTACTGAAAATTTCTACTTAGAATTTCTATTGAAAATTTCTGCTGAAAATTTCTGCTGAAAATTTCTGCTGAAAATTTCTACTGAAAATTTCTACTGAAAATTTCTACTGAAAATTTAAACTGAAAATTTCTACTGAAATTTCTACTGAAAATTTCTACTGAAAATTTCTACTGAAATTTCTACTGAAAATTTCTACTGAAATTTCTACTGAAAATTTCTACTGAAAATTTCTACTGAAAATTTCTACTGAAAATTTCTACTGAAAATTTCTACTGAAAATTTCTACTGAAAATTTCTACTGAAAATTTCTACTGAAAATTTCTACTGAAAATTTCTACTGAAATTTCTACTGAAAATTTCTACTGAAAATTTCTACTGAAAATTTCTACTGAAAATTTCTACTGAAAATTTCTACTGAAAATTTCTACTAAAAATTTCTACTGAAAATTTCTACTGAAAATTTCAACTGAAAATTTCTACTGAAATTTCTACTGAAAATTTCTACTGAAAATTTCTACTGAAATTTCTACTGAAAATTTCTACTGAAATTTCTACTGAAAATTTCTACTGAAAATTTCTACTGAAAATTTCTACTGAAAATTTCTACTGAAAATTTCTACTGAAAATTTCTACTGAAAATTTCTACTGAAAATTTCTACTGAAAATTTCTACTGAAATTTCTACTGAAAATTTCTACTGAAAATTTCTACTGAAAATTTCTACTGAAAATTTCTACTGAAAATTTCTACTGAAAATTTCTACTAAAAATTTCTACTGAAAATTTCTACTGAAAATTTCAACTGAAAATTTCTACTGAAAATTTCTACTGAAAATTTCTACTGAAAATTTCTACTGGAATTTCTACTGAAAATTTCTACTGAAAATTTCTACTGAAAATTTCTACTGAAAATTTCTACTGAAAATTTCTACTGAAAATTTCTACTGAACATTTCTACTGAAAATTTCTACTGAAAATTTCTACTGAAAATTTCTACTGAAAATTTCTACTGAAAATTTCTACTGAAAATTTCTACTGAAATTTCTACTGAAAATTTCTACTGAAAATTTCTACTGAAAATTTCTACTGAAAATTTCTACTGAAAATTTCTACTAAAAATTTCTACTGAAAATTTCTACTAAAAATTTCTACTGAAAATTTCTACTAAAAATTTCTACTGAAAATTTCTACTGAAAATTTCTACTGAAAATTTCTACTGAAAATTTCTACTGAAATTTCAACTGAAAATTTCTACTGAAAATTTCTACTGAAAATTTCTACTGAAAATTTCTACTGAAAATTTCTACTGAAAATTTCTACTGAAAATTTCTACTGAAAATTTCTACTGACAATTTCTACTGAGAATTTCTACTCAAAATTTCTACTCAAAATTTCTACTGAAAATTTCTACTTAGAATTTCTATTGAAAATTTCTGCTGAAAATTTCTGCTGAAAATTTCTGCTGAAAATTTCTACTGAAAATTTCTACTGAAAATTTCTACTGAAAATTTCAACTGAAAATTTCTACTGAAATTTCTACTGAAAATTTCTACTGAAAATTTCTACTGAAAATTTCTACTGAAAATTTCTACTGAAAATTTCTACTAAAAATTTCTACTGAAAATTTCTACTAAAAATTTCTACTGAAAATTTCTACTGAAAATTTCAACTGAAAATTTCTACTGAAAATTTCTACTGATAATTTCTACTAAAAATTTCTACTGAAAATTTCTACTGACAATTTCTACTGACAATTTCTACTGAGAATTTCTACTCAAAATTTCTACTCAAAATTTCTACTGTAAATTTCTACTGAGAATTTCTACTGAAAATTTCTATTGAGAATTTCGATTGAAAATTTCTACAGCAAATTTCTACTGAAAATTTCTACTGACAATTTCTACTAAAAATTTCTACTGAAAATTTCTACTGAAAATTTCAACTGAAAATTTCTACTGAAATTTCTACTGAAAATTTCTTCTGAAAATCTCTACTGAAAATTTCTACTGAAAATTTCTAGTGAAATTGTCTACTGACAATTTCTACCTAAAATTTCTACTGAACATTTATATTGAAATTTTCTACTGCAAAAAATATTTAATGGGTCAATACACTAAGTGAATATATTTTAACTGTAATGAGTAAAAAATATTTAAGAATTTTCTACAAAGAAATTAGTCAAAATATGAACACGTGAATAGAAAATTTCTGTAGCGTTTTTAGAAAATTTTTGCAATTGTTTGAAAAGTAATAGAAAAATTTTCCTTACTAAAATTGTGTGAATTCGTTTTCATACAATTTTGTGAATGAATTTTCTACATACTTGCTGATTTGGTTGAGTAGATGCTACATTTTATAATTATTTATGTTAATATCTTAATTCGAAGTTAGGAGATAAACAGTGGCCTACCTGGAAAAGTTTTGTTTATGAAATGTGAATTGAGGGTAATGAATTTGGTAGATTTTGATGTAAAATTTTCAACTTCTCTTAACAGGATGAAAGAAAAACGGGTACTTTTAATAATTACTATTTCTGTAAAATAAATAGGAAATTTTCTAAAATCTCACAGAATTTGACAAAAGTTTAGGTCTCAGTCATATTCATTTATTCTTATCTTAATAAGTTTTTAATAAACATACACAAAAAAAAGAAATTTCAAAAGGTAAAAACAAAAGCAATGGAAAAACCCCATATGAGAAGCTCTGCAAAAATATTATGGAGAATTGTTGTGCTCAAAGCTTTTTGTTATCTTTTGTCCGCTTAGAAACAAACGAAAATAAACTAAACTGAAAAATAGAATTTTTTGAAAAATTTATTTTTCGAGATGAATGCAGCTGATATGAGAGTTGACTGGGAGATGTTTTTGAATTTCCATTGCTTTGAACGAATTTCGAAAAACTGACATAGCAGCTCAGATAGAAATGGAGTCTTCTCTATTGAAGGAGCTAACTTGGCATATCGAATAATAGCATCAACATTCAAATGTGCATTAGCACATTCAGTGCAGATTCATCCATTCAGTTTGCATTGGTGGTGACCTGCTCTGGATCATTAAGGATAAGATTCGAAGCATTTTGGAAAGTTTACGGTTGTTGATAATGCATGAAGTCGTCTTTGCCTTTAGGGTAATTTCAGGGGATTAGCTTTTAAAAGAATTGGCAAATATGTAACTGAGCAGATGATTACGATATGATCATCTTTGAGTCCGTGTACACTCGCATATCACGGGATGACGAACTAATAATGTCACGATATTCATTTGCTTTTTTTTATATTAATACTGTACGAAAACAAGGGGCAAATACAGGAGAATGAGTATTTTTCAGATACATTATCTAAATAGCTGACAAAACCCTTAGAAATACGATTGAAAAGAAGTAAAGAAAAACGAATGGCTTAATCTAAGGAAAAACGATATTTTCCAATTTTAATCTGATGGGGGATGATGTTTGGAATTAGCGAATGGTAAAAAGTGTTTGTTGGAATTTTCACGACAATTGAGATTATGAGTCTGAGTCAGACGATGATGATGAATAATCCAAGCAGGATTCGAATATGTTTTGGGTAGAAACTGGTAAAAATATTATCTCGCAAGTAGTAGATTATGAAGTCATTTTAGAATCGATTCTACATAGAACAATTTCTACAAGCCCAATAACTACTTCTAATTTGCATGTTCATAACCCTATCTTTTGCACGTAAATGTGAGCTTACGGAAGCAACAATTTTTTTAACAATATCTTTTGAACAAAAAAAAAACTACAGTGAATCTTAATTCGATTAGTCGTCTCTTGGGATGGGCAGAAAATACCGTAGACCTATTATTATATTTAATCTTACAAAATCTTTTATCACAAAAAAAAACATGAAAATTTGGAATAACTTACGCATTGATTCCATAAGAAGTAATTGCAATTTTGCACTAATATCACCAGTAAAAGAATGACTTCTAAATTAGGGATTTTCGAGCTGAATCAGAATTTGTTTCGCCAATTGTTAAGCTGCTAGATGCAAATGAGATGAAATTGTAAATAAAGTCAGTTTGGTTGTCCATTAGTACTCACACAAGAATCCATGAATGTTGATGGTTGACGAGGATAACTTTTTTTGAATGTTCGCAGATCCTTGTACCGCCGACCTGCAACTCCAACCATAGAATTCCTTCTCCTGAAGACACTGTTGTCTAGAGTTTTGTGTAAACAGCACACTTTACTTAACTTATTTACTTCCCGGCTACATGGGGTGACTCTTAAAAGTTGTTGGTTGACTGGTTGTTGTCTGATAGTATCCTGTGGGCACTTCCCATCATGTACGTGCTCTTGAAACTGCAAATTGTGAAGTGGCTTGTCGTTCTTATATTGTGTAATGGTTGGTGATACTATTTTATTTTTTCTGTCAGATACTAATTCTTAAAAAATAAGTTTAGGGTTTCTAGTAACCCCACATGCAGACGAAGATGTACTCTTAAAAATATTCTCTTTTGAAGACGTACAATTTTCGCTTCCATAATTTAAAAGTTCTCAAGATTCAAGAACTGTTATTTTTATAAAAAATTTACAACTATATTTTCAGTAGGAATTTTCGATGGAAATGTTTAGTTCCATAATAAGTTTTAGTAGATATTTTCAGAAAGAAATTTCCTCCACAAAAATAAATTTGATTTAAAATCAAATTTCACAACCACAAAAAAAAACTATTAAATAATTTGTCAGCTAGTAAAAAATTATAAATTTATATCAAATTCTATGTCCTCGTATTTATAGTTTGTGTGGACTTTTTAATTAACTTTAGTAAATATTTTACCAGATTTTATTAATATTTAATATTATAATTATCAAGTAAATTGTTTATTAACTATTTTTTAATTAAAACTTTATATGATAAGCAAATAAATATTGAATAATTGCAAATTAATGTAGCTTTTTTTTTACTCATATTTTTTATAAATCCAATTAACTCAATAATTCTGATTATAATGCATTATTTACTTATTATTATATATTGAAATTCCAGATTCACTCACTTTATTGTTTTTGTTGATGTAATTATGATAATTTGTGTGTCAATAATAATTGGATTGTTATGAAATTTTCATTTTATTTTATAGTAAAAAGTTATTGAAAAATCTTTTTCCTAATTCAATTATATTGGAAAATATTGTATTAAATACTATTTTGTTAATATGTAACTATAGCGAAAAACTCTTAAAAGATTATGTGGAAATAAATTAATGAATACCTTTTTAATTCCAAATTTAAGTTACAAACTATTTTAGTAAATTTTGTTTTATTTTCAAGAGCTATTAATAAGTTTAAGATAAAAATGTAATCAATTGTTCACGATTATTCTGAATTAAATTAGTTACATTTTTTGTATATTAATTTTCAAATACCAGTAAAATATCAATATTTGTAGGAAATTGTCCAATTTTCGGCAGTAAACATTTTTTTACCAAAGAATTTTTCAGCCCAAAAAAATGTACGTTGCAATATTTAAACAGCCCAAAAAAAAATTTTCAGTAAAAACTTTTTTGAAATAAAAATTTTATTAGTAAAAATTTTTTCCGTAAAAGTTTTTGTCAGTTCAAAGTTTTTAGCAAAAATGTTGTCAGTATAAATGTTTTCCGCAAAAAGTTTTTTTTTGTCAGTAAAAATTTGTTCATTAAACATTTTCTTCATTAAAAAATGTTTCTCAGCAAAAATTTGCGTCAATAAAAATGTCGTCAGTCAATTTTCGAATAATTAGAAAAATTGAACTTTTTTTTTCATTTTTGCTTCGTAAATATTTGTTAACAAAAATTTTTTTAGTAAACATATTCATCAGTTAAAATATTTTTAATAGAAATTTTCTCAATAAATATTATTTAAGTTATCATTTTTTCCATTTAACATTTTTCTTCAGTAAACAACTTTAGTCAGTAAAAGCTTTGTCAATAAAATTTTTGTCAATAAAAAATTTTTCAGTCAAAATTCTGCCAGTAAATGTTTTTGTCAGTTAAAAGAATTTTGTCAATAAAAATATTGTCAGTAAAAATTTCGTTAGTAAAATTTTTTTTCAGTAAATTATTTCTATTAAATATATTTTCAGTAAAATTTATTTTTAATTATAAATGTTTTTTTTATTATAAATGTTAGTATTTTTTCAGTAAATATTTTTATCAGTAAAAATGTTTCTTCAGTAAACAATTTGCATCAGTAAAAATTTTGTCAATAAAAATTTTTTCAGTAAACATTTTTTCAGTTTAATTTTTTAAGTAGAAATTGTTATCAGCAAAAATATAGTCAATAAAAATTTTGTCAGTAAAAATTTTTTTCTGTTAAATGATTTTAGTAGAAATTCTTCAGAGAAAAATTTCTATAAGAGAAATTTCTAAAAAAATTACTAGTAAAAATTTTCGGGTCATTCACCAGTAAAAAAAATTTTTGTAAAACTTTACGTCAGTCAAATTATTTTCAGTAAACACTTTTTCAGTTTACATTTTTTTAATTATAAATATTTTTAGTAAATATTTTATTATAAAATAATTTTGTCAGTAAAAATTGTTCTTCAGTAAATAATATTTGTCAGTGAAAATTTTGTCAATAAAAATTTTTTCAGTAAAAATTGTTTTAGTTTAAAATTTTTAGTAGAAATTGTTATCATTAAAAATATAGTCAGTAAAAATATAGTCAGTAAAAATTTTTTTCTGTAAAATGATTTTAGTAAAAATTCTTCAGAGGAAAATTTTTATTGGAGAAATTTCTAAAAAAATTAGTAGTAAAAATTGTCGGGTTATTCAACAGTAAAAAAAAGTAAAATTATTTTCAGTAAATATTTTTTCATTTTACATTTTTTGTCAATTAAAAATACTTTTAGTAGATATTTTTTCATAAAATAATTCTGTCAGTAAAATTTTTTCTTCAGTAAACAATTTTCGTCAGTGAAAATTTTGTCAATAAAAATTATTTCAGTAAAAATTTTTTCAGTTTAAAATTTTTTGTAGAAATTGATATCAGCAAAAATATAGTCAAAAAAAATTTTGTCAGTAAAAATTTTTTTATGTAAAATGATTTTAATAAAAAGTGTTCAGAGAAAAATTTTTATAGGCGAAATAACTTAAAAAATATTCTATTAAAAATTTTCATATTATAATTTTTTGTAAAACTTTTTACCAGTAAAAAAATTTTTTTGTAAAACTTTTTGTCAGTAAAAATATGTCCAGTATACATTTTCTATTAAAAATATTTTTAATATAAATTTTTCTTGGAACTTTTTCCAGTAAGAATTTTTTAATTCTATAATTTATCTTCAAAAAATTTTCCGGAAGTAATTTTTTTATTAATAATTTGGTTAGTAAAAATTGTTTTAGTAAAAATAGAATTTTTTGTAGGAGAAATTTTGTCACTAAAATGTTTTTAGGTCAAATTTTCGTCAGTAAAAATTTTTGATAGTAAAATTGTGCATTATTTAATAGTTTCCATTCAATATTTTTTTGGTTAACATTTTTTAAATAGAAATTTTGCTAGTTAACATTCAAGAAGCAATAAAAAGTAAACTTTTTGGCAGTTACAATTTGTTTAGTTGAAATTTATTCAGTAGAAAAATTTTTTAAATAAATTTTTTAATCAAAGAATCTGCATAGAAATTGTCTAAGTCAATAAATTATAATTTTTTACTCTTCCATCGAAATTTTCCAGTAAGTCTTTAAATATTGATAAAATTTTTCACATTCCATCTAATATTTTATGCAAACCCGTAAGCAGATTGATAGCATTTAATTAACTAATTCCATTTTTGGATTCATTCATTTTCGTTCAGTGATTTTATTATAAAAATTTGTAAACAAATATTTTTTTAAATGAAAATCAACGAAAACATTCTTAGGCAGTGACAAAATCCACAAGTCATAGAGTATGCGGCAAGATTAGACGGGAACTTGCGAGGAATTCAACATGGAATCTGAATCATTATCGCTTTAATGGCAGTTTCTTTAACCATTAAAAATCTTCATTAATTTTCCATTGACAGATGAGAAGTCTATACTCGTATTACCTGTTCAAGGTATAAAGATATAGAAGAAAAAAAAACTAAAATTATTTACCTTTTAAATATATTGGAAAAAAAGAACGTATTCACTAACTCTGCTGGTGGTCATATTTAAAAGTAAATTTATTTTCGAATTTTGGCTTTTAATTTATGCAAAGCGGAATAAAAGCGCACATTTAATGCTCAGAGATAATTTGATAAGCAAAAAAAAAAATTAAAACAAAAAAAATTGTATTAATTAAAATTTTTTGTAGACACATTTTAAGGAGCACCCAACCCAGAACAAAAAGTATATATGAAAAAAAAAATTAAAAAAATATTCATAAATACTGCTCATTAAATTAATTTTAATATAAACTCACAGTCAGAATAGTATGTGAAAAAATCCCAAAACAATATAAATTAAAATTGAATAAGGAGGAATACCCTCTTAGGCACGTGTCCTTATTCATGTTTGTAAACACTGATTTCGCTCTATTGATTATTTTGCGGTTACTAAGAAAAATCAAACATATCGCAATATTTTCCCAACACACACCAGTCGAAAATTGCTTATGCTTCATAGAATCTAGCCGAAAAGTAAGTCTTTACGTGCAGTTCTAATGATCTAGACATTAAGTTTCCATGTTTTTGTTATTGAACTTTACCGAAAAAAAGATGACAACAAAAACTGATTTTTTCCTGTGCACTTAAGCACGCGACAAGAAAAAGTATTCTTAGCTGGGGTATATAATAATCATCCGAACGAAATCCTGTACTTTGTCACGAAATACAGTATGGGTATGGAGATGTCCTTTCGGAATGAATATTCATTCACTAAACCAGGTAGACAACCAGACAGACAGATATGATCCCGTCATGCCAGGTCCTTCTGCTGTTTGCACTTCACACGCAAGCGGAAAAAATCCGACTCGTCATTGAGAATATTTTCATCCTAACAATTTCAACTTTTGTTGTATTTGTACTTTAATTCTACTTTAATCTTTAGTTAAAAAATACTAAATTTTTAATTTTGTGTAGCTGTATTTAAACATTGTTTTTGTCTGCTTTGTAGGTGTTTAAGCAAAAGGGACTGAATTGACGAAAGAATATAGATGAATTTACAGCACGAAATTTTACCGAAAACATCAAACAAGGTAAGAATTTTTAGTAGAAATATTCAGTAGAAATTTTTGGTCGAAAATTTTGGTCGAAAATTTTGGTAGAAATAATCAGAGTCGTAATTTTCAGTAGAAATTTTTAGTCGAAAATTTTGGTAGAAATAATCAGAGTCGTAATTTTCAGTAGAAATTTTTGGTCGAAAATTTTGGTAGAAATAATCAGAGTCGTAATTTTCGGTAGAAATTTTTGGTCGAAAATTTTGGTAGAAATAATCAGAGTAGTAATTTTACGGTAGAAATTTTTTGTGGAAAATTTTTGTAGAATTAATCAGAGTCGTAATTTTCAGTAGAAATTTTTGGTCGAAAATTTTGGTAGAAATAATCAGAGTCGTAATTTTCAGTAGAAATTTTTAGTCGAAAATTTTGGTAGAAATAATCAGAGTCGTAATTTTCAGTAGAAATTTTTGGTCGAAAATTTTGGTAGAAATAATCAGAGTCGTAATTTTACAGTAGAAATTTTTGGTCGAAAATTTTGGTAGAAATAATCAGAGTAGTAATTTTCAGTAGAAATTTTGGTCGAAAATTTTGGTAGAAATAATCAGAGTCGTAATTTTCGGTAGAAATTTTTGGTCGAAAGTTTTGGTAGAAATAATCAGAGTCGTAATTTTACAGTAGAAATTTTTTGTGGAAAATTTTTGTAGAATTAATCAGAGTCGTAATTTTCAGTAGAAATTTTTGGTCGAAAATTTTGGTAGAAATAATCAGAGTCGTAATTTTCAGTAGAAATTTTTAGTCGAAAATTTTGGTAGAAATAATCAGAGTCGTAATTTTCAGTAGAAATTTTTGGTCGAAAATTTTGGTAGAAATAATCAGAGTAGTAATTTTCAGTAGAAATTTTGGTCGAAAATTTTGGTAGAAATAATCAGAGTCGTAATTTTCGGTAGAAATTTTTGGTCGAAAATTTTGGTAGAAATAATCAGAGTCGTAATTTTACAGTAGACATTTTTTGTGGAAAATTTTGGTAGAAATAAACAGAGTCGTAATTTTCAGTAGAAATTTTTCGTCGAAAATTTTGGTAGAAATAATCAGAGTCGTAATTTTCAGTAGAAATTTTTTGTCGAAAATTTTGGTAGAAATAATCAGAGTCGTAATTTTCAGTTAGAAATTTTTGGTCGAAAATTTTTGTAGAATTAATCAGAGTCGTAATTTTCAGTAGAAATTTTTGGTCGAAAATTTTGGTAGAAATAATCAGAGTCGCAATTTTCAGTAGAAATGTTTGGTTGAAAATTTTGGTAGAAATAATCAGAGTCGTAATTTTCAGTAGAAATTTTCGGTAGAAATTTTAGTGCAAATTTTCTGTTCAAATGTTTTGTAAAAATTTCAGGGAAAATTTTTGGTAGACATTTTCAGTAATCGAATTTTAGGCAAAGTTTCTGTAGACATTTTCAGACCAAACATTTATGCGAAATTTTCTGTCGAAATTTTGAATACAATTTTTCAGTAAAAATTATTATTAAAAATTTTCAGTAAAAAAATTTCAGCAAGAAAGTTTTAGTAAAAAAAATTCAATAAAAAAAATTCCAGTTAAAAAAATTTCAGTAAAATTCTTTTACAAAATATATTTTCAGTAAAAATAATTCATTGAAAATTTTACTAAAAAAAGTTCAGTAAAAAACGTTCAGTAAAGAAATTTGATTAAGAAAATTTGAGTAAGAATTTGTGAGGAAATTTTAGTCAAAAAATTGCAGTAACAAAATTTTCAGTAAAAAATATAAATTTTTTTTTGTAATAAAATTTTTAATGACACTTTGTTTATTGTTATTTCACATAAATTTTTTTTTTACTTTTTAATTACTTTTTAGCTTTTACTTGATAAAAAAAATTTTCATTAACCTTCAAGGAAATATTTTAATAAAAGTGCTGTGTAAAAATATTCAGTATATTTTTATTAAATTATAATTTCAATTTATATAAAATTGAGATAAGAGAATACAATTATTTAGGGAATCTTAAATAATTTTAAGGATAATAATTAATAATCAATAATTAAAATTGTGATTTCGGAAGAGCATAAACTCATTAACATTTGAAGGTCTTTCATTTCTTCATTTAGAATTCATCAACTCCGCATTCATGCTTCCTGATCAATATTAAATTCTCAATAAAAACCCTCATCAAACAGATAATAATTTATTCTCTCTACAAATATTCTACACCTTATCAGAAGCGAAAAGCCCAATCAGAAAGAGGAGCGTCGTAAATTACTTTATGCAATTCCGTCTCGACACTGCATACGAGTAAGTACGAGCACGTATTGCAACAGGTCCTTCCCGGTTCTTTTTATTCCGAGAGAGGGGAATCTGAAATAATTTTGCGGCTAGCCGGTTGCAATGGTTTTGTTTTTAAGACCTTAATCTTATTCCGTAGCTTTATTCACCTGACGTTAATTTAAATGGAAACGCAATTAATGACATGCTGTAAAAATGAGGAGTTAACAACTTCTTCAGTTATTCGCTTGCATGCGGCCATCCATCCACTCACGACTAATAGACAATTTTGTTTTTGCGGCACCACCGTCTTAGGGATTTGTTTTATTTTAAAATTACCCATACCCGTTCATTAACCTGCTTTGTGTTACCTGGACAGCATCTCCAATCGATATTACATTTCGTTTTGATTTGTGTGCATCCAAATAAGTGCAAGCCAAATCGAATGACCTCTTCACGGGCTCATACGAGTGTCGGGATGCTGTTGGCCATTACGTCAAGCAACTCCTCAGAAAATGCAGCCAAATTAGTCCGGCGTCTCAGCGCTCTTGTACTCTGTGCACTTATATATCAAAATTCAATCAGATTTAATTGCTATTTCAGCGAACAACTAATAAATACGCATTTCCATGGATACACCTTTCCGCCGTTTATATGCGAATACGTTCTCCGATGCACAAGCTTGCATCCGTCTTCCCTCAATATTTTTTTTTATAAATGAAGACATTAAAAAACTCCAAATACACACACGCATACTTTGCTATGATAATTCACTCCAATCGCTTTCTATCACTATCAGTTGATGGGGCATTGTGCGCTCCCCTTCAAAAGTAATATTTCATAATATTTTCAAAAGGTTGGAGAGCGCGAAATTTAACGTCGATAAAATTTTTTTAAATTTATTTTCATGTTTTTATATAGAAAATTTCACTAGAGTCTTCAAAGTTGAATGGTTTTCTTAAAGACACCACTACGAAAGGGGAGCATTCACTCTTGTAGTGGCTTTCGATGGAAAAATGTGTACTTAACGTTAATTTGGTTCAATTGAATGCAAATCGTGAACGTTTCCACTTCGTCTTAGACTTCTTCTTCTGCTTCGTTTGATTTTTCTTCGTTTCATTGATTGAATCGTTTTAATAAATTGTGCAATGCAATTCAATGATGCCAAATCACAATGTTTCATTATCGTCAAATAATTGCCAATCCGTTTTCACATATCGAAGTTCGGGTATTAGCAGATAAATTCAGATACAATGACTTCAACAGATCTAATACTCGTACTGATAAAGATTTTACTGTCTTGAATATTGCACATCAACAAAACCGAAATATTTCAGAACGAAAGTCATGGTGTTTTTAACTATCGATTTTTTACTACTATAAAACATAACTTTTAGTAAAATATCCATTTATCCAGGAACATACCACACGTAAATGAGACTCCAAATCAATTTCTCAAAATTTAACTGAAAATCTCTACTGAAAATTTCTACTAAAAATTTCTACTGAAAATTTCTACTGAAAATTTCTACTGAAAATTTCTACTGAAAATTTCTACTGAAAATTTCTACTAAAAATTTCTACTGAAAATTTTGAGTGAAAATTTCGACTGAAATTTCTATTGAAAATTTCTACTAAATATCTCTACTGAAAATCTATACTGAAAACTCTACTGAAAAATTCTACTGAAAATTTCTACTAAAAATTTCTGCTGAAAATTTCTTCTGAAAATTTCTAGTGAAAATTTTTACTGAAAATATCTACTGAAAATTTCTACTGCAAATTTCTACTGAAAGATTCTACTGAAAATTTCTACTGTAAAATTCTACTCAAAATGTCTACTGAAATATCTATTAAAAATTTCTACTTAAAATTTCCACTGAAAATTTCTACTGAAACTTCTACTGAAAATATCTACTGAAAATTTTTACTGAAAATTTCTACTGAAAATTTCTACTGTAAATTTCTACTGAAAATTTCTACTGAAAATTTCTACTGAAAATTTCTACTGAAAATTTCTACTGAAAATTTCGACTGAAAATTTCGACTGAAAATTTCGACTGAAAATTTCGACTGAAAATTTCTACTAAAATTTTCTACTGAAAATTTCTACTGAAAATTTCTACTGAAAATTTCTACTGAAAATTTCTACTGAAAATTTCTACTGAAAATATCTACTGAAAATTTTTATTGGAAATTTCTACTGAAAATTTCTACTGAAAATTTCTACTGAAAATTTCTACTGAAAATTTCTACTGAAAATTTCTACTGAAAATTTCTACTGAAATTTCTACTGAAAATTTCTACTGAAAATTTCTACTGAAAATTTCTACTGAAAATTTCTACTGAAAATTTCTACTGAAAATTTCTACTGAAAATTTCTACTGAAAATTTCTACTGAAAATTTCTACTGAAAATTTCTACTGAAAATTTCTACTGAAAATTTCTACTGAAAATTTCTACTGAAAATTTCTACTGAAAATTTCTACTGAAAATTTCTACTGAAAATTTCTACTGAAAATTTCTACTGAATTTTTCTACTGAAAATTTCTACCAAAAATTTCTATCAAAAATTTCTACTAAAATTTTCTAATAAAAATTTCTACTAAAAATTTCTACTAAAAATTTCTACTGAAAATTTCTACTGAAAATTTCTACTGAAAATTTCTACTGAAAATTTCTACTGAAAATTTCTACTGAAAATTTCTACTAAAAATTTCTACTGAAAATTTCTACTGAAAATTTCTACTGAAAATTTCTACTAAAAATTTCTACTGAAAATTTCTACTAAAAATTTCTACTGAAAATTTCTACTGAAAATTTCGATTGCAATTTCGACTGAAAATTTCTACTAAAATTCTCTACTGAAAATCTCTACTGAAATCTCTACTGAAAATTTCTACTAAAAATTTCTACTAAAAATTTCTACTGAAAATTTCTACTAAAAATTTCTACTAAAAATCTCTACTGAAAATTGCTACTGAAAACTTGTACTGAAAATTTTGACTGAAAATTTCTACTGAAAACTTTGAGTGAAAATTTCGACTGAAATTTCTACTGAAAATTTCTACTAAAAATCTCTACTGAAAATCTCTACTGAAAATTGCTACTGAAAACTTGTACTGAAAATTTTGACTGAAAATTTCTACTGAAAATTTCTACTCCGAAAATTAGAAATTTCGACTGAGAATTTCTTGTAATTTTTTCTACTTTTTTAACGAATTGAACAGCACTTACACGTTTAAGATTCACAATTAAGGGTGTCATCTACTTCAAAATCGGTAAAACTTTTGATGCTCCAAATTTTATTAAATTCTATTAAATCTTCAAAAGCATTAAGATTTCATTAGTGATATATGAGACGCACTTCTCTTTTCCTTTGTCAATTTAAAATTATTTCATTGATAGAAAAATAACACCAATTGGGGATAATCTTATAGAAATTACACGCTTCAGTTTTATAAAAAAATTTAGCCGAAATACTCCGACTAATTGAATAAAATTTTTGTTTTCTTAGAACTTCTTTTTTTAAGGATAAGAATCAATAGCAAATTCTTTGGAACTGATAAAAATTCACCACTCTTCGTTCTATATAAGTAAAAAACACTAAAGTTTAATTAAGATTCGTTAATTGTTTTTAATTTTCTGTATTTTTACGAGTTGACATTTTACATATTCAAATATTTTTAACTGAATTTTTTTACATCTAAAAGCGCATTATGAAAAAAAAAAACAAAAAGGAATTTCCACAAAACCACTACCGAAACATGAACAAGAAATACTTTAATTGCACCAGAATGGATAATTATTGCATTATTATTGCTGTTTAATTTCCAAATACTAAGAAATCATAAAATTCTTGTAAATTTATTTAAAAATAAGCAGCTGAGTTTATTCCATTTTCCCTTCTTTTCTGATTATTTCAAGACCAGCTGAAAAGTACTTAAATTAAACACAGAAAAACTGATTCTCTCCACACAAGACGACGTACCCAAAATCAGAAGTCAACTGCTCTTAGTAGTTAGCTCTGAGGTTCTACATTTACGACTGCATTTAATTACAAAGATAACAAAATTGAAAAGTTATAAAAAGTTTCCTTTTCCATATCAGGAAAGAACTGAACAAATTAAGAGAAATATAAACGATGGTGAATAAACCGAATCAATTCAGTTTGTTTGCTTGAATTTTTGGTAAATTCACATAAAAATGCAAAATTTTGTTAGTGAACACAAGCTGAAGTTCACTGAACTAATTATTCATAAATCGGATATGTTCATTTTCCTTTCATTTCAATAATTATTTCTAAATAGTTTGCTAGCTCAATATTTAGTTTATCACAAAAAAATATAGTAATAAGGATCATGATTTTAAGGAATTGGCCAAAAAGTATTTATGAAAGATTTTTCTAAAAATTCCTGATGAAAATTTTAATGGACTTTCTTACTCAGAATTAAGGTTTATCCAATTTGTGATTTTGAAAGTAAAATTTATTAAAATAAAATTTAATTTCAGATTCAAATAAAATAATATTTACCATTTTATATATAATTACTTTCAAATTTGATGCAGGACTCAATCCTCTGAGAGTAAATTTCAAATTACGAGGGTCATTCAACAAGTACTTAGCCTACAAAAGAAAAACGAAAATTTTGGAAAGGTGGCAATTTATTTTTCCACATAATCTCCTTCAAAATCGATACACTTGATCCAGTGATGCTCTAACTTTTTTAGCCCGTCCAAAAAATACACTTTCTCGAGGGAAGCAAAATAGGCCTCCGTGGCGACGATGGATCTATTCCCGGCCCAAATCTATTTCCGGCGAGTAATTTTTTCAGGTTTGGAAACAAAAAGTAGTCACAGGGGGCCAAATCTGGAGAGTACGGTGGATGGGGCAGCAATTCGTAGCGCAATTCGACCAATTTAGCCATGGCGACGGCGGAGGTGTGAGCCGGCGCGTTGTCGTGGTGGAACAGCACTTTTTTCTTCGCAAAGCGGGGCCGCTTTTTCTTCAATTCGACGTCAAATCGGCCCAATAAGTCAGCATAGTAGCGCCCCGTGATTGTTTTACCCTTCTCGTGGTAATCGATGTGGATCACACCTTGTGAATCCCAGAAATGGTGGCCATCACCTTTCCGGCCGATCGAACAGTCTTCGCCTTCTTCGGAGCACGTTTGCCGGGTGAAGTCCACTGTTTCGACTGTTCCTTGGTCTCTGGTGTGTACCAGTGAATCCATGTTTCGTCGACGGTCACGAAACGACGTAAGAACTCCGCTGGATTGCGCTGAAACAGCGCCAAACGTGTCGCCGATGTGGTCTCACGGTTGCGCTTGTTTTCCGGTGTGAGCAAACACGGCACCCATCGCGCCGACAGCTTTCTCATGCCCAGTTCTTCGTGTAGAATATGATGCACCGTTCCTACTGCGATGCCCACAGTCTCAGCTATCTCGTGAACCTTCAATCGACGGTCTGCCAATACGAGATCGTGGACTTTTATAACGTTTTCCTCTGTAGTAGCCGTTTTTGGGGCACCTGGGCGTGGCTCATCAAAAACCGACGTGCGGCCACGAACAAACTCGTTGAACCAAATCTTGACGGTCGCCATCGAGGGAGAAGAGTCACCATACACAGCATATAAGCGATCTTTGATTTCGCTGCGCGTTTTCCCTTCCAAAAACAAGAATCTAATCACCGAACGATATTGTTCTTTTTCCATTTTTGTGCAACCGACCAACAAGCTCGCTTTCAAAGGCTCTCAAATTAAAACTAATCAAGGGAATCGACTGAAACTTTGACAGTAGGCTACTAAAAGAATGTACTACACGATGGTAAATCGTGCAGTAAATTCTTTTGTGACAGCAGTTTCATCGGGCGGTGAGGATAAGTACTTGTTGAATGACCCTCGTACGTATGCTGGGAACTTGTCGCAAAATAAAGTCAAAATTTGTTGTGTTATGTGGCTTGTGGTGTTGTTTTGTTGGAACCGGATATGAATCAAGTCCAATGTTAAGGACAAGTGGGTTACCATACGATCATAGGGCTTATAATTTACGGCAACCGTATCTCCTCCTTCATTTTCAAAGAAATACGAACCAATCATACCTTTGGACACAAATGGATACAATGGCTCCTCAATAGGCACTTGTGGGTTGTTTTTTTTGCATACAAACAATGGCTTTTGCATAGTTATTTGGTGTATTTTGGAGTTATTGCATATATGTTATAATGACGCATCAACCTAGCGATAAATTATCCTCATCGCTGATGAAAATGTCATTTGAAAAATCAGCATTCGAAGCCTCAAACTTATGTGCAATTTTTTTTTTTAAATTATTAAAATTGTTTTATAAATACCAAACTTATATTTTCATATGACAGCTGTCAACTAAAAGGGCTATACTTTCCGAACCACAAAATCGATAGGTCTTTATTTTTGGGAATTTTTTATAAAAACTAAATTTTGATAAAAACAATTTGAATCAGGAAATTTCACTAAATATTTTTACCGAAAGACTTATTTCGAAATTTTTCCTGACATGGTTTGAAAAATCTTGTTTTTACTAGAAAATTTTTACTAAACGTTTTTTTTTTATTGAAAATGTTTATTAGAAAAATTCCTTCCAATTTCCTTTTAAGTATAATTTGAATGGTAAAAGTCGCCCTTTTACTGACCATGGAACTTTTTGCATTCAGTTCATTCTATTTTTCATTGCAAATTGAAATAATTTTCCATTTACAAAAGCACAGAGCACACACAGAATTTCCCATACTTCGTACTAACAAATGGTCTGCAATTAACTAATTAAATTTGATTGAATTGATTTTCATCTATAAAATGGTCTAAAATAACCTGTTCAATTTACATTTGGAATTATTATATTGAATAAGTGTGAGAAATTCAGTTTGGATTGGTTGTTCTAACTCCAAGATTGCATATTTAAAGGATGAACTTATAAGTAAAAGGGGAAGAAAATCACAGCTCAGAAGAAACATTTTTTATTAAAATGTCATGTTGGTGGAGAGTAAAAAAAAAGAAAACAAGACAATAAAATCTTCAGATGATAAGGAGAATCCTAACTAATCCCATTTGGAAAATCCTTCCATAAATCATGACACTTGTGGTTTTCTTTAGGTAAAGTGCACCTGTCCAAAGTATTTCCAAGTTTGTTGGTAGTTTTTTCATTTTGACGAGATGGGAACATATGCAGACGACAAGGTACCCATCGTAATGTTCTTTTCAAGTTCGTAGCCTCTATAAAATTCCATTACTGATTACCAAAGCTGTCTAACACCATCGTAAATCTATAAATATGAGTTTTGTGAGGTATGGTATTGTAGGCGCGGTGTCCGTTTTAGGGCGAGCATATAGCCAAGTCGGCAGGTTGACTATGTAAATTCTTAATGTGCTCGAGCCTCCCACATATGTTCGTTATGGAACCCAATATTGCCCACCATTTGTTGCCGCAAGACATGACATTATCCGATATAATTTTTCATTGAATTAACAAATTTTATTATCTGTTAAAATATTGAATTTTTTTTCTTCAAAGATTTTGTACAAAAAAGGAAACGAAAAATTTGTCTATTTTTGTGTAAATATAATATTTATGACTTTCTGAGAATATTTTTATTAAAGTTACCAGAAAAATAAAATATCCAAAAGCCAGAAAATATCGTCACTCTAAACGTAAAAGAGTCTAACGATTGTCTGAAAAAAATTTCCTTACTTTTAAACATTTGCAGTAAAAAATTTTCAGTAAAATTTTTGGCCTGTAATAATTTTGAAAGTAAACTTTTTTATCGGTAGAATTTTGCAAGCAAAACTCTTTGCTAAAAAAAATATTGTCTACTTAATTTTTTATCGATAAAAATTTTGACAGTAAAAATATCTTAGCAAAAAAATTTTCTTTTGAAATCATTGTCAGTGAAAATTTTGTCAGTAAAACTTTTCCAAGTAAAATTTATTGTTAGTTGAAGTTATGGTCAGTAAACATTTTTCTCGGTAAAAGATTTGTCAGCAAAACTCTTTGTTAAAAAAATATTGCCATCTAAATTTTTTGTACGTAAAAATGTTTTTAGTAAAAATTGTTGCAGCAAAATAATGTGTCCGTTAAAATTTTATAGGTAAAAGATTTTATTACAAAAATTATGGTAGGCAATTTTTTGCAAGAAAAATACTGTCAGCAAAACTCTTTGTCAGAAAAAATATTGAGAACAAAAATTTATGAATAAAAATAATTGTCAATAAAAACGTTTCCATTAAAAGAAAATTTATTGTTAGTAAAAAAATTTGTCAGTAAAAATTTTTCTTATTAAAATTAACTGTAAGTTGAAGTTATGAACAGCAAGAAATTTTGTAGGTAAAATATTTGTTAGCAAAACTCTTTGTCAAAAAAAAATATTGTCAGCTAAATTTTTTATATGAAAAATTTTGTCAGTAAAAAATTGTGCCAGCAAAAAAAAATTGTCTGTTGAAATTATTGTCATTGCAAATTTTGTCAGTAAAAATTTTTTTCAGTAAAAACATTTCCATGAAAAAAATTATTGTCAGTAAAAAATTGCTTAGCAAACATATGTCAGCAAAACAGTTTTTGTAAGCTGTAATTTACGAAGTAAAAATTCTTTTTTGCAGTAAAACTTTTCCCAGTAAAACTTATTGTAAGTTGAAGTTATGGTCAGTAAAAATTTTTTTCCGTAAAAGATTCGTTAGTAAAAATCTTTTTTTAAAAAAATATTGCCATCTAAATTTGTTGTACGTAAAAATGTTTTTAGTAAAAATTGTTGCAGCAAAATAATGTGGCCGTTAAAATTATTGTCAGTAAAAATTTTATAGGTAAAAGATTTTGTTAGTAAAAATTATGGCAGACAATTTTTTTCAGGAACAATTTCTTGGAGGATAAATATTGTCAGCAAAATTCTTTGTCAGAAAAAATATTGGCTGCAAAATTTTTTGTTAGTAAGAATTTTGAGAACAAAAATTTTTGAACAAACATATTTATTAATAAAAACGTTTCCATTAAAAAAAATTATTGTTAGTAAAAAATTTTGTCAGCAAAACTCTTAGTCAGAAATAAAAGATTGGTTGCAAAATTTGTTCAATAAAAAATTATGGCAGCAAAAAAAATGTTCATTAAAATTATTGTCAGTGCAAATTTTGTCAGTAAAAACATTTTTCAGTGAAAACATTTCTATGAAAACAATTATTGTTAGTAAAAAATGTTGTCAGCAAAACTCTTAGTCAGAAATAAAAGATTGGTTGCAAAATTTGTTCAATAAAAAATTATGGCAGCAAAAAAAATGTTCATTAAAATTATTGTCAGTGCAAATTTTGTCAGTAAAAACTTTTTTTAGTGAAAACATTTCTATGAAAAAAATTATTGTTAGTAAAAAATTTTGTCAGCAAAACTCTTAGTCAGAAATAAAAGATTGGTTGCAAAATTTGTTCAATAAAAAATTATGGCAGCAAAAAAAATGTTCATTAAAATTATTGTCAGTGCAAATTTTGTCAGTAAAAACTTTTTTCAGTGAAAACATTTCTATGAAAAAAATTATTGTTAGTAAAAAATTTTGTCAGCAAAACTCTTAGTCAGTAATAAAAGATTGGTTGCAAAATTTGTTCAATAAAAATTATGGTAGCAAAAAAAATGTTCATTAAAATTATTGTCAGTGCAAATTTTGTCAGTAAAAACTTTTTTCAGTGAAAACATTTCTATGAAAAAAATTATTGTTAGTAAAAAATGTTGTCAGCAAAACTCTTAGTCAGAAATAAAAGAGTGGCTGCAAAATTTGTTCAATAAAAAATTGTGGCAGCAAAAAAAGTTGTCCGTTAAAATAATTGTCAGTGCAAATTTTGTCAGTAAAAATTTTTTTCAGTGTAAATTTTTCCAAGTAAAAAATTGCTGAGCAAACATATGTCAGCAAAAAAATGTTTGTAAGCTGCAATTATTGTCAGTATAAATTTAAAAGTAAAAATTTTATGAGTAAAAATGTTGTTAGTAAAATTTTGTCGCCGAAAATTATGGTCTGTAAAAACTTTGTTAGTCAAAATTTCGGCAGTAAAAATGTTATCAGCGAAATAGTTTGTTTGTGAAAATTTTGTCAGCGAAATTTTTTTCAGTACAAATTTTAGTCAGTTAATAGTTTTATCAGTAAAAATTATGTCAGTAAAAATATTGTCATTAAAAATATTTTCAGCAAAATTTTTGGTTAGTTGCAATTATTATCAGTAGAAAATTTATAAGTTTCAGTAAAACTTTTTTGCAGTTAATGTTTTTATCAATAAAAATGTTTGTTAGTAAAAGTTTTTGTCAGTAAAAATTCTCCGAAAATTCCGTTAACATATTTTCACCTGAAGTTGTAGCTAAATAAATATTTTGATTTAAAGTTTCACAAGCCATAAAATAATTTCTGCAACAGTAAATAAACTATATTTTTTTTCAGAATTATTTCTTTTCTATTTGAATTGGAATTCATCAAATGCCCTTAATGTCTAAATTTTATTTATCTAAAAAAATGCACTTGTAACATTCTAAATTTAATCAGATTTCTAATAAATAGTTTCAATACTCGTACATTAACCAATGTTGGAATTTGCATGTGAATTTTGCAATCTGATCTTAGGCAATTTTTGCAATGTAACTATTGGCATTTTCTAATAGATTTAATAAATTGGGAATATAATCAAACTACAAGTACATTTGGTTTTTAGAACTATTGCAGATTCAATAAAGCAGAAATAAAACAGTTTAGCTACAATAATATACAAAAATTCGAATATTTGAAAATGAAAATTGTACTTTAATCATTGTAATTGCATGCATAAAAAGGGTTCAATTTTCTGAATTGAAATTTCAATAAAGTTTATGCATGACACAGCACATCGTAAAATATGTAATTTATTAAAATACAATCAGGCAAATGGTAAATTCTTTTTATTTTTGAGAGTAAACCTACAATTTAACCGCTACTCAAAATATTTACTATACACATAAAGTCAGGGTCTACTTTAATATCCCAAACTCCTGAATGGTTATAGTATTATCTCATTGGTATTGTAACTCTGGAGGAGAAAAAGATTCTTCCTGTTCGGCCGGCAGATGGTCAAGAAGATAAAGAGTCGGAAGGCTGTAATTAAAAATATATGGAAAAAAGGTACTTAATTTAAAAACTCCTAACCAACAATATCAACAAAATTCAATTTCAAATGCAAGCGTTAAAAATTCGTAATAGTCAGAACAGATGGTTCCAAAAACCACGCTTTAAATGCAATTACATCTTTAGCTGTTACTATAGACTCTCAAGTAAAACGGACTAAAATCAATTTAGTTTTGGTGTTTCTACAATATAAGAAAAGGTCATTCGGAAATAGTGAACAGATACTTTGTTAATGAGTCCCATTCAGAAGATAGTATACTATGCGCTTGACTATTAAAATCTGCTCTCAATATGGATTAATGACTCTCATATAGGGGCTCATTTGTATAGTTTGTACAAAATAAAAAAAAATAAAAAAAGACAGAACCGACAAAAATTCAATAGTTTTGTTTTTCTCAACCAAAAAAAAAAAGAAATATAATTTCGATAAGAAAAATTGATAGTATTTAGAGTTTGTTGTCTTTTATGGTTCATGTCACACATTAAAAACTGTGAATTGAGGAATTTTCTTATACGTCGTTGTTATCTGTTTTCGATAAATTTACAGAAATTAATTTCAATTAATCAGTTTTTGTCAAAAGGGCCGCCCTAATGAGCACCCATTAGACTCAGTTTATGGCGGTTTTATTGTGGACATTTCTCTTCGTAATACTAAATTTTCTTACAGTTTCTCATAGTCTTATCACTATCGAAATTGAATAGTTTTATTATTCTATCATCTAAATAGAAAAAAAAATATTCTCTACGATATTTTTGTAAATAGTATTTTCTCCAGAAATTATTTTGAATACGAGTAGTTTTATTCTCTGAAAAATATTTTGACACTTTTAATTTTTATTCCTCACTTATTATCTTTGTTGACTTGAAATTGTACTTTATCAGAAACATTTGTACAATATGCGTACATAGGCCTAAAGAGCATTTCAATCGGAACATTTTCCTTAAAATACCTTACCATATCAATGTTATTGATTGATTTTTTTCCGTTTTTGTATTTTGCAATCACAATTGTAAATTTTCTTATCTACACGTAGTCTAATTGAAGAAAACACAAACATAAAGTCAGGTTTATGTTGCTCAGAATTTTTTTCCTTAACTAAAGCCTAGATAAAACCAGGTTTAAAAATTGTTTGATGTTTTTTTTTTTTTACTAAACTAAAATTTATAGTCTACACATTTTTAAAAATTACATGTAAAATAAAAGTATTTTTTTTTAAGAAAATAAAATATTTTAAGTAAAAAATTAGAGTAAAATCATTTGAAATTGTTCAGCTTGAAATAATTTTGTTTTCTTGTCAGTAAAAAAAAATTCCACGAAAAATATTTTAACTAAAAGTTTTAGTAAAAATATAACCAGTAAAATGTTTGTCCGTAAAATTTTTTTAGTCCGTAAAAATTTTTCAGTAAAAATGTTTGTCAGTAAAATTGTTTCTTAATACAAGTTTTTGTATTTAAATAAAATTTTTGACAGTAAAAGCTTTTCAGTAAATTTTTCACAGTAAAATCAATTTTTGCATAAAAAACGTTCTGCGAAAATTTTGTCAGTAAAATTTTTGTTCATTAAAAGAGTTTTTCAGTAAAAATTATTTTCAGTAAAAATTTTGGCCAGTAAAATAGTTTCTCAGCAAAAATTGTTTTCAGTCAAAATGTTTGTCAGTAAAAATGTTTGTCAGTAAAAATTTTGGTCAGTAAAATAATTTGTCAATAAAAATATTCGTCAGTAAAAATTGTTTTTAGTGAAAATTTTTGTCAGTAAAAATTTTGATCAGTAAAAGAGTTCGTCAGTAAAAATCGTTTTCACTGAAAATTTTAGTCTGTAAACAATTCTGTCGGTAAAAATATTTGACAGTAAAAATTTTGGTTAGTAAAAGAGTTTCTCAGTAAAAATTGCTTTCAGTTAAAATGTTTTTCAGTAAAAATGTTTGTCAGTAAAAATTTTGGTCAGTAAAATAATTTGTCAGTAAAAATATTCGTCAGTAAAAATTGTTTTTAGTGAAAATTTTTGTCAGTAAAAATTTTGGTCAGTAAAAGTGTTCGTCAGTAAAAATCGTTTTCACTGGAAATTTTAGTCTGTAAACAATTCTGTCGGTAAAAATGTTTGTCAGTAAAAATTTTGGTCAGTAAAAGAGTTTCTCAGTAAAAATAATTTTTAGTCAAAATGTTTTCAGCAAAAATATTTGCCAGTAACCATTTTGGCGAGTAAAAGAGTTTGTCAGTAAAAATAATCGTCATTAAAAATTGTTTTCAGTGAAAATGTTTGTCAGTAAAAATTTTGGTCAGTAAATATTTTGGTTAGTAAAACAGTTTCAGTAAAAATATTTGTCAGTAAAAATATTGGTCGGTAAAAGACTTTCTCAGTCAAAATGAATGTCAGTAAAAATATTTGTTATTAAAAATTATGGCCAGTAACCGAGCTTGTCAGTAAAAATCGTTTTCACTGAAAATTTTGGTCTGTAAACATTTCTGTCGGTAAAAATATTTGCCAGTAAAAAATTTTATTAGTCAAAATGTTTGTCAATAAAAATTTTTGGTTAGTAAAAGAGTTTCTCCGTAAAAATTGGTTGTAGTTCAAATTTTTATCAGTAAAAATATTTGTCAGTAAATATTTTTGTTAGTAAAACAGTTTCATTAAAAATATTGGTCAGTAAAAGAGTTTCTCAGTAGAAATGATTATTACTAAAAATATTTGTTAGTAAAAATTTTGGCTAGTAAAGGAGTTCATCAGTAAAAATATTTGTCATTAAAAATTATGTTCAGTAAACGAGTTTGTCAGTAAAAATGGTTTTCAGTAAAAAATTTTATCAGTAAAAATATTGGCCAGTAAAAAATTTTTTAACTCCATCAATGTTTTTTCAGTAAATATTTTTGCCAGTAAAAACTTTTTCAGTAAAAAAAATTTGAGTAAAAATTTTGCGAATTTTTTTTTAAATAAATCTTTTTTCGGGCAAAATGTTTTTAGTAAAAAATTTTTCATTAAACATTTTTTTAAATAAAATTTTTTTCTAGTAAAAATTATCATTTTCGTGTTGAATTTTTCAGTTACTCGTAATTTATTTTAAATATTTTCTTAGTTAATATTTGTTTCAGTAAAAAGCTCTTTGAACACAAGTTCTTTCATTAAATTCATTCTTTGTAAATATTTTTAAATCAATAAATTATTTTCTACTTCTTTTTACTGAAGTAAATGTAATCAATTTGATAATCTGTATAAATCTAACCTTTTAGGTGCTGATAGATTTAAGTAGATTTTTTTCTTTATCTCAACTCTTTTGAAATAAGACACCGAACGTTTCCCTCGCTTTTCTTCCAGTTTCTACTATGAACTAAAAAGAATTTTTAGATAATGACACCTACAGTAATAATCCCTTAAAATATGTGGCCATTCTTTGTTCAGAAAAAAATCGTAAGAAAAATGGATTAAAAATTGTATAAGGAATAACAATCGATGATCTTGAGAAAAGGACGATAGAAACCAAAAATTTCATTGAGAAAAATTGTTCAGGTAAAAATGGATTGTTACTGTTGGATCATAACAAATAATGAAATTTTTTTTTCTTCATCAGAAGATTCGTGGAGCGAAAAGATTTATGTTTGGACCAGATGTACGGGAATAAGCAAAGGCATCTGTTCCGGGGAATAAGGAACGGAAAGTCACGTGTACACGACAATTTGATATGCGAACGGGATAAGATGTGCTGCGAGCGAACATTTCTGTCGACGCCAAGTATTCATCGGACATGTTTGAACTGAATTTGCCTGTAAAAAGATTCAGATATGTTCGCTTCGAACACTCCAACTGCCGTCAGCTGTGCGCTGAATATGCTTGCCATGCTGTCCAGCGTGTTTGAACTGAGTGAGCATAACAGAGAACTCTGCTGAGCTAACAACGAATTTTTTAGAGAGAATTTTATGTTTACTGCTCTCAAGCATATGCTAACGGTGAGGAGTCATGCTGCCGCGTTGAATGGCATGGGAATATGTTAGCCTCTAAGGATGGGATTCTGTTCTGTTGTGTGCTGGTTATGATGGGTTGATGAAGGGTCCATGATGGATGCACAGTATCGTATCATGGCATCGTGTTGCAATCAAATCCGAACTGGAAATCTGGCGCGTACTATTCGGAATTCGCTCAATTCGATACGAGACAGAAGCGATTCGTTTAGATTTCTTATGGAAATGCCCCCTCATTCAGCTGATTTGTTACGGTGCTGGCCTGAGTAATAAGCAGAGTAGTAGAGTCTGATCGGATAGATTGCTGGAACATACCAATTTGACTGAGTTACACATGTTGGCTGTATGCCTAACTGAAGAGGCTTCAAAACATTCCAGATTCACGAACGAACACTAACTAGTCTAGCCGGGCTGCCGGCATTAGATACAGAAAACAGTCTCCGTTGGACTTTCGTGCTTAAAGGTTCGCTTTTCGGGTAATTTTGATAAATTTTTTTAAAAAAAAAATACCACGACAGGTTAACCGAGATACCCATTATTCGAATGGGGGGCATAAAAATATTTTTTGTGTCCGCAAATTATCGTATGCAGTTTGGATTTTTATGATCGTTGTGGTTAGTGCAGATTCTCGAATTGGATAGTATTAAAAATTAAAAAAAAAAAAAACAATTAAAAAAAACGCAGGCTTTTAACTGATTTTGTGTGGTGGTTTTCAATTTGCCAATTTGGTTAATTTTTAAATGCTCTGAGCTAAAATAATAATAATAATAACCGTGAAAAAGGGTCTAATAAATTCGCTGAACTTTTACCATGGACCGAGGAGGCGGTTAGATGTTATTAAAATTTGAATTTTTTAACTGTGAATTATTATTAATAATCGTAGATGGAGAATTTTGGTGTTGTTTTCTCTCTCGAAAGATAATTGGTAGTTAAAAGTCTAATGACGAACCTTACCTATACCTGTTTATCGAGCAACAGAATTAATTGGAGATATTATTTTGTGTTTGTATAAAAAAAAAATCATGCATTTAAATTTTTGCTGAATGGAATCATTGCGAATTAGCGTATCGAATCGATTTGTGTTTGCTACCAAAAAATAATTAAAAAATCATTGAACAAAATTTTACTAACCACATTATTTTTCTGTGGTCAATTTTTTCAAGTGTAGCCCATAGAAAAGGTGCAATTCGTCATAATCAATATTTTTTTAATTAGAAAATTTTTCTAATCAATTTTTTTCTTTTATTTAATGGAAGAATTTTTATTTAATTTTCTTTTGCCGTTTGTTTTTTTCTAATTCATTTTTAAAAAAATGATCCGAACGTTCTAGAAATTATATTCATAGTAATTGATTTGAGAACAAAATTATTATTAATAATTTTATTTTTTGTGTAAAAATAAAATTAAAATTGTGTAAAAACGAAAGCAGAATGGATGTAAACCAGTTCAAGGATTACTACTTATTCAAAGCAACTAATTGATAATTAGTGGTAAGTTAAGAACTTTTGCATATTTAAATAAAATAAATACGGTTTTTTTTGGTTCATATTCCAACTATTTTTTGTAAGCAACTTAATCACTTAATTACTCCTTTTAAAAAAAAAATAGGTTTCTCTTTCAAGTACTTGTTAGTCAGTTAAGTTTAAATAATATTTTTTTCATCCGATTTCTGTTAAAAATTTTAGTTTTTACCATATATTTTTGGTAATTACGCCAAAAATTGATTAAAAATTAAAAAAACTTCGGGAAATGTTTCATCATTAAGATTATTTAGTCCTGCTTTTCTATATTATTTGTAATTTTTGTTTACTTTTTTACCAATAAAATTATCTTTTTTTTATAATAAAAATTTCATCGTGCATTTTATTTATTTTTTGGTTTTTCTTCTTTTTTTTGGTTTTTGTTTTTCTTGAAAATATTTTTACATTTATTTTCAAAATAAAATCAATAAAATTCGATATTTTTTTATAAGGATTTTTGTAAAATGCACTTCAGATTTTTTGAAATGCAAGAAGTGCATTTTAATTATGAACGCTTTCCAAGTTTGATAAGAAATTTAAATATTATCCAAATAGCCTACAGTTATGAAAATATTTCTTATATTTTTATTTTAATATACCAATAGTACTATTAAAGCAAGAATTCAAAGTTATTATAGTAAATCGGCATCATTACCGCCGCTATAAATTCTATTCGAAGCAGGTATATGCAATTTTGTATGTTTGCGCAATTTTTAATACAGTAAAAAGAATTTATAATTCCATTGAATATAAAATTATTAAGTAATAAATCAAAGGAAGTGAAAATTAGTTTTTTCTTCAAAAATAAGTTTGTCCAGATTATTGATTTTTATCAATTTGAAAATTTGTTGCGGGAGCTGGAATAAAGCTCCCGTCGTTCGGTTGGACTAAGAATGAATCTTCATAAAAACAAAATTTTGAGTCACGATAACTTATAGGTCCCGTTCAATAACACCATGCTTGAAAATGTTACCGGATATTTTGATCTAGGACACTTGATTAAACTAGGACGAGAAAACTATACAGTGGAAATTACCAGGAGGACTAACATGTTTTGGGCAGCTTTTGCTAAGCTCAGCTACATAATTAGAGTTAAAAAAGATACCCATAAATCTCAAAAGGAAAGTCTATGATATGTGTATCCTTCCTGTTATAACCTATGGACTCAAAACTTACTCAGAGTTTAAGCAGACTCAGAGTTTATCAGCGAGCGATGGAAAGGTCAATGCTAGGCATCAGCTTGCGTCATCATATTCGCAATGAAGAAATCAGCAGAAGAATAGCAATTACTGAATAAAGATGGGAAGGACAAATAGCGAGGAATAATCTCAAATGGATCAAAAAGATTATATAATGGAGACCTAAAGGGGAGACTCCAAACAATATGGAGGGATGATATCCAACGATATGTGGGGAAAAATAGGATGCAAAAAGCGCAAGAGAGGACATCATGGAAAAAATTGGTAGATGCCTATGTTCAGGATTGAACTAAAACCGGCTGAAGAAGAAGAAGAAGACCCGTTGCTAGACATAATACCACGGGTCACGACCATACGGATTGACATGCGCCCAATCAACGCGCAAAACAGATCGGCCAAGTAATGGATTTCGCCTGCTTAGCTGACTAGATCCACGCAGTTGCACGCACCTCAATTACTTAACAATACCCTAGCACGGTTCAATCCAATGCAATCTTCTTTAGTTTCCTGCTTGAGCCACTTCATGCATGGAACATTCTATCAGTTTCACTCTTTTTCTTTTTTTTCCTTCTTTATCTTCTTGAAGATTTTCATCTTTTCAATTTTCCTGAAGCAGAGAACCATTCAATCTTCCGTCAATTCCTGCGATAAGCGGGCTCAACCAAAAGACCGTTCCCTCACTACTACACGCACATTTTTGTAAGTATCTGGTCTTAACTCTGACCAGCTCCATCCCTTACAGGTGTAGGTCCATTTGCTAATGACAAGTCATACTCTACAATCATCTGCAGTGATTAGCACCCAGAATCCTGCCATCCCTCAGCTTTTTTTTTTTTTAGGTTAAGATTAATAAGATACAGGGGGAAACCTTCAAAAGGTACTTGCCTGGAACACCTTCTACTTGCCAGACGAGTTATGCGGGATTTTTACCTCGCTAAAACCTAACCTGTACCTCTAACCTTGCTCCCGGAACGATGGTTCCCCGGCGGCACTATTTATAAATACTACTTCGCCGGGGCGTTTTTATTTAATGCTACTGCTGTCCCGATGTTATGACGCCTCGCGGAATATTTTTCGTATGTGGTGCGAAGATCCTTGATGATAGATTGCTCGTACTCTGCAACTCTGTTCAAAGCCGATTGGCTCTTCAGCAAGCTCTCCACTATGTTTTCTGGACTGATGGAATGGTCCAGATTTCTCTCCAGTTCTCAGTTCCAGTCTTAAGAATGTACCTGCGATGTAGGTGACAACCACAGCCACACAGGTTTCATCCAAAGGCTCCTCACCTTGACCGCGCACGGCGGACTAACCATCTGGTGAGTACTCTTCACTTACAGAGCTACAGTAAGGAAGCTTGTAATTTCCTGGTACTACTAGGCCAGCTCAGGACCGCGGGTTCACCAAGACCCGTAGGCGACTTCTGGTAACGATACGGTTCTACACCCAAAAATGTCCCCCTTGCAGGATTTTCGCGGATACCATGGCTTCACTATAATTACTTGTGGATTCTTAAAGCCCCATCTATGGCAATTTTTCTTTTATTGCATACCCATCGATTGAAAAATAGGCCTTATCACTGAAGAAAATCTGCTGCCAAAGCCTGTTGTTCCACCTTCCAATCGGTGGGTGTATCTTTTGTCCCATTTTAACGAATTGCCGGATAGATAACAGTTTTTTGTAGGGGTTTCATGAATATAACATCATTCAAATAGCTGCCTCTGCTCCGTTTATAGAACAGAATACGATGGTTACAATTTTTGATGACCTTGTGCAGTAAATTCAACCATAGTTTACGTATTTGGCATTCAATATTCAATATTTATAGTTGCTGGTTTATTGACCACATGAAGAAGTCCAAAAGTATTAAATTACAACTCTTTCAAGGCCATTACATATCTGTTTTTTTTTAAATTATCGATTAGCCAAACTTTTCCTGCAATAAATCAATTGTATCATGGGCTGTGTGGCACGTGGTCCCATCTTGTTGAAACCACATATTCTCTAAATCAATATCTTTCAATTAAAGCCATAAAAAGTACGTTACCATCGATCTATACTGCTCAGTATTGTTATTAATGACAACTCCTTCCGTATTTGAAAAAAAAAATATAAAGACCGATAATGTCACTTTTTCGGAATGTAAAGGTTGCGCGTGATTATTTTGTGGATTGGCTTCAGTCCAGTATCGATAATTTTGTTTATTCACCGATCCAGAGAGATGAAAGTGCGCCTCACCTCTGCGAAAAAATCAGCATAATTTTCAAGTTGTTCCAAGAAAAAATCTGCAAATTCAAGGCATTTGCGGTGTTTCAACGGCATCAATTCTTATGCGATAAGAATTGTGTAAGGATGTAAGTCTAAATCCAACCATTAATATATAACATATTGTTATGGCAGACCATTTAAAATATTGAGAATGTCTTAAAATTAAAAATTTGCATCTTCACCAACACTTGTCTTACTGGCAGTCGAATATTGTGTAATGAAAGATTGCGTTCAAAACTTTCCACAGTTCGACAAACAGCGAACACGCTAGTCTGATTGTTACGACCATAAATTAGAAAAAATTGCAATAAATAAATGTATTTTTTTTTATAAAAAATTTGCATAACTTTCAAGTATTATTGAGTCGTACATATTTTCATAAATAAATTGCTAACCTTACTAAATACAACTGATAGTGACAGAAGATTTTTTTATTTTAAATATGGCCACACGATCCATCTGCAGACATATCACCTCTATAAAAAGATGCTATATTATAAAATGGCAAACTTTAATTTAAGAAGTATAAATTTTATTTTATATATTTATTATACAACTGTTATATGAAAGAGCTATAATTTCCGAACTACGAAATAGATAATTCTGCATATATAAGCTCTCGATTCATGGCGATTTCTAAGCAACGTTTTCTAGAGAATATGTCGTTATTCAAAATGGTCACATACTTTTGATCTGTAGTGTATGCACTTTATTTTAATGTATCGATTTTTAATGTTTAGGATTTTATGAAAATAATCATAAGGATACGATAATATCTCTTATGTGCTCGTATAAATACACTTCTACGATGATACGTACGTATTTCTGTCAATTAACAATAAAATAAGAACTATCATTAAGAATAAACTCTTACACTTATCTGATATATATTGTAAAAGTCCATAAACGTATTAATAGACAATGAAACTGAAATGGTTCCAAATCTGGAGCAGGTAAAATGCGAGCGAAGCAGAGCAGTACTCGTAAAGAACAAACCCTGGATGACGGTACGAAATTTCGCAAGCAGAAGCTCCTTTTTGTGCCAAATGCAGAAAAGATTTTAGTATACACCATCCGGACGAGTATCTTAAATGCCAACTCGTACCACTTATACCTAAACCGAATCAACAAAAGTTGGTATGTCTGATGATCTTGAGAATTGAAATTCTTTCCTTTTATGTTCTGCCTTACAGAAAATCTTAGCCCAGCTAGCAATAATAAAGCCCAAAGACAAAAGGTAAATGATAGAAGGCTCTTCTGGGCCTTCTACTATTTTGATAAAGAGCAAATGAAAAGGCTCCAATATAGGCTTAGGTTCTCAGGTAAACTATAGAAAAATGGGTCTGTTTATTTACAAAGAGCCAACTGGAATTTATAACAATCAAATATGTCTCGAAAATTTTTTTCTATCACTTCCTTCCTCTCTCCCCACTAGTTGTCACTACTCCAATAAATCTCTATACCTCTCCCCCTATAAAACCCCATACACATATCCACTGATAGTGATGGTTTATAAGAGGTGGTTTTTACGTTTTGTGGCAATAGCATGGAGATGTGACTCATGCAGTTATTCATTCAAAAATTTCCAGGATTCGTCTTAGACTCTCAGACCTCAGACTATAATAACCAATATACTAATATGTATACTTGAAAAAATCTTAAATTATCAAGAACAAAAGTTGAACAGGACAAAGGCTTGATTAATACTATAGCTAAACGAGAGCATACGAGTGAGTATCTTTTGTGAAATATTTATAATTCCATGCACTAAAATTCCATAGAATATTCATAAATTATATAATATATGGTATAATATATGCTTATACAATAGATATTATCAGTTTTGTAAAAGCAAGTGTGTTCAGGTACTATAGTTAAACACATTCAATTTATAAGAAAGTTTGTGTTTGTATTTGTTGGTATGTAAAAGAAGACAGACTTAGAATAATTCAGTTTAGGTGAATTATTTTCAATTCAAGGTGATTTCATTTAATTAAAATTTTTGTACTTATATAGACATCAACTATAAATAAATTAAAACAACTTTTTAAGAAATTCTGGAATTTTTATAGTAGGATCTAGTATAGTGAGTCTTAGTAATTGTGAAAGGAAAACAGAAATTTTTCTGTCACGTTTTCGTATAATTTTTCCAGTCATTCATTTTAAATTATTCTAAAATTTATTCTTTTCAAAATTTTATAGCAATGAAATTATAGGAATTTTTGTTATAAATTAAAATTTTGTAGGAATATCTGCTTCCCATAAAATTATAACAGTTTTTCTTATAAAAATATTTTAAAAATTAATTATTTTACAGGAATTTCTGCTTTCCATAAAATTATAGCAGTTTTTCTTATAAAAATATTTTCAAAATTAAAATTTTATAGACATTTCTGCTTTCCATAAAATTATAGCAGTTTTTCTTATATTAAAATTTTATAGAAATTTGTTTTCCATAAAATTTTAGCAGTTTCAAAAATTAAAATTTTATGGAAATGTCTGCTTTCCATAAAATTATAGCAGTTTCAAAAATGTAAATTTTATAAAAATTTTTTGCTTTCCATAAAATTATAGCAGTTTTTCTTATAAAAATGTTTTAAAAATTAAAATTTTATAGAAATTTCTGCTTTCCATAAAATTATAGCAGTTTTTCTTATATTAAAATTTTATAGAAATTTGTTTTCCATAAAATTTTAGCAGTTTCAAAAATTAAAATTTTATGGAAATGTCTGCTTTCCATAAAATTATAGCAGTTTCAAAAATGTAAATTTTATAAAAATTTTTTGCTTTCCATAAAATTATAGCAGTTTTTCTTATAAAAATATTGTAAAAATTAAAATTTTATAGACATTTTTGCTTTCCATAAAATTATAGCAGTTTTTCTTATATTAAAATTTTATAGAAATTTCTGTTTTCCATAAAATTTTAGCAGTTTCAAAAATTAAAATTTTATAGAAATGTCTGCTTTCCATAAAAATATAGCAGTTTTTCTTATAAAAATATTTTAAAAATTAAAATTTTATAGAAATTTCTGTTTTCCATAAAATTATAGCAGTTTTTCTTATATTAAAATTTTATAAAAATTTCTGTGTGGAAATGTCTGCTTTCCATAAAATTATAGCAGTTTCAAAAATTAAAATTTTATAGAAATTTCTGCTTTCCATAAAATTATAGCAGTTTTTCTTATAAAAATATTTTAAAAATTAAAATTTTATAGAAATTTCTGCTTTTCATAAAATTATAGCAGTTTCAAAAATTAAAATTTTATAGGAATTTCTGCTTTCCATAAAATTATAGCAGTTTCAAACATTAAAATTTTATAGAAATTTCTGCTTTCCATAAAATTATAGCAGTTTCAAAAATTAAAATTTTATAGAAATTTCTGCTTTCCATAAAATTATAGCAGTTTTGTTTGTAAGACTTTTTCGAAAAATGCAAAATCAAAATTTTATTGGAATTTCTGCTTTTAACAAAATTATAGCAGTTTTTCTTATAAAATTTTTTCAAAAATTAAAATTTTATAGAAATTTATGCTTTTCATAAAACTATAGAAATTTTTCTTATTAAAATATTTAGAAAAAAGTAAAAATTAAAATTGTATGGGAATTTTTAGTTTCCACAAAATTATAGCAGTTGTTTTTATAAAAAAAAATTCGCAAAAAAGTAAAACATTAAAATTAATGAGTAAAAGTTCGTTCATTTCGATTTTATTTCTGATGCCACATTTAGAACTTTTGATAATAGTCGAATTATTCTAGCAAAAATAAATGTTGGTCCCAAATTGGACGAATTTTTTAATACCGATTACAACATTTCAAGCAAAGGACTTTGGCTCGAATATTTTTGTTAGAGAGAAAGTAAATGTTTCGTTTATGAGCTCGATAAATCGAACAATTTTCGAGCACTGATTACATGTGAGCTCGATCAAAGTTCGCCCAGTCCGAATTTGTTCGATTTTTTTGCATTTTGGCAATCAAGGAAAATATAAAAAAATATTTAAACAACATAAAAGGAATTTTTTTCGATTAAAAATAAAAAATAGAAAAATTGAAGATGATGCAGCAATGTGGCTGATGTTTGATGATATCAAAAGCGATCATAAAGAACATACGAAAAGTAATTGTCGGAACGTCGCCGCGGTGATCACTTCGAGCAGAAATTGTACAGGATTTTGATTTCGATCATCTTTTGGAACTGGTGTCGCCGTTAATCGCAAAAAAATATATGCCAATGCCTAGATTAAGCAATTCAAATTCACTACCATCATTGAACAATATATTTTCCGACATTTTTTTTTGTATAAATAACCAGCAAATCAAAACAAAAAAAAACAATTTTTAATACACAAACGTTCTTCAAAATTGCAATCATGTTCGCGCACGAACAAACAGCCCGAATAAAAATTTTTATGCGGCCTGCGTGCGCGAGCTCGTTGCCTGAAATAATCGAGCGTCTTCAATTTGAACCGATTACAGCATACGAACAAATATCCATATTTTGTTCATCGCGAACATGCTCGATCGAGGTGAAGGTGTTCGTCCAACATGGTTGAGCATATATTACACTGCTCGAGCCAAAAACATAAACGATTTGGCCTTAAATTCGAGCATTTCATGAATGGTGTAATAGTAGCTTTATTAAAAACCATATATGAGCGATAGTTTTAGCCAGGGTGCCAAAAACATACAGGAAGAGTCGAATGGGAAGACCGAGGAGCAATGCCTGGACGTCTGGAATTCTTTGATTCAGCAGACCGAGAACGGGCTGTCAGTTGTTGAACAGTCCTTTTTTATATTGCAATTTCCGAGAATTTTTTTATTGTTGATATTTTATTTTTAATTTTATTATAATTCATGTATAAATTTTTTTTTAATATATAAGATCAAAATTAATATAATTTTATGCAAAAACAAACAAAAAATATTTGTTCGCTTCTTCATTTCAATTTTAGTTTTTTTTTTTAAATTCTCCTCCAAAAACCAAAGTGGTCGTCTACTTTTTGTCTGCACTGTACATTCATGTGAATAATTGATAAGTTGTGAATTCGAATATCTTAAATTAATGCGATCATTGTTGATTTTCCGAGTAAAGAAACTAAGTGAATTCAAAGACGAGTCAGTATCTCATCTTATAATATCAGATTTACTAGGCCTTCATAGCCAAATGAAAAAGAGAATAAATAATGTGATAATAGTCCGTGATTTACCAGACATAGTGTACCTGTTGGACAATTTGTGTTTGGTTTGTCGGAAAGAAATCGTAGATTATCATCGGTGTTCTTTTTGCCATTTAATATTAAGACAAGCCAAAACATAGAATAGACTAATTCCAGATAATGGAAGAGATTAAATCTATTTTTATCTTTTTCTTGTTGTTTACTATTAATTTCAATGTTTTATTCGGCAGAATGTACATACTTGTTTGTAGGATGGTCATTTAATTTTTTTTTGCCTGATAAATGTCATAAAGTATGACCTTAAAGTTCAAGGTATACTTGGATATGTTCAGGAATATGAACAAGCATATATATTTATATGTCCAAGAAGCATAAATTTGTAGGAGTAAAATTAATTGGCATATTTAAAAGCAACTTTTTATTTTAACTTCTTTGAAGTGTACTTATTTGTCATCATTTGTAGGATCCAATTTTTGCCTTTTCCCTTCGATCGTATTTTATCATATTTTCATGTTGTTTATAATTTTGTTTTTCTATTTTTTGTCAATTTTAAAAACAGCGATAGAAATAAATGATATTATGTACCTTTTTTTTCTTGTATCATCCCCAAAAGGCATATTTATAAAGGGACTTTTTTTATTACAATAAATAACGAAGAGAATGATTATAAATACTTATTTTGTAAACATGCTTTTTGACTAAGTATTTACTCTTTATTTTTTTTTTAAATATTTTTAAAATGAGAAAATTCAATTTAAATTTTTTTTTTTAGAATAAGACAAATTTCTTGTAGTAGTTGATAGGATTTAAAAATATTTGCTTATATTTCTTTCATGTTTTTTAAGGATTTGCAATTTAATAGAATTAATTCCATTATATTATCAGTGGGACAATTTAATTAGGACTTACGTATTTATTCTATTTTTTTTATATCTACAATTAATGCTCTTGCAAATAAATATAATTTTTCTATAATTGATATTAAGGAGTACATAATTTTTTGTTCAATTTTATAAGAAATTATTATGTTCAGTTTTATTATAAACATCAATAAATGTTATAATATTAATATTTATTATAGAATTTTTTTTCTCATTTTCATACAACATAAATAAATAACAATATATGACAGAACAATCAGGAAAATACTCTAAAAAAAATTGTCTAAACAAATTTTATACACCAAAAAAAAAAACAATATACAACCAGTAAAAATTTTCTAGAAAAAATTTGCATGTAAATATTTTCTATAAAAGTTTTCAATTAAATTATTCTAGAAAATATTTAAATAACAATTTTCAGTAGAAATTCTCCACGAAAATTTCAGTCAAAATGTTCTAGAAAAAAATTACCAGTAAAAATTTTCTTGAAAAATATTCAGTAAAAATTTTGAGTAGAAATTTTCAGTAGAAACTTTCTAAAAAAAATTTACTAGTAAAAATTTTGAATAAAAATATTCTTCAAATATTTTCTGTAAAAATTTTATACAAAAATTTACTAGTTAAAATTTGCTAGAAAATATTTACAAGTAAATATTTTCTACAAAAAGTTTCAGTGAAATTAATCTAGAAAATATTTAAATAACAATTTTCAGTAAAAATATTCAGTAAAAATGTTCTAGAAAAAAATGATCAGCAAAAATTTTCTACAAAAAATTTACTAGTAAAAATTTTGAATAAAAATTTTCTAGAAAAAATTTACTAGTAAAAATTTTGAATAAAAATGTTCTCAAAATATTTTTGTTAAATCTTTTAAGTTAAAATTTTCAGTACACATTTTCTAGAAAATATTTCAGTGTATAAATTTTCTAGAAAAAAACTTAAGTATAAAAATTTTCTAGAAAAATTATCAGTAAAAATTTTAAATAGAAATTTTCAGTAGAAACTTTCTAAAAAAATTTACTATTAAAAATTTTTAATAAAAATATTCAATAAAAATTTTGAGTAAAAATTTTCTTCAAATATTTTCTGTAAAAATTTTATACAAAAATTTACTAGTTAAAATTTGCTAGAAAATATTTACAAGTAAATATTTTCTAGAAAAAGTTTCAGTGAAATTAATCTAGAAAATATTTAAATAACAATTTTCAGTAAAAATTTTCAGTAAAAATGTTCTAGAAAAAAATGACTAGCAAAAATTTTCTAGAAAAAATTTACTAGTAAAAATTTTGAATACAAATTTTCTAGAAAAAATTTACTAATAAAAATTTTGAATAAAAATTTTCTCAAAATATTTTCAGTAAATCTTTTTAGTTAAAATTTTGAGTACATATTTTCTAAAAAATATTTCAGTGTAAAAATTTTCTAGAAAAAATTTCAGTATAAAAATTTTCTAGAAAAATTATCAGTAAAAATATTGAGTAAAAATTTATCAGTAAAAATGTTGAGTAAAAATTTTCTCAAAATATTTTTAGTAGATATTTTCTAAAAAATATTTCGTTAAACATTTTCTAGAAAAAAATATCAGCATACAAATTTTCTATTAAAAAGAACATAAAAAAAGAAAATTTAATATTCTAGTAAAATTATCAGTATAAGTTTTCTAAAGTAATTTTCAATAAACATTTTTACGGAAAATAATAAGTTACTATAATTTTTATTGATATTAATTATTTTATAATTTTATTAAAGATTGTGGTGATAATTTATAGGAAAAATATTATTGATTTACATTTTTGAATAAAGTTTTTTTTTCAGCCAAATATTTTGAAATTTTTTTTTATCATCTATCTTAAAAAATAAATTACAAAATAAAATAGAAAAATTTTCCTCAATGATATTGTTCCAAAGGAAAAAATTTCATTTAGTTTTGTTTTGGTATTCGTAAAAATCATGATTTTATCTTTTAAAGTATTTGTAGTAGACTTAAAGAAGGCTGAATTCAATTCTCAAAAAAAATAAGTAATTGGTTGAGAGATTTTTGGGTTAAAGATTTCTACTGCCAACTTTAACACTAGTTAATAATATAAATTTAAAAAATTAAAAAGTCAAAAAAAATCACCAACTATAAAAAATTCCGCCCGTTTAAATATGGTATCCGGAATAGGTAAACAGTATGCCTCAAAATTACAATAGTACAAATTAATAAATAACCCTAACACTAATCTCGTCTTTTATTAATAATTTCTGTCCATACAATTCTAATATTTATTAATCAACCAATTAATAATATTATATTAAAACCCAAACACAATAAATCTACAATCTTGATGACAATCTAAAGTGGAATAGAAATTTATGTTCTTAGCCCTGTCCAGCCCATACGAACTTGAATCGGCCCCTTGAGGATAATTCTTCCGAAGGAAAACTGCATTCAAGTTTTTGGAGAGTCAAATATTTTTAAAAGAAATTTTCATATTCCCGTAAAATCTAATAAAAATGTTGAATATAAAATTCAGTCGAAAATTAATGTGAAAGATTTCATTAATTTATTTATATTCAAATTGGAATTTTTATATTAGTTTGGATTTATGATAATCGTAAGGGATTTTTTTCTCTCTTACAAAATTTTGCTTTTGATTCAATATGAGTGCCGATATATTTTTGGATATTTTTCTTGAATACCTAAGAAGATAAGAGAAGTCGTCAAAATTTAAGATTGAGTTTAACGTGATAATATTTTCACTCAGTTCATTCCCTCCCGTTTGGATTCCATCGCATCAACTGAAAATTTCAAAATGATAATATCCCAAAAAAATTATCTGTTAACTGGGCTTACCCCTGCTGTGCTAAAATTCCGAAATGATTATTTTAAAAACTATAAACTATAAACATAATGAATCAATTATCTCTTCAGGAATATTAACTGATAACAATTTGATAGCCTGATTATGCACTTTAATCAATTATGCATCCTAATGGCTGGCATTTTAAGTGAACGCCCAAAAGAGAAATTTTTTTTAATGCTTGTTCAAAAAAGAATTAGAATTTTCTTCCACTTGAAAAAATTTTAATTAAAATTTTAATGCAATTATTATGCAAATATTCATTTTTTATATTTTTCTTATTAAATTTTATTTGAAAATAATTAATTTGCCCACTTGGCATCCATTTAAGATATTTAAATAAAAAACAATTTTTTTAATTTCCCAAAAATTTTATTTTTCCAAAAAACAGGAAATACTGACTTTTGAATTTATTGAAAAACTGAAATAAACTATAATTAATTAATTTAAGTTTACTTCAATTTTTAGTATATGAAGGCTAGGCATTATTGTGTATAATACACAATAAAGTCTCTATAAACTTTTATTATAACTTTCCGTCAATTCCTTCTATTCCATGTCAGTGATTTTAACCTCATCCTACTTTAAAAGTACGTGATCTCACAGTAAACATTTATGGTAAAAATTGGTTACTAAAAGTTGGTCTTTAAAAATTTGTCAGTAAAATCTTGTCTTTAAAAATTTGTCTGTAAAAATTTATCAGTAAAAACTTGTCAGTAAAAATTTGTCTTTAAAAATTTGTCATTTAAAATATTTCAATAAACATTTTTAAGTACAAACTTGCCAGTAAAAATTTCTCAGTAAAAACTTGTTAGCAAAAACTTGTCAGTAAAATTTTATCTTTAAAAATTTGTCAGTAGAAATTTATAGTAAATATTTGTCAGTAAAAGTTTGTCTTCAAAAATTTGCCTGTAATAATTTTTCAGTAAAAATTTTCAGTAAAAATTTGACAATAAAAATTGTCAGTAAATGTTTGTCATTAAAAATTTGTAAGTAAAAATTTACCTGTAAAAATTTTCCGTTAAAAATTGATCATTAAATATTTTTTAATAAATATTTTCAGTAAAAAGATACTAGTAAAAATTTGTCACTAAAAATTTTTCCGTAAAAATTTGTCTGTAAAAATTTGTCTGTAAAATTTTTCAATCAAAATTCGTCAATAAAAATTTGCCTATAAAAATTTGTCAGTAAAAAAATTTGTCAGTAAAAATTTGTCAGTAAAAATTTGTTAGTAAAAAGTTTGCCAATAAAAATTGGTCACTTAAATCTTATCAGTAAAACTTTTCTTTAAAAATTTGTTATTAAAAATATTTTAGTAAATATTTTTCAGTAAAAACTTGCTAGTAAAAATTTCTCAGTAAAAACTTGTCAGCAAAAACTTGTCAGTAAAATTTTATCTTTAAAAATTTGTCAGTAGAAATTTATAGTAATTATTTGTCAGTAAAAATTTGTCTTCAAAAATTTGCCTGTAACAATTTTTCAGTAAAAATTTGTACCAGTAAAAATTTTCAGTAAAAATATGCCAGTAAAAATTTGTCACTAAAAAATTGTCAGTAAAAATTTGCCTGTAGAAATTTGTGTGTAAAATTTTTCAGTAAAAATTCGTCAATAAAAATGTGCCTGTAAAAATTCATCAGTAAAAAAATTTTTCAGTAAAAAGTTTGCCAATAAAAATTGGTCAGTAAAATCTTATCAGAAAAAACTTGTCTTTAAAAATTTGTCATTAAAAATATTTTAGTAAACATTTTTCAGTAAAAACCTGCCAGTAAAAATTTCTCAGTAAAAACTTGTCAGCAAAAACTTGTCAGTAAAATTTTATTTTAAAAATTTGTCATTAGAAATTTTTAGTAAATATTTGTCAGTAAAAATTGTTAGTAAAATTTTATCTTCAAAAATTTGCCTGTAACAATTTTTTAATAAAAATTTGTCAGTAAAAGTTTTCAGTAAAAATTTGACAATAAAAATTGGTCAGTAAATGTTTGTCAGTAAAAATTTGTCAGTAAAAATTTACCTGTAAAAATTTATCATTAAAAACTTTTTAATAAAAATTTTTCAGTAGAAATTAAATTCAAATTTTATCTTTAAATATTTGTCAGTAGAAATGTTTACTAAATAATTGTCAGTCACAATTTGTCAGTAAAAATTTGCCTGTAATAATTTTTCAGTAAAAGTTTGTCAGTAACTATTTTCAGTAAAAATTTGTCGGTAAAACTTCGTCAGTAAAAATTTGTCAGTAAAAATTTTATTAGTAAAAATGTTTAGTAAGAATTTTCCGTAAAAATTTGTCTGTAAAAATTTATCACTTAAAGTTTTCAGTAAAAGTGGTCAGTAAAAAATTCATTATAAATATTATTACTAAAAAAATTAATAGTTTTAATGAATTCTAGTAAAAAAATTTCATAACAATCGTTTGTGCAAATTTTCAGAAGAAAATTAATTAACAAAAATATGAGCACAAATTTTTTAAAAAAGTTTTTAATTGCAGCAAAATTTATTATTTGAAGTGTTAAGTAACTACCATATTTTTGCAGAATAATTTTGAATTAAGTTTTTCTTGAGCATCATTAGAAAAAGAGTATTTGAAATAAAATTCCTTGATTGGTTTTTATAAAAACTTTAATTTAATGTCTTGATTTATAATTATTGGTATTTTTTTCAATAATTTTTGCAAAAATCCTCCTTCAAAATGTTTTAAATTTTTTGTTTTCGCATATTTCTTTAAATTTCACAAAATTTTTTATTGTAACGTAAGTAAAGAAATAATGTTTCAAAATTTCGGTTGTCAAAAGAGTTTGATTAAGAAGTCTTTTTAATTTGTTTTGATTTATCCAGCAATAACATACCAATGCGTACTTATCAAGAAATTTCCGAAAGTTGCATATGTGCTTTTCCCAAATAACGTTTGAAATGAATAAAAAATCGAACTGATTAAAACCATGTCTGGAATTCTGCTTAAATATTTCATTCTCTTTATTTTCAAGATAGTTTGCAATAAAAAAAATATTCTAAAAATCGTTTACCCGCAATTTGATTGTATTTTAAATGTCAAGTACCTGTCGGACTAAAGACCAATTATCCCAAAAACAGGTATAACGAATGAGTTTTTATAATGATCAAATATGTTAGCAAAATTTGTCAGCATTTATTTTAATAATTTTTTTACAAAACAGTTTAATGGTCCGAACTGGTTAATGATAATTTACGTACGAAAAAGAAAAAACTTTACTTGGTATTATCGAAGTGCTATTTTTAAAGTAAATATTTTTAGAAAATTTTTAATAGTAAAATTTCACAATTTTCATGTTTGCGGATTTTTTTTCTCTCTCATAGTAACTTTGGAAATATCATAATTAGTTCTCATAAAATAATAGTGACTAATGTCAAGGTACTTAATAAATAAATTTTCACTTCCGTTTCCAGTAACATAAATAAAAAAACATGCCAGTCAGTGTGAAAAAATTTCATTTAAAAATATTTACCCGAAGCGGGGTGAGCACTTGTACTTAGTTTCCAAAAATAAAATCGTAAAATTATTTGCACATGGCCTGGGAAGAATGTCATAAAGTTTGGTGGAGTCAAACATTGGCTCTCTATTTGTGGATCAGACTATGGCCTGTTCGCAGATGTGCAAATCAATAGAATTGCCGATTCATCAATATTTATCGTTTAGATTCCGATTATTCCGAAAGTGATTAAGAAATCCTGGGGAATAATAGTGAATTTTATCACCGCAATTGGGCAATAAGATTTGAAGCTGAGCCAAATTCATTCCTTGTAATAAACGCTTTTCGGAGATATTGCAACATTTTGTGGAACGTTCAGAGGTAAATTAGATGTAAAACGATTGATTACAGAAATGGAAATAATTTCTTTGATGTAATCTGTAAAAGTAACATTCCCCCAGCATCCTCAGGAAGGTTAACAAATTAGCTGGCGTCAGTATTTGGATAAGAAGAATGAGAATTGAAAAATTTGGAGCCGCGTATGGGGCATGTGTTTAGTGTTACAATTTGGATACATTAACTCTTCAAAGGCTGTGAATTTTAATCAAAGTTCATTTCAGAAACTTTATTTCGGAGTTCATAAACAGCAAGTAAATTTGTATACGAATGCCCTTTATTAGAAGTACGATACTATGTGAGGTAATCTTCTGACAGATGCCGAGTATTCACTTTGATGACTTGAGATAGATTTTCTTTTCCCTTTTTTGTAGAAATTACGAGTATAAAGATTTTCTGTTAACAGTTAAATATATAAAGAAGTGAAATTTTTTTAATCGAAATTTCTTTTTTACAAACAAAAATAATTTAAACATAAAATTTAAAATTGCATGCGTGTAATTTAACGTACGTGAAAATAGTTCATTTTGGGAACTGAATTGAGCAGAAATTATGTCAATAGTTTTCGTATTATTATTTTGAGGTTAAAACTTGGAATTTTCTCAATATACTAAAATATCGAAGATAATGCGATAAAGTTTATAGGCCGCTAAATGTGATTCTGTCTTATCCGTTCAGGAACACATATTATTCATTAAACAACAATTATTTAAAAATAATTAAAAATTTTATTAGAGTCTAAGGATCAGCCGAACTACACATTCTCTGTAGAAATTTCCGGTAGAAATTTTATGTAAAAATTTTCTGAAAATATTCCCAATAAACATTTTTAGTCGAAATTCTCAGTTAAAATTGTCAGTCGAAATTTTCAGTAGAAATTTCCAGTAGAAATTTCGAGTAGAAATTTTCAGTAGAAATTTTCAGTAGAAATATTGAGTAGAAATTTTCAGTAGAAATTTTCAGTCGAAATTTCCAGTAGCAATTCTCAATAGAAATTTCCAGTCGAAATTTTCTGTAAAAATTTTCAGAAAAAATTCTCAGTAGAAATTTCCAATAAAAATTTTAAGTAACAATTTTCGATAGAAATTTTCAATAGAAATTTTCAGTAGAAATTTTGAGTTGTAATTTTCAGTAGAAATTTCCTGTAAACATTTTCATTAAAAATTTGCAGTAGAAATTTTTAGTATAAATTTTTAGTCGAAATTTTCAGTAGAAATTTCCAGTAGAAATTTCCAGTTAAAATTTCCAGTAGAGATTTTCAGTAGAAATTTCCAGTAGAAATTTCCAGTAGAAATTTCCAGTAGAAATCCAGTAGAAATTTCCAGTAGAAATTTCCAGTAGAAATTTCCAGTAGAAATTTCCAGTAGAAATTTCCAGTAGAAATTTCCAGTAGAAATTTCCAGTAGAAATTTCCAGTAGAAATTTCCAGTAGAAATTTCCAGTAGAAATTTCCAGTAGAAATTTCCAGTAGAAATTTCCAGTAGAAATTTCCAGTAGAAATTTCCAGTAGAAATTTCCAGTAGAAATTTCCAGTAGAAATTTCCAGTAGAAATTTCCAGTAGAAATTTCCAGTAGAAATTTCCAGTAGAAATTTCCAGTAGAAATTTCCAGTAGAAATTTCCAGTAGAAATTTCCAGTAGAAATTTCCAATAGAAATTATCAGTAGAAATATTGAGTAGAAATTTTCAGTAGAAATTTTCAGTAGAAATTTTCAGTAGAAATTTTCAGTAGAAATTTTCAGTAGAAATTTTCGGTAGAAATTTTCAGTAGAAATTTTTAGTAGAAATTTTCAGTAGAAATTTTCAGTAGAAATTTTCAGTAGAAATTTTCAGTAGAAATTTCCAATAGAAATTATCAGTAGAAATATTGAGTAGAAATTTTCAGTAGAAATTTTCAGTAGAAATTTTCAGTAGAAATTTTCAGTAGAAATTTCCAGTAGAAATTTCCAGTAGAAATTTCCAGTAGAAATTTCCAGTAGAAATTTCCAGTAGAAATTTCCAGTAGAAATTTCCAGTAGAAATTTCCAGTAGAAATTTCCAGTAGAAATTTCCAGTAGAAATTTCCAGTAGAAATTTCCAGTAGAAATTTCCAATAGAAATTTCCAATAGAAATTATCAGTAGAAATATTGAGTAGAAATTTTCAGTAGAAATTTTCAGTAGAAATTTTCAGTAGAAATTTCCAGTAGCAATTCTCAATAGAAATTTCCAGTCGAAATTTTCTGTAAAAATTTTCAGAAAAAATTCTCAGTAGAAATTTCCAATAAAAATTTTAAGTAACAATTTTCGATAGAAATTTTCAATAGAAATTTTCAGTAGAAATTTTGAGTTGTAATTTTCAGTAGAAATTTCCTGTAAACATTTTCATTAAAAATTTGCAGTAGAAATTTTTAGTATAAATTTTTAGTCGAAATTTTCAGTAGAAATTTCCAGTAGAAATTTCCAGTTAAAATTTCCAGTAGAGATTTTCAGTAGAAATTTCCAGTAGAAATTTCCAGTAGAAATTTCCAGTAGAAATCCAGTAGAAATTTCCAGTAGAAATTTCCAGTAGAAATTTCCAGTAGAAATTTCCAGTAGAAATTTCCAGTAGAAATTTCCAGTAGAAATTTCCAGTAGAAATTTCCAGTAGAAATTTCCAGTAGAAATTTCCAGTAGAAATTTCCAGTAGAAATTTCCAGTAGAAATTTCCAGTAGAAATTTCCAGTAGAAATTTCCAGTAGAAATTTCCAGTAGAAATTTCCAGTAGAAATTTCCAGTAGAAATTTCCAGTAGAAATTTCCAGTAGAAATTTCCAGTAGAAATTTCCAGTAGAAATTTCCAGTAGAAATTTCCAATAGAAATTTCCAATAGAAATTATCAGTAGAAATATTGAGTAGAAATTTTCAGTAGAAATTTTCAGTAGAAATTTTCAGTAGAAATTTTCAGTAGAAATTTTCAGTAGAAATTTTCAGTAGAAATTTTCGGTAGAAATTTTCAGTAGAAATTTTTAGTAGAAATTTTCAGTAGAAATTTTCAGTAGAAATTTTCAGTAGAAATTTTCAGTAGAAATTTTCAGTAGAAATTTCCAATAGAAATTATCAGTAGAAATATTGAGTAGAAATTTTCAGTAGAAATTTTCAGTAGAAATTTTCAGTAGAAATTTTCAGTAGAAATTTTCAGTAGAAATTTTCAGTAGAAATTTTCGGTAGAAATTTTCAGTAGAAATTTTTAGTAGAAATTTTCAGTAGAAATTTTCAGTAGAAATTTTCAGTAGAAATTTTCAGTAGAAATTTTCAGTAGAAATTTCCAATAGAAATTATCAGTAGAAATATTGAGTAGAAACTTCCAGTTGAAATTTCCAGTAGCAATTTCCAATTGACATTTTCAGTAGAAATATTGAGTAGAAATTTTCAGTAAAAATTTTCAGTCGAAATTTCCAGTCAAAATTTTCAGTCGAAATTTTGAGTAGATATTTTGAGTAGAAATTTTCAGTAAAAAAGTTCAGTCAAAATTTTTGTTCGATGTTTTTGAGTAGAAAATCTCTGTAAAAATGGTCAGGCGAAATTTTCAGTATAAATTTGAGTAGAAATTTTCTACTACGAGTATTTTATTTATTTTAATTGGTATTGAAACTATTTTTAGTATTGAAATTTGAATAAAGTAGATAATAAAAAGTAATTTTCTTTCTGCAAATTTTTATAATTATTACCAGTTCTAGACTAAGAATAGTTCCTTCAGAGCGAAGTACTCTTTATGATATTTTAAACTTGCCTGTGCAAGTAATTTCATTACTAAATAGTACCGACTATTCTTTAGTCATGAAAATGCAGATTTACATTTATTATGGCTCCTGTTTAGAGAATGTTCCTTTTTAACTTATATTGCAAACTATTATTGTATTTTGATCGGTATGTCGGTGAAATGTAAAATGCGTCTGGTAAAGAAATACACAAACTTATCTCAAGCAGCAGCCAGAACATCTGCCCGCAGTCTCTTGTTAACAGTAATCGATGTTATTTCGAATCGAATGTGCTGAGTCTCGAAGATCCTCCAATCTAGCCGCCACAAGGTACCCCCTCGAGTAGTTACAACCTGCAGGCCACCATATGCAGATGATAGTGAGTGGCAGTGGTTTTTACCTACGAGCATGTACAGTCGTTCGTTTTGTGATTTTGTGTATTAATGAGGAAAGATCAAAAGCCGCCTTCGAAGATGGGAATGCTACCATCAAATGCCTTCGCATATACAAATTTACTCCTGGAGGCTATGCACGTGTGAAATATTTACACTTGGCGACTTTATCAGTAAACGAGAGAAAATGTTTAGATTCCGACTTTCTTATGTTCAGTTCCATTGCTGTCGAGTTCAAATGAAACTGATTCAAAGTGACTCCAAACACAAGTCCGTTGATAGTCTAGCTGAACATTCACTATATTCGTATGGTCTGGAAGCTGTAAAGCCACAATGATTATGAGATGATTCCACAGGCAAATTATAGTAGCTTCGACGAAAATATAAAAATATACAAACACGCCCGTACAGAACAGTTCGTAGGCACCGATGAACGTAGCTCAGCGAGATTATCAAAAGGAATCTGAAATAGTTCTCGAGTTGACTTTATAAACAATTCAAGAATAATAATATCTAATACCCTGGAAATAGATAAAGTTGTCTAATGTAATTAGACCTGATAAAAGCTAAATGTGATTGATTGAAATCAGAATCCTTTATAAGAGCAAAGACGACTTCTACCCTCCGCCGCAGGGAAACACAATCCTACGGGCGACACTCCAACAGAATTAGAATCCTTCAGCTGCTACACTATTGCTTTTGTACTTGAAGTTGGCTTAATATTTTTTACGTCATAAGAGAGAAGATCTAAAAGTGCTTTGCAAAAGCTTAAAAGTCTAATGAAGGAATTAGTTTATCAAATCCTCAAAAGCCATCATCAACCTATTATAATTCCTACACTCTCTTGAGGCATTTTACGAAAACAATGTACTAAGAATTTAAGTACAGTAAATGTTGAAATTATGTATTCTATTATCATTGAGTATATATTATTTAAGAAGAATAAATATGATTTTAACGTACGTGATTTTAAACGAACTGAAAATTTTTATTGGAAAAATTTTACAGAAAAATTCCACTAAAGATTTCTACTGAAAAAAAATTTCTGAAAACATTTACCCAAAATTATATTTTATAATTTAAGTGGGAAATATTTATTTTTATAAATTTTACATTACGTGAAATATATTCAAAATTTCTGTTTATGTTGGAATATTTTTTTTGTTCCATTCACAGCAGATTTCCTCATCACCTTTCAATTAAGTTTTATGTAATTGTTTTGTTGAAAGAAAATCAAATGCCATTTTATTATCTGGACTAGATTCCAATCGTTGGAGACATTCGAAAAAATTTTTTTATTCATTCATAAATTGTCGTAAATAAAACATTTAACTTCATTTCATTTCCAATCGCTTTAGAAAATTTTGTTAACAACGTCATATTCAATGGGTTCATAAATTTGAGAGAAGGTATAACAACAAGAAAATATTTTGTCAAATTTTAATTGTGTTATTGAGTTTTTTTTTTCTCTATCAACCAACATTTACTTTTTGTAAATTTAAGATAAGTTTTCATAATCTTTGGAAAAGCTTTGAATGAAGAAATAGTTTTTTCCGATTTTCAAAATAATTTTCCCATAAAATATGAATTAAAATTTAAATTATATGAAAATATAAATCTTGTTAGTTAAATTACAAACAATATTCAAATATTATATAATATGATTTTTATTGAAAGGAAATATCTTCCTTTAATTTGGGAAGGTGCTGCGTGAGAGTTTTGAAAAGTCCATTCACTTAGCCGGCTTATAACAATTATTGGATATTTGTTTAAAAATAATTGAAAATTTATTAAAAATCTATGAAAATTATACACAATTGTGTAGATTATATTGGATATGATTCAGATTTTATGTGCAGTAATATTAAATCATATAAAACAATAAACTTCAGGAAAAAAAATTTTAAAAAGCAATAATTTTGATTTTAATATGACAAACTATATATCGTAAATTTTCATGCAATTTATACTAACATAACGAAAATTATTAAAAACGCTTAATATAATTAATACCACATTTTTGTTAGTAAAAATGCGTCAGTAAAAATTTTGTCACTTAAAATATATCAGTAAAAATTTGTCAGTGAAAATTTGTCAGCGAAAATTTGTCAGTAAAAAATTGTCAGCAAAAACTTGTCAGTAAAAGTTGGTCAGTAAAAATTTGTCAGTAAAAACTTATCAGTAAAACTTTGTTAGTAAAAATGCGTCAGTTAAAGTTAGTTAGTTAAAATTTGTTAGTAAAATTTGTTATCCAAAATTTGTCAGTAAAAGATTGTCAGTAAAAATTGGTCATTAAAAAATTGTCAGTAAAAATTTGACAGTAAAAATTTGTCCGGAACAAATTTTCAGTTAAAATGTTCAGTTAAAATTATCAATAGAAATTTAACAGTTAAACATGTCAGTTTAAATTTATCAGTAAAAGTTTACCGTCAAAATTTGTCAGTAAATATTTTCAGTAAAAATTTTCAGTAAAAATTTTCAGTAAAAATTTTCAGTAAACATTTTCAGTAAAAATTTTCAGTAAAAATTTGTCAGTAAAAAAATGTCAATAAAAATTTGTTATCAAAAATTTGCCAGTAAAAGATTGTCAGTAAAACTTTGTCAGTTAATATTTGCCACTTAAAAATTGTTGGTAAAAATTTTCAGTAAATATTTTCAGTAAACATTTTTAGTAAAAATTTTCAGTAAAAGTTTTCAGTAAAAATTTGTCAGAAAAAAAATGTCAATAAAAATTTGTTATCAAAAATTTGTCAGTAAAAGATTGTCAGTAAAAATTTGTCAGTAAAAAAATTGTCAGTTAAAATTTGTCACTTAAAAATTGTCTAAGTAAAAATTTGTCAGTAAAAATTGGTCAGTTTTTAATTGTCAGTAAAAATTTGACACTAAAAATTTGTCCGGAACAAATTTTCAGTTAAAATGTTCAGTTAAAATTATCAATAGAAATTTAACAGTTAAACATGCCAGTTAAAATTTATCAGTAAAAGTTTACCGTCGAAATTTGTCAGTAAATATTTTCAGTAAAAATTTTCAGTAAAAATTTTCAGTAAAAATTTTCAGTAAAAATTTTCAGTAAAAATTTTCAGTAAAAATTTTCAGTAAAAATTTTCAGTAAAAATTTTCAGTAAAAATTTTCAGTAAAAATTTTCAGTAAAAATTTTCAGTAAAAATTTTCAGTAAAAATTTTCAGTAAAAATTTTCAGTAAAAATTTTCAGTAAAAATTTTCAGTAAAAATTTTCAGTAAAAATTTTCAGTAAAAATTTTCAGTAAAAATTTTCAGTAAAAATTTTCAGTAAAAATTTTCAGTAAAAATTTTCAGTAAAAATTTTCAGTAAAAATTTTCAGTAAAAATTTTCAGTAAAAATTTTCAGTAAACATTTTCAGTAAAAATTTTCAGTAAAAATTGGCAGTACTAATTTGAGAGTTAAAATTTGTTAGTTAAAATTTGTCAGTAAAAATTTGTCAGTAAAACAATGGCAATAAAAATTTGTTATTAAAAATTTGTCAGGAAAATTTTTTAGTGGAAAAATTTTCGGTTTTACTAAAAATTTTCTTAAAGTGTTCATGAAAATATTTTTGGTTTTGAAAAGTTCTTCAAAAATAATTCAGATTTCACTGATGATAATCTACAAAATTGGTATGGTCTTAAAGCTCTTCTGTCAAACGTTCTAATTTTCATCACCATCAATAAGGTGAAGATTGTTCCAATCAATGAATTCGAGGGGAAGACAAAAACAATTTCACGATTAATTTCGCAAACACAATTGGGAAAATTTACGTAGCAAAAGGGTAGCCTGCCAAGGTGGATTTACTAACAAATTTCCGTTTGCCTTTGTCATCTCTTTTATGCAAAAAAACCTCGAACGTTTGCATCTCATACTTGTCATCCCTAACAAAGGACACAATCGAGTATCTTGGAATATGGAAGGCCTCATATTCGTTTGATGGTATATTATCGTAAGTGCGATATTTGATGGTAATATCCCCTTTGTTCGATTATAATCTGTCGACAAAGGCTAGGGGATGAAAAGCTTCCGTATCCAAAATAGGGTTGATAACTTAGAGCCAGGTCGCATATGGCAGTTGTTCAAATCTCTGAGTCAGTTAGTTTCGTCCATAAACTGATTCGAATCCACAAACGCGATAAAATAGGGTCTGACTGACGGCTGACTACTGACAATGACGAAGCAATCGAAGTCAATCGTCCAATTCACAGTCACTATTAGTCAAATAAGGTTTAAAATGTTAACGAGGTGTGACATATGCGCTTCATATTCAATATTAGTTTTCATAAACGGCTTATAAATCAACATTTATTACTATGAGAACAATATTCATGAACCAAATGAGAAATTTTCAAATAACCCAAAAAATTTAGTTCCGAATTTCACCAGATTTTAATGGACTTTTTCGTATTTCAATAAATTTTTTATCCTTTTAAAAAAATCCATTTTCAATCGACATTTTCTAAATATTTACGATATGCAAACCTGAAAAACTATTTGCGGTTCGTAAAATATTTTAAATAAATCCGAATTAATAGTAGTGCAGTCAGGTGTGGTGGTCAGGTGCATTTTATTATCCGATTTAGTAAACATTGTTGGCAATTTTACGAAACTTCCACAAATCCCATATGTAACTAGACGTCCATCAGTCCATTGGTTCCATTCGGATTTATGCATTAGAGCCTCGTTCAATAGTGCATTTTTCATTTTGGATTATTGACTGGATAACTGTCCGAGAATTTGTTGTATTACGAATTGTGAAAACATTTCGATTCTAATGCGAAAAGTTTTATTGACTGAAAACTGAGTACGGCATTTTTACGCGGATTATCGTTTATGTGGATAGACAAAGGTCTACGACGTGCTATGGCATGGCAATCTGGCATTGTGCTCATATTGAATTTTGCTTCCAGAATAAATACACTGTGGACCTTTCGACATAGTAAGTAATCGATAGATGCCCTCCTCGTCATTCGTAAAATAAAATGCTACAAGTCCTCCGCAGTATATCGTCCGTAAAACCAAACCTATCAGAATAAAAATATTGACGAAGCGATATGTCTGTATGCACACTAGTAGGAACAGTAGTCCTTTGAAATTTTATTCTATTTGTACAATTTTTACTAGACTTTATTACTCATATTTGTACAAAAGTAAACATGTAAAATTTTACTGCAATTCTCATATCATCGTTGGTGGGTTTGGCATTTGGCCAAACACAGTACACATAATCCCGACCGAAAATGTGTACTTCTACTTACAAAAAATACAAAACAAAACTCAAAAGGATTCAGTATAATAAAAAGGTAAGAATCCAATAGGATTTTACATCATACAATGGGGATAAAGAAAGGAAATGATTTTGCTTTTCCTGAAATAAAATTTGGTTTAAAAATGCTTCGTCGTTATGGAAACAATCCAATTCATCAGAAAAAAGTCTGTAAACAATCCTCTTTTTTTTCAAAAAATAATTTTGTCTGAAATTTAGGGAATATTTTCTATTGTTTTAATAAATATAAATGAATAAAATTTGCTTTTACGTTAAATCCTTTTCACAAATTATTTTAAATTTTTCCGAAAACTTTGTGACCTACAATTATAATTGGGGAAATATATTTTTTCAAATGAGTACCTTTAAATCATATTTTTCTGACAATTTTAACTAAAAATCATTACAAAAATTTCCGACTGAAAATTTTTAATGAAAGTTATTACTGAAAATTTGTACTAAAAATTTTTAGCGAAAATTTGTACTGAAAATTCCTATTGAAAAGTTTTACTGACAAATTTTTAATGACAAATTTTTACTTACAAATTTTTACGGACAAATTTTTGCTGAAAAATTTTCACTGAGAAATTTATAATGACAAATTTTTACTGACAATTTTTTACTGAGAGTTTTTACTGAAAAATTTTTACTCACAAATTTTTACTGACAAATTTTTACTGACAAATTTTTAATTGACAAATTTTTACTGAAAATTTTTGCTGACAAATTTTTACTGACAAATTTTTACTGACAAATTTTTAATTGACAAATTTTTACTGAAAATTTTTGCTGACAAATTTTTACTGACAAATTTTTACTGACAAATTTTTACTGACAAATTTTTACTGACAAATTTTTACTCATAAATTTTACTGACAAATTTTCGCTGATAATATTTTACTGAGAAATTTTTACTGAAAATATTTACTGAGAAATTTTACTGATAATTTTTACTGCAAATTTTTATTGAACATTTTTAATAAAAATTTTTAATGACAAATTTTTACTGTCAAATTTTTATTGACAAATTTTTACTGACAATTTTTTACTGAAAGTTTTTACTGAAAAATTTTTACTCACAAATTTTTACTGAAAAATTTTCACTGACAAATTTTTAATTGACAAATTTTTACTGAAAATTTTTGCTGACAAATTTTTACTGACAAATTTTTACTGACAAATTTTTACTGACAAATTTTTACTCATAAATTTTACTGACAAATTTTCGCTGATAATATTTTACTGAGAAATTTTTACTGAAAATATTTACTAAAAATTTTTAATGCAAATTTTTACAGAATATTTTAACAGAAAATTTTTAATGACAACTTTTCAATTATATATTTTTACTGACAAACTTTTACCGACAAATTTGTATCAACAAATATTTACTGCCAAACTGTTACTGAAAATTTTTACTGAAAAATTTTTACTGAGAAATTTTTTATAAAATTTTTATTGAAAATTTTTACTAAAAATTTTTTCTGAAAATTATAACTGAAAATTTTTACTGAGAAATTTTACTGACAATTTTTACTGCAAATTTTTATTGAACATTTTTAATAAAAATTTTTAATGACAAATTTTTATTGACAAATTTTTACTGACAAATTTTTACTGACAAATTTTTAATGACAAATTTTTGCTGATAAACTTTTACTCACAAATTTTTACTGACAAATTTTTACTGACAAATTTTTACTGACAAATTTTTACTGAAAATTTTTGCTGACAAATTTTTACTGAAAATTTTTACTGACAAATTTTTACTGAAAATTTTTGCTGACATACTTGTACTGCCAAATTTTTACTGACAAATTTTTACTCATAAATTTTACTGACAAATTTTTACTGACAAATTTTTACTGAGAAAGTTTTAATGACAAATTTGTACTGACAAATTTTTAATGACAAATTTTTACTGACAAATTTTTACTGACAAATTTTTACTGACAAATTTTTACTGACAAATTTTTAATGACAAACTTTACTGACAAATTTTTACTGACAAAGTTTTACTGACAAATTTTTACTGACAAATTTTTACTAACAGTTTTTTGCTGATAAATTTTCACTGACAAATTTTTTCTGAAAATACTTACTGACAAGTTTCAATGACAAATTTTTACCAACAACTTTTTACTGACAAAAAAATATTTACATTTTACACTAAAGTTTTAAATATTTTTAAATACACTGCATTTGTTAATATTTTTACATCTGAATTATTAAACTATTGTAAAGGAAAATCTTGTTAGATTTATTGTTGGAATAATAAATATTAAATGAAAAAATCGACACGCTAACAAAGTAAATGTTCAATAAATAAACTTTATTTAAAAATAATTGGTGAATTTTCTATTTGAATTTGCACTTTTTGGTTATTGTAACCAGTTTTTTAAGTTCGTTTTAGTTATTTTCATTAATACTGATTTACCCAAAAGTAAATCAGTATTAATGATTTATTTAACACATTCTGTAATTTCAGTCCATTAAGCTACAAGTACTTGATTTTGTGCAAACTAAATTAGGCCAATTAATATCCTTTCAAACACTATCGACCGAGTTTATTATAAAATTTGCTGCTCCAAATGGACATGGTAAATAGTTTTTAATAATTCGTGGGGAGTTCATAAATTCTCCATTGTGTATTTATCAGCGTACTAGTTTGTATCCAAGATCTCAACAACTGTAGTCAATCTGTTGCAATTTGAAAACACAACTTATTTAGGGCTTTGTTGATTAGTGAACAAGTCATTCCAATTGGTAAATCCCCAATACTGCCTGTTAATTGGCAAGTGCTGGGAGACGTACCGGCACTGATGCATCTGGTAACAAGTATCCATGCTGCTCCGCATTTACAATACTTCAACGCATAACAAAAGTTTCGAAATCGGCCCAATTTGAAAATAGAAAATTTTTATACTAATAGTAGGGTAAACTGCATTTTCGTCTGGATTTTTTTGGAAAATGTTTAGTCGAAAGGGAAATTCAAATCAATTTGTTTATGTCATAAATCACACCGAATAATTATAAATAAAGGAAAATGTTTAATTTAGCTCGACGAAGAAAAAAAAACAATTGAAAACCGTACAAATAAAATAGTGCAAGCCACGGGATTTTTGGTTTTTCAACATTTTTCTGGTCTGCATTTTATATTTTTAATAAAATCTTAAATTTTTTAATACTTATTAGAAAAAAGACCAATAGTTTCTGTTAAAGAATAATAACTATTTCCAAAAAAAATGCTTTTTTAAAAAATGATTTTTCATAAAAAGTTGATGCTAAAAAAAATTTAATGGCGGAGGAAAAATTTTCTATGTTAAAATTTTGGTAAAAAAATTATTTACTGATTTTTTTTTGCTTAAATTTTATTTTATAACCACTGAAAAATTTTGACTGACAAATTTTTACTGACATATTTTTAATGACAAATTTTTACAGACAAAATTTTACTGACAGATTTTTAATGACAAATTTTTTACTGACAAATTTTTACTGACAAATTTTTGCTGAGAAATTTTTATTGACAAAGTTTTACTGAACAATTTTGACTGACAAATTTTGACTGACAAATTTTGACTGACAAATTTTTACTGACAAATTTTTACTGACAAATTTTTACTGACAAATTTTTACTGACAAATTTTTACTGACAAATTTTTACTGACAAATTTTTACTGATAAATTTTTACTGACAAATTTTTACTAACAAATTTTTGCTGAGAAATTTTTACTGAAAAATTTTTACTGACAAATTTTTATTGACAAAGTTTTACTGAACAATTTTTACTGACAAATTTTTACTGACAAATTTTTATTGACAAATTTTTATTGACAATGTTGTACTGAAAAATTTTTATTGACAAAGTTTTACTGAACAATTTTTACTGACAAATTTTTACTGACAAATTTTTATTAGCAAATATTGACAAATTTTTACTGATATATTTTTATTGACAAATTTTTACTGACAAAATTTTACTGACAAATTTTTACTGACAAATTTTTACTGACAAATTTTTACTGACAAATTTTTACTGAAAAATTTTTACTGACAAATTTTTACTGACAAATTTTTATTGACAAATTTTTATTGACAATGTTTTACTGAAAAGTTTTTACTGGCAAATTTTTACTGACATATTTTTACTGACAAATTTTTACTGACAAATTTTTACTGACAAATTTTTATTGATTTTTACTGTGCATCAACATTTTTTCGGAGGATTTTGGATTGAGCGGATTGGATTCGATAGGAATTAGTAAAACCCTAAAATTTAATACCGTAAGTCCAAATCGATTTTTTAATATCAACTTTGACAGTTATCCAGTATTCTAAGTAGTAGTCGATAACGTCTGTTAAGTTCTAGTATTTTTGATTCCGTGTGAGGATTCCAAGTAAGTTGTTTGTCAAGCTTTAGTCCCAGTTGGCGTTATTTGTTTTTGGATAGAATAATGCTTATTTACTTTCATTTTGCACCTCTTAAGGTAATAATACGTAGTTAGCAATTACAGTTAGAGTAGACCAAAGATACTGCACAGCATTTTAAAAAAAAATTGTTTATATTTTTTTTGTCTTGGCCTTGAATAATTTAAAAGAAAAAAAAACATTTTTCATTACAAATTTTAATTCAAATATTCAACATTGTTTTTTAATAAAAAATTTGGAAATTTTTTTTATTGTAGTTTAAGGTATGTTAAATTTGTAATTTTCCGCCTCTAGGCTGCTGTTTATGACAGAGCCTAAAGACTTATTAAAAATTTCTATTAAAAATAATTATAAGCAATTTAATTATTTTTATACCGAATTTTTAATAACACGATTTTTAAAAAATTTTATTTAATTTGTATCAAAGATGAAATTTTGAACTGAAATTTTTATGAAAAATAATGTATGCAAGAATTTTCATTATCATTTTGATTAATAAGTTGTGGGCAATTTACTGTAAAAATTTATAAACTTTCTTTTTTTTATAGGTGAAGAATTAAATTTGTTTTAAATTTCCACTGCCTAGACAATCACAGTCAATCGTCTCAATGCAAGTTAAAATTACCACCAATTTAAAATTAAGTGTAAATAAATACCGAATGATATAAGCTGCTATTAAGCTAATCGAAAAATTTTCCCCATTTGCGTTTAATTATTTTATTTTTACCTATTTTAGTTTTTTTTTAAAAATGTTTATTAAAGAAAAAGTTAATAATAATCAAAAAAATTGTAGAAAAGGCCAAATTTGGGGAAATTATAGCAAATTTACTCCAGAAGGTAGGACTATGAGTAGATTGTATTCTGCACGTACCCATCAGCAGGTAATTATTTTTCGTTAATGAATTTTTCTTACCGAAAAATTATCACAACTTTTTGCACGCACACACGTCAACTTACTATAAATAATTAAATAAAATTTTGTTTACAGACATTGAGCTATGTATGAGCACATGTACACACTCTCCCCCTTTTCATATCTGAAATTATACCCCATTATAATAATTGTAATTTTTTTTTTTACCAACTTTTCCCTTTCCGGTTGAGGTTGAGGGATGTTATGAAAAATTGAAAAGATCCCCTGGCTATTTACATTTTCTTAAATATCTTGAAATGTGACGTTTGAAAAGTCTACAAAACAAAACAAAATTTTTGATTGACGTTCGTAAAGCGTAAAGTTGAATAGGAAAAAATGGGAGAAATTATGGCAAAAAAGGGAAAAAGTCCGCTTTGCAAATGGAATATGAACACGGAGAGGACGAACTTTGATTTGAATTGAATTGTTTAACCTGCAAACAATGAGTGAGTTCTGCTGATGGAGGTTGAGGGTTAAAAATAGCCTAAATGATCCGGAACATTTCTTCCCAATGAATATTTCATGATTTTTGGTTGATTTGCTTTGGCATCGAATCTTTATCATTTCGGTTTGGTAGAAAAAATATCCCATCTGCCAGAGTCATGCCATGAATTTCCATCTTGTGCGTGAATGAGATACGAAGGACAGCACCAACTTTTTTGGGGGATGTTTTATTTATTTATTTATTTGTGATTTTTTTCATCTTTTTTCAGGTAAAATTGCTGGTAATGCAGCTCCATTAGAAAATCGCATATAAATGAATCGAGGAAAATCTGCCATTTCTAAATCACAGCACTTACATGACTTTTGGTTTTAAAAATTCAACAAAAAATTTAAAAGATATATTTTATAAGTTAGAAAGAAGGAATTTATAAAAACATTTTGGGGCCGAATAGAATAAGAGAAAACAATTTCTTCGTATATTATTGCTAAAAATTTTGGTTAAAAATGTTGAACAAAAATGTCAATAGAAATTTGCAGTAGAACTGTTCAGAAGAAATTTTCAGTAAAAATTTGTCAGTAAAAATTATCAGTAGAAATTGCCATAAAAAATTGTTAGTAAAAATTGTCAATACAATTTGTCAGTAAAATTTTTCAGTACCATTTGTCAGTAGAAATATTCAGTACAAGTTTTCAGTAGAAATTTTTAAAACAAGTTGTCAGTGAAAACTCTCATTAAAAATTTTTAGTACAAGTTGTCAGTAGAAATTTTCATTAAAATTTTTTAGTAAAAATGTGCAGTAAAAATTCTCAGTAAAATTTGTCAATATAAATTGTCATAAAAAAATTGTCAATAAAATTTGGTAGTAAAATTTGCAGTACAATTTGTCTGTAGAAATTTTCAGCAAAAATTTTCGATAAAAATTGTCAGTAAAATTTGTCAGTAGAAATTGTCAGAAAAAAATTTTATCAGAAATTATCAGTAGAAATTATCAGTAGAAGTTGCAGTAGAAATTGTTAGTAGAACTTATCAGTAAAAATTGTCATTACAAATGTTCCGTAAAAATTTGCATTAAAAATTGTCAGTAAAATTTGTCAATAGTAATTGTCAGAAAAATTGTTAGTAAAAATTTTCAGCAGAATTTCAGTAAAAATGTTCAGTAAAAATTGTTTGTAAAAATTCAGTAGAAATTTTCGGTCAGAATTTACAGTCGTAATTTTCAGTAAAATTTGTCAGTAAAAATTTTAAGTAGAAATTTAGGATAAAAATTTCAGTCGTTTTTCTCATTTGAAAATTTTTCATTTTGAAAAAGAATTTTATTATCGATTGGTATAGTCTTGAAAAACCTTAAATAAAAAATGTCTGATTTTCAATAACTTTTTGAGAGCAGATAATTCAAAATTTTTTTCCGAATATTTGCTTTTTTTACTTAAATAGTAATGATTCGTTTCGTTTTTCGAATAATTTCATTTTTATTCAAAATGAAAACTAATGAATAACAATCCTAAAAATAGTGTCAATTTGGAAAAGAATTTGATCATTAATTAAAAATGTATACGAGTACGAGTACATGTGCCAGTCCAGACCAGACTTTCTTAAAAATTTGGTAAACTTGAACCGAAGACCTCAGGTTTGGAAGATGTTATATTATTTCTAAAGTGGAATTTTTTTTTCCAAAAATGTAATTTATCAAAACACTAAATCTAAAACCGGAAAATCAAGAAACAAAAAACGGAAATAAATTTAGTATTAGTAAAATTATTCATTAACTTCTTATTAAACATAGTTTTTTTGTACATTTAAAAGTGATCCGAGCCTAAAAATTAGTGACTTTTTCTCTGATCATTTTTATTTTTAGCGATCATTACAGCTCCAAGACCTTGGAGAGACTTTTAAATTAATATGAAATGCCTAATTTTGTCTCATTGAGGTTACAATCAACAGAACCAAAAATAAATACTCGTAAATATTAATAAAAAAAAAAAAATTAATAATAAGAAGAGAAATTTGAGTTGACATGCAGCAGCATCCGTGGTGGAATGGCAACATGATATAAATTTTCATAATTGCAGTTTTGACTAGCGTGCTCTTCAACTATTATAATTTTTATTAATTTATTTTCAGTCATTTTTTTTCCAAATATAATCAACGTTATTAAGTATGAAGATCATTAGTTGGTGTTTTTAGTAGAGCTGTAGTAGCGATAGTGGAACGCATACTATTAGTAGTTATGCCGTTCAAGTGGAGATAGTCATGAAAATTGGTCCATCTTCAAATGTTATTATTAACCATAATTTACTACTCTGAATAGATACTCACATATACATAAGAAAATATACAAATTCATGGTATGTTTTTTTGATTAAAATGAATTTTTTTATCTCGAGGAAAAATTAACTTTTATCGATGGCAGTGACAAAAACAAAATAAAAGCCATGTTGTTGGTAATGCATTGCAATTTAAGACTATCGTGACTAGACTCAATTAAGAGTCTTTAAAGTGGCCAAACTTACACAAAAAATAAATTATTAACGCTTCCGTCCACATGGACCATAAATTTAGATCAAGTACGAAGTGCTCATACTACCTTTCGGACTATCATACATGAAAAACTCCACTGTTATTGCAGAGACAGATCATCTTCTTTATGACAAAAGTGAATTATTTCAATTAAATCACCATTTTAATCAAACAGCTTGATTCAAAAATTACACACAAATAATAAAAATTACAGTAAAAAATTTACACTAATTTACTACTTCAGATATAAATGATATAAGCGACCAGCAAATAAAAATTTATGGAAATGAATTAAGAATATTCGGAAATATAGAAAGAAAAAAAACTCTATTCGTAAGAAGGTTTTCTTCTTTTGATAACACAACAAATATTATTTGATATAGAAGAGGAGAATCTGAGTAGGTTTATAAATATTCAAATTTTCTGATATATCCAATAGTCGACCATTTAATAAATGTCACCAATTTGAGAGCGTAAAAAATCGATGCTGGACCATTTATGATCTTAGATTTATGATGATTTCGGGTAATCAATGAAATTCAAATTTGACGTGTTAAGTGAATCTGCCCATTCGATCTTTATTGATATTTCGTATCGATTCAAGGTTTTGATTTTATTTATTTAAAAGCTTAAACATATTTTATGGAATTTTATTAATTTTCCATCTTTAGTTTTTTTTTTTTAATAACTTATGCAAACATGACAAAGATTTTTCTGCTAACAAATATATTAGAAATTTTTTTAGTAGGTTTCTTTACTGAACCATTTTTACCGAAAAGTTTTAATGAACATTTTTTATCACAAATTTCAACTGTAAATTCTGACTAAAATTTCTACAGAAAATGTTTACTGACAATTTTTACTGAAAATTATTACTGACAATTTTTAATGAAAATTTCTATTGACAATAACTACTGACAATCTGTACTGACAATTTTTATGACAATTTTTACTGACAATTTCTACTGACAATTTCTACTGACAATTTTTACTGAAAACTGTTACTGAAACTGTTTACAGAAAATTTTTACTACTAATTTTTATAGAAACTTTTTACTGATCATTTCTACTGACAATTTCTGCTGACAATTTCTGCTGACAATTTCTGCTAATAATTTCTGCTGACAATTTCTGCTGACAATTTCTGCTGACAATTTCTACTGACAATTTCTACTAACAATTCTACAGACAATGTCTACTGAAAATTATAAATTAATTTATACTAATTTTTTCTACTGGAAATTTCTGTTGAAAATTTCTGCTGACAAATTGTACTGGCAAATTTTACTGACAATTTAAATTTTTACTGAAATTTGTTACTGACAATTTTTACTGAAAATTGTTACAGAAAATTTTTACAGAAAATTTTAACTAACAATTTTTACTGACAATTTCTACTGACAAATTGTACTGACAAATTTTACTGACAATTTTTACTGACAATTTAAATTTTAGTGAACATTTTTGCTGAACATTTTTATTGAAAATTTTTACTGAAAATTTTTGGAGAAAATTTGTACTGAAAATTTGTACTAAAAATTATTACTGAAAATTTTTACAGAAAATTTTTACTGAAAAGTTTTAATGAAAACTTTTTATCGCAATTTCAGCTGTAAACAAATTTCTACTAACAATTTCTACTGACAATTTTTACTAAAAATTCTACTGACAATGTCTACTGAAAATTATAAATTAATTTATACTAATTTGAGTTGACATGCAGCAGCATCCGTGGTGGAATGGCAACAAGATATAAATTTTCATAATTGCAGTTTTGACTCAAAATTTCTACTGACAATCTCTACTGACAATTTCTACTGGCAATCTCTACTAACAATTTCTACTGACAATTTTTACAGACAATTTCTGCTAACAATTCTACTAACAATTTTTACTGACAATGTCTACTGAAAATTTCTACTAAAAATTTCTGCTGAAAATTTCTACTGACAAATTCTACTGGCATATTTTACTGACAATTAAAATTTTGACTGAAAAATGTGACTGAAAATTTTTACTGACAATTTTTACTGACAATTTTTAATGAAATTTTTTACAAAAGCGACTATAAATTTCGACTGTAAACTTCGACATTAAAAAATTGCAACTGATAATTCAAATTAAAATTTACAGAAAATTAAATTCAAAACAATTTCGAGCAAAAATTTCTACTCAAAAGCATTTTTCAGCTAACATTCAGTCAGTTTATATGGTGTTGCTAAGCCAGCGTCTAGTAGATTGAAAAATCGAATAGATTTTGAATTTTTATGGGTTCATTGATTTTTTCTATATAAATAAACAAAATTATTGTGTCTATAACTGCCATAAAAACGATAGTTTATGCAACTGTGAGTGCATAAAAAGATTTCACAAGTCAACGCTTCATAATCAGTGTGCGGTCCTAAAATAATAAACAAGAAACTGACACCGAATTGATTGACAGCCTCGATAGGATCGATGTCATGCCATGGATAGGTCTAAAAACTAAAAATCTATCGTAGTTCATTACGTCCAAAAAAGTGTAGATGGTATTAATGGTTGGGCATTTAGTACCAGAGAATGAGCAGATATCTAGCAGAGATTCCTCTTTTCAGTTTGGTGTCTTTTTTTTTGTATGACACATAATCCATGTGGGTTAATTTTAAACAAACAAGTTCTACCCATTGAGAATTTGAAGTCTCAAAAATGATAAGGAAGAAAAAATGGGGAAGACGATTGATTTTTATGTGAGAAAATATTTTGGTTATTCTGTCAGGCTAATTTGGAAGTTAAACAGTCCATTCGGGAGTGGAATGCACTAATTCCCATCCAAATATGACTTATTTTAGAGTTATCAGTTCGAAAATTGAAAATCGAACTGTATTTAATGGACAATCTGCATTCGGCTACCATTTTCTGTAGTTGTTTCTCATTCAAGCACTCAATGCCCCGGAAAAGCAACTCGGCCGAAATTCATGGAGAAGAACGCATTCATGGCGGAGGATTTACGAGGAATTATCCATGCTATAATGCATATACGAACGTGTCCATATAGTCCACGGCAAGATATGTGCAAATGGCAACAATGTTGGGAACAAAATGATTAATTCTATGACATTTGATACGATTGCTGAAGGAGTAACCCTTTTGCTCTGATTCCGATACGGTTCAGTTGACGATTTTGTTTATATTTGATGGCTGGCCAGAGTCGATGGTCCGTTTCGGTTTCCCATTACAGACGACTGAGAGTTTTGTCTCAGGCACACTTAAGAGTTATGATGGATGCCCAGAATGGCCCAATGCTGCTTGGGTCTTTGATAAAAACTTTAGTCAAATACACCCCCTCATCGTTTACGAATCGAATCTCTGAAGTCCACATAATAATACGATCTGGCCATTACTTATGCATGTCATGCGTGCATCGTAAACATACTTTTAGACATTTGGTCTCATTTGTATTTGAACCAGAAAATATTATTGCATTTTTATTATTAATTTTGGTTTCTTCCGTAGTGGGAATTTTTTTTCTCACTGGCGCCATAACATGTGTCCATTAAGAATCGGACAGAATTGTCAACAAATAGTGCGCCTGACTTTCGATAAACAATAAGAACTGATTTAAAAGTTGAACGCCATTTTAATTACTCAATGTGGCATAAAATCAATTAGGCTTTTATAAATATTATTACACATTAATAGTCGCAGGGTTTTCAGGAATTTATCCTCGAAATTATTGAATTGGACCTAGCCAAGTATCTGTTCAGGCGATTTAACGTTTCCAGTATCTACTCGTACTTAGAAATAAATCTCTGAACATTTTCTACTTGGCAGATGTAAAAAGTCTAAGCCATAAAGAAAAAATGTGTCCAACTTACTTGTAATAAAACTTATTTCTGTGACTGCCTAAAATTATGCGTAAAAAAATAACCGAAAAATGACATTGCAGATCATCTGTTCGTACCCTTGTTGACTTACTGAAAAACATAAAAGCGATGTGGGTGGTTCTGGTATACTAAATGCTCATTAGTCTTGTAAATTATCCGGAAAGGAATTTTGTAAAAAAATCTTAAATGGGAAAAAGGAAAGTGCTTTTCTATGTGAAAGATAAACTGGAAAAATAAAAAATTACTTTCGACACGATCTAAGATAATTACTCAAAATAATTTATAAATTCAGAAGAAATCCAGTCGAAATTTTGAGTCTAACTTTTTAATCGAAATTTTTGATAGAAATTTTGATCCAAATTTTCGGTAGAACTTTTCAGTAGAAATTGCGATCGAAAATAGGAGTAAAAATATTCAGTAGAAATTCTAAGTAAAATTCGCAGTTGAAATTTTCTTCCATAATTTATAGTCAAACATTTCAGTATAATTATCGGTCAAAATTTCAGTCTAAATTATGATTTTCATTGCTAATTTTCAGTTAAAATTTCAGTAGAAATATTCAGTCGAAATTAGAAGTAGAAATTTGAGTGAACATTTTTAATCGAAATTGTCAGTCAAAATTTCAGTACAAATTTTATGTCGAAATTTTCATCGCTAATTTTCATTAGAAATATTTGGTCATAATTAGCAGTGAAAATAATTAGTGAATATTTTTAGTCGAAATTTTTAATCGGAATTTTCGATATAAATAAGTTGAAATTTTGAGTCGAAATTTTTATGTCAAAATTTTCATCGCTTATTTTCAGTCGAACTATTCGGAGTAGAAATTTTCAGTCGAAGTTCTCAGTATAAACTGTCGAAATTTTCAATCGATATGTCAGTCAAAATTTTTAGTCGAAAAAATTTTGTAGAAATTTTCAGTGAACATTTTTAATCAAATTGTTAGTCAAAATGTTAGTCAAAATTTTAACTTGAAATTGTCAGTCAAAATTTCAGTACAAATTTTATGTCGAAATTTTCAGTAGAAATATTCAGTCATAATTAGCAGTAAAAATAATCAGAGAATATTTTTAGACGAAATTTTAAGTCGAAATTTTCGGTAGAAATTTTAGTCGAAATTAGGACTAGAAATTTTCAGTCGAAATTTTCGATAGAAATTAAGTTGAAATTATGATTCGAAATTTTATGTGCAAATTTTCATCGCTAATTTTCAGTAGAGATTTTCAGTCGAAATTTTCAGTAAAAACTGTCGAAATTTTCAGTCGATATGTCATTCAAAATTTTCAGTCGAAATTGTCAGTCAAAATTTCAGTCGAAATTACGAGTAGACATTTTCGATAGAAAATAGATAAAATTTCAGTAGAAAAATACCAGTCGAAATTAGGAGTAGAAATTTTCAGTCGAAGTTTTTAATCGGAATTTTTGATAGAAATGAAGTTGAAATTTTGAGTAAAATTTTATGTCAAAATTTTCATCGCTAATTTCCAGTAGAACTATTCGGTCGAAATTAGGAGTAGAAATTTTCAGTCGAAGTTTTCAGTAAAAACTGTCGAAATTTTCAGTCGATATTTCAGTCAAAATTTTCAGTCGAAATTGCAGTCAAAAATTCAGATAATAGATAAAATTTCAGTAGAAAAATTCCAGTCGAAATTAGGTGTAGAAATTTGCAGTGAATATTTTTAGTCAAAATTTTAAGTCGAAATTTTTGGTAGAAATACAGTCGAAATTAGGAGTAGAAATTTTCAGTCGAAGTTTTTAATCGGAATTTTTGATAGAAATTAAGTTGAAATTTTGAGTCGAAATTTTATGTAAAAATTTTCATCGCTAATTTTCAGTAGAACTTTTCGGTCGAAATTAGGAGTAGAAATTTTCAGTCGAAGTTTTTCAGTAAAAACTGTCGAAATTTACAGTCGAAAAAATTTTGTACAAATCAAATTGTAATCAAATTGTTAGTCGAAATGTTCAGTCAAAATTTTAACTCGAAATTGTCAGTCAAAATTTCAGTCGAAATTAGAAGTAGAAATTTGAGTGAACATTTTTAATTGAAATTGTCAGTCAAAATTTCAGTACAAAATTTATGTCGAAATTTTCAGCGCTAATTTTCAGTAGAAATATTCGGTCATAATTAGTAGTAAAAATAATCAGTGAATATTTTTAGTTGAAATTTTCAGTCGATATTTTCAGTATCGACTTTTATTTTAGTTGAAATTCAGTCGATATTTTCAGTAGAAAAGAACTCGTTCACTGCTCATATTCAGTCATGCAAATTGTACTCGTTGAGGATAAAATATTTTTTTTTTATTTTTAACTTTTAAACTTTTTTCTTTAGTTTTAATTTAATGTTCTAATTTTATTTATTACACTTTTTCATCAAACATTTTCATAGTGAATAGCGTTGTTTGGAAAACTGTTTACGAAAACTTGACGTTGTTTACTTAAAAGTGTCCAATGTGTTTATCCAGCGAATAGGAAAACCTGAAGTGGCTTTCTATTTTTATCCATTAGAAATTATTTAACAAATAAATTAGAGACAACATAAATGAAGAAGGGACAAAATGACAATCTTGAATTGAACAAATGCTTTTGCATCTTATTTTAGAACATTGCCATTAACGTCGCTTCGCATTGCATTTATGGACTTACGAGTGCGGGCAGGCCAAAGTAATTTCCGACCTTTCCGTTCAATAAAGATGGAAGTGCCAAAGAAAAACCTTACCATCTAAGGCAACCATATTGCCAACAGTTCCGCCATGTTCAGTAATTTGTCACAGGCGTTTGTAATTAGCTATGGGCGGGTATTTATTCATCATTACGAATTGCATGTTGGTTTGATAATTGAAATTGTCGAGGACCATGAATAATGTGTCATTTTCTTAGAAATTATTGTCCACCCTTTAAATGCGTACGAAGTGCACGTTATAAAAAAATATGATTAATATAAAGCCAAAGAAATATGGAAGCAATATTTCCAATGAGCTGAGAGTTTTTACAATTCAAAAAAAAAAACGACGGGTTTTGATGGATCACAAATTCGATAAGATATTTTATATTCGTAAAAGAAATACTCTGAATAATGATGAGTCCACAAGATTTTTGTGCCATATTTTAAGGAGTAGAAAGCATTTTTCATTAATGATCTTTAAAAAAAAAACAAGAAGAAAAATATAAGCAAAAAAATTCAAAATTTCATCCGTTGTCGACAGATTATTTGCAAAGATACAAATTTACCTTCTCCGATCGTTATCTTAACAAAGTCATCAAAATATTAACTGAAAAGATACTTAATGTTTTGTTGATGGCATAAATTTTTTTTAAATATTTTTTTCTGTAGTACAACTTGTAGTCATGCGATGATAAAACCACAGACAATAAACCGAAATCGGATGAGCTTCCTTCGACACAACAGACACAGTGGGGCGCATTTTGGATTGTCATATTTTCGCTGAGGCTTTTTTTTTTTTTATTGTGGGCTGTTGAGATCGTGTGTCTCCAATTTGTTTATTAATGAATTTTGTATGCTCCAAATTGTAAAGGCAATCAACAAAAAAAAATACAAAAGAAAATTTAAATTAAAATAAAAGAAATTTATTTATTTTTAATTTTCTTTGGTGGATGACTGTTGAGGGTATGTTTTTAAAAAAAAATAGAAGAAGTTGAATTAAAAAATTTAAAAAAAAAATTACGATGAGATGAGGATCAGAGTAGAGTGCACACGAATTTGGTATTCGTTTACTAAATTAGCTTCTCGTTGCTAGCATTGAGATCTTGACAGAAATGATCCCGTAATTGAGTTTTAATATCACGGAATGTGACTTTTTCATTTCGATTGGATTATCATTAAGCAGTTGAGGTTCTTAAGGTCTTCTGACTGGTTAGAGTTGGTCGAAGTTGTACCTCAGTTGTCACATTCTAGACGAAATTACCAAATTACTTCGTTACTTAATTAGTTTTTCTTTTCTGTTTAAAAGTTAGTTCAACTGTAATTAAGGGATTTTGCCTTTAGAGATGGTAGGCAGTAATTTTCAGTTGTTTTGATGGCATTAGTAGTATTCGTTAATCGGTCAAAGAGGAATTTTTTCCAGCCCGTTATCGAAGAGGTGCTGACAACCAATGCAAGGAAATCTTAACTTACAGTGCGTTATTTTATGCTCAGTAGACAATCTCAGCATATCATCGTTAAACAAGAACAAAAAACAAAAAAACTATTGTCGGAAAGATTAACTTTTGTATATTTTTCCATCGATATTCTAATTAATTTTGTGTTTTTCTTTCAGTGTTTTCTAACTCGACGTATAGCTTGCGACTTTGATAAGTCTAACTTTGAATACAATTTAATTCAGGATTTTTACCGACTAACAGAATTGGATTAGCGAACGTTGAATGGTTGAATACCAATTCATAAACTTGATTAGGTCTTTTATGTATCAAATATTCATGCATGCAAAGTGTGGTTTTCAATAATCCTAAAATAATGTTATTGTTATCGTCGTGTGACTACATAAAATTCATTAGGAGAGAGGCGATAATTCTCCTCCGCAACTTGTTGCTTTCGACTAACATTCCATAAAATATATTACAGAGATCTATAGGTGAAAATAGGACAAACAAGGGAGATTTGTTTTAATTTTTTTTCTCTATAATAGTAAATTCATATGAAATTTCTTTTCATTTTTTAAATCAAAAAATACACATGAGGATAAAGTTAGATATGTGCTGATGGGAGTAGTTTCTTGATTAGTTTTATTACCAGAAATTACTAAAGATTAACATTCATAATTTTTATCTAATTAGTTTTGTAATTGTGATTATGCTAAGTTGTTACAAATGAATATCATTTCTAGAGTACGAGTTATTTTGGTCGTTAACTTTAATATCTTAAATAATGTTTCGTTTTTAAAATGCCCAAATTAGTTGATATTTCCTATGTTTGGTAAAATATATCATTATTGTATGAGATTAGCTTTAACGTATTATAATAGAATAATTGTGATTTACATTTATTTTTTAGGTCAATTGGTTGTCGCTAGCCATGTACTAATTGGCTTAAAAGTGAAAACTTAATTAAAGATTAATGATGTGATGCTATTGTTGGTTAAAGTTAAAAAAGCAACGTAAAATAAGATTTTTTTTTTGAGTCAAAATTAAATGACGGAATTTTTTAATTTGGAAATATTTTGAACATTTAATATTTCGGATTTTCTCCAGTTTTTAAAAATGTTTTCTTAATACCAAAATTACCAAATTAATGTCAGTTTTTAAAAGAAAATTTGTTTAATAATTTTGCATATTTTCCTATAAGCTATTTTAATGCAAATAATTATAAAAATTTTTTAACAAAATGTACAGAATTTAGTACATTAAACAAACTATCCACCAATATAATTTTTTTCTTATTTAATTTTAACTTTTTTATCGCAATTTTATCCTTTCAGATGCAACGAAATCAAAACGAATCCGTAAAAATGGAGCGAAAATCCCGGAACAAAAAACGGCCTCCGAATTTAAGTTTAAAGCAGGCGGCATTGCGTTACACTGACACATTGGATACACAAACCAGCAGGTAAGTTCATAATTCAAGAGATATTCTCAAAGTTTCAGTGGTTTCCAGAGCTTTGGTACAAAGCTGTTAAGCTCGTTGAGCTTTTAGTACTTCGAATTTAGTCGGAAATATCCAAACGTATTCAAATTCTCTATCCCAATGAAACTTAAAGCTTGCATATCCGATTTTAAGCTCGAAAAAGCTCATAGCATTAAGAAAGTTCAACTTAAGTTTGCGTGCTTACAGTTTAAAAAGTACAGGCACGTGCGTGCAAAATCACGTACGGCAATTTCATAAATTTTCAATAAAAATTTTTAGTAGAAGTTTTCAGTAGAAATTTTCAGTAAAAATATTCAATGAAAAACTTTCAGTAAAAATTTTTAGTAAAAATTTTCTGTAAAAATATGCAGTAAAAATGTTTACTAAGAATTTTCAGGAAAAATTTTCAGTAAAAATTTTCAGTAAAAATTTTCAGTAAAAATTTTCAGTAAAAATTTTCAGTAAAAACTTTCAGTAAAAATTTTCAGTAAAAATTTTCAGTAAAAATTTTCAGTAAAAATTTTCAGTAAAAATTTTCAGTAAAAATTTTCAGTAAAAATTTTCAGTAAAAATTTTCAGTAAAAATTTTCAGTAAAAATTTTCAGTAAAAATTTTCAGTAAAAATTTTCAGTAAAAATTTTCAGTAAAAATTTTCAGTAAAAATTTTCAGTAAAAATTTTCAGTAAAAATTTTCAGTAAAAATTTTCAGTAAAAATTTTCAGTAAACATTTTCAGTAAAAATTTTCAGTAAACATTTTCAGTAAACATTTTCAGTAAAAATTTTCAGTAAAAATTTTCAGTAAAAATTTTCAGTAAAAATTTTCAGTAAAAATTTTCAGTAAACATTTTCAGTAAACATTTTCAGTAAAAATTTTCAGTAAACATTTTCAGTAAACATTTTCAGTAAAAATTTTCAGTAAAAATTTTCAGTAAAAATTTTCAGTAAAAATTTTCAGTAAAAATTTTCAGTAAAAATTTTCAGTAAAAATTTTCAGTAAAAATTTTCAGTAAAAATTTTCAGTAAAAATTTTCAGTAAAAATTTTCAGTAAAAATTTTCAGTAAAAATTTTCAGTAAAAATTTTCAGTAAAAATTTTCAGTAAAAATTTTCAGTAAAAATTTTCAGTAAAAATTTTCAGTAAAAATTTTCAGTAAAAATTTTCAGTAAAAATTTTCAGTAAGAATAATTTTTAGTAAACATTTACAGTAAAAATTTTTAGTAAACATTTTCAGTAAAAAATGTTCAGTAAAAAATGTTCACTAAAAAATGTTCAGTAAAAAATGTTCAGTAAAAAATGTTCAGTAAAAAATGTTCAGTAAAAAATGTTTAGTAAAAAATGTTCAGTAAAAATGTTCAGTAAAAATGTTCAGTAAAAATTTTCAGTAAAATTTTCATTTCATTTTATTTTTAAAATTTTCACCGAATTTTACTATTCGATTTTCAAAAATAATTTTAATGTAATCTTTGCCTGCTGCCGCTCTATAAAAATAATTAATTTTTATTTATTTCTAGGGACAGCGAGAACGCAGTTATAGTCCAATCATCTGCACCAATTTTTGTAAGTATTTAAACATAAACATAAAAATTTAAATAGCAAAAGCAGGAAAAGTTAAGGAATTTTAACTTTGTGTCATAATTGTTACTAATTTAACATCTTTAAGCACATTCTAATTGTAGATCATTTTGATATTTGAGACCCTTTAATCTTAATCATAAAACAATCTTCTAATAGGAAAATTCATAACACTTTACAAATACTCTTGGATATAAAAGGGATTTTCCCGCTAGACTGAAAAAAGTAACAGTGCAGGCCCTAAATACATTTTTATGAAACTGGACAACGCGTACTTTTATATTTCCTACTTTTTCGTGGGTTTCACGCCTGAAATAAAACTTTTGTTTAAGATAATATTAAATTCATAGGCAATCTTGTATGGTGTGTGTATACATTAGCTTCAGTATAAAGATGAAAGAAAATCCATAAAACTGTTTATACTCTTCCGAAAAACCAACTTTGAAGACGGAAGAAAAGATGAATTGCGGGCAACAGTAAATGGCTTATAAAGGCAACTGAAAAAAAGTCGACAAAAACTCAAAAACGAACTAAAAAAATATAAAACAAATGAAACTATACACATTGAAGATATTTGTTTATTATTTTTGGTGAGAGACTTCAAAGGCACCTCCGCAAATTGAATTGTTTCCCCACAATTCTCAGTGATTTAGTCTCTTTCGGAATTTTTTCCAAAGTTCAGCAAAAAAAAGATTTCCATTAAAATTACATCAATACCAATAACAACAATCCTATTTTAAATGAACTATAATTTAATGATAATAAATTTGTTGTTTTTTTAAAAATTTCTGATTGAATTTAAAAGAACTTTTTGTTAAAAAAAATTTTTTTTACACACTCTTTATAGGCATCAGTACATCGTCCACGACAAGCTAGCATTTCAGCCATAAAACGAGAAAATTGCCAATTAATACAACATCAATTTCAGCAACGACAGTACCATTCGAATAAGGATCAACTGCAGCATAATAACATTGCAGTTTTACGTCAAAATCAACAGCTTGATGTGGTGTACATTGGTGGACGAGGGGTATCTGAAAGTCAAAATTCCAATGCCAGCATGTTTCCTCCGTCAAATCCAAAGAGTAATAAGCAATTATGGCAGGGAATGCATCATCATTATGCCCAAGTTCAACAGCAGCAGTACCAACACCATCAAAGCCAACCTAATGCGTCACAATCGAATCAACATCAAGTCCATAATCAGGCAAAACCTGTCTCGATTCTGGAACCATTCCATTCAAATCAGACAATAGCCCTTAGCACGGGTATGGGCGAGTCAACAAATCAAACAGAACAGGTGACAGGGTGTCTAGTACCGCATCCCCCTAAGGCAAATGCTGCTACTGTGGCGCCAGTGGCGCCAGTGGCTACCACAAACCATCATCCATTAATGAATCATTTACAACAACAGCAGTACCATCACCCACAACAACTGCATCAGCAGCATCAGCAGCATCACCAATATGATCAACAGCAACGACAACACCAACAGCACCAGCAAAAGCATCAGAACCATCAGCAAAGGTCCATCGGACAGAGTAGAATTCCGTCGATGGGACAGCAGAATTTCAATCAAATTTCAAAAACGGCGACCAATTTACTAAATGATATTTACGAAAAGCACTTGTTGAGTCAGACAACATTCGAAAATGTAACAATTCTTCATAATAGGGCGGCCGCCTTCAATGCGCCCACAGTCGTTTCCAGTGTGAACGGTGTTCCTGGCACGAGCATAGTTTTAGGTGCTGGGCCAGGTGGTTCTAGTTCAATTCCGAATCCTTCAATGCTGCCGTGCACAAGTGCCATCGCCCACAATGGTTTCAATGTGGCAGCAAAAAGTGCTGTCGCTTGTAGTAGCACAACTGTTGGTGTGAGATACGTGACCGGTGGTGGTGCCGGTGCTGGTACTGGTGCTGCTTCTGTCAGTGGCAGTGGAGGTGATGTAAGCGGAAATAATAATATCAACAGTGGCAAAGGAGAATCTACCACTTCACATGAGAATGATTTTAATTTAAATAATTTCCATCAAAAACAACAATTTATCAGAAACCAACATTACCATGGCTATCAACAACAATTCCAATTACCGTTGCAATCCCATCAACAGCAGCAGCAACAACACCAGTCGCACTTACAAAATGGAGACCAACAGCAATCCGTCCAATCGTACCAACGTCAACCGCCGAATATTTCAAGTCATCACCAACAACCGCCACAGCAATTACAAGAAAAGGACGGACACCCTGAACAGTATAGCCAAGCCCAACAGCAACATCAGCATTTGTACGAGACGATAGATGAGCAGCCCCATCATCATCATCATCAACATCATCATCGTGTACATGTTGTCCCAAACAAAATACCGTCAAGGAAACGGTTAACAGGAAAAATTCAAAGGACCAACAAGTCTGGATCTGTAGTGGACAATACATCAAATAAAAATGCAGAAAATGAATTTTCAAGTCCGAGTTTATTAGTGCCTGCAAATGCAGAGAATCCTAATGGCAGGATTTGTACGATACAAAATTCAATCCCGCAACCCCATCAGACACAACTGAATTCAGAGTCGATACAGTTCAATCATCAACAACGGACAAGGGCTGATGGCGAACATCATCCGAACGAGAACCTTTTAGAAAAAACCAAATGTCCTGATAGCTGTGAACACGTCCAAAAGTGCATAGAAAGTCCTTTGCAAATCGTTGAAACGAGTACTGCTGGAATGGAAAAAAGGACAACTTCTAGCGGCGATGGCAATCAAAAAATCCGCGAAGTACCGATTGGTTCGGCAAGCCAAGATGATTATGGCGACATTCCGCCCGAATTGCCGCATTACCGTTTCGACGATGAGATTAACTTCCAGAATCCCATTATGGCCAAGTATCAGTATCGGAATAGTAAAATCGATTTGAGGTTGGAAACCGCTCAGGCGATGGCGGCTGCCGCCTACTATGCCAGGTGAGTTGATTATCCTTACGAATATTTGCATACGTGTACACACACTCCATTCTCGTTAGCCTAGTTCTAATATAGTCGAAATATCTCGGCATATATTTGCTTATCAGTGCAATTGAAATTGATTTATTGATCGCTATCCTTGCCTGTTCTTCATTGATTTCCTGGTTATCAGCTGTTGTAGGTTTATGAGTACTTAAATGGTTGATATTAAAATTCCGAGCTCATCCACGTCTTGTTCAGGTAAAACTGCACTAAACGGAATTAATTTAATTCCGTATGACTGCATTCTAATGCAATTACGAATCCTTTTAAATAGAAACTTCTCATGAAAAGTAAAAGGAAAATTGTACGAGGAGAACATGAAAGACATAATTTTCCGTATCCAAAAACAATATCCTTACTGGTACACATCCTGGAAAATTATGTCGTTTGTACAGGAGTTGGGCAAATGTAGGCATAAATCTCAGATAAAATCATATCTCCGTTAAATTAAACATAAAATCGGATTTTGCCTGAAGCCAGTGAGTTATTTGAGTGCGAAATTAAGGCACCACCGAATTTTTTCCTTTCGACGGGAAGGAATTTCGGTTAGATTTGCGTTTGCATGAAGGAATTCCATCATCTCAGTTCGCCATTTACCAATGTTCTCCACATTACTGCAAGACATTTACATACATTACAAATTTACATGCCTTCTACATTAAGTGGAGAAATGACAGTCGAGGATTCGGTGACATTACCAAATAGCCAGTGGGCAAAAGGCAGTACAAAGTCTTGTGGGTTTGGGTAACCAAATTTTTCGGAAAACTAAATTTTAGGGATGAGCCACGCAGAAACTTTGTAGAAGATTTTAACAAAAAATTGACTTAAAACTTTCATTTTTTTTTTATTAAATCTTTTATTTGAAATGATATTAAAAATATTTTTTTTTAAGAAGAAAAACTTGAAGTCAAATAAGAGAACACGATGAATTTTTATTTAATTATTTTCAGTAGAAAAATTGCTTTAATAAAAAATATAGCCGAAAAAAGTGATGACATTTAAGATGTTGTGGAAATGGTTTTTGCATAAAACAATTTTTTGGTGCGGAAAAATTATTGAATGGAAAATATTTTGAGTGGAAAAATTGTGGATTGGAAAAATTTTCTGTAGGGAAAAAATATTTTTGGATTGGAAAAGTTTTCGGTAAAAAAATTGTCGGTAGAAAAATGTTCAGTTCAAGAAATAATTTACCGTGGAAGCATTTTCGGTGATTATACTATAATTTTGTGGAAAAGTGTTTGATGGAAAAATATTTGAGTGGAAAAATTTTCGGTGAAAAAATGTTCAGTGAAAAAATTTTCGATAGAAAAATTTTTGTTGAAAAAATTTCAGTACAAAAATTTTGGAGAAAAATTTTCTGTTTTTAGATTTTTGAGTGGAAACATTTTCGTGAGGGAAACTTTCGAGGAAAAATTGTTGTTGAAAAAATTTCAGTAAAAAAATTTTTGGTATGAATATTTTCGATGGAAAAATGTCAGTAAATAAATTTTGAGTGTAAACATTTTGGGTGACAATATTTTGGGTAGTTTGGATTAAAATATTTTCTATGGAAAAGTAAGTTTTCAGGTGGAAATATAATCGATACTGGGAAAAATAATTGTCGCAGAAAGAAATTTTGAATGGAAGAGCTTTTCACTGAAAAAAAAGTTTTCGATAGAAATTATTTCTGTCAAAATAATTTTTGCCAATATTGCATGTGGAAAAATTCTGTGAAAAAATTGTCGGTGGAAAAATTTTTAAGCGGAAAAATTTCCTGGGGAAATATTATTGGAGTAAAAAATGTTTTGAATAGAAAAATTTGGTTAGGAAATTTTTTAGACAAAAATATTTTTTGAGGTGCAAAAGTTTTTTGATTGTAGAAATTTTCGCGAGAAAAAATGTTTGAGTAGAAAAATTTTCTCTTAAAAAAAGATTTTTGAATGGAAAAATTTTCGAAGAAAAATTCTGAGGCGGCAAAATCATCGGTAAATGAACTTGCCGCTAAAAAATAACTTTCAGTAGAAACATTTTCGGTGGACAAATGTTCTGTGAAAAAATTGTCGGTTGAAAAATGTTTAAGTGAAAAAATTATTGACCGTAAATATTTTTACCACTCAATAATTAATTTCTTTTTATCCGATGAAATAATATTTTTAAAGATTTGGAAATAAAACTTTTGGATGGTAAAAATTTGGAAAGTGAACAAATTTTTGTTCAAAATATTTTTGGTGAGAATACGAGGTATGTTCAAAAAGTAGCGCGAATTTTTAATTTTCGCGGGTTATGTATATTCGATTTTCGATTTTTTGTGGCGCTATGTTGGTACACATGTCACTCACTTATGCAGACAAGTTCGGCCATTTTGAATATTCAGTTGATTTTTGACAGCTGCTTTGCTTGCACGTATTTTGGCTCGTCTTTGCTCCAGAGGGTCATAACTTGTGACGAGTCATGGGTTTATGGTTATAACGTGGAAACCAAAGCCTAATCAGCCCAATGGAAGCTGCCGCATGAGCCAAGACCGAAAAAAGCACGCTTACAGGGGCGTGGTGCATCATGAGTTCTTGCCACAGGGTAGAACGGTCAATAAGAAATATTACCTGCAAGTTATGCGAAAGTTGCGCGAAGCAATCTACAAAAAACGCCCGGATTTGTGGAAGAACAAAAATTGGCTTTTCCCCAGATCTGGCCCCCTGTGACTTTGTCTTGTTCCCGAAACAGATTCTTTGATCCATTTTTTGGAATGGGGAAAAATCGAAAACGAGCCAAAACACGTGCAAGCAAAGCAGCTATCAAAAATTAACTGAACATTCAAAATAGCCGAACTTTTTTCGACATAAGTGAGAGATATGAGTACCAACATAACGCCACAAAATCGAAAATCGAATATACGTAACCCGCGGAAATTCAAAATTTGCAATACTTTTTGGACAGACCTCGTATGTTTTGTGAAAAAATTCTTGTGTGAACAAATTTTTGGCTGCAGCAATGACGTAAAATATAAATCATTTGATATATTTATAATAGATTTTTTAGGAAAAATCTAATCAAGGAGAAAAAAATGTCATTATTACAATAGTATTTAATGAGGGAAATAAAAAGTAATTCTAACAAAAAACATATTTTTAATTGCTTAAAAGAAAATTTCAAAAAATTATCAAAAAAAAAGATTACGAACAAAATTCTCCACTTTATTCTGCAAACCACTTGAGATGAGAATTCATAATTTTCTGGAGAGGAGAATCTAATACAAAAATTACACTGGAATTTTTCTGATTTATTACATTTTCAAAAGTATACCAACAAATAAAATACCTGTAAAAGCAGCTTTTTGAAAAGCAATTAAACACGTCTAAGCTGTTGAAATGAAAGTCTTTTTCCCCGAGTGGATGAGGACCGTTGTGACTGTTTTTTTTTTTTTTTTTTTTATAAATTAATTTTCTATGCGTTATGGACTTTGTATATAAAAATACAAAGTCCATAACGCATAGAAAATTACTACAGAGGCTAATAATAATTTCGAATTAAATTAAAGTTTACTAACGAGCAACATAAAACTCTGTCGTCATTACAATAAAATCTGTTAGAAAATGTACCATTAACAAAAAAAAACCATCTGTTCACTCATAAATCTGAGATATTCTTCAAACACCATGAAATAAGGAGCAATAATTACTGGAAAACAGCACATTACAAATGATGATGACTGGGGTAACCATAGAGAATTGGTGTCATTACTTGTGGGTTTCCAGATGAAGTTTTTGGTTAATTAATTCAAAATATTTTTGTACATATTGTCATGTAGGTTAGTTGCCACTAATAGATGTAACTGAGTCAGAAATAGGACTACTCCAACAATTGAAGGTCCTGCCCGACCTCCGGAAAGTGCTAGAGACCAACATCAGTAACATCAACAGAAGCAGAAGATGAAGTTTCTTGAACGGATGCATGCACCCGTAAAGCCATTTCACGATTCGTAAAACTTGTCACTGGAAAAATAATTCAAAAACTTACTATCGTCACGAATCCAGAGTCTACAGTCCAGAGTCTAGAGTCCAGAATGCCGAATCCCGATTCCCAATTCCCAATATAAAATTTTTTTGCCGTTCACTTATTTTCGGAAGCTTCCTTTTTCTGGAGTAGATATTCAGTTTTCTTCCCTCTGCAGTCACGGATATTGAAAATAGTCAAGAAAATATGTCTCCCTATTTGAAAGAATTTCAATCTGGCGCTTCTGATTCTTTTCTTTTCGTATATGGCGTCTGCTTTTCCAGATCATTTACCAATTTTCTTATTTTTAGAGTGTCACTGTTGAAAAGAACGACAAAGTTTCGTTTAGCTCTTATGCTGGGGATGCCGGTGGATACTTGAAAAGATGACAAATAAGATCCAGAATCGAAAGTACAAAATTGGACAATATTCCATTGTGTACGCATTCTCCCGCACCGAAATTTTTTTAGATTATTTTCAAATTGTTCTAATGTAGACCTTAGTTAGCTCTGAGTGGAGATCAGGGAAGGTCCTGATGTCTTTGGTTGCAAAGAGGTGTTAACAGCCGTAATTCCCAGTTATCATAGAGGGAATATTACATTACTTTATGCGCTCATCATATATGCATGCGTGCCGATAATACGGCTATTTGTGCATTGCGACTCCCTCGCATCACTCGTAAGTGGATACGAGTACATGTTCACATTAGAGCTAACTGGCATTGGCATTGGGATTGCGATTAGATTGAAACTAAGGCTGAAGGGCTGACAATATTAGAGGGCTCATCTACACTAATGGCTGACAACAGATGATGATGGAGTGGCGTACGGCGATGATGACAGAAGTTGATGGATGCCATGTTCGTCCAAAGTCCCATCATCACGTTCACCACGCATACTAATGACCATTGCTCCGTGAAAACTAGCTTCGGCACGGAGTATCCATTCTCAACTATAGACCAGATTAATTTAGCTACCGGAAAATTGTATCTATAATCCCACAACGATAATCTTAAAAGCACATTTTAACACTCATATGAGAATTAAATTCAATTAAAAGAATTACATTTAACTGAACAAACCGAACTCTTTAATTCTGTTTCGAAGACTTACCGCAGATCAATCATCAAATCTTGGCGATTCAGAATAAATTAATTGTGAATGGAGTAAAAAACTAAGCTTATACTAATATGATAAAAATTTAGCTTTTATTGGAAATAGAAAACACAAAATTATCCGACTTAGTATGTTAGGTGGACATAAGGAGTGGATATGTAGTTTTACCATACAAAGCCAAATCTTAAGAGTAGAACATCCCCAATTTAATTATTAATAAAAATTTTTAATGAAAATATTTCTACTGAAAATATTTATACTGAAATTATTTTTACTGACAATATTTTTACTGAAAATATTTTTCCTGAAAATATTTTTACTGAAAGTATTTTTACTGAAAATATTTTTACTGACAATATTTGTACTGACAATATTTTTAATGAAAACATTTTTACTGAAAATATTTTTACTGACAATATTTTTACTGACAATATTTTTACTGACAATATTTTTACTGACAATATTTTTACTGACAATATTTTTACTGGCAATATTTTTACTGAAAATATTTTGACTGAAAATATTTTAAGACAATATTTTTACTGACAATATTTTTACTGACAATATTTTTACTGACAATATTTTTACTGACAATATTTTTACTGACAATATTTTTACTAACAATATTTTTACTGACAATATTTTTACTGACAATATTTTTACTGAAAATATTTTTGCAGACAATATTTTGACTGAAAATATTTTTACTGACAATATTTTTACTGACAATATTTTTACTGACAATATTTTAACTGACAATATTTTTACTGACAATATTTTTACTGAAAATATTTTTGCTGACAATATTTTTACCGAAAATATTTTTTCCGAAAATATTTTTACTGACAATATTTTTGCTGACAATATTTTTACTGACAATATTTTTACTGACAATATTTTTACTGAAAATATTTTTACTGATTATATTTTTGCTGACAATATTTTTACTGACAATATTTTTACTGAAATTTTTTCTCAAAAGTTTAACTGAAAATTTTAACTTAAAAAATAGCATTGACATGAGATATTTATTTGCTTAAGCTAATTTTTAGTGCAATCAGAAAGTGTCATTAATATTTGAGATAGAATAGTTAGTTATTAACGTGAATCTATCTAATGCATGGTCCTATGCTAATTCCTAAAAATCACCTTCCTTTTCAATCTACTTTAATTTCCTTATCCCGAACTTCCTTGTAAAATATACATTTCAGTACTAATGTTACTAAAATAATAACAAAACAAACAAACTAAATTCAGAGTTGCGATGATTAAATATTTTTCCCGAACAATTAATAAATTAGATGACAACAAAAACGCACCAATTTCTATTGAAAACACCAAAAATGGTTGGTTTTGGGAGTCAATTTTCAGATAACTATAGAAAAGAGATAAATTCGATGACAAAGTCCAATCATAAGGATTTACAAGGAAACAATGAGAGAATTCCAAATGTTTCCATTTGTCACGTGTCGCGCGTGTTGGGCATGTCGTCAACTTATAGCCACATGAGAACTCAGTGACAAATCTTTTATATTAAGTGCTCCGACCGATAGGGGATGAAAACCTACGAAGAAACGAGGGCAAGTACCATTTCGATAAGAAAATCTGTTCCACTTATTAAGTTGTCACACATTTTTTGCAGCAAGTGTTCACCAACAATGAGTTATGGCATCAAACAAATCTTTTCGAAAAGTGCCTTTTAGACTATTGCCTGCTGCGTTCAGAAGACTTTTTGCAATTTGAAAACGACCCGAGGCGGAAGTTGTCCTTTTAGCGAAGTGAATCTTTCATTTGTGAGTTTCGTATTTGTTTGTGTTTGTTGATTTTAACAAGTTGCTATAGCCTCTAATTCGACAAATCAAAATGTGCATTTGCATCTGAAAATTTTCAATTGCGATCTGCCACTTTTTTTCAGAAGCAGGGACAGTTTTTGCCAAATATTTTGTTATCTTATTTTGCCGCTCACATCAGCCCAGCTACACAAATTTCTCCATAAACACTTAATTAAGAATAAGTTGAAGATTGTTTTTATTTTTTTTTAGAAGAGTGGTATCACCAAAAACGTTTTTTGACCTTTTGTCTCTGTTTTCTGTCAAAGCCAAATTTATTCTACACAAACCAACATTAAGTATTTTTTAACCATTGCAAGTCACATGGAAGAAGTGTAAATGCATCGAGGGAGATGATTTATTGTTCAGCAATGCAGTAATAAATGGATTGATAAGTGCATTGATGGCATCTATTGATAGTCAAGATGCATGACTTCTGCGTCATCCACTCTTCCAATAGGCTGGGGTGATGTTGTGCAGTTCTTGGTGTGTTGGAACAGTTTCGAGCCAAGCATCTTGACGGTTTTCCTGTTTTTCTATGTTTGTTTATACTTAAAAATAGAGGGTGACATAGAATCTGACTAGTTGCTTTATTGGCTTTTCGGCTAAAGGCACAAGAAAACCACATTTTGGAGTTGTCTTAACACGAAAAATAGCCGAACGTTAGTAGTTCAAAGTCAGGACCGCATAAACAGAGTGTGTCTAAATAGGAAATCCAAGGGATCCGCTGAACGCATCGTTCAACAGTACCCTTCCATATGATTGCGTTTCTTATTGTATCACATTATCGACGGTGTATCACTTACAAGTGACACGAAAACAAATACGTCATGAGGAACATGTCTATTTAAATGCGTACACACACGGTCAAAAGTTGTATCGGAAATTTCCTATTTTACTTAACAAATAATTGAACCAGAGAATTTTTTGAATGCAAATAATTTGAATAAAAATACTTTGATTTGCTATAAAAAGTTACAGTTAAAAATTTAATGAAAACGATTCTTACACAAAAAAGTTGTAAGCGGAAAAATTATTTATTGAACGAATTTTTTCAAATTTTAACTGGTAACATTTTTACAAGAAACCATTTTTAGTTAAAGTTTTTCTCACTTTATTTTTGCTGAACAATGTTCTGTTCTGTTTTTTTTTAACAGATTTTTATTTAATAAACTTAAATTATAAAAAAATTCTTACCGACAAAAGGTTCGTTAAAAAAATTTTTTCACCAACAAAATTCTAACCATAAAATTTTTTACTGCGAAAACTTTAACTGAATAAATTTTTACCGAATGAATTTTTATTGAACGAATTTTTAGTAAACCAATTTGTACTGAACAAATTTTTACTGAACAAATTTTTAGTGAACGAAATTATAATTGAATAAATTTTTACTGAACAAATTTTTACTTAACGGATTTTTACTGAACAAATTTCTACTGAACGAATTTTTACTGAAATTATTTTTACTGAATAAATTTTTACTAAACAAATTTTTACTGTACGAATTATTACTGAACAATCTTATACTGAACGAATTATTACTGAAGAAATTTTTACTGAACAATTTTTTACTGAACAAATTTTTAGTGAACGAATTTCTACTGAACAAATTATATTTGAATAAATTTTTACCGACAAATTTTTTACCCAACGGACTTTTACTGAACAAATTATTACTGGGCAAATTTTTAGTGAACAAATTTTTACTGAACGAATTTTTACTTAACAAATTTTTACTTAACAAATTTTTACTGAATGAATTTCTACTGAACAAATTTCTACTGAACGAATCTTTACTGAAATTATTTTTACTGAACGAATTTTTACTGAACAATCTTTTACTGAACGAATTTCAACTGAACAAATTATAATTGAACAAATTTTTACTTAACAAATTTTTACTGTAAGAGTTTTTACTAAATGAACGAATTTCTACTGATCGAATTTTCACTGAAATTATTTTTACTGAACGAATTTTTACTGAACAATTTTTTGTTGAACAAATTTTTACTGAAGAAATTTTTATTGAACAATTTTTTACTGAACAAATTTTTACTGAACAAATTTTAACTGAACAAATTTTTACTCAAAGAATTTTTTCTGAAAATATTTTAACTGAACAAATTATTACAGAATAAATTTTACTGATTAAATTATTACTATTAATGAACAATTTTTGACATAAACACTATTTTTGTTAAAAAAGTATTTACCTTATTTAATATTTACGGAGAAAAATTTATATTGATAAAATTTTGAAGTGACTAAAAATATTTTTAATAACAAAATTTTCTTTAAGAACTAAATATTTTTGAACGATTATTTAATGTTGAAATTATAATTTGGATAAAACCTTTATTTTGTTTTAATATTCTCAAAATTCTATAAAATACCATAAAAGTGCTTATTTGCTTTAATTAAAAACAGAAAACTTTTCTCAGACAGTGTACTTTGCCCCAATAATTTTTCTTGTGTTTATTTCGGATTGCATTTATTGTATTTTGTTGTTATTATTGTTGACGGTTAAGTGATTTCGTTTTCCGTATTGCCTTAAGTGAACATATCGTTTACACTTCAAATCCAGATATTTTTTCATCAACAAAGTATACATTTCACATCCACAGAATATATTGTCTGCCAGATTAGGTATATTCGAGCAAACATAAAAGAAGGAAATAAGTTTTATTTCCGTTTGTAAACACTTTTAACGAGCCAAATAGCATCATTTTACGAGGACATTGTACATACGAGTTTTGATGTCCTTGCACACTAAACTATTAAATGTGACTATTTGCCGAATGCCTTTCAAAGGAGACACAAACGAGGAAATTTTTATAGTTACATTTGGTAACAATAATAAAAATATTCTCTAAATTGTTGAAAGTGCAACTGTTGCCAATTCTAGCATGGAGATAATCAGAGTTGTAAAATGAGGATAAAAGTGAATGGGAAGGAAGTTGACGCAGATTCCCATCCAATTCGGTGCAATTTGGTGCAATTTTTGCCCGTTTACATTGAACGGGGGATGAAGCGATACTCTCTGACAAAACATTTACAACATCTGCTCAACTCGAGGAATTTTTTACGGATGCTAATGTTTTTCTAGATATTGAAAACATCTTTTCTAAGAGTACAGATATTTACTGGTCGACGTGTATTCCGCTTATTCAATAGATACTCTTGTATGTGCTTGTACACAAATAGTTGGCACGAGAAGAATCACAAGTACTCGTAGTATACGCATTAGACACGAAGTTAAATTTAATGGCCTCTTTTAAGCTATGAAACACTCGAATCTGTACACTTTTGGATACGAGGACGTCCGTTTAACTATTGTTAATGTACTATAGCGACTGGAGTTGTAATATAATGACACCACCAAAAATTTTTGGATTTTCGGGGTTTCGGGGAGGGTGCAACTACGACAACATCGTACTCGGTGGTACTTCACTAATTTGGCTTCAATTTAATTAAAACGGAATACCTATCTTAAGGGCTCGCCTCGGATTCCGATGAATTCTTCTTGAGTATTTCGGCAGGGATTTAACGTATTAAATTCTGACAATTAAAAGACTTATTATACTCTAGTATCATGAGTTTACGTACGTATATAAATAGAGGGGTTTGTTTGATTTGATTTTGTCCAAAAATTCTTGTTCTTGATTTCGTATTCTTAAAGTTTCGCTTGATGATAATTTTGCTAGGCTAAAAAAAAAAAAATTTCTTTAATTAATATATTTGGGGCTGTATTGTGTTCCGAAATCCGTAGAGACCATTAAGAGGAAGTGGCTTTTCTATTTCGGTTTTATTATCAATTTGCAGTCAATCAGTATTCGTTTAGGTTAATTGCTTTCGGAACATAAAAATCATTTATTTAAAACCATCACAAATCTATGGTGTTAGGTTATTAAGACTCTAGACATTTATACGATACGATATACGATGATGATGATGAAACTGAGAAATGAAATTTATTAACTTTGTGGCAGAAAAATAGAACGAAGGCAAAGAAAAAAAAATCGGAAATGATTAAAAGTTTACAAAAATTCCAATTTCGAAATATTCCATAATAGATCATTTGAATAGGGGGATTGGGAGTAGGGGGGTAAATGGGTCTTGATTTGAACTTATTGCAAACAGACAGACGATGGACGACACATGTTCTAGTGTGGTTGTCCTGCTTAGGGATGAGATACGACTTTGGCACGGGTGTGGGTTATTTTTATGTATTTTTACTGGAACTGTGCACTATCATTGGTGCTGGTCTCATCTTAGTGTCATCTTGTTTACAAAAATCTGTCGCCTTGAACTGATGATGCATTTTCATCACAATAATTAGACTTGATAATGAATTCAAAAATATTTCAAATTCTTTACTGAATTGTCTATTTTGATAATATGACAATCAAGTCAGCAGGGCTCATGTGAAAAATTGATACCATTTTTTTTTGGTTTGTCTGAAAAATCTTTTACATTTCCAAATATTAAACATTTCCAAATATTTCAAATTCTTGAAATTCAAATTTTGATAGTACACATTTACATATGGTAATAGAATTTAGCTTGTTCTTAATCGAATTTAGTCATTCTAATCCAGCTAATGTATGATATCATCGCCAACATGTGTTAAAAATTGAAAATAAATTTAAAAATCGAACAAAATTTAGGGCAAATTGTGTAGTTGGTTTTTTTGTTTGTTGTCTACACAAATCAAAAATACAAGAAAAAAAAATTAATATCCAAATAAGAGTAATGGGGGATATCATGTTTGTACTTTACAATTTAGTATTATGATCTTGAAGTGGAGCAATTCGAGAATTTCTTCAATAGATTCGGAAAAGATTTTTTTTCTTGATCTAAGCAATAATTTTGTAAATAAATTATAGTCTAAAATGGCTAATATTTATTATGACATAAATAAATTTATTATTGGAATTTGGTATTAGTGTGAATATTCTTTTTAAATATGCGTTTTTGTTGGATTGTAGAAAATTTTATTATTATTTCTTAAGTTTTTATTTTTATTGATATCTTTAACTACAATTATTATTTAACGTGCAGATTTGTATCACAAATTAATATACAATATCGAAAAATAATAAGATGGACATTTTGTTTTTTTCATTAGTCCAAATGGGTTTTATATGTGTAATTACGTTAAATATTAAAAGTTAAGTATTTATTATTAATATCGAACGGTTATCGAATTGTCTACGTAGTAATCCGATAAGGTTTTTTTATTTATCGTACCGAGTTCAAGTGTACTTAGTCTAGTACGTGGATTCCAGTATAACATCTGGTCTGAGGGAAGTATCTGAGGGAACTGGGACAGGTAGTAGCCGACTTCACGATAGCATCAATCCATCCATGGACAACGTCGAGAGCAGTATGCCAACGATTCTACCACCGCAGCCCGACTTCTTTCTTTTCTTCTATTAAGCCTCGTATCGCGCCATTGCAATATTTCGATTTCTTCAGCGGTACAGTCCCTGCAACTTATCAGCCAGTATTTCAATTGTGTCATTCTGGCAACAACACACTCGGTCTCGTGTGACATTGTTCGTAATAAGCTCCTGCGTCAGATTGGTACAACTCCACCTTTTCAGGTTGCTCAATGACCAAATATGTCAGTATAGAGAGGGATTCACCTCAACGGTAACGGTTAAAACCGCGCAGCACTTAATGGAACTCCTTTGCCACCACTTATCCTCGATGATCTTACGTGCAGCCGACAGCATCAAAAGTGAAACGTGCCCTTCTAAGGCTATAGTGGCTTTCAGATCAGCCTATCTGCGCTTTGTTGAATTCCTCCATAAAATAAGTTTGAGGATTTTCCCCACAGTGTCCAGAAGATAAATTCTGGGCGGTATGATAAAGAGTTCCCATGTGGGAAAGTTCCTTACTTAGGCACGTGTTAAATACCTCCAGAAATAATTTTGGATGAGTCGCAATAGCTGCTTTTAGCTTAACGGAGGGTATGCCCGTAGTTCATTGTGGATAACTGGTGGGACTTGATCGCTACCAGGCATAGGGCTACCTTTCAATGTAGTCACTGGTTTCTGAAGGAATAAGCCGGTAACAATTATGTCCAGTAGATTAGAGCAGGTCGGAGCTGCCATGGAAGCACCTTTCACACTCTTTATATCTCTTCTTAAAATCTTATGCTGCTAATATAGGAATGGTACTGAGGCTTTCCACTTGACCATTGGTATCTTTTCTGTAGTTCATCCAGCTCGTAATTTTTCCAGTAGATGGGTGAACATACACCAGCGGGGCTCCTCGGCATCGCCGCATCACGGGCATCGGCAACGTTAGACATCAGGCTTTAACCCGTGATCTCACTTGTGTCAGATAGTGCTACCTCCTCCATTGCAACAAGAAAAGTTTCTAGTTCGTTTGCATTTACCCTCTAACCGCTTGTAAAGACCCTCGCGGTCGTCGCATCACTGCCGTTGGCAGACCTACGAATAACACAGAGGATAGTCTGATGATCTCTGTATGTAAAGTGCCTGCAGATCTGCTATGTGGTACTAGGTCTCACCAGGGACTCGCTAACGAAGATGAGATCTACTATAGATTGTTTCTCGCCTCAAGATAAACTAGCCTCCTTTCCTGAATTATCCCTGCTCCGGTTTATCACTCCACAGCCTTGGCATTGAAATCGCTGAATTCCCCACACGAAAGCCTAGGCATAGAAATCGCCGGCAATGATGAGAGGACGCCCTTCTCGGATCTCCCTATAGATACATTTGGTGAGCAGTAGCGTGCATAAATCTATATTCCATCCACTCTAAGTAAGGTGAAACCAGTTTCGGACCCATGTATCCCATTCGGAATGGTCCTCCAGCCACTTACCCAGCGACGCGCCGTGAATCATTCACTTCCCAAGTATTTTAGTTTATATACGCTCTGCAGTGAGAGATTTTGCACAACTTCACAGTGATTAAGGTTGAGCTGAATTATTTTCATTTTATTTATCTACTTACCTCGAGGGTCCTAAGCATGACCACGCTTTATACTACTCGTGTTATGATTTATAGCCCATCTATTGTCAATTGCTAAAAAAAATTGTCCTTTAAAGTATATCCGAAAATTTTTTTAAAATGAAAAATAAACAAAATTTTACATTATCTTTTTCTCCAAAAAGGATTTAAAAAAAAATATGGAAAAAGGTAATTACAGAAATTTTAGCAGCTCTGACATATTTTTTTGGATACTAGTCTTAATTTCAACTGGTATTAAACTCTTTCGCAAATGCCTAATTTTCTATAATAATAAAATTAAATAAAAACACACCATTGCAGTCATGATATTTTTAAATTTGACTACAAAATACGAAGAGTTATAATTTTAAAAATAATTTTATCTAAATTCTTATCCCCATACAGTCGAGATAGTAGAATCGAAAATAAATTCCATGTGGTTAGAAAAATCTTAACGAATTACTTTTGATAGATTCGAACATGTCTGAATAAAGTAAAACGTAAACAAAATGTCACTCAAATGATGAAATTGTTTATAATTTTTTACTTTTAGTTATTGAGAAAGTTTATGTTCGTATGCAGCTAAATCGGGGAGCATTTTCATTAAAGGTTATTTTTGTACTCATTGCCAAAGGGTTCTCTTCCTCCACTGTTCTTGTAGTTGTTAATTTTGATTAAAAAAATATGGGAAATTTGTGTGAACTTCTTCTTCTTTAAGTATCTAAGAATATAACTGGGAAGCTTGCTATTCCCTTCAAACTTAATTTAATTTCTCTATTCCAAAACATAGAACAAGTTCCATGTTTAGAAAGAGCGATTTTTTTCTTTAAAAATCTAAGGGAAAAAGAAAACCCAAGAAAAAAATTTGATTCTAAAACAATTTGTCAGTTTTTTCGGGTTGATGAAAATGTGATTGTGGTCTCCATCGGATAATATCGACTAAAATAGATACTTTTGCTCTCTGCTAATGCATTCATGGTCGATTGAATGTTTTTATTTTCTCGGATGCATCTCGAATGTGTGCTCCTCTTTCACTCGTAGAATTATTGAATCTCTAATTAAGATTATACTAAGGGATCACTATCATATGGATTAATTTGAAGCGATTCTATTAATTCCCCCAGTGGATTTCGTAGACATTAATTTATTCCATATTGTTATCCACCTGTTCTGTTGCTGAACGATAGCTAACCAAAACCGACTCCAATATTTTTTTGTTGTTTTTATTTTGATTTTGTTCTTATTTTGTGGTAGGTTATTTGGTTTCTAGATGAAATTAAGTTAAATTTATCAACAAAAAAAGGGTGCATTTTTCATATATTAAAAAACTTATTTGTACGAAATAATAAATTATTGGAATCACAATAACTTAAGACATTTGGCGACAACTAAAAGCCACTCCCAGTTATGTTACTAGATATGAGGAACACTACGTACAAGGTGCGGACGTCACAGTATCAACACGGTTTGTTTGTTTGTGTTTGTTAATGGGCCATCAGACCTTGCCAGACGCTATTGCATCCATCTGCTCAGGCGGTTTGATGATCCGAAAGAGTCGGGTAAGGGAAAAGCGATGGGGATAATTAACATAGGATTCTGCCGCATGGGATTTGAAGAGGACCCACGGCCTCTTGGATGGCAGTCCAGCACGCTATCGACTGTGCTACCGGGCCAGCAATAACTACGGTAGGTTGAGTTAGGTTCTAGTGGCTGTCTGCTGCTAGACCAAAGTTAGTTCTCTTGTGACACCACATGATCATGAAAGCTGATGTCACCATGCCCATATACGCAATATCACTCAAATCATCTAAGAAAAAATCACCCAAGTTCTCCTTCTGAGGAATGTGAAGGGTGGGCACGAACGGAAAATGTGAAAAATTGTCTCCTCTTCCGCCTCGTCTCGACAGCTACGACAGAAGTTACTCGCGGAAATACCTAGGACCTGTAATGATCTCGGTCAGCTCGCTACTTTGAGCTCTACCGATACTCAGAAAGCTTTCTGTTCTCTTCTGATCTAACTTGGGCCTTTATAACCTGTATACATAATACCACGGACCGCCTACGACCCCAATCAACGCTCAAAGCAGACCTGTCAAGATAATCCCAATCAACGCTCAAAGCAGACCTGTCAAGTAACTGACTAGATCCAGGTAGATGCATGCATCTCAATAGATACCCTTGGTTGCTAATCAACGCTTTATCGATCCAGCTCGATTCAATCCAGCGCATTCTTCTTTGATTTCCTGTTTGGACCACTTCATGCATTGAACATTCTCTCAGGTTTCCCCGAACTTCTTTTGTAAACCTCTTGAAAATCAGTCTACTCTATGGCAAGGTGGTCTTAACCATCCTTCATGTTACATGCATAAAATAGTTAAACATTCAATCTACCGTTAAATCCTGTGGTAAATGCTCCCTCTTTACTCCACGCACATTTGTGCAACTACATGAAAAGCTTCTCAGAATCTGTATTGGACATCTTGCTTTCATCCATGATTTTCTTTTTGGCAACAACAGCTCGGTAGGTAGCGGGTTCGATTCCTGCTACCGCCATCTCGGCATAGTGCCGGGGTGAGAGGCCGACTACAAACCTTATATGTAGTCCGTAGCGTCCCACAACGTCACTGGGGGTTATCAGCTGGCCTGATAAGCCGCAAGCTATAAAAACCACCTTATCAAGAAACAGCACAAGAAGAATCAACCGGACCGTACCTCAGGCAAAAAACTCATCTGGAATTACTTTAAGAGTAGGATTCCTCCTATTATAGAGCTCTTGATCTTAAGAACTTCCTTCCTAAGTATTCTTTTTAATCACTTAAAACATAAAAACTTGCTCCAACAAATTTAACAAAACTCTTAATGCTCAATCCTAGAAGTCATTGGCCAGTTTCGTTTACTTTTCTCCACATTCATTGCAGACGCTAAATGACCTTATGGTCTGGGTGCTATAAACTGGCCCCTTGCACATGTCTAAGCAAGATCACATACAAAAAAAAACATTTTACGAATTAATTCATAAATTACTGTGACGCTTAAAAAATAACATCAAAAATTCGGTCAGAATAATTTTGCAGGACACACTTGCAAAATCATTCTGACCGAATTTAGACGAAAGCCTGTACATTGTAGAACCTGACGCTCAACGAAAAAAATTACTGCGGCGTATGACGTATTGCTAAAAGCTTAGCAGCCCCCATGAGGCATTGAGAGCAAAAGAATTGAATTTTTCAAAATTTGGGTGATGCAGAAATTTTAGCCCAGACATTATATACGCCGCCAACAATGGAGCGTAAACGTCTTAGAGCTTCATAGATAAGGCCCTGATTTTTACAGAAAATTAATAATAAGTGACAAAGCCACGTTCGGGGATAAGAAGAGCCGCTTATCATAAATAAAATAGCAGCTCCTGGGGACGTGAAAATCAAGAGGAAATTCAGGAACGACTTTTTTACTACCGTAGAGATGTCTTGAGCTTGAATTTTTTTGAGAACGCTGTTGAAAAGGGTATTAAGGTGAATTTTGAGCGATATATTGAAATTTTATAAAAGTTTCCTATCCGTAAATCGGACCAATTAGAGTTGGACAAAATATGGTTCGAATTATGTGTAGACTTTGCCACGTCACACACTGCATGCGTTAGAATGGAAATTCTGCGAAAGATTTTATTATTGGTTTCCTTGCTTCCAAGATATAATCTGTTTGAATTTGCTCCTGCAAGAATAATATATTCGGCTCGGTTTCTGCAAGGATACTTAAACTAACCAACCAGAGGCAATGAAAAAATTAAAAAAAAAACATGCTTGTTGAAATCACCGAAATAAACCCCGGAAAGATATGAAAATATAATCATCAAAAGAGAGGACAGCAAGGTCTGACGTGTTCATTTAGCCGACATTTTTTTTCATTAAAAATTCTCAAGTCTTTAAAATCATTTAAATTACCAATTTTCATTTGAAACCAAAATTATATGAGCAAAAAATTGTAAACTAATCTTTAGAATACCTTGTATTGGCCTTAAAATTCAATAACACCATTAAAATCTATATTCCAAGGTAAAAATGTAATAGAAAAATAATAATTAATTAGAGTAAATCCTGCCCAAAAGGAAAAAAAATCCTAAACTTCATCAAATATCTTAGATTCATTAAAAATTCCCTTTTAAATACGATCGATTTTTCCTATCGAATTAAGGACTAGTTGAATTATTTATTAAATACGAAAATAATTTTTGGGTATACAGAAAATCCTGAAACTAATAAGAAAATATTCTTAATAAATAAAAAACCATCACAAGTAGATGATTTCAATGAAAAGTAAAGAAAAAAAAATAAAGTCCATATTATATATCAGATAATCCTTGAACTAATGACCCTCAAAAATGAGACTAATTTGCCTTTTCAAACAAGCCCTTATAACCATAATAATCAAGCAATAGGATCAAAATCAATTCCATATTTTTTATTCACTCCTCTTCGTTTCTTGTATACTCGTATACAATATTTTTAATCCTATACAAATCAATTCGAATATTACTTTTTTTTTTAAGGGTTGGAAAAAAAATAAAGCTATCAGCCAGAGATATTCCTTTAAATAACGAATATTTGAAGATAGAGAATATTTTGATTGATTTATAAAAGAAAAACGAAATAGTCCTTAAAATCAATTGAATAATTTCGAGGGTTGAAAGGCCGAATAGAAAGAATCCTGTGAATAAGAAATCAGAGAAAGGAGGGGGGGGGGGTATGGCAAGAGTGGGCCATCATCGCTCTATCGTCACACTTCAATCAAAATGTTTACATTTCAATCAGAACAACGAAGATGGCCCTTGGTGGTGGGGCATATCAGTATTAGTATCTTACTTCAGTTTATGTTTAAAATTTTTTTATCTCAATAAGAATAGTTGAAAAATTCTCTAAAAAAAAATAAAATTTGACATCCTCGAAGGATATTTTTACTTGAGAAGGGAAAGTTAAAAAGCACGTTCTATCCACCAAATCCTGATTTTTAAAAAAAATTTTGAAAGCCGGCAAAATTTCCCACAGTTATGAGAGAACTATCCCCTTATTGACAAGAAAAGGATAAACTCATGGGTGGAGGGGTGTAGGGGGAAGGATAAGCTTCTTATCCACCCGCTTTACAATACTTGGTGCATGTATACTCATTGCCTGGCAGTAATTGTACTGAGATAACATTTCCCCATGTTTATACCATGTAAACATATGAAATTCAGAGGGAAATTTTCATAAAAACATTGCTCCCCTTTTTTCCAAATCCCGTAATGGGAATTTTCTCCTCCAACAAAGTCGGTTTACTTCTTTTTATTTGTTGGTTGTCTCTCGCTTGCCTTGGAAATACATTTTCCGACCTCCAACTGGAATTTGTTTGGAAAATTTTAGCAGTGACAGTTTTCTTGTAGAAAAACAGGGCAAACTTGAAAATTCCCCAACCACTCACTCTCTACGTTCGATTGCAGTACTTCTAGTCTAAGGCATACGGTATGATTGTGAACGTTTCGTATTTTCCCATATAAATAAATACACTACCCGAAGTTTATGTAGGTTCCCAGCATAATACCATTCTCATAATTGTATGTATGGAGGCTGAGTGGTGTGAATGGACGAACGTAAATGGATGAGGGCATTTTCATAAAAGCTGTTCTTTACAAATTCAGTCACAATCGGGCTGTTGTCTTGTGAAGAACAGCAGTAATAAATGTTTTTTTTTTTTGTTAATTCAATTTCAATAAATAATAATAAAATTGAAGAAGAGAAGAGTTCCCAACTCTACAAAACTGACATACTATCCATATTTCTATCGGTTGATTCCATATACGAAAAAAAATTATATCAAATTTTCCAATTGGAAATTTTTTGCTATTAAGAAAATAAACTTCAACAAGAAAATATTGTGGAGAGGAGTACGATTTCGGTTTGTGTCTTTAAGTGTCAACTAGTATGAATATTGCCGGTATAAAATGTAATTATTCAAGATGAAAAAAGCTCCACTATTTTTTAATAATAAAATATCGAAAGAAAAATAATTACAATTTTACTGTAGGGAATTGTAAAAATTTGTTAATTTGAAAAAAAAAATCAAAATGATGTGTTAAATTTCGGTGCAATATGTTACTAAATATACACACCCATTTTAAGAACGTTTTAAAATAAATATTCAAATAAAAAATTAAGTGCAAATTCACCTGAGTTACTATGTAATTTCTTGTGGTAATATTTCCAGTAAGGATATACTATACTTAATGAATTATCTTCAGTTAGTTTTGCTATTATTTCAAAGAGAATTTTTCTTTTAAAAATGTTAATCTTTAATATTATTTAAGTGCAATAAATAATATTCATCAAAAAAAAAATATGAATAAGTACTTAAAAGTTAAGAGTACTTTTAAATTTTCGGCGAAATGGTGTAATTAATTAAAAATCAAGTGAATTATTGTCAATTTAATTAGAACTAATATGAAAGTATCTTAAGAGTTTAAAAACGTGTAGATTTTTTTTTAAAAATAAATATTACATTATACAGAAGAACCAAAAGGATATAAGTGAATTTTAATTTGGATAAATGAGGTATTAAAATAATGAATAAATAAATATAAATAGCCAGGGTTTCATTTCAAATACTATTCGTAGTAGAATTTTTATAGTACAACTTGTTTCAGAATAATTTCATGGTGATAAGTAGTACTCCTTATTTATGTATTGCATTTCAGTATTGTTGGTTTTTTGAAAATATTTATTTTACATAAATGTAGGTTATATGATTAAATATTTCAGCATAGATATGTCCTTACCGTTCCACAATATAGAAAAATCTTTAAAAAATTCAGTCGAAATTTTTGGCCGAACCAAAAAAAATTTTTTTTTTAATTTTCAGGAAAAATTTTTAATAAAACTTTTTGTAAAAATTTTTAGTAAATATTTTCATTAAAAATTTTGAGTAAAAATTTCCAGTAAAAGCTTTCAGTAAAAATTTTCAGCAAATATTTGTAGTAATAATTTTCAGTAAAAGTTTTCAGTAAAAATTTTTAGTTAAAATTTCCAATAAAAACTTTCAGTAAAAATTTTCAATAAAAATGTTCAGTAAAAATATTCGGTAATAATTTTCAGTAAAATTTTCCAGTAAAAATGTTCAGTGGAAATGTTCAGTAAAAATGTTAAGTAAAAATGTTCAGTAAAAATGTTCAGTAAAAATGTTCAGTAAAAATGTTCAGTAAAAATGTTCAGTTAAAATTACCAGTAAAAACTTTTAGTAAAAATTTTCAGTAAATATTTTTACTAAAAAATGTCAGTAAAAATTTGCAATCAAAATTCTCAGTAAAATATTTCTGTAGAAATTTTCATTAAAAATTTTGAGTAAAAATTTTCAGTAGAAATTATCAGTAAAAATTTTCAGTAAAATTTTCCAGTGAAAATGTTCAGTAAAAATGTTCTGTTAAAATTTCCAGTAAAAACTTTTAGTAAAAATTTTCAGTAAATATATTTAGTAAAAAATTTCAGTAAAAATTTGCAGTCAAAATTCTCATTAAATATTTTCTGTAAAATTTTCCAGTAAAAATGTTCAGTAAAAATGTTCAGTAAAAATGTTCAGTAAAAATGTTCAGTAAAAATGTTCAGTAAAAATGTTTAGTAAAAATGTTCAGTAAAAATGTTCAGTAAAAATGTTCAGTAAAAATGTTCAGTAAAAATGTTCAGTAAAAATTTCCAGTAAAAACTTTTAGTAAAAATGTTCAGTAAATATTTTTAGTAAAAAATGTCAGTAAAAATTTGCAATCAAAATTCTCAGTAAAATATTTCTGTAAAAACTTTCGGTAAAAATTTGCAGTGAAAATTTGCAGTAAAAATTGTCAGTAAAAAGTTTCTGTAAAAAAATTTACAGTCAAACATTTTCAGCAAATATTTTTAATAAAAAATGTCAGTAAAAATTTTCTGTAAAAATTTGCAGTCAAAATTCTCAGTAAATATTTTCTGTAAAAATTTGCAGTAACAAAAGTTTCAGTAAACAAATTTACAGTCAAATATTTTTAGTAAAATTAGCAGTAAAAACTTGTAGTGACAATTTTTCGGTAGAAATTTTTAGTAGAAATTTTTAGCAGAAATATCAGTAGAAATTATCAGTTGAAATTTTCAGTAAAATTTGCCTTAAAAAGGTTTCAGTAAAAGTATAAAACTTGCAGTAAAAGTGTACTGTATAATTTGCAGTAAAAATTTACGGTAAAATTTGCAGTAAAAACTTGTAGTAAAAATTGCAGTAAAAATTTTCATTAAAAATGTTAGTACAAACTTTTATAGAAAATTTATCTTCAAAATTTCTACTGAACAGAATGTTTTATATATAATTAAATATTAAAAAACCAAAAATATCTAAATATAAAAATATATGAATTACCCCCTAATATACAAGCTCAAAATTCAATTATTTTAGTTTATGGCAAATACTATAATACGGTAAGACATTAAAGAGATTAGGAAATGCGTTATTTGCACAGTCGTGCCTATATGATGATTAGTATTGATTTTTCTAATTATAATTTACTCATAATTAACTCAACAAATTATGTTCAGAAATATTCTATTTAGATGGTATTTAGTCAATATTGATTCATTAATAATAAGTATGACTGATTTAAAGGATTAATATTAATTAGAGCATTCCAAAGTTTAGACTTTAAAGACTTCGGATGGGTTTGAATTGAAGTTAATCCAGCCTTAGAATTAATTACTTAATAAATCAATAGAAAATATTCAAGACAAAATTTAACAAAATAGATAAATTTTATTTCAAACTTCGCATGATATGGATTTTTTTAGAAAAAGTATCTATTTCTAATACAAATTGCAAATTTAAAATTAAATTTTAGAAAATAAAAAGAAGAGAAAAAAAATATTCCAACCATCCAATGATAATATGAAATTAAATTAATCCCACAAACGATCAGTTTATTTAAGTATGCTTCGAAAATTATTTGAATAAAACTAAATAGAGTAAAAAATCTTTCCTTTTTATTACAGAATTTAGCACAAAACAATCTTAATATCTTAAATATTCATGAGATACTTTTCAGCTATTATTATATTACAATTTTCTTGGAAGAATTTTATGTTAACAAAAAAAAGATAGAATAATAATTGTTTATAAACACAAAAAAAAAGAATTTACTTTTTATACTAAATATCCTTAAAAAGGAAAAGGAAAAGGAAAAGTATAGCTTATTTTGGAAATGCTCTTTATATTTGGCATCACAGAATAAATCTCCTTATAGGATTTTAAAGGTTATCTTTTGTTCAAAGAATTATTTTAACAAATTTTAGTTTTTATATATTTTTCTACTATATCTTATTATTATAATTATAGGATATTTTTAAGATGAAAATGCTATTTAATAATAATTTTTATAAAAAAATAGTCAACATTAAAACAAACTTAAAATAGAAATTATATTAGAAAATTTACAGAAAACCTATCAAAAATATTACAATGAACATTTTGTATTCCAATTCACTTATTAATATTGAATAAATTTCTGTGAAATGCGAAACTTCTAAATTACTATTATTACTGTTGAATGGAGGATATTTTGTTTTTTTTTCTGCAGTTCTAAAATGTAAAAAAAGGACTATTTTAGATTTCCCTTTAGGGTTAAAACATCGTTTTGCCTATTGTTTTCCATGTAGAGGAAACGAAAACTTTTCCGCATACGAGTAGATTCGTAACTATTTGCATTTCAGTGGAAAATACTTTTTCAGATTGCAATTTTGTATGACTGCAATTATGAAATTTCCTACTTTTAGCTAAGGGTATACCATATTCGTCTATTCAACTATAATTATACATATACAAGTTCATATTTACTGATAGTCTATATGAAGAAAAAAATGTTCATTCATTTTATATGCGGGCATGAGTATAGAAATTTTGTTTGCAATTTTTTACTTCAAAAGGACACTGAATAGGGTTTAGTTTAATGGCGATTGTTATCTCACATTCGTAGTAAAATTGTGAATTTCATATTTTTATAGTAGAATATACGAGTTGAGTTTACTTTATTTAAAGTTAAAGTAAATGTTACATTGAAGAATTTTTTTAAATAGAAAAATGGAAAAATATTCAAAAAAGAAGATTTTCTTAGAATTAAAAATGCATTTTCTTTTGTAATAAAAAAATTTTGAATGAAAGAATTTTTAGTAAATTTTTTGCGTACGCTCATAATAACAAAAGACGTACGTGATAAATAACGCACGTCCAGAAGATGTATTTTCAAGTAATGAGTTGAACAGAATAAATCCGGTGATTTGCCATTCTCATTTAAGTGGGGATTAAACATTTTAAAATGATAAAAATTTTAATAGACACACTTTTAAGAATAAATTAAAAATAAGCTATCACTTTGATGATAAAAATTTTAATAGAAACACTTTTCCCCTGTTTTTGGCAAATTATTTTGGTAAAAACATTTTGGATGAAAAATTTTCGGTAGAAAAATTTTGTATGAAAAAATTTGGGAAAAAAATAATTAGAAAGAAAATTTTCAGGGGAGGGATTTTTACTATACAAATTTTTAGTGGAAAAATGTTCAGTGAAAATATTTGCTGTGGAAAATATTTCAATTAAAATGTTAATAGGAGAAAAATTTCTCATTGCAAATTTCAGTGTAAAAAAATTTTCAGTGGAAAAATTTCAGTGAAAAAAATTTTAATTTTCTGTGAAAACAATTTGCAGTGGAAATATTTTAATATAAAAAAAAACAGTGGAAAAATTTTCGGTGAAAATCTGAAAAATTTTCTATTGACAGTTTTTCATTAGCAAACATTTTCTGTGAAAAGATTTGTGGTAGATAAATATCTTGTCCAATAATTTCCAGTGGAAAAATGTCCACTAAAAATTTTTGCTATATCAAAATATTTCCAGTGAAGAAATTTTTCAACAGGAAAATTTAAAAACGAAAAATTTTCAGAAAAAAACGTTCAGTGAAAAATGTTCCATTTGATAAATTGCCAGTGAAAAATTTTCCATTTAAAACTTTTCGATAGAAGACAAATTTTTATTGAACAAATTTTTCAGTGAAAATATTCGCAGTTTCAAAAAATTTCCAGTAGAGAAATTTTTATTGAAAAAATTCTAAAATGAAAAATTTCTACTAAACGAATTTTTATACAAAAAATTTCCGCAAAAATACGTTCATTTGGAAAATTTTCCTGTTAATAAATTGTCAGTGACCATATTTCCATATAAAAAATTTTCGGTAGAAAAACTTTCAGAGCACTAAATTTTAGTAGATAAGAAAAAATAAGTATTTAGCTTAGGTTTCCAGCTAATAACCTAAGCTGAATCCTTAATTTTATTTTGGTGGAAAAATTTTTCAGGCGGAAAATTTTTTTACCAAACATTTCAATGGAAAAGTTTCAAAAGAACAATTTTTATTTAAATCCAAATTGTAAATGAAAACATTTATTTTTAAAAATTTATATGTTAATATTTTCATTTAGGAAAAATTACAAATAAAAGAAATTGTAATTGAGAAATTTTCAGTGTTAAAAATTTCTCACAGAGTAGCTGTCCGTAAAATATTTCTCCTCAAAATGTAAGAAAAAAATTTTGGAAAGACTTTCAATCAAAAAACATTAACTGAAAATATTTTTCTGGAAATTATTAGGTGGAAATAATTAAAAAAAACTTTTTTGGGAGCATTTAAAATTTTGAAAAATTTTTTTGAGAACTTTTCAGTTTGTTTACCTCTAATTAAAATAGAATAATATTTCGTATGCTTATTTTTAAAAGTAATAATTTTTCATCTTAATTTAAGTAACGTATATTAAAAATTTTCAGACACTACCAAAACCATTTGTCTGAGCATTAACATAATCTCACGTGCTTACAAAGGTGTACGCTTTCTGAATACCTGCATAAGCATATGACATTATATGTGGTGATGTTCAGACAAATATTTTTGATAAGAACTAAAAATTATAATCTTCTTTAAATTACGATCTCACAGCAATACTTTTTATCATATGCAATTTATGTACAATAAAAGCAACTGAACAGTAAAAATTTAATGGAATCAAGATTGTAAGTAGAGACACATCATACGAGTATAAATGTAAATATGTAATAATAATAATAATAATAATTCTACTTGTGGTAATAAAAATTAATGCTATTAAATCTTTTTATTATCGAATATTTAATTTATTTTTTTAAGTATTTCTATACAACAATATTAAGCGAAGTTGTAGATATTTTTCTGTCTTATTTCTGTGACTATAACTGCAAGTATAATCGAATGTAAACTATTCGAAATGTTGACGTCTAAATGGGAATATGATAAAAGCTTGTTAAAAACCAGTTATAAACCGTTTAGACTTTAGTTTCTCCAACTTGATTTGAATAATTTTCAAAAGTTTGCATATAAAAATATTCTATCAAATGTTCTCATAAAAATATTTTTCAATTATTGATTTGCTCATATTTAGTACTTGAAGCAGACAAATTACATGTGTTGTTATGTCTTATAACATAATAAAATTCAATTAACAGAAGTTCTACAGTTTAATATTAGTAATAAAATAAATTTAAGCTAATTTTGTCTTTCTATAATAAAAAACAAGAGTAGTATTTGGCATAAGTTTTACGGTTTTCATGGAAACTGAAATGATTATTAAGGGTATGGTCTGAGGCTCAGTAGATTTAGGAGGGTAGCTTTTATCAATTATTTGACATTTGAAGATTTATTTGAACATTTTTTTCGAAAAGAAAATGGGTGAATTGTGTTGAAATTTAATTATTGAGAAGCGTGTTTAAATTAAAACACATATTTACTAATAACTGTGGGCACTTTTCTTAGCTACAAAAATGCTACAATAATTTTACTATATCAACTTCTCATCTAAATGTTAATAAATAATTAGTTAAAATTATCTCCATGGTATAAATTGCATCCTAAAGCGATAAAACTTGTTTAAATAATGCATTTTCCAACGCAATGTCGTATACAAATATGAGTGCATCTGCGCATTCAAAAACATAATTCATCCTATTTTATGGAAAATAATGAAAAAATCTTTTTTGTGACTAAATTATAAAAAAAATAAATAAATAATAAATAAAATTGACTAAAAAAATAAATGTTTGTACGTTGGCGAAAAAAATTATGTCACATCATAATTCTTATCTTAGTTTTGAATGTGGTTATTAGATTAAAAATGTTGTGCTATTTTTCGTTCAAAAACGTTAAGCTCAAGAAGTCTTCACATCCACTATGATACGTTGAAGAGCATATGTTAATATTATGTGAAATATGTTTTTTAATAGCTTATAATAACTATCCTATCATATGTTGAATTTGTATATGAGAGAGTATTTGGTAACGTATGCTATATTAAAGATACAATAGTTTATTAAAGTTATAAATGCGAGATACTCGGATGCTGACGAGAGAAGAGTTGGTGGTGGTAGCATACAAGATTGCTTGGTCGATTTCTGTTTTATTTTATTCTTTTTCTTCAGTCAGTCAAGTGATGAAGATTTCATATGGAAAAAACCTCATTTAATTTATGCATAAACTTGGACAGTCTATCTTCTGACAATGACACACAATCTGTCATTAGTTTTTCTCTCAGAATATGGAACAAAGTCATCTGAAATAGTGCAATAGGCCGTTGAGGATAAATTCTAATGAACTGAACAGAGTGGTTGTGATGTGATTTCTAGACTATAAGTAGTTATGTATCGGGAGTGGATTACAGTCTGGTCTGGTTGCATCATGGTCTGGTGCATCATATCGAGTGAATCTATTCCTGGTTCTTCAATTACAATTGAAATTTTTAGTATTTGAAAAATTCTGCCTAGTTTCCCTATTATGATATTTGACCTATACTATTAGGTATCTCACGTTCATATTCTTTTAATATGAATACAGATGAAAAAATCAATTACAAATTGAAAATCGTTTAATTAAATTTTTCAGTAAAAATGTTCAGTAAACCTTTCCACCAAAAATGTCGGTAAAAATTTGTCATTAAAAATGTTCAGTAAAAATTTATCAGTAACCAAATTGTCAGTACAAATTTGTCAGTAAAAATTTGTCAGTAAAAATTTGTCAGTAAAAATTTTTAGAAATAATTTGTCAGTAAAAGTTTGTCAGTAAAAATTTGTCAGTAAAAATTTGACAGTAAAAATTTGGCAGTCAAAATTTGACAGTAAAAATTTGTCAGTAAAAATTTGACAGTAAATATTGTTAGTAGACATTTTTAGTAGACATTTTTAGTAGAAATTTCGAGTACACTTTTTCAGTAAAAATTTGTCAGTAAAAATTGCCAGTAGAAACTTGTCTGTAAAAATATCTTAGTATATATTTTCAGTAAAAATTTGCCAATAGAAACTTGTCTGTAAAAATATGTCAGTAAAAATGTATAAGTAAAAATTTGTCAGTAAAAATTTTCAGGAAAAAAATGTTCCATAATAAAAATGTTTAGTAAGAAAATGTTCAGTAAACTAATTTCCAGTCCGCTAAAAAAATTTTCTGGTTAAACCATTTTCACTAAAACAATTTTCAGCTAACAAATCTTTAGTCAAATATTTTTAATTAACATTTAAATTATTTTTGATATTAGTTTTAATTAACATGTGCGTTTCGAATGACGTTGGAATGAAAAATTTGTCAGTCAATTTTATTAACATTATAAATGTTCAGTAAAAATTTTCAGTAAAATGTACAGTATAAAATTTTCAGGAAAAATTTGTCAGTAAAAAATTGCCAAAGAAATTTGTCAGTAAAAATTTGTCAGTAAAAATTTGTCACCAAATTTTTTCAGTAAAAATTGTTAGTAGAAATTTATGGTAGGAATTTTTAGTAGAAATTTTTAGTAGACATTTTTTGTAGAGATTTCGAGTACAGATTTTCAGTAAAAATTTGTCAGTAAAAATTGCCATTAGAAACTTGTCTGTAAAAATATGCCACTATACATTTTCAGTAAAAATTTGTCCGTAGAAAATGCCAGTAAAAAATGGTCATTAAAAATTTGTCAGTGAAAATTTATCAGTAAAATTTTGCCAGTAAAAATTTTCAAGAAAAAAAACGTTCAATAAAAAAATTTTTTGTAAGAAAATGTTCATTTAAAAAATTTTTAGTAAACAAATTTCCAGTGAAAAATTTTTAGCAAAAATTTTCCGTTAAAAACATTTTCAGAAAAAAAAATGTTCAGTAAACAAATTTTCAATAAAAATTTTCAGCTTACAAATTTTTAGTCAAATATTTTTAATTAAAATTTCCAGTAAAAATTTCCAGTCAAATTTTCATTTCAATTATTTTAATAGTAGTTGTCTTAAATCACATGCGTTGAAAGAGGTTAGAATGAACAATTATTCAGTTAATTTCATTAACAATTTTCAATAAAAATTTTCCGTAAAAGCTTTTAGTAAAAACTTACCGCGAAAACTCTCAGTCAATATTTCCGATCAAAATTTTCCGTAAAAATTTTCAGTAAAAATTTTCATTAAACATTTTCAGTAAAATTTTTCAGTAAAATCTTTCAGTAAAATGTTCAACAAAAATTTTCATTAAAAATTCTCAGTATCTAAATTATAGTAAAAAAATTAACAGCAAAAAAATTTTCAGTAAAAATATTTTTGGTCAAAAATTTTCAGGAAAAATTTGTCAGTAAAAATTGTCAGTTAAAATCTTTAATACAAGTTTTCGATAAAAATTTGCATTAAAAACTTTCTTTAAAAATTGTCAGTAAAAATTTTCCGTAAAATGTTTCAGTAAAAATTTTCCGTAAAAACTTTCAATAAAAATTTGCATCCGAAATTTTCATTTAAATTATTTTGATAATAGTTGTCCTTAAAAATTATGATGAAATCATGCTGGTTTGGAGAGACTTTGGACAAATATTTCGTATTTAATTTCGCATTTATGCAATACATACCATCGATAGAATATTGGAAAATATCATCAATTTGTATTGTATTAAAAGAAATTGAAATAATTACCCGCAAATATTATAATTGGTATTCTTTAACTAAATAAGTTGCTTATAATCGTAATTAATCTAATTAGACTTTGAAAAAGAACATGAAATTAGCGATCGTCTTTAATGTGAAAATAAAATAAAACGATTACATTTATACCCAGTTCCCCACTGAAACGTTTTAATTATGTTGGAGTTTTTGTTGGCAGTCATTATCCTTGATTTCCTTGAGTAAGGGAACAATTTGATAAAAAAAAAACGAAGACGGAGGGAAATCGTTTATTAGAAAATGAATAAAGTCAGTTCAAAAGGTTAAATGTATCCTTTTTTTCTATGTGTACAAAGTTCAATAAAATACTTTATGTACAGGAGTATTTGAACGGAAGGCTTCTTCTAACAATCCTGAAATGCTATTAGCGGTCTCTGTAATAGGAACCGAGCGGACGCCAAGTCAAATGGTTGAGCAACTATTTGTAATTAATTAGAAATAAAAGTCTCGTAAAAAAATAGGCAAAAAAGGAGAACATCTGCTGTGAAGCGGTGACAGAACCCTTCTAATGTGAATTGAAATAAAAACCCACAAGTAAAAGTATAATAAGAACAGAAACTGCAACGTCGAACACGACCTTTATCCTTGGAAGTACTGACATGTTTTTAGCTTGCCACGTAAAAAAAAGCCAGTTAAATTGGCACTGAACAATGAGGGTGGAGCTGTAACGTTAATTCGAAAGCTTTCCTTTAATACTCCCCATATTACCTTTTTTTTTGGAAGTTCTTAGTTCTTTTAAATTCTTCTGAAGGTACGGGAGTGGGTGGTAGGGATTATCTGAACCTGGCGTTTTCCTGTCTAATTTGAAAAGAAAAGGGGAATTCTTATCATTTGATTTCATATTATTTTGGATAAGCACTAAACAAGAACGGCAAATGGAGCAGGCGAAAAGGGCTTTCCTCAAAGGAAAAGAAAGGATGAATTAGATCCTTTGGCATTTTTCTTTCTTTTTTTTTTACAGATTTTCTGATTTCAATTTTCGATTCTAGCCTTAAGATATCCTTCCTACATGGTCGGTCGTTTACCTATAGTGCACCGCATATATTGTGAGCAGACAATTTAGATGCTTTTTTTTATTTAACGAAAATGAAAATCAACAATGGGGCAAGTAAAGAAGGATTCATTAAAGAATCAGAAGAAGCAAAGGTAGAAATAAATGACTTTTAAAAGTAAATACTTTAAGCTCCAATAGAAAAATTTGTTTTAGAATATTTTGAAGGAAGGGAAGGCCCTTAGTTAGTGTTCATGGGGTTCAAAGTAATTTCAGTCCTAGTGACCCATATTTTTACTCTCAATTTATCCGATAAAAGATATTAAGTAAGGAAGATAGAAAAAAACGAATTTCGAAAAAGGACATTTTTGAAAGTAATCATCAGTTGAAGGTGTGATTAACGCTTCGAAAAAATTAAAGAATTTCCAACTTCACCAATATTGCAGCAATTCCTATTAAAGCCACTATAAAAATCTTTGAATGATATTAAATAAACTTTTTTTATTTAAATCTAAAAGAAAATTTCATTTATATAGAATTTTTTTTGAACAGAAATAAATTTTTCTAAAAACAATTTGGCAAATTTTACTTTAAATAAAATATTTTTCCTATAAAATTATTTGTATTGGAAAGCTTGTGATGGAGAAAATCGTCCTAAACAAATACTAAAATTGACTGCAAATCTATTCTTGCAGTAAAAAATATTAGGCTAAAAACATATTTTTTAAATGCCTTTCTTTAAAAGGAATATCCTTATTAAAAGGAACTTTTATGTCCAAAACTGAAAATGTCGAATTGAAATTAAATTTAAAATTGTTTTAATAAAAAGAATTATTTACAAAATCAAATAAATAAAAAATTTCAGTAGAAGAGGATTAATTTTTCAAAGTGAAATATTGAAATAATTTAAACGAAATTCCCAGAAGTAAGAACCTTCAATATAATTAATATAAAAAAATGTATAACTAACAAGGATAATAGAGTAAAGAGGAAGGACATTGTGAAAAATGATTCCGAATACAATATGAAAAAGGTTTAACAAAATAAAACAGGCGGTTCTACAGAGAATGAGTAAAACCGTCCGCGAAGTTTCTGAAAAAAATAAAATATTACAACATCGAAAAAGGATCTTAATGAGTTAATGTAGAAAACAAATTAATTTTCCTCAAAACAAAAGAAAAACAAAAAAAATTTGTTTACTTATTTTGTAAAAAACTTGTCCGAGGGTTGGGTAAATATTGTTGAAAAATGTAAAATGTCACGTTCTGAAAATTGTCAAAAGTAATTGAAGGTTTTCCGAAGTAAAAAATATATTGTTATTGAAAAATAAGGTGCAAAAATTCTTTTTGTTTAGGAAACTTATAAGAAGAAAAAAGTATGAAAAACATTATAAGAAGCCATTGTATCCAAAAAACCAAATTCTTTTGACAGGAACGGTCTCTCCTGCTTCATGAAAGCATATGATAACTGAATATTTTTGGTAATGAATTCAAAAATATTAATTCAGATTATATGTTGTTTAAACAAGATGATACCACAAGCTATACAAGACAACGAATTTTGTCCTTATTGCGAGAAAAGTTGCCAGAATGCGCAATTTCGAGACTTTGTGATGCCAATTAGCCTCATAAATAGTACAATTTAAAAGCGTTGGACTTTTTCTTGCAAACATAAAAAAAAACTTTTTTACGTAGATAATTTTTAAATTTCAGATTATTTACAAAATTAACATCCGTCAAGTAACGGTCTAATTACAGTCCTAAATGTGCGAAAAAATTATGAAAAATTTTCCCAAAAGGATCAAATCCTGAAAGAAGTACATTTTCTACTGAAAATTTATACTTAAAATTTCTATTGAGAATTTCTACTGAAATTTCTACTAAAAATTTCTACTGCAAAATTCTACTGAAAATTTCTACTGAAAAATTTTACTGAAAAATTCTACTGAAAATCTCTGCTGAAAATTTCTACTGAAAATTTTTACTGAAAATTTCTACTGAAAATTTCTACTGAAAATTTCTACTGAAAATTTCTACTGAAAATTTCTACTGAAAATTTCTACTGAAAATTTCTACTGAAAATTTCTATTGAAAATTTCTACTAAAAATTTCTACTGAAAATTTCTACTGAAAATTTCTACTGAAAATTTCTACTGAAAATTTCTACTGAAAATTTCTACTGAAAATTTCTACTGAAAATTTCTACTGAAAATTTCTACTGAAAATTTCTACTGAAAATTTCTACTGAAAATTTCTACTGAAAATTTCTACTGAAAATTTCTACTGAAAATTTCTACTGAAAATTTCTACTGAAAATTTCTACTGAAAATTTCTACTGAAAATTTCTACTGAAAATTTCTACTGAAAATTTCTACTGAAAATTTCTACTGAAAATTTCTACTGAAAATTTCTACTAAAAATTTCTACTGAAAATTTCTACTGAAAATTTCTACTGAAAATTTCTACTGAAAATTTCTACTAAAAATTTCTACTGAAAATTTCTACTGAAAATTTCTACTGAAAATTTCTACTGAAAATTTCTACTGAAAATTTCTACTAAAAATTTCTACTGAAAATTTCTACTGAAAATTTCTACTGAAAATTTCTACTGAAAATTTCTACTGAAAATTTCTACTGAAAATTTCTACTGAAAATTTCTACTGAAAATTTCTACTGATAATTTCTACTGAAAATTTCTACTGAAAATTTCTACTGAAAATTTCTACTAAAAATTTCTACTGAAAATTTCTACTGAAAATTTCTACTGAAAATTTCTACTGAAAATTTCTACTGAAAATTTCTACTGAAAATTTCTACTGAAAATTTCTACTGAAAATTTCTACTGAAAATTTCTACTGAAAATTTCTACTGAAAATTTCTACTGAAAATTTCTACTGAAAATTTCTACTGAAAATTTCTACTGAAAATTTCTACTGAAAATTTCTACTGAAAATTTCTACTGAAAATTTCTACTGAAAATTTCTACAGAAAATTTCTACTGAAAATTTCTACAGAAAATTTCTACTGAAAATTTCTACAGAAAATTTCTGCTGAAAATTTCTACAGAAAATTCTACTGAAAATTTTTACTGAAAATTTCTACAGAAAATTCTACTGAAAATTTCTACAGAAAATTTCTACTGAAAATTTCTACTGAAAATTTCCACTGAAAATTTCTACTGAAAATTTCCACTGAAAATTTCTACTGAAAATTTCTACTGAAAATTTCTACTGAAAATTTCTACTGAAAATTTCTACAGAAAATACTACTGAAAATTTCCACAGAAAATTTCTACTGAAAATTTCTACTGACAATTTCTACAGAAAATTTCTACTGAAAATTTCTACAGAAAATTCTACTGAAAATTTCTACAGAAAATTTCTACTGATAATTTTTACTGAAATTTCCACTGAAAATTTCTACTGAAAATTTCTACTGAAAAATTCTCCTGAAAATTACTACTAATAATTTCTACTGAAAATTTCTACTGAAAATTTTTCTGAGAAAACTCAGTATAACCAAAAAATATACTCTTTAGTACAGCTACCAATTCTACTGCAATCGAATGACTCTCGGTATAGTGCCAAATTCCGGAAAGTATAAAAGTTGCGAAGGAAATTTAGGTTAATCAAAACCGCATCGTAATTTAATTTATTTTTCGATTCCGAGCAATAAATCGAATTTCGTTTTGATTACGAATATTTTCTATCACAGACGGGTACAGTCAGTCAGCTTATTCCTGCACAAGGTATGTACGAGCAGTTTATATATCCTTAAAGCAAATTGTCGTATTTCTGGTATCGTTCTTACGCAATATATTTCCTTAGACCAAAATAGGCAAAACAGTCGCAACCACCTACTCATATCTTTATCCTTTTTCATACATATTCGTCGAATACTTGTAATATTCCCAAAATAAGATGCTTTCAACGAGTATGTGTACATACATCCTTCAAGAATGTGTGTTCAGGTTGTCGATGGGATTTTCTGTGGAAATTGTCAAATTTTCAAAAGATCAATGACTTCGAATATTGAATAACAGAATAGCTTGAAAGAGTGTGTATGTGAAAATGTCTTCAAGTTCATAAAATTTTTGAAATTATAATGAATCCATAAATTTAAATGTTTTTAAGTAAATACTAGTTCTGAAAATATTTGCAAAATATTGACAGAATGTATCCTGTTGATAAGAAACGAACAAGAAAGAAAACGATTCCTTTTTGTTTTCGGGAATCTTACCGTATCAAGGAGTGAATGAACCCACTTTTTTTTATATTTTTAACTAACTAACATTAAATAAACATAAAGAGAATATTGAAGATTTTTCTGAAAATAAATTCTAAAATAGAAAAGGAAGTCAATAAAGATGCTGGTTTTTTTTCTTGATGATGAGACTAGGCCCAAAAACCAGACACTCTCACTTTATTGTGTATTCAACTTGACGGCTGATAATCAATAAAAACATCAATGAATATAGAGGATGTGCCCTGGACATTGCTCAGTCAATTTAAAAATTTACCAAGTTTCCTTATGTGAATCGGGGATATAGTCTTACTTGTTTCGAATGGACATTTCTGCCAAGTTATAGGCTTTTTATTTTGTGAGGCCCTTTCTCTCATCGACCATGTCTAATAGCAAATTTGCCCATCCACTTTACAGATACAAATTCTATTTTCTTTTCGAATTTGCTCCGGTTTCCTTTACTACCACCACCAGTGATATTTGTATGAGACAGCAACTGCTCCTTCTGCTTGTGTAAAAGTGCCTTACAGAGAGAAGCCTAATCACGTTCCTCTGGGCTCAGATCACGTACCAAACTTTCAAATCGAATTTATTTTTTGGTGCCCAAGGCAAAAAACAGGAAAAGTGGAGTCTCCTTTCGAGACGTTGTTGTTGTCGCCATCGTCATCATCATCAACATTGTCGTCTCCCTTTACGTCCTATCCTTCCTTTACGTCCTATCCTTCGTGATGATCGTTTACTTTTTTTTTTGCAAAGCTCACTGCCATACACACCTTCTCAATTGTAATGGCAGAGTTACTGCCATCGGCATAAGCATCAATATCGTCCAATGTCCTTATTTGGTGGCATCCTAATACCTTGCGTGGCTTCTTCTCTTCGACGATGCGAAAATTTGCACGACTTACTCAGTATTAGTAGCACTTATTCCGAATTCTGCAAGGGCCACGTTTATTTTTACTTTATCTTCAGCATCCTACCAAGAACCATTCTACCATATTCCAATTTTTTTGTTGTTGCTTGGTTTTTTTTTTTTTTTTTCTTCCCCAAAAACTCCTAGTTTATATTTTCTGATTCTGATTTTAAGCTTTTTGCTCGAGGGCTTTTGTCTTCGAAATAGTCTTTCCGAGAACGTTCTCTAGGGCGCAGTAATGATGAAGCAATTTTGTCCTTTTATTTATTTTTTGCCATTTTATTTTATTTTCTTTAAAAAGTATTTAAAGTAAATAAAAGATATATAAAATGATTCAAGATAGAATTGAGCCCAGCAACATGATACGTACAAGTTTTTGGTGAATTTTTTTGTTTTATTTAAAATGTCATTTTTATTATGGAATTTATTTATTGTATTATCGACTAAAGATAACTCAATTTGAAGAGGAGAAATTGGATTATTTTTTCTTTTGCAGACAATATTTTTTTTTTTCGTATCGTATATGATAATCGTATAAAAATTTTATAGCAAAAAAAAAACATTTTTAATATAAAAAAATCTCTTTTAAATTTGTACTTGAAAAATTTTCTTGGCATTTCTTGTTTGCAATTTTCAAAATTCTGTTCATAAATTCTAGTTGAAAAATTAAAAAGTTTTATTTAAACTTATAGAAAAACTAATGAAAACATGTTAATTTACTTAATATTGACTAGAAAATTTTATGAAAAAAAAATTATTTAAAAAAATAATCTATCAAAAGTGACCGGATTAAAACTCAAAATGTACGAAAAAATCAACAAAAAATTATCTCAAAGAAGTCTCGTTGCAAAAAAATTAAATAATGACAAGTTTATGCAATTGATAAAAATAAAAATTTTATTTAAAACAATTTGACTTTCCAACGCATATTTTTGCCTAACCCAATATTTCTATCGAGAAGAAATTTTTTTCCAAAAATAAAGAAAATGCAAATAGATAATATTTTTTTGTTTATTATTAAATAATTTAAAATTTAAGCAGACAGTTTTCCACAAGTCCTAATCTGCTTATTAAATTTTTCAAAATACTTGATCCCAAAATCGAGCAAGACGCATTCTTGAAAAATCAATAAAAATAAATTATTATGAAATATTAGTAAAAGCAAGTAAAACCTTTATCAAAACTGTCACTGTCTTAGGCGACTATCCATCAAAAAGAGTGAAGTTAATAGAGTCAGACATCGACTTGAACCCAGGTGTCCAAAATAAAAAATGCACAAAAAATCCACTCTTTCAACACCAATCTACATATATTCTTATACCATAATGTTTTTATTATGATAAATATTAAAAGTCTTGTACTATTATTTTCGCTTTCATGTCATATTTATGTATTTATCTTTCGTATCTCCGAATCATCTATTATTTTATAAGAAATTTTTGCTAGTCTCTAGCATAGTTTGTACACTGTCTTATGAACTAAACTTTTCGACTAGAGTACATAAATAGCTGACAAAGAATAATTCATAAATTTTTTTGTTGTTGTTGTTGCAAATATAAGGACTTGGAAATTTATTTTCGAAGAAATCCATCTTTTTGGATTAGAATTATCATCATTGGCAACAAACTATATTCTTGTATGTACAGACGTAAGTGTATACAGAGTATGGCGAGTATTGTAGCTTTTTGCTTGACTTTTCTTATATATTCATCCTCAATCGTCGTTATAGCTAGTGGCGTATACAATAATCGTTATAATATATTTGACACATGAAAAATGACGTATTTCGTGATGTACGAATGCCAGGGAAGAGACAGTTTCGTTAGAGTAGCAGGCAAAATAGAAAATGTCGCGTACGAACGCATAAGATAACCGAGATGGATCCAAAGAAGCTAGGATCTCTTATCCTGTGGCTTATCAAATATTCTATGCCATGCTCCCCTTTGACGAGTACAAAAAGAAGAATAAGTAAAAAAAACCCAGATAGATGATGACGAGAGCAACGACAGATGAATGGGGATATGATAAAATTAGAAATTTCAACCACGTCCTTATTGATGTTGGCTAAGAGAGTTAGTCTGCCAGTATAACGAATACTAGAAAATTTCTCCTACTATTGACACTAACTAAAATTGCTCTATGGCCACATTTATTTCGGATTCAATTCATATCATATAAAGACGAGAATATCTTAAAGGTTAACAAATTTTTAACATATTTTTTCTCATGTACCAAAAAATCGATTTTTCTTTATTTTTACAAAAGTCTACTATGAGCAAAAAACTTTCTATCAAAAAAAAAATTTTATTCATTTCTTTTTTAGCCTCGTTAACTTTTCTTTAGTTTTTTTTTTTGTTGATAATTTATCTTTAATTTTCACTATTTTTTATCTTTTCTTCTTCTTTTCCTCTCATGGAGAAATTACCATCTTTGGGGGTCTCCACTACCCCCTAAACGATTCTGCCATGCCTTTTCTTCTTTTTATGGAGGTGGGTACGGGAGCACATCTCAGCAAAAAAATTTGGACTGCTCCGCAATCTTCCCATAAAGCTAAAGACAAGTATGCCTAGCTGAATCATATGCTCTCTGAGTATAGCCGTCACATAGAACTCAACAAACAACAAAAATTAATTACAGAGAATTTTTGATAAATTTAAAAGAAAAGAACATTATTGAGAAAAGTTATCAGAAAAAAGAAAAAACGGATAACACATATTACCTTACAAAAAAAAAAAAAGTTACCATTTAACTGAACACAAATCACTCCAACTTTCCAAAACTTCCATTTTTTATTTATTTTATTTTTAATCCTAGCAACGGGGTTTTCACGTATAAATTTCGAAAAATTCACTTAGTCCTGTCAGCATATGTCGCAGAAGGATTATTTCTTTTTAGGTTTTGTTTGTTCTGAATTTCTTTGTAATGTTCGGTTTTTTTAAGATTTTGTCACCACATTCGAAAATCTGAAAATTATTGTTGTTACTTGATGCTATTGAAAAATTTATGGTTAAAGTTTTTGTCAACAATCGTCCTTTTTGGTATTATTTTTTTCATATAGTTTTGTTAAAAGAAAGTCTTAAACTTATAATAAAAGAAATTTAAAACTTAAGCTTTTGAAAAGATTTCAATAACAACTGAATTGATTTATTGGTACGGTTAACGCTCAAATGGTTCTACGTTTATCGTATTTTTGATTTTAAATTTATTTATTAATTGATATTTTTGCCCCAAAAAAAAACGTATCAGGTGTATAAGCTTAAATCCGCTGTTTGGTCATAGCTGGCATGAGTGAGCGTATTAAGCTACCATCGGCACGCCATACTTTTTTTTATGAGTTTGACAGCTGCCAAACATTAATTATCAGAAATTTCGTACAACAACATACATTTTTCCTTTGGTCATCATGTCTAGTTTTGTGCCAGAAAAAGAGCATATGCGGGAAGCTCTGCTTTTCTGCTTCAATTTGAAGAAAGCGGCTGCCGAATCGCATCGAATGCTTATGGAGGCCTATGGTGACAGTAGGTCTAGTAAGGTTGAGGACCATCAATTGCAAGCTCTTTTGGACGCAGGCAATACCCAATCGGAAAAAATGTTCACGGAGCAATTGGGTGTTACTCAACCAGCTATTTCCATGGGGAAGATTTGAAAGATCGGAAAATGGGTGCATGCCATGGAGAAGATTGAAAAGATCGGAAAATGGGTGCCGCATGAATTGAACGATAGGCAGATGGAGCGACGCCAAAACACATGCGAAATCTTGCTCGCCAGACAAAAAAGAAATTCGTTCCTACATCGAATTGTGACAGGCGATGAAAAGTGGATATATTTCGAGAATCCTAAACGCAAGAAATCGTGGGTTGATCCCGGCCAACCATTAACATCTTCCCCAAGACCAAATCGCTTCGGACGGAAGACAATGCTGTGCGTTTGGTGGGATCATCAGGGTATCGTCTACTATGAGATATTGAAACCTGGTGAAATTGTCAATGCCCACTGCTACCACCAACAACTGATCAATTTGCACTGTGCTTTGCGTGAAAAAAGGACGGATTATCAACCAAGACATGACAAGCTGATTTTCCTCCGCGAAAACGCACCCTCGCACACATCAAAATTGATCCGAAACTTCTTGGAGACACTCAACTGGAAGGTGCTACCCCACCCCGCTTATTCCCCAGACCAGTCCCTTCCAAATATCGCCCGTTTTCATCGATGGGCTACGCGCTCGCTGAGCAGCACTTTGATTCTTACAGCTTGATGAGTGGTTTGCCTCGAAAGAGAAGGAATTTTTTTGGCGTGATATCCACAAATTGCCCAAGAGATGGGAAAAATGTGTAGCTATCGGGGGCAAGTACTTTGAATAAATTTGTTTTTGCTTTCTATGAAAAAAAACATGCGTTTTTTTAAATAAAAAACAGCGGATTTAAGCTTATGCACGTGGTAAGATTTTTAAATAAAATTTGTCAAAAGTAAAGAAGAAAAGATGCAATAGCATTTAAAGAAGGTATAATTAGAAATTTTATAATAAATAATTTATAATATTTCAAAAAGGATAAAAATTGAATCGTTTAAGAAAAATTATTTTCAATTTAAATAGTTTTTACAAGATAAAAATTCATAAATGAAAATAATTTATTTTTAATAATACTTATAATCTTAGATCACAAAAATGGATTGTGAAGAAGCCATTGTATCCCCGAAAAAAGACTGTATGGTGTATGTTTTAGTCTGGAAGTGTCATTGGCGCATATTTCTTTGAAAATTAGAAAGGAGACACACTGTCTTGAGCGCTCTTGCAAACAATTTTTTATGGGGTTTTAATAAAGTAGTGCCACAAGCCATATACACACGACAAATTTTATTGCTTAGTGAGCAAAAAGCTGCCGAGATGCATAATTTTGAGATATGATGATGTAAAATTGGCATCGAAGATTTACGCAGACAATTTGAAAAAAAAACCACCTGTCAAGTAATCTCCCGAAATAAGCGAAATCAACCCTCAAAAATTACATAAAAATGTTTCAGTCCTTTAAGAAGTCTTGTGGTAGCCATTTAAATAATATCATATCGTATGCATAATGGCAAAGTAAACGCAATATGCCGAATATAAAAAGGATTATTTATAATTTTTCGAAAGATTCAGAATTGTAAAGTTTTGGATTCGCCAGAAATCGGAATCCGTAGTTTAATGTCCAAATTTCGAGTCCGTACGTCACGTTCCCAGGTCCATTTTGAAATGCATATAGGCTGGCATTTCAAGCACACTTGATGAATCTTGCCAATATTGTATTTTGGAATAGGGGTTATTTCATTGTATGCCTCCTATACTGAACAATAAAGGAGATGTCAAATCTAAAAGCTCCAGAATTGAAAACGTTCTATTCACTAAGAAATTCTGAATAAAGAAGCATTCGTTTAAATTATGAGAGATTGTAATTTACACACCACCACATTCGAAGTAATTTCCTTTCAAAGAATTTTGGAATGGCGGTCGTGAAGACTGGGAAAAGTGCCTTCTACGCCATCTGATCAGTCCACTCATTACCAAGGATATCAGTTAAAAACCGATATCCTTGGTAATGAGGACCCGGTTTTTAACTATTAAACATAGTTAAAAACCGGGTCAACTGATGATCCGCGAATGGTCTACAAGACTGCGAGACTATCAGAATAAAAATTGGCAAATTCCTTTGTGATACGCTCACATGTTTTTGTATGAAAAAGGGATATCTGTGGTTTACCAGCCAAACATTTAAAACCAGTTTTTTTTCGACAAAAAGTTTGTAACATGCAAAGGACTATCACCTATAATCTGTCCAAGTTAAGGACATTACATTGATGTATAAAAACGATATAAAATTATTGAAAATAAAAACAGTTTCATTAATTTTCTGCTATTTCTCGTACAATAAGATCAACATGTTGCAGCAACATTTTAGAAGAAAGAATTGATTTAACATGTTGCAGCAACATTTTAGAAGAAAGTGTTTACCAAGAAACTTGTGATGTGCTCAGAGTAGCGCTGCAAAATTAATCCCTTCTATTGAAAATAATTTAAAAAATTTACCACAAAACTTAGATATTTTCAAATAAGGACTAAAGCCATGAGAGATATTTGTTTCTTTATGAGAGATTGACAATTTTTATACAACTATCTATTGCGGAACTATCCGGAAAAAGAACACTCTCACTGCCACCACTTAAGGACAAAGACGGTCAAGCTCTCTCCACAGATGAAGAACAACCCGACCGCTGGAAGGAATTCTTCTCAGAATCCCTTCCAGTAGCTACAGAATTCCATCCTCCTCCTCCAGTGATACGCAGATACCTACGAAGATCCATCCCAACAACACCGCCTACGATTATGGAGATCATAACAGCAGTCAACACGCTTAAGAACAGCAAAGCACCCGGACCTGCTAACCTGGCCCCAAAGGTTCTGAAGTGTGACCCGCCACTCCTGGCCTCGCTGTTGCATCCTATAATCGCAGAAGCCTGGACACAATGCCACTTCCCGGACAGCTGGAAAGAAGGAGTAATTATCACCATCCCGAAGAAAGGTGACCTTGGCGATTGCAAAAACTGGAGGGGAATCACTCTGCTGAACACCATCCAGAAACTAATCGCTTCAATCATCCTGACTCGCATCACTCCAACAGTGGAAAGTGCCCTTCGCAACGAGCAGTCTGCCTTTAGACCAAACCGCTTCTGTGTTGATCACATCAACAGCCTAAGAATGATCATTGAACAGTCGAACGAATGAAACAGCCCGCTCTATCTTCTCTTCGTTGACTTCGAAAGAGCCTTCGACATGATTTCTCGCGACGCCATCTGGAGTGGTCTGGCTGAACTAGGCATCCCACAGGCCATCATCGATCTCATCCGAGAACTATACCGTGAGGCCCCGTGTAGAGTGCGCTTCAAGGGACGAAACCGCGATCCATTCAACATCTCGAGAGGAGTCAGGCAGGGTTGCGTAATCTCGCCTATCCTCTTCATAATTTCCCTAGACCTAGTCCTTCAACGTACTAACAACACAGCCAGCAACGGTATCCAGTGGACACTGCGTGAGAAGCTCCACGACATGGACTACGCCGACGACATATGCCTCATATCCCACACCTTCAACGACATTCAGGAGAAACTGAATGCTCTTGCCTCCAACGCCGAAGAAGTGGGGATGAGAATCAACATCAAGAAGACCAAATTGATGCATATTGGCGCCACCTGCGAGAGGCCCTTGATGCTACACGGTACCCAAGTTGAAGATGTCGAAAAGTTCTGTTACCTTGGCAGCATGCTCAGCAAGGATAGTGGAACTAAAACAGATATCCAAACGCGCATCAACAAGGCGCGACCAGCGTACAACTCACTTGGGAATGTGTGGCGTTCCAACCACCTCTCCATAGCACTCAAACTTCGAATATTCTGTTCAAACGTCAAGCCAGTCCTGCTGTACGGCTGCGAAACATGGAAAGTAACCGACAGAACGACTCGTAAGCCTCAAACATTTATGAACAGATGCTTGAGGCGTATAAGCAAGATCTTCTGGCCGAACTGGATAACGAACGATGAGCTGCTTCTTCTCACGAAGCAAATACCCCTGCTAGCTGACATCAAACGCAGGAAATGGAGTTGGATTGGCCACACCTTGCGAAAACCACCTACGGACATAGCAAGGATGGAACCCACAGGGCAATCGCAGCAGACGACGACCAAGGACCACTTGGAGAAGATCAGTCGAGCGCGAACACCAACAAGTTGGCAACTCATGGTCGGAAGTGGAAAGGCTAGCCCAAGACAGAAGCAGATGGAGACAGTTCACAGAGTCTCTAGTGCCGCTATATGATCCATAGGAGCGACTGTGTCTCATCTCTATGTGTATGAAATGTATATATGTGTTATGTAAAAATTGTACAATAACGTAAAAATGAAAAACCTGTCAAATAAATTTAAAAAAATCTATTGCGTAAAAATATTCATTTTTTTTTGAATTCAAATTAAATTTTTTTTGGTTTTTCTATAAAAATATATTACACTAAAAACAAAATAAACTTTTACATAGTTTTAAAAAGAAGAATAATAAAAATCTATGCGAGCTGATTTCCTTGCTACAGGTATACTCAGAGTCATTGGTATTATGAAACTTTTTTATAAATACAAGTTAATAGTTATCGAAAGGTAAAAACGTAGAATATCCATTGGATGGTACACAATTTAAATAACAGCCCATCGACCATCTATCAGTCTATCTGTCTGCGTAGTAATTTATGATTTGTCCCTTTTTGTACTTGAAAGTCGTCGTCTGCTTACTGTCTAGTACGAATGTTTATTAGCATGCATACTGCAAAAGTGAAGAAGCATTCAAAGAATACCTACATTAGGAAGGGATTTATGGATTGTCATTCATTTATTGCATTTACAATACACAAAACACTGGCCACTCTAAAGAAACGATTCGCAAATATGGAGTAAAGTAAAGGATACTGCAAAATATCAATAAAAGCCTAGTCATATTAAATGGAGCTACTGCACCCAATTCAGTTATAGGGAGAATGTTCACAATGAAAAAGGACCTTCAAAAATAAAGGACTAAGAAGAAATACGAATAGAGTATGGGGAGGAGACATCATAGCAAAAGTTTGTAGTTCTTTTGTGCAATAATAAATAAAACAATTTGAAGACATAAGTTAAGAGTTGCCTTGATAGTTTCGTATCCATAAATTTACTTGCAAACAAAAGCTCGTTCAAGTACGTATTCAACTGAGCAAAAGTGCCCTTATGGCCATTATCCTAGCATAGAAAGACCAGACTACCAATTCAACTACTAGCCAAGTATTCAAATATATTCACTAAAAGCTCATAATGTCCTAGAAGAATATTCCAACGTTTGTCTAGTGAAAATTGTACAACCACAAAAAAAAACATGCTAAGTTACATATTTCCGGTTCTTCTCCAAAGTGTTTTTCAATCCAACATTTACCAGTAATAATGATAAGATATTCAAATTTATAAGAACTATCGAAATAGTAAAATACGAAATTTTCATAGTCTCACTTGTAGAAATACTTTAAAAAGTTCTGTTCCCTGAACTGAATTTGAGTTTTTGTTCGTCTTTGGGCCGAAGGATTAGTAGTAATAAAAAACCATCCTTAAGGAAAACTATTTTTAAATAGTAAGCTTTAAAATCGTTAGAACTACTTGCAGTGAAGCAGGAAGAATTGAGGATGGGTTGAAGGTATAGTCTATTTACTTACATTAAATATTCAGGAGAATGTATTACAAACGTTTCTGAATTTACGGTTACGTATGTGTGAAAGTGAATACCTTAGAGAAATTTGATCCCGCAGTATTATGGTTTTTCCATATGAAAATACTGCACAAAATATACAAAAGACGGAAGATCATGCTAGATTGTCGTTTATTTATGGTCTAGAAAACAACGAAGACGAATTCTAACCTAGTCAACGCTTCCTAGCACAACAAACTTCGGTTCTTGCGAAAATTTCAATATCCGCACCGGAATTTCATTGACTCTACTCTAAATGCTTGCAATATTAACAAAATCCTATTGAAAAGAGAATAATTCAAAAGGTAGGATTAGTACCAGGGGGTCATGTTATTTAATGCATGACTTCTGGAATGGTGAATTTCAGGTTGCAATACAGTAGAGTGGAAGCCTTTCTATATAAAATTTGTTATTGTAGGAAATTGTCACAACTTAACACTGCTTCAACACAAATTGTTGGAGCGCATTCTGAATCCTTGGGCAGCAAAATTTAAATAATATCCAGTATCAAAAAATGAGTTCGTTTTTATAAAATGACAGTATTCTTTTGAAAATAAAATATATTAATCAATTAGGAAAATTAAACATAAATAATTTTTACTGAAAAATGTTTACTGGCAAATTGTTCCTGCAAATTTTTGCTGACGAATTTTTACCGACAAATATTTACTGACAATTTTTTACTGACAAATTTTTGCTGACAAATTTTTGCTGACAAATTTTCCCTGACGAATTTTTACTGAAAATTTCTTACTGAGAAAGTTTCCAGTGACAAATTTTTACTGAAAAATTTTTACTGGAAAATTTTTACTGCAAATCTCGATTGAAAATTTTTACTGACGAAGTTTTAATAATGAATTTTTACCGACAAATTTTACTGACAAATTTTAACTGTAAATTCTTGCTGACAAATTTTTACTAAAAATTCTTACTTAAAACTGTTACTGACAAATTTCTACTGACAAATTTTTACTAACAAATTTTTACTGACAAATTTTAACTGAAAATTGTTTCCTTAAAATTTTTACTGACAAATTTTTGCTGACAAATTTGTACCCACAAATTTTTACTGACAATTTTTTACCTGACAAATTTTTACTGCAAAATGTTTACTGACAAATTTTTACTGACACATTTTTACTTGAAAATTTTTACGGTAAATCTCGACTGAACATTTTTACTGACGTATTTTTATTAATGAATTTTTACCGACAAATTTTTACTGACAAATTTTAACTGTAAATTCTTGCTGACAAATTTTTACTAAATATTCTTACATAAAATTGTTACTGAAAAATTTTTACTGAAAAATTTTTACTGAAAAATTTTTAATAAAAAATTTTAACTGAAAAATTGTTCCTAAACATTTTTAATGATAAATTTTTGCTGGCAAATTTTGACTGAGAAAACTTTACTGACAAATTTTGACTGAGAAATTTTTACTGAAAATTTTTGCTTACAAATTTTTACCGATAAATGTTTACTGAAAAGTTTTTACTGAAAAATTATTCCTAAAAATTTTTACTGACAAATTTTTACTAAAATATTTTAATGAGAAATTTTTACTGGCAATTTTTCTAACAAATTATTGCTGAAAATTTTTATTAAAAAATTATTACTGACAAATTTTGACTTAATTTATTTTACATAAAAACGTTTTGCTATAATATTTCGTGCAAGTATTAAAAATATTTAAAAAAAGGATCCCCGCCAAGTTGTACACAAATTGTTATTTTTATCTTTTAAATATAAGTTTTACAGAATATTACTTCTATTATATTTGCATTTTTTATATAGTTTAATTTTTTTCTCATAGAAAGCACATATTGAATCTATAAAATTATTCCAAATAAATACATAAATGTACTCTTTTTGCTTAGTCGAAAATATCGTCTCTAATAACGTTATCATTTTATAAGAAAAAATTATGTACTCACACTGCCATTACCAAAATGCATTGATTTTATCATAAATTTTATTACCAAATATCATGAATATTCGTTCATTTTCTTCATCAAATCGAAACATCAAATTTCATATCGCATAAATTTCCGATCGTAAAAAAATGAAATTATTTCTGATTTTCCCCATCAAAAATATACTAAAAACAATATACACACATCTTTACTCAAAATGGAAAACAGGAATCCTTTTAAATTTATGCCTAGGACATGAAGCTTTTTTCTCTATTCAAAAACAGAAAGAAATTCCTTGTACTCTCTATCATTGGTAATTCCATAAATTTCATATTTCAAAATTTATTCAGTTGTAAAATAGCCTATAAAATTTATGGCTATCAGATTTTAATGAAAAATTATAAAAATTGTCCCTTTTTCCATACGAATTTGTTATCATTTTACCAATTATTGATATTACGAACTTTTCGTGTTATTGGTACTCTTTTTTTTGAATATGGCAAATTGATAAGCAATTTTATTTAATTTTATTAGAGAAATTATAGCAAAAATACTCAGTCTTCATTTTTCTGATTGAAATTGATTACATTCTTTAATAATAGGGAATTATTTATGTCGATGAGTTTAAATTAGTTCTTCAATATTACTAAAAATTTGTATAGAAAAGTTTACTTAAATTATTATTATTTTTTTTTATACTAAAATAAAAATTAATTTTTCACTAAACTTTTGAAATATTGTTACACAAAATGTTTTTTAATATCCTTTCAGAAATTTTTGATTATTATTTTTTCCTTATATATAATAAAGTTTCTATACAAATTAAAATTTAAAAAGCTTTAATATTAAAATTTATCCAGACTTAAAGTGGCACGTGAGAAAATTCGCATGATTTCCATTTTATAAATTCGCTGTCAATAAACTTTAATAAAATTATAGCGATTTTGAGATAATTTTTATTATATTTTTTAATTGCAGATAGCATGTTTCTTAGTTAATGCTTGTTTAATATATTTTTTTTATTAGTTAAAGCTAATAAAAATAAGTCGCCAGTTGAATATAGCCAAGACAGGGGGAAAACTTATCGTATTTTATGAATTGGCTACATTGTTTACACTTAATTTACTGAAAATACAACATTCAGTTAAATTTTCATATTTCCTTATAAAAATTTTCTATTTACTACATTTTAAAAATGGATAGATTTAAGTGCATGTACTGTAAAAAATGGGTAGGAATAAAAAACATGCGAGGTTGTATGGTGTTTAATATCAAGTCGTATGCTACCAGACTTTATGAATGACTACACGAATGAATAATAAAATTAACTAATTACAGTTTTATTGTAGAAGAAAATAGTAACATGCAAACTTTTATTCTATGCTTTAATTTGTATAAGTCTTTCTTTAATAATATTAATAATAAATAACAACCTAGAGTTTTTCATCTCTTACTAAACGAAATAAAAACTTATTAGGTTTTGTAGGAAAAGTAGAAAATCGTATATTAAATTTTTAGCAGAAACATTTAGTCGATATTTTTAGCCCAAAAGTTTAAACAAAATTATACTGAAAATTTCGACTGAAAATTTCGTAACAGAAAAATGTTCACTGAATATAAAGAAAAATAACAATATTTTTAACCCGAGAAAATAGCTATTTTCCAACAAATTTACTGATAAGCAGTGTATTAAAGTTTAAAAAACCACACTTTTTCCTTATAGCAAAAAAAAAATGAAAATTTGGTCAAAAATACTGAAACATATTCAATATTTTATTAAGCAAATAAAAAATAAAGAAAAATAAAATTAATTAAAAAACTGTAAATGTTCCTCACCAAAAAATACTGCCGCAATATTTTCAAAAAACTTTTCCACCAAAGAAAATGGCCCACTTTTCACTCAACTTTGAAGGTATTTTTGACAAAATTACAGTTGATAACAAAAGGTAAATAAATTTCCATTGAAAAATTCATTAATAATACTATATTTCTATTGATATGCAAGAAAATTATGAAAAGGAAATTGCCAAAAATTACCTACCTGCATATATGCACCTCGATATTATCACTAGAAAAACCGGAAGAGAACTGATTGGGAAGAGTTGATCGGAGTCGGAACAAGAACTGTGGATTCTGCTGAGAGTACACTTACGTTTGACCATCTTTGGGCACTTGATTCTACGATAATTTCGGTTCTCCATAATAGTTGGCAATAATTGGGAATACATTTTACCTTTAAATCAAAAATAAACTTTTTCCGGTAATTAAAACTGTCACAATCGATAGTCATTAACGAAGCTGATTTGTGAAACTTAAGTTATTTAAGGGGCTTAGGTTATTATTTCCCATTGAAAATTTTTACTCTGATAAATTTGTTAACATTTTCCAAATGGAAATTTTTACCATTTGTTTATTGCAAATTTCATCACTAAAAATTTTTTCACCTAAATTTTTTCTTCCCACTGAAAATTTTTCCACTGAAAATTTTTCTACTAAAATATTTCTACTGATAACCTTTTTACTGAAAATTTTTCTAATGAAAGTGTTTCTATTGAATTTTTCTACTCAATATGCTTGTACTGACAACTTTTCTACTGTACACTTTTTTACTAAAAAAATTTATATTATACATTTTTCTACTATAATTTTTCCATTGAACATTTTTCCACAAAAAGTTTGGGTAATGCAATTTTTTCTAATAAAAGTTTTTGTACTGAAAATTTTTCTACTGAAAATATTTTACGACCGAATATTATTACTCTGACAAATTTGTTAACAATTTTTCCAATGAAAATTTTTATCAATTGTACATTAAAAATTTCATCACTAAAAATTTAGAAAATGAACATTTTTCAACCTGAAATTTTTACACTACAATTTTTCCTTTCCTCTGAAAATTTTTTTACTAAAATTTTTATACGGAAAATTTTTTTCTGAAAATTTTTCAACTGAAAATCTTCCAACTGAAAATTTTTCTAGTCAAAATTTTTGTACTGACAACTTTTCTACTGTAAATTTTTCCACTAAAATTTTTTGTGTTTGTTTCTGAATTAAAAATTTTCTTACGGACAATTTTTGCTTTTAAAATGTTTCTCCTAAAAAATTTTCTACTAAAATTTTTCCATTGAACATTTTTCCACTAAAAGTTTGGTAATGCAATTTTTTCTAATGAAAGTTTTTGTACTGAAAATATTTTACAACCGAAAATTATTACTCTGACAAATTTGTTAATAATTTTTCCAATGAAAATTTTTACCAAATGTGCATTAAAAATTTCATCACTAAAAAGTTTTTAATGAACATTTTTTCACTACAATTTTTCCTTTCCTCTGAAAATTTTTTTAATAAAATTTTTATACGGAAAATTTTTGACTGAAAATTTTTCTACTTAGCATTTTTTCCTAAAAAATTTTCAAATGAAAATTTTCCTACTGAAAATGTTTTTACATAAAAATTTTCTTTTAAAAATTGTTCTAATATATAAAAATTTTTCTATTCAAAATTTTCCCATTGAGTTTCTACTGACAAATTTTTGGTTAATAAAAATCTCCAACAAAAAATTTCTGTACTAAAAACTTCTTGAAACTAAAAATTGGTGTGATGAAAATTTGTATATTGACTTTCTTTCAAAAATTATTCCACCAGAAATTTTTTTACTGAAATTTTCCCAACAAAAATTAACTGGTCTCAAAGTTTTTTTCAAGAAAATATTTAAATTGAAATTTTTCTAATGAATATTTGTCATTTGGCAATTCATTAAATCAGAAATTTTTCTTTTTAAATTTCCCCTACATAAGAAAATTAATACTTTTATTCATAAAACGAAAAATTAATATATTGTAAAAACTTTAATTTTCACATTTGAAATTCGGAATTAAATCAATTTATTTTATTTCTATAAAATTTCTTCCAACGTTTCTTGAAATATTCCAGTTTGATTAATTCTACACAAAAAAAAAAGATGAAATAATAGAGTTTCCGTAAAATGAATTTTATGCTCAGTAGAAAGAGGATTAAATGAAAATTTTGCTATAGAAAAGATGGCATTTTAAATTTTATGGAAACGCTCGTTTATTTATCCTTTTGTGTATTTGGGTTTCGTGCAAAAATGTGCAAATTTTTTCTGGCTAAATACTAAATAACAGCTCCTTTTTATTGTTTGGTATATTCTTATTTTTGCAAGAACAATTTCATATTTTTATGTTTGTACATTTCTAAATTTTAAGGTGCGTTGAAATTTTTTATTGTCCCATCATTTTTGTGCCCTGTTGCAAACAAAAAAAAAAAAAATAAGTCAAAGAAGAAAGGATATCCAACTAACCACGTTCATCGAAATGAATGCAAAATTCAACCCCAGATGGGTATAGGGGCTGACATTTATTAAATTAACGAATGAATGTACGTGTAAAAGTGTCTGACATTTCCTTCAACCCGGTGATGAATAATAAAAATTTTGCCATAAATACCAGGTCGGACAGACAGGCAGACAGACAGAGAAAGAGAGAATGGTGGACCTGACTTTGTAATATGATATTGGGCGGATGCGGAACCGAAGTGATAATGAAAACGCAAAATGATTTTGTGTATTTTAATATCATGTTGTCGTCGATGTCAGCGGATAATATTTCGCTGGCTGCACATAGTCCATGGTGACGTGCTAGCTTTTAAATAAGCGAATAAATTAAAATTCATTATAGTTTTTTTTTAAGGGATCTTAAAAATATATTTTATTACATTTTAGATACGTATTCGTTTATTAGATATTTAAATGCTTGTGGTTTCCTTAGACATGTGCGAACGTTATGAATAATGCCAATTTTAGAACCGCAACATAATCAAATCATACAATCGTTGTTTCAGAAAAAATTTAATTAAATATTTTTAATGATGAGTAGAAGTTTAACCATCCTTTCCAATGTAAGATAATAAATGAAATGGTTTTTTTTTAAACTGACAAAAGAAATGTTATTAAATGAGTCATCTAATAAAAAGGAACGATTTTGGATTACAAACGCTTTAAATTTTTAGAAAATACAATAAGCCAATTAAAAGTAAATCAATTTGAACAAATTTTCTGTAAAAATTTTTTTTTTTTTAATTTTCAGTACAAAAATTGAGAAGAATAAATATTTTGAGTTGAAAAATTTTTGGTAGAAAAGTTGTCAGCACAAATATTTTCAATGGCATAATTTTTAGTGTCAAAATATTCAGTGAAAAAATTTTAGAAAAAATATTTTCAGTACAAAAATCTTCAGTACATAAATTTTTAGTTGAAAAATTTTCAGTACAAAAATCTCCAGTAGAAAATTCTCCAGTATAGAAATTTTCAGTAGAAAATTTTCTTATTAAAAAACTTTCAGTACAAAAATATTTAGTAAAAAAATGTTTAGTAGAAAAATTTTCAGTAGAAAGTGTTTAATAGAAAAATTTTTAGCAGAAATATTTTCTGTAGAAACATTTTTAGTAAAAAATGTTCATTAAAAAAATATTCAGTAGAAAAATGTTAAGTAGAAAAATTTTCAGTAGAAAGTTTTCAATAGAAAAATTTTTAGCAGAAATATTTTCGGTAGAAACATTTTTAGTAAAAAATGTTCAGTAAAAATATAATCAGTAGACAAATGTTTGGTAGAAAAATTTTCAGTAGAAAGTTTTTAATAGAAAAATTTTTAGCAGAAATATTTTCTGTAGAAACATTTTTAGTAAAAAATGTTCAGTAAAAAAATATTCAGTAAAAAAATGTTTAGTAGAAAAATTTTCAGTAGAAAGTTTTTAATAGAAAAATTTTTAGCAGAAATATTTTCTGTAGAAACATTTTTAGTAAAAAATGTTGAGGAAAAAAATATTCAGTAGAGAAATGTTTAGTAGAAAAATTTTCAGTAGAAAGTTTTTAGTAGAAAAATTTTTAGCAGAAATATTTTTTGTAGAAACATTTTTTGTAAAAAATGTTCATTAAAAATATATTTAGTAGAGAAATGTTTAGTAGAAAAATTTTCAGTAGAAAGTTTTTAATAGAAAAATTTTTAGCAGAAATATTTTCTGTAGAAACATTTTTAGTAAAAAATCTTCAGTAAAAAAATATTCAGTAAAAAAATGTTTAGTAGAAAAATTTTCAGTAGAAAGTTTTTAATAGAAAAATTTTTAGCACAAATATTTTCGGTAGAAAAATTTTTAGTAAAAAATGTTCAGTAAAAATATAATCAGTAGAGAAATGTTTAGTAGAAAAATTTTCAGTAGAAAGTTTTTAGTAGAAAAATTTTTAGCAGAAATATTTTCTGTAGAAACATTTTTAGTAAAAAATCTTCAGTAAAAAAATATTCAGTAAAAAAATGTTTAGTAGAAAAATTTTCAGTAGAAAGTTTTTAATAGAAAAATTTTTAGCACAAATATTTTCGGTAGAAAAATTTTTAGTAAAAAATGTTCAGTAAAAATATAATCAGTAGAAAAATTTTTAGTGGAATAACTTTCAATAGGAGAATGGAAATAATTCCATCTTAATTATAAAAAAATTTTATTTAAGTAAATTTTTTAAGCTATAATTTAAGTCATTTTGTTTTCCAAATAAAACATTTTTTAACGGAATTAAATACAGCTTCTAAATATATTGTACTCTCCAAATATCGTTAAAAAGTAATCAATGAATTCCAAATTTTCAATTTTCATAGCGTTCCGTTGGAAACTTTTACATTAAGAGGGATTAGCGGCACATATATAAGAATTCTTAAAAGGGAGTTAAACTGAATAGCTCCTTAGTTCAGTTTTAAAATACAATATGTATAGTGGATGGGGTTGGTTAAATGATGTACGATCGCGTTTACACTTTTCCTGTACTTCGCATATAAATACTTATTCTTACAGTTCGGCAAACACCATATTTCAAGAATGGCAATGATATGACAAGACAAGAACAAGACAAGACGATCCTTCAAAATATTTCGGCAAGAGTTCATTACTTTCATATTATCCATCCGTCTTAGGGGACCCTTATTACTTGTTATACGAATAAAATACAAGTGAAAATGTTGTATGTTCATCATCATCGTGAATAATGCTTAAATGTCATGAAATTTTCGGTAGTTAATGTTTTACTGATTTGAAAAGTGTTTAAATATTGAAGATGCAAAATATAGCCAAGAAGAAAATCGGTTATTTGTGTGGTGCCTGTGGCATGGAATTTTATATATTTTGGATTAGTGAAAGTGGAAATTAAAGTAGCACTTAATAATGAAATTATTTTGAAGCAGTTCCAAGTGGTCGTTAAGCGCCATTCAGCAGTATTTTATTTATTTAGAATAAACACAAATATGAGCCCCTAGCCTATTTCCAAAATGAAAATTCATCTCACTTATTTCTTAAAACTAGATTTGACACAAAAAAGTTGACTACCAAAATTTTAATAACTTCTACGAATTATAAAATATAAAAAAATCATAATGTTAATAAAATATATTTTTTAATATTTTTCAGGGCGGCACAAAAATTAGCACAAAATACCGGCTCCGCAACGTCAAGGAGCCGATCGACTGATATGCCATCCTCAACTAGGAATGGTGGCTTTTGCGGAGCCCTCCAACGTGCGCCACCACCACTACCAGTCGGTTTAGCTCGACGACTTGCAAATAAAGAAAATTATGGCATTGGAAGGGTAAGTTCTTATTTATTTTTTTTATTTACAAAAACTGAAGAAAAATTTTACTAAAACTGTATATTTACTGGAAAGATTTTATGTTTTAAAGTTTTTGATGGCAAAAGTTATAACTGAGAAAATTATAGCTGAAAATATTTTTACTAACAAAATTTAAACTGAGAAAATTTTACTAAAAAATTTTTACTGTAAATTTTTAGTGGCAAATTTTTAATGAAACATTTTTACTGAAAAATTTTTACAGTCACAAATTTTTTTTTAATAAAATTATTTGCAAAAGTAATTACTTTCAAAAAGTTATGCGGGAAAATGTTAACTGAAAAAATTTTTACTGCAAATATTTTTACTAAAAGTATTTTAACTGGAAATATTTTTCGATATTATTTATTATTACTGGAAATATTTTTACTGACAAAATTTAAAAACAAAAACTTTGCTGACAGTTTTTATTGAAGAAATTTTATTAAATATTTTATTTTGGTGACAGTTTTTATTGTACAGGAAATTATTACTGACAAAATATTAACTTGAAAAATTTTAACTCACAATATTTGTGCTGAAAAATGTTTACTTTATCAATTTACTGACAAATGCTTTACTCAAAAATTTTTACTAAAATTTTTTACGACCAAAATTTTTACTGCAAAATTTTTATTGCCAAAATTTATACTCAACAGTTTTTAGTGAAAACTTTTTTTCTAATAATTTTTTGGTAATAAAACTTTTACTGAAAAGATTTTTACCAAAAAAAATTTTACTGCCAAAAATTTTACTGAGACAATTTTATTGAAAAATTTTACTGAAAATTTTTTACTGAAGGGATTTTGTCTGTTAAAGTTTTTAATGGCAAAAGTTATAACTGAGAAAATTATACCTGAAATTTTTTTACTGAAACTATTATAATTGACAAAATTTGAACTAAGAAAATTTTACTGACAAATTTTTACAAACAGAAATTTTTTTTCAGTAAATTATTTACAGGCTGACAAGTTTTAACTGAAGAAATTTTTACTGGAAATATTTTTCGAAATTATTTATTATTACTGGAAACATTTTTACTGCCAAAATTTAAAAATAAGAATTTTGCTGACAGTTTTTATTGAAGAAATTTTATTTTATTAAAATTTTTATTTTGTTGAAAGTTATCATTTTTATTGACAAAATTTTAACTGACAAAATTTATATTGAAAACATTTTACTTAAAAATTTTTACTGTAAATTTTTACTGAAAAGTATTTACTGAACAATTTTTACTGAAAAATATTTACTGACAAAAAGTTGACTCAAAAATGTTTACTGATATTTTTACTACCAAAATTTTTACTGGAAAATTTTTATTGCCAAATTTTATACTGAAAAGTTTTTAGTGAAAACTTTTTTGCTAACAAATTTTTGGTAACAGAAATTTTACAGAAAAGATTTTTACCAAAAAAAATTTTACTGCCAAAAATTTTACTGGGACAATTTTACTGAAAAATTTTAGTGTAAATTTTTACTGAACAATTTTTACTGAAAAATATTTACTGACAAAAAGTTTACTCAAAAATGTTTACAGAAATTTTTTCTACCAAAATTTTTACTGGAAAATTTTTACTGCCAAAATTTATACTTAAAAGTTTTAAGTGAATACTTTTTCCCAAAAAATTTTTGGTAACAACACTTTTACTAAAGAGTTTTTTACCAAAATTTGACTTCCAAAAATTTTACTGAGACAATTTTACTAAAAAATTTTACTGAAACTATTTTACTGACAGCAGTTTTACTGAATAAGATTTACTAACAAAAGTTTTGGTAAAAAATATTAGCCACAAAATATTTTCCGAAAAAAACGTTTGAGTTAAGAATTTTGTTTATTATATTAAAAATCATTCTACAAAAAAAAAAATTGTAATTATAAGTAAATTTTATGGAACAATTTAAATCTAAGAACTTTTAATTGTGGAATAATTTCTAATGAAAGATAGTTTTTTAAATATTTATACCGAAAAACAAAATATTTGGTGAGATAAATGTTTTTAGAAGTAATATTTCTACAGAATTAAAATATTTCCTTAAAGAAAATATTACTACAAGACTTAAAGGTTTAAAAAAGTGAGTATTGGTATTTTCGTAGTAATAGTATTACTGTTGTTGGAGCTTGTACAAGATTCCATTGACTAAATACGAAAATATCTAGAATCCCTTCTACCATTAGTCATTTTCAAACGTAATTATTATCACCAGAATGTTAGATGTCAGTTCTTTCTCTAATGTAGGATTCACGTATTCTCAAGTGAATTGCAATCCAATACATTATTCACCATATTCCTTAGTTAGATCACAGGGGAAATACTGCTTGAATGAAGTGACTTTTAGTACGTTGAGCTCAGGTACGAATTGCCATATTCTATCAGAGCCTAGCAAGAGACTTCATTTCTTCTAATGCAAACTTGACACAATTTTCGAACATACTCTAATATATTAAGATGGATATTTGCTCGTTTGATATTTTTTTTTTATGCAGTTCCGATTGGATAAAAGTATCGTATTTGTTTATTTAGGTTAAAGTAATGTTGCGTGTTTCGGACAATCATGCTGACGAAGAGACACCACATTTTATGGCAATCGATAAGAAAAAACGTCAAGTTACCTTAACAGATCCATCAACGAATGCGACAGTTGCGACGACATCACAAGAACGTGGACCGATGGTAGCTGCACCGAAAATGTTCGCTTTTGATGGATTATTTACAACAGACGATCAACAGGTAAACTTTGGATATTTTTAGATTATTTTAAAAGCTTTCATTTTATTTTCCATAATGTTTGAAATTTTCCGATTAACTAAAATGAAATTTTAATAAGGTTCTTCTTGGAGCAGCCTGCTTTTTTGTAGGCCTTTTTTTTTGCAATTAATCCTTTAATGTCAGGAAAGACACGACAATTATTTTTTTTTATAATAAAATCCTTTGTAGTCTTCATAAGAAAGCTCAATAATTTTCGAAATTTATAAAATCTCAGAAATATTTTTTTCTAAAATTAACTAACGAAACTTTTAAGAAAACTATTCAGATTATTTCTCAAAAATAATCAATTCAAAACTTTAAGTAAATTTTTAAACTAATAAATTTTTTAGTTGACAATATAATCAAATATTGTAAATATATTTTTTTTAAAGAAATTCTATGCTCAATAATCTTTAACTTGCATGCACATGAATTTGATGTTTCATCAAATATGCGGTATTCAATTTTCACTTTGGAAAGTAAAGTTTAATCGAATATTATTTGCAATCAAATTTTGATAAAACTTTAATTTTATAACATTAAATTAATCTTGCCATTATTTATGCATTAACTAAAATATAGTATAAATTGCTTTTCTTTATTATTTTTGTAAGAATTTATCCTTTTGAGGTAGTATTTGATTACTTTTTAGCACATTTGGGGTTATAATTCAGCCAATTTTAGACGTACGTGTATGTTAATTTTTTAATGCTTTAAAGTATAAAAATTGTATTTACAAATACAATTAATTATTTTTTTTTACACAAAAAAAATTTCAACGGCGTCAAATTGCCCAATTGACAGTGTCATATCACGACATGACGTTATTTGACGCTGTCAATTGGGCGATTTCTGTTGTGTGTCTTGTGGTGTTATTTTATAAAAGTAGCATACAGTCTATATAAGAATCTTTATGTCAGTTACCATACGGCCTGAAGAATCTTTATGTTAGTTACCATATGGACTGAAAAAATAGTCACTTATCATACGGCCATTGTGCTTAGAATTGACGAAAAGTATAAAGGTCTTGCCATTTTTATTTTCAAAGAACTGACACCTTCAGGCCAACGTGTATACCGGACAATCAATTTTCGTGAATACAAAAAAAAATATAGTTACTTGTGGGTTTTTAGAGCCTTATATATGATAGTTTTGCTTTTAGCGAGCCTCATGAGCTTCATCGCTAAACAAAAATCAGTAACCAAAACGTAATACGCGGCTAAGTCAGAACTATCACATTTTATGAAAGTTTTAACAATTAAAACGAATTGTTTGGTAGTTATTTGATTTTTATTATAAAATGGGAAGCTATATTAAAATTAAATATTATCTTCCAAACCACAAGCGCTCAACTTAAAAAAAATCTCTAAAAATGCAAATTAAAATTAATAGCTTTTAATTTAAAAAAAAACTTATACAAAAAATAATAAAAACATAACTTTAAAAAAAAATCTTTACCGTAAAAATTATATTTCTTTTAAAAAAATTATCATTAAAGATTGACGTATGCTCATCAGCCCTCTCAGATGTGATACCAGCAGTATTGGAAGGGTCTGATGGATGTCTTCTTACAATAGGCTATCCAAGTTCAGGTGAAATTTAAAAAAAAAATAATGTATTGTAAATAAAATATTCCGGAAATTTACAAAACCAAACTTTAAAAAAGATTTTCTATTTCAACCCGAAAAATTATTTTTACATTTTGGTTTTTATTTTTTGTAATAATTCAGGACAATCTCGAACAATGTTAGGATCTCTTAGTCCTCCGCATGAATTAGGTGCAATCCCATGTGCAATATCTTGGTTGTATAAGGGGATCAATGAGCGTCGACAAAAATCTGGGGCTAGATTTTCTGTTCGTGTAAGTGCATTGGGGGTGAGTGCAACGAAACCAGATTCAACATCAAAGGATCTTTTGGCAGCACATGCAACAGGTAAGTTTGTAAAAAAAATTTTTGGAATTTTCTCATAATTTATTTCCATAATGAATATTTGAAAAAAGTAAATGTTCTAAAATTTTTCTTGAAATATTTTTCCCAAAGAAAATAACATTTCGAATGAAAAAAAAAACCATTATTTTTTAATATTTTTTATCAAAAATATCTTCAATCTTATGAAATTCAAAATAATTTTTAATATGAATTTTAAGTGTAAGAAAACTTAAAATAAAAAACCGTTTCTTCAAATTGAAATTGATTATCTTAAATTTCCTTAAAATATTTTCTCACAGGAAATTCAAAAGGAATTTATGTTTTCTGCTCTATTCTAATTAGTCGTCATTTATCATTATTCTTATTATATCAGCGATGACTTATCCTTACCCTTGATAACCATGAAAAAATTAATTTTACAAATGACAGTAATGAAGTTGGAAGAAGACTAACAAGTTGAAAATTAATTCGAATTGAAGTAAAGTAATAATAGCATCGAGAAGCCGAACTTTGGAAGAAACATGTTTTTCGGTAAAGGGGGTGTCTATGAAAAATTACAATAAATGAAGTCAAGGAATAACTATTGTAGAATTTCAAGACTATTATCCTTGACCAAAGACAATACGCCATCATTCCAACGACGGTCGTTGTCGTCAACAAATCAATTTCCTTTCAAATGAAATTTATGGCTTCCTTGGCTTCAGTAAAAATGTTGATAGCTCAAAAACAATTCAAACAAAAATTTAGAAAAAAAAAACTACACGTAACAATTTTTCATAAAAGATACTTTCTTTTTTTTTCTCTTCTCTTTTCTGTAGAAAATTTATTTACTATGAAAAGTTCTCCCAACATGAACAGAAGAAAAAATCACTTTAAAAAATGAAAAAAAAAATTTAATGAAATATTACACAATATCTTAAACTTAATAATTCATTCTGTTAGTATCGTTAAAGTTTACCTGTGCTACTCCAGTGGATTCCCAGCGGTTGCAAAAGGACTGAACGATACTTGGCCATATAAATTAATTGCTTTGGACGAGCGAAGGACTCCAACTCGACAGTATATGGTGTGTCAGAAGAGAAATGAATTGTGCACACCCTTTGTTATTAAAGTGATTGCGCGATAATTAATTAAAGGTTGAATGTCAGTCAACTACCCCACTTACACCACCTAACGCAGATTGCAGATGGGTTAGAGAAAATACTAATAAAACATTGTATTATATCTGATTATTTATACGATATGTCCAACCCCTTCGAAGATTTCTTATTAATAATTATTTTCTGTATATATTTTCGTTGTGCATATACAATATATTTTTTGCGTTTTTTTTCCATCTGATCCGTTGGGGGATGGTTAATAAGAATGAATGATAAGTTAATTCGGGAGTTTATCGAACCCTTATAATGAATGATACTCGTTCCGGTAGGACAACAAACTAACATGCACACACTTCCTTATTGTCTTGTTTCTTTGACTTTATACCCATTATATCATCAATGGTTTGGCTTGCATTTAATTGGGGGATGAACGATAACAGAAAAGAAAGGACACATTTTTCTAGTTAGACTGTGATTTTGTAGGAAAACGTGAGTTAAGTTTTGTGATATGATATCTTAAGTAGGGCAATAATTGATTTTATAGCGACCCATAAATGAGTTCATTGTCGACACAATATGTCATTACTCTCTTCTATGAGTATTTATCTACCCTTTTGCTGCGTCTACACTGGTTTTTTTTTTTTTTTTTTTTGATTTTATTATTTAACAGTAGTTGACTTTGCTCCACTTTTGCATATTACAATCAATATTTTTTACTATTGTACAATTTTCAATAAAAAAAAAAACAAATTTTTATCTACTTAAACAAAATGAAATCATTTTTTTTTTCTCATCGTCATTTTACGTTTCACCGCTCCACACCCTTGCCATTACTTAAAAAAAATAAACATATAAAAATATTTGATTCTTTTTTATATGTTCATAGATTCAGACGACTCACCAGGAGTTTATTTGCGTGATGATTTTCTTGGCGGGCCAACAGAACTGCGTGCCCCAACAGCTGAAAGGGCTGCCCTATTCTTAGACGCTGCTTTGGCTGGCCGACCACATAGTAGCTTAGAGCCAGCCATGATTTTCACATTGCATGTTTATCAGTATAGTTTATCAGGAAAAGGAGGAGGTAAGGATAATCGTCATATTATTTTCAACAATTTTATTTACTATTATTATTATTATTAGAACTTTCTTCCTATTTTTTTATTATTAGAATGTGTGTGCATTGGTTTTGATTTAAGTTAAGATTTGCCTGTATTTATTGTGCGTCTACCTATTTTTTTCTTGATTTTATCACTTTTTTTTATTGTTATTAAAATTACTGAATTTTTATGAAAATTCCACAGTTGCTGGTGGACGTAGTCGATTACATTTGATCGATTTGGGCGGTTGTGCGAATCGCAATGGTGGTCTTCCATTATCTGGTATTGGTAATATTTTATTAGCGATTTTAAGCGGACAACGGCATCTACCAAATAAGGATCATCCATTGACACCTTTATTAAAAGACTGTTTAGCACCATTAACGTGTCATGTTACTATATTAGCACATGTTTCACATACTCAGGTGAGTTGCGGAAATTTTGTTTTTTATATTTATTAAAGATTATTCATTTTGTATTGTAGTTTGGAAAAGAGAATGCTATTATTTAAAAATTGTCTAAAAATATATATAATTTAAGATAAAATTTGTTTGGCATTTAATTTGATATTTTATAATTAAGATCGTTTAGTTAAATTGTCTAGAAAAAACATATTTTGGACATTGATTTTTTTTCAACAAAAAAAGAAAGATTTATAAACTTTTCTATACGTGGTTTTTAAGTAATTTTTTTTTGGTCCTTTGTTAAAGATTTATAATCTATTCTATAAATAGTTTTAATAAGACTATAGCATTATTGCCCAGAATATTTCTTATGACGCATCTTTTTGAGATTTGGTGATGCCAATTCGACTCCACCATCGTTCGATTTGATGAAAGTGGAGTTTTTCTTATAAAGTTTGGTAAAAAATCATATTAACATAAATAATCTAAAAATAAATGCGCACTTAAAAATCAAAATTCATCAAAAATGACCGAATTACAGTTCAAAACGTTCGAAAAAATCATCAAAAATAACCTCAAAAAAAAAAACGGTTGTGGCAGTTATGTAAATATTATTTAAATTTTCTAACAAAATACCAAGCATTTACCAATTTAAAAAAAAATAAGTTGATAAAATTTTTTAAGCAATGTGAGCTGAATTAATTTTTATTTTCCGAAACACAAATTGAATATACTTTTACTACAGCGAAATTATTTTTTAACAATTTTGTATCATTTTTGAAAATATTTACATTTTTTTTATTGGTATTTTACAGACTCATACAGATGCATTAACAACAATTCAATTAGCTTCCCGTATTCACCGGATGCGTCGGCGGAAACATCGATTTCCAATTGCTTCGGATAAGGCGATGGGCATTAATAATCAAGGTAATCTATCTGAGTCAGATTCTCTACTTACTTATGTATCTATCTGCATGATATCCCACAAAGATAAAAGTACTTCTATCTATTTTATCAAATATAAATATAAAAATTCAAATAAAATAAAAAAAAGGCAAACAAACATTTTACTCCAAAAAGTACAAAGTAGCAACAAAACAAAAAAAACCGAATTATCTTCTCCCCCAAAATTTTTGATTCGTTGCCAAAGCAAATTTGTAGAAATTTGTTATCCACTTGGGGTTTTACTCGTATTTGTTTACCAATTTATATCATTTTTTATTTTGTACAATGTCATTCCTATGCCATATTTATGGGGGCACATGCACACACACACACACACACACAAATGCACATAAATTCATAGGAGCGCCTAAGTACAAATGCGTCGTTAACAAAATTGCAATCATTTTGATTTTGTCGATAGTGGTGTCCTTTTATATCTCAGAATGTGTGTTTGTATGAAACGTGTACAGAGAGTTATATTGGGTAGTGCAAAAAGGAGCAATGAGGCACAATCCAGTAGCCAATGCCTATGCCTGTGCCCATTTGTCTATTTAGTGGTTGATTTTGCCATTTCTAAAATGTAAAATTTTAGGTCATCAATCTGGCGGCTCGTCGGAAGGACCAGATCCATCAAGTTCTGATTTATCTGCTGATACAGTTATTTATATGGGTCCATGCGATGATGCGACAGACGGTGAACATCCCCCCGTGTACTTGCCATCGCTCAGTTCGGGTGATAATCGATGTGCCATGAGTAAAATTCTCAAGGGCTCCGGTGCTGAGAAGCCAACCAAATTGCCAACGAAGAGGACTACACAGAAACGTAAGTTCTACGAGTACTTTCATTTTATCTATAAACATTTATTTTTTGGATTCCAAAACTACAAAGGGAAGATATAGTTAGTGTTGTTTAGGGGAAGGCGAATGCATTTATTTTATTATCCACTTTGTATCTATTATTTCCGTTTTGATTTTAAGAGGGTGATAAGTGAATGTTTTCGTTTCTTTTCTATTTCTAAATAGCACAAAGTCCTATCGTTGTACAGCGCACTGATAGTCTAAAGAGAACAAATGTTTCTTGTTCGAGTCCAACAGCATCTTCGAACGATATTCAAGCATTGCAGAATTTTTCACCAGCACACAGTTCATCGAAGAATATTTCCAATACATCATCGCCTAAATTTGTAGGCGGTTCCTTGAGGCATGGTAGTATAAACAAAAGTTCAAATGCTCCCTCCCCAAAAAGTTCTCCTTTACGACGGCCAAATATTCCGACAAATAGTAGTAATCCCGAAAGTCCAATGCGTCAGATTAGTGAAGAGCAGTGGATTGATGGGCCACGTGTGTCCAGATCTAAAGTGGCTGAGGCGAGGCATTTATTGCGAGAGATTAACCACGTGAAGCAGTGCGAAACGTGGATTGATGGGCCAAAATCGACAAATGCAAAAACTTTAATAGCTAGCAATTTGCCCAATAATAATCCTACGCCCGGTTACGGTTATATGGATAGTCACAAGAAGACCATGATCCGACAATGGGTAGAGAATCAATCATCGCACGTGTTCCAATCGCACAACTCATCGCCAACGCATCAAAGTGCACAGCAACTGCAACAGCAGCTACATCAGCAACAACTACAGCAACAGCTTCAGCAACAACAGCATCAGCTGCAGCAGCTACAACAGCACCAACAGCAACAGCAGCAACCCCAACAGAACCAACAGCACCAATCACCACAAATTCAACAACAACAACAACGAGCCAATAATTCCTATCAGTTAAGCGCACAATTAGCAAAAAAACCGGAAGATGACCAAAATTCGTTGGAGAGCAGTGCGGAAATGGTTAATCCAATCGAAAATGGGCTAACAGCGATTTCGAATTCCAATCAGGGCACATTAGCGGAATGCAGTGTGCGAAGTGGTCTGAAAATAAACCGCGACGAAATCGATGTGCATTCAGAAAAGTCCGGCGTTTCCGGTGCCAACTCGCATAATGTCCAAGATCCTCAAGAAGAAGAAGATCAAGATAGTGGACCGTCAGAGGTTCCACCAGCGTTACCTCTAATCGAACCACTCAGTTCTAGGGAAATCTCACACGAAAGTCTACACCGGATCATATCCAGACATGTGTCCCGGGAGAGTCTGTCCACGAATCAGCTGAACGTACAAACAATTGACTGCGGACTCCAAGTTACAGAAGAGGAGATTGCAAGAACTATGGGCTGGTAAGTCTTACAAATACCAAATAAGAAATTTTCTTTACTATTACTATTGTCGGATACCGGGGCTGGTAAAAATTCCCGAATACCCGAAAGAAATTTTTCTTTTTTCTTTCCTAAATTATATTTAAAATTAACTGAACCCATTTGGTTTTTGTGTATTTCCGTAGTGAACATCCGCTTGCCGCTTTAAGCCAAGGAGATATTTCGATAGTTTCCAGTTTCAATATCGGGGATGCGTTTAGTGATTGTGCAATGGGTGAACGAACGAGGTGAGTACCCATTCAGAAGGCTAAATTTTCTTCCCTATCATTTGTTCACTTTATTTTTCCAATATTTCTGAACATTTAAATCTATTTCCTAATCATGTGATGATTGGTTTTGATTAATGCCCACCTTCTCAGGAACCAATTTGATCAACTAGCGCGTCTTCGAGAGATCTTCACATCCCAATTGGCGATGGCCGAAGTTACTCCAGCTTTCCGAATGGGTGATGCGAGCAGTGTGTACAGTGAGCCAGCATTCCGATTCAATACAGGTCCAGGCAGTGTTTGTAGCGAGCCAGCTTATCGTCCACCCAGTCCAAGGTACGTACTAGTTCCGCGACTGCTGTACGCGGTCAATCTCGATGCATTCAGATATTATATGACTTGCAGGTGTCGTGGTTGTAGGCAATCGATGAATGCTTCCCGAACACCTAGTCAGACATCGCTGCCCAGTTTGAACGGAATAATGACTATAGCTGGTATGGAACAGTATGCATCATTACGTCATCCAGACGGAGCTTCAGATCCCAATATACCGAAAGCTGAAAAATCTGCCGCTGAGGAGGAAGAAGATGAACTGGCCAATGAAAAATCCGAACTTCTCACAAAACGCCCATCTATAGAAATGGATGAACCGACTGTCTTGGCTGAGTTGCCAATCATTTCACAGACGCAAATATCACAGCTACCGCTTCTGCCATTATCTACCTCAGAAGCTTACGACAGTGGACATGATTCGTCAACACCACGAACGTCAAAACATTCCGGAATCTCAAGACGAGCAGAGAGCGGCTACCATAGTGTGGCAACAGCACGGGATAGTGATGAGTCCAGTTTCACTTCCGGTGTCTCCAAAGACCACAATAGGATCACACTGAAAAAGAAACGACAAGACAAATCGTTGTGTAATTGGCTCCGGAATCCCTTCACATGTACATATCCAGAGACTGAGGGAGAAATCAGCGACTTTTAAAATTTTCTACCATCCCCTAAAAACCTCCTCAATATAATAGCACCATCATATCGAACTACTACTATTAACACATATACATACATCATATGTACATACATACATACATACATACATGCATGCAGACACAAAAAGTACCCATTAGTTAGGATTATAGCAATACGTATTGCCAAAGGCGAACACACACAAAATCGACTGCGATTTTCCTTACAAAAGATTAACAAAAAAAAAATATAAAAAATAATAAAAAATATAAAAACTAACGTGTTGTCTGCATTTTAGATAATATTGTACATCATCCCCGTTGGATAGAATTTTTTAACCCTTAAAAAAGTTTTTAGGTATTTAAAAATATTTTTTTTCTTAAGAAAATATAGAGAAAAAAAATGTTTTGTTTTTTTTTTTTTGAGAAAGGATACACGAAAAAACTGAATTTAAAGAGCACAATTTAAAAAAAAATAAAAAAAAAAAATAAAAAAGTTTTTTCTTTCCTTTTTTGGGAAATTTTTTTTGTTTAAAAATTACTATAACAGCGATGCCAATATGCACCCACCGAATATAGGAGACTGTGTGTATCCAATTTATGAAAAAAATTATCGAAAATATAAGAGACTGTTGTGTGTATCCAATTTATGAACAAACTAACAGGACCTCTTAAATAATAAGAAAGAAATTAAAGAAAACGAAAAACTATTGCATACAATTTATATATAGCAGAGTCCCCCTACACCCTAACCCCCCCCCACCCCCCTCCACCCAGCAGGAACAATTGTTATGCCTTCTTTGTTGCATCCCTAATTTAGCTAAAAAGGATAATGAAAAAAGTTATTGAAAATATGTATAAAAAAAACCAGTGCTTTATAAATAAGTAATTATTATTTAAAAATTATTACTTTATGCGATTAAAAATAATTATTATTAAAAATTTAAAAAAAAAAATGGTCAAAAACTACACAATTTATCAAGACGGATTATGCTGAATATTTATAAGCAAATAAAAATAATGCTACTCGTACAAGTGAGTGTGAAGTTGTAAAATATTTACTCTAGAAAATGAAATCCTTAAAATTTATATGAGTATAAAAATACAAAAAAAAAAAAAAAAAAAAAAAAAATAAACTGCAGAAAATATTGTCATTAAAGGGAAAATATGAAAAGTTGTTATTGAAAATTTTAGAAAATTTACCCGATTTTTTTGTTAGCAACATTTCACTTTGTTACTAATACGAGCAGTGATATTCGGAATTGTTTGAAGTGGTTTCAAAAAACTGAATTCAATACTTAATTTTTATTATACATTTAAGAACGTTAATTATTTTCGTATAAGATAATATGAAAAATTAAAGAAAATATTTTTTTTTTTTTGTTTTTTTCTACTGTTGAGACTTATACCGAAATTGTGGAGAGTTTTCTATAACCTAACATTTTAGCATACCTGAAAGTAATTTTTTGTTTCAATTTTATGGAATATTGAAGAAAAAAATTTAGAAAATTTTCTACTTGAAAACAATTTTTTAATTATTTGAATTAAGTTTGTTACCTTATATCGCATAAATTTTCTTATAACCCTAAAAAGGATTTTTATCCTTTTTAAAAGATAATATTTTAATTAAGTTTTCTTCTTTTAAAAAACATTTTAATTATTTACTATTTTTAAGCTGTTTTTTGGTATTACAAAGAATTTATTAATACTATTTTTTGAAGACGACCAGAAATTATTTCAATAATATAAAAAAAGCGATATCCAAATTACCTTTTGGGAAGTAAATTTTAATTAAAAATATTTTAAAGTTCAATTCTTCTAAAATTCAAGCTATGATACGCTCCTGTTATTGTTTTTCCTTTTTCCAAGTAGTCGATTAAAATGATGCTCTGGGAATCCCAAAAGACCGTGGCCATCACCTTGCCGGCCGATGGCACAGTTTTTGCCTTCTTCGGAGCCCGTTCACCCTTGAAAATCCACTGTGATGACTGTTTCTTCATTTCTGGAGTGTAGTAGTGTATCCACAGTGACATATCGACGAAGGAATTCGGCAGGATTGCGATGAAAGAGTGCCAACATAGCCTCAGAGTCCACTACACGATTGCGCTTATTCTCCTCTGAGAGCAAACACGGCACCCATCTTGCCGAAATTTTTTTCACAGACAATTTTTCATGCAAAATTGAAGCGACTGTACCTTGTGATATGCCCGTGGCCTCAACTAATTCGCGCACTTTAATTCGCCGATCGTTCAAAATCAGATCGTGGATTTTGTCGATGATTTCAGGAGTAGACACCTCAACTGGGCGTCCTGAACGATGTTCATCTTTTGTGGATGAACGGCCGCGTTTAAATTCATTCACCCAATTGTAAACCATCGCAAACACAGGTGCAGATGTGCCATGAACTGCATCCAACTCGGCTTTGATTTCTTTCGGCTTTCGGGCTTAAGCCTTTCAAATGGAGATGTTTGATGACAGCCCTAAGCTCGCTTTTTTCCATTGTTATGCACAAATAAATGTCGTTAACTTTAATCGACGATAGAAATTGACCTACGCTATGAAACTGAAATTTTGACAGCTTTCCTGTCGATACCGCTACTTACAAAAAAAATCTTTACCGACACTACGAGTGCAATTTCTCGGATTTTCTAAGGACTTATTGAACGACCCTCGTATAACTCGTTTATTACTTGACGGATGTGAATTTTTAAATGCTCTGTGTTAAAATGATATTTGAGTAAGTCTTACAAAAATACATTAAATGGTGTCAAATCGACTGATATTCGGGGCTAACTGACATAGCCAAATTTAGAAATTATGCGTCTAGGAAATTTTTTTAGCAATATGGCCAAAATTTATTGTGCTGTATGGCTTGTCGCGCCATTTTGGTAAAATCATTTATGGTGCAGATTAAAATATTTAAGTTTATATCGAAAAAATGTTGGTTATTGCATACGGTCATAGCGCTCAGATTTGACAGCAATGAAATACAAACCAATAACACTTTCATACCAAAATATACACCAGGCGGTCATTTGTTGTGGTACAATAGCTCCTTCATAGTTATTTGTAAGCTTATAGGGTCATAAATATAGTAATTGACCTTCATGACGTAATGACCAAGAAAGATATGAGGCTGAAGAAAATTTTGTTCGAGTAATCAGTATCCAAAGCCTGTGGCTTAAGCATCCTAATGGCGTTTAATATATGCTATATTTTTTTTTAGCAGCTAAACAATAATAATTTAAGAAGAAAAAATATAGAAAACTCTTCACAAAAATTATATCGTTAAAAATATCCAAAAATCTAATTGAAAATATTTAACAACAAAAATTTTAAAATTACAAATTATTTAAAATTATTTTTTGTAGTTTTTTCAAATTTTTTTTACTTATAAATAATTGGCCTCCTTATCAAAAATTACTATTTCGGCAGGACAGCTTAAATTATTTCTTTAAAAATTTACTTAAGTAAACATTTTGCGTTTTTGATAAAAATTTGTGTTTTATAAAAAAAAACCACCAGTTTCAGTTAGCAAATAATTTTATCGGAAAATTTTTATTAATTTATAAAAAAATTGTTTAATTTATTATTTATAAAAGAAAAAAAATATTTATTAAAAAGAATAATTTACAATATATTATAAAAAATGAAAATATTTAAATAATTTTGATTACAGAAAATATACTAAATTACAAAATTAAATGAAGAAATCAAATCCAAGTGAATATAAAAATATCGAAATAAAAAACTATAATATTGCTTAAGAAAATTGAATGCATTAAAAATTATTATTAAACTTAAATGAGAATTATTATAAAATATAAAAAGTTGCATATTAAAGTATATGTATTATAATTGTTATTAAACACAATTTATTATTTGATTGTGGTAAATTGAAAGAGCAAATAAATAAATTAATTTAAAAGCCTTAATTTTGATTTAGTCAAATAGGTTTTTTTATGTTTTATAGTCAGTCTATTTTTGTTCTAAAATATTATCAAAAATGTACATTTTGCCAGAAGCCACATTGTTCTTATCTTATTTACGAAAGATTCGAGGCCATAGAAAGTACTGTAAGTTAATTGAAAAATTGATTATTATAAAATAATTAGTTATTAAGTATAAAAGCTAGTTACTATTATTAAATAATTAATATAATTAGTTCTATTTTTTTTAATTGAATCTTTTGTTGATCGTTTCTTTATATACATACGATTATAGGAATTATTATAGCAAACTGCATATGCTTTGAGAAATTATTTTAAAAATAATAATTAAATTAAATAAAAGCAAATATTGCCTATAAAATAAATATAAAAGGAGAAATCATATAATATAGATCCTTAAAAAAAAATTATTTAAAAATGATTACTGACAATGGATTATTAGAGAGAATAAATTATTCAAACCGATTAATTTAATGTTTCAAGTTGAAATTGAGCGCATACATTTTAAGAATATGTAAATGTAAATTGCTATTTGTATATGTAACAAAATTATATATAAAAATTAAAAATAAACACAAAAAAAAACTATGCAATGATGGTGAGAAAAAACAAACAATGAAAGAATTTAAATGAAAAAAATTGATAAGCAAAAATTCAATTACAATAAATAAAAAATTCGTTTTTCTAAAAAAAAACTTGCCTGTTTCATTTAGTTTTAAAAATTTATTACAAAAAAAATTTTGTCTAACGAACTTTAGTAAATATGTTAGATAAAAATCTTAAATAAAAAGTTGAGGATGATATGCAGTCAAATTTTTCCATTAAAAACAGTTTTCCGTAAACATTTTCTAGTAACCATTTTCCAGAGGAAATTTTTCAGCAAAAATTTTCCATCAAAACTTTTCAGCAATCATTTTCCAGTTTAAAATCTGTCCAGCAAAAATTGTCCAGCGAATATGTTTCAGCAAAATTTTCCAGCAAAAACTCTACTTTTTCTAACAAAAATTCTAAGCAACATTTTTAAACAAAACAAATTTTTTTTATTCACATTTTCAGCATCAATTCTTTGATTTTCAATTTTTTTACTAAAACTAGTCCAGTAAAAATTTTTTAGAAAAAAATTTTCGGCAAACATTTTTCAGAAAAAATTTTACTGCAGAAAATTTTCAATAAATTTTGCAGTTTAAATTTTTATGAAAAATATTCCACCAACATTACGTTCAAAATTATGAAGCAGTAATTTTCTAGCAAAAATCGTTCAACGAAAACTACTTAGTAAAAATTTTCTAGCAAAATTTTCCAGCAAAAACTCTACTTTTTCTAACAAAAATTCTAAGCAACATTTTTAAACAAAACAAATTTTTTTTATTCACATTTTCAGCATCAATTCTTTGATTTTCAATTTTTTTACTAAAACTAGTCCAGTAAAAATTTTTTAGAAAAAAATTTTCGGCAAACATTTTTCCCAAAAAATTTTACTGCAGACAATTTTCAATAAATTTTGCAGTTTAAATTTTTATGAAAAATATTCCATCAAAATTATGTTCAAAATTATCTAGCAGTAATTTTCTAGCAAAAATCGTTCAAGGAAAACTACTTAGTAAAAATTTTCTAGCAAAGTTTTCCAGCAAAAACTTTTTTTTTTAATAAAAATTCTTTCATTTGAATAATTTTCCAAGAAAAGTTTTCTAGCAAATTTTTAGCAGAAATATTCCAGAATGGAAAAGCGTCTACCAAAATTACCTTTGACAACAATTATGCAGTAATTCTCGAGACGCAATTTTCTAGGAAAACACTTTTAACAACAATTATGCAGTAAAAAATATTCTAGTAGAAATTACACTGAACAAATTTTACAGCAAAATTTCTTAGCAACATTTCTAACCAAACATTTTCTAATTACAATGCTTTTCTAATAAAAGATCTGTAGTAAAATTTTCTAGCAAGAACATTTTACCAAACAAGTTTTTTAAGTAGAAATATTACAGCAAAATTTTCTAGCAAAATCTTCCCCGTAGAAATTTTACAGCAAAAATTTATCAACAAAAATTTGTGGTCAAACAATTTTTTTTAAAAAAATGTCCAGACAAATATTCTGGAAAAAATGTTTATGTACAAATTTTTGCTAAATTTTTTAATGAAACCACTTTACAGTAAATATTATCCAGTTAATACTTTCTAGCAGAAATTTTACAGCAAACGTTTTCTAGGAAAAATTTATCAGAAAAAATGTTTAGCCAAATATTTTTTTGATAATTTTGTTTTGGAAAAATTTTACATTAAAAAATATATTGAAATATGTTTAATAAAAAAAATTACAGCAAACATTTTCTAGCAAAATTTTTATATAAATATTTTCAGTAAAGTTACCCTAGAAAAATATGCTAGCAAATATATTACAGCATAAATTGTCCAAAGAAAATGTTGTAGCAAATAATATTTTTGAGTAAATATTTTTAAGTTCACCTTTTATTATTGGGATTTTGTGTTTGTTTTTTATATTTAAAACTGTTATCAGTTTTCATTCATATTTATGCGAAATAAATCCATCCAATACTATGAAAATATTGACTCTTTAAATAAACGCAATTGGCTTTTATTAATAATTTTCAATTAGTTTGAGTTCTGTTTAATTACTGTCAAAACACAATAATTTTAATACAAATTTGTACATAACTGACAAATAAATGAATATTATTTAAGAGTTTCGAGGTGGTAAGGAATATACATGAATATAATAGAAATAATTAATTTACAAAGATGAAATATCCTTACATGAACTCCTTTTCTATTTGCTAAGCGTACATGTATGAACCGTTTTTACAAATGAAAGAAATCCGGAAACTTTTCTTGAATAAAAGAGATTCGATTACAATCTACTGTTTGTGTTCACAAACGGAAAAATAATCTGAGCTCCTTAAATAATCATATACCAACAAGGATGAAATCTGTTCTTATAACATCACTCATTTTATCAGCACAGGAATCATCTTGAAGTCATCACAACCTTACATCTCACGTCAAAATCGCATAGCTCACGTCTTATGCCTTTTGTACTCTCGGTGAATTTTCTGCAATTAGCACAGAAAAGTTAATGTCAAAATTATAGCATTATTTAGTGGGACTGCCATCTTGTATTCTTGGATTCATCTTCCGACATTGCCTACATATTATGTCAAGAAATAATTCAACGCTCATTCATGCAGAACACCCAGTAATGAGAGCTAAATCACAACGTAACGCAAATCTACACCCAATTTGAAAATCGTTCGTTTTCTTTAATTGAGAAGCACAGCAGAATTACTGAACAAGGATACCAAAGCAAAGGATTTATTATGTAGGAAATATTTGAATTGTTTTGATAAAAGCTATGGAATAATACAAGGAGAAGTATAAAGGGTAATGGCATCGAGAAGGTTATCAGGATAAGTGTGCCTTCATATACAAAGGCAACGATTTAATCCTTTTGTCTTATCAATCTCAATAGCGACTAATTGCATTCTCATTACATCTGGACTTGATTTGTTCCCGTATAGTCAATAAAGGCCACAAGGTACTTTCTATTATCTGCTTTGGTTATCCGCACTTCGGTTACGTTTCCGATAATCAATGATGATCAATCGTTTGTTAAATTAAAAAAATTAATTTTAAAAAAAAATAAGAGCTAAAGTTTGTGTTTTTTTATCTAAAAAAATTTTTTTTTAATCACTGTAAGTGATCTTAATTTTAAATATACAACTTAATTTAAAACATGTGCTAATTTAGGATATTATGAGTAAAAAAATGTTTTTTTAAAATTCTAATCAAACAAAATTTATGAAAACAAAAACACAGAATGTGAAATTTCTTTCTTTGTAAACATAATAAAACATTAGAAATTAATTAACAAAAATGCTGATCTATGATTAGTTAAATGTCCTTAAATTGTTCGAATATTTAACACACTGTATCCTATTTGCAAATATTTACAAAATTAAGCATATTTTTTAATTAGTAAATAAAATTATGAATTTGTATTACAGGAGAATATTTGGTATAATTTTGATAAGAAAAGGTACACTTAATTGATGCCATGAGTTGATTCAGGGAAAAACTAAACTTCACCGGATGTTTGTGCAATAAATATGAAAATGACGATAAAGCCTTAATGCAAATAGTTAAATTTTTAACTAATGGAAATAGTTAGTTTTGAAAGGTATTTTTTGCCACGTAATCACAGTTTGTTAGTTGACACCATTTACTATAAAAGAAAGAATATTGCGATGACAAATCCATACAGAATTATTGTCCTGTGTTTCCTCGAAATGATGTATGAGGAATTAATAAAATGTTTGGTTTTATATTTCCAACATTTCGAACATGAACTTCTAGTGATTGTCTGTTGCATACAGCCCTAAAAAGTGCATAGCTTGGTAGTATCACATTTTATTGATTACACATTCCACATAGTGTGAAACTGAAGACTCTACCGTATGGAGTATTAGTTACAGACTAGGAGTCATATGCACATTGACTAGGTTTTCGTTTATATCCTGAAAATAACAAAAAATGAGGGCAACTAATTGTGGCAGAACAGAAAAAACTACCCCTCTTCCCTTAAGCGATTGGTTTTATTGGTTTTCGGTCAATGAAACTAATATCATACAGAATCATGTAAAATTATCGTATAACATGTCATGCTTATGTAAAACTAATTAAAATTAATTGAAAAATGTTCAGAAGGGTTGTATGGCTTTTCATAATTAGTAATCTATATGCGGTGCTATATTTCTTATAGTGGCGAACAAACATTTTGATTAAGTAAAGCAAATTTCAACAAAATGTATTAATATAAAAAAAATTTTAGTTAAATCTTTCACTATTAAAAGAAGGTATTATATTTGTACTATAATACCTTCTTTTAATAGTGAAAGATTTAACTAAAGTTTTTTTTATATTAACACATTTTGTTGAAATTTGCTTTACTTAATCAAAATGTTTGTTCGCTATATTTGTCTTTGAATGAAATCTTTCACTATATTTGTCAAAGAAAAGCTCTTTTTTCAATTGGCACAAAAGTCTTGACAAAATATAAATTGCTACGCAATAAAAATTTATTACTTAAAATTTGTCACTAAAAATTGATCAGTAAAAATTTTCATTCGATATTTTCATTTTGCAGTCGAAATTTTCAGTCCAAATCTTCTGTGGAAATCTTTTGTGGAAATACTAAGTAAAAATTTATCAGTAAAAATTTTCATTAAATTTTTCCAGTCAAATTTTCAGCAAAAATTTTCATTAAAAATTTGTCAGTAATAATTTATCATCCAGTAAAAATATGTCAGTAAAAATTAGTCACTAAAAATGTGTCATTAAAAATTTGTCAGTCGAAATTTTCATTAAAAATAGGGAGTCGAAATTTTCAGTCGCAATCTTCAGTCGAAATCTTTGGTGAAAATCTTAAGTAAAAATTTATCAGTAAAAATTTTCATTAAATTTTTCCAGTCAAATTTTCAGCAAAAATTTTCATTAAAAATTTGTCAGTAATAATTTATCATCCAGTAAAAATATGTCAGTAAAAACTAGTCACTAAAAATGTGTCATTAAAAATTTGTCAGTCGAAATTTTCGTTAAAAATAGGGAGTCGAAATTTTCAGTCGCAATCTTCAGTCGAAATCTTTGGTGAAAATCTTAAGTAAAAATTTATCAGTAAAAATTTTCATTCAATTTTTCCAGTCAAATTTTCAGCAAAAATTTTCGTTAAAAATTTGTCAGTAATAATTTATCATCCAGTAAAAATATGTCAGTAAAAATTAGTCACTAAAAATATGTCATTAAAAATTTGTCAGTCGAAATTTTCGTTAAAAATAGGCAGTCGAAATTTTCAGTCGCAATCTTCAGTCGAAATCTTTGGTGAAAATCTTAAGTAAAAATTTATCAGTAAAAATTTTCATTCAATTTTTCCAGTCAAATTTTCAGCAAAAATTTTCATTAAAAATTTGTCAGTAATAATTTATCATCCAGTAAAAATATGTCAGTAAAAATTAGTCACTAAAAATGTGTCATTAAAAATTTGTCAGTCGAAATTTTCGTTAAAAATAGGGAGTCGAAATTTTCAGTCGCAATCTTCAGTCGAAATCTTTGGTGAAAATCTTAAGTAAAAATTTATCAGTAAAAATTTTCATTAAATTTTTCCAGTCAAATTTTCATTAAAAATTTGTCAGTAATAATTTATCATCCAGTAAAAATATGTCAGTAAAAATTAGTCACTAAAAATGTGTCATTAAAAATTTGTCAGTCGAAATTTTCGTTAAAAATAGGGAGTCGAAATTTTCAGTCGCAATCTTCAGTCGAAATCTTTGGTGAAAATCTTAAGTAAAAATTTATCAGTAAAAATTTTCATTAAATTTTTCCAGTCAAATTTTCAGCAAAAATTTTCATTAAAAATTTGTCAGTAATAATTTATCATCCAGTAAAAATATGTCAGTAAAAACTAGTCACTAAAAATGTGTCATTAAAAATTTGTCAGTCGAAATTTTCATTAAAAATAGGGAGTCGAAATTTTCAGTCGCAATCTTCAGTCGAAATCTTTGGTGAAAATCTTAAATAAAAATTTATCAGTAAAAATTTGCATTAAATTTTTCCAGTCAAATTTTCATTAAAAATGACATTTCAGTAGAAATTTTGACCTAAAATTTTTATTAAAAATTTTCAGTAAATTTTTTCAATAAAATTTGTCAGTCAGTAAAAATTTCTCAGTAAAAATTTTGAGCCAAATTTTTCGGTAAAAATTTATTATAAAAAATTTGTCACTAAAAATTTATCATTAAAAATTTGTCAGTAAAAATTTTCATTCGATATTTTCATTAAAAATTTTACAGTCGAAATTTTCAGTCGAAATCTTTAGTGAAAATCTTAAGTAAAAATTTTCAGTAAAAATGGTTAATAAAATTTTAAGCAAAAATTTTCATTGTCAGTAAAAATTTGTCACTAAAATTGTGTCATTAAAAAATTGTCAGTGGAAATTTTCATTAAAAATAGTGAGTCGAAATTTCAGTCGAAATCTTGGTGAAAATAGTAAGTAAAAATTTGTCAGTAAAAATGTGTCAGCAAAAATTTGTCAGTAGAAATTTTTTAGTAAAAATTTATCAGTAAATATTTGTCAGTAGAAATTTTCAATAAATTTTTCCAGTAAAATGTTCATTAAAAATCAAATTTCAGTAGAAATGTTTACTAAAAATGTTTCTTAAAAATTTTCAGTAAATTTGTTCAATAAAATTCTTCAGTAACAATTTGTCAGTCAGTAAAAATTTGTTAGTAAAAATTTGTCAGTAAATATTTGTCAATAAAAAATGTCAATAAAATTTTCAGTAGAATTTTTTCGGAAAATTCGAAAATATTTTGAAGAATTATGTTTGGATTATTTCTAGTATAAAAGCAGATACAAAAATATTTCTAGTACGAAAGTAAATTGTTGACAGAAAAATATGGTAACTAAAATATTTGAAATGAGATCGTGAACAAAATTTAAATCTCATTTTACATATAAAAAGTGTTATATTAGCAAATTTTCATGTTCATTTTCAAATCCCACCAAATGGCACTTAAAATATTCGAAAACACATATTTTACTTCCTATCAACAATTCGGAAGTCAGTAACTTTTCTCGTTTTGGCAAGAGTTACGTATCAACAAAAGTAACATTTTTAGCGTTGATATGCGAAAATATTTCTTATCGTGTGTCATCGCCTTCAACCATATCCCTTCGTGTACTTGCTTTTACTTCTGGTTTCACACAGTACCCACCCCAATTGGCATTTACGAAGCCCTTTTAGACCGTATTTTAGTTCAAAGAACATATCTTTCCTCCCTTGATTTGGTACTCGTGGAAGGATAACATAAACTGTCTATCGCTATCGTATAATCTGCTTGACATATTTTTCCATGCATAAGTCAATCTCGTTGAATTTTACGATTACGCTTCAGCTGGGGGTGAGATATATGCAAATTTTTATTATAGACGATACGATGAACGCATCGAAATACGGAATTCGAAGAGAATTACAACAAAAATATGTACTTTCGAGAAAGGAACAGAATTTAAATTTAAGTGGGCTTACTATTCGGAAAAGAAAATATTTTTTGTGGTGGAACTCCACAAATCTGCTATTGTCAACTTAGTAAGCGAAAAAAAAGGATAAAGATGGGAGCATTGGAGGTATCTTAAATAAAATGAACAAAATTATTGCGAGTGGAGAAGAAAAGCAGCAAAGACGGTAGCTGAAAGAACGTCGGTAAATTTCGCAAGGATGTGATCTCTGTAAATATAATATTTTCGTACGCGAAAAATATGTGCTCTGGCAGGAAGGATAGGAAGCCCCAAATATACATGTCGTGTCACATATGCTTTTTTGAGAATGGAAAATCGATTGGAAAATCTATCGTTATAAGTAATCCATTGTCGTTATTTTTTTTTCAAATATTATACAATCTATAAATTTCATATAATGTAGTTGTATATTATTTTCATTTACATATGAATTAAAAATAGGATAAATTAAAATCATAAAAAGACGAGTTAACAGGAAAGTTGTGGTAAGTTTCATGGTTTCCTGTAGACTTTTCATCAGGATAAACAAATTTTCAAAAAAAAATGGAAACTTGGAAATGCTGTCACGAAATTTCTTCTTATTTAAAAAGTTTTTCAATTCCTGTCAACTATTAATTATGAAGCAGAAATTTCGATTTTAAAATATAAAATTTCCAAACAACTATAATTTTTTGCAAATTACAATTTTCTTAGAGTTTTTTTAATTTAGTTTTATTGCAGTTTGAAGCAAAGTTGATGACTTCTTTAAAAATAGCAATTTAAAAAAAAATTATAAGCCAATTTAAGAGGAGGCACACACATCTTCAAGGTTTCCTAGATACAAGATACGTTTTTTATTTAAGAGCGTTAACAACAACCTTTACGAAAATTATATTTTTTTAATTGTTTATAACTATTAGGACAAAATTAATAAGGAAAAAAATTTATAGCTTTCGTATGTGTGGGTTTAATAAGATTTTTGGGTCTTTTCCAGTTTCTACATTTACCTTTGATAAATCACATAATTTATGATTCTTGATAATGCAATATGCAAATTATACTATTACTTATTATTTCGAATTTTCTTCATTCAGAGATGGCTATTTTTACGAAAAATTTTGACGGAACTCCATTGAGAATTTTCACAGAAAATTTCGACTGAGATTTTACTGAAAATTTTGACTGAATTCAATTGAGAATTTTTACGGAAAAATTGGGCTTCAAATTTTTTCTGACAATTTTTGCTAATAATTTTTGCTGATAATTTTTACTGATAATTGTTACTGAAAATTGTTACTGAAAATTTCTAATGAAAATTGTTACTGAAAATTTGGATGGAATTCGATTGAGAATTTTGAGGGAAAATTTTCAACAGCAAATGTTGACTAAAAATATCGACTGAAAATGTTTACTGAAAATTGGTACTAAAAATTTTTACTGAAAATTTTTACTGGAAATTATTAATAAAAATTTTTACAGAATATTTTTACTGACAATTTCTACTTAAAATGTTTACTGAAAATGCTTACAAAATATTTCAACCGACAATTTCTACTGCAAATTATTACAGAAAATTTTTACTGAAACTTTTTAATGAAAATTTTTACTGAAAATTTTTAATGAAAATTTTATTGAAAATTTTTGCTGAATATTTTTACTGAAAGTTTTTACAGAAAATTTTTACTGAAAATATGTCACCAAAAATTTCTACTGAAAATTTTTACCGAAAATTTCTACTCAAAATGTTTTTACAAAGTATTTCTACCTACAATTTCTACTGCAAATTATTACCGAACATTTTTACTGAAAATATTTACTAAAAGCTTTTACTGAAAATTTTTACTGAAACTTTTTAATGAACATTTTTACTGAAAATTTTTAATAAAAATTTTTACTGAAAATTTTAACTGCAAATTTTTAATGAAAATTTTTACTGAAAATTTTTATTGAAAATTTTTACTCAAAATTTTTTATGAAAATTTTATTGAAAATTTTTACTGAATATTTTTACTGAAAGTTTTTGCAGAAAATTTTTACTGAGAATGTTTCACCAAAAATTTTCTACTGAAAATTTTTACGGAAAATTCCAACTGAAAATTTTTACTGACAATTCTTACTACAATTGCCTGCGGAAAATTCTTACTTTAAGTAAATAAATAAGTTGTGCTAGACAGTTTTACTTATTTATATTAAATATAACGTTCATTTCATATAAATGTAATAATAATAAAATTTTAGTCTGTAAATGATTTTTTCACATACACCCTAAGGTATTCGAAATCGAAATATTTTCCGACAGACGTTTTCCTTGACAGGTGACAAGATAATTTTACAGTTGATTGATTTCTGAACTTTTCTTATAGGGAATAAGATTCCAGCAAAATGCTAACCGAAATTCAGTTGTGGTTCCTTTAATATTCGTTTAGTCGAAGAATATTTTGCTAGTACGTTTTAGTCTATAGAAATGATATTTTTTCGTAGGTTTTTGACATTTACCAAAATTATATTCCTTGCACATTATTGTTGTGTTTCCAAAAGGAAGGTACCCATTTGTCGGTATACAGTTAACTTCAGGAATTCATTCTAAATGATTGGATTTTATTTATGGGAAAGATTTTTATTTTGATTACCTAGAACAGGGTAACATTTCTATCATCTTCCATCAGTGAATACGTGAAGCACGAACTACGACTTTTTGACACAAATAAGTGACAGGTACAAATATGAATTGTATTAGTCATTTTATTACAGCTTTTAGGAAAATTTATTTCGAATTATTTGATAGATGATTACTTTAAAAATATTTTTTCATTTATTAAATTAGACGGAATTTTTTTCTTCAATTTTATTAAATTATTAATTGAATTAAAATTTTTAATTTAATTGTTATTTTCTACAAATTTGCTAAAAAAGTTAAGGTTCATTTAGAAATCCTTTTAATAATACCAAAGCTTTTTTGTCACTTTTTCAGATTTTTTATTTTTATTTAAGAATGAAAATAGATTATTTTGACAATGATTGTTAAAATTTATATTTCCTGAAAAAAAAAATTAAAATATTTTAATTTTAGGAATTTTTTTTACATTTAGACAGTAAATTTAGTTCTTTTTTAGCAGCATTAAAATTTAAAAAATTGTGAGGATATTTTTAGACAAGTTTAAAAATAATAATAATTTAGGCAATCATACATTTTATGTGGAAAAACACACAGAAAAGATAATTTAGTAAATAACAAGTCAGATTAGATTTAAAAAATTTAATTGATTTTAAAAACTACATTATTCAAAATATTTGAGATTTCCTAACCAAATTTTAGAATTTTTGTCATTTAATCTCAAATTTGAAAAACAATATGTAATCTGGCCAACAGTTATTGAAATAAACTTTTAACTTGAATTTTAATAAAGTATTATTTATATTATATCATCTTAATTTTATCTTACTGTGACTGAATTATAATGAAATATTTTTTAAATGAAAAAAAAACAGAAACTTTTGGAGGACGTGATCCGTTTAAAATAACGTTTCAGAACTATTTTACAAATTTAAAGTTGTAATTTAACAAATATTTATCGAATACTCTGAACTATAAGGACATGATATGTAAGCATATCGTATTTTATTATATTACAAAGAAAAGTCTAGTGGCGGCTTATCGCATAATCTTGTAGGTCAATTGATATCACCGAATCTCGGAATTGCGTATCCTGGAAAGTTTTTGCGCAATAAAGACAAAATTGTTCGTGTTGTATGGCCTGTAGCAATATCTTGCTTAAAACACATACGAGGTCTTGGCCAAAAAAAATACATTACTCTAATAATTCCACAGCCACCGTATTCCCCAGATCTTGCCCACTGTGACTTTTTCTTGTTCCCGAAACAGATTCTTTAATACATTTTTTGGAATAGGCAAAAATCGAAGATGAGCCAAAACACTTGCAAGCAAAGCAGCTGTCCAAAATTAACTGAAAATTCAAAATGGCCGAGCTTGTCGACATAAGTGAGAGACATGAGTACCAAGATAACGCCATAAAAAAATCGAACATCGAATATACATAACCCGCGGAAATTCAAAATTCGCGATACTTCATGAACAGACGTATTATTTAAATTAAAATCTTTAAGTTTAGATAAAAAGTAAGACGATTATCATACAGCTATTAGGCTCAGAATTGCCGAGTGTGTGGTGCAGTGGTCAAGTCGACGGACTCACACTAGGTAGGTAGCGGGTTCGATTCCCGCTGCCGCCATCTCGTCCCCCAACGTCACTGGGGGTTGCTTCGCTGGCCTGATAAGCCGCAAGCTATAAAAAAAACACCTTATCAAGAAACAGCAGAAGAAGAACCATCCGGACCATACCTCAGGCAAAAACTCATTTGGCTTTCATCGAATAACCCGAATAGGTACCTGGAACGTGCGGACTCTCTCGCAAACTTCTCGACTGGCGCAAGCTGCCTCCGAAATGCGACGCTACAACCTCGACATCCTGGGAATCTCCGAGACAAGGTGGAAACATCAAGGAATCCTCACAACGCAGACGGGTGAACACTTCATCTACAGCGGCAACGACAGCAGCCACCACTGAGGAGTCGGATTGATCCTATCAGCCAACGCAAAGAGATCTCTCATGGGTTACAAACCGGTCTCCGACCGCCTTCTGACAGCCAGCCTCCACTCGAAGTTCCGAAACATCACCATCGTGCAGTGCTACGCCCCAACCGAGGTAGATGATGACGCCAACAAAGAAGCCTTTTACCACCAACTAGAGACGTGTATTCAATCTGCCCCGAAGAGCGACATCCAAATTGTCATGGGTGACTTTAACGCTAAAATAGGCCAGGACAACACTGATCTTCGCTCGGTCATTGGAACAGACAGCCTCCACGCAGAGGGAAACGACAACGGAAACAGTCTCACTGACCTCTGCTTAGCTCATCAACTCTTCATCGGTGGCACCAAGTTTCCTCACAACAATATCCACAAATACACCAGGCAGTCTCCGGATCGTGTGACCCGCAACCAGATAGACCACATCCTGATAAGCAAAAAATTCTTCGGATCGCTCCTGGACATCAAGACAATCCGAGGAGCTGACATATACAGCGACCATCAGCTGTTACTTGAGGTGGTCAAACTAAGGCCTGCGGCAACTAAACAACAAAGACGCGCAGAACGCCGACACGACATCCAATGCCTGCAGAATCCAGAGACAGCCGAGATATTTGTGAAGAAGCTGGAAGAAGTTAGCCACAATGCCGAAAGGCTGACATGGCCCTCTCTACTGCGCAAACTAAAGTCCGCTGCAGAGGAAGCAACGGGCTTCCGGAACTATAAGAGGAAAGAGTGGATCCGCAAATAAAAGAACGAAGAAAGCTGAAAGGTCTACTCCAAACTGCTCAAACCCGCAAGGAAAGGCACCATCTACAGACGAGGTACAACCTTGCTCAAAAAAATGGTCAAACGCATGGCAAAGGATGACAAGAGGAACTACTTGAATGGAATAGCCAGCGAAGCAGAAGCCGTCACACACCGGAGCGGCATCCGCAGTGTCTATGCATCAATTCGCAAACTATCCGGAAAAAGAACACCCTCACTGCCACCACTTAAGGACAAAGACGGTCAAGCTCTCTCCACAGATGAAGAACAACCCGACCGCTGGAAGGAATTCTTCTCAGAATCCCTTCCAGTAGCTACAGAATTCCATCCTCCTCCTCCAGTGATACGCAGAAACCTACGAAGATCCATCCCAACAACACCGCCTACGATTATGGAGATCACAACAGCAGTCAACACGCTTAAGAACAGCAAAGCACCCGGACCTGCTAACCTGCCCCCAAAGGTTCTGAAGTGTGACCCGCCACTCCTGGCCTCGCTGTTGCATCCTATAATCGCAGAAGCCTGGACACAATGCCACTTCCCGGACAGCTGGAAAGAAGGAGTAATTATCACCATCCCGAAGAAAGGTGACCTTGGCGATTGCAAAAACTGGAGGGGAATCACTCTGCTGAACACCATCCAGAAACTAATCGCTTCAATCATCCTGACTCGCATCACTCCAACAGTGGAAAGTGCCCTTCGCAACGAGCAGTCTGCCTTTAGACCAAACCGCTCCTGTGTTGATCACATCAACAGCCTAAGAATGATCATTGAACAGTCGAACGAATGGAACAGCCCGTTGACTTCGAAAGCGCCTTCGACATGATTTCTCGCGACGCCATCTGGAGTGGTCTGGCTGAACTAGGCATCCCACAGGCCATCATCGATCTCATCCGAGAACTATACCGTGAGGCCCCGTGTAGAGTGCGCTTAAAAACACGAAACAGCGATCCATTCAACATCTCGAGAGGAGTCAGGCAGGGTTGCGTAATCTCGCCTATCCTCTTCATAATCGCCCTAGACCTAGTCCTTCAACGCACTTACAACACAGCCAGCAACGGTATCCAGTGGACACTGCGTCAGAAGCTCCACGATATGGACTACGCCGACGACATATGCCTCATATCCCACACCTTCAACGACATTCAGGAGAAACTGAATGCTCTTGCCTCCAACGCCGAAGAACTGGGGATGAGAATCAACATCAAGAAGACCAAATTGATGCGTATCGGCGCCACCTGCGAGAGGAACTTGATGCTACACGGTATCCAAGTTGAAGATGTCGAAAAGTTCTGTAACCTTGGCAGCATGCTCAGCAAGGATGGTGGAACTGAAACAGACATCCAAAGTGAGGTGTACGCTTGTCGCGCATCAACAAGGCGCGACAAGCGTACACCTCACTTGGGAATGTGTGGCGTTCCAACCACCTCTCCATAGCACTCAATCTTCGAATATTCAGTTCAAGCGTCAAGCCAGTCTTGCTGTACGGCTGCGAAACATGGAAAGTAACCGACAGCACGACTCGTAAGTCTCAAACATTTGTGAACAGTTGCTTGAGGCGTATAAGCAAGATCTTCTGGCCGAACTGGATAACGAATACCCCTGCTAGCTGACATCAAACGCAGGAAATGGAGTTGGATTGGCCACACCTTGCGAAAACCACCTACGGACATAGCAAGGATGGCACTAGATTGGAACTCACAGGGCAATCGCAGCAGAGGACGACCAAGGACCACTTGGAGAAGATCAGTCGAGCGCGAACACTAACAAATTGGCAAGTCATGGTCGGAAGTGAAAAGGCTAGCCCAAGACAGAAGCAGATGGAGAGAGTTCACAGAGTCTCTAGTGCCGCTATATGCTCCATAGGAGCGACTGTGTCTCATGTCTATGTGTATAAATGTAAAAAATTGTACAAGAACGAAGAAATGAAAAACCTATCAAATAAAATTAAAAAAAAATTAGGCTCAGAATTGCTGCTAACGGCATCTCCTTCTTCATTTTTAAAGAAAAAATCGGCTTATAGACCGAAATTCTCATCAGACAGTCGCTAATTTGCATATTGACGTATTCACAGAGCGACAAATTAACCTCATCGCAGAGGGCGAAAACGCGAGAAACTTGGCTACGCCAGAATTATCACCTTTGCCCAAAAATAAATAATTTTATTTATTTTATCGCATTAAATGGTATTAAATATATTCATACTATATATAATGGCAAATCATAGTCTAAATAATTGTAGTTTTATATAATGTAATTTTAGTACATTTGTCAAATGAGAGAATTATACTTTTTGATCCAAGAAATGAATAACCCCGTAACATAAATTTTGTCCAAAAACCAATTAAAATAACAAAAAAAAATATTTTAATATACAGTTTTTAATTGATTTATACAATATTATATTTTTATAATATTTTTTTTTTTTTAAAAAATCACCTCTTTTTGATATTCAAAAACTCATTGTTGGTAAAATTTGAAAGGTTAATTATCTGTGCGTGTCAGAAATTCGTAAATTTTAAAAATTTAAATGTTCAAATCATGTCACTTCTAATTTAAACATGGACATTTTATTATAAGAAAAAGGAAGATTATAAGAAAGGACCATGGAAGTTTGGTCTAAACGACTCTAAAATTTCATGTTGGGATTATATGCTATTTAAAAATGCATAATTCAAAATTATATTGTTCTATTGTATGATAAGAAGCTATTTAAGACAGAGTATAATAAAATTGAGCTTGTAAAAAAGTACTCTTAATTAGAAAAGTGTAGATGTACGATGCCATACATTTTACTATACTCTTAATAGAGACTGCATATTTGTGCAATTTTTATGATACAGTCTATGACAGACAGACACTTTCATGTGCTATTGTCCGTTTATGTGCATACTTAAGTGCCGATACAATAATTTATGAGTTCAGAATTTGCACGAGCAGATAGCTTTTTGTAGATCCTTTAGTAATCCTTGCATTTTATTTAATTAATTTCAGTTACTATGCGTTTTTGTATTTCGTACTCCCTTTCCTAGTCCATTGCCTAAAGTGTAGTATCTCTAAAGCTCTCTAGTTTTGTCGTCATCCCCAATCAGTTTACTGAAAATAATTCACATCATCCTCTGTTTAAGTAGTAGTATTTCTTAGAATTAAGACATTCAGTAAAATCGAGCTCTTTATTTGGTAATAAACAATAAATAATCAAAAAAAAAGCAGAAATACCACTAAACAATCGATAATGTTATTAAAATGAAATTAACTAAATTGTTCTGCCAACAAGGAGCATCTATCTCTCATCGGATTACGTTTATTATTTTATTCCATGAAAATATAGTTTTTTTTTTTTTGGCTCCAGTTTTATCAGCTTAAAAATGTTCATCCCTTAATTTTACTTTAATGCATTTGTGCTTATAAGTAAAGATATTATCAATAAAAAAATTATTTTCTTATTTTCATCCTTAAGTTAAGTTAAGTTGGTTAAGTGCTTTTTAAATATTTGCAAAGCATTTCTGTTATTTTCTTTAATTGCGAAACAATTAAATGCCTTTATTATATTTGTAATGGTAGAAATTTCAAGTGATGAAGAGGATGTTACTAATTTGTAGAAATTCCAGTTATTGTGGTCTGTTTAATTTGCATTTCTTAAAGTTCTTCTTTTTTAAATTTTTCATTAATTTTTACTTAATAAAAATTAAATACTGTAAATTGTTCGATAAATTTTTATAAAATATTTTTAAGAAATATTTATTAAATTTTTTGATGTTATAAAGATTATTTTTTTTTAAATTAAAATTTTGCTTAGTATAGAGGAGTACCCTAAACCTTGAAAAACCTTTCTGTTCCTCTTAATAAATAACTAACCAAAATATTAATATGATATATACTAAACTAATAAGTTTTTCCTGGAGCCTTGTGTCAACAATAATTTAAAAATGAACTTTACTAATAAAAGAAAACAGAAAGATTGTAGAACATTAAATAAATCAAGAAAAAAGCACAATTGGAATTTTTCATTTTGAAAACTAATATTTTGATAGAGTCCAATTCAATTTTATTTAATAAGCTTTTCTCGAAACTACCGGATTGGACAATGGCCGGTCTGTTGGTATTAAATGATATTATTGATTTTGTCTTATGTAGTCTATAAGGACTTTCAAACAATAGAATCAGGAACAATAATTATTTTAAGAGCTTCTACAGCTATTATACGCTTTATGGAGAAAATTCACCATCTCACATTGTAAGGTTGCCGAATCACTTTTAATATCGACGTGTACTTTTGTGGGGTTGTTTATAATTTTATCAAGTTTTCTCGTATTAATATTTATTTTATTTAACAGAAATGTGGAATTTGTTGTTGAATTTTTTTAAAGAAATTTTCACAAGAAACTGCATAGAAATTTTCAATCGAAATTCTTATTAAAGCTTTGCGGTAAACATTTTCAATGAGAATTTTTTGTGGAAATTTTTAGTGAAAATTTTCAGTAAAAATTTTATGTGAAAATGTTCAGTAGAAATTTTCTGTAAAAATTTTCAGTGCAAATTTGCAATCGTAATTTCAGTAAAAAAATTTCTGCAAAAATTTGCAATAAAAATTTGCAGTAAAAATTTGCAGTAAAAATTATCTGTAAAAATTTTTAGTAAAAATTTTCAGTAAAATTTTCAGTAAAAGGTTTTCAGTAAAAATGTTCAGTAAAAATTCTCAGTAGAAATATTCAGTTTTTAGTCTAAATTTTCAATAAAAATTTTCTGTAATAATTTGCAGTAAAAATTATCTGTAAAAATTTTTAGTAAAAATTTTCAGTAAGAAATTTTCAGTAAAATTTTCAGTAAACATTTTCAGTAAGAATTTTCAGTAAAAATGTTCAGTAAAAATTCTCAGTAGAAATATTCAGTTTTTAGTCTAAATTTTCAATAAAAATTTTCTGTAATAATTTTCTGTTAATATTATTCAGTAGTAATTTTCAGTAAAAAAATTTCTATTGAAAAAATTTTCAGTTTTTACTAAAAATTTTCAATACAAATTTTTAGTAAAAATTTTCAGTAAAAATGCTCAGTAAAAATTTTCAGTACAAATTTTCAGTAAAAATTGCCAATAGAAATTTGCAATAGAAATTTTCTGTAAATTTGTTCAATAGAAATTTTTAATAAACATTTTTAGTAGAAATTTTCAGTAGAAACTTTTATTAAATTTTCAGTAAAAATTCTTAGTAGAAATTGCATAGAAATTTTCAGTAAAAATGTTCAGTAGAAATTTTCTATAGAAATTTTTGGTCAAAATATCCAGTAAACATTTTTTATGTATTAAAAATTTTCTATCTACTACATTTAGTAAAAAAAACTTTATGAAAATCGTCCTTATAAATAAAGTTGCTAATGTAAAAAATTTTTAGCACATTTTTTCCAAATGCTATAAACAAAGCAACATTAAAACTCTCTTTTTATAGAAAATTTATATTCCGATTGCGTAGAATTTATAAATATTGTAATTTCAGTATTGATATTCCGGCTTTTTAAATTGCCTGCGGAAAATATGATATACAAAATGGCACTCATGATGAACTGCCTTTATACCTGATCCATGAACCTTTCTAGTATGTGAAATAGCATCGGGAAGATTCAGAGAGGCGGGGAAACAATCAGTCGAGAGTTTAATGATTAATATTCCAAATAGAAAAAGGATAATATTTCTGAAATCGAGGACTATTCAGATATGAGATACAGGATATTTTCAAATGTTTTTTGCTTTTATTTATGGAATATATTTTTTCCTTAAAATTTTATATGCGCATATACAATTAAACAGGAATTTCTTGTTTTTAGAAAATCGACTATGAATTCTTAGTGAAAATGTGGATTTTTTTGTTGTTTCTATTTAACCGCGGAGAATAAAGGTTATTCAGAAAAATGTCAGGGAAATATATCTCCTACTTAGGGAATTTAAGTCTGAAAATTAAGCATATGTTAGGGAGTGTGACACGGAAATAGCATTACGATCGTAGACTGCAGAAAAACAAGAACCGCAATGGAATGAGTTCAGTCCAATTGATATTTGTGGGGTAAAAGTTAACTTTCTATCGAAAGGGCAGTATGTCGTATTATTTGTTTCTAACTAAATATCCCCAAAACTGTACTGTTTTCGCTCGATTTCTACCCAAAACGGTTAATGCCAATGGAACAGAAAGAACAGGATTAAAAGATCGAAAGTTAGAGAAAATAGTCACGTGAAAATGGGGGAGTAATACATAGGAACACAGTTACTCTATCTACCCTTGCTACAATAAACTTTTTATCCCATCGCACCCGTGAGATTATGAAGTATGAGGCCACTATGCATACATGGCTGTGAGAAAATAGGGGATGCTCTGTTCGTATTGCATGACTGACTGGTCCTTGCTCGTTTCGAAATTTATTTTGTCGGCTCGTTTAATTTGTAAACAAGTAACGGATGCAGTGAAAATCGAGCTTTTAAATATTTAATTATACGACGTGTATCCAAATTGTGGTCTGGCATGAGTGCCATCGTCATCCCAGACCACCATTCGATATACTGTTTAATAGATGCAGATTGAATGGCATCAGTGACAGCTACCTTTCAAGGGGTATTAGCAGCTATAATGGCGAGCATATATTTTCCATCAGTGATATTTTTGTATTATTTATTTGAAGAAATACTTTCTATTTATTAAAGGAAATATTTTTTAGTCATTTTTTTTCTCCAATCAATCATGTGTTTGCTCATGTGTTCATTTTTAAATTTTTCCTAATAGAAAAAAGCACCTAAAAGCATTGAAAATTTCACTATTTAAAAAAAAAATATTTCTCTTATTATTTTTGATAATCAATATTAATTGCAGAATTTTTATTATAATTTTTTTTTATAAATTAAAATTCCAGATAACTTATTTTTCGTCATGAAAATACATCGATTAAGAGGAGTCTAAATCAGCAAGATTACGACACGCAAAATGTTAATTCGGAATTTCTTTTTCTCATAAATATGGGTCTCAGAATACTGAGATTTAGACAATATCAGTGAATTTTTGTTGTTTTTAATATTATTTCTAGTAGAATTTGCACTATATAATAAATTCGTAACGACATGATAACTCAGCCAATTTAACGGCACCCCGGCTATATTGCTAGCTGCTATTCGAACTCAAAACCATGACTCTGCGTATTAAGGGGAGCTGCCTCAGTGCGTTGCTATAAAGACTCCACGACTTTAATTTTATTTCCACCTATAAGCACATTTTTGAACAGATATAAAAAATGTATATTGTAGCTAAGGTTTTTTTGAAACATTATAAGTCAAACTATGTCGAAAGGCATGCGCATAATTGTGCATCACACCAAAAAAAAATTCCATATTATTTTGTGCCGCAGTTGATAGTTTTTGTTGCTATTCTTAGAATTTTTTATAATATCGTATAACCATATTCTAGGTTATTCCTAGGCGAAAAGTAAATGTGATATGAATACATTTTGGCTCATTGAAAAAAGTCTTGTAGGCCATAAATGATTTTTTGTAAAATATTGAAGTGTAACAGAAAAGTAATATGAGTAGCATCATTGAGTGCAATATAGAGAAACTGAGATGGCTTTATGCCACCAAAAAAAACTCGTCCTTTTGATAACGAATTTTTCGCAGAGTCTCGTGCGTAACAAAAAAAATGGAATAGCGAAATTTGGACCAACGATGAACCATTAAATTTTGCGTTAATCTTGATTAAGGAGGGAACATTCCTTAATAAAAGAATAAGTTTTTCGTTAATACAAAGCACTTTAGAAGCAGTGGAAAACGAATCTAGATCAGGGAGATCTTCAACAAAGGAAACATGTGAAACAGACAAGAAATGTGTGTCTCCAACCAAGTTTCTAATTAAAAAAAACCTTGCAAGGGTAAAAAAAACTGCGTTTTTTATATGTTTAGATCGGATATTGGAGACTTTGTATGCTCCACCATGAATAACAACTTTGTTTGTCAGACGACCTCTATCAATATGAATGGGTTTTCAATCAAACACAATGTTTTAGGAAACCACTAGTAAATTATTCTTGTGGTTTCCCAAATCATCCTTGGGAAGAGAGGGGGGGTTTTGTTGATTTATCTGTACATAGACCGTATTTAATAGGACGTCATCTTGGTATTGGCGATAATAACCAGAGGAGCCTTGGTGAGGAGCTGAAGGCGATTTCAGATGATGCCTTCGAGCATTGCTAACAAAAGTGACGCTTCCGCCGAAGTATAACAACCCAAGGACACAACTATTTTAGATGGGATAACATTGATGTATAAAAATAAAATAAAATCGTGTCATTTCTTTTCTACTACACCTCGTATTTTGTGATTTTTATAATGTATTAGGATGACTTATGTATAGCGTGGTCCATCTGGCGGTTCATCAAAAAAAAAATGAGTAAAGATCGAATGCCATCACGTGAATTTGTGGGCAAATTCGTGAAGCGAGTTCGCGAAACTGGTTTGTTGGTTGCCAAAGCAACTCGTTCCCGCTCTAAGACCGATAATATTGCCGCCGTTGCTGAAAATGTCGGTGATCATCCATCAACATCAACTCGTCACCGTTCTCAAGAATTGAAGATTTCTCGCACTTCTCTGTCGAGAATTTTGCACAAAGACCTCGGTATGAAAGCTTACAAAGTTCAATTAGTCCAACAGCTAAAGCTGCATGACCATCCGATGCGTTTTCGGTTTGCCCGATAGGCTCAAGATCAATTGGCCAAAGATGAGCATTTTTTCCGAAAAATCATCTTTTCGGATGAGGCCCATTTCCACCTCGGTGGGTATATCAACAAACAAAATTGTCGCATGTGGGGCTCAGAAAATCCATACGCCACTATGGAAAACCCGATGCATCCACAACGAGTCACGTCATTGGCCCGTTTTTCTTGGAAAACGATGAAGGAGCCGCCGTTACGGTCAATGGTGAGCGCTATCGTGGCATGCTCAACGAATTTTTGTTTCCAAAAGTTAAAGAGAATGGCATGGACGACATTTGGTTTGAACAAGACGGGGCCACTTGCCACACAGCCAACGTAACAATCCAACTTTTGGGCACTGCTTTCGAAAACCGAATAATCAGGCGAAATTCTGATGTCAATTGGCCGCCTCGGAGCTGTGATTTGAGCACGCTGGATTATTTTCTGTAAGGAGCCGTTAAGGATAAATATTACGCAAGCCATCCAGAGACAATTGAGGCCTTGAAACACGAAATCAAAGTTGCGATTGAAGAGATACAGGCCCGGACAATCGAAAATGTACTGAAAAATTAGGTCGAGCGAATGGGGTACTGTAACGCCAGCCGTGGCAGTCATTTAAATGATGTTGTGTTTCATTCTTAAATTTCAAGGTTCATCCTTTTTAATAAAACCGGAAATTCAAAAAAACATATACTAGTTTTTTTTATTTACTTTCTAAAATGGAACTTCTAAATGGTGCACCGTGTATATACTTTGAAAGGTATATGACAATCATAAATACTGTAAAATATAGTTCTACCTTGAGAAATACCAGCACCGATGGAAAATATTTCAGAATATCTTTTTTTTTAATACTTCAAAACGTGTTGTTGATTCAGAAATAGGTTACCAGTTTTAAAAAAAAATACTCCTGAAACATACTCTTTTCGCTAAAATTACTAGTAAGTATTTTTAGTAAAAATCTTTCATGAAACTTCTTATCTAAAGATGTTCTACATTTTTTGTCAGTTGTAATATTTAAATTAATAAAAAATAATAAACTTTTCATTTTCTTTGTTGAGTTTAATATTTGCTTTATAATAATTATTCTAGAATTAAAATTTTTTCGGCAAAACTCTAAATTAAATGTCATACAAATCTACCGCAATTTTGATTTCTCTAAAAACATCATGGCACCAGTTATATTCTGCTAACCAACGAATTAACAAGAAAGAATACCGAAGCTCATTATTCGCCTGATTCAAGACAAAATATAATAAGGGTGAATAATTTAACCTGCTAGGAACACAAATAATTAAGGGGTGAAAATTGAATTGGATTTGCATGAAAATAATTTCCTTCGGTAGACATTTCGGCTTCAAACAATGGATCCTTTAACTCAAGTTCAAAACATTCAACATTCAACATTTCCAGCCATATGAAAAGTGCTTTTATTCATAATTTTTCGATTTTTTGGGGCAAAAGTTTCGAAATGATACCAAATCGATTTTCCCTGCTGTTCATGAAATTAATTCTTGTGTTTTTTTTTTGCTCGTCTAAAGCCAGATATATTAATGGAAAACCTGGAAAATATGTTAGTAGGGAAAACAATAGAGCCGAGCCATACTTGAAATTCGTTCAAAGTTTGAGTTAAATATGTTTCTGGATTTATAGAAAGTAGGCTCGCAGACGTGTAACCTAAAACAGAAAATAGCTATTCTGAGAGGGTAAAAATGCATTCAACCTTGGCTAATTAAAGGAGACAAAGGGATAAACATCCGTTTTTTTTCATTCGTTTTGTATTTGTTTCCATTTCATAATTCAAGGAAACAATTTCGTATTAGAAGGACACAAAAGTGAAATTGGATTTTTAGGGAAAATTCAAATAAAATCCCAAACGAAAAATGAAATATTGCATGTTGACAAAGTGTTAAATTTTTGAATGATGAATATTAGATTAGACGAGGGATTTACTATTACTATGCATAAATAATTTGATTATCTGAGTTCCTTTAACTTAAAGATTATATCAAAATATAGGCTTAAGGAATAATAAATTTGATTTGAAATATTTCTATACGTTTGCATTATAAATGTAAGTAAATTTTGTAAAAAGTTCGTTTATATATTTTAATTGAATGAAAATTCAAATTTAAAAAAAAAACCTAATTAAAAAAAACCGAATTATTTGATAAATTATTGATTGTTTAATTTTTGAGGACTTTTTACTATAATATATTAAGAATTGTGTTAAATTTCTTTCATTTGAGAAATATTTTTTTTTAAATATTGAACGTCCGAAAATTAATTATTGAAAATTTTAAAGTTTCTATTGAACACAAATACCTTTGTACAAATTACTTTTAATAATTTAATTAATTCACACAATTTATATTAATAGAATCAGTATTAGAAATATTATGTATACTGAAATATGAAAAAAAAAATCAGAATTCGGTCTTTCTAAAAATAAATAACAGAACCAGATTCTAATTAAATAGCAAATTTGTTGAATAGCAGTCAAAAATAAGATACTGTCGCTAATAAATGATATTTTAAAAATTTTGCGCTAGAATTTTTTAGTCGAAATTTAAAGCAAATTTTATTCAGTAAATATTTTCAGTAGAAATTTTCGCGTGGAAATTTTTAATAAATTTTTCGGCAAAATTTTTTTAGTAAAAATTTTGAAATAAATATATTTACAGTTAAAAAATATTTTCAGTAGAAATATTATCAGTAAAAATTTATGAGAAAAATTTACGGTAAAAATTTTCAGTAAAAATTTTCAATAAAAATTTTCAGTAAAAATTTTAAGTATAAATTTTCGGTAAAAATGTTGCAGTACAATTATTTAGTAGAAATGTTTAGTAAATTTTATCCAGTAAACATGTTCACCAGATTTTACAAAATAAATTTTTTGCAAATTTTATTGAGTTAATATTTGCAGCAGAAAAGTTTAGTAAACATTTTCAGTAAATATTTTCTGTACAAATTTTCACGTGAAAATTTACTGTTAAAAAATATTTTCAGTTAAAAAATCTTTTTAGTAAAAATATTTTCAGTAAAAATTCATGAAGAAAATTTTTCAGCAGTTTTCAGTCGAATTTTTTAGTAGAAATTTTTAGTAAATTTTATTCAGTAAATATTTTCAATAAAAAATTTTAGTAACAATTTGTAGAAGAAATTTTCAGATTAAAAAATCTTTTCAGTAAAAATATTTTCACTAAATATTTATGAAGAAAATTTTTCAGCAGTTTTCAGTCGAATTTTTTAGTAGCAATTTTTAGTAAATTTTATTCAGTAAATATTAGTAAATAGTAAAAACTTTCGGTAGACATTTTCACGAGGAAATTTTCAGTAAATTTTTCAGCAAAACTTTTTTTATGAAAATAATATTTTCATTAAAAATTTTTTTTCATTTATGTTCATTTTTATGTTTGGTAATTTTTTCGGTAAAAATTTTTATTAAAAATTGTGGTAAAAACTTTCGGTAAAAATGTTCATTAAAAATTTTGGATAATTTCAGTAAAAATTTTCAGTAACAATTTTCATTAAAAATTTTAGTAAAATTTTGCAGGAGAATTTTTTAGTAGAAATTTTCAGTGGAGTTTTAAGTAGAAATTTTCAGTAAATTCTTATCAGTAAATATTTTTCGTAAAAAGTTTTAGTAGAAATTTTCAGTAAAAGTAAAAATTGTAGAGTAAAAATATTTTCGGTAAAAATGTTCGCTTAAAGTTTGCAGTAAAAACTTTATGTAAACATTTTTGTGGAAATTTTAGTAAAAATTTTCAGTAAAAATTTTTAGTTTCCATATTTTTAGCATAAACTGTAAAACCTTCCAGCATAAATACGTATGTTAAAAATTTATTATATTTATTTTCTTTAAAATTAAAGCTAATATTGAGAATCCTCTGTTCTAAAATACTTTAAATATTTTTGGAATTAAATTCAGAATTACCTTGAAGTATTTATTTACCATTGGACCAGAATTCTTAAAATATTGTAGCATTATTTTAAATCATTTCCATATTAAGAGCGGCAAGTAACAAATATTCTAAGAACATAAGAAGTTAAGGATTATGCTACTGATATTTAGTGTCCTGACTGAGTGCACAGAAAAGTTTATCTTTCCGCTCGGGATTTTATTCCAAGTAAGTGAACATTTCATATGCACAAATGCACGGCTGAACTAATACGGCGAGAAATATGTATCCGCCCACACAATATATGGCCTGTTGTCAAGGATAATAATCATAAAATTGTGCATGTAACCTGTTCATATGGTTGGCGTTGCCAGTTAAAGAAATTGGCTTCGGATTACTTGGGCGTAGTTCATCTGTTGCCCAAAACCACAATACGCCCGTGCCAAACCAATCGCCCTTTGTCTCCGGGTAGCCACAAAACCGATCCATTCGGATGAGCCTTATTGCTGCCAAGATGAACTATTATTGTAATAAGGATATGGTAACTATTTCAAACAACGAGAATAAGAATAAGATGAAGGAAACTATATAAGACTTGGCGCAATCGGTACGTTAGAATAATATTTCTATGGCGATGATCATAGCAATAGTTATGGTTGTATTATGTAAAAAAAACACTATTTATGTGCTCCTTCTGGAGCATTTTCAGTTAAAGTTACAATGCATCCAGTAGCAAAATGCAAGTCGGTATCTTGCACTTTTGTATTCTTTCACTTACACTACTACTCTTCTCTAGTTCTTTGTTAAGAAAGGATAAAAATTATGCGGTTTCAATTATGACCCTTCCAGTTGTTTATTCTATTGAAAGAAGATGAAATGGTGCCACTTAACCATAGAGTGGGAGCACGTGCATTTTAACTTGTCATAAAATAATCAGAGTGCATACGACTAAGGAAGAAGATTCTAAAAATATAAATGCTGATATAAGGGTAAAATGCAAGAATCTGTAAGATAATATCAGAAAAAAAAATTAAAAATAATAGAAAGAAAACGTTTTTATAACATTTAAGAGTCAAAGGATAATTAAAGTTTTCATTAAGAATTCATATCGCCCATAACAAGATTTATTATACACTTTTCCAAGCATTTCGAAATATTTTATTTAGTTTTCTTATCACTTTTTTGCTTTGTTTTCATCAGTTATAATTTAGTTTCTTATGAAAAGCTTTGGAAAACTTTTACAGCAAGAGTTCAGCATATTTAAAAATACAAAAGTAGTAATAAATGTTGCCAGATCTTGACAAACAAACAAAAAAAAACTTTTCCACTTTTTTTTTCTTATAATTTCTTTATTTTATATTACTTTAAATGAAAATTGGTATTAAATATGAGTCAAAGTTAACGTTTATTTAATGCAAAAATGTAATTTAATAAAGACTTAAATTAATAAAATTAAATTACAAAAATTTATTCAGTTTTTAAGACAAATGATTTCAGACCAGATTCTGCGGTGCTATTGAAATTTTTTTAATAAAAGATTATCCAATTTGTGCTTTGATTTAAGAAAATTTTGGATCAAAACTTTGATAATATAGCCTAAATTTTGCGATTTTGCATAAAATATAACATTATTCAAATGATTATCAAGAAGAAACTTCTTCCAGGACTCGATGCTTTAAAGGTAATTTTTAATGACTTTTTCGTACATTTCGGGTTGTTATTCGGCTATTATTAGTTAATGGATATTTTTTTTTTTTTGTAAAACTGTCAAGTTTAAAGATTATCTTTGTCAGCTCAATTTTCTATATAGTCTTATGAGAAAAAGTGTAACAATGTCAAATTGCATGATTTTGGAAGCCAATTGACAGCACCAAATCTCCAAATTTCGCATTGTCGGAACTTTTTTTGTCAATAAAGCCAAAAAATGTCGTCTTGAGTTTTTTGTTATGCCCCATAAAAAAAATTACAACAGACAGTCAGCTTTTCCATAGTTATTTGTCGATTTTTAGAATGCCATTAATAAACGGCAATTTTTTTTATCCACCGAACAAGAAATGAACCTTATCGCTAACGAAATTTTTTTTTTAAATCAGTATTAAACGCTGTTGTTCACCACCCAATACATAAAATGTGCCTTCTGTATATTTTAAGCCTAGTTCATCAATTCATAATATAAAATGGCAAATAATAATTTAAAGAATTATTGCTTTTAATATTAAATATATTTGACAGATATCAATAAACGGACCGATACTTTCCTAACCACAAAATGGATAAATCGGTATATTTAAAAAAAAATTGTATTACGAACTCCTTCAAATTAATTCTACCAAAATATTAGAGTTATTTTCATTTTTTTTTATATAATATAAGTGATAAAACTATAGAAAAGTATTTTGCTAAAAGTGTCATAAATATAATCGTTATTACGTTCCATTTAGTATTTAATAGTAATCGTAAAATTGTATTGGTATTTATATGAAAAGCTCTTTAAATATTTTCGCACTTCCTAATGCCATTATTTCGAAATTCAATTACTCGAACTCAACAAATCAATGTCATATTTTAATGCATCATATTTATATTAGAATGAATGAATTATTTTGTTGAATTTATACATTTTAATAATAATTTTTTTTTTCTTTACCCTAAAAGTGAGGCCAATTCGATATGAGCTTTTGTATAGGGTGGCGGGGTATTGGTAATGCTGCTAACAAATATAGGAAATAGAAATGCGAATAAAATAATTCACACAACAAATTAGATACAATGTTCGAACCAAGGAAAAAATCATTAAACTAATTGCACTCATTATTTTTATTCGAATGGTTTTGTTGTGCACATTTTCACCAACGACAGTCGCATTTATTATTAATGTGTGATACCAAGGCAATAGGATTCAATTCACTGTGAAATTTATTCTAATAAAAGGACAGACGTAAATTTTATTTGGTTGACCTAAATTTTTGCGCTAACATTCTAATTATAGTAGAATATAAATTATTTAACTTTGGTTTAGAGAACTAGCGAAATTCGGTTGGTGTAGGAGTACGTGTTAAAAGGAAATAAATCAGAAAGTATTTCCTGTGATATTATAATGAAATTATATTTTTTATTAATTATAATCATTTTTTCATAAAATGCTCAATATTAACAATTTTTTGATAATGTACTAAAATCAATGATTTTATGAGGTATTAATATAATAATTTATCAAATAATGTTGAATTTGAATATTTAAGTAATGTGCGATAATTGAAACTGAAAAAAACCGTTTATTGAAAAGAAACTTTAGTGAAAATTTGTTTTTTGTTGTTATCATTTTAAGTTACATAAGTCAGCATTAGTTATACCGACTCAAACAGCGCCACGACATCAAAGGCAGATGCCTAAAAAATCTAAGAAAAATTACTGAAAATTTTTAGTGACATTTTTTACTGACAAATTTTTACTGATAAAATTTTACTGATAAATTTTTACTAACAAATTTTAACTGATAAATTTTTACTAACAAATTTTTACACATAAATTTTTACTCACAATTTTTTTTTGAAAATTTTTACTCACAAATTTTTTTTGAAAGATTTTACTGAAAATTTTTACTGAAAATTTTTACTGAAAATTTTTACTGAAAATTTTTACTGAAAATTTTTACTGAAAATTTTTACTGAAAATTTTTACTGAAAATTTTTACTGAAAATTTTTACTGAAAATTTTTACTGAAAATTTTTACTGAAAATTTTTACTGAAAATTTTTACTGAAAATTTTTACTGAAAATTTTTACTGAAAATTTTTACTGAAAATTTTTACTGAAAATTTTTACTGAAAATTTTTACTGAAAATTTTTACTGAAAATTTTTACTGAAAATTTTTACTGAAAATTTTTACTGAAAATTTTTACTGAAAATTTTTACTGAAAATTTTTACTGAAAATTTTTACTGAAAATTTTTACTGAAAATTTTTACTGAAAATTTTTACTGAAAATTTTTACTGAAAATTTTTACTGAAAGTTTTTACTGAAAATGTTTACTGAAAATTTTTAATGAAAATTTTTACTGAAAATTTTTACTGAAAATTTTTACTGAAAATTTTTACAGAAAATTTTTACAGAAAATTTTTACTGAAAATTTTTACAGAAAATTTTTACAGAAAATTTTTACTGAAAATTTTTACAGAAAATTTTTACTGAAACTTCTACTGAAACTTTTACTGAAAGTTTTTACTAAAAATTTTTACTGAAAATTTTACTGAAAATTTTTACTGAACATTTTTACTGAACATTTTTACTGAACATTCTTACTGAAAATTTTTACTGAAAATTTTTACTAAAAATTTTTACTGAAAATTTTACTGAAAATTTTTACTGAAAATTTTTACTGAACATTCTTACTGAAAATTTTTACTGAAAATTTTTACTGAAAATTTTTACTGAAAATTTTTACTGAAAATTTTTACTGAAAATTTTTACTGAAAATTTTTACTGAAAATTTTTACTGAAAATTTTTACTGAAAATTTTTACTGAAAATTTTTACTGAACATTTTTACTGAACATTTTTACTGAAAATTTTTACTGAAAATTTTTACTGAAAATTTTTACTGAAAATATTTACTGGAAATTTTTACTGGAAATTTTTAATGAAAATTTTTAATGAAAATTTTTAATGAAAATTTTTAATAAAAATTTTTACTGAAAATTTTTACTGAAAATTTTTACTGAAAATTTTTACTGAAAATTTTTACTGACAAATTTTTAATGACAAATTTTTACTGACAAGTTTTTACTGACAAGTTTTTACTCAAAATTTTTACTGAAAATTTTTACTGAAAATTTTTAATGAAAATTTTTACTGAAACTGAAAATTTTTACTGGAAAATTTGAACTGCTAACATATTACAAAATAATATCTGCTAGAAAGTTTTGTTCTCAAAAATGTTTACTAGAATAGAATATATTTTCCTAGATGGAATTTTACTAGAAACAATTATTTTGGAAAAAATATAAGAAAACAAATTTTAACTGGACAAATTTTTATTCAAAAACTTTTAAAGAACCATTTTTTTTACTGAAGTAATTATTATATTAGAGCATTTCTAACTGAAATATCATTTATATAAGTATACAAATTTTTATATTGTATATAACTTGAAGTAATTTCAGAAGTAAATAAATAAAAAAAGCTTAAGCAGAAAAACTTTAAAATACAAGTTTAGTTAAATTCTAAAATAGTTTATTCAATTCTAATTTAGTTTAGTATATATTGTATTTGCTTCAGTCTATTTACGATTGTTTCAATTTCTATCTTGAGGGTTTTAAAGAAAATTAAATCATTTGTCTATGGACTTTGTTAGGTTTCTGAATTAGTTTGTATGGTTTAGATTTCATTTTCGACTTTGGTATCCAGTTGAGGATGAAATGAATGTCAACAACCAATATGCCCGCAGACCCCATCAAGGTATGGGGAATCATATACGTATGCATGCTCTTAATGTACTAATTAGTACTGATTCATTCTAATATATTCAATGTTGCATTATCAAATCAACTAGGATGTTATCAACTGACTAACTGATCTCATATTCCTTACAGAAACTAAATATACCATGATAAATATACAATGATTGCTAAAGTTATCCCCATTCAATTATAGCATCCAATTCATGCAATGGATTAGTGACTGCATCTGGATAACTACAAATAATGTTCAGTTAAAACCTTCCATTATCATTATTCCAATCTGTGTTGCCAGAACTCTGCAAATTGAAATGCAATCGAAATCACTTAACTTGTAAGATGCCACTCTTAATAATGGATTTTATTTGGTCGTTTATTCATTTGACAATATCTAACAGGAAATATTTTTAGATATTTTAATTTTTCCATTCTCTATAAAAAAAAATTCAATGAAATATTATTTTTTTTGTCTTTTGAAAATCAGGACATTGGTACAAAACCTTTTCATTAACCGAAATTACTACAATAAAAGAAAAACTTACCATTTAATATAAATAAAGTAAAAGAAAATAAACTTAAATAAATTTTCACGTTAAACTAACCAAATCGCAGTAGTAATAAATTCATTCAATTTACTTAACCCCCAGATCAGAGACTGCACATATATACTGTCATAGGTGTCCGTCAATAGTATTTCTACTCAGTTTGTGCAAATAAAAGTATTTCCTGACTGTGTTCAATTTGATTTATTGAATTAAATCATACACTCTATTATTTATGCAGTAGGATACAAATAACCAAACAGTAACAAAAATACAAAAAAAAAAAACTAAAGTGACAGGAAAAGGGTCCTCAAAAACAATATCTATCAAGGTTTGTCCCATTTTTGTCGTATTTATCCATAAAGAATCCCTTTCAATGTTTAACGAATCGCAAAATTGTAGACCATATCCTATGTATCCTATATTTATTTTTGTTGTTGTTTATATCACAACATCTATAAAAAAAAAAATCAGGCATGAATTTCTATACATCTAAACTTATATGTACATGCATACATTTATAAGAGGATAAGCAAATAAAATGTTGGACAAAAAAGGGAAATTATATAGAAAATGTCCTTTAATTTACAAAAATAGATACATAAAAGTATAGATCCAATATACTCTGGCTTGTTTACATTGAGTTTATTAAAGAAATTACAAAAGATTGGTTACTGTGCTGACCTAGTGGGTGGGTTGCCTATAAAGAAAACAGGATCATAACCAAGGTCACATTTCAACTCATTCTTCGCTATATCTCACCTCATAAGATGGATTAACATACCATTATGGCGTATATTGATATCTCTATATTGTGATAGACAGGAAAACTTAGTAGATGGATGGACTGACCTTTGGTCTTAAGCACTTATAATCACAATGTTGACAAAACTACTCCTTTTGATCAAAGAATCGGTGATATTATTTGTATTTGTTGTTTCTTCTTGTTTGTATATATCTAGTACTCCTTCAGGACTGGAACAAAAAGATAAATGATATTTTTTCATGACAACTTCATACAAATATCCGTAAGGCTATAATCGCATATATACGTACAAAAGGACATCCACTGGAATGGACGAATCTCTATGGTAGGACATACGTACATATCTGTCTCAACAATATCGAATAGAATTTTCTGCTAATCCTGTGTTACGATGTAAATGTATCATAAATCCTTTTGTCCTTTACCGGAGTTCATAAACAGAATACGATAGAATGGCGAGTTAGTTGCTGGTAGAGTCTATAAGGACATCCACAAAACCAACTGGACATGGCCTATATTTGTCGAATGTTAATCGCCTGTCACATTCAAACCTTAGAACAAAATCTACCCTCCTGACTAAAGGTCGAGAATATCATGTCAAAAATTTATACTCTTCACAAAATATCTTCAGAAATGCACCAAGTCTTGTACTCGTACAAATATTATATAAAAATCGATAAGAATCGACAATTTACTATAGAAAAATACCAACTCAATAAATAACATAAATACTCTTCGAAAAGCTTATACACTTACTTATCGTAAGATAAATGTGAATATATATGAGTATATATGTACTGGAAAATATTTCATTTACGACAAAATACGTACATTATTAGAAGATAAAGATCCCCAAAAAATAGTAAATTTTTTTTTCATATCATATAAGCTTTTATAAATTGTATCATCTTATCGAAGAATTTCTCAAGGAATGTTTTCCTTTCGATAGTACATTTTATTGCTGGGAAAATCCTTACTAAAAGCAGAAAGAATAAAACAAAATAAAAATATCCGAGAGATCAGATTAATTCCTTTCTATGAACTTAAATAGCTGAAGTACGTTTTTTATGGAGTATTTCGAAGAATGTAAAGAATTTCAGAGATTTTTGGGCAAAAAAAAAATTACTTTCGTGAGACAAAATATGAATTTTTGTATAAGGAAATATTACTACTTAAGAAAATTTACTACACAAATTCAAATTCGTAACAGAAATATTTTATTTTAGAGCTTATAATTGAAATTTTTGATTGCTTATTTAATCAAATTGTTATATTTCAGCAATTACAATTTTTCTTCACAAATTTTGTAAACTTTCTTAACAAATACCAAAAAAAAATTTTTCTGTCAAAATGATTCTATCAAAAAATATTTACTGCGATATCTTGACTGAAAAAATATTTAACTTAAAAACTTTTACTTCAACGCAATTTTTTCTGTTAAATTTTTATTGCTAGAATAATTTTGACAGAAAAATTTAACGTAAAAAAATATAAGTAGAAAATTTTTGCCTAAAAAAATTTATAAAAAAAAATTTTGGTTTATTAATTTTTTAAGAATAGTTTTCACTGCACAAATTATACAAGAAAATTTCTTACCTGAAAACGTTTGGCTAGAAAAATCTTAAAAGACAAAATTTTTAAATAGTAAGATTTTAAGTAGAAATTTTTTACAGAAAAATTATATTACAACAAAATTTTACTATAAATATCAAACTAGAAAATTTCAGAGTTTTTTCTCTTTAAATCTTTTTACTGAAAACATTTTTAAAGACAAAAATTTTTATTTCAAACATTTTGACTGGAAAATATTGTATAAAAAAAATGTTACTGAAAAATTTTTACTTGCAAATTTTAACTGCAAAAATTTTGCTGCAAAATTTACTTTTTTGAAAACTTTTCTCACCAGACAAATTTGTCTCACCAGACAAATAAAGTGGTTATCATCGATCATTGACAGTAAGAGTGTTACCAGCTTCATTTCGAAAAAAGTACGGACCGATGATTCCACCCGACCAAAAACCACACCAAACTATCAATTTAGGTGAATGTAATGGGTGTTCATGAATAATTTGTGGATTTTCTTCGCACCAGAATCGAAAGTTTTGTTTATTTACTGCACCACTCAGATGAAAGTGAGCCTCATCGGAGAAGATGATTTTCTTAAAAATATTGTTACCGTTTTTTCTTGTTCTAAGACAAAATCAGCAAATTCACGATGTTTACGGGGGTCCAATGGCTTCAGTTCTTGAGTGATAGCACTTTTATACGGATGCAAGGCCAAATTCCTAATCAAAATCCGCCAGGTTGTGGTTGGAGACAGTCCCAATTCTTGAGAACGTCTTGGAATCGACAAATTGCGGTCTCCAGCAACACTTTCCTGAACGGCAGCAATATTTTCATTACTTCTAGCGCTTTTTTATCTTATTGGCACTTGAACATTATGCAAAGAAAATGTACGCTCGAAATTTTTAACAATTCGAAGAATACCGAGAACAGTTGGACGATTATTACGACCATAAAATGGCAAAAATGCACGAAAAGTTGCATTTGGAGAACGATTATTTTCGTTAAAATTGATTAATTTGTAACGTTGTTCTTACGTATATCTCTCAATGATGTTTGACATATTACAAATGGCCAAAACTTCTCTTAGAAATCATATTACTCTTATTGAAAAACCCTATACAAGAATTTTTTTACTTATGATAATTTTACTGGACATTTTTAGAAAAATTTAAATTGGAAGATTTCTAGTGGAAAAATTATATGTTCAAAATTCTTACTTGAAAAATTTTCATTGGATAAATTTTTGAAATCAAATTTCTATTATATACAATTTTGCTAAATATATTTTTTCACAACTAAATGTTTATTAGAAAAATTTAAATGAAAAAATTCAGACTGAAGAATTTTTAATGAAAAAACTGTAATGCAAATAGCCAAAATGCTTATATATTAAAAGACATTTGTTTTTAAGTAGAAATGTCTTTTAATGTAACGCCACAATATGATTTTAAATTACATATAAAAAATTTGTATTTTTAGAAATTTATTAATTTTTTACGAATATTAGAAAATTTTCACTTTTAATTTCAAATTAATATTTTTCTATTATTTTTAAATGGACAAATATAAATTTTACATTCTAATTTATTTTAAAGTATAACTCTTATTCCATTATACTAATTGCATATAAGAAAAACTTTATAGCAAAATTTAAAAACCAAAAACTTTTTATAATAAATTTGCACCTTAATAATAACCAGTTCATAAATAATATTTATACTTCAATTATTGGGACAAAAAAAAAACAATTTCCTTTTTAACACTATTTGCTAAAAGAATAGAAAAATTACAAACTTTGCAAAGCTCTAATGAACTTTTCAATATCTTTAATTGGAAAAGAAAAAACTAACGATAAAAAAAAACGTTTTTTAAAAATTGAAGCAGTACTTACCAATACTCATAGTAAGTACTTTAAACTTATACCTTGGTAACCAGAGTATTTTTATTTTACTTTCCAATAGGACTTTGAAAAGGAAAAAAATTGTCATTTCTAGTTTTTAATAGTTTTCCTTTCTTCAGCATTCAAGATAAAAGCACTTCAAATACTTCTCTTGATAAGAGAAAAGTTTTCTTTTAATTTCAAAATGCCATAGCACTTATACTTTAGTGCAAATACGAATAAAATAAGAAACTTTTCTATCTACTAACAGTTTTTATTTCTTACGGTTTTAAATATTACATATTATTTAAAGTTTTGGATAAGTTTTTTTTAAGTTCTATCAAGTTTAAAATGAAATAGAAAATCATGGAATTGACCAAATAAAAAAATAGTTTCCAGTTTATGGGAATAATACTATATCGAATATGTGTTCAAAAGGAATGATATAAAGTTTTAGGTTTTTATTCAGTTTTACTCTAGGATTATCCTTCTTTTAATCTGATACTCACCAAATAAAATATTTACTATCCTACTTGTGTGTATTAAAAATAACAAAATACATTCTTGAAAATTTTGTTTTCGAGAATTCAAAAGCAAAAACCCAACCAAAATGTAAAACTATACTAGAAAAACACTATAATACAATTCTTATAGTCCTTATTATTTATCTAGCAAATAAGGTATATTAGATAATTCCGAAAGAAGCACTATTCCCTACCAGTGTGACAAAAAGTAAATCACATAAAATCTTCAGAATTTATAGTAATTGCATTTTGAATAGAAGACAAAACTTCAGAAAGAATAAGTTTTTCATCCATTATTATTTATTATAGATAATATGATATGAGAATATATATTGAATTATGGAGGCAACTACGAGGATATCCTGTTTGATCATATATGAGAATGAATAAGCATAATATTTCATATATCATCATATAACTAAAAACAAGAAAAGTACTGGTCAGAATGAATCCTTTGTCATTTGTGGTAAAACTTTTCAGCTAAATTGACAACTGGAAAGGAAAACAATAAGTTCTAGTTGAGAAGTTTTGTGGTGAAATGATTTTCTTATCCTGAAACTTTTCAGAAAATCTAAGTTGACAATGTCAATATGAAAAAAAAATTGCAATAAAAACAAAAAATTATAACGCAGAAATATAGATGATAATACTTATATAAAAATTTATGTAATAAGAAAGTTAACTTTTAGTCCTTTATTAAATCTAATAGGAAATAAAATAGGTTACTTTTAAAAAGTTTTTTTTGCAAAAGAAGATTTCACATATTTTAACAGAAAATTTTATTTCTATAAAAATTTTTACTTTATCAAAAATATTCACTTTATTAATACTGTTTACTTTAATTAAAATTTTTATTGTAATAGAAAATTTTGATTCCATAGAAAATTATAATTATATAGAATAGGTTTACTATATATAAAATTTTTATTTTATAGGAAATTTTTTCTTCATAGCAAAGTTTTACTTTTTATAAATTTTTCCTGAAAATTTTCTAGTAAATTTTTACTGAAAAGTTTCTAGTAAATTTTTACTGAAAAGTTTCTAGTAAATTTTTACTGAAAATTTTCTAGGAAACTTTTACTGAAAATTTTCTAGGAAATTTTTACTGAAAATTTTCTAGTAAATTTTTACTGAAAATTTTCTAGTAAATTTTTACTGAAAATTTTCTAGTAAATTTTTACTGAAAATTTTCTAGTAAATTTTTACTGAAAATTTTCTAGTAAATTTTTACTGAAAATTTTCTAGTAAATTTTTACTGAAAATTTTCTAGTAAATTTTTACTGAAAATTTTCTAGTAAATTTTTACTGAAAATTTTTACTGAAAATTTTGTAAATTTTTACAGAAAATTTTCTAGTAAATTTTTTTACTGAAAATTTTCTAGTAAATTTTTTTACTGAAAACTTTGTAGTATATTTTTACTGAAAATTTTTTAGTAAATTTTTACTGAAAATTTTCTAGTAAATTTTTACTGAAAATTATCTAGTAAATTTTTACTGAAAATTTTCTAGTAAATTTTTACTGAAAATTTTCTAGTAAATTTTTACTGAAAATTTTCTAGTTAATTTTCTAGTAAATTTTTACTGAAAATTTTCTAGTTAATTTTCTAGAAAATTTTTACTGAAAATTTTCTAGTTAATTTTCTAGTAAATTTTTACTGAAAATTTTCTAGTTAATTTTCTAGTAAATTTTTACTGAAAATTTTCTAGTTAATTTTCTATTAATTTTTTACTGAAAATTTTCTAGGAAATTTTTACTGAAAATTTTCTAGTTAATTTTTACTGAAAATTTTCTAGTTAATTTTTACTGAAAATTTTCTAATAAATTTTTACTGAAAATTTTCTAGTAAATTTTTACTGAAAATTTTCTAGTAAATTTTTACTGAAAATTTTCTAGTAAATTTTTACTGAAAATTTTCTAGTAAATTTTTACTGAAAATTTTCTAGTAAATTTTTACTGAAAATTTTCTAGTATATTTTTACTGAAAATTTTCTAGTATATTTTTACTGAAAATTTTCTAGGAAATTTTTACTGAAAATTTTCTAGTAAATTTTTACTGAAAATTTTCTAGGAAATTTTTACTGAAAATTTTCTAGTAAATTTTTACTGAAAATTTTCTAGTAAATTTTTACTGAAAATTTTCTAGTAAATTTTTACTGAAAATTTTCTATTTAATTTTTACTGAAAATTTTCTAGTAAATTTTTACTGAAAATTTTCTAGTAAATTTTTAATGAAATTTTTCGAGTAAATTTTTACTGAAAATTTTCTATTTAATTTTTACTGAAAATTTTCTAGTAAATTTTTACTGAAAAGTTTCTAGTAAATTTTCTAGAAAATTTTTACTGAAAATTTTCTAGTTAATTTTCTAGTAAATTTTTACTGAAAATTTTCTAGTTAATTTTCTAGAAAATTTTTACTGAAAATTTTCTAGTTAATTTTCTAGTAAATTTTTACTGAAAATTTTCTAGTTAATTTTCTAGTAAATTTTTACTGAAAATTTTCTAGTTAATTTTCTAGTAATTTTTTACTGAAAATTTTCTAGTTAATTTTTACTGAAAATTTTCTAGGAAATTTTTACTGAAAATTTTCTAGGAAATTTTTACTGAAAATTTTCTAGTTAATTTTTACTGAAAATTTTCTAGTTAATTTTTACTGAAAATTTTCTAATAAATTTTTACTGAAAATTTTCTAGTAAATTTTTACTGAAAATTTTCTAGTAAATTTTTACTGAAAATTTTCTAGTAAATTTTTACTGAAAATTTTCTAGTATATTTTTACTGACAATTTTCTAGTATATTTTTACTGCAAATTTTCTAGGAAATTTTTACTGAAAATTTTCTAGGAAATTTTTACTGAAAATTTTCTAGGAAATTTTTACTGAAAATTTTCTAGGAAATTTTTACTGAAAATTTTCTAGGAAATTTTTACTGAAAATTTTCTAGTAAATTTTTACTGAAAATTTTCTAGTAAATTTTTACTGAAAATTTTCTAGTAAATTTTTACTGAAAATTTTCTATTTAATTTTTACTGAAAATTTTCTAGTAAATTTTTACTGAAAATTTTCTAGTAAATTTTTAATGAAATTTTTCGAGTAAATTTTTACTGAAAATTTTCTAGTAAATTTTTAATGAAATTTTTCGAGTAAATTTTTACTGAAAATTTTCTAGTAAATTTTTACTGAAAAGTTTCTAGTAAATTTTTACTGAAAATTTTCTAGTAAATTTTTACTGAATATTTTCTAGTAAATTTTTACTGAAAATTTTCTAGTAAATTTTTACTGAAAATTTTCTAGTAAATTTTTACTGAAAATTTTGTAGTAAATTTTTACTGAAAATTTTGTAGTAAATTTTAACTGAAAATTTTCTAGTAAATTTTCTAGTAAATTTTTAATGAAATTTTTCGAGTAAATTTTTACTGAAAATTTTCTAGTAAATTTTTACTGAAAATTTTCTAGTAAATTTTTACTGAAAATTTTCTAGTAAATTTTTACTGAAAATTTTCTAGTAAATTTTTACTGAAAATTTTCTAGTTAATTTTCTAGTAAATTTTTACTGAAAATTTTCTAGTTAATTTTCTAGTAAATTTTTACTGAAAATTTTCTAGTTAATTTTCTAGTAAATTTTTACTGAAAATTTTCTAGTTAATTTTCTAGTAATTTTTTACTGAAAATTTTCTAGTTAATTTTTACTGAAAATTTTCTAGGAAATTTTTACTGAAAATTTTCTAGTTAATTTTTACTGAAAATTTTCTATTTAATTTTTACTGAAAATTTTCTAATAAATTTTTACTGAAAATTTTCTAGTAAATTTTTACTGAAAATTTTCTAGTAAATTTTTACTGAAAATTTTCTAGTAAATTTTTACTGAAAATTTTCTAGTAAATTTTTACTGAAAATTTTCTAGTAAATTTTTACTGAAAATTTTCTAGTAAATTTTTACTGAAAATTTTCTAGTAAATTTTTACTGAAAATTTTCTAGTAAATTTTTACTGAAAATTTTCTAGTAAATTTTTACTGAAAATTTTCTAGTAAATTTTTACTGAAAATTTTCAAGTAAATTTTCTAGTAAATTTTTACCGAACATTTTCTAGTAAATTTTTACTGAAAATTTTCTAGTAAATTTTTAATGAAATTTTTCGAGTAAATTTTTACTGAAAATTTTCTAGTAAATTTTTACTGAAAAGTTTCTAGTAAATTTTTACTGAAAATTTTCTAGTAAATTTTTACTGAATATTTTCTAGTAAATTTTTACTGAAAATTTTCTAGTAAATTTTTACTGAAAATTTTCTAGTAAATTTTTACTGAAAATTTTGTAGTAAATTTTTACTGAAAATTTTGTAGTAAATTTTAACTGAAAATTTTCTAGTAAATTTTTACTGAAAATTTTCTAGTTAATTTTCTAGTAAATTTTTATTGAAAATTTTCTAGTTAATTTTCTAGTAAATTTTTACTGAAAATTTTCTAGTTAATTTTCTAGTAAATTTTTACTGAAAATTTTCTAGTTAATTTTCTAGTAATTTTTTACTGAAAATTTTCTAGTTAATTTTTACTGAAAATTTTCTAGGAAATTTTTACTGAAAATTTTCTAGTTAATTTTTACTGAAAATTTTCTAGTAAATTTTTACTAAAAATTAGTTATAGAAAATATTTTTGGTTAAATTTATTTTCCGGAAAAACCAAGAAATATAAAAACTGCATCAAAAGTTTACTCAAAGTTTTAGGATTTTATTTATTTTTCATCAATTGTAACTAAACTTTTTATAATGTCATTTTTGACTATTAAATATTTTCGTTTAACTATTGTGAAATTGTACAAACTCCTTATAGTACTATAAGCCAATTGAGAACCAATTCTATCTAATAATAAATCCTATTTTTATATTTAAGCACATTTCATCGTAGAACAAGCTGTGAAAAATATCAAAAAAGAGGGTAATAAAGTTATATAAAATTAGGGATGGATGGTTTTTCCTCCCCTATTTTCATAGTTAATGCGAGACTTGATTTTGTCACGTCACAAAATATTCTACAAGAAATCAGTTTTTAACTTTTTCAACAACTATCATCGAATCTCTGCTTGATTGGAGCTGCTTGTCATCTATTTATATATGTATGTACAGAAGTGTGTACGTATGTATGAAAGTGTAAAAATATAAAAACAAATGCCTTGACATGTACTTATTTGGATTATAATGCGTTCTTCAACTACCCTCGAATTTGTTTGATTATCCCTTGACTTATCGCACTTACTCTGCATAGTCTGGAATTATATACGAAAATATGTTACATCTTAATAAGTTGATCAGATTTTTCTCTCAATGCGTAGACTTGTATCTTTTTTTTTGTGTTCTTCAGTGCAGATTAGATGATGGGATCTATTCTGAATGTCTATCGTTCTATTATTGGTATTTGTAGTTGATATCTTTACAAAACGTACACTCCTATGAAAAATCGAACCAATTGACTTTGTTGTGCTTGTACACTCAACATGAATGAGTATCGGCATTATTGAGGAGGAGGTCTTCAACCATCATTCTATCTATATTATTCATCGCAAGTGGGAATTTAGGCAGATGAAAGAAGTCGAACTCACCGATATATCTTAGGTCCATTCCACAATGAATTGGATTGTACTGGATTAAAGGATGGTTGTTTTCCTGATTGCCTTTCATAATGGATGCGAATTTGTCTAGTCAACTGCATCCCCCTTCAATTTGTGTTTACATTCCGTTAGTATGCCGAGAGGAAAAATTGTTTTCCTAAATTTTTTCCTTGTTCAGGCGGAGACAGGTGGCTGCCATTGCAAGTATATCGTGTCAGCGTGTACCCATCGCCCGGAACGTATTGCAAATGGATCACAATGGACCATTGCAGAGGACGTGTCGAATTGATACCTCGAGGGAATTCTAAACGCAGTTCGCCTCGGACCATTTGTTTTCCGGCAGCTGATGCGATAGAACAGGAAAATGTGACACGTTTCAGTACGATTGAGAAAAGATTATTTTTAACCCTCTCCGATAAATTCAAAGTCTTAAAAGTGCAGCAAATCAAAACCGTCACAGGTAATTGAAATAATATATTTTTAACAGATAATATTATTCGTTTGCAATTTGCAAATAAGTTGTTTTTAATTTTTCCATATAAAATATTAAATAAAATTTTTATCGCAATGATGTGTAGTGAGCCAATTCCGACATTTTTTAAAAAAAATTTTTTGTTAAAATAATTTATTGACAAATGTTTTTTTCTTGGAAAATCCCATCAATAATCGCTCATAATCAAAAACCCAAAATCTGAAAAGACTTTCATTTATATTTAAACCGAGACGTATGGAATAGCATCGTATTTTTAACAGTACCCTTCTGCCTACTAAGTTAGAAGGATAAAAATAATAGTAATAAGTACCTATGAACATCTTGTGCACTACTTCAAAGGTAAAAATTTTATGATTTATGATTGTGTTAAAAGGGGGCGAAAATGTACTTACTACTCTTAAATAACAACAGGACATTGTTACTGTTTCCACATTTTCAGTAATTTTTTCACTTGCCTATTGAGCCCCTCATTTTTTTCGGTTGTACCTATGTTTTTTTTGTACCTTTTTTTATATTGAAGGGGGCTTAAACGGAAGGATAAACTTTTCCAGAATATCGCAATGGTATTGAAAGAATTAACTTTAAAAGTGTGAGAAAGAAAAATAATATTTTTCAGTGCCATTATTCTTTTTGAATTGAGCAATGTTAAGAGTTTGTGATTGATGATGGATTCATTTATGTGAGGGGGCTTTGAAAATAGCACGTGTGCAATATTTCATCTATTACTGAAAATAGAGGGTATCAAAGGTGATTAATTAATTGATGTGAGAATAAATGTGAATTCTCAGATCGAAAAACGGTAACTGAAATGAATACTTAATGGAAAAAGTGCATAATTAGTAAGTACAATTTTATGAAAACTGATAAAATTAAAGTTATTTTACCATATTTGAAATTTCGTTTTTTTAAGTAGAAAACTCATACGTAAAGTCAATTAGGAAAGAATTGCTTTAATAAATCATTTTCAGTAAACAATAAAAAAATTTGCTGAATAAAACGGTTTTCAGTGGAAATTTTCAGTAAAAATTAGTTCGTAAAAATTTGTACCAAGTGTATAAGCTTAAATCCGCTGTTTGGTCATAGATGGCGTGAGTGAGCATATTAAGCTACCATGGACACGCTATACTTTTTTTATGAGTTTGACATCTGTCACAACATACATTTCTCCTTTGGTAATCATGTCTAGTTTTGTGCCAGAAAAAGAGCATATGCCGCCGAATCGCATCGAATGCTTATGGAGGCCTATGGTGACGGTGCTTTATCGGAAACAACTTGTCGAGATTGCTTTCATCGGTTCAAAGACGGAAATTTTGACTTGTGAAACAAGAAGCGTGAAAATCGACCTAGGAAGGTTGGGGACCATCAATTGCAGGCCCAATCGCAAAAAATGGTCGCGGAGTAATTGGATGTTACTCAACCAGCAATTTCTATGCGTCTGCGTACCGTGGGGAAGATTGAAAAGATCGGAAAATGGGTGCCGCATCAATTGAACGATAGACAGATGGAGCGACGCCAAAAAACATGCGAAATCAAAAAAGAAATTCGTTCCTGCATCGGATTGTGACAGGCGATGAAAAATGGATATATTTCGAGAATCCTAAATGCAAGCAATCGTGGGTTGATCCCGGCCAACTATCAACATCTTCCCCAAGTTCAAATAGCTTCGGACGGAAGATGATGCTGTGCGTTTGATGGGATCAGCAGGGTATCGTCTACTATGAGATGACAACTGATCAAATTGCACCATACTATACGTGAAAAAAGGACGGATTATCAACATAGACATGACAATCTGATTTTCCTCCACGACAACGAACCATCGCACACGTCAAAAATGATCCGAAACTACGTGGATCTACCCCACCTCGCTTATTCACCAGACCTGCCACCTTCCGACTATCAACTTTTTTCGTCGATGGGCCACGCGCTCGCTGAGCAGCACTTCAATTCTTACGAAGATGTCAGAAAATGGCTTGATGAGTGGTTTGCTATCGACGAAAACAGTTGGTTGTCGGAAAGGGCCAGGATTTAAGCTTATACACTTAGTAAATGAAAAATCGTCAGCAAAACTTTGTCAGTAAAATTTTGTCAGTAAAAATTTTCAGTAAAAATTAGTAGTAAAAATTTGACAATAAAAATTGTCAGTAAAATTTTGTCAGTAAAAATTTGTAAGCAAAAATTAGTCAGCAAAAATTTGTCATTAAAAATTTGTCAGTAAAAATTTTTAAGTTCAAATTTGTAAGGAAAAATTTGTCAGTTAAAAAATTTATCAGCAAAAAAAGTTAATAAAAATTTGTCAGTAAAAATTTTTCAGCAAAAAAATTTTATAAAAATGTCAGTAAAAATTTTTTAGTAAAAATTTGTTTGTAAAAATTTGTCAGTGAAAAATTGTTACTAAAAATTTTTCAGTAAAAATTTGTAAGTAAAAATTTGTCAGTAAAAATTTATCAGTAAAAATTTGTCAGTAAAAATTTATCAGTAAAAATTTGGCGGTAACATTTTGTCACCAAAAATTTCTCAGTAAAAATTTTTCAGTAAATAATTGTCGTTAATTATTTGTCAGCAATAAATCGTCAGTAAAAATCCTCATCGAAATTCATATGCGCACTGAAATTCTTCCTTATCTAAGAACAGTTTAGTGTTAACTATTATGGGAAGATTTACCCAACCCAAAATACAAACAAAAAGGACAATATAATCGTATAGGTTTTTTTTAATTATCCTAACCAATGGGATTATTATACATTAACAGAATATTAAAATAAAAACAACAGCCAACAGTATTATTTTAAATGCACATATTTGTACTTTTTAAGTACAAGAAAAAGTACAATCTGATCCTTAAAACAGTTTAGTCCTTTAGACGACTTTTGTACTATAGACAGTCCATTATTTTATTAAATCAAAACAAAGAGAATTAGTGTCAAATTCATTTTAACTAATTAAAATCCTTTTATCATATAAAAATGATTCATATGTGGCCATTGTTGTCCTTAATTACAATATAGCACGCATATGAGAACGACAGCAAAAAAAAACTGAAGTCGTGTACTTTAGCTAGCCACGCAATATTATAAAAGTTTAATTTTAGAATCACCTTAGTTGAAGATGGACTAACAGCAAATGATGATTATTTCGAACAAGTTCCAGCGTCAAGGAAAATCATTGAATGGAATCTAAAAAGCTCATTTCCATATAATTCTAATTCGCAGCTAACAAAAATTCTAATATTTCCCTGAATAAAAAATTTGAATTTTCGTATTTAGAAATTCCATTTGTGATATGATAAAATTGCGCAACTAGAAAATAATTTAAAAAAATTTCACTGTGGGAATATTTAAAATGGTTGAGCTGTTTTGCGTGCCAATTTGATAAGCGGGAATTTGCCATCACATAAAAGTACACTCCTGATTCGGTGAGGAATTTCAACAAATGCAAATGCGAATATAAATTATGAAATATGGTCAAGCGTTTTCTAGCTTTCATTTTATTTTTACATACGAGTACATACGAGGACTCGTACACAGTATAATCAAAGCTTATCAGAATATTTTCTTTGTTAGAGAAGTGTTCACGCGCAAAAAACATGCCATTAATAAGATGTTGTGATACGTGTTAAGTAGTGTTTTAAGTATTACTGCAAAAAGATAGTAGACACGATTGTTTTTTCAGAGTAACTTAAATAGTTAAAGCTATAGTAATACTTAGTTTTTATGCATTTAAGAACAAATTTGCTATCTATTGTAAATACAATAATTAAAATATTAGTCAAAAAGTTTAAATAGCAACTCGCAGGGGAAAGTTAAGTTTTAAATTCGAAAAGCAAATTTATATTAAAAATATCTAGTTTCATTGAAAAAAGTCCTAATTTATCTTCTTAGTGACAATTTTTTATTGTACTCTTACTAAACTCTTAGCCCCGAAGGCGCTTCGATCCACAAACAAAAAATGAACATTATTTATTGTTTTAGTGCGAGAGTCTTTAGTTCAATGCCGATGAATTAGAATATGTTAAAAATTTTAACAGAAACATTTTAATTAATATAAGGTTATTCAACTTGCAATTTGGAAAATAAAATTGATAAAATATATTTTTAATTTAAATTTGGATTAAATTCCTACCTTAGTATAATAATTAATAATTTGCCATTATGTATAAAATTAATAATATTTAAATGACTAAAATGCACACAAACCTGTTACTTTTCATGATTGCAATGGTTTCTCCACAGTCCCTTCTTGTAGATTTTTAGAGGATTCTAAAAAATCTCGATATCACTGTCTATTTTGTCTCCAAAAAATACTTTTTTGGTAAAATAATCGAGGATTGTAACGACAGGATGTATAGGAATTAGATTTTTTGGTTATACAACCTCAATTCCATAAGCCCAAATTGGTTCCAAAATTTCGTTGCATATTAAAAATATACTATTTATTGTTAGTTTTAAAAGGTTCTCTAGTAGACTAAGTAGTAGTAGACAACCTCTGTTAGTTTCAATTTCCTGCAGTAAATTTTGTGAAATCATGTTATATTAATCCCCTTGTTATGTTATGTGAGCACTTTTAAGTTTATTTACCTTCACGCTCCATCTCTTAAACCAGGACTGACTATTGTGGTTAAGGGATTGCAAAAATAGTTTTAGAATTAGATGGGATATCATGAGAATAAATATTTTATAAAATAGGTCCGAGGATACTGCCTTGTAAGATTCCAGCTAAAAAAAAGATATATTTCTGAGAATTCTTTATTAAATGATACTTGGACGTTGGGAGATATATGAAGGAGGATTCCAGAGGAGCCTTGAGAATTTTCTAAGAATACTCCTGGGCAATATTATTTCCATGGCATTGCTGGATTGCGGTGTGTTTTATTCAATATACCAAATAGGTGCTCTGAAATAAGTTTTCCATGTCTAGATATTGATAAATTAGGATTAGTAGGAGGCTAATTGGTCTGAAAATGCAGGAATTTATTTGGTTTAGGGATCATTTTGATAGGTAAAAATTTGCAATGGAAGAGAAAATAATTTGTGCGGAGGATACCGTTGAAAATGCATGTAATGAGAACTAAAGATCTTGAAGCGAATTTTGCAAAGTAAGTGCATGTAATGAGAACTTTTCGAAATTCGCTTCAAGATAGAAGCTGTTATCAGGAGATTTGAAAGTTTTTGGAAACAAGACTCACAAGAAATTTTATTTATATTTTGAATATAATGACTGGTGTTCCACAGGGGAGTTTAGTTAGACCCATCCTCTACAACATCTATACATCTAAAGATTACCACTTGAATCCCAAATCCAAACCCAGAACTGGTTTACCAAGTGCAGAAAAAAGCTTAATGAACGTAAATTTACCCAACTAACTTTTATTCGCTGCCGGGAACCATGTCTTCTCATATACCTTAAAGCAGTGGTATACCACAATACACCAAAGTTCTGTACCTAAGGCTGAACTGAGACAAACGCTTGACATGGATCCCACATACAAGACTTAGAAGACTAGAACTAAAAAGACGTTACCTACAACTAATTCGACTTCTAGACAAACTATAGACAGTAAAGTACTTTTATACAATGCCGTACTGAAACCCACATAGACTTTCAGCCTAGAACTCTGGGGTTCTACTAAGCCTTCCCATTCCCGTCGAATCCAATCCCTTCAACGAAAAATACTCCGTACAATTGTATGTTCGAAATTTATTTATTTATGTTCGAAATTTATTTTTGATGTGTTTTATGTTCGAAATTTATTTTTTATATGGCTGTGTCTCGTTATAAAAAGATCCATTACCGAGTCTCTAATCATACTTATTCCCTTGTTCGAGAACTATCCTTTACTTTCTTCCCCAGAAATTCCTATCCAAGACTTAAGCATCACTGGTCGCGTGATGCTTAAGTCCAAAAGGAAGAATTATAGAAAAATGTTACTTCAATTTTAAAGTTTGAGAGTAACATAATTTTTCATTGATTAGAAAATACCGGATTATCCATTTTGAAGTTTGAAAAGTATAATCCTGTCATTTAACAGTTGTCACAAATATATTTTTAATTCCAAGGTAACGTACGCTATTTTTTTTGTGGAATAATACTGCCGTTTAGGGTTATGTCGGGAATTTGTTCTCGGATTTTTGCTCATTTACCTTCACTCTCCACCTTTTGTACCAAGTTTCCAAGGAGTCGATATGGTTCTGTAGGATACTAATGGCTGTGGAAGGATCTTTGTGATGTGTCAGGATAGCTGTATCGTCAGGATATGTTGCGGTTAGGATGTTGTCGTGGCAAGGAATGTCATGGGTATAAATGTTATATAGGATAGGAGCTAGGATACTTCCTTGAGGGACACCGGCGGAAATTGGATAAATGTCAGAGTACTCCATATTTTCAGCTACCTGAAAATATCGGTCTGAGAGATAAGATTTAAGGATGTGGAAATAACTCGAGGGTAGGACTCGCTGCAACTTCCAAAGCAATCCAGGGTGCCATACATAGTCGAAAGCATGCGAAATGTCAAGAAACACGCCTTGGCAGTATTCCTTTAGCTCTAGCGAACACGCTATGTAGTCGACTACGCGATGACACTGCTGGATAGTGGAATGCTCAGGTCGAAATCCAAACTGATGCTGAGGAATGACACCCTTATAGGTGGCTTATAGGAATGAGGCTTATAGGTCTATATGAGGTAGGAAGGTTTTTGGGCTTATTGGGTTTTGGGATCATCTTAATTATGGAAAACTTCCACAGGGAAGGAAAAAATGATGCGAAGGATACTATTATAAATATAGGTTATAAGGACGAGGGTTTTTTGGAAATTTGCTTCAGGATTTCTGAAGTTATTAGGACATATCCTGGGGCTTTTTTATTGGAAAGGTGTTCTATTGTGAATTTAACTTCGGAAGGAGTGAAAAACTTAAAAGGTCGACTTATGGGCAACTGAGTTGATATTTGTCGGAATATTTGTTCATCATGCAGAATGTCTTGGACATCTTCATGAGGTTTATAGATGTTTTCTAAGTGTTTGCTGAAGATGTCGGCTTTCTGTTTATCCGTTTTTGCCTAGGTTCCGTCGGTATTCCGGAGCGGGTGTGTAGCTGTTTTGTATTTGAGAATTCATCGGGTAGCTGTCCAGAGTGACTTATTAGTTGTTAGTGATTCTATGTATTCAGTAAATCGTTCTTTATTATAATGAATTATTTCTTGTTTCAGTTCTCGTTGTAGTTGGTTCAGTTTTTCCTTCTCATTTGGCATTCTTGAACGTTGCCACTGGGCCCTGGCTCGACGTTTCTCGCTTATCAAGCTGCGAATTTTTTGCGGAAGATTATAGTCATGTTCTCGTATGGTTAGTTTGTTATGAGTTATGTGGGCGTTAGTGATTGAGTTCTGTATGCAAACAGTCAAGTCGTTTACGGCATCGTCTATTTCTTGTACGTTCTTAAGGCTTTGTTGTAAATGAATTTGTTGGTCTAAGTTCTGTCTAAAAATGTCCCAATAAACTTTCCCATTTACAAGTTTGGCAGGATAGGATTTTAAGGAAGGAGAAGTGTCTAGTGTTAGGAGAACAGGGAAATGTCGGAATTCAGGTCAAGGAGTGTATCTATGGAAGTATTAATGGAATGTATGGGTTTGGTTATGAAATAGTCTAGAAAATCAGGAAGGTTTCTGGCACTGGTCGGCCAATATGTGGGCGTGGGAGGAGATAGGACCTCAAGAGTGGTATGGAGAGGAGTTCTTGGAGAATCTTTCCTCTGGGATTTGAAACACGGCAACCCCATTTAGGGTGCTTGGCATTATAATCTCCTCCCGCGATGAAGGATTTTCCAATTGATTTGAGGAAGGAATCAAATTGTATGGGAGTTAATTTTTTATTTGGAGGACAATAAATAGATGCAACGTTAAAGGTAAAGGATTTACATTGAAGGGTAATAACTATTGACTGAAGGGATTCGGTGGCAGTTTGTGAGTGGAAGCAATGATTTAAGGAATTTCTAATAAGGATGGCAGTTCCACCGTGTGCTGTGTTGTCTGGATGGTCAGTTCTGTACGTTTTATAATCACGTATAGCAAAAAACAACCTGAAACAATATATTTGAATTGTAAAAAATTTCTACAAAAGTTCTGCTGCAGCCACATTTTGCGCTTTAGGAAACAAAATTTTCTGCAGCGATGACGCTCAGTGGATACTCCAATAAGCAAAAGTGCCATATATGGGGATTTAATGTAAGTTGGTCTCCAAAATTATGCAACTTCGAGCTGTTAGGATATTTCATTAAAAGGTATAGAAAAGATTGTGTTTAAACAAATAGTTTTCAAATTTTAACACATTTAAAAACAAACATCCTTTATATATATACAATATCGAGTTCTGCAAAAGGTATTTTATGATATTTATTTAATTTCATGTAAAATGCCAAAGTTTAATACAGCACAAAAAAATAATTATTATTAGAAATCTGAATTTTAAATATTATTTATTTGATGTTACGTAGTTTCTCCAAAATGAAAATTGGATGATTCTACATCATTTACTATTGACATCATTATCTGGAATTGTTTTATTTTCTTTTCGAGTAATTTAGTAAAAGTTTAAATCTATTAAAAAAAAATAGTTTTTAATATATTTAAAACATAAAAAAAGTTTAAGGTTTTTTTTTTTTAATATTCTTTAAAACGTTAACTACACAATAATTACACTTAAAAATAAAATAGAAAATTCAAAGAATAACCCTGTCGAATGCATAAAAAATTCATGAATAATTTTTCTATTTAAGGTATAAACTCTTAATACTCACAAGATTTTTTTCTGATCCTTAGTGAAACAAGTAAAATATGAGGAAACAGTAGATCGGATGATATTCATAAGCAAAATTACGGGATGCAAATATGAGGAAAATTTTATACTCTTGGGAAATGTATAACTGAATACGTTTAAGTACAGGATACAAGGAGTATTGTATGGTTTATAGTTGGTTTATTTTGAAAATTCATATTTGCAACAGATACCAACTAGTCTATTATAAACAAAAGCTAGCATTATGCCCGCAGTTAAAGCTTATGCAAATTTTCCACCCTCGAATTGAAATGTGAACGGTCAGACGGTAAATTGGTAAAATAATTCCTTCAGGATGCTTGTTCGCCCAAAGTGGTATCGTGTTCGGCTTAAAACGTAATCCTAGACTTTAAGTTTTGGTAATAGTTAAGGCAATCGGTATATGCATTCGACCAGAAGTATACTCGTAACTGCAAGATGAATACTGACAGTGAAGACATTATATGTAAAAATATCTGCTATAATTGCATAAATAATAGGAAATTTAATTTTTTATTTTTTAAAAATATATACAGCAGAATTAATTTCACTTTGCACATTTTCCTTCGCAATAATTGACTTCAAATTATTGGAATAAGAAAATAATTTATTACAACTTCCGATTGAAGAAAAAATTTCACCGTTTCTGCAGTTTATCTATAATTTCCTTAAATAATTTTTCATAGTTTGTCGGAAATTTCATATAATTTAGGGCAAAATAATTTCATAATTTACCTCGGATGTTAAATAAGAAAACACGACTGAAAAATCCGATTTGTCGACCAATAGAAGGACACAAGAGCCAAGAAAGCTAACAAACCATCCACCAGCACAGCTAATGATATTGTCTAGACTTTTACAAGATTTATCTCAATATTTTTCCCAGCAGTGGCAGTATTTGAAATTATGGTGTACTCCGGTACATTGTCATCATGTAAGTGGTGAGCTATGAGCTTTGGATTGCACTGCCAAGAAGAATATAAGGAACTGAAGGAAATGGTTAAGAAAATATTTTTACAATTTGTCTCAACATAGAAATAGAAAAATTCAGGAACTATTTTGATTTCTACGTTCACAATGCAAAGCTTATAGTTGCAAACACTGCACAAATAATACTCGATTACTTACTACCCACTTTATTGTTAAGAAATGAGGATGACTATTGAGAAAGTTCATTATTTCTTCGAGTGTTATTTTGTATATGAGATAAAAAATTCAATATAAATTTCCGATTTTATTAGTCCGATATAAACTGTGAGCAAACACTTGGGTACGATCGGAAACTCTTTAAATGTTTTAACAATTTCTTTTATTTCTACTGTAAATTTTTCTGAAAATTTCTACAGCAAATTTCTTCTGAAAATTTCTACTGAAAATTTCTATCAAAAATTTCGACTGAAAATTTCTATTGAAAATTACTACTAAAAATGTCTACTGAAAATTTCTACTGAAAATTTCTACTGAAAATTTCTACTGACAATTTCTGCTGAAAATTTCTGCTGAAAATTTCTACTGAAAATTTCTACTGAAAATTTCTACTGAAAATTTCTATTGAAAATTTCTACTGAAAATTACTAATAAAAATGTCTACTGAAAATTTCTACTGAAAATTTCTATTAAAAATTTCTACTGAAAATTTCTACTGGAAATTACTACTAAAAATGTCTACTGAAAATTTCTACTGAAAATTTCTACTAAAAATTTCTACTGAAAATTTCTGCTGAAAATTTCTACTGAAAATTTCTACTTAAAATTTCTACTTAAAATTTCTAACGAAAATTTCTACTGAAAATTACTACAAAAAATTTCTCCTGAAAACTTTAACTTAAAATTTCTACTGAAAATTTCTATTGAAAATTACTACTAAAAATGTCTACAGAAAATTTCTACTGAAAATTTCTACTGAAAATTTCTACTGACAATTTCTGCTGAAAATTTCTGCTGAAAATTTCTACTGAAAATTTCTACTGAAAATTTCTACTGAAAATTTCTATTGAAAATTTCTACTGAAAATTACTACTAAAAATGTCTACTGAAAATTTCTACTGAAAATTTCTATTAAAAATTTCTACTGAAAATTTCTACTGGAAATTACTACTAAAAATGTCTACTGAAAATTTCTACTGAAAATTTCTACAAAAAATTTCTCCTGAAAACTTTAACTTAAAATTTCTACTGAAAATTTCTATTGAAAATTATTACTAAAAATGTCTACTGAAAATTTCTACTGAAAATTTCTACTGAAAATTTCTACTGACAATTTCTGCTGAAAATTTCTGCTGAAAATTTCTACTGAAAATTTCTACTGAAAATTTCTACTGAAAATTTCTATTGAAAATTTCTACTGAAAATTACTACTAAAAATGTCTACTGAAAATTTCTACTGAAAATTTCTATTAAAAATTTCTACTGAAAATTTCTACTGGAAATTACTACTAAAAATGTCTACTGAAAATTTCTACTGAAAATTTCTACTAAAAATTTCTACTGAAAATTTCTGCTGAAAATTTCTACTGAAAATTTCTACTTAAAATTTCTACTTAAAATTTCTAACGAAAATTTCTACTGAAAATTACTACAAAAAATTTCTCCTGAAAACTTTAACTTAAAATTTCTACTGAAAATTTCTATTGAAAATTACTACTAAAAATGTCTACAGAAAATTTCTACTGAAAATTTCTACTGAAAATTTCTACTGACAATTTCTGCTGAAAATTTCTGCTGAAAATTTCTACTGAAAATTTCTACTGAAAATTTCTACTGAAAATTTCTATTGAAAATTTCTACTGAAAATTACTACTAAAAATGTCTACTGAAAATTTCTACTGAAAATTTCTATTAAAAATTTCTACTGAAAATTTCTACTGGAAATTACTACTAAAAATGTCTACTGAAAATTTCTACTGAAAATTTCTACAAAAAATTTCTCCTGAAAACTTTAACTTAAAATTTCTACTGAAAATTTCTATTGAAAATTACTACTAAAAATGTCTACTGAAAATTTCTACTGAAAATTTCTACTGAAAATTTCTACTGACAATTTCTGCTGAAAATTTCTGCTGAAAATTTCTACTGAAAATTTCTACTGAAAATTTCTACTGAAAATTTCTATTGAAAATTTCTACTGAAAATTACTACTAAAAATGTCTACTGAAAATTTCTACTGAAAATTTCTATTAAAAATTTCTACTGAAAATTTCTACTGGAAATTACTACTAAAAATGTCTACTGAAAATTTCTACTGAAAATTTCTACTAAAAATTTCTACTGAAAATTTCTGCTGAAAATTTCTACTGAAAATTTCTACTTAAAATTTCTACTTAAAATTTCTAACGAAAATTTCTACTGAAAATTACTACAAAAAATTTCTCCTGAAAACTTTAACTTAAAATTTCTACTGAAAATTTCTATTGAAAATTACTACTAAAAATGTCTACAGAAAATTTCTACTGAAAATTTCTACTGAAAATTTCTACTGACAATTTCTGCTGAAAATTTCTGCTGAAAATTTCTACTGAAAATTTCTACTGAAAATTTCTACTGAAAATTTCTATTGAAAATTTCTACTGAAAATTACTACTAAAAATGTCTACTGAAAATTTCTACTGAAAATTTCTATTAAAAATTTCTACTGAAAATTTCTACTGGAAATTACTACTAAAAATGTCTACTGAAAATTTCTACTGAAAATTTCTACTAAAAATTTCTACTGAAAATTTCTGCTGAAAATTTCTACTGAAAATTTCTACTGAAAATTTCTACTGAAAATTTCTACTGAAAATTTCTATTGAAAATTTCTACTGAAAATTACTACTAAAAATGTCTACTGAAAATTTCTGCTGAAAATTTCTATTAAAAATTTCTACTGAAAATTTCTACTGGAAATTACTACTAAAAATGTCTACTGAAAATTTCTACTGAAAATTTCTACTAAAAATTTCTACTGAAAATTTCTGCTGAAAATTTCTACTGAAAATTTCTACTTAAAATTTCTACTTAAAATTTCTAACGAAAATTTCTACTGAAAATTACTACAAAAAATTTCTCCTGAAAACTTTAACTTAAAATTTCTACTGAAAATTTCTATTGAAAATTACTACTAAAAATGTCTACTGAAAATTTCTACTGAAAATTTCTACTGAAAATTTCTACTGACAATTTCTGCTGAAAATTTCTGCTGAAAATTTCTACTGAAAATTTCTACTGAAAATTTCTACTGAAAATTTCTATTGAAAATTTCTACTGAAAATTACTACTAAAAATGTCTACTGAAAATTTCTACTGAAAATTTCTATTAAAAATTTCTACTGAAAATTTCTACTGGAAATTACTACTAAAAATGTCTACTGAAAATTTCTACTGAAAATTTCTACTAAAAATTTCTACTGAAAATTTCTGCTGAAAATTTCTACTGAAAATTTCTACTGAAAATTTCTACTGAAAATTTCTACTGAAAATTTCTACTGAAAATTTTTACTGAAAATTTCTACTGAAAATTTCTATTGAAAATTTCTGCTGAAAATTTCTACTGAAAATTTCTACTGAAAATTTCTACTGAAAATTTCTACTGAAAATTTCTACTGAAAATTTCTACTGAAAATTTCTACTGAAAATTACTTCAGAAAATTTCTACTGAAAATTTCTAGTGAATTAAAATTTCTACTGAAAATTTCTACTTAAAATTTCTACTGAAAATTTCTACTGAAAATTTCTACCTAAAATTTCTACTTAAAATTTCTAACGAAAATTTCTACTGAAAATTACTACAGAAAATTTCTAATGAAAACTTTAACTTAAAATTTCTACTTAAAATTTCTAACGAAAATTTCTACTGAAAATTACTACTGCAAATTTCAACTGAAAATTTCAACTGAAAATTTCTACTGAAAATTTCCACTGAAAATTTCTACTGAAAATTTCTACTGAAAATTTCTACTGAAAATTTCTACTGAAAATTTCTACTGAAAATTTCTACTGAAAATTTCTACTTAAAATTTCTACTTAAAATTTCTACTTAAAATTTCTACTGAAAATTTCTACTGAAAATTTCTACTGGAAATTTCTACTTAAAATTTCTAACGAAAATTTCTACTGAAAATTACTTCAGAAAATTTCTACTGAAAATTTCTAGTGAATTAAAATTTCTACTGAAAATTTCTACTGAAAATTTCTACTTAAAATTTCTACTGAAAATTTCTACTGAAAATTTCTACTTAAAATTTCTACTTAAAATTTCTAACGAAAATTTCTACTGAAAATTACTACAAAAAATTTCTACTGAAAACTTTCTACTGTAAAACTTTTACTATCAAATAGTTACTGACAAATTCTTACTGACATATTTTTACTGACAAATTTTTCTTTTTTTTTTGCTGATAAACTTTTACTGTCAAATTTTTACTTATTGACAAATTTTTACAAACTTTTTTTGCCGATAAATTTTTACATACTTTTACCGACAAATTTTTGACGACAAATTTTTAATGACGGCAAATATTTAGTGACAAATTTTTACTATTAAACGTTGGTTACAATTTTAACTGATGAATTTTTCTTTATATTTTACTAAAAGTTTTTGGCTGATAATCTTTTAATAGCATTTTTTTATATTTTTAAGTAGGAAAGTTAATTTATAGGAAATAGTTAACCGACAATATGTTATAATAAGAATTGTCTGTAAGAACTAGAAATAAAAGTAAAAGAAAATCAATATTAGACACTTGAGAAAATATTTGACAACATATTTTCAAGCTGAAATAATATTGACTGCTGTTACAAGTTATGTGATCGAAAAATATTAATTACATAAAATGCGTGCATTGTGAAAGGAAATCTATTCAAATTATTATGCAGTTTACCCAAAATTTATTATTCAATAATTTAGTAGCTATAATTTAAGTCTTTGAACAATATATATTTTATTCCACTATTGTTGCTTCAATTAAATAAATAAAACCCTCAAATTTTTGACAAGTCTTGACTGAAAACAATCTAACTGTGACAGAAAACGTGAATGTCAAAAATGTTCAACCTAGTTTTCGGATATTTATGTATCATTTGCACACGATCCATCGGTACTTATAAAAAAGGTAAGAATATCACCTGCCGCCTGATGTCTGGTAAACTTCAGCATAAGAATTTATATTGGTGGTTCTGATTTGATTATGATTGATTTTAAATAAGCATGCTTATAGAAGTATTGTAATTTCAATGATTCTTTTATCTACAACGTTACTTCGGTCTTTAAAGAAAGTGAAATGAAAACTGATCAGCAACTTTTCAATACGTCCTTTTGTATTTGACTATTTTGAAGAACTCATAATCTGGTTAACTCTTTTCTCTATTTAATAAATTAAAGTACTTGTGAAAACTTTATGGCAAGTTTTGCAGCCATTTTATAAATTCAAATAAAGTTGTTCTGCAGCATAATTTTTCTTAAAAGATAAAAAAAGTAAGAGTGGTTTAAAAAAAAACTGTGGATTTTATTTCTGCTGTTGTACAATACAATATTAAAAATTTCCTATTTATTAAAGAAACAATTCATGCATTTTTTATAGAATATTTTTTTCAAGAGAATTTTATAAATATAATATAATCTTTTCAACTTGTATAATGAAAAATGCAATTGTAAATACCTTTATAAATTCGTAGCATGTTCAAAAGAAATATAAAAAATTATTGCAAGTCTTTCCAGCTGCCGAAATTATGACACAAAAGTGAAAAGTACAAAGCCTTTCTTCCCTAAAAGTGACAGGATTTTAATCAAGACAAAATTTTCACAGCGAACTTGGTTGCATATTTTCACTTTCAAAAGGACAAATAGTACTGATGGCATTTTTTTGACCCTTTTTTAATTTTAGTTTAAATTCTTACACAAGAATTGGTCTTTCATCGGTTTTTACTAATATAAAATCATTTATAAAGAAGTCCATACCTTAAGTTTTTTTAATGGTCAGATAACAACAATTTCTGATTAGAAATGAAACAATTTAACTATGATATTATTATTATCCTAGTTCTAAGATAATCTTACCATAATCAATTACGTTCGACACTCCTCCCAGCATGATTTTATCTAGTATTCTGGCTAACGCCATTGCTCCACCGATGCTAGGATCTACCTCGCCTTCTGGGACCATAGATAGAGCCTGTGTAAACCGTTTGAGCTACGGTAACGCCCAAGAACCTTATTGATCAATAGGATCCAAAATCGTCCATCTTTGAATGGAGGGACAAAAATTCTTCGAAGAATCCTCCTCTCGAACGCAGTCGAGATTTCTCATGTCGGCGTATGCTTAAATCTGGGCAGAATTAATGAGAATGGTACCTCTCATGCTTACCCTTGAGTCTTAAATCAGTTTTTCTAGCGCCAAATTAAATATTTTTACGATAAACACAGCAGAATTTTACCCTGGCTATGATATTAAAAACTGCCTTAAAGTGGATGAATAGATGTTGATCTATCGACTATTGACTGCCATCTCTGGTATGGGTCATTAATTTTTTGAGCAAATAGGGCTAGCCAGCCTAGTACGATAGCGAAGAATATCTTTCTTTTTTTTATATTATTGAGGTACAGGGGGAAACCTTCAAAAGGTACTCGACTGGGAGGCCTTCTACCTGTCAGACGAGTTACGCGGGATTTTTACCTCGGTAAAACCTAACCTGACCTCTACCCTTGTTCCGGAACGATGTATCCCCGGCGGCACTCTTTGTAAATCCTACTTCGCCGGGGCGTTCTTATAATATTTTATTGCTGTCCCGATGTTATGACGCCTCGCGGCCTATTTTTCGTACGTGGTGTGAAGATCCTTGATGATAGATTCCGCATACTCTGCAACTTTGTTCCAAGCCGATTGGTTCTTCAGCATGCACTCCACTATGTTTTCTGGACTGATGGAACGGTCCAGATTTTTCTCCAGTTCTGCCCGTGTCCCCTCGTAAAAGGGGCATTGGAAGAACACGTATTCTGCATCTTCCAGCACATCGTAGCAACGATGACAGTTTGGGGAGTCTGTTCTTTTCAATCTGTACAAGTATGCCTGAAAGCATCCATGTCCAGTCAAGAGTTGGGTGATATAATACCCGACTTCCCCGTGCAGGCGAGTGACCCATTTGTTGACATCTGGGATCAGTCGATGGGTCCACCGACCCTTCGTCGAGCTGTCCCATCTTTCTTGCCAGAGGCGAAGACTCTCGGGTCTCTCCTCTTCACAGAGGACCTTTCGCCGCTCTTCCTTCTTTCCACGATATTGGCGTTCTCGTTCTCCCGCCAGGATGTCGATGGGTGGGCATGATGCCACAACGTTGACCGCATCGTGTGATACCGTTCGGTATGCTGACGCTACTCTGATCGCTGAGAGCCGCTGGACTGATGACATTGTCTTGCGGTATGTTGTTAGCTCTAGCGATTTCGCCCACACTGGTGCTCCGTATAGCAGGACGGAGGTAACCACAGTTGCCAGTAGTCGCCTTCGGATTTGCCTGGGGCCTCCGATATTGGGCATTATCCGCGAGAGCGGGCCCTGTACCGCTGATGCCTTCTTGCTGGCGCTGGAGATGTGCTTCTTCTAGTTGAGTCTGGCATCCAAAACCACTTCTAGATACCTTATGTAGGGTAGCGACTGGATGTCATGGTCGCCTACTCTTATGGTAATGGTCTCCATTTTCTTCCGGCTACTCACAAGGAGTGCTTCGGTCTTTTGTTCCGCCAATGACAGGTCTGCCGATGTCATCCACTGTCTTATCCTCCGGATAGTTGTGGAGGATCTTCAAGGTGTTTCTGGATCTTCAAGGTGTTTGGCTACAAGGACAACCGCTACGTCGGCCGCGAAGGCCACGAGCGTTGTGTTCGTCGGTAATTCCAGATGGAGTAGGCCGTCGTACATGACGTTCCACAATAGTGGCGCCAGGACAGAGCCCTGAGGTACCCCACCCGTGACTCCATATTCCGCTGGTCCATTCCCCGTTTCGTAGTGTAGTAGTCGATCACTGAAGTATGATCTGACCATCCTCCGTAGGTAGTAGGGCACCCCCATGTTCTTAAGAGCCTCCAGGACTCGATCCCAGCGGGCCGAGTTAAAAGCATTTTTGATGTCCAGGGTGACAATGAGGCAATACTCTTTGGAACCGCCTTTCCATCTCTTTCCTGAGATGGCTTCCTTTGCGATGTTCGTGACGAGTTCCAACGCATCGATGGTCGATCTCCCCTTCCTGCATCCGAATTCGGAAAGTTGAGAATCGATGTATTGCTCCAATTTGTCGGCCACTATCTGCTCCAAGTTCTTCCCGTCCGAATCTAGCATGCAAAGTGGACGATAGGATGCTGGTTCGCCCCAAGGTTTCTTCCGTTTTGGGATAAGAACCAATCTTTGTTGCTTCCATCGAGTCGGAAATACACCTTGCCACAGGCAGGCGTTATACATGCTTATAAATATGTCTGGTTTTGCAGCAATTGCACTCTTCAGTGCAATGTTTGATATGCCGCTTGGTCCTGGTGCCTTGCCATTCTGCAGTCTATTGCAGGCCCTCATGAGCTCTTCCATAGTCACTCCAGTAATTTCCACTTCTTCATCCTTCGGGTGGTAGTCGGGGAGTTCTGGTTTCTCCGGGAACAGATGTTCTACTATTCGATGCAGCATTTCAGGACAGGTTGGTGTTGTTGCGGATAGGCTTTTAATCCTATGCATGACCGTCTTATACGGTCTGCCCCACGGGTCCCGGTCCACTTCCGCACAGAGTTCCTTCCAGCATTTTCGTTTACTCGAGTTGATGGCGTTTCTGAGAAGGCGCCTTTTCTCTTCGTAGGTCCGTCCGAGTTCCTCTATCGAGGCTCTGTCTCGCTTACGGGCACGTTGGTGTTGCCTTCTTGCCTTAAGGCATGCTCGCCGGTGTAGGGCGATAATTTGGTTCCACCAGTAGACTGCTACTGGAGGAACCAGACCATCGCTCTTAGACATGCAGCAGGAGTGATTTACATAGCGTCACGACCGTGAGTATCGTGTGAGTTAAAGTTACCAGTTTTAGAAACAAAGCTGTTCTGTTTTTAATAGGTTGGAATAATTATAATTACCTAAATTTTAAGGAGCATATTAGCAATTTTGATCAGGTTAAAAAGTAGATTTGGAAATGAAATTGTTAATCTACAATAGAAGCGGCACAATGGTAGGAATCCTGCTCGGAAAGCTATTCTTAGTTTACTGATATTCACTCAAAATGTCTAGAATAGTTAGTAGAACGGGACAGGATTATCGTATAGGATGAGTGTGATTGCCAAAAAGAAAGTTATACCTGAGAGCAGTATATCCTATTTGAATTGTGACCAGTTATCGTGCCCAGAATTTCGGTAAAAATGTTATGTGGACTGGTTTGTTGATAGTTAGCCGATGAGATGCTAAAAAGCTTTCCTGTTAATCCAGTCTATGTTTCTACACATGGCTGACGATGTTGTTAATAGGCGAGGCATATAGAGATATCTGTGAGCCCAGGACGCCGGAGAGTTGCTTGTTCCAACTGTTCAGCACGTTCATTTCCTATAACTCTTACATGACCGGGCACTCAACTCAGGAGAATATCTTAATATCTTATAGGTGGTACTCAGCAACGTAACACCTCTATAACTACTACCCTCCGTGGTGCCACCTTTTTGGAGCAAGTCATCGGGCATTGATTCACTCTCCCATACTCGGACCGTTAACTGATGAACCGATCCCATCGACATCAAGGAAGTCGTAGTTCTTCAGTTGATGGATCGCTGTTGTCATTTCCTTGACGCTTGATGACGGCAGCATGTATTCTTCAGCTGATAGGATCTAAAAGCTCATATTCTGACTGCTTAGTATTTAGAACTGAAAATCTCATAAAAATAGAAAATGACTTACTCACACGTTAACATATTTGCCACATTCATAATATTTCTTTCTATATTTTTTTTTTATATTTTCTGTGTACAGAAAAATTTAACACATTTAATTTTGTATTGAATCATCTCATACACACTCCTATACTCCACGTAAAGTTGGGACTATAAATACATCGACTTATGCCATTCGCCGTTTATTTTATGTTCAAAAAGTTTGCAATCACAAAATTTAATGCTGGATTAAAAATCCATAAAATTGAAACGACAACGGCAATATCAATTGTGGTAACAATGATGGTAAAAGGTAATGGGAAGCGAGTGACAATTTCTAGATGAAAATGCTGGTGACAACTTTCATGTCTAGAAAAAAGCGATGCTAAATAAATATATTCATTTAAGGATTTAAAATAGCAAAAACAATGTTAGAATTTTCTATGGTAGAAATTTTGTGGAGCTTTGAAAACGTATTTACGCAACAGTCAATGTTAGAGCGTTTACTTTGAAAATGGTCTGAAAAGAGCTTCGATTATCATATTATACATCCATTGAAGTAATTTACTGATTTCCCGTTAACTTACCAGAATTGCTTCTAGATGAGAGCTAAAAAGGACGACCGACAAATACTTAAGAAGGATCAAAATCTTTTTGTTTTTTATTCGCGTAAAACGATAAAAGCTAAAAGATATGAACAAGAAGACGATACCAAAGAAATATTGAGAGTCCTTTTTTTCGCTGATACTACTCACATTGCACATCGTTGATATTCAACTTTGCCTCCATTCGCATCGAATGCTACAGACAATTGGATCGGATTGGATTGGATAGGATAGGACAGGATAATTTTGCATAGAAAAACTAAACAGTTACGAGTATCCTGACGATAGAAAGTAAAACGAAAAGACGACAGTCGCAAGTGTACATCTTCCCTTCAAAGACATAGTCGGTAAGCAGGCACAAAGTAAAGAAGAAAAAATATCAGCACCATATCGTAAGGATGCTCTTTCTGATCCTTTGAATAGAATGCGCGGTTAGCATCTGAATCTGGTAATCGTATATGCAGAAGCGAATGAATCAGTAATGCGGCTTCCAGATAATGCTACATGCCTGATAATGTGAAACAATTTAAGATGGATTTATCTTGATTTACATTCTTCGATTAAGTGGCCGTCAATACCATTACTTTGGCAACTACAGTCATGGTTTTTCTCCATTTTACTTATTAATCCCACCTCTTGCCTCTGCACTCAATTTTCAGTCGATGTGAGCATTTTCGTATTTTTTGTCTTAGGACTTTTAACATAAGTACCATCGTAGACGTGTACAGCTTTCACTTCCCCTTAAGTATATTCTCCCTTTTGATTTTGTACTCTTACACACTGTCATCTACAAACACCCAACTCCATCTAATATTAAAGCTTCACGATATAGATTGTTAGATTTTTAGATTCACAGATTCACAGATTATCGACTTGGTTTTTTTTTTTTTGGTATCACCTTATAAGGATTACGATTATTTTTACCCAAGAAATAAAGAGGGATAGATTTTCTTAGAAATAATAAAATAAAATAGAGTAAAATTGTATTTTAAAACAGACAAAAAATTATTTTTGATTTTCTATAAAGTTTTCTAACCAAAAAAAAATTCTATGATACAATAAAAATTAATTGAACTAAAATGTCATGCTAAGAATGGAGTAGCAGTTGAATCAGTCCATTTTGAAGACAAACGAATAAATACCATATCCTGTTCTATATTATAAAAAAATGAAATATTGGAAAAAATTTATTGAAAATCTTTTAATAGTCAAAAAAAAAAAAAAAAAATAAACAAGATAAAAATTGAGTAACAATTTTTACAAACAATTTAAAGGATGCAGTCAACTTAAACTCAGAAAGGATTTAGTTTTAAGTGTTCTTGTTTGAAATAAAATCGATTCTTTTCATTCTACTCAACATGAAAAAGGAGTTACTCCATATTTAACTGAAGGGTAGTCTATTCTTCTTTCTATTATTGAATGCAAGTGTATTCAATCTACAAAAAAAGGCGCACCCTCCTTTTATACCAAAACTACACATAAGCAGATTTTTCTAAGAATACATTCAAATCTATTTTTATTGGATCTTTTCAACTTTAAACAGCTTCAATCCTATTGAAGATGAAATAAACTTTTTGTAAGTTTGTAATACAATATAAAAGTTTGAATGCTTATTGGATATATTTTCCATAATATAAGTGTTAAAAAATAAATAAAAAAATAATAATAAAAAACAAGACTGAAAGAACTATCAAATTTGTTATGAAATTTTTCGAAAATTCAAATTTTTAATTTATTCGAATTCCAATTTTTTAAAAAAATACACAAAATCCAAGTTCTTGGGAAATAAAAATGTTCTTCTTAACTGGAGTATTAACCCTCTTATAAGCTACTATTATGGAATTAGAGAATAATATTTGCTTATTAATAATCAAAAGCTCGTACTCAAATGTGTATCCATATTAACCGGAAAATTTCATGGTAAATCTCCTTTTTAATCCGTACATCATTATTCGATTATCTTTTATTATCATCAAAATTACTGAATTACATACCACTCAATTTGAGGTACTTCGGTAGTTCAGTATCTAAAGCCAACTTTTAGTACAAGTCATCTCTTGACTGTGCTGAGCAGAACCATATATCTGAACGGACAGATATTAGATAACAAAATGCCGCAAGTGTTAATTACATTTTTGACAGATGGCATATCACTTCCATAAACACCATAGAATATGTTTGGCGTTAGGGTTCATGTGTAGCTACCCTTTGCGTTCTACCATATTGGATGTTCCTCTAACTGGTACAGTGCATCTCAAAGTGAGAATATTTATCTTCTAAATCACAACACAATGAAATCGATGATGTTCGTTACTAAATACTCATATCCCGAATGACCTTCTCTACTTATCTGAAGGTACAGCTGTCAACCCACCCAAAATTCTAAAGCTTTTTTCAGACTTTTTTCTCATACCCACTTTATTTTAGACCTTTTTCTCATATATTATTTTTTTTTAACAAAAAATAAATACTGAACAATTCACAAGATACTTTTACTAAACATATGTTGCTCAACATAAATGTAAAAAAAATACACACACAAAAGAAAAAAGATTTATATTATGCAATATATAACGTTACAGCCTGTGAGGTTATTAATCCGATTCTTTGGAATATTACTGACAAGGGCAAGGAACAGAACATTTGATTTAGTATGACATGAATTACACATTAAACGGTCAAGTTTTTATGTTCGACATAATCGCCGTTTTTGTTTTATTCGAAGTTTATGGAGGAAAAAACGATAGAACTCAGTAGGATCGATAAAAAAAAATTATTTTGGGCTTCCCAAAATATACATATTTGTTAATTTTGGAAAAACATAATAATTTGCAAAACGTTTTAAAGTAAAATGTCATAAAATACTAAAAATTTCGTTTAATCAACAATACTAAAATATACCACTTAAAACTATAATGGAAAAATTCGCTAAAAAGGTACACTGAAGATTTTCACTAAAAAATTGCGCTAAAAAAATTTCACTGCAAAAATTTCGCTGCATATTTCACTAAAAAATCTCTACTCAAAATTTCTACTGAAAATGTCTACTAACAATTTCTACTGAAAATTTCGACTGAAAATTTCTACTGCAAATTTTTACTGAAAATTTCTACTGAAAATCTATACTGAAAATTTCTACTAAACACTTCTACTGAAAATCTCTACTGAAAATTTCTACTGAAAATGTCTACTAAAAATTTCTACGGAAAATTTCTTCTGAAAATTTCTACTGAAAATTTCTTGTAAAGATTTATTCTGAAAATTTCTATTGAAAATATCTACTCAAAATTTCTAATGAAAATTTTTACTGAAAGTTTGAGTGCAAATTTTTACTGCCAATTTCTGCTGAAAATTTCTACGGAAAAATTCTACTAAAAATTTCTACAGAAAATTTCTACTAAAAAATCTACCGAAAATGTCTACTAAAAATTTTTACTGAAAATGTCTACTAAAAATATCTACTGAAAATATATACTGAAAATTTCTACTGAAAAAATCTACCGAAAACGTCTACTAAAAATTTCTACTGGAAATAACTACTGAAAAGTCTACTGAAAATTTCTACTGAAAATGTCTCCTGAAAATTTCTACTGAATATGTCTACTAAAAATTTCTACTGAAAATATATACTAAAAATATATACTGAAAATATATACTGAAAATATATACTGAAAATTTCTACTGAAAATTTCTACGGAAAATTTCTTCTGAAAATTTCTACTAAAAATTTCTTCTAAAGATTTATACTGAAAATTTCTATTGAAAATATCTACTGAAAATTTCTACTGATAATCCCTACTGAAAATTTCTACTGAAAATTTCTACTGAAAATTTCTACTGAAAATTTCTACTGAAAATTTCTTCTGAAAATTTCTACTGAAAATTTCTACTGAAAATTTCTACTGAAAATTTCTACTGAAAATTTCTACTGAAAATTTTTACTGAAAGTTTGAGTGCAAATTTTTACTGCCAATTTCTGCTGAAAATTTCTACGGAAAAATTCTACTAAAAATTTCTACAGAAAATTTCTACTAAAAAATCTACCGAAAATGTCTACTAAAAATTTTTACTGAAAATATCTACTGAAAATTTCTACTGAAAATTGCTATTGAAAATTTCTACTAAAGCTTTCTACTGAAAATTTCTACTGAAAATGTCTACTAAAAATATCTACTGAAAATATATACTGAAAATTTCTACTGAAAAAATCTACCAAAAACGTCTACTAAAAATTTCTACTGAAAATAACTACTAAAAAGTCTACTGAAAATTTCTACTGAAAATTTCTTCTAAAGATTTATACTGAAAATTTCTATTGAAAATATCTACTGAAAATTTCTACTGAAAATTTCTTCTAAAGATTTATACTAAAAATTTCTATTGAAAATATCTACTAAAAATTTCTACAGAAAATTTCTACTAAAAAATACCGAAAATGTCTACTAAAAATTTCTACTGAAAATATATACTAAAAATATATACTGAAAATACATATATACTGAAAATTTCTACTGAAAATTTCTACGGAAAATTTCTTCTGAAAATTTCTACTGAAAATTTCTTCTAAAGATTTATACTGAAAATTTCTATTGAAAATATCTACTGAAAATTTCTACTGAAAATTTCTACTGAAAATTTCTACTGAAAATTTCTACTGAAAATTTCTACTGAAAATTTCTACTGAAAATTTCTACTGAAAATTTCTACTGAAAATTTCTACTGAAAATTTCTACTGAAATTTCTACTGAAAATTTATACTGAAAATTTATACTGAAAATTTATACTGAAAATTTATACTGAAAATTTCTACTGAAAATTTCTATTAAACATTTCTACTGAAAATGTCTACTGAAAATTTCTACTGAAAATTTCTACTGAAAATTTCTACTGAAAATCTCTACTGAAAATTTCTACTGAAAATTTCTACTAAACATTTCTACTGATAATCCCTACTGAAAATTTCTACTGAAAATTTCTACTGAAAATTTCTACTGAAAATTTCTACTGAAAATTTCTACTGAAAATTTCTACTGGAAATTTCTACTGAAAATTTCTACTGAAAATTTCTACTGAAAATTTCTACTGAAAATTTCTTCTGAAAATTTCTACTGAAAATTTCTTTTAAAGATTTATACTGAAAATTTCTATTGAAAATATCTACTGAAAATTTCTACTGAAAATTTTTACTGAAAGTTTTAGTGCAAATTTCTACTGCCGATTTCTACTGAAAATAAAGTAAAATAAGTATTCAAATTTTGACAAAACTTTTAATTTGTTATATTGCCTGATTTTTTCCATTTTATAGAATATATTAAAATTTCTTGAAGGACTGACTCCTTTTGTGGTAGTTTTTGATGACGCTTTTGCGCATTTCAGGCCATTACTAGATGGATGTTAGTTTTTAAATGCTTAAAAGTTTGATTATTATGTGCGTAAATATGATTTTTTGCATAACTTTATTATGCAAAGTCGAACAACATCAAATTGCATAATTTAGAAAGCCAATTGTTCTAGTGCAAATTGCTTCTGCCGATTTCTACTGAAAATGTCTTCTGAAAACTTCAACTGAAAATTTCTACTGAAAATGTCAGCTGAAAATTTTTTACTGAAATTTTTATTGAAGTATTTAAGTTAAAAACTATTTAATTGAGACCTTATTATATTTTTGAGAAGCTATTTAAATTAAGAATAATTGCCTTTACTTCAGAAATTCCCATCATATCCACTTTGACAATTCCTTTAGCTTTTATTAGTAAATACGCAAATCATAAAAGTGAGGAGCCCAAAAAAAATTTCGTATACGCTGTATTATCGAATATCCATTAAGAGTTCACATCCATGACAGAATTCAATGGGTAAAAGATAATATAGATTTTCCAGTATGATGAATCAGTTTTACCCTACACCGAAGACTTATAATAAATGTAATTTCGGAAAAGAAATAACAGAAAGGCTCCGTTGTAGATAGGAAATGGAAGAAAAAAGCAATTTTCTACAATATGGGAATTACCTTTCCATTTCAAATTGTCAAATCTTCGATTATTATCTGGAATTTAACACGCACGAATAGATGAAGGATCAATGGGACCATGTTCATGTCGATATGGTCTATGGTATATATACGGGCACACATCTTCAATGGGATTTTAATGCAGGTTGTCTTCCGCGTCGCATTTCATGGAACAACAATCGTAATATAAGGTTACCTTCCGTACTATAAAGTAGGTGTTAAATGTGTGCGAGAATAACAGAAATTCCAATAAATGACTTTTGTATACTATTTATTCTCGTCACATAACAAAAACTGTCAGCTACGTTGGAACAAGTTTATCTACGGCCATAATACGAAAGGAATACAATCGAATGAATTGTATGCGTACACATTCTTTTGAACGGGCAAGGATATGGATGACGTTCGATATAAAAACAAGGCTTTCTGTCTAAACGTCAGGACGATAGGTATCCCCTTGTCGGATCGTCGTTACCATGCATTATAGAATTGATTACTGTAGGCCACATAGAAAATCCATCAGTTTTCTTAGGTAGCCGCTCTAAGTGTACATATACAATTCCACCACAATGCGTATAGGTTTGGAAAATAAAAAAAAATAAAAAAACCAAACAAAACTTTAAGGACATGCTATACAGAAATAAAGGAAAAAAACGAGTTTTGAAAAGCTTCAAACTTGAAGGGATGAAAATGTGAACATACAAACCAATTGTAAAAGGGATGGAGTCATAGGAAAGCGAAATGGATCTAAAAATGACTATGGAAATAAAAGAAATGAGACGTTGGAAATGAAAATAAGAGAAAAAAACGTAAATGCAACGAGTTTCGAACAGAGCAAAGTCAAAAACAAGTTTACCCCTAAAGCCTTCTCTCAGATAAATAGCTTTTCGTGATAAGAAAACATTAGGTAAGACGAGTGATATATGTGAACACCGTATTAGATGTCTGATGCCATTCGCTCTAAACTTTACTTTCCTTATTCCTACCTGACTAACTGCCTAACTTTTAGCCCACCTACTTAGCTGTTTGTGTCGCACTTAATCCCGAGAATGTCATCTTCTTATCTTTGTTTTTGGATAGTTTTTTTTTCATCCCATCTTCCCTATTAGACTTGTTAGTCATTTTAACTTCCAACAAATAAACTATACAAACTATACGTCTTTAAATATAAATGCAGCCAGACTTATTTGTATGCTACGCAAATGTTTAAGAAGATTCATTGGTGTTTTTTTTTTGTTATTTTTTTCTTACTTAATGAGAACAATTCTTGGATTCTTCAAAAAAAAAAATTGTTTATAATTTATACGAGCTAATCAACTGCTTCTTGTACTTCACAATTAATGCTTAAAAAAAATTAATATTCGGGTTTTTTTTTTAATTTCAAATATAAAGGGTTATCCATCCATTTTGGGCTTATCCATCTAAAGGCAAATAAAGTAAAATAAATATTCAAATTTTGACAAAACTTTTCATTTGTTGTATTGCTTGATTTTTGCCATTTTATAAAATATATTGAAATTCCTTAAAGGACTGACTCCTTTTGTGGTAGTTTTTGATGACGCTTTTGCCCATTTCAGGCCATCACTAGATAGATGTTGGTTTTTAAATGCTTAAAAGTTTGATTATTATCTGCGTAAATATGATTTTTTGAATAACTTTATTATGCAAAGTCCAGCAACATCAAATCACATAATTTGTAAAGCCAATTGGCCACAAAAAGCTCGAAGAAATGCGTCTTGGAAACTTTACGCATAACAAGACCAACTATTTTTTAACCACAAAATGGATAACTTGATATTTTTGTATTCTGCGAAATACATGAGCAGTCATCGTTTATAGAGTAACTCTGACAGACGACTATACTTTTAAGTAACTGAGGAAATTGAAATGCACTTCAGTAAGCTTACCAATTATTGTAATATCGTAAATATGATTGAGCAAAATTTTCAAAAAGTCTCAAAACTACTTATTTTAATAATAATAACATTTTTTAATTCTATAAAACCTACTTGGAGAAACTCTTACATCTATTGTGAATATTTAATAACATAAAATATTCAATCGTCAACTTTTATGAACATTTTATTAGTTAGCTTTTATGTATATAAATTGATTGGAAATATCCTTTAAAGCTGCAAACTACAAGTTCTTAACAAAAATTCAAAATCCCCAACATTCATAAAAATATTTCTAGCTAAAAATTGAACTAAAAACTATTTATTTATAAGAATTTTAACACAATTTTACTACAAATATTTTCTAATATACTTATTTTGAAAGATTTTATTTTATAATTTTTAATATTACAGAAAATGTTTACAGGAAATTTTCACAGAAAATGTTCACAGGAAATTTTAACAGAAAATTTTCACAGAGAATTTTTACAGGAAATTTTTATAGAAAATTTTTACAGGAAATTTTATAGAAATTTTTTACAGGAAATTTTAATAGAAAATTTTTACGAGTAATTTTTATAGAAAATGTTTACAGGAAATTTTCACAAAAAATGTTTACAGGAAATTTTAGCAGGAAATTCTTACAGAAAATTATTACAGAAAATTTTTACAGGTAATTTTTACAGGAAATTTGCACCGAATATTTTTACAGGAAAATTACACAGAAAATTTTTACAGATAATTTACAGAAAATTTTAATACAAAATTTGTACAGAAAATTTTTTTCGGAAAAATTAACAGGAAATTTTCACAGAAATTTTTTTGAGGAAATTTCACAGAAAACTGTTACAGAAAATTTTTACAGAACATTTTTACAGAAAATTTTTAAAGAAAATGTTTACAGAAAAGATTTACAGAAAATTTTTACAGAAAATGTTTACTGAAAATTTTTACAGAAATTTTTTTACAGAAAATTTTTACACGCAATTTACATAGAAAATTTTTATAGGATTTTTTCAGTGAAAATTTTTGCAGGAAATTTTCACAGGAAATTTTTACAGAAAATTTTTACAGGAAATTTTTACAGAAAATTTTTATAGGAAATTTGCACAGAAAATTTTTACAGGAAATTTACACAGAAAATTTTTACAGGAAATTATCACAGACAATTTTTACAGGAAATTTTAATAGAAAATTTATACAGAAAAATTACCAGGAAATTTTCACAGAAAATTTTTTCAGGAAATTTTTACTGAAAATTTTTACAGGAAATTTTTACAGAAAATTTGTATAGGAAATTTTTACAGAAAATTTGTATAGGAAATTTTTACAGAAAATTTGTATAGGAAATTTTTACAGAAAATTTGTATAGGAAATTTTTACAGAAAATTTGTATAGGAAATTTTTACAGAAAATTTGTATAGGAAATTTTTACAGAAAATTTGTATAGGAAATTTTTACAGAAAATTTGTATAGGAAATTTTTACAAAAAATTTGAATAGGAAATTTTTACAGAAAATTTTTATAGGAAGTTTTTACAGAAAATTTTTATAGGAAATTTTTACAGAAAATTTTTATAGGAAATTTGTACAGAAAATTTTTATAGGAAATTTTTACAGAAAATTTTTATAGGAAATTTGTACAGAAAATTTTTACAGGAAATTTTCACAGAAAATTTTTACAGGTAAATTTTTACATAAAATTTTTACAGGAAATTTTTACAGAAAATTTTTACAGGAAATTTTTACAGAAAATTTTTATAGGAAATTTGCACAGAAAATTTTTACAGGAAATTTACACAGAAGATTTTTACAGGAAATTATCACAGCAAATTTTTACAGGAAATTTCAATAGAAACTTTGTACAGAAAATTTTTTTCGGAAAAATTAACAGAAAAATTTCACCGAAAATTTTTTCAGGAAATTTTCACAGAAAATTTTTACAGGCAATTTTTACAGAAAATTTTTACAGGAAATTTTCACAGAAAATGTTTACAGGAAATTTTCACAAAAAATGTTGACAGGAAATTTGGACAAAAAATTTTATCAGAATATTTTTACAAAAATTATTACCGGACATCACTTTTAAAAATGTTTATTGAAAATTTTACATAAAATATTTTTGACACAAAATTAATGCAAAAATATAAACTCAGAGATTTTCTTTCCATTATTTTTAGTAACTTTTGTCCTGATATATAAATTTTTAGTCAACTAAAGCGACAGATTTCTATTATGAATTGTAAGCATTTTAATCATCAGGAAAATTTTAAGGCTTTATAACATTGTGTCTCTATGAGTCGAAAACAATGTGCTCATAATTGTAAGATAACTATGTAAAAAAAATACTGTATCATTCTCTCTAACTGTATTTATTATGAAATATTTTATATGTTTAATGCAGAATCTTAAAATAATTTGCTTTCATCCAATGTGTTCTTCTAAAAATTCAAGGAAATACAAGAATATAATGTTAGCAGAAAAATGGATACTTTTCAGAACAGATGATCCTTAATAAGTTGTGGCAATCCTATCCTTGTTACTTGTGATATAAATCATTAATCTTTCTCATTGCCAGTATAAAGGTCCTGTTGCAGAATATCAAGAAGTATTTCAACAACAAAAAAAAGAACCCAAAACAAGCAGACGAACAAACAAACAAACAGTCTACATCCGCTGCAGGACAAAAACTCTCACTAACAAACAGTCACAAAACTAATAGAAATAAATGATGTAATTAAGTAAACTTTGGGTTATGAAAGAATAAACGACAATGGACTGAACTTATACAAGGATACGCTCCGACTCTGGTTCATGGACAAGGACGATGTGTGTAGTTTTCTACGATTAAGAACTGCACTAAACCAGACGTTTCAATGCAAAAGTCTCTTTAATACTTCCACGCACCCCTTCTGATTATACTGTGTATGATGGTATGTTTGTACATACACACATAAATGTTCATATGTCAGACTGAATGGTCATATTCGTTCTGAATTCTTAACTTCGTGCCGTGAATGTCAACTCGGACCCGGCGCTCTGACTTCAGATTAGTTTGCTTGTCTGCCTATTTTGTCTCTTTGTTTATTAGTACATATTCTGAACTATTCTATACATACCCTCCCTCTCGTTTACCCTTATCCCATACGAATTTTCTCTAGTTTGGCATAGATTCTATTTCGTACTGAAGACATGCTCATCCTTTTAATCACATGTTCTGTAATAACACGGACCTCAACAGGGAGGCGTGATGATCGGAGAGCAAGTCTCCAGTATAGTGGGGGAGTAGCATACATTTTATTAGAAACCATTAATAATAATACGAGTGTCATAGTTGCTTGGCTCTTTCATGTATAGCATGACATTTATTAACCCTTAAGGTATGGAAAATGACTTGTTCTCCATTACACTTTATCCATTAACTCTTTATATTAAACATGTTTGATCATATCATATTTGTGTGTGCAAACGTATCTATGTACTTGGGGGTTTGTTGCTGCATCAATTTACAACCAACTTCAACTACGTTTGTTCTGCTATGCCAGTTAAGACATCTTTGCACTGATTTCAAACGCAGTCTCGAATCATTATCAGCCTCATTACCTTTATTGTAAGTAAACAAAAATACCATAGACCAATACATTCTTATATTTAGTGTAATTAGAACTAGAAATATGCATACATATATCTATATATGATACGATTAGGGAGGTAAAGTACTAAGATTTTGGGGATCGAAAATCCTCTCTCACATGTTCATTCTATTATAATACGTATATGTCTGCCAACATTGTGGTTTATTTAATCACTTTATTTTCATTAATTTCAATTAAAGGGGAATCCCAACTTGGATAAAAAGTTATTAGTTTAAAATTTTAGACTAATTTCATATCATGGTAAGAAGTTTATTTATATTATAAAATGAGAGTGTCATTAAAATTATAATTAATCATAAATATACACTTACAAAAATTGGAAATACAGAAAAAAGTATTTCTAATAATTTTCATTAAAAAATATTCTTTATTTAATAGGACAATAAATTTAATTTTCTGAAAATTTCGACTGCAAAATGTTTACTGAAAATTTCTACAAACAATTTCTACTGAATCTTTCGACATAAAATTTCTACCAAAAATTTCGATTGAAAATTTTTACTGATAATTTCGGCTAAAAATTTCTACTTCAAATTTCTGCAAAAACTTATATGGAAAATTTTCTGTTAAAAAAATTTTTCTTTAAAAATTTTCTGTAGAAATTTTCTTTACAAATTTTCTCTATATATTTTCTCTACAAATAACTCTCCTGTACAAATTTTCTGTAAAAATTTTCTTCAAGAACGTTCTGTAAAAATTTTTTTGCAAAAATTTCCTGTTTAAAATTTTTTTTAAAATTTTTGATTAGAAATTTCCTATCAAGATTTTTTGTTAAAAATTTTCTGACAAAATTCTTTGTCAAAATGTTCTGTCAATATTCTTTAGATATTCTATTTGTTAAAAGTTCTCTGAAACAATAGCCAAAGATTATTTTGTAGCGCCATGACCAAAAATATTCTTTATTTAATAGGACAATAAATTTCGACAAAACATTTTCACTGATAATTTTGACGCAAAATTTTTACTGACAATTTCCACTGCAAAATTTTCTGTAAAAATTTTCTTTACAAGTTTTTTCTACATATTTTCTCTACAAATTTTCTCTAAAAATTTTCTTTACAACTTCCCTGTACACATTTTCTGTAAAAATTTTCCGCAAAACTATTCTGTAAAAATTTCTTATCAAAATTTTTTTGCAAAAATTTCCTGTTTAAATTTTTGCAAAAATTTAATGTCATATCAAGATTTTTTGTTAAAAATTGTCTGAAAAATTCTTTGTCAAAATGTTCTGTCAATATTCTTTAGATATTCTATTTATTATAAGGTCTCTGAGACAATAGCCAAATACCATTTTGTAGCGCGACGACCATGAGGCCATTCGGCGATATTTTTAAACTTTTATATTCAATATGTTATGTTAAAATATTTACGTGTAAAAAATCTGTAAGAATTTGTTCGTAAAAATGTTTGTATAAATTGTATAAAATTTTACTTTAATTTTTTTGCTAATAGAGTAAAGAATGAAAATTTTATTGTGTATGTTTGTCTGCGCTTAAATATCTAAGAAAAATTTGTTTATTTATTTCCCACAGATTTAATTTTTAATCTTGTGTAAATTGAAAAATATTCAAAACTTATTGTATCAAAATAAATGACTTGTACATTTACCAAAAATCCAAATTAATTAACAAAATTAAAAATACATAACTTTTTGTTGTCTATACGAATTGAAGAAAAAAAACGCCAATAATCAATCGTCTTCTCTAGTATCATCATATCGTCGTGCCAAATGGGTTAATATTATGCCAAATACTTGACTAAACTAATTTTCCATAATGACTCGACGTAAATTGTTATTTCGTAAACTTTTCAACCAATTCCACGGAGGACTTCAGTCAAATGGAGAACACTTTCCACTATTGTGCAATAATTTCATTTTGTTGCTGCACGAAAATCCAATTCGATTTTACTGTATTAGAACTTTTCCTTAAGTTTACAAAATTATATGATGCGCAACTAATTAATTAATACCTAAAGTTTAACATTCAATTTCAATTTCCATTCTCAATTTTTGAATGAATTGCAATTAAATGGAATAAAACTGAAAAAAATAAAATCGACTAAACTGAAAATATTATTTAATAAATACTATTGAAAACAGTAAAAAAAAATACTATTTCTATTTATAATATAGAAAGTTTTTAAAATGTATAAAAATGTAGAGTTTTTCATTTATTAATGAAGTATAAAACACATGAATTATTTTGTAAAATTCTTATAAATATTTTATTAGCGATTGTCAGAGAGTAGAAATAAAGGATTCACTATTTCACTTATAGACGCCTACTCCTACCTACAACCCCAACTAGTTTAATGGAAAAATTATAACCATCCGCATTGCAGTAGGTACGAAAATACCTGTACTCATCAGTACTAATCCTTGCCCTGACACGATTTATCGACTATTATTCACTCCATTCTATCCTTTAGAAATGTATTTAAAACTTTACAACTTTTCATCCTTTCGTTATTAGTTCAATTTTGAAAGAAGACATTGTCATGGAAAGAAAGTTTTCAATCTTCTAATTATCCAATTTTTAACTTCTGTACGTCTTCTACAATATCATAAAGAAATCATACATTTCTTCTCTTTTATTCAGTTTTAATTAAAAAAACATTGTTTCCTACGTTAATAAATTAGACAAAGAGGTTGATATTCAATATTTACAGAACAGGTGAAGAGTAACAGCAATAAATTAAATTTCAAGTTCATATTTTTACGCACTAGAGAAAAAAAGTTCCCATTGAACACAACGTAGCTTTCTGATAAAAAAAAAATTAAAAAATAATTTATTTATCATTAATAATTACACATAAAGTTAGGAAATCATTTAGAATTCTTTAAAAGATTATTTATTATAAAACTTTCTGTTGGCAAATTATCCAGAAATGGAATTACAAGAAAATATTTGAATTATTTTGACAATAAAATTTAAGGAATTTTTGGATACATATTTTTTGTTGGATATTTTGCCAAATAAAAAATTAACTGCTTGATGGTGTTTCATGATTTTTAAATTTTTCTTCAATATGTCATTTTCGGGGAAAATATATTCTGTCATATCAAAATTATCCTCCAATATGCATATAAGCTTATTAAATAAAACTTAATAAATTCAATTAAATGTAATAGGCTGCAAATTGTGTTGTATAAGCTCATATGTTGAAATGTTTCTGCAACAATTTAAAGTTAAAGCCTATTTGGCAACTATGCCAATTCTCAATATGGCAAGTGATCAAATTTACTCATTCCTCTAATTGCTCTTTACAGAAGTAGTTCTCTCAAGGATAATAATTCACAATTGCACATTCAATTTATTGGTGCACTCGATCATAGAATTCTCCCCTCCCAGATCACTGAGAGTTTGCTTAAATTAGTGTCGCTCTCACAATTTTTTTCTTTGCGCAGATTCAGCCATTAGCCTTTAACACTTCCATTCCCCTTCGCTATTGTTTTTATTTAGTAGCGCACTACTTAAATGAGAGAGAGAATCAGTTTGATTTTCTGAGCATAATGAAATGAGTAGGACAAGGCCGGCGAATCGGAATATTCTGGAATTATTGATACAGGATGTTGGTAAGTAAAATGTTGCCGAGATAATGTTGCTGAATTATATTGTTTTGAAACACTAAAATTTGAAACTTAATCGAAAAGTGACAGTTTTTAGTAAAAAGTAATCTATTATTTTGCCAATAGATAGCTTTAGGAGTCTGTATCTCCCGTTTTAAAAGTGCGATCGGATTGCACTAGATGGCGTTAGAAAGATAAGATTTCGTACTAAAAAAAAGCTTCTCATACAGTTTTGTGATTACTTGACTCAGTATTTTTTTAGCACGCGTCAAAGATGGACACCAACAAAGAGAAAATACGCCATATTTTACAGTTTTTCTTCGATAAAGGCGAAAACGCAAGCCAGGCAGCTGAAAATGTGAACAGTGTTTATGGTCCTGATACTGCAACAGTCAATTACGCGCAATTTTAGTTTCGTCGATTCCGTTCCGATAATTTTGATGTCAAAGATGCACCACGCTCTGGAAGGCCAATTGTCGAAAATGTCGATAAAATAATGGAAATCGTCGAGTCCGACCGTCACGTAAGCACTGTTTCGATTGCCCAGGAGCTAAACATTGCACAAAAAACCGTTTGGAACCACTTAAATAAGGCTGGATACAAAAAGAAGCTCGGTGTATGGGTGCCACACGAGTTATCGTAAAAAAACCTCATGGACCGAATTTCCATCTGCGAATCGCTGCTGAATCGCAATAATATCGATCCATTTCTGAAGCGGATGGTTACTTGTGATGAAAAGTGGGTCACTTACGAAAACGTCAAACGACAACGGTCGCGGTCAAATCGTGGTCAACCGGCGCAAACGGTGGTCGATATCATCATAAAATGCTCCTTTCATCTTGGTTTTCAGTTTTGGAAATAGAAAATAGTCACATGGTGATAGATCAGGCGAATCTAAAATTTTGTTCACTTTTTTGTTCTTGTGAAATAGTGCATTATCGTGCAATAAAAACAGCTGTTTTCCTGCTGGATATTCAGGTCTAACACGACCAATGCTTTTCCATAAACGATCTAAAACGCCTAAATAGTATTCTCCATTAACAGTTCGATCTTCTGGAACAAATTCATTGTGGACAATACCCTTGGAATCATAAAAAGTAATCAAAATTGTCTTGATTCGAGACTTCTGAAAACGCAATTTTTTTGGTTTTGGCTCGCCTTTGGGCATATTTAAAGCACCATGACTGATCACCAGTTATGATCGAATCAAGAAAGTCTGGATAGTTTCAACAATGTATTTGCAATGCTCCGTACGAGCGATTTTTTGGTCTGCATTTAATTCATGTGGAACAAAACGCGCACAGACCTTTCTTTTACCCAAATCTTCAGTTAAAATTCTCCAAAAAGAGTTTTTACTCGTATTTAATTCTCAGCCAACATTCTTGTAGTAAAATTTGCATCGATACCAATGATTTCACGGACTTTTTCCACCAATTCAGCACGATTACTAGCTTCTGGACGACCTGGCCTTAGATCGTCATTTAAATCCTCACGACCATTTTTAAATCGTGTAAACCACGTATAAACTTGAGTACGACTCATACAATCATCACCATAAACTTTTTTTGTCTCAGCGAATTTTTATGTCTCAGTGAATTTTTTTTCAAGTTTAACACATTTGTTTTGTAACATTAGCACACTTTTTCTTTTATTGAAATAGCTGTAATTTTCACATCTGTCATCCGATTTACATGAATTTAGGTGCGTTTGAAAGAAGCTGAATATATGTTTTTAACGCTGCAATAGATGGCGCTGCATGTAGTATGATTTAAATATAAGGTTATTTTTGGGACACAAATATGGAGAGTTTAATAATTAAATATCGGGTTTTTCAAAAGTGTCAAGTTGCTATTGAAAAACCCGATACTTTGCGAAAAATTTAAAGCGTTTTTATCTAAAATAATTACGAAAGTTATTCGTAAATGTGAAATGAAAATTTTAAATTCTCTTGTTATATATAGTATTTTTTTTTACAAGAATTTGATATAAAAAACACCGAAATTTTTACTATTTTTCACGAATTTTTTGTTCTAACAAAAATTTCAAGATATACAAAAATATTCCATAAAAATGTTCAGTTAATTTAATTATTAAAAATTTTCAGTAGAAATTACCGGAAGAAATTTTCAGTAAAAATATTCTTTAAAATTTTTTTTAATTTTTGTGTAAAATTTTTAGTAAATAATTTTCAATAAAAATTTCCAGTAAAAATGTTCATTAAAAATTTTTAGTTAAAATGTTCAGTAAAAATTTTTAGTTATTGTAATAACGTTTTACAAATTTTTAAACTTATAAATTTTCTGTGAACAATTTAAATTTAATTGACCTGATTTTTCTGGTGACATGCCCTACTTTTCACGTTAGAAAAGTACTAGAACATTACTCGTAGATGTAATCGCTACATCCTTTGAACTAAATTACTACTTATTAAGAGTTCACCTGTTTATTAAAATATTGTTGAGTGTATTTTCATATCTCTTGAGATTGATTTGGAATGATAAATTAATCAGTAACGTTCTCTACTCTAGAAATTCGAACTGTCCTAGTAAGTTTTTAATGTTACAGAGCTAGAACATCCCCAAGTAATGAATTTTCTTAGGATTCTCATTTCTTGAAATATACACCAAATAAAAAAAAGTCCTATCTGACAGGTTTTATATAACCAATGAAGCTAGTATCCTAATGGGTTAAAAAAATTATATAAAAAATCTTGTAACGCCAGTACATAAAGCCGCTTGGGTATGAAAATATGGAAATTCAGTGTGGAAATGTCCCTGAACCTATTTTCTTGAGAAGATGCGTTTCGAATTTTAATTCCCTTTCTACGCAATGTTACTGGATTTTTCTTTTATTTCGATATCCTTCATACCTGAATAAGATTTTCTATGATTTGACTTTAAATTTTAATTATAAAAAGTGGGAATTCTAGAATTTGGGTTATCCCCACTGTGGGTAATAAGAATGAATCTGGTTTACGTGTGATATCATAAATCCACTAAGATTGAATGGATGAATGCACGAGCAAGTAAGATTCACGAAACTAGTAACGTCCTTTAAACCAATTGATCTAGAAAAATTTCCATTCGACCTACATATATATTAAAAATTTTATACATTTCCAAGATAAAATTTATGAAGTATAATTAAAATTCATTCTCATTTTGAAATTAATTAAAAATATCGTGAAAAATTAAAATCCAGTTCGTGATGAGTTGATTATCCATTACTAGAAGTTATTTCGCAAAAATTTTTATAAACCCACTCTAAGTCCATAGATAGCCGTTTGTAAATTAGAAAAAATTTGAAGAGGATTGTTACGATCCTGTTTCTTTTACTTTCAAATTTTTTCTTCTGTGGAATTTTTTATGAAATTGGCACGGAACCAATTTAGTAAGCATAAAAGAGAAGGTATACAAATATGGAATATGTTACATTTTGATATTCAACTTTATTAATAAAAGTAAAATATGTCATCATATACCCAGAAACTTATCAACGTTTGCAAGCACCTTTGTAGAAAATGAGTTTTATAATATTTCATATAGCGTGTATACTTGCTTGCAAGAGCAGAATACTAAAATCGTAATCCAGAATGTAGAGTAATCTAGGATCTGGTATTCTGGAATGAAACCCTGCTGGGAATAAAGTCTTTTAAATGTGCAATATATGTGGATGGTTGTGATGGGGACGATAGGTGAAATTGCAGTAATATTACTCAAAACCTCTTCTCCATTCATAATTTTATTGAAGTACAAACTCAAGCTACTCCAACGAATAATGATTAGTGAACCCTCGTTGTCCTTTGTAGAAAGATCTCAAATAATATAATTAAGGTCATATTCTGGTTTGAAATATTTTTTTTTTTCAATTTATTTGAGGATATTTTATTAAAAAGTACAAACAAATTTCTGTTTTCTAAGTTTTTCTAAAGTAGAAAATACCAAAAAAGATATAAAAATGTTTCGCTTTAAAATATCTTAAATTTTTTAGCCAAAGTTAACAAAGATTTCAAATTTTCAGCAAACATTTTCAAAAAATGTTCAGTAAAACTTTTCTAAAAAATTTAATGTTACAATTTTCTATAAAAATTTATGGTAAAAATTTTCTATAAAAATTTACTGTAAAAATTTTCTATAAAAATTTACTGTAAAAATTTTCTATAAAAATTTACTGTAAAAATTTGCTATAAAAATTTACTGTAAAAATTTGCTATAAAAATTTACTGTAAAAATTTTCTATAAAAATTTACTGTAAAAATTTTCTATAAAAATTTACTGTAAAAATTTTCTATAAAAATTTACTGTAAAAATTTTCTATAAAAATTTACTGTAAAAATTTTCTATAAAAATTTACTGTAAAAATTTTCTATAAAAATTTACTGTAAAAATTTTCTATAAAAATTTACTGTAAAAATTTTCTATTAAAATTTACTGTAAAAATTTTCTATAAAAATTTACTGTAAAAATTTTCTATAAAAATTTACTGTAAAAATTTTCTATAAAAATTTACTGTAAAAATTTTCTATAAAAATTTACTGTAAAAATTTTCTATAAAAATTTACTGTAAAAATTTTCTATAAAAATTTACTGTAAAAATTTTCTATAAAAATTTACTGTAAAAATTTTCTATAAAAATTTACTGTAAAAATTTTCTATAAAAATTTACTGTAAAAATTTTCTATAAAAATTTACTGTAAAAATTTTCTATAAAAATTTACTGTAAAAATTTTCTATAAAAATTTACTGTAAAAACTTTCTATAAAAATTTACTGTAAAAATTTTCTATAAAAATTTACTGTAAAAATTTTCTATATAAATTTTTATTACTGTAAAAATTTTCTATAAAAATTTACTGTAAAAATTTTCTATAAAAATTTACTGTAAAAATTTTGTATAAAAATTTACTTTAAAAATTTTGTATAAAAATTTACTATAAACATTTTCTATAAAAATTTACTTTAAAAATTTTCTATAAAAATTTACTGTAAAAATTTTGTATAAAAATTTACTGTAAAAATTTTGTATAAAAATTTACTATAAACATTTTCTATAAAAATTTACTTTAAAAATTTTGTATAAAAATTTACTATAAACATTTTCTATAAAAATTTACTTTAAAAATTTTCTATAAAAATTTACTGTAAAAATTTTGTATAAAAATTTACTGTAAAAATTTTGTATAAAAATTTACTATAAACATTTTCTATAAAAATTTACTTTAAAAATTTTGTATAAAAATTTACTGTAAAAATTTTCTATAAAAATTTACTGTAAAAATTTTCTATCAAAATTTACTGTAAATGCATGTCCTTTCTAGACTGCTTCTAGATAATTTATTATAACAAACAAGTTCCTTTTGAAAATATTCAATTTTCCAATGTAACTTGGAATAAAAAAAGAAAATTTGCCTATTTTTTAGTAAAAGCTTTACTGTGTAAGGTTTTGATTCTCTTGAAATGAAAATGCTTTTATAGATTTTCAAATTCTTTCGTTTAAGCCTCGAGATACAACAAATGTGAATTCAGATATTGGCAAATACAAAAAAATTGAATTAAAGAAAAGCAAACTGTGATCCAGATGCAAAATTCTCATGATACAAATTCGTTTAAAGGAGTATTTCCACCGTATGAAAGACGACCCTCAAAACTTTACCAAAACGGAAAAATAACGTTTTTCTATTAAAACTTTATCTTTCTAAAAAATTCATAGAAAGTTACTTATTTTATATCTATATTCAGTGTAAATAAATGATATTCCTTGTAATATTTAAAAAATTGACTAAACATACAAAAATGGTGCCTCATAACATACTGTAACGCATTCACTGAGATGGTATTTGGTAAGTGCATTAGGGAGGGTTATATGACGTTGATGATTTTATTGTTTAAAGTAATTTTCAATTCAAAAGTTTCAGTTTTTTAGTACGAAGCCGATTTAATTATAAATTGTCTCTATAATATATATACTCCCTCTTCGAGGCATACGTAATATTTTAATATATTCTAGATTGAATATTTTTGAATTGCCCTTTAATGTAAAAGAAGTCAGGATTTTACTTATTCCGCATATACCAGATACTGCATCCATATTTGCGCTAAATATTCGTAAGCATATGTGTTGTTAACATATGTGTATCCGCAATAATAAAAATATACTTAAAACTTTAATGCACTTTTCGGAAACAATCCTTGAAGGAAAAAGATAAACCATTTAAAGTAAATAAACACTCCCAGTTTTCAAAGATGGATGAAATTCTAAAGAAAGATTGTCACCCACAAATTTTGGGGTAGTTGTATTGCCATTTATGGCTTTTAGGGATTTTATTGGAAAAGATTTACTACTGTTTGCAATGCTATTTGAGAAGACCTCAATGAATTATTCAACATTATTGTAGGCATTTTAAAGCTTAGCAGTTTTATCTTTACCGAAACTGGTTTTTTCTTTCATTGAAATCGTATTTTAAACTTATCGTAGGATAATTTCTTTTTGTAAACTTTATTTATTTAAAATATGATAAAAATATTATTAAAATTTTTATTTTTTAACTAATGTTGGTTCGTAAATCTTTTCTATGCATTGTAATTATATTTGTTTTTAAATAATCATCCATATTCAATTATTATTTTTATTATAAAAAAAAAAAACTATAATCATTTTTACTATAATTTTTATTACAACTTTTTGTTTGGATCTTACGTAACATTACCACTAAAAATATGGAATTGTAACAAATCATTTTGACAGAACCACTAAAATAAGTTTTAACAAACTTATGCTATTCAACTTTTTTAAATTGAAAAATTGAAACTTTTTAAAAGTTATTAGAAAAGTTATGATTTGTGTGATTTTTATTATCTTATAAATGAATTTCTTATAGAAAAAAAAATGAAAATATAGATGATATAGTAAAAGATTTTTTTATAAGATTTTTCCGGGCATAAAACAAGTAAAAGAGATAAAGAGAAATATGTTTGTTTTAGATGACACTAGTGGAAGTACGAAAGAATTGGAGGATATCAGAACAGAAGAAAGTTTAATTATTAAAAGGAACTTTAAATTTTTTAAATGCCACGTGAGTAGGGTAGTTGTCTAAAGTAGATGAAACTACAGGTATACCCACTAAAACACACCTTCCTATTTTTCAAATATGCCTGCACATGGAACTATCGTCAGGTAGTTAGACCGATACCTTTCTCGTTCAGGCCCTGACTTGATCCGCATCCTAAGTTGTGAGACAGTAAGTGTGGCAGCATAGGTATGCCCTGAAACTCTCTTGTTCTGTCAGAAGCTGGGACCACATGAGCTCTTTCACTCAACGCAAATATGCCAAGAACGAAGTGGCTTTCTGCTGTCGATAAATCCCAATGTCATTCCCATCTCACCATCTCATTTCTGTCTTCCTTGCTAACGGTGAGCCGATAGATTTTTTTCTCTTCCGTCCTCGATAATAGATCCTGGTCCCGTTATCTAAAAAAGCCTAATTGGTGTCATATTCTCAATTACACAAACAGCATAACTAGAGATAGTAAGGAATTTTTTGTTTTGTTTTAGAGGTGCTGAGACAAGAGCCAGAGGCTATCCTGAAGTGCCACGAGCATCAGACCAATAAAAAGAGTCCTATTAAGAAATTGATTCTTTCTTAAGTGCAATGCATTTATAGTATGAGAGGCATTAAGTTAAACAAAACAAGAATAGCGAGAAGTACTATCCAACTAGTTTTTTAAGCAGCAATTTCTTAATACTCGTCAAAACACAACCTGGCATCTATCACTTTTACTTTACTACAGGTCCCCAGTACTACCTCGGATTTTTTGATCACTAGGACTCATCCGACTTTTTCATCGGTAAATGTTTTTATGATACTATCAAACCTGATTCCAAATTTTAAAATTTATTAATCCATTCGATTATGTTTTATTTTTTCGTATCAAATGTATTTAGAAAATTATAATTAATATTATCAACAAAAAAAATTTTTTTCACTTATAAAATATGAATTCTGTTATAAACGTACACGTATGAAGCTACCACAAACGAAATGATTAATAAAATCCATTATTATGTAAAAGAAACCGTCGATCGAAAGTGTATGAGATAGTTGAAAAGGTCTCAAAAAAACGTCTAAAACAACCTATAAATACCATCTTGGCAAAAGAAACAAAGGCAATTTCAATAGAAAAATAAGTATAATTACGTTATAAATTCCTTTCCCAACTACCACATTCCCAGATGTGGCTCCCTCCAACCTTCGCCTACTTTCGAACATAAAGAAATAGCTTGCGGGAAGGAAATTTGTGCCCAATTCTTAAGTTATCGCCAAAAGTGGGGCCTATTTTACGGTGTTTCACAAATCTGACTACACAAATTGCAAAGATAAATTGGAATATCTTTGGACAAAATGCATAAACCCAAAATTTTTGTTGAATAAATTAATTATTTTTTTCATTTATCATGGACTTACCATACTGCCTCCGTAATAATAAAAATTATCGAAAGGCTTTTTTTTCACTTTATTTGTGAGAAAGCTCTAAGAAGAGAGAGATATTACAAAAATTCCAAAAAAAAAACAGAACAAAATTTAAGCCATTTTCTAATTATTAACTTTTTTTCTGGTTAAATAAAATAATGCTCTTCGATAGCTTTAAAAAAGAAATTATATGTAAGCTCATCTTAATTTTAATTTAGTTTTTACTATTAAGTCATAGAAAAATGTCGCTTCCACTTTATCTTATCGACTAGTTAAATGTATATAAACAAAACTAGAAAGGGGAGAACTGAACTATTGAAACAAATGTTATGCCCCAACCCAAAAGAAAAACCAATCTCATTTTCACTTCGAAAATATTAATGACTTAGGCCGTTTCGTAATTATCAACAGCAATACCAGAAACCGATATGAACTTCCAATTTATCCATATACGAATTTTGTGGACTATAGTTTCTTCCCTTGTACTAAACAGCTTTTCGACACACGATAAAACAATTAAATCAGGATTTATGGCTGTTCTAATGAGTTAATTATGAAAGCAAAGTATTTCTACTGTTGATTTATGCCTTCAGTTAAGCTCTTTAGATGAAACAGTTCAAAGGAACAACAACACCACCAACAAAAATTAAAACAAACATTGCATTCCATTCGATTCGCTTTTTTTCGCAGTTAAAAACAAAATAAAAAAAATTCCTCTTCATATCCTAATTCTGCCTTGTTTCGAATAATCATATTAGAGTACAAGCAGCACCGTCTGGTAAACTGGTAAATGTTCAAGTATTAATCTAGGCAGAGACTTTTTACCCAAATGCAGATATACTTCTTAAGCGAACTTCCTTTAACCAATAATTCGAAAAATTTCAACGGATTTTTCCTTCGAAATAACAAAAACTCTTTCTTTTAATTGTAATTATTTGCTCATTTTTTTCACCAAAATTCTATAAGTTCTAATTCTGTTTTGACTTTGACTTTGACTTTAGCTTTCATTCTCCCAGTTAAAGTTTATATTTTTGTTTTTTGTTTTTGACTATTGAATTTCCCAATTTTTCCATAATGTATCCTTTTTACCAAGAACAAAATAAAAAAAAAAAAAGTTACAGTAGGAAAAAATTCAGGAAAATAAGCTAACAACGTGAAAACGATTTATTATTAGTAGTCATGCAAGCAGGAATAACATACAACAACAACAAAAATAAATACTCATATTCAACGTAAGTCGTTTTGTCCTTTTTTCCCTACAAATGCGATATTCTCTCTTTTTTTATTCTAGGTTTTTTTTTTCTCCCATTTATTATATTATATAAATTATTGGATATGATATTAAAGTAGTTTTGATAATGAGGACTATTGAACATTTTTGTTTAGCTTTTCTTTTGCTTTTGGGAGAAGGGAAGGTATAGGATATTACCTAATGAATCCCATTTTAGTGTATTTAGTTTTCTTTCTTTTTCGTTTGCCATTTTAAGGAGCCTATTGTGTAAAACAGATTAATCAGTAAGGCTGCAAGCATTACTCGGTATTTGAATTGGAAAAATGAATAAGTTCGTATATTGTACGTATATATTTTCCTAATACAAAGTTATCCTTAGACTTTTGTACTTTTACTTTTATGTTCACTTGCCAATAACTTTGAATAAATTCCTATACCACCCACTTTGGTAATATGAATTAGATCGATATGATATGCAAAGAAAATATGAATGGGCCATTTTGTCATGAAATTGTCTGGTATTTTCCTTATGGCAAAAGCAAACACAAGGACTCAAACCTCTCCTGTTTAGTAATATATATGGATGTATTTTTGTATAGATAGTATGTTATATAGAGTGAAATAGGCAACAGAGTAGAAAATTGAGATGTTATGCTTCAGGAAATTATCTATTTATTTGATAAATTTATTATTTGTACTGTTGGCGGATAAGATACACACAAGCGAATAATTCGAATGAAAGATATCAGCCACAAAGCGAAGAGTAGATCATTTATAAGAGGGTAAAGATATAAATATAATACATAAAGCGATTTGTACAAATTGACCTATTGTGTGTAGATATTTATTCTTACGGAATTCCTGTATTATTATATATTAAGTAATTGTATCTTTTATAGTTGAATCTCGTTCAATCGAAATGAAAATTTTATTAATAATTTCAGAAAGATTTAAATCATAATGAGAATATTCCATTTTTACTTTAGGATGATTTGTGATTTTTTTTTAAATAAATTGTTAGTTGAAAATATTTATGGCATTTTTGAGTAAAATAGAGACCCCTACACATAAATCAGAATCTTAATATAAATTTATTTCAAAATATTATCATCGACAACTTTTTGCAACAGAGAACTTTTGTGGCTTCTGGGTGAAAAACTTAATTAAGTGGTTTTCAGAGGCCGCTCTTCAAAACACTAATTAGTTTGAACGAAAGGTAGCCGTTTATAATGAACGATTCTTTTCAAGTCGCATCATACACACAGCATAACCTTATTGGCCGTCAATTGTGACTTTGAAATCGTTCGTTATTGTCCATCTGCCTTTTTCCATGATCTCTTTCGAGCGATGTTCTCATATTTTATCCATTATTCATCGCCAGTTATGACTGGCTTCAGAAATGTCTCGATTTCATTGCGCTTCAGCAGCGTCCAGCTTGTTTTTCATAATCAATCTTTTGGGAGGCAGCTTTTCGCAAATGGCTTAAGACGGTTCGATGATGAATGTTCAATTCATAAGCTATGTCTTATTTGCTGATATGCCGGTTTTGGTCAATTTTTTCTAGAATATCATCACTTTTTCAATAATTGGCTACTGAGTTATTAGCTTTTAACTCCTTCTGTTGAAAAAAGCCACGCATTTTGGCGTGGCTTTTTTTTAAACTTTTATCTCATACATAAGGTGATTTCATCGAACTATATTTATACGAAAATTCATTTTAAAAAAATAATACAAAAATGTATTTCTTAAAAAACTTTTGATTTTCTTAATTTCAAAGGTTATCTACTTTGTGTTTTAGAAAGTAAAATTTAAAAAAATCCCTTAAAAAATTCAGATATTGATTTTGATTGGTTTTTTTATATTACTTAAAATTATATAATATCACAGTTTCCAAAATCCTGACTCGAGCCTTTTTGAAAGACTCCATCCTTTTAAAGTACTTTTTAACGAATCCCTTGCACATTTCCGGCTGTAATTCGGCAATTATATGACGGATATTGGTTTTTTAAGATTTAAAAATTGTCTGCATAAAAATAATTTTTTATATGGTTTTAAGGGTAAAAACTCCGTTAAATTGTCCAATTGACATCACTAAATCTCGAAATCAAAATAACTTGATGTTACTTTGGACAATATTGACTAACCGCTGTGACTTTTGACTGACCGTTGAGACTGACCCTTGCGACTAACCGTTGTGACTGACCCTTGTGACAAACTATTGTTGCTGATCCCTGCGACTAACCGTTGTGAACGATCCTTGCGATTACCCGATGTGACTGACCCTTGTGACATACCGTTGGGACTGACCCTTGCGATTAACTGTTGTGACTAATTCTTGTATGACACTTGTGACTAATCCTTGTGACAGATCCTTGCGACTAACCGTTGTGACTGACCCTTGTGACAAACTATTGTGGCTGATCCCTGCGACTAATCGTTATGACTGATCGATGTGACTGATCCTTACGATTAACCGATGTGACTGACCCTTGTGACTAACCGTAATGACTGACTCCTGCGACTAATCGTTGTTACTGACCGTTGACTGACTCTTGCGACTAACCATTAAGACTGACGGTTTTGACAGACCATTGTGATTATCCGTTGTGACTGACCATTGTGATTGACCTTTGTGACAAACTGTTATGACTGACCCTTGTGACTAACCATTATGACTGACCCTTATGACAAACTATTGTGACTGACTCTTGTGACTAACCATTGCAACTGACCCTTGCGACTAACCGTTGTGACTGACCCTTGTGACAAACTATTGTTGCTGATCCCTGCGACTAACCGTTGTGAACGATCCTTGCGATTAACCGATGTGACTGACCCTTGTGACATACCGTTGGGACTGACCCTTGCGATTAACCGTTGTGACTAATTCTTGTATGACACTTGTGACTAATCCTTGTGAGAGATTGTTGTGACTAACCGTTGTGACTGATTCTTACGATTAACCGATGTGAGTGGCCCTTGTGACAAACTGTTGTGACTGACCGTTGCAACTAACCGTTGCGATTAATTCTTGTGTGACAATTGTGACTTATCCTTGTGACAGATTGTTGTGACTAACCGTTGTGACTGATCCTTGTGACTAACCGTTGTGACTGACCCTTGTGACAAATTGTTGTGGCTGATCACTGCGACTAACCGTTGTGACTGATCCTTGCGATTAACCGATATGACTGGCCCTTGTGACTAACCGTAATGACTGACCCTTGCGACTAATCGTTGTTACTGACCGTTGACTGACTCTTGCGACTAACCATTTAGACTGACGGTTTTGACAGACCATTGTGATTATCTGTTGTGACTGACCATTGTGACTGACCTTTGTGACAAACTGTTATGACTGACCCTTGTGACTAACCATTGTGACTGAACCCAGCTGATATTTATGTTAAAATATGAAATCAAATCGGGAAGTCAATGTTTATATGGGCGATATTTTCATATACAAAAATTTTGTTCTACAATGGAATTCTTTATATAATATATTTTCACTCAATGGCTTAAACTACTAACTAAAAATATTGAGAATCATTTTCCTTTATATCCTTGTAGTCAATGTATTTTATGTACTATTTACTATTTATCTCCAATAGTAAAAGAAGACATATTCTACCTGAACAATCGGCTTTAAATTTATCTTATTGGAATTTATTCTGACTGACAGCACCACTTTGTAGTATCAGTGCGGATTAGGAAACAATTTGCATATGTAATCAGTGTTACCGAAAAATCTTTACCACAAAACAGGGAGTAAAGTTACCATTCTAGAAATATTGAAATTGACCAGAGACTATACAATGACAGCCCTTGAATCCGAAGGGTAGATCAGTTTGGCATTACTTATTTACAAACACTTCCCCTTGTTAGGTATTTGTAATGTTAACATTTTTGCATTACGATTTATATCAATGGTACTACAAAGAGTCTTACATAAGAGTATTGCCAATTTCTAAAGGTAATACGGATACTAAAAATGTACTTAATTCAGTATAAATTCTAAATTTAACCTCACAAATTGATTTGGTCTGGCATCTTGTCAGTTTATGATGAAAATTGACTTTTGAAATTGTTCGTTTTAAAATTTCGAAATTTGAATATGGTTTTCAGGAATTGCTCGACCATTTATAACCGACTAATTTATTACTTACTTATAAATTTCAATACATTCTTGCTTGTATAGTTACTTCTCGTAGAATGAAAGTAAAAAGTTTCTTTCTAACAATGTTCAAATTGCATTTTCTCACAGAATCCAAGAACAAATTACGAAACTGTAAGAAGCTCAATTCTAAATTACATGATACTTATCAATATAATAGTAGATAAATTTCTAATAAACATTAGAGAACAATTTTAGATAATTCAACTTGCACAGGTGATTAAGTTCACAACAGAAAACTATAGTTTACTAATGAAAGTGGAGAGAATTTTGCCACATCCTAACCACATTCTCTGAACTAAACTTTTCTTCGAGTCCTCAAAACAGTTCGGTACAATATAATATTTATCGTTAAGCAATTTATATAACATTTATACGGTATTCATTTATAATAATAGCATGTGGATTCAGTAAAGAATGCAGACCAATAAAAACCGGATGAATCACGGCCATGAATCCGGAAATGAAAGTGGAATCCTCTAAACTTCTACTCCTGCCCTGTCTGTCTTATTTTTCATTTTCCTTCTTGTCTTTTTTAGCTTTTTCTCTCACTTTTACTATGCAGTAAGCTATTTTCAATCGTCCCTAAATTGTTTGTCGCCGCAATAAATTTCGATTACGGTACAAGTACATTTACTACCCCTAAAAATTCCAAGAAGAGATGCGTAAAAGCTATTCTATGCATACCACTTCTAAATCAATTACGACCTTATTTATTGCCATTTGCAGTCATTTAATCATTAGGGGTTGATTTCACTGCAAGACAATCACAGCATGATTTCATCACTTTTACTTATCCTATCCCGGTTTTTGGTTAAATTCGTAAAGTGAAAGTTGGAAATGACACCAAAAATAAAAGTTTCGCAAAAATTAGCCAATTAGAAAAAAATGTTCTTAATTTTTATATTTAAAAATTGAGTTGACTATTTTATAGTCAACTCAATTCCGGGAGAAAAATATTTCTTCTTGGAAATTGAGCTGACTATAAAATCCGAATTAAAGTCAGAGAATTTAATTTGATAGTCTTTAGTAAAAATTTCATACAAAAATGTTAAATTCTTATTGAAAAGAATCCTTAAAGTCATGAAAAAATTGATGAAAAATCAATAACAAAAAATCATTTATAATTTTTCAAACTTTTAAGTAAAACATATAATATTTACATACTTACACTATTTAATGATTAAAGCATAAACTATATTTTCCTGAATTGTTCACATATTGGCGGTGGCAAACAAAACCCTTAACTAAAATTATTTGCTATTGTAATAAATACAAATTCACTACATTACATGAACACTTAACAAAATAGCTCATAAAATCTAAAGTAGAATTTTCCATAAACCAAAACTAGAAAATAATTACCGCGAATTGTGTAATTATGAACATATGGCCGACTAACATTTCGGTTTTGTTTGCTCTTCCGAAATTCGGATTATTTTGTTACCGAATTTCTAAGCTATGTAGACGTTACAGGAAAATTCCTTGATGGGGATAATTTCCAAATAAGAGCATACACCCTAACGGTTAGTAGAAAGTACTCGTATAATAGGGAAACTTCAAAGAAATAGCACAGCAATATGTGAATTTGTGGCACATTTATTTGGTCCTATTAAACAGAAAATTATTATCCTTTTCCCGTTCTGGCTCCTCGCTATATATTAGTAACCTTTTATTACGGTAGTGTCTGTCATTGTTTTCATATTATATTTAGGTAAGAGAAAAAATACTATTATAATCATTAGTGGTAAGGGTAACAGTTATATAGCATTGCTCCAGAGAACACTAAAGCGTTTTATGGCAATACCGCAAGTTTTATAGCACCGGCAACAATGACGACATAAAAGCTGAACATTCAAAAAGGACAACTTTTACTCAAATGCGTCGTAGTTGGATGAAAATATTATATTATTCAACTTTAAAGGATACTTGTTTCCATTTCAAGGTTTCTTGAAGAAAAATCTAAAAATTTCTACTGAAAATTTTTACTGAAAATTTCTGCTGAAAATTTTGACTGAAAATTTCTACTGAAAATTTCTGCTGAAAATTTCTACTGCAAATTTCTGCTGAAAATTTTTACTGAAAATTTCTGCTGAACATTTTTACTGAAAATTTTTACTGAAAATTTTTACTGAAAATTTCTACTGAATATTTCTACTGAAAATTTCTGCTGAAAATATTTACTAAAAATGTTTACTGAAAATTTTTACTGAAAATGTTTACTGAAAATTTTTACTGAAAATTTTTACTGAAAATTTTTACTGAAAATTTTTACTGAAAATTTTTACTGAAAATTTTTACTGAAAATTTTTACTGAAAATTTTTATTGAAAATTTTTACTGAAAATTTTTATTGAAAATTTTTATTGAAAATTTTTACTGAAAATTTTTACTGAAAAGGTTTACTGAAAATTTTTACTGAAAATTTCTACTGAAAATATTTACTAAAAATGTTTACTGAAAATTTTTACTGAAAATCTTTACTGAAAATTTTTACTGAAAATTTTTATTGAAAATTTTTATTGAAAATTTTTACTGAAAATTTTTACTGAAAAGGTTTACTGAAAATTTTTACTGAAAATTTTTACTGAAAAGGTTTACTGAAAATTTTTACTGAAAAGGTTTACTGAAAATTTTTACTGAAAATTTTTACTGAAAAGGTTTACTGAAAATTTTTACTGAAAATTTTTACTGAAAAGGTTTACTGAAAATTTTTACTGAAAATTTTTATAGAAAATTTTGACTGCAAATTTTTACTGAAAATTTTTATAGAAAATTTTTACTGAAAATTTTTATAGAAAATTTTTACTGAAATGAAAGTTTTTATAGAAAATTTTTACTGAAATGAAAATTTTTATAGAAAATTTTTACTGAAAATTTTTATAGAAAATTTTTACTAAAAATTTCTACTGAAAATTTCTACTAAAAATTTCTACTGAAAATTTCTACTGAAAATTTCTACTGAAAATTTCTACTGAAAATTTCTACTGAAAATTTCTACTGAAAATTTCTACTGAAAATTTCTACTGAAAATTTCTACTGAAAATTTCTACTGAAAATTTCTACTGAAAATTTCTACTGAAAATTTCTACCGAAAATTTCTACTGAAAATTTCTACTGAAAATTTCTACTGAAAATTTCTACTGAAAATTTCTACTGAAAATTTCTACTGTAAATTTCTACTGAAAATTTCTACTAAAAATTTCTACTGAAATTTATTTAAAATTCTGGTGACTTATTTGAACATTTCTTAAAATATATTAAAGCTTCTAAATATTTTATGTCAATCGATGTAAGCATATAAATTGAAAATGGGAGAACAATGACAATGGACATCACAATACTCATACGTAAAATTCTTGTTAAGGTATTAAAATAAGAGGTACATGACGAAAGGACATTTTCGAGGCAAACATATTTGCATAAGGAATAAATTTTATTGATTTTTCGCTCCCGGCAAGTCGGATTCACTAAGGAATTTCCTTCTGAACGATGATTCGATTTTGATATCTCAAGGGAATCTCATCTTTTCTGTTTCAACCTACCACTTACTTCTTATGTTCATGTGAACATATGTACTTTCATACATTGTCTGTTTCAATATCTACCATTTTCTAGCCAGATTGAATTCTGAGCCTTTGTTCATTTCACTGTTTCTAGAATATCTAGACGCGTTGTAGGGCATATAGCAATAGATATTTATAAACAACTATGTAATATTTCTTGAAGATAACTTATTTTCCTATCAATACAATACCCAACACCATGTAAAACTCTCTGTGAAAGCCGTACAAAAATTGAAGGAAAAATATCCGATGATAAATGGAGAAGGAATTTTATAGTGTTGTTTGCCCTTTCGGTCCCACGAAATGTTGGAATGTACAATAATTTTACAGACATTCACAAACGGAATTGCAATTTTTCAACATTAAAATTTACCACAAATAATAATACTCATGAAAATGAGTACAGCGTAGTCATTGTTGACAGAATTTGATGAATACTTTTAACTTTTTAGTGGAATTCAAATAAAATTCTAGATCGATTTGAATGTGGAAAATCCACCAAAATTAAATGTTCGAGTAACTTGTTGTTATACTTCTTCGAAATGTATCTTTTTATTTTGTAAAAGTACCACTAAGAACGCGATAACAAATTCTTCTCTTAGTTCTATTCGCAAATAAAATTTAATTAATGAAAATTCATTTGGAAAATCACAAACAACGTGGAACTTTCATCTAATCCATTCGTGCATAGATGTACAAAAACATTCTGAAATTCAATATTTTCATAGGATAACTACGAGTATAAGAATAAGAAGATAAATAGAAGAAAATCGATGTACTCGTAAAAATACTCTTAGACGAACCGAATGGATAAGGGATGACAAGTTTGGTTCAACAACAATTTCCACAAAATTTAACCTTTTCGATAATCTTTTAAATTTGTTGACTTAATCGTAAAATGCTACCCTTTTACTGTCTTGGCCATAATTAACACTTGCGGCAAATTTCTCTCAGCAGTCCTTTTCAAAAGATAAAATAATTACTTGGAATAAAAGGACAACAAAATCTTCAGTTTTCCAAAAATCCAACAAAACAACTTGAAAAAGTTAAAAGGCAAAATACCAACTATTACTAATCTCTTGGACTGTCGTTTGTCGGAAATAAGCTAATTTTATGTAAACTGTTTGCCACTCTTATAGATTCTATTCAACAAATACAACGAGTATGAGCAAACTTGTATATTTTTAGATCTATTCTAATATATTTTTTAACATTTTGACTTAAGTTGGCTAAAGATAAATATTATTCAAATCAACCATGAGCAGCTATACATGTGCTATTACAAAAGCTTAACTCTTTTCTGTGTTTGGTTAAGTATAAAATTTACATTGAAATCATTTGAAATAGAAACCACTACGGGATATTTGTGTGAAATATTTATAATTAGGATACAAATATAATTGCAGTTGTTATTTTCTTTTTAAAATTTATAATAAAATAAATTTAGAGCTTTTGCCACTAAACTCACACTTTCCACAAGAGAATAGCTCCTTTTCTAAAATAATTTCAAAGTCACGCCTATACTTTTACAAACAAAAAAAAATATAAACAAAATCCTTATTGGATTCTGCTAATTCTAGGCCAACCAAAAATTGTGCAAAAAATAAAACATATATACACAGCCCGACAACTGATTGGAACTACCCACAAGTTTAAAAAAAAAATGTTTGTGAGCTGCCAAGCATCACAACTGGAAAAAAAGGTAAATTTGTAAATAAAACAAAAAATACAAAAATATTTTGTAAATATTGTTAAAATATTATGAAAATTAGTTTTTGAGTGGCAACTGAAAATTCTATTATATTTTTACGTCGTTGTGCTGCCTTCGGTTTTCATAAATTTTTATTCCTTATTGTAGATAGTATTTTCCATATATTTTCGATGATCTTCAGGTCATTAGATTTTGCCGACTTGTCCACAGTCAATACTTTCTTCATTAAACAAGTCCTTTCTAATTCGTTTGTAGTAGATGATGCAGTTTACATTATTTGGCACTGCTGGCTACTATCAGTGGGCCTGGAACTTACTAATCAGTAGTAAAGGCGTCTATAACCGTCATTAGATATTATTTCACAGCAATCACTTCGATACCTGTGAATTCAGCTTTGGCGAACATCTGAGATTCGCTACTGAAAGAGCAAGTCGGGTTGTGAATGCCTAAGCAGCGATCATGCCTAACCATACCTATACAGACGTGATGCAGGCTTCTATCCACAATTATCAGCTGTATGATACTCTACGCAGCCGCTATTAGGAGAAAAGCTTTTTTTTGTTATGGTAAGGTGGAAATCATTGAAAGATAAAATGTAGGACTTTAACACACTTAAACCGCCTTACTTGGTCATATTTCTATATCTCCCCACAGAACCAACGTCAGGCATTACTTCGTGGTTTTATGAGAATCCGGGATTGATGGAAATCACTACTTTGGTGAATTATTTCTACAGTTTTCTGTCACTCTCACCCAGATGTAGTATTTTTCGGACTGTTGCAAGCTGTCCTTAAGTCCAACACCAGGGCCACGACATTCTCCAGCGCACTTCTGTGCCTCTTCTGTTTTCGCATGGATTTGGGTGCAGTAAAAAAAAAACTTGCTCCGCGCGCTCTACCATCTCGTCACAAGCAGGGTATATTGGGATAGAGTCCAGCTTAATACGGTATTGGTAAGCTTCAATTTAAAGCGGTATTGGTATTGGCAAAAATTGGGATAGGTAGTAGCGCACATCACCATGTCGTCGATATATTCATGGTTCTACCACTGAGATAAGACTGTGAGTCCATCTGCCATCGGGAGCATTATCTGAACGGTTTTGCTACCTCCTTCTGCACTCATTTCTTTCCTCCATACGAGCTTCGCATCGCGCTTCAGCGTCACACCGACCTCTCAGGCGGTGCAGCTTCTGCCACTCATCTGTCAGTATTTCGATTGGTATCAGTCCGGCCACAGCTTAAATGGCCTCTATGACACTTTTCGGAATGGACAGGCCACACTTAAGGCGCTCCTCTAATCAACCTATCCGACCAAATTGGCGTAGCATATAGCAGGACTGACTCGACCACGATCGTCAACAGAGTTCTCCCCCAAGATTTCGTATAAGGCGCTTCGCAGCATTCCCACTCATCACCCCTAGATACTTTAAATATGGTTCCGAGATCATTTCATATTCGCTAATCCTAATGGTGATACTCTCTTTACTCTTCCTGGCCGTGATAAAGACTGCCTGCATCTTATATCCGCAAGCCCAAGACCAGCTGTCAGGAGCCAACTTTGAGCTGAAGCAATAGTCTCACAAATCTGTTCTACGTCTTATTTTGCCACCACGACCGCAGCAACATTGTCAGCGAATGTGATGATTGTCACCTCCTATGGGATATGGAGCCTTAGAATAATATCATACATTACATGTCACAACAGAAGGCCCTAAGCCGAGCCCTGTAGAGTCCCTCGTGATCCTATATGATCTCTCACCATTCCTAGTCCTGTACAAAATAATTCTACCGAAGCTATGATGACCGAAACGTACAAGTGTCAGATGATGGCGATCTATCGTCGGAGCGACCTTCCAGATCCGAGATCATTCCGTACTGTTTCGTATGACGCTGTCTGTGTTATCGCTAACATGGTGCCAATCTAGATTTTTACCAAAATATATCATCGACAACGAAACGGAAATCAAGTCTATAGGTTCAGCATCAGCAGAGAGGAAAGGAATAAGACAGTGGCGAGATAGAAGCGACACTGGTATTTATCGATTGAAGGAAGATGGTGACATTAACTGATTCTTGATGTAGGCACGGGGAACGGTAGAGCCCATGAAGAAGTGAACCACTATATGGCCCAAATACTGACAGCACATAGGTGCTTCAGGTCATATCTATATTGCTTTTAGGTGGATGGAAGTTGATCCTACATGCGGGGATAAGGAACCTGACTTCCCATGAAGTAATACCTGATGGTTGTCCTATGGCGAGACATATTTGAAGAAAAGGGAGGTGGATATTAGTGGGTAGAGATCGGTATCTCTACACCATGCTTAGATTTTCCCCTATCAAAGTTAAAAAAAAAGTATTGTTGCGCTATCCTGTTCGAAAATCCATCTTTCGTGTTGCATTGTACAATTAAAATTTTTTTTTTTTTATATTCGAGTAGCTGTTGATACGTTATTATGGTTTATTTTAGTAGAATTAGACGCTTCCTTTAAAACGGCTCGACTGTTCTTCCGCCTTCCGTTTACTGTTTACAATAATTTTTAGGATCTCTAAAAAAAACTACCCACGACATTATGGCTTTTGCCTTCTTGGCTACCAATTACTTCAAATAAAAAACATGGTTTCTATGTACCTTAACTTGGCCAATTTCATCACTATTTAAATTTTTTTTCCTTCCCATTCTGAACTTTCTACATTAATTTGTTACCGAAAGAATAACTGATGGACTTAAACACATATCGCACTACTACAAGGTATTTTTTAATACCTTAATACCTTGTAGCAAAAACTAAAATGATCATTAAAATGTCAGTGGTTCCAAAGAGTAGTCGGGCTTTTTGATATCTTCCATTCAAAGTTACACCATTTGTACTGTAGATGGCATTACGGGACATGAAGATCTAAAATGTATATTAATTACATCAAATAAAAACTAAAACATTGGAACAATTTCGTAATTTTATGAGTAATAAATTCAGCATATTTCAGATAATATTCTAACCCTCGTAAAATAATATTCAACTAAATTTCTAAACTATTATAGTTGGAAGCACACAGATAAATGTTATACGACTTGAAAAAAATAATATTGAACATTGCTTCCACATGAGTGAATAAAACTAACCGAAATACACCAAACTTTACACGAAACCATTTGATGTTTGGCTCAAATGACCGTATAATTACCCAAAACTCTAATCTACCAATAATTGAAATTTGTGCAAATGTTAGATACGAGAATGTTTAGTGGTACACAAAATGCATCTATCGACCATGGCTCCATAACTGATTAGATAATATTTATTTAGTAGTTTTCCGGTAAAATGACAAATCGAATAGTGTTCGCTGTTAATTACCAATTCGTATTTGGTAATTTGTTTCCGGATTATTAAAGGATCGAATTCCAATATTTCATAGTCACAGTCAATATGGTCCAGTCCACTCGATGATAGAACAATAATAATGATATTAGATAGTTATTCGTATTAATTAATTGATAAATAGCTAACAAATATCATAGTCAATATGAAAATGATGCTCGTATAATTTGTCCACTATCTTTACGCTAATGATATAATTACACATAAAAAAATTCGTTATTAATTCTTAATTGTGAATTTATTACAATGGAATACAATATTATAAAAGGACTCAGTTTAAGTAATTATAAAGTCAGAACATACTGAAATTATTCCATAAAACATTTTTTTCACTTTTCTATAGCAGAAAATTTTTACTGGAAATTTTTTTCTAGAAAGTTTTATAGAAAATTTTTACTGTAAAGTTTTACTGAAAATTTTTACTGAAAAGTTTTATTGAAAATATTTACTGAAAAGTTTTATAGAAAAATTTTACTGCAAATTTTTATAGAAAAATTTGACTGGAAATTTTGATAGAAAAATTTTATTGGAAATTTTGATAGAAAAATTTTACTGGAAATTTTGATAGAAAAATTTTACTGGAAATTTTTATAGAAAAATTTTACTGCAAATTTTTATAGAAAAATTTTACTGCAAATTTTTATAGAAAATTTTTACTGCAAATTTTTCTAGAAAATTTTTACTGGAAATTTTTATAGAAATTTTTTTCTAGAAAGTTTTATAGAAAATATTAACTCTAAAGTTTTATTGAAAATATTTGCTGAAAAGTTTTATAGAAAAATTTGACTGCAAATTTTTATAGAAAAATTTTACTGAAAATTATTACAGAAAAATTTTACTGCAAATTTGTATAGAAAAATTTTACTGCAAATTTGTATAGAAAAATTTTACTGCAAATTTCTATAGAAAAATTTTACTGGAAATTTTGATAGAAAAATTTTACTGGAAATTTTGATAGAAAAATTTTAACTGGAAATTTTGATAGAAAAATTTTAAGTGGAAATTTTTATAGAAAATTTTAAGTGGAAATTTTTATAGAAAATTTTAACTGGAAATTTTTATAGAAAATTTTAACTGGAAATTTTTATAGAAAATTTTAACTGGAAATTTTTATAGAAAATTTTAACTGGAAATTTTTATAGAAAATTTTAACTGGAAATTGTTATAGAAAATTTTAACTGGAAATTTTTATAGAAAATTTTAACTGGAAATTTTTATAGAAAATTTTAACTGGAAATTTTTATAGAAAATTTTTACTGGAAATTTTTATAGAAAATTTTAACTGGAAATTTTTATAGAAAATTTTTATAGAAAATTTTAACTGGAAATTTTTATAGAAAATTTTAACTGGAAATTTTTATAGAAAATTTTGACTGGAAAATTTTATAGAAAATTTTAACTGGAAATTTTTATAAAAAATTTTAACTGGAAATTTTTATAAAAAATTTTAACTGGAAATTTTTATAAAAAATTTTTACTGGACAATTTTATAAAAAAAAATTATAGAAAATTTATAAAATTTTACTGACTTTTTAATTTTTAAAACAGAAAATTAGTCAGTATAAAAAAAATAATTAAATGAAATAACTTATCTCAATGTTATTTTCTTTAGAATTTCAACTCGCTCTTTTATATTTAAAGAAAAAAATATGCAAACAAAAATTGATTAGTCTGAAAACTTTTCAAAACATAAAGTCTCAAGAAATCAGTACACGTACGAGTGAAACTTTTGAGGCAGTAATTTTTAACAACTTTCTATAACATACAAGTAAACAGAAGAATTTTTTTTGCAAACAAAGGAGAAGAATTTTTTTGCAAAGTCCTTATCAGTAAGAAGATACTGTTGTCAGTAATCTTGGAACTTTCAAAGTACTATATACTAGCAAGTAATTTAACCCTTCGAAAAAAATTTCTAATTTAACTTCATAGCACGGCAAGTATGGTAATAAATTGTCTGCATTTTTTTTTTAAATTTTTACCTTAAGGAATCTTATGATAAAAATGAAGAAAATAAAATATTTTATGAACTTCTTGAGTTAAAATAAAAGAAGCCACCAGAAAAATTAATTCACAAACGAGCAAAAAATCAATTTAACCAGAACGAAAATTGATCATAAAAATTTCGTATCAAATAATGTCAACTTTCAATTCTCAGAATGAGTTTCATGTTTTGGTGATAATAAAATTACAGAATTTGAATTTATATCTATTAAATTTTTTTTTTATTTGGTACGTGTATAAATTTTTATATTAAAACCCTTACAATAGGTTACCAAAGTGTAGACTTAAGCCTATACCACCCCAATATATGTACAAGTATGTTCGTGCGAGTATATTACCAGCACCATGAGTTAACTGGATTTCTATCAAAATTTCATTTTGAATTTAACGCCTCGTTAACCACTTGACAGGATTATGCCAAAAGAGGCAAGCATATTTGATCTGATAAAGCTCTTTGTTGGGTCCAGTGGAAGCAATTTACCATTTGGCATCCATACAAGAACAATAAAATTATAAACGTGTACCCATACAATAAAATAATACGAAAATTTAAACGCACATAAAGTCATAGGAATGAATAAATCCTACCACAACCTTTTCCAATATATCAGCCCATGGGAGGATTCTAATAAATTCTGCAGGACTCCAGTATAAATAAACCTCTTACTTATATTCAATAATATATTCATTAAGAACTATGTATGTTATATAATAAAAATCGATTTCAGATTTTCAAATTTAAATAGAAAAAATTCATAACATTTCAGAATTTATTTGTCTTTAACAAACGTTTTTACTTCTACGCAAAAATAATCAAATTCAGTTGAGCATGATTTCAGCTCATTAAGCAATTTTCATGGTGAAAGTATTAAGAAGAATGCAAACAGAAACTTGTCCTACTTTTCATAAAATCAGCCATATTTATGGGACCATTGCACACCACATTATTTAAATAGAATATTTTCGGGCAAATCTATCGATTTTTCCATTTAACATTTTAATAAATATAGAAAAATCAATGTTCATATTTTTAGAATTTTAAGGTACTAGCAAAAACTATTTTGGAGTACATTTTAAACAAGCAAATCTTATTATTAGCAATGAAATTATTATTGAATTGAAAATTATTTAACTAAATAATGCTGTTTTATAAGTTAATATAAAAAAATTTACGTAAATAAATTATCATAGAAAATGTTTTTACTGAAAATATATTTTTTCTACTGAAAATATTTTTACTGGTAAAATTTTTACTGAAAATATTTTTACTGAAAATAGTTTTACTGAAAATATTTTTAGAGAAAATAATTTTACTGAAAACATTTTTACAGAAAATTATTTATCTGAAAATATGTTTACTGAAAATATTTTTACTGACACATTTTTACTAAAAATATTATAACTGAAAATATTTTTACTGAAAATTATTTTTACTAAAATTTATTTTTATTAAAAATTATTTTAACCGAAAATTAGTTTAACTAAAAATATGTTTACAGAAAATATTCTATTTTCATCTTTTATAAAAATATTTTTACTAATAATTAAAAATTGTTTTGACTAAAAATTAATTTTTCTGAAAATAGTTTTATTGGAAATTATTTTTACTATATTTTTGCAAAACAACTTAACTGAAAATAGATTTTAGTAGAAAGTTTAGTATATCTTTATCATAGAGTAAATAATGACAATTGTATGGGAGTTTTTTTTTATCAGGAATATTTTTACTGAAAATATTTTTTTTATGGGATAAAATTTGTATGGGAGTTTTTTTTTATCAGGAATATTTTTACTGAAAATATTTTTGTTTTAAATATTACGCAATAAATTTTACCGCAAAAAAACTATGCTGCAAAATATAAATTTTCAAAAATGTATTTTCGTTTTAAAATTTGTAAATAAATATAAATTTTAATAGAAAGTGGAGTAAATTTTAATGTCCAATAATCTATGAGTTTCTTCTTATGACCAGACATGGATCTGTAAACCATTTTTTAAGTTATTACAAAAAGATCATCTCGACATGCAATCTAATTTTTAACATTTCATATTAGTTCATATTCATTCAGCCGCTTAGTGTTAATTATAATATAAAAATAATCATAATTCTTTATGATACAAATTTTTAAATAATTTTTTATTCTTTAAAAGATATAATAAGATTTTTTGCTGAAGTGTTTTAAAATTACTACGCTTTCTAAATACTTTCTTAAAAAAAAATGTGTGCAAAAATACGATCGCTTCGAAAACGAAGTTTTGTGTAATTTTTTATGTGAATTTTAATGATGCACTTATTTAGAAAATGTATAGAAAATATCCGCACTAAAACATTTACTTCAGATTCGATATACTCTTTTCTGATAGTATCCATACTATCCAAACTACTATTCCATTTATTCTTTTCCTGGAAAAATAATCTGATATCCTTACTATCTCCCAGCCACATAACGTCTTATAAAATAGACCAAGAACTTAAACGGTTTCCATAAACTTATACCCAGAAACTATACGTGCAGTGACTATTATGAAAGTTTTTCTATTTTTTTTCTTTATTCTTCGACAGTTAAAAGTATGGTAAGTGGTACGTATATAAGCCCATTAAAAGTTGATTCATACATTTTCCCAATACAATTTTATTTTTTCCTCTTCTGATTGTTCGAGTTAAATTTTTCTTAGATGTTATTTTCTGGCGTACTCCTGAATGGTTGGTATCCCTTCCTTGCTTTTCGAATTTCATCTATTTAAAAAACACTAAAATCTTCAAATCTTTGAGAGAAATCTGAAGAAAATAAAACCCTTAGCAGATGGAAGAAATTTAGGGACAAAATGATACGATACATGCGGAAGGTTTTAGTGTACATTCGTATTCCTAAACTGAAACTCAGTTTCGATGGTATCATTGCGCTTCTAAAACAGTTCCATAGTCTTCCACATGGGAGCAATAAGCGTTCAGATTTTATGTCCTTTACGTGCATAATATCTCCACAGGTGGTTGGGGCTTATGAACTTTTATACTATCGTCGAATAAAAATAAGTGCGCTTCGTCACCCACGGAATCGGATTTTCATAACTATAGCCGCCGGCATCAGAAGATTGTATTGTACTTCCTTCTACTCTTACCCTCATACGATTATTGTACTCTATTGGGATACTATCAACTTTATGTACATAGAAACTTGGTTAAGATGGGCCTGTTTTTGATTTTATAGGAAACTCTTAAGATACTCCCATTATATTTGGGAAGCTTTTAAATTTCTACCAGCCAGTAGTAGGTGGTCTATCGAATCGGTCAAATTTAAGCAACATTACCGATTTTGATGCTATTTTTATCATTTTATTCATTTTGTTTGTAAATCGATTTGAATTTTCTTCTCTGGTTTTATGACTAACTAAATTTCCTTATACAATATATATACTCTTAAAATCGTTTCCAATACTAACGGACTAAGGACTTATGAAATGAAAATAAGGAGAATTTATTAGAAATACAATGTAAAAGAAAATGTTTGCAAATTACCCTGAAACAAAACGGGAAAAAAGGGAAAATATCATCGTCGTCGTCGAATCGTTGTCATAAAAATTATTATGATAACCAAGGCAACTAGATTGCATTTTGTGTTTTATGATCGAAGGGATGATCATATTTTACTTTATATTGTTTTCTTTTCAGGGGATAACAAACAACGTAGAATTGTTATAAATTTTTTTTTCCCATTTCACCCACTAAGCTGGTATTCCTTTTTGGTTATGATTTTGACTGATGGAATTTTATTCTAACGTTCTGCCGGTTCTAAGGAATATTATATAAAATTTAATGCAATTCTTGTCACGAATTCATATAAAAATTTATCAACCATAGCTGCAAGTAAAATTTTTGTTTTAGGTTTTTTTCTGTCGCTATAAAATATTTTTTTTTCTTCTTTTTGTTTGTACTAATAATAAATTGGATATAAATATTTTCAACTAATTTATAAAAATGATAAATTTATACAAACTATTCGCATTGAACTTTTTTGGTTAATTCAAAGAAAAATATCAACTTGAAGTCCAATCCAAGCCCGCTTCAAGCTATAATCTGGGAAATCAACAACAGTCCCAGAAGCGGGTGGCGCCAGAGACCCACACGAAGGTAGCCAGTGGGCTGGAACAGCAAATGCTTTGATGATGAGACCTTCAGGTTGATGATGAGCGGATCACCAGCGCCCCGGTCAACAACTGCCGAGGGCATCACAGAAGAGGTAGCAGCGACCCTGGTGGCAGCCAGCGATGCGTCAATGCCAAAGAGTCGCCCGATCAACGGTCGAGCAGCAGTCTGCTGGTGGAACCAGACCATCGTCCTACACCGGCGAGAATGCCTCAAGGCAAGAAGGCAACACCAACGTGCTCGTAAGCGAGACAGGGCCACGATAGAGGAACTCAAATGGACCTACGAAGAGAAAAGACGCCTTCTCAGAAACGCTATCAACTCGAGTAAACGAGAATACTGGAAGGGACCCGTGGGGCAGACCGTATAAGACGATCATGCATAGGATTAAAAGCCTATCTGCAACAACACCAACCTGTCCCGAAATGCTGCACAGAATAGTAGAACATCTGTTCCCGGAGAAACCAGAACTCCCCGACTACCACCCGGAGGATGAAGAAGTGGAAATTACTGGAGTGACTATGGAAGAGCTCATGAGGGCCTGCAATAGACTGCAGAATGGCAAGGCACCAGGACCAAGCGGCATACCAAACATTGCACTGAAGAGTGCAATTGCTGCCAGGAAAGACATGTTTATAAGCATGTATTACGCCTGCCTGCGGCAAGGTGTATTTCCGACTCGATGGAAGCAACAAAGATTGGTTCTTATCCCAAAAGGGAAGAAACCACCAGACGAACCAGCATCCTATCGTCCACTTTGCATGCTAGATTCGGACGGGAAGAACTTGGAGCGGATAGTGGCCGACAGATTGGAGCAATACATCGATTCTCAACTTTCCGAATTCCAATTCGGATTCAGGAAGGGGAGATCGACCATCAATGCGTTGGAACTCGTCACGAACATCGCAAAGGAAGCCATCTCAGGAAAGAGATGGAAAGGCGGTTCCAAAAAGTATTGCCTCATTGTCACCCTGGACATCAAAAATGCTTTTAACTCGGCCCGCTGGGATCGAGTCCTGGAGGCTCTTAAGAACATGGGGGTGCCCTACTACCTACGGAGGATGGTCAGATCATACTTCAGTGATCGACTACTACACTACGAAACGGAGGATGGACCAGCGGAGTATGGGGTCACGGGTGGGGTACCTCAGGGTTCTCTTCTGAGGCCACTCTTGTGGAACGTCATGTACGACGGCCTACTCCATCTGGAATTACCGACGAACACAACGCTCGTGGCCTTCGCGGACGACGTAGCGGTTGTCCTTGTAGCCAAACACCTGGAGGATCTGGAAGCCGCATTCTCCACCACCATTCGGAGGATAAGACAGTGAATGACATCGGCAGACCTGTCATTGGCGGAACATAAGACCGAAGCACTCTTTGTGAGTAGCCGGAAGAAAATGGAGACCATTACCATAAGAGTGGGTGACACGACATCCAGTCGCTACCCTACATAAGGTTTCTAGGAGTGGTTTTGGATGCCAGACTCAACTACAAGAAGCACATCTCCAGCGCCAGCAAGAAGGCATCAGCGGTACAGGGCGCGCTCTTGCGGATAATGCCCAACATCGGAGGCCCCAGGCAACTCCGACGGCGACTACTGGCAACTGTGGTTAGCTCCGTCCTGCTATACGGAGCACCAGTGTGGGCGAAATCGCTAGAGCTAACAACATACCGCAAGACAATGTCATCAGTCCAGCGGCTCTCAGCGATCAGAGTAGCGTCAGCATACCGAACGGTATCACACGATGCGGTCAACGTTGTGGCATCATGCCCACCCATCGACATCCTGGCAGGAGAACGAGAACGCCAATATCGTGGGAAGAAGGAAGAGCGGCGAAAGGTCCTCTGTTAAGAGGAGAGACACGAAAGTCTTCGCCTCTGGCAAGAGAGATGGGACAGCTCGGCGAAGGGTCGGTGGACCCATAGACTGATCCCAGATGTCAACAAATGGGTCACTCGCCTGCACGGGGAAGTCGGGTATTATATCACCCAACTCTTGACTGGACATGAATGCTTTCGGGCATACTTGTACAGATTAAAGAGAACAGACTCCCCAAACTGTCATCGTTGCTACGATGTGCTGGAAGATGCAGAACACGTGTTCTTCCAATGCCCCTTTTACGAGGGGACACGGGCAGAACTGGAGAGAAATCTGGACCGTTCCATCAGTCCAGAAAACGTAGTGGAGTGCATGCTGAAGAACAAATCGGCTTGAAACAGAGTTGTAGAGTACGCGGAATCCTTCATGTTCTAACATTTTCTAGATTCGAAAAATACCAGCGGCCAATCAGCACGTGGTCAATGCGGTTAGAATCTAGAGATAGATATCCACGTGGTCTTATGGATATTTTTCCATACAAACCAGATACTTTCAACGACCATTTCGCCGTTCTCATTGTTATGCTAATGCAAGCTTTGAGTGCCAAGATATCGCCTGAATACCGGCTGCCTCCCAATCTTGCTTTGAAAGTCCCCAGGAATGATTTTTGTATCATATTTCGATCAGGCGTCGTAGACTCTTCTGCTTTTTAAAAAAAAAATATCTTTTGCCAAATCAACAAAATTGCCAATACAGGGTATTAAAATTTATGAGGGTATAGCGTCTCACTTATCGCTTCAAATCCGATAACAACAGAATTTATTTTCTGACTGACTAAGAAGTCTCTTCCGAGCACATGGTATTTTGGATGGCAACTATAAAATACCCCTTACCACACCTGCCTACAGGGCAGTAATCCTAAAATTTTAACTATTAAAGGCCCTTAGGTTTTCAATTGGTGAAGGCCCCTAGATAACAATCAATAGAACAGACTTAGCAGCAAAACAGTTAGCGCCTACACTATAAAAGAAACTGTTCCAGACAGGTTAACCCATTCTTTTGAAACACGGATAAAAAAATTATATTAAAATTAAAAAACTTTTCTTCTATGAATAAATCCACTTGTTTTACTTTATTTCAATAAGCGTTGAGGCTCAATTATCCCTTGTTGGAGACGTCGATATGCAAAATTGGCATATATGAGGTGCTAAAAGTTCGGTAACACCTCTGTAGAAGCCATTGTATCCGCGATATTCGGCTGCCGACTGTGGATTTGGGAAAATTGAATTAAAATTTTATTTTTAATGAAAAAATATACAATTTAACTATTTTTTGATTTTTGCAAAACAAAAATTGATAATGAAAGTTGGTTTAGCGTTTATACTTCAATTGAACTTTAATAGCATAAAATTCTACTAAAAGTATTATTCTTACGCCAATTTAGAAAAGAAAAACCCCATTTTCAGAAGTCATTCATCCAAATTAATTAGCAAAGCATTTATATCCTTTTTTTGTATAATTTTTAGTACCTTATTGAGCTGATAGACAACATTTATTGTATGTGTTTCGGTACGTGCACTATTGCCAAAAAAATAATACCGACCATCTGTACTTTTATTACCCTGCACAAACCCTTAATTTGAACCATTTCGCACCTATTTAGACCAGTTGTATTCTATCCTGTTTCTTAGACAATACCATATAGGAGAATTGATAATTGGTATTCAAGGCAGATAACCTTCTTGAAATTATTATTATTATTTTTATTATTATTATTTTTTCCCGTTTTTGGTTTTTGTTTTGCCTACTTTCATATGCCAGTTTATGTCTAACATTTTGCCATTGTTGCAGTGTCTTATTATACTAAAAAAAAACTGGAAAAATTGATATAAACGTTCTTATTTTAGGGGCATAATTAAAAGTATTACGTGAGTTATTAATAAGCGCCATTTGGCTTATGCTAGCAAGATCGTGTATTGCATAATTTCTTCTATTTACACTCTTCATTCCTGCGTCCGTTTAATTATCTCTTACCAAGGAAAGTGCATTTATTTTATTTGTTCTCTGGGGTATGTTTTAATATTTAATTACCTAAGTTACACTATAACCTTCCTTAGAAAGGTGTATAGCGCAGTTTTTCCGACTAATATTTAGTATATGCTACAATTTGTGAAAAACCAAATAATGAACATCAACATTGTGGAGTACATGATTTTTAAATTTTCATTTCATGCTCATTTGCTTTTTAAATGAACGTTAAAGTACATTTATTTATCTTTGGTTTAAAAATATATAATTCGAAAATAGTGTTTGCAATTTTGGTGAACTAAATTAAAAAACTGAAGTTATTTATTTTTATTTTTAATTTGTGTACGAGTATTTACGAGGGTCATTCAACAAGTACTTAGCCTACAAAAGAAAAACGAAAATTTTGGAAAGGTGACAATTTATTTTTCCACATAAACTCCTTCAAGTTCGATACACTTGGCCCAGCGATGCTCTAACTTTTTTAACCCGTCCAAAAAGAACATTTTCTCGAGGGAAGCAAAATAGGCCTCCGTGGCGACGATGACCTCCTCATTCGACCCAAATCTATTCCCGGCGAGTGATTTTTTTCAGGTTTGGAAACAAAAAGTAGTCACAGGGGGTTCAAACTCGTTGAACCAATTCTTGACGGTCGCCATCGAAGGAGAAGAGTCACCATACACAGCATCCAAGCGATCTTTGATTTCGCTGCGCGTTTTCCCTTCCAAAAACAAGAATCTAATCACCGAACGATATTGTTCTTTTTCCATTTTTGTGCAACCGACCGATAGGCTCGCTTTCAAAGGCTCTCAAAACAAAACTAATGAAGGGAATCGACTGACACTTTGACAGTAGGCTACTAAAATGTACTGCACTATTCTTTTGTGACAGCAGTTCCATCGGGCGGTGAGGCTAAGTACTTGTTGAATGACCCTCGTATGTTACGTATTCTCACATAAAAATATTACTTTATATTTCGATAAATAGATCTTAATGGAACAATTTCAAATCAAATTATTATTTAACATAAATAAGTTACTTAATTCTAATTTTTACTGAAAATTTTAACTAAAAACTTTTTTTACTGAAAATTTTTACTGAAAATTTTTACTGAAAATTTTTACTGAAAATTTTTACTGAAAATTTTTACTGAAAATTTTTACTGAAAATTTTTACTGAAAATTTTTACTGAAAATTTTTACTGAAAATTTTTACTGAAAATTTTTACTGAAAATTTTTACTGAAAATTTTTACTGAAAATTTTTACTGAAAATTTTTACTGAAAATTTTTACTGAAAATTTTTACTGAAAATTTTTACTGAAAATTTTTACTGAAAATTTTTACTGAAAATTTTTACTGAAAATTTTTACTGAAAATTTTTACTGAAAATTTTTACTGAAAATTTTTACTGAAAATTTTTACTGAAAATTTTTACTGAAAATTTTTACTGAAAATTTTTACTGAAAATTTTTACTGAAAATTTTTACTGAAAATTTTTACTGAAAATTTTTACTGAAAATTTTTACTGAAAATTTTTACTGAAAATTTTTACTGAAAATTTTTACTGAAAATTTTTACTGAAAATTTTTACTGAAAATTTTTACTGAAAATTTTTACTGAAAATTTTTACTGAAAATTTTTACTGAAAATTTTTACTGAAAATTTTTACTGAAAATTTTTACTGAAAATTTTTACTGAAAATTTTTACTGAAAATTTTTACTGAAAATTTTTACTGAAAATTTTTACTGAAAATTTTTACTGAAAATTTTTACTGAAAATTTTTACTGAAAATTTTTACTGAAAATTTTTACTGAAAATTTTTACTGAAAATTTTTACTGAAAATTTTTACTGAAAATTTTTACTGAAAATTTTTACTGAAAATTTTTACTGAAAATTTTTACAGAAAATTTTTACTGAAAATTTTTACTGAAAATTTTTACTGAAAATTTTTACTGAAAATTTTTACTGAAAATTTTTACTGAAAATTTTTACTGAAAATTTTTACTGAAAATTTTTACTGAAAATTTTTACTGAAAATTTTTACTGAAAATTTTTACTGAAAATTTTTACTGAAAATTTTTACTGAAAATTTTTACTGAAAATTTTTACTGAAAATTTTTACTGAAAATTTTTACTGAAAATTTTTACTGAAAATTTTTACTGAAAATTTTTACTGAAAATTTTTACTGAAAATTTTTACTGAAAATTTTTACTGAAAATTTTTACTGAAAATTTTTACTGAAAATTTTTACTGAAAATTTTTACTGAAAATTTTTACTGAAAATTTTTACTGAAAATTTTTACTGAAAATTTTTACTGAAAATTTTTACTGAAAATTTTTACTGAAAATTTTTACTGAAAATTTTTACTGAAAATTTTTACTGAAAATTTTTACTGAAAATTTTTACTGAAAATTTTTACTGAAAATTTTTACTGAAAATTTTTACTGAAAATTTTTACTGAAAATTTTTACTGAAAATTTTTACTGAAAATTTTTACTGAAAATTTTTACTGAAAATTTTTACTGAAAATTTTTACTGAAAATTTTTACTGAAAATTTTTACTGAAAATTTTTACTGAAAATTTTTACTGAAAATTTTTACTGAAAATTTTTACTGAAAATTTTTACTGAAAATTTTTACTGAAAATTTTTACTGAAAATTTTTACAGAAAATTTTTAATGCAAATTTTTACTGCAAATTTTTATTGCAAATTTTTAATGCAAATTTTCAATGCAAAATATTATTGCTAGTTTTTACTGCAAATGTTTACTTAAAATTTTCATTACAAATTTTCACTGCAAATTTTTACTGCAAATTTTTACTGAAAATTTTTACTGCAAATTTTTACTGCAAATTTTTATTGCAAATTTTTAATGCAAATTTTCAATGCAAAATTTTGTTGCTAATTTTTACTGCAAATGTTTAATTAAAATTTTCATTACAAATTTTCACTGCAAATTTTTACTGCAAATTTTTACTGCAAATTTTTACTACAATAAAATTATTTTTTAACTGATATTTTTATTACTAGTTAAAATTTCAATACATTAAATGAGAACTACTATTAAAAATATAAAATTTGCGCTTTCTATAATATTTTTTATATATTATTATATTTGCTTAATATTTAATTACAAATTTATACTCATTCTTTGCTATAATAGATATTAAATTTTAAATATTGAATAGTTTCCAAATTTTTTTTTCTAAATCTCCAAATTTCATAATTATAATAAAAATACCACTAATATTCATAACAAAATTATAATTTATCCTCTGAATATAAACATATTGACCTCTTTGTTAATCTTTATTGTTCAACGATTTCCATTTGGCATTACTTTTAGTTGTAGTTGAAATAATAAATTTATCGCGTAATATTTTTTGTTGAAATTTTAGGTCAACTACAATTAATGTGTAGAAAATAATAATTATAATCATAATTATTCGCAGCAACTATTTTGATTAATATTTAGATAGAAAAATCTAATTATTCAGAGTATTACTTTAGCCTTTGCAAAATAAAAATTCATATTTTTCGCATAATCTCGTACATTTGGAATGCGAAAATTTAGGCGATTGTAATAAAAACTATCGTTTAGTTTTCATGTTGACTATAAATAAATCAACATTCCGTATAGTATTAAAGAGTGTTATTAATTTTTCTAGTATCTTTTCAGGAAATCTAAGGTAAAAATATTCGCAAATTTTGAAGGATAAACATATTATTTAGTATTAAAGAATTTTTTTTTTTTTGGATTTTGAAATACTGTCGAGTTTTTTCTACAAATAAATCTTAACCCGATAGTTTGAATATAAAAAGTTTTTAAAGATTATATGCAAAATAATATTTTTTTGAGAAAAAAATTTCCAAGAAATAAATTTAGTGGCGATGATTATATTGGTGGCGGTAGCGTTTTTCGCTGCGGCGAGTCTAACGCATTACACTCTTTGCAAGGACTTTCTGATGCGGAAAATTACTTTAAGTTTTATGATGCGGAAATATGGGAGTCATGGTGCGTACTTAGAAAAAGTTCAAATAAAGTAACGGCCTCAGGATCATAAATAGAATTCACTTGACGGTGGGTCGTTTTACAATTGGCCCACAACGATTACATTCCATTGCTCTTACACTACCATTACATTTTCTTCCTTTACGAAAGTTTGTGCCTGCAACCACTTCTCTTAACTTTTATATTTAAAAATGGCAAAAGTTGGAGTATTTTTTTTTAGGAATAAAAAGAACAATTATTGTTATAAAGGCAGATGTTATTGCCATAGTATCATTATTACAGTGGATGTACTACTACACCGGATAGAAGTCAAAAAGGAATTTCTTTAATTGTAGACATTCAGACAATGGCACTACGCAAAGGTGTCATTAAGATTTGAAGTATTATATTTACCTGAAAATTATTGCATTTATCTGCTTGCAGAAATTACAGATTTAACTGTTATGGGAATATTTTTTAGGATACACCATAAAATGTTTAAGGAATTTATTTTCATGCCTATATCTTTGATGATACTTTCAGAATATCCTTTACGATTTCTATTCCATGTACATAAAAAAAAATCTTTTCCGTAATTTCATGAATTCTAAAGCCTCGAAGAAATTTATTATTGCACAGTAAATAAATTTAGTTATAAACTTTCTGAAAGCGCAAAATATATTTAATCTTCAAATAAATTTTCGAACAATTTTAAAAGTATTTCAACTTTAATAAGAAATTATTTCGAAATTTATGCTCACAAAGATGTAATTTATTATTATTGAAGTTTCTTATTTGTTACAAATATTTATTCATCAGCCAGTATAATTGAACGTGTTAATTTTTTTTTTTTTTTTAATTTTAAAATCCACATTTTTTGTAACAAATTTTACTGAACATTTTTACTGCAAATTTTTACTGCAAATATTTACTGAAAATTTTTACTGCAAATTTCTACTGAAAATTTTTACTGCAAATTTGTACTGCAAATTTCTACTGAAAATTTTTACTGCAAATTTTTACTGCAATTTTTTACTACAAATATTTATAATACTAAAAATTTTTACTGCAAATTTCTACTGAAAATTTTTACTGCAAATTTTTACTGCAAATATTTACTGAACTTTTTACTGCAAATTTCTACTGGAAATTTCTACTGAAAATTTTTACTGAAAATTTTTACTGAAAATTTTTACTGAAAATTTGTACTGAAAATTTGTACTGAAAATTTTTACTGCAAATATTTAATAAAAATTTTTACTGCAAATATTTACTTAACATTTTTACTGCAAATATTGACTAAACATTTTTGCTGCAAATTTTTACTGCAAATTTCTACTGAAAATTTTTACTGCAAATTTTTACTGCAAAATTTTTACTGCAAATTTTTACTGCAAATATTTACTGCACATTTTTACTGTAAATTTTTACGGCAAAATTTTACTGCAAATATTTACTAAAAATTTTTACTGCAAACTTCTACTGCAAATTACTACTGCAATTTTTTATTGCAAATTTTTACAGCAATTTTCTACTGCAAATTTCTACTACAAATTTTTACTGCAAATTTCTACTGTAAATTTTTACAGCAAATATTTACTGCAAATTTGTCCTGCAAATTTTTACTGTAATCTTTTACAGCAATTATTAATTAAAAATTTTTACTGCAACTTTTTACTAAAAATTTGTACAGGAGATTTTCCAGAAAAGCTTTAGCAGTAATTTATGGAATGGAAAATTTTAACAAAAAAATGTTTACTTTAAAATCATAAAGCACACATTGAAATATAACGATTTATTTTCCAAATCTTACTTTTAGACTGAAATGCTGAATTTTCCTTCAAGAACAGGAAATGAACATCAAAATTGAGTGCTGAAAATGCATAGCTCCAAAGAAAACATATTTCTTCCCGATTGCATAAATAAATCAAAAGTTAATGCCTATTCAAATCAGCATTACTCTAAACATATAATCCAAATGCTGTCGGAATAAGTACAAGAAAACTTACTGAGTGGTTGCAATTTTACACTTTCATCAATTTACATACAACGAACAGTTACTTGACTTCAAAAAGAACCTACCCCTCACACTAGAAAAAAGATTTCCAATTCAATATGTCTGATTTCTATTTGTGAAAAGTACCTCTCTATTCATACCCTGTAATCATACTTTAACCACAATTCTTGAAGAAATGTTGTCGCCTTCTTCTGAACGTGAATAAGTCTTAAACTTTTATAAGAAACCTAAAATGGGCAAAAAAAAGTAACATTTTAAGGGAAGCTAAACACCGGAGAGAGTAAGTTCGTATATATCGGTTGCAATAAAATGTCCGGAATGCTTAGAAGTGATTCGAATTAAATTACCACCGCGATTAAATGAGGCCAAACCAATCTCAAACCAACTACATTCGAATTGTATTTTTGGAATATTTTTACTAGTTACGATGCTGATAGGGTGCAATTTAAGGAGACAGTGGGTGGCCGGCGAACTTACTGCGACAATGATGAAAACTTAGTGCGATGCCAACACTGCTTTTATTCTAGAATTACAGGACTTCCTGCATGATTTCAAATATTCTCATTGGGAAGGGTGCAAGATTCAAAGGAGAAAATTTATGTCCTTTACCAGAGTTCCTTTTAGTAGACTTTTTCACCCCAGACGGCAATGGGAATCCTTTATTCGGAAGAAAACAATTCTGCACAGTCTTACCCCGAAGTGTACATTTACCATTCAATTTGATCTAGCAACGAATATGTAAGCAGCCGCAGGGTAGGTCTAAATACTTAAGTTATCAGGTGCAATTCTAGGTTATTCCCACTCCTTTTTAATTCTGAGTTAAAATCGTTCAACAATCGAACATACGCATGCAAATACTAACTGTACTAACTGTGAATGTGTTTTTTGAGAATTTCTTTGAGATTTTCTTTGTAATGTCTGTGGTCTAGTATACAAATTAGACTGTCTAAGCATGGAAGACAATACATGGCCGAAGGCAAATTTCATGGCCGATATTTAGAATTTTCAATTAATATTGTTTTTTAAATATTTATACAAAATTTTTACTATTCTTTTTGACAAAAATTTCCACTGAAAGTTTTAATAAAAAAATTTCAACTAAAAATAAACTAATTTTAATTCAAATTTATTGTAAAAAGTTTACCAGAAAATTGTAACTTATAAATTTTCTATAAAAAAAATGTTACTGGCAAATTTTTGAATTTTTAGTGATAATTTTTTACTGACGAAATATCACTTTTTTTTTTTTTTTTTAAATAATACATTTTTGCTGACAAACTTTTAGTAATTAAATTTTGCTGACAAATTTTGAGTGAAAAATTTTTGGTGAAAAATTATAACTGACAAACATTTACTGATAAATTTTTGCTGATAAATATTTATTGATAAATTTTCGCTGACTTATTTTCACTGACGTATTTTTACTAACAAATATTTGCAGACAAATTTTTGCCGAAAAATTCTCACTGAAAATTGTATAAAAAAATGGTCACTAGTCAAAATTTATTGTTGCTGGCAATTTTTTACAAATTTTTACAAAATTATTTACTCTACAAAAAAAATTATTATTTAAAATTTTAATTTTTAGAAATTGTTTTCTCCTCAACCTAAGTAAATATGGAAAAGAATTAATATTTAATATAAACGTATGATTCATGGCCAACAAAGTGGAAAACCTTTGACCCGACATTTATGTATTCAACCAATTTAATTGTAAATTACTTTAGGGATTCGGTATCGTCTAGAATAAAAAGTTATATTTAAACATTTATGGGAATGATATTTCATTAAAAATAACATAATAGCCATAAATGCAGTTTTACTAAGGTAACAATTTTTTATTTATTTAATATTTAGTATTTTTTTTTTTATATTTTAGTTTAGTTTTTATAAAAAAATATAGTACAAAAACTCAGAGGTTAGAAATTTGTTAACCACAAATTGTTATTAAAAAATAATATTTTTCTATTTTATATAAAGCATTAAAACTTTATATTCAAATCATAAAATAAAATAGAATATTTATTAAAGGATTTCAGACAAAAAAAATTCCTTTTGATAAGTTTACATTCAACAATTTTTAGTGCAACCAAAAAATTTACCATGAATTTGCATTAATTCCATTTGAGTTGCGATGAAAATAAATGAAAATTTTTGTGCACAACCACGAATGTTAGTGTAGTACAAGTTCAAAATGTATTTCTGTCTGTTGGATTACATTAAAATCGTTCTAGTACAACAAAACCAATCGTTATTTTTTTGTAAATGTGTAAGACTCGGAGTGTAAGTTATAATATTACATCCACTATTATTTGGCATATTGTTAATGAATATACCATATAAACCCAGTAGCTGATATATTTCATAAAGGTTCCTTTTTTGTGTGTATTCAGGCTTTGAGGTAATATAGGATTCGGTAATCGTTCCATCCTTTCGACTGAATAACAAAAACGGATGCACTGATTTTCGTCGTAACTTTGTGAATAATTTCAGTAATGAAAATATTGCAACTGATAATGTGGTTTAAGTAAATACAAAATTATTGGACATGTATTTAGCAATGTCTACTTATTGGGATACCAAACTACAAAATTCACTACAATTCAACATTTGACCGAATGCGTTGCGTACTACTCGTACTATGACTTCAATAATGTGCGGTCATTTCGGTTTAACCCTGTTCGATTTGGAAACTTTATTCCACTTTTATTTATGCATATCCGTCGAAACACAAATGTACACACTTTTACAAATAATTTTATTAACATAAAGTAATTAATGGTTAAATTAAAGTTAAACTGTATAAAAAAAAGTAAGAGAAAGCCTAAAAATAATTTTGAAAAAAAACTAAGTGAACTATTGGGAATAGATTTTTTCGTTCTTCAAGAATATTTTTTACCTGAGAGATTTTCACCAACAAATATTTGCTGAGAAATTTTTGCAGGCAATTTCTTACTGATAAATTTTTACTTAAAAAATTTTACTGAAAAATTTTCGCTGACAATTTTTTACTGACAAATTTTTATCGACAAATTTTTGCCGGAAAATTTTTACTGAAAAATTTTTGCTGACAAATTTTTACTGATAATTTTTTGCTGACAAATTTTTACGGACACATTTTTGTTAAAAAATTTTGCCATCATATTTTTACGGACAAATTAAACTGACATTTTTACTGACAAATTTTGCTATCATATTTTTACTGACAAATTAAACTGACATTTTTCTGACAATTTTTTACTGACAAATTTTTACTGACTAATTTTTACTGACAAAATTTTACTAACAAATTTTAACTGACAAATTTTTACTGACAAATTTTTGCTTACAAATTTTTACTTACAAATTTTTACAGACAAATTTTTACAGACAAATTTTTGCTGACAAATTTTTACGGACACATTTTGGTTGAAAAATTTTGCTACTCGTATCATATTTTTACTGACAAATTAAACTAACATTTTTACTGACAAATTTTTACAGACAAATTTTTACTGACAAATTTTTACTGACAAATTTTTGCTGACAAATTTTTACTGATAATTTTTTGCTGACAAATTTTTACTGACAAATTTTTACTGACAAATCTTCACTGACAAATTTTTACTGACAAATTTTTACTGACAAATTTTTACTGACAAAATTTTACTGACAAAATTTTACTGACAAATTTTTACTTACAAATTTTTACAGACAAATTTTTACAAACAAATTTTTGCTGACAAATTTTTACTAATTTTTTGCTGACAAATTTTTAGGGACACATTTTGGTTGAAAAATTTTGCTATCATATTTTTACTGACAAATTAAACTGACATTTTTACTGACAATTTTTTACTGACAAATTTTTACTGACTAATTTTTACTGACAAAATTTTACTGACAAATTTTTACTGACAAATTTTTACTGACAAATTTTTACTTACAAATTTTTACTTACAAATTTTTACAGACAAATTTTTACAGACAAATTTTTGCTGACAATTTTTTACTCATTTTTTGCTGACAAATTTTTACGGACACATTTTGGTTGAAAAATTTTGCTATTCGTATCATATTTTTACTGACAAATTAAACTAACATTTTTACTGACAAATTTTTACTGACAAATTTTTACTGACAAATTTTTACTGACAAATTTTTACTGACAATTTTTTACTGACAAATTTTTACTGACTAATTTTTACTGACAAAATTTTACTGACAAATTTTTACTGACAAATTTTTACTGACAAATTTTTACTTACAAATTTTTACTTACAAATTTTTACAGACAAATTTTTACAGACAAATTTTTGCTGACAAATTTTTACTCATTTTTAGCTGACAAATTTTTACGGACACATTTTTGTTGAAAAATTTTGTTATCATATTTTTACTGACAAATTAAACTGACATTTTTACTAACAAATTATAATAGACACATTTTCACAGGTAAATATTTACTGACAAATATTTTTTGAAAATTTTCTATAGACAAATTTTTTGCGACAAATTAAACTGACATTTTTACTGACAAATTTTTACTGACAAATTTTTACTGACAAATTTTTACTGACAAATTTTTACTTACAAATTTTTACTGACAAATTTTTACTAACAAATGATAATAGACAAATTTTCGCAGGTAAATATTTACTGACAAATATTATTTGTTAAAAATTTCCTATAGACAAATTTTTTGCGACAAATTTTTCCTGACAAATATTAACTGAAAATCAATTTTACTTGAAAATTTATGTTTGAACTTTGAAATGTATACTATAGATATTAACTGTAAAAGCTTTCAAAATATTCCATATAATATTTTTTGTATTTGTGAAGATTTTCTTAAATGCTTCTTTTACTTTTTATATATACTACATATCCGTTTAATATAGTTTAAATTAAACGAAGAGAAAAATATAATTAAAAAATAATGAATACATATTACGCCTATAGTTAGGATTTATTCACATTTGTAGACACGAGCGTATGTAGATAGCAAAGCCTTTTCACATTATTTCCGACTAGTTTCATTTAAACAACGCATTATTCGTTTTCCGCCTCTACTCTTACTCTTTCAATTACTGAATGTTTTATATGTACATTAATATATTTTTATACGATTTTCAAAGAAAGGAATCATTTTGAAAAATTACGTTACGAAAACTAGAAAACGTTTGAATTCTTCTGTAGTTATTAAAATATATTCTACTTTTTCTCAACTTTGTACATATTTCCATTCATTACTGGAACAAGAAAAGTAAGTAAATTTATATAGTTTATAATAGTCTTAATGAAAAGTCTTAAAAACTATACTTTTGTAAAGAAAACGACGGATATCCTTTGTAAATATTGTATAATCAGATGTTGTTATAAGCGTTTTTGTTAAGATATGCTCTTCTTAGTTTCTGCATTCCTTGAAAAATATAATTTTTTTGATAAAAGAAAATCCATTAAATAGAGTTACAGGAAATAGTACAATAGTGCATGCAATAAAATTATTCCAAGAGACTTAGCTTTCCTGAAATAGTCCTTGTCTGTTTGGATATGTAGGTTAATTAAGTAAAAATATAAAATAGTCTGTATGATTTGTTTAGATTTTATAATTTTTATACTAGTTCAGAATATAAAAAGTGAAGCGTATTTGCCAATTTTTTATTTTATTCATATAACAAAGCTCATTTATTACATACAAAATATCACTAAGTTTTCAAAAATAAATTTCTTTAAAAACTAATAAGAATTTTTTAAAAAAAAAATTAAAATTCCTCAGAAAACATGTTTTTTTTTGTATTTTATTAGCACTTGTAGAAAAATCAAAAATATAATCGTATCATTCATATTTTCAACTACTCCTCTTAACGAGATAAATATTTAGTAAAGACGAAAATAATTAAAAATTTAAAACGAGAAAATCTCCTACTTACACAAGAAGAGAAGTAGCAAAATTTTATTTGTCATTGGTTAGAACAAGCCAACAAAAAGGGATTAAAACCTAATTACTTAAACAGTATTCCTTTCCATTTTGCAGACTCTCCACTATAGCCATACACACATCACCTATAATCCTTTGCAGTTTAATTTTGTCTGAGATGTTTATCTGCAAAATGAAGAAGAAATTCTAGTAAATCCTTTCCGCTATTATTTCCTCTCCTTTAAGTGTCGGCTTAAATGAAAGAATTAGCAACCAATTTTAGGGGATTTTTGAATAGAACTGAATTTTACTAAAAGTATCCAACTTGATTTTGAAGCAGACTGAATGGAAGTGAATGGAACTAATACAAACAGAAAGCTTTGCTTTCTTTTTTTATTTCTTTTGTTATCGTATATGAATAAATACTTTCACTTTTATTATATTACATTTAGGACAGATTTTATCTTTAAACTCAGTAAAAATAAAAAGCTTTGTGCAAGCAAAATATTGATTATAAATTTAAAGTAAAATCAATATCAAACAAGCTTTCTCTTCTTTATTATAGAAAGTACATCCTTCATTTCGAAGGTATGCAAATTTTTAATAAAGTTGTTGATTATCTGAGAGATTAAGATTAAAATTTTGCAAAAATGACGAAAATGTCAACTAAAAGTTTTTACTGAAAATTGCAGATAAAAATTTCGAGAGAAAATGTTCAGTGAAAATTTCGAATGAAAATTTTGTACGGAAAATTGCAAAAGAAAAATTTGAGTAAAAATGTCGAATGGAAATTTCAAGTAAAAAATTTCCGGTGAAAATTTTGAGAGAAAATTTTAAGTGAAAAATTTCGAGTAAAAATTTTGACTGCAAATCTCAAGTTAAAATTTCGAGTGAAAATTTTGACTGAAAATTTCTAGTGAAAATTTTGAGTGAAAATGTTGTGAAAATTTCGAGTGAAAATTTTGACTGAAAATCTCAAGTTAAATTTTGACTGAAAATTTTGAGTGAAAATTTCGAGTAAAAATTTCGAATGACAATTTTATACTGAAAATTTCAAAAGAAAAATTTGACTAAAAATGTCGAGTGGAAATTTCAACTTAAAATTTCCAGTTAAAATTTTGACTAAAAATTTTGAGTGAAAATTTTGAGTGAAAATTTCGAGTGAAAATTTTGAGTGAAAATGTTCAGTGAAAATTTCGAGTGAAAATTTTGAGTGAAAATTTCGAGTGAAAATTTTGACTGAAAATTTCAAGTAAAAATGTTAATGAAAATTTCTATGGAGCGTACTGTCTTTGCATAAGACTTTGATAAAAAAAATTCTTTTCTCATGTCCTTACCGATACAGGTTTAAACTTCTAGTACGAAATATTTAAATCTAAATAGTGATCAGTTCCAAAGAGTATAAGCGTTTTAATGAATTGAAGAACGCAAAAGTAGAGTTCAGGAGTTATTGGTGATTAGTGGAAAAATATCGAAACTGGTCACAAAACAAGAGACACAACAGTGTTGTGATTTTCAGTGTTTTTGATAAAATTTTTATCATCGGTGGTCAGCGCGATGGAGATGGAAGTTACTTCGCCAAACCCACTTCCTATACCCAAAAATTACACACGTCTCAGCATTGAAACAGTAACCACCACCAAAAATAACACACGTCTCAGCATCGAAACAAATGCGTCCTTTTCTTAATGACCTCTGAGTTTAAAATAAATCTTTTCACACTTTTTCCTAATTTCCAAACCTCTCTAACATACCCGGAATCCGGAGTGGAAACCGTGATAAGAAGCAGAGTTGCGAATGTCTACGACACTCAGCAGATATAGTAAGCCAAACCTCGATCTATCAAGCTATAAGAAAATTTTTCTAAGACTGTTGGATGGAATCAAATGTTAATGACCATAAAACATCCTTTGAAGTAACTGTACAATTGAATTTTTTCATCTAAAAGCTCCCATTTCTACACATATTGCTAGCTGTGGATAATTACGCACGGCAGTTGAGAATGCGATCAAAGGCCCAGTCAGTAACTACAATGCCACTTTTACCGGTGGTCTGTCAGCCCTCGAGAGGCTATTCGGGGATCGTTAAATGATTCGGTGATCAATGAGATTCATCCCAATCCGTTAAGCGATAATTTGTTGGCATCCTGAGCAAAAAAATGGGCTGATGGTTTGGCGGACGAGGCTCTCCACCATCCTGTGCACACTAAAATCTGGAACTGGCCCTGGTGGGAAACAAAATGACACTTAACCTCATTTACAAATGCATAGACAAACATCGAAAATAAAAAAATTACCAGCGATTTTGTAAAGGCAACTTCCACTTTTGGCCGGCTCATTTTCACTGCTGTCAGTGACGTTCATGACACTTTTCTAAAAGCTTTCAATAATTCAGAAAATAAAACTAATTAATCGTCTTTTAAGATATCAAATGTAAACTGGATATTTTTTGATGTAATCTTACTTATTTTACCTTTAATTTAGTAGCAAATTAATACTTAATTATTATAAAATAATTAGAAATAATACATCTGTTCTGGCAGGGGCAACATTGACTTTGTTTGATGAGAAACTATTAGATAATCGCTCTCCGAGAAACTATTGACGAGCAATGTTGTCAAGAAAACAGAAAGAAGCTGTTCGATAATAACAGGCTATACAAAATGTCAATTTTGTGACGTTTGTTTGATGAGAAACTGTTAGTAGATCGCTCTCAGAGCAACTTTTGACGAGCAATGTCATCAAAGAAACAGAAAGAAGCTTTCCGGTAATAACAAGCTGCACAAAACGTCAATCAACGAGAATACCGTTGACTCTCTATTTCCCCTCCCAAAACTGATATTCTCCACCGCAAGGGTGATCAACAAGATTTTGTTGATATAAAAAGTCGCAATTGAAAAATTGGCAAATTGAATAAATGAACTTATGCTACGGGAAGGCTAGCAACATTTGATGTTCAAATGTTTATTATTGTATGTTAGCAACTTTTGTTATGAAAATTTGGACTGAAAATTTTTACTGAACTTCTATATCTTTTTTGGGCACTTGTAGATATAATGGTCCTCTGGATCGGCATATTACAGGACATTAATTAAAATATTTTTATTAAAAATAACGTACGTTTGATGTGAAGAAAATTCAGTTAACTTCCTATAACTCCATTTAGATCCAAAAAATAGTAATTTTTGTTTAATTATTTAAAAGGAATTCACAATTTATGACATTTTTCCTATTCTTATCCAAAAATTTTATAATAAATAAAATGCCAAAATTTATATAAAAGTTGGTCTGAATATAATATACATCAACTCCTATTATCCAAATATATTCTCAAATGCATTAACTGCGAGTACAAGTGTAATATTGGGAAAAGAACGCACTGTCGTGAATAACAAACCACTTAAATTCCTTGTTGCCGTCGTAATTATTTCACAGCATGTCGCTGATATTCAACGCCAATAAATCACGTTTCTCCCAAGGAGATTTAAACTCGAACTTCGTACTTTGTAGGGAAATTGTATTCGATTCGATCAAACAGAATATTTTAATATACATTAGGAAGTATATACTAGTACGTAGGCATAAAATTGCATTCAGAAAGTACTTACATAAAATCCCTCTTCTAGTTCATTACATAGTATAACACTTGTAGATGAATTGTAAAGGAGAAGATTTTGAGACTACCTTTTCTACCTGAATTGATTCAATTTTCAATAACTGAAGGAGGTGCTGTTTAAAATCGGAAACAAAAATGAAAGTATCTGAAATACTTTCACGATCACATATTTTATCATTGTTAAGCTAAGTACCTCAATCTTTGGAGAAATGCTCTCTCTCAGTTCTAAATTTTATAAACTTAAAATTTTTTATATTTCATACTGATTGTAATATTTGTAAAAAAAATAAAAATACAAAAATTTGTACTTGAGAAATTCAATTATTTTTGTTAAGAATATAAATTCAGACTTACTCCTAAACTGAATGGAAAAGTTTTTATCTGACGATCTTGGAATAAAAGCAAACACGTTGTTCATGAAATTTTCTGCTTACACTGATTGAAATTGAAATTACCATAAACGAAAGCAAAGAGGCGGAAAAATTAACTACTCACTATGAAAAGAGGAAAACAATGGACTATTTTAATTAAATTTTTTGAGACAAATTAGCACTAGTTCACTTATCCTACTGGACTTCCTAAGAGCAAAAGCCTAAGTGCAAAAATCAATTCTTAATAAGCGTAGTTAAAAATAAATTAAGCTTTTATGAAATATATTTTATATAATTTTAATAAAAATTTAATAAAATTAATTCATAATATTATGGAGAAATATGTGTACAAGAGATGATGAGAAGTTTGTATATAAGGCAGGATCTTTGGAAGGAAGGGTTGTGAAGATATATTTCGCAAAGAAGATTTTTCTAACAGGTTTTTATATGTTACGACACTGCATGTACTTTCAGGATTTCGGCCTATTCGGTTTTAAATCAAAAAAATAACTTTCATTATTCTCACAAACTTTTGTTGAACATGTTCATTTAGAATTCTTTAAGACTTCAAAAAAATTTTGTCATTTTATATATTGTAATAAGTCTATTAAGCACTAAATTATTTAATATACATGAAATTTATGAAATTTTAAAATAAAAAATTACACGAAATAGCAATTTTTTCATTTTTTAATATTAATTCATTAAAAGAACCAATTTTATTTTAATTTTGAAAATCATATCCTTAACTTTTAACCAATTTTTATATAATAATTAAAATTTATTCAAAAATCGCTGGTATTTGAAAAATATTTTTTTATGCACTAAGTTGGTACCAGATTATGTACTCGTATTTTGTAGTTTGGAAAATATAGTCTTGTTATTTGACAGCTGTCAAATATATATTTTATTAGAGATGGCGTTAATTTTGCAGATATTTTTGTCATATTATATTATGCATGAAATTTGGAAGAAAAAAAATTGTCATATATGAAAAAGCATAAGTGACTGTGGAGAAGCTATTGTATTCACGAAAAGTGACTGTCTGCTGTGCATTTTTGTATGAAGGTATCACAGTTTTTTTGTGAGGCTACGTCAAATGTCGTATTTACATACACGTCGGTAATTCTAAAATAGAAGAGCTGTTGTGGGTAGCATTATCGATGGCATTGATGATTTGGTCAGTACTAAAGAGGTGGCCCAAAAATCAGCAAGACCATATAAGGCATCTTCGTCCAGTTTATTATCTCAGGTAGCACTTATGCCAGAAGATGCCATGATTAATCAAATCATCGAATCAACGTCAAAACCGACCGTACGATCGTATGTATGAATGAACATTCATTCATGATGCTACCAGGCGTGATGAAAGTGTGTTGTGTTACTGAGCGAGGGAGTCGTGTTTTTTTACCAAGTAAAATCGGTTTTATAGTACGGTTTATTATTAAAAAAAATGATGTTAACAACCCTGTAATTTTTTTTTTTTTGAAATTATAATATTCAAAAAGGATTTTTTAAATAAATTAATGGCAACCGAAAAAAAATAATCGAATAGAAGTTTGTTTTTGAAACTGTAAAAAAAAAAACTAAAATTAGTTTTTTAGTTTTTTTTTCTTATTAATATAGATTAAAATATTTTCAACGAAGTAAATAAAATAAAATAATAAACGTATGCTTCACAGAATAATAGTCAAAAAAAGAATAGAGAAAAGAAATACTGATCTTCCCGGATAAGATATAAAAGAAAAAAGCAAAAAGTACGTGAATAAAAATAATTATAAAAGAAATTCAAGTAAATTTCCGATACACCATATAATATAGAAGAAAAAGAAAAAATAAGCTGGATTTCTTACTATCCTGCAACAACAGTAGAATTTACGACAATGGCAGAAGTATCTCTTGGAATAACCTGGATGTACTGCATCACGAAGGGGCATTTGAAATATAGGGTTTTCCAATAAGAGTGATATGATTTCTAAGTGACGTTTCGGCCATTTGTAATATGTCATGATCTGTCTTTTATTTTTGTTGTATTAAGTAATGTTTACAATTTTATTACAAAGAGATAAAAATAACGTTTACAAATTATACAATTTTATTATCAAAATAATGGTTCGCCAATTGCAACTTTTCGAGCGCTTTTGCCATTTTATGGTCGTAATAATTGTCCAACTGTTCACGCTATTCGTCGAATTGTTAAAAATTTCGAGCGTACATTTTCTGTTCAAGTGCCAATAAGATAAAGAACCGCTCGAAGTAATGAAAATATTGCTGCCGTTCAGGCAAGTGTTGTTGAAGATCGCAATTTGTCGATTCCAAGACGTTCTCAAGAATTGGGACTGTCTCAAACCACAACCTGGCGGATTTTGAGAAAAGGATTTGGGCTTGCATCCGTATAAAATTGTTATCACTCAAGAACTGAAGCAATTGAACTACCGTAAACGTCGTTAATTTGCTGATTTTGTCTTGGAACAACTTGAAAACGATAACGATTTTTTTAAGAAAATCATCTTCTTCGATTAGGCTCAGTTTCTTCGATTAGGCTCAGGTAAATAAACAAAACTTCCGTATTTTTATACCTTCCCTCTCAATTTCTTTTCCTTCCGTTTTTGCCTGGAAAGCTTCTTTTTTTTGTTTTATTTTGTATTTTTTTTAAAAATGTTATCGTTTTTTTTCTCTTTCTTGTTTTTTTTTCAAGTAAATTTGAAAATATCTTAATTTACATAAGAAAATTTTATTTATTTAAAAAAAAGTAATATGACAAAAGTCCTTTTGCTAATATTCAAAATTTTTTTTTATACTTAAAAATTTAGTTTACATTTTTAATAGTTCTTTTATGATAATAAAACCTGCATTGTTAGTTATTTTTACACTATTTCTTATTGCTTCTGAATACAAATAATTCGAAATGAAATTCATTTATTTTCCTGATTTATGAAGAATTATTTTTAAGGAAAAAAGTCACCAACATTTGTGAAAATTTTCATTCAAATTCAAAATGAATTGCATCAACTCATAGTTCAAGTAGTTTTTAGGTACGCATGCAGTTCTGCTAAAATAAGTTCCGTATCTTTTACATATAAACTGAAGTACATCTTTATGAATGTGTAAACTTTCAACAGCTTTTCACCCCCGGAAAACGGATGCAGGATTCACAAATGCAAATTCATTTTCCGTATTATGGCAGACAAATCTACAAAAAGGCCACCTGTAACACTCCGAGCTAGCCAAATATCTAGAATACGAATCCAACCGACACAAAATAAGAATTAGCATCATGGCAAAAGGTAGCATCCTTTTCAACACCTGTTATCATACATAAATTTCCACCATTATGACTGCAGAGTATTTTCTACTTCCAATTTCATCGTGTATTAAAATTTCTCCAACAATATTTCGTTCAGTGTTTGACTATTTGGCTTTTCAGGCATAATGGCGTTTTTGTCAAATGAATGGCCAACTAATTTACACGGACTTATTAGAAGTTTTAATAATACTCATTCCTTGTAAAAGTTTGCTTTGATATCAACAAGAGCTAATTAATTTGCCTTTTCGAAAATGATAATAATTCTAGATGGTTTCCTTATTAATAGAATTGCTAACTGAGTACGATATGAATATTTCTGTTTAGTTTTGAGCTTCTGTACTGGTGTTTGCTGTTGTCAGAACTAAGACAAAACCACTCTCAGTTCAGAAAGTTATTCATTTTCAAATTGAAAAGGATGAAAGTGTAAAGATAGTTTGATATGATAGCATTTAATTAAAATAAAATTAATTACTTTTCAATTCAGTAAATTTGTATTTAAATAAGATATGTTCGAATGTGTTTGTAAGGATCACATCATTTTCTCTAGTAATAGTTGACTATCTACAAATCCCATTTTCCACGTATAATATCACTTTAATCTTAATATTATATGAAAATAAAAAATCATATTCTATTCCATTTTTACCCTTTGTTAGGAGTTGTATGAATAAAAATAGAAAATGTCTAGAAAGAAAAATGAATTTAAAAAAAATTCGTTCTCCTCCTTTGGCATTATGCAGCAATATGTAATTCCAGAAAGAAAGCTATAAGAATATTCTAATAAATCATTCAAAATCCAATAAGTCATGACTTTCAAAATAATATCGAGAAATATTTTGCTTCTTTTCGTCTTAAGATGTTACCAGAGCCAGCATATTTTATATATTTTTCTGTTTCCCAACATACCGAAACCATCCGCCATCCAACCATTTGCTCAATGCTAGTTTTAGGTGTTATTGGTAGAACGAAAAAGGTCCTAAAATCCATTGCAGAGTCAGAGGTGAGCAGAGAAAAATGTCAAAAATCGAAATTCATCACCTGTTGTATAGAACATAAATCAAATGGAAAAATTCAAACGATTTTTGCATACTGAGCAGATATGGAAGGTATAAAGCTCTAGTTAAATATGGTCACAAGACAGAGGGGATAGTCAACCGCAGGAAAACCGTACGCTCAAATAAGTTCATCTATGTATTAGTGGCATAATGACTTGTATATGTGTATAAGGAGATACTCAAAGGGATACCGATACGATTGCTGCCGTACGACGGATTAAAGAAATGCTGAAGTCATCAAGAAAATTGGAATATAGTGAAATTGACAAAATCGTAAAAGCCATCATAAATCGACACCGCACATGGATTTACAATAAGATTGGAATCCATCTTCCATATCGAATTCATCAAATTTAATCCATCATTCAATTCCCATGAAATCGATGACACCTGATCTCATAGTTCAGCTTCAAAAAATAGGAAAACAACATTGAAATTTAAAAATATTTAAACTACTGAAAATGTCTACTGAAAATTTCTCCTTAAAACTTGTACTGAAAATTTCTACTAAAAAAGTCTACTGAAAATTTCTACTGTAAATTTCTACTGAAAATTTCTACTGAAAATTTCTACTGAAAATTTCTACTGAAAATTTCTACTGAAAATTTCTACTGAAAATTATACTAAAAAAATTTCTACTGACAATTTCAACTCAAAATTTCTACTGACAATTTCTATAGACAATTTATACCGAAAATTTCTACTGAAAATTTCTACTGAAAATTTCTACTGAAAATTTCTACTGAAAATTTCTACTGAAAATTTCTACTGAAAATGTCTACTGAAAATTTCTACTGAAAATTTCTACTGAAAATTTCTACTGAAAATTTCTACTAAAAATTTCTACTGAAAATTTCTACTGAAAATTTCTACTGAAAGTTTCTACTGAAAATTTCTACTGTAAATTTCTACTGAAAATTTCTACTGAAAATTTCTACTGAAATTTCTACTGAAAATTTCTACTGAAAATTTCTACTGAAAATTTCTACTAAAAATTTCTACTGAAAATTTCTACTGAAAATTTTTACTGAAAATTTCTACTGAAAATTTCACTAAAAATTTCGACTGACAATTTCAACTCAAAATTTCTACTGACAATTTCTATAGACAATTTCTACCGAAAATTTCTACTCAAAATTTCTATCGAAAATTTCTACTGATAATTTGTACTGAAAATTTCTACTGGAATTTCTGCTCAAAATTTCTACTGAAAATTTCTACTGAAAATTTCTACTGAAAATTTCTACTGAAAATTTCTACTGAAAATTTCTACTGAAAATTTCTACTGAAAATTTCTACTGAAAATTTCTACTGAAAATTTCTACTGAAAATTTCTACTGAAAATTTCTACTGAAAATTTCTACTGAAAATTTCTACTGAAAATTTCTACTGAAAATTTCTACTGAAATTGCTACTGAAAATTTCTACTGAAAATTTCTACTGAAAATTTCTACTAAAAATTTCTACTGAAAATTTCTACTGAAAATTTCTACTGAAAATTTTTACTAAAATTTCTACTGAAAATTTCTACTGCAAATTTCTACTGCAATTTTATTTTTCCTAATATTTCACTTCTTTAATATTTTAAATTATAATTATTTTTCCAATTTTCTATATAAAATTTATTGTACAACTATTTTTAAGATATTGGATTTATAAAAAGAATGTGCCGTACCATCGACGATTTATATGAAAAAAATTCAATTTTAAATCTGCTATCTACAGAAGCATCCTTAAATCTCGTTCGCTATTTTATTGAATATCGCTGTCAGCACATACATAAATTCTGAGTCGTTTTCTAAATTTTCAGAAGGTTTCTGATTATTTTATTTTTTTCCTTATTTGAAAATTTCCAACATAAAGAATTTCCCAACGGAACGTATTTGAGATAAGAGCAAACTTACATGAAAGGATAACTTCGGTAACAAGATTATACTGTGAAAATTGAATTCAGTGTGCATACATCATAAATTCCTTTTCCTTTTCGAAATTATGCACTCAACATATCATAGTGAGTTGCGAATGTAGCAATCCTTCTCAAGACTATAGAAAGAAAGTAACAAAAAGATTGAAAATCTGAAGATGGTAATCTAAGAATCAAAATGAAAAATAGTTTTACATTTCTTAACGGGTTTTCTTCTGTTGTCTCCCAGAGACAGAAAAAGGACTTCAGATATAAAATTTATTTCCTTTTCCATATAAAATAAGAAATGTTTTTCCTTTCACAATGTTGGTTTTATTTTTTTTTGTAAAATATTGAATTAGAATCCTATGCAAATTTAATCAGAAAAATTTGGGCAGAAACATTGAAATTTAATGGAAAAGTCATCAATTATTATATTATGTTTAGTTTTGTAACATTTTTAATATGATTATAGTTAAATCGTTGTACTTACTAATTGGTAATTGGTCTTACTAAAATATTTTATATGAATAAGGACTTGTCTTACTTTAAGAAGAAAAGACTGAACCTTAGAACTTACCTAATTCAAAATGTAAAAATATTTATCAAGTAATAGTCGGAAATCTTAATTTACAATTTGAATCGAAAAAAAATAGTAGACTTTCGATTTTAAATCCTAAGCCAAATTCGAAATAAAAATGAAGCTTAAAAGGAAAATGGACTTTTTTTAGAAATCCATGAGGATTTAGGATTATTAGCCGTAGATGAAGGCAAAAGGATTTGCGGAAAGCCATCAACCGTTAAAGCCTTGACGAGGAACGGAAATGCATCAATTAGCGAGTTTCATCAGTTAACAGCTCACTGAACTGTGCTGCTTTTGCCAAAGGTCGTCCTGATAAATTATTTGTTTGAGGCTCCGAATAAATGTGAACAATATCGACTTTTGAGTCGTTTACTTTACAAAGATAGTTTATTTTTTTTGGAGTTTAATGCTTTTTAAATAATTTTTTTTAAATAACAAAGGTAAGAAATATAAAAATATTCAAACAAATTGTGAACAGTTCATTTGCAGTAAAGATTAAGAAAATATCAAATATAAGATATAATACCAAAAATGTATATTAAAAATACAATGATACTGAAAGGAAATGAGTTTTTAAATGAAATAATTTTAGAAAGTTGCCAGCCCGGTAGCACATTTATGAGCCTGATATCCTTTTGTCGGCAAATGTCCTTTAGTGTCGTGGCACTTAGAATATACATTTCCGAACTAATATTACTTTGAATGATAATAGTTGCTGAAAATATTTACTGAAAATATTTGCTGAAAATATTTGCTAAAACCATTTCTAAAAATATTTGCTGATAATATTTGCTGATAATATTTGCTGAAAATATTTACCGAAATTTGTTACCAAAAATATTTCTCGAAAATTTTCATCGAAAATTTTTAACCAAAATTTTAACCAATAATTTTTAACTAAAATTTTTACCGAACATATTGACAGAAAATTTATATCGAAAATTTTTACAGAAAATTTTTATGGAAAATTTGTATGGAAAATTTTTATGGGAAATTTTTATGGAAAATTTTTATGGAAAATTTTTATGGAAAATTTTTATGGAAAATTGTTATGAAAAATTTTTATGGAAAATGTTTATGAAAAATTTTTATGCAAAATTTTTATGCAAAATTTTTATGCAAAATTTTTATGCAAAATTTTTATGGAAAATTTTTATGGAAAATTTTTATGGAAAATTTTTATAGGAAATTTTTATGGAAAATTTTTATGGAAAATTTTTAAGGAAAATATTTATGCAAAATTTTTATGCAAAATTTGTATGCAAAATTTGTATGCAAAATTTGTATGGAAAATTTTTATGGAAAATTTTTATGGGAAATTTTTATGGGAAATTTTTATGGGAAATTTTTATGGAAACTTTTTATGGGAAATTTTTACAGAAAATTTTTATGGGAAATTTTTATGGAAAATTTGTATGGAAAATTTTTATGGGAAATTTTTATGGAAAATTTTTATGGAAAATTTTTATGGAAAATTGTTATGAAAAATTTTTATGGAAAATTTTTATGGGAAATTTTTATAGAAAATTTTTACGAAAATTTTGAACAAAAACTTTTTCAGAGAATATTTACAGAAATTTGTCAACGAAAATTTTTACGAACATTTTTATTGAAAGTTTTTAGTTTCTACTGATTATTTTTACACAAAAATATTAACCTTTTCACACCAGCTAATTATTGCTGTAGTTCCTTAATTATCATTAACGTTAAGATAACTTATTCCAACCCTTCAACTAGCTAATATTTTCGAGAGGTTTGTTAAAGTGTTGGTCAATTGAATTTTAGGAACATCTTCAATGTATGTCACCCCATTATTCGTTTGTTGGTATTTACTATTCAAATAGTAAGTGTTATTATGCATTGAAAAGTACCTTCTGGACATAAACACTAGCATACCTTAATTGCATTTCTACATCAAATTTAGTTAAAATCCTATCCGGAAGTACAATACGTACAAGTATATTCACTTGTATTTACTGCAATAGCCCTTCACATATCCAACATATGCAAATACAAAATTATACAATTCCAGTATGGGTTATCGATAAACAATTCCAGACTAATTTATGCGCCCTCATAGACCGACTATTGTTGATTTAACACTTTAACTGAGCGGTTAAAAGGCGATTTAAGCTTTACGGAAATTCAATTGTTAATAAATTTTCTTTCCATTTCAGTTTATAGCTTTATTTTGACTTCAATTTTAAGTTCATTTTGAAATTCGATTTCAGTTTTTCTAGTCTTTTTTTTTGCCAATTATTTTTATTTGCGGAAATAAAATTAGAAAATATTTTCTGCAATTTTTCTTATATGAAAATGAATGCCTTAAGATTGAAACCATTCATTTTGGAGCAATTAGGGTCTGGAATATTCAAAGTAATATAAAGCAATTTTTACAACAACAAAAAACCACTTCCAGTCACTCATTTAAGATATAACGTATATGGGAAAAATAAAATATATACTTACCTGGAAAAATAATATAAAATATTTAAATTTATATAATTTCGGAATTTTTTAAGGCCAAATTGACCTAGACAATCAGAATCCAAAATGACTGAACCCACTTAATTCCTGGAGTACATGAATTCGCATTTGAACCACGTTTAATATGAAAATATTTTCAAAAAATAAAAAAAATTTTATTCTAAATCGAAATTGAGTACTATAGATCCCTCTAGAGATTGAGAAAAATAGAGTACCTCTTCTCAATAAGTAAATCTCATTAATGAAAACGCGGTAATATCCCAATAGACTAATATAAATTATTCGCTGAATAAATATGAAATTTTCTGCTGCTAATACAGCTAAACAATTTTATTACTCAAAGCCGGAGTCTATTGTGGAATTCGTCATAATTCAAAATGAATTATCCATAATTCAGTTAGCGTAACGCCTTTGTGAGTATTTCGAGAAAAGTGACGCCTTTGATACTCGTAGCTGATGATGGTAGTTATTCGGTGGAAAATATAATTTTCTCCTTAATGAAGAAATTATTTTCAGACGATATATTGTACCTTGCCATATACCCCCTTTTCCCAAAACAAGGACAATGCTTCTTACAATTCAAATGAAGTTTGTATGATCAGGTGAAGAAGGGATGAAGAAAGCATCGACGAAGTAAACTGCTACTATTAAAAAGCTTTGTCTAGGATGCGCGCCATTTTTTTTTTATAGTCACCCTCTCGATCCCAAGTGACTAATAAACCATTTCGAAACTTTTAATTTCTTTTCCCATGAATTTTAATAGTACACCATTTTTATATCGTTTCTCTTGTCCTACTCTAAAATTGCGACCCAACTTATTTTGTTACTTTCTTTTTATATAAGAAAATATGCTCATTGGATAAGGACCATATTTAAAATCTTACCGAACTGTTAGGTTTGCTTCTAGCTGAATTTATTAGATATTCTTGAAGTATGTATATGATGTTTCTTTTTTTTCCTATTAAGAGTAAGATTTCCTATTTGAAAAATTTCTTTTTTATTCATTATCTATTCAAAAACAGATTCAATAATAGCTTAAAGTTTTTAACAAGAAGTACCCCCCTACAAAAATAAAATGAGGAACAAATATTTATCCTCTTAAGTATAGATAAAAAATATATCCATATAAGAATAGGAAATTATTAAAATATAATGACGATAATCAAGGCCCTAAAGCACTTAAAATTTTAGATAAAATGCAAAAATCTTACAATAAAAAATTAAAAGTTTCATAAAACTTTTCTCCTTGAATTAATCCACTTTGAGTGGTTGGTGACAAGAAAAACACTTCATTCCGAACTGAAAGGGGAGTCCACTTGTCTTTCCTAGTTGAACATATTTTTTTGCCTTTTTTTTTGTATTAGATACTTGGAGTTTCTTCATCCTAATTCTTTTTACCTTTTTTTTTTAATAAATACTTGAATATTTTTTTTGTCATATTTTAAAGAGTGTCTTCATTGGAAAAGGGGGAAATTCAAAATAAGGAAAATGAAAGTTTATAATTTTAATTATAAAAGAGTAAATTGTGCCAACTTTTTATTTAGATATTATTTCAAATAATACAAAAAAATGATTATTTTTCTTATAACCTTTACTGTACGTTTATGTAATTAAATATATTTTTTTTTATTTTTTTTAGGTATCAACCCTTTTATTTGCCAAAATTCTTTTTTTTTACAAAAATATTAGGATTGGTTGAAAAGTTTCCGGAGTACACCGCCAGGTGGTAAACTTTTTTAAATATTTTTATATTGTTATATTTCCAACTCTATACCTACCTTTATCAGTAAATTTCAATTTAATCGGTATTGTAATTTTATATGGACAGCTATTTATGTCGATCGCAGTATTCGTAATTTTGAAAACATAGCAGTCATTAGGTTTTTTTATTTGGAAGGAAAAATTACCAAGGACAGCAAATTTTACTCTATATGGAGTACTCAAAGATTTAGCATCATTATTTTCCAATGTTAGATTTTGGATTTCCGAATTAAGATACACAACTGATGTGACCCACGTTCAGGATGATTAAAAGTAGCTACCACACCAGAAATCATGGATAAAATCCATGACATGGTTCTGTCAGATCGGCGAATTCAATTCGATAAAATTTATAAAGATGTAGGTATCTACTATGAATGTGTTCCTAATGCCTTACAGGATCAGTTGAGTCTGAGAAAGCTTTCTGCACGATTGCACCACTTTGCTCAATGCAGAATCAAAACGCATTCGAGTCCACGCATCAGCCGCTAAACCGAGTCGTTGATTTAACAAATTTAAAAAAAAATCAAATGGATTTTAAAAGACATTTTATTACCATTGATGAATTATGTGTTCACCACTAAACTCCAGAATTGAAAATAAAGTAAAAAAAAGTCGGTTGAATGCTGGGTACGCATCCGAAGAAATCGAAAACTATACCATCCGTTGGAAAGGTGATGGCATCATTTTTTTTTGGGATGCAAAATTATATCTTCCAATTGAGTACCTAAACAGGGAATTAAACTGTTACTGGTCAATATTATTAAATGTTTTTAGATAGTTTAAAATAAGTAATTCAGGAAAAATGGCCGGGGAATAGCGAAAAAAAATGTTAAGAAAAGGTGTTAATATGTTGAAAAATAAAATATAATTTTTTTAAAATTTTGTTTTAACTGCCGTTTTGGAAATGTTTCAATCCACTATTCGACAAAGTGAGGCTTTTAGAGTTTCTAAGCCCCTGTTGGGTGGAACGGAGCCCTGGAAAGCAATTCTGGCTCATCGAGTGATCGTATTCGACATAATCTGCCTAACAACGACCTTATTGAATTCCGTTAGTTACATTCCAGATCACTTGGGAAATATTTGGGCTAAAAGCGAGTTGACCTACTGGCGGGGAATATTATCTATTACGCGGTGTTTCTTGCAATCCTTAACGTGATGCACATTGGAGCATTGGAAAACCATTGCCCAGCCAGTCTACTAGAAAAATCTAACCAAATTTGTAAGCACGGAAACTGCTCGGGATTCGGATAGCCCAATCTGCTCTTACACATGAAATCAATCTTGTGCCATTGTAAGCTAATCATGTCCTTTCGGGAACTATCCTATTTTCATTAGAAACTACCCTCGCCCCATCGAAAGCCGCCATCCTTCCATCGGAAACTACCCACGTCCAATTGGACACCACACTCGCCACATCGAAATCCACCCTCGTCCCATCAAAACCACCCTAGTCTCATCGGAAACTACTCTCATCCGATTGGAAACCGCCCTCGTTCCCTTGGAAACTATCATCGTCAAATTGGAAACCACCCTCGTCCGATCGAAAACCGCCATGTTTTCATCGAAAACGACACTCGTCCCATCGGAAACCACTATCGTCCCATCAAAACTGCCCTCGTCCCATCGAAAACCGCCATTTTTCCATCAAAAACTACCCTCGTCCTATCAACACTACTCTCGCCCTATCGAAACCACCATCGTCCAATCGGAAACTATCCTCGTCCATCGAAAACTACTCTTGTCGCATCGAAAACCACCCTCTTTCCATCAAAAAATACCTTCATTCCATCGAAAACCACCCTCATTCCATCGAAAACTACAGTTGTCGCATCGAAAACCACACTCATCCCATTGAAAACCACCTTCGCCCTATTCACCCATCCCGTAACATTCAACTCATTGCCACTTATCTTCTTACAAAATATCACCTTACACGAAATTTCCTTTTAAATAAGATTCCCTTAAATGTGGAGCTTGAAGATCCTTTACTATCCTTTCCAAATAGTGTTTTTAATGCCTTAGAATAAACTAACATTATCTAAGAAATCTGATCATACATGACTATGACTATCACCCGACAAATCACCATTTTTATCTAAACCAGGTATTTACAGGTCGCACAATACTCTCATGCTTGTTTGTGGTTGTATTATGACTATTGGGTCACGTCCGCAAATTCAAACTACCAACCATGTTCACGTACTCTAAAGTATTCAAAAAATATTTTTTGTTTAATTTTAATAATTTCAATTTTAATAATATTCTTTTAAAAATAATTTTTTTTTTACGAAATATACTGTAATCAAAATAACTTTTGTAAATATACTAAATATTTTAATTTTTTTATAGCAAACAAAAAACTATTTATTAATAAAAGTAATCTCATTAAAACCAAAATTTTGAATAAAAGTATATAAGCTAATCAAACTAAATAGAAAACAATCAAAATACTATAAAACTGTAATAAAATATTATGAATAAATTTTGTTCAGAAAATTTTCGCTATAAAATAATAAATCCTTCGTAAAAAGGAAGATTTTAATTTAAGTGTACTTTAAAAAATGATTTAACATACAATATTTACTAATGAAAATTCGACACTTTTCAATGGAGTTTTATAAAACACTCAAAATTTTATATTGCCTTTAAGGGGATTTACCCGTTTTAAGAATCTCATATTTAAGAAATACTAATGGTAATTGAATATAGCACTTTTATTACCTATTCAAAAGCTATAAAAACAAGTTAACACATTTGGAAATTTTTTTTTAATTTATCAAGAAGGAATTTATTAAAAGTTCATTTGCTTGTTGGTTTGTCGATCAATGTTCGACGTCTACAGGATAGAAGATTGGGGTTCTAGATTTACCATAAAAAATACCTATTACGATGTTGAAACTTTCCCATAGCATATTATGGGACTATATTCGCTTTTACCTTCGGATAAATGGTTTATGATCGAAAGAGTCATTATCGAAACATTTTCGGGTGTTGTTAAGAATTCATGTATCTCGGATATGTGTGCACAGAATATTTGGCGCTATGCTATTTTTATGCCCATTTTTTACTGGTATTTCTATATTTTTATTTTTGTTTTTTATTTACCAATACTCTTCCCATATCGATTAATACCTTGCTAAATGCGAATATAAACAAAATTGCCAAAAGTAACACCTGAACGGGTCGTAAATCCAAAATGAATAGCAAGTAAAAGTTTCTGTTTCTAACACCATCCCTTACTTATATTTTACAACCGGATAAATGTGGGTAAGCAAGCGGGTATTATACACATTCTTCTATGTATGATGGAGTTGTTTTTTTTTTGTTTACGATGTACAAGGGTAAAAGGCTAAAAATTAATAACAGGTGGTCGCTATTGATAAGTCAATACTTTCAAATTTTACGATGCATCGTAAAACACAAACTTTTTCACTTATTCTCTATTTTTCTGTTAATTTATGTAGTTTCCCAAATAGAATGAGTGCAGTTGGAAACTTTTTTATATGAAACACGCCAAAGGAAGAAATGCACGATGGTAACTCATATGCAGTCATCAATTAAGTAGGTAATTCGATATAGAAATGGTGAATATCCTATTTTATTTGCTTGAAGCCAAAGTTTCTCGAAAATATTACTAGCCAACAACAAATACCAAAAAATTCATCAACAACAAAATTCGCAACAAAACCGAAAAATACCGAAAATTCCATTTACTCTTTCTCATAGTTATAAAAGGATATAACCAATATGAAAGGATTTTGATTAAACTCTTTTTTGTGCATTTTGGCGAAAATGATAAAAATCAGAAATGACGTTTTTGTTCGTTGGCCAATGAATACGATTCTTGCTGTACATGCGGCCAAATTTGATGTCACAATTTTATTCCGTGCACAACGCCTCGTTAACCACATGACAGAATTTTATAAGGACGCAAACAAATTTGATCCGACGGCAGGATAAAAAAAAATATACTATAAAATGTATACAGTGGCAGATATGTTAACTCATTCCAAAAGTCCTGGTTTTTAGGTTTTTAACCAGGAATATCATCGGACTATGGTCTGTAGATAGACTGTGAAAGGGTCAGTACTTTATGTATTGTTGCAAATGATAGATACTGTTTTCCGTCCAATTTCTACTAAAACACTGGTAAAGGATTTATTCTATCTTGTGTGTCCTTCAACCTTATACTCCTAACTCAATATATCCACATCATATCGGATCACAGAATATATGACAGAGTAGTAAGTGTACGTTTGTGCAGGATTTTAATATGTTCGTAAGACTAATTGAGTGTCAAATCGATACTGAACTAAAATGATGTTTATTAACGTTTATTTTTTATCCTCGACAATTTTCTCCAATCCTATTTTATAAGATTGCTTTTTTTTCATATAGTTAGTTCTTTTAGAGTTTCGATAAGAGAGACTATCGTATTATAATATGAATTTTAGGAAATTTGTTTTCGTTTGAACAAAAGCTTTTGGAAAAAAATAGGCTTTAAAAATATAAAACTTCTTGAAACAAAATATTGAGTGTAGATAAAATTTTGCTAAATAAAAATTATTTTCGCAAATTTTTAAGGGATGATAACAGAAAAAGCCGTTTTTGTTTGAGTACAGATTGTACCGAGTTATCCATTTTCCAGTTTGGAAACTAGAGCTCCGTTATTTGATAGTTTTTATATAAATATATATTATTAAAGATAAAATTTGTTTAGATTAATACTTGCCATTTTATATTATTTATCTTTAAACTACCAAACAATGTGTCAAAATTGATAAAATCTTTTACAAAAAATTAAAATTCTGCCGTAGCTACGTTTTGCGCTTTAAGATAGAAAATTGAGGCTCATTTCTAACAAGCGAAATTACCATATATGTGGCTCTAAAAAATTATAAGTGACTATAAAAAAGATATTATATCTGTGGAGAAGATACTGTCTGTGGTGAAAACAGATACTCTCTATCTCTTTGAAACTGAAGAAGACTGGACCGTTGCTGTTAATTTTGAGTCCTATAACCAATTTTTTCGATCTAAGCTTAAATATTTTAATCCAAACCATAAACAATTTAAATAAAACGGCGCCACAAGCCATACAAACTCTTAACATTATTAAGCGAACAGTTCGTAGGACGTGTAATTTCAAAAATTTGTTATGTCAATTAACCTACAAAATCGTGCGATTTGACGATATTTGACTTTTTCTTGTAGGGCTATGATAAAAATTGTGTTAACGCAGATAATCCTCAAATATGAAAGCTTTCAAAAACTTACATCCGTCAAGTAATAATGGCCTAATTATGGCACGAAATGTATAAAAAATACATCAAAAGGAACAGATCCTACAAGAAGGATCAACCATTTAAATAATGTTATATGAGGGTAGTATGATTAATAATTGGCCTGTACAAGAAAAACACATTTTTATGTGTAAAAGTTATTCTATTTTTTAATATAGTCTCCTTTTAGCTTGACATACTTAGTTCAGCGTTTTCATACTTTTTGTATCCCATCTAAAATATACGATCTCTCCAACTCACCGTTTGAGCCAAATCTTTTTTCGCTCGCGACTAAATCTAGCGGATATGGTGGATGCGGAAGCAATTAATATCCCAACCCATGACCTTGTTTTGATGACAGAAAATTTTTTTTCCACAGCGTCATTAAAAATAACGTCATTAATCGTTTTGCACTCTTCAAGGTCATAGACGTGGATGCTACCGCATGCATTCCAAAACCCTATGGCCATGACTTTGTTTGTTTTTCTATACGAAAAACCCACTGTTTTGTATATTAAAAAATATACAAAAAAACTAGAAAAAATTTAATATTTCTACTTTTTTTGTATATTTTTTAATATATCCAAATATTTTATGAAAAAAATATTTAATGGAAGATTTTAATTAAATTTTCTCCAAAATAAAATGTTCCCACATTGTTGAAAGTTTAACATGAACAGTCTGACTGTGTTTATTATATAAGAACATCTCTAATCATTCATTATGTTTTTTTTTATATTTTTAATATAATAAATTTTATAAATTTTAAATTTTTTATTTTTAATAAATTTTATAAATTTATAAAATTGTAGTTCATTTTTAAAGTGAGTATGAATACGAATAATTCTATTTAAAAATGAAATAAATTTTAATAATAATAAAAAAAATGCTTAATATTCTTTTTCATTTAAAAACTGAGTTCATATCAAACTTGCTCCCAAACACAGCTTAATATTGAGTATTCCTTAATACGTCTTCTAAAATCCCATTTCTTACAGTCAGTCCTTGCAGATATAACGAAAGCAAATTTTTACCTTTCAACCTGTTATCATTACTAAATCGAATTCTTATCATAAAGATTATAGTCGTGATAATTTTCTACATCTGTTTGGAAGAAATTAGGTCATTTTAAAATCTTCCCCATTTTATAAGTTGATTGCAACAATGATTTATTCATAGAAAAATAATTCATAGCTTGAGGAGAGAATACACGAAACTTACGAAAATCTTGCCATACTAAAGAAGATTAAGTTAAGATTCAGCACATTGGAATGACACAAATTTACTCAATGTAATTTTGGAAGAAATAAATTTTACTACAAAACTAACATATCTATTATGATAGGGAAGGATACTCCAAGTATTCTTCAAGGAGGAATAGGTTTTCCCCCACAAAAGGGTGATGTGAATTCTTTGCGGGTGTATTTAGTCTTCTGATTTAAATAAAAACGTGATTAACATAATTTACATTGTTAAATGTGAAGTTGGCTAACTTCGGTTTAATCAGGTGAAATAAGCAGTTAGGGCAAATTACCATCTATTCGAAAATAGAATGAAGGGATTTAACTAGCTTTACTCTATCCTTACGTGAAATATCTACACGTCCATTTCAGGTTTGCCCCTTAGGCAGGAAGTAAGGAAATCTTTCAATTTTATGGCAAATAACAGGCTATGCGAACCTAAACGAAAATGTTTAATTGCAACTAGAACTTTCATACCTAAACGACCATTTGTGAAAAGGACTAAAGTCTCCATCTGAACAAGTAGGTGGCTAGCTGATTGCGAGTTTGGGGCACTTCCGCATCTTATTTAGACACGCTTGTTAAGATTATTATACAATTAACGTTGATTAAGGTAAGAAAGGGAGTATATACGAAATTCCTATCCGAGTTATTTTTGTAGAGCTAATTTGCACGAAAAGCCTTTTAGTAATTTTTAGTCTTTTTTTTTCTTTCAAAAAAAACATCCCAAATTCCGATAAAAATATAAAAATCTGCACCTGAAAAAGGGCCAAAAAAATATTATTATCGTCTGAAATGAAGAGAAAATAACAAAATTATTATTCCTAAGAATCTTTTACTAAAAATATAAATTTTGAACTGAAAAAATCTTCAATTAAAATATAGTCAATAAAATTATTTATTTTTACTAAAAAAAATTTTTTTTACTATTTTAAAGTAAAAACTTTTATAAATAAATTGTTAAGAGACCGAAACTTTACCAACCAAGTCAGTAGTTGACTAGTTTTCAAAAGTTTACACCCCAAAATTTATCAGTAAGTTCTCAAAAAAAAAATATTTTTTCTTCACTGGTACTTTAGAATTTTCCATAATATTTGTAATAGAAAATTTTTGTACTATCGTAAAATAAAGAAAAATAAGAAATTCTCGATTTCCAATTATAAAAATAGAAAATATTAAATAAAATCTGTTTGAAGTTGTAAATATTTGCAAAAAGATTCCAATCGAATAAATTAAACTTATACAAAAATAAATATGGAAAAAAAGCAATCAAAAAAGTTTTGATTGAATTTAATAGAAATCGATATCCTCAATAGGTAGAAGTAGGGTTGGGTAGGCTTTAATATTCAGAAACAGCACAATTCTTAAGTTATCTTCCTGGATTACTTATGTAAGAAAACATTCAAATTCGATTCAATTCCATTTTAAAACAAATCAAATAAATGCAAATATATTCCGCATATCGATTTTCTAATCTCGACGATTTCATACCAACTTAAGCGGGAAAAAATCGTTTATTCGATTTTTATCGATAAACTCACTTAAGATAGGATGATTTTCTATCATATCCCATTTGAGATTTTTACCTTCTCCAGCTAAAGAGAGACCAACAAAAAAAATATTACAAATAAACAAATAAATAGGGCACCAAATACACGTATCCGCAGGTATATACAAGTATGTGTGCAGGTAGTGATAGGTAACTTTAAAAGAAGATGGTACAAATACAAGAATTTTCAGTTTTCTTATCATATAAGAATCAAAAAGAATACAAAAATCTACAATAATCTCCATTTTGGGGGTAACCAGAAAACGAAAACGGTAGGAAAATGAACAGAACAGAAAAACATTGATAAAAATCATAAGGGCGCATAGAAATAAAAAAAATTTGCATAAAGTTCTTTTTATATCATAGCTTTTGCCGTATTTCTTGTTTTGTATCTTATTGCTGATATTATCATCCAAAAATACAAAAAAAAAATACGCTACTTTTAAATGATTTCTTTGTAAGACGTTGTCTTAATACCTTCCCAAATGATCAACCATCACTACTATGTTAGCATATTAGACTATCAGTAACAGACCATTCAGATACCTAAAAGACCAGCCTTCCCCAACTCATCAAAACTACCCCAAAGGCAAGACAATATAAAACTTTTCTTTTTCGGCTACTTTGCCATACTCATTCCTGTTGAATTATCAGATCTGTAAAAATATAACTACAAAAAAATATTTAAACGAACAAATAATAATAAAAAATGATACAATTAAGAAAGCTTCTAGCATTTCTCAAGTAATATAAAAATGTAAATGTACACGAGTGCATGGAAAATCTTAAAATATCAACCAAAAGACAAACATTAGAAATCAAAAGGAAAATATTACATTCTTTTGCTATCGCTACTAAGGAAAAATGAATAAATTACTTCTTGAGAAATTAAGGGAAATGCATTTAATTTGATAAAAGCGATTTAATATCATTTAACTGACGGGTCTATTAGGTATTCTTTGAAAAAACTTAACAAGTCGTACCATATTAAAGTAAATGGTAGAAATCTTTATGGTAATGTACTAGGTTTGATCTTAAAAGTAAAATAAAGAAAAATTCTCCTTCTGTTATTGAAAAATACAAGAAAATTTTTTACTTTCAAATACCTGGTTTAGATGTGCTCATAAACTTCTTATCATTATCATACTTTTTAAACAGCTCTTTTTATGCAAACTCACTAAAAATGTAGATATAAAAAATAAATGAAGGACTTTGATTATTATACTTTAAAATGGAAATAAATGTATTTAGCACATGCTTAGGTCATATTAAATTTATTTGAATGTAGAGAAAAAAATGTTTAAGGACGAAAACGAAATTGTGCTGCTTTGATATGGTATTCAGTTCTTATTTTCTTAAAGTACTGCACACTAAACTACGGGGAGTCCTTGTAGAAACCTTGTTAACAAACTGAATCTACAAATTTTTCTAATAGGAAAAATTACTATTTCATTCATATTTTTACCGAAAATTTTTAAAAAGTAATTTTTACTGAACATATTTAAAAATAATTTACACAAAATTTGTATTACAGAAAATTTTGACTGAAACATTTTATAGAAAATTTCTAATGAAACTTTTCATAGAAAATTTCTACTGACAATTTTTATTGTAAATTTCTACAAAAAATTTTTATAGAAAATTTTTATAGAAAATTTTATTGAAAATTTCTACAGAAAATCTGTATAGAAAATTTCTACTGAAAATGTTTATAGAAAATTTCTACTGAAAATTTTTATAGAAAATTTCTACTGAAACTTTTTATAGAAAATTTCTACTGAAACTTTTTATAGAAAATTTCTACTGACACTTTTTATAGAAAATTTCCACAGACAATTTTTATTGTAAATTTCTACTGAAACATTTTATAAAAAATTTTTATTGAAAATTTTTATTTCTACTGAAAATTTCTATAGAAAATTTTTATTTAAAATATCAAATAAATTACCACAGAGTCTAACAAAAACTTTCATAGTAAGAACTTTCAGTAGACATTTTCTACAAAAATTTCTACAGAAAATTTCTACTGAAAATTTTTATAAAAAATTTCTACTGAAAATGTTTATAGAAAATTTCTACTGAAAATGTTTTTAGAAAATTTCTGCTGAAACTTTTTATAGAAAATTTCTACTGAAACTTTTTATAAAAAATTTCTACTGAAACTTTTTATGGAAAATTTCTACAAAAAATTTTTATAGAAAATTTTTATAGAAAATTTTTATGGAAAATTTCTACTGAAACTTTTTATAGAAAATTTCGACTGAAAATTTTTATAGAAAATTTCTACTGAAACTTTTTATAGAAAATTTCAACTGAAACTTTTTATAGAAAATTTCCACAGAAAATTTTTATTGTAAATTTCTACTAAAACATTTTATAAAAAATTTTTATTGAAAATTTTTATTGAAAATTTTTATTGAAAATTTCTACTGAAACTTTATAGAAAATTTCTACTGAAAATGTTTATAGAAAATTTCTACTGAAAATTTTTTTAGAAAATTTCTACTGAAACTTTATATAGAAAATTTCTACTGAAACTTTTTATGGAAACTTTTTATAGAAAATGTCTACTGAAACTTTTTACAGATAAACTTCTACTGGCAATTTTTGTAGAAAATTTCTACTGAAAATATTTGTAAAAAATTTCTACTGAAAATTTCTATAGAAAATTTTTATTTAAAATTAAAAATAAATTACCACAGAGTTTAACAAAAACGTTCATAGTAAAAGTTTTTATTAAATTTTTTTTTAAATAAATACTTTTAATGACTTAAAACTAAATTTAACATAAAAAATGCTTTAAGAAAATCTTTATAATAAATGAAATTGATGTTCGATTAAAATAAGGAAATTACTTCAATTTGAGTTGAATTGAAAGTGCATAACAATCAATATCAATTTTTCACCGCATTTAACAATCAATTGATATTAAGATTATGACTTCACATCGAATGGGTATTTTTTCTAAACTGTAATCGTAAATGAAAAAAAAATCCATTCACCCTATTTAAATATGAATATAACTCTCTACTAACTGCTTTTATCAACTGCAATTTTATCATGTTTGAATATAGCCTGACTATCAGAATTTCCTTGACATTAGGCGTTGAAGCGTGAAAACTCAATTTGAATACGACGACCAATAATCAGCATTGTAGAGTGAACGCCCTTATCTGGTATTTTTTACTATCACACACCTTCACTCTATATTATGCTGATATGCCTAAAATACCATCCACCCTTCCAACCACCAGCCACTCAATTTTCCCTTATAGGTATACTCTGGGAAAACTGTTTGATAGAAAATATCAAAAATCTGAGCACGTGCTTGCTAGATTCTAACTTCCTTGATTTGAGCAAATATTCTACAAGTTTGAAGAAAAACAAAACTTTCTTCCACTCTCTAATCTGAAGAATGTCCGTGGTTGACAGTAGACAGTAAACAGTAAATTTTTAGGTGAATGCATTTACCCCCATTACAAACAGAGCATGCCTGAGAGAAAATTTCCCATTTTAACTTATACAAATAAAGCTACTTGAATATTTTTCCAAACAGGAGAAATGGGAAATTATTTTCCAATCAAAATGCGGTTAACCCGCATTGGAACTTTTGTTTTGATTATGGCAATTTCCAATACAACCGATTTTTTTCTTCTTTGAATGAATTTTTTTCATATTTTGTTTGGGTTCATAACAAATTATGGAAAATTTCATTAACACAGACGCAGGTATTTAACTTAATCATCAAAACTCATACAATTGTAGAATTAAATATCAAAAATCAACCTTCAACGATACAGAAATAATTTCAATTTGAATTTCATTTAAATAATTATTTTTAGCATAATATAAACGAAAATAAATCCAAAGATTAGAAATTCTAAAAATAAAAGTACAAATCTTAAAAATACACAAAAGTCAAAAATTTAAGTCACAAAAATATCCCGGCATAATCCAATTTCAAGTGCAGAGAATACAAAAAGGCGGAAGTCGCTTAGCACCAAATGCCATGCCACCAGCTCCACCGTCAGTGCCGTCACCCTAAAAGGATAATCTAAGCCAAGAAAAATGAATTATGGCATCTTTTTAAAAAGTGCCTGGATTAGGTGCAATTTATTTCATCTCGATCTACGAATATATAAAATCGTTTGATTTATGTTAGACCACAAAGTTTTCAACTTTCTATGCGGTGTGATTCTTAAATGCCGTATTGGAAAAATGACATTCTGGAATGGCATTCCCTTTGCTGATACCGTGCACCTCCTACGGTTGTGATACACGAACAGCTTAGTTCCTCTTTGAGAAAATTTTAAATCATGAATTATTGTAGTCAAAGTACTTTAGATCAGATTGTTTATTTTTATATTTTTGACTTTATTTATTTAATTCTATTATTTACATAAGATTTTTTATTCTGAAAAAGAATTCCATAAAAATATAGCCAGAAGTTTTTAAGAAAAGGAAACTTTAACACGCTGAGGCCATCAAGATTTTATGAACAAGAATTTTATCTAAAAATTTAGATCAAAAATCTTTAATGAAAACTAATACAGACATTTTTCTATAAGTTTTTATTAACTTAAAAGTAAAATTGTTTTTACTCAAATTTTTACTGAAAATTTTTACTAAACAATTTTACTGAAAATTTCTACTGAAAATTTCTACTAAAAATTTCTACTAAAAATTTCTACTGAAAATTTCTACTGAAAATTTCTACTGAAAATTTCTACTGAAAATTTCTACTGAAAATTTCTGCTGAAAATTTCTACTGAAAATTTCTACTGAAAATTTCTACTGAAAATTTCTACTGAAAATTTCTACTGAAAATTTCTACTGAAAATTTCTACTGAAAATTTCTACTGAAAATTTCTACTGAAAATTTCTACTGAAAATTTCTACTGAAAATTTCTACTGAAAATTTCTACTGAACATTTCTACTGAAAATTTCTACTGAAAATTTCTACTGAAAATTTCTACTAAAAATTTCTACTGAAAATTTCTACTGAAAATTTCTACTGAAAATTTCTACTGAAAATTTCTACTGAAAATTTCTACTGAAAATTTCTACTGAAAATTTCTACTGAAAATTTCTACTGAAAATTTCTACTGAAAATTTCTACTGAAAATTTCTACTGAAAATTTCTACTGAAAATTTCTACTGAAAATTTCTACTGAAAATTTCTACTGAAAATTTCTACTGAAATTTCTACTGAAAATTTCTACTAAAAATTTCTACTGAAAATTTCTACTGAAAATTTCTACTGAAAATTTCTACTGAAAATTTCTACTGAAATGTCTACTGAAAATTTCTACTGAAAATTTCTACTGAAAATTTCTACTGAAAATTTCTACTGAAAATTTCTACTGAAAATTTTTACTGAAAATTTTTACTGAAAATTTAAAAAAAAAAGCTCAAATTTCTTTAAATTATTTTTTTTAAACTGCTATGAGATAATATCGGTTTAAATATTAGAAAAATTTAACCCGAAAAATAAAACTAGTAAAGTAATACCAACTAGTGTTAAAAAATATATGATTTTGTTAAACTTATTTATTTTTAAATTATGAAAGAGTCCACTAGCCATAAGATTGAAAAGCATGAAGTTTTCGAAATCATAAATTGAAGTAACATATTTGAGGCATTATCTCAAAGCATATAAAATTGTTTATTTATCTATTACACTTACGTGTATAGTATGGAAAATATGAAAACCATTCAACAAATCTCTTAGTTTGAGTTGTTCAAATATTGTCCTTCAATGTGTCCTTACAATCATCAAGCATATCCAAATGTGTCAATAGCAAATACTATTTAAAGTTGTGAGATGCAGAAACTGTTCACTTTCGTAAGATGAAGTTTTACTCTGCAGTATTCGTCCAAACTATAAATAATTTCCGTATTTATTAAGATAAGAAGAATTTATTAAGAGAAGAAAATTTTCGAATTTTCTTAGTAATTTCAGATTTATTTAAAGCCTAAAGTAGAAATTTAAATTAAATCCTTATTTATCACATTTATCAAAGGAATATCATCAAATGCTAATATGAGCGACATAATATAAAAATAATAATCAGTTTGTTTTTAATTACTGAGTTGCAATTACTGAATCAATAATAAATTATGTGTACATTAAAAGAATAATTTCAACTTTTATATTTTATATCCCTACTGACAAAAACAAAAATCCTGAAAATATTAAATAAACTTCAAAGGGTGCAAAATTCCAATAAATCGCATAGTGCAATACGCACACTCATATCCTGCTGGTAAATATTTAATTTCACATGCAAAAAAAAACCAAACGATAATTATTCTGTAATTAAATATAATTTATGTTATCGAACAATACAATGTCTACTATTTTCGATACAATAAATTTTGGAGGTACTAAAACAATTCATGCTATTTCACAGACAGATTATGTGGTCTTCAATCAAAATCGTGATATTTACTAATTTAGCCGATTTGTCCTCCATATGCCTACATGCAAATTTGAACAATATTTCCGGTAACTAAATGGAGTTATTACAGAAATTTACAATTTTATGAAACTTGCCTAGCAAATAATATATGCAGTCGATACGTTCAATGATCTCATATATCGCAATTAAATTTAATTCTTTTTGTTCATCACCTAAATATAAATAAAGTAATATTTTTAAATCAACTACTATAACCAAATAGCGTCCTCAATCCTTTGGAAAATGGCAATTTAAAATTTTTGTACACATCAATTTTATGCTATGGTACATACTGAATTCTCTTTGATTGCATACAATTTAAATATTTATTTTCAATTAAGTATATTTACTCATTTAAGCAGAGCTTCTTTTAAATATTCATACATTTCTCTTTGATTCTTGGAAAAGTATTTATTTTCTTGTTTATAGAAACATTTTTCAGTAAAATAATAATATTATTTTTAGTGAAATAATATTTTCCGAGAAAAGATGTTCAGTAAAAAAAGCATTTCAGTGAACAAATTTCCAGTTCAAAAAATTTGAATTTTTGGTATTACAATTTTCAATGGAAAAACTTACACAATAAATATTTTTAATGATAAAATTCTCATTAAAATAATTTTCTATGAGAAAAATTTTTGCAGTGAAAAAATTTACATAAAAAAAATTTGCAAAGAAAAAATTTTCGGGAAAAAAAATTTTTTGGGAAAAATTTTCAGAGAAAAAATTTTTAGAGAAAAATTGTTCAGTAAAAAATATTTGCGGTGAAAAATTTTCAGTAAAATATTTGCACTGAAAAATTTTTCAAAGAAAAATATTGCTTAAATGAATTTTCACAAAAAAAATGCATTGACAAAATTTTTAATAAAAATATTTGCAGTGAAAAGAATTTAAAAAAAAATGCAGTAAAAATATTTAATAAAAATATTTGCAGTGAAAAAATTTTCAAAGAAAAAAACTGCAGTGAAAATATTTGCAATAAAAATATTTGCAATGAAAACATTTTCAGAGAAAAAAATTGCAGTGTAAAAATTGTTCAGTCAAAATGTTGCCTTAAAAGAAATTTCAGAGAAAAAAATTGCAGTGACAAAATTTGCAGTGGAAAAATTTTCAGAGAAAAATATTTCAGTAGGAAAAAATATAATGCAAAAATTATCCGTGCAAAAATTTCCAAAGGAAAATAATCGAGTGAAAAACTTTTGGTTTTCAAAATATCATACACATAGAAAAAAATTATATTCTATCAGCATAGTTTTAACGGACGTACAAAAAATCTTCCACTTCCAATTACATTTAGCGAATGTTTAATATTTATTTTTATTAATTTATAAGAATTACCTATTCCCATTAAATTATATATGCATTTATCCAATGCAAAAGAGGCAAGATAAGTTTTTTGAAAAAGCACCCTTATATTAACTGCTATTATTAGTTCATAGTCTTTGCAACTTCGAATGTGTACATTTTTTTTTTTGCTGCGTGCAGACGAACAATTAACACAAAATTATGGCTAACAACTACCGTAAACGCTATGATGTTAATAATTTACTAATATTAGCTAACATTAATAGTATTAAGAAGGGAATTGTATGTAGCTGCGAATAGAAAACTGGTGTAAGTTGGAAATAATGAGCTGAAAAGACAAAAAAAAACACTATTCGAATGAGTAACTGGTAGTAGAGAAGGAAACTTTTTAAATTATTGCGCTTTTTCGGGCCTAGTAAAAGTACAAAAAACTGCACGAATGCAGGCTGTTCCCCAACTCATAGCAGTTGGGAAAAATAATAGCAAATAAATTTAAAGAATTACCAAAAGAAAATGAATTAATAAATTGTTAGCTTGAGTATTTTTTCTGTTAAACAACAAATGACACCCAAAGTGGAGCTGTTGATATTTTTTTCGATTAGCCAAATAGTAGTTGTAGCAAGAGTAGTACTCATTGTTAACTATAAAAAATAAACTAAAAATATGACTTTATTGTGTGTTAAACAGTCGTAAAATAATTAATAAAAAATAAAAATTATTGCTTATGTTCTGTTTTCATTCAACATTTTGGATTGTTTGCAATGAGAATTTAGATTCGTATGCAATAAGTGGAAATATTATATTCTAAACAGACGTAAATATACATGTACTCGTACGTACACATAGGTGGGTTGAAGAAGTTTTTTGAAGATTCATTAGTCCAGCTGTGAGTTTTAAGTGTTACGAAAGTGTACACTTCTCTACACGAATACTTATACCGATGTAAATAAAGAAAAACAAGCTATCATATAAGAAATTATTAACTCCACCAAATACGAAAAAGGGAGAATATCAACAAAATGGAGCAAAGGCCCAACACAAATTTCCCCAAAAATGCCCAAAAATAAATCTAAAAATAAGACCAAAACAGCTACTTACCAGAAAGTACATATTAACATCCTTGAAAATGTGAACATTTGTGACTATTTCCTTATCTTGAAGCTAACAAATCAACAAAATTTGTGAGCTTGTATAAAAATATATTCAAATTTATTTCCAAGACAATCATTCATGCATTTATGAAAATTTAACTTGTTCTAACACTTACTGTTCGCATTAGAAAATTTCCGGAAATGAACAGGGTTCATGTTCTACTTTCTGTACAAATTTATTTAACCCTTTTCTTTATTATTTGTTTCGCCTTTTTTATTCTCTATTCTTTATTTTCTTGTATCATATTTATCTGAATATTTAGGGAACAGTTAAAAGGAGAATAATTTTCTTTTAAAGTGGAACTAAGCTTTCAAGTTGAATTTCTGAAAGGATATGCAATTGACGTTTAATGTTGATTTTAAGACATAACGTATCTTCAGGAATACATTTGTGCTTAGTTTCTCTTAGAGCTGAAGGCTAAATCAGTCAAGCAATTATCCTGACGAGGATTCGCTTTAAGCGGAAAAGAATATGTTGGCTTAAAAATCACTCAAAGGTGTCCAATTTTATAAAAAAATTTCTTGGAGTAAATTCAAAAATTTCTGAGAAAACACCAATTCCACTAAACAAATTTAGCAAAAATGTTTAGTAGAAATTTTCAGTCGAAATTGTCAGTCGAAATTTTCAGCCGAAATTTTCAAGAGAAATTTTCAGTAAAAATTTTAAGTAAAAATTTTCAGTAAAAATTTTCAGTAAAAATTTTCAGTAAAAATTTTCAGTAAAAATTTTCAGTAAAAATTTTCAGCAAAAATTTTCAGTAAAAATTTTCAGTAAAAATTTTCAGTAAAAATTTTCAGTAAAAATTTTCAGTAAAAATTTTCAGTAAAAATTTTCAGTAAAAATTTTCAGTAAAAATTTTCAGTAAAAATTTTCAGTAAAAATTTTCAGTAAAAATTTTCAGTAAAAATTTTCAGTAAAAATTTTCAGTAAAAATTTTCAGTAAAAATTTTCAGTAAAAATTTTCAGTAAAAATTTTCAGTAAAAATTTTCAGTAAAAATTTTCAGTAAAAATTTTCAGTAAAAATTTTCAGTAAAAATTTTCAGTAAAAATTTTCAGTAAAAATTTTCAGTAAAAATTTTCAGTAAAAATTTTCAGTAAAAATTTTCAGTAAAAATTTTCAGTAAAAATTTTCAGTAAAAATTTTCAGTAAAAATTTTCAGTAAAAATTTTCAGTAAAAATTTTCAGTAAAAATTTTCAGTAAAAATTTTCAGTAAAAATTTTCAGTAAAAATTTTCAGTAAAAATTTTCAGTAAAAATTTTCAGTAAAAATTTTCAGTAAAAATTTTCAGTAAAAATTTTCAGTAAAAATTTTCAGTAAAAATTTTCAGTAAAAATTTTCAGTAAAAATTTTCAGTAAAAATTTTCAGTAAAAATTTTCAGTAAAAATTTTCAGTAAAAATTTTCAGTAAAAATTTTCAGTAAAAATTTTCAGTAAAAATTTTCAGTAAAAATTTTCAGTAAAAATTTTCAGTAAAAATTTTCAGTAAAAATTTTCAGTAAAAATTTTCAGTAAAAATTTTTAGTAGAAATTTTCAGTAGAAATTTCCAGTAGAAAATTCCAGTAGAAATTTTCAGTAGAAATTTTCAGTAGTATTTTCAATCGATATTTCAGTAGAAATATCAGTCAAAATTTTTAGTAGAAATTTCAGTCGAAATTTTCAGTAGAAATTTTCAATCGATATTTCAGTAGAAATTTCAGTCGAAATAATCAGAAGAAATTTTCTGTAAAAATTTTTATTTTCAGTAGTCTACAATTTTTAGTAGAAATTTCAGTCGAAATTTTCAGTAGAAATTTTCAGTAGAAATTTTCAGTAGAAATTTTCAGTAGAAATTTTCAATCGATATTTTCAGTAGAAATTTTCAGTAGAAATTTTCAGTACAAATATTCAGTCAAAATTTTCAGTCAAAATTTTCAGTAGAAATTTCAGTCAAAATTTTTAGTAGAAATTTCAGTCGAAATTTCAGTAGAAATTTTCAGTAGAAATTTTCAGTAGAAATTTTCAGTAGAAATTTTCAATCGATATTTTCAGTAGAAATTTTCAGTAGAAATTTTCAATTGATATTTTCAGTAGAAATTTTCAGTAGAAATTTTCAGTAGAAATTTTCAGTAGAAATTTTCAGTAGAAATTTTCAGTAGAAATTTTCAGTAGAAATAATCAGTCAAAATTTTCAGTAAAAATTTTCAGTAGAAATTTCAGTCAAAATTTTTAGTAGAAATTTTCAATCGATATTTTCAGTAGAAATTTTCAGTCGAAATAATCAGTAGAAATTTTCTGTAAAAATTTTCATTTTCAGTAGTCAACAATTTTTATCGAAAACTTTTAATAAAATTATTTTGTTGATCGGAAAGAAAATTTAAAAATCCAGAAATTTGGTGAAAAAAAATTTTAAAATCCAGCAAAAAAAGTTAATATTGAATTATAAAAATTCACTAATAAATAATGCAAAATCTATTAATGTATCGTTCCACATAAAATATTGAAACTAATGATATTTTTTACCAAAATTGGAAGTTATCGTAACTTAAAAAACCGAATCGACCCCTCATTTCATAAAATGAATGCTTTTGATTTAAATGTGAATTTTAAATTTGAAGGGATTTAATAAAAGCAAAAAATCCTGCCAAGACTAGAAATATTCATTCGCATATGATAAATTATCCTAGTGCCCTAATATATCCTGTTTGCATGCCTATCACCTTCTTGTGCAAATAAATTTTTTCGTCCGCCTTACTATCATTCTAACCACAATCCAAATGCCTATAGTCCCTGCAAAAGGACTCATTACGCCATCGCATTCTGCAAGCAAGAAACTTCTTCCAAGAGTATTTTCTTTGGTCGATTTCTAGTAGCCAAACTTTGCAGTGTTTTTTTTGTTTTTTTTTTAAAGCTTCAAAAATTTTAGGTTTTTAGTCTTCGGAATAGTAATAACATAAAAGTAACGGTTAAGAAGAATGGAGAAAATGGAGATGGGGATGGTATGAGAATAATATAAATGCGATATAAATAAATGAATACTTGAATAGTCTATGAAGTTCATTTTACACTTGGGTACAATCGCAACTGGCAGGCAACTGATTTTACGGTTTGTACGTGCAATCACTTTGGATGAATTTTTCAAGAGGAGTAAGCTGCCAAACGTGCCGCCGCCAATAGGTTAGGGCATAAAAGGGTCAATAGCCAACACCCACTCAATTGGACTGTACTGTTGGTCAAATCGGTTTTCATATTTTCTTTTCTCGAGCAAAACCATCGTTAAGGTTATGAGGGTAAATAGCATATATGAGAATGCTACCAGCAGACGGTCTCGTTGTTTGAAAGAAATCATGGCCGGACAGGATATAGACGACATGAGCAATGTTAATCAGGGCAAATGTTTGAAAATTGAAAATTGCCTGTAACCATAATGATTATAGTCATTCGATTGAAGTATTGAAGTAAGTGCAGACAAAAAGAAGAAAAAAAATTTTAGTAAGGGAGGATAAAATGGGATTCAGTTTCCTTTAAGATAAAACTCCCTTTTTTTGACACATGCTTTATTGTGTACATGTCTGCTAGGTTGATGGGAAGACGAAAAGTAAAAAGCAAACGAAAGTAAAAATTCTAAAAACGAGAAGAGGACAATTTTCCACCCAGTGGTCAGTAGATTTTGAAAGTGACTCCGGCGGTGGGAGAAGAAAAAATTTCTTTAAACAAAAACATCAGCAACGCGTACAAAAGGAAACCGGAAAACAATCGATTTTGTATGAAATTGGTTTTTTTTTTGCTCTTTGAAGGCATTGTTCATCTTTTTCTTGGTGTTTCCTGTTCTTGAATCCTTCATTTATTCTCGGGTTGTCCTTTTTTTTTTGATAAAATTTCTAGACTTTTGCACTTTCGATATATTTCATCTTATTTTCGAATTGCAGTCACGTATTCAATTTTACGCGAAGGATGCGTTATACGGGCATGTGCAAACTGTTTTCCCTGTACAGCTATCTATCCCGGACATCCAGTTATCTAGTTATTTTACAGGAGTTTGTTTATCCTCCAGCTCCAGCTGACAAATACTATATATGGCAGAAATTGAAGATGCTTCCGCCAACGAAATCGGTAGATACTCGTAACTAGAGCAGACATATGCTTTGCGAGCCAAAACTGTAGGTAGAAAACGGATTCTGAAGCTTCGAAACGATATCGATTCCAAACATTTGCGACTCTCTAGCTTACTGCTAGCACGTGGAAAATTGCCTTCAGTTAAATAAATGACTTTAAGAAGAATTTTTGATCAGGAACATCTGGGTTCTGCCCATTCCCCTATTCAGAGAATAGAGAAATTGCAATGAAAAAAATTTGCTTTTCCCAACAACAAGTTATGGGGTGTCACTGTTAGCCTCCAGGCATTTTGAGAATTTTGGCATTTCCTTTGTAATTTTGCATACAAATAAAAATGAATAGTGATCCTAGTGTTCCTCTACATCCTCTCACAGGAAGGTGTTGTTTTTTTCTAATTTAATGCAAAACGAGTTCTTAGACTTAAAAAACATCCCTCAAATACAAGCCCAAAAAAGCAAGAATTTTTCTGCTCGAACATTTTAAAAGAGTGCAGTAAATTTTCCGTAATATCACTTAGCTTATATTATTATATCTGTTTATAAAATGTTTGTTAATATATAGATACACACACACATGCATCCATGAAGAGATATTTTTGTAAAATTTGTAAATTCTATAAGCATTTTTTCAACACATTTTTATGTGTAAATGGAGGAGTGTGCATGTTTTCATATTTTCTTGTATGTTCTCACGTATCCTGCATTGAATTTAAATTTGAATTTTACGCGCATCGAACACTAATTCAACCAACAAGGATCTAACAATGGTAATAAAACAACATGAAAAAATTGCACAATTGCAAGTAAGAAATAAGCAGACACTGAAACAGTATACAACTGGATAATGCCAACACAAAATATTACCAATTGTAATAAATTCATGAAAATTCCAGATAATAACATCTGGGACTTGAGATGTCTCAGGTTTACTTCAAATTTCTCAACTCCTTTCCCTTAATATCCTTATTGTCAAGCTATTTTCTTATTACTTTGGTTTTGATAAAAGTACACTACCATTTTTTTTTTATTCTCCTCAACCAATAGTAAAACTATTGCGAAAATGAAAGTAAAACTGCACTCATGCTAGTTAAAGTGCTCGACTATTTTTACTGAATCTTAACCAACTGAAAGAAGAAATAGTGAAGATCAAATTGGAAAGCTATACAGCTTTCTATACATAATAAAAAAAATGCTCTTTTACAACAACTGCAAAAAGGGAAATTACACTAGACATAAAGCATAAAAACAAAAATAAAATTGAAAAAATACTTTCAGAGGATTCAACGCAAAAAAAAATTTCCGATCTAAGATGGATGGAGTCCTTTTCGAGGAAATTAAGTTAATTTCTATCTGGATTGCCGCCGTCTGAAGACTATCGACATGGTGCATGCTTGAGCACATCAGACCGTCTAGAAAAATAATTGCAATGTCCTTGAGTCTGGGCGTATTCTTTAGTATCGATTCAATTAGAATTTACTGATTTCACCGAAGAATTAACTATTAAAGTTTGATAAAAAGAGGAAAAAAGATATTTTTTTCAATTTCAAAAATTTTCAAAATTCAATCAAAGCAAAAATAGTCAATTTTTACTAAAAAGTTTTACTGAAGAAAATTTTTTCTGAAGAAAATTTTTCCTGAAGATAATTTTTACAGAAGAATATTTTTACTGAAGAATATTTTTACTGAAGAAAATTATTACTGCAAACAGGATATATTAGGGCACTAATATAGGAAGAAAATTTGTTACTCAAGAAAATGTTTACTGAAAAAATTTTTTACAAAAAAAAATTTTTTGTAAAGAAAATTTTTACTGAAGAACATTTTTACTGAAGAAAAGTTTTACTGGAGAAAATTTTTTAGTAAAGAAAATTTGTTGTGAAGAAAATTTTTACTGAAGAACATTTTTACTGAAGAAAATTTTTACTGAAGAACATTTTACTGAAGAAAATTTTTACTGAAGAAAATTTTTACTAACGAAAATTTTTTGTGAAGAAAATTTTTACTGAAGAACATTTTTTCTGAAGAAAATTTTTCCTGAAGATAATTTTTACAGAAGAATATTTTTACTGAAGAACATTTTAACTGAAGAAATTTTGTTCTGCAAACAGGATATATTTAGGCTACTAATATAGGAAGAAAATTGTTACTAAAGAAAATTTTTACTAAAGAAAGAAAATTATATTTTTACTGAAGTTAATTTTTACTGAAGATAATTTTTACTGAAGATAAGTTTTACAGAAAAATATTTTTACTGAAGAAAATTTTTTGTGAAGAAAATTTTTACTGAAGAACATTTTTACTAAAGAAAATTTTTGCTAAAGAAAATTTTAACGGAAAAAAAATTTTTACTGAAGAACATTCTTACTGAAGGAATTTTTCTGCAAACAGGGTATATTAGGCTACTAATATAGGAAGAAAATTGTTACTAAAGAAAATTTTTACTAAAGAAAATTTTTACTGAAGAAAATTTACTGAAAAAAATTTTTACTTAAGTATATTTTTACTGAAGAAACTTTATACTGAAGAATATTTTTACTGAAGACAATTTTTGCTGAACAACATGAACAAAATTTTATTGAAGAAATTTTTCGTAAAGAAAATTTTTACTAAAGAAAATTTTTTCGTGAAGTAAATTTTTACTGAAAAAAAAATTTACTAAAGAAAATTTTTCGTGGAGAATATTTTTACTGAAGTTAATTTTTACTGAAGAAAATTTTTACTTAAGAAAATTTTTACTGAAGAAAATTTTTACTGGATATAATTGTTATTATAGAAAATTTTTCGCGAAGAAAATTTTTACGGAAGAATATTTTTACTGAAGATAATTTTTACTAAAGAAAATTTTTCGTGAAGAATATTTTTACTGGAGTTAATTTTTACTGAAGATAATTTTTACTGAAGATAAGTTTTACAGAAGAATATTTTTACTGAAGAAAATTATTACTGCAAACAGGATATATTAGGGCACTAATATAGGAAGAAAATTGTTACTAAAGAAAATTTTTACTGAAGAGCATTTTTACTGAAGAAAATTTTTACTGAAAAAAATTTTTACTTAAGAATATTTTTACTGAAGAAAATTTTTACTAAAGAAAATTTTTACTAAAGAAAATTTTTTGTGAAGAAAATTTTTACTAAAGAACATTTTTACTGAAGAAAATTTTTACTGAAGAAAATTTTTACTAACGAAAATTTTTTGTGAAGAAAATTTTTACTGAAGAACATTTTTACTGAAGAAAATTTTTGCTAAAGAAAATTTTTCGTGAAGAATATTTTTACTGAAGTTAATTTTTACTGAAGAAAATTTTTACTTAAGAAAATTTTTACTGAAGAAAATTTTTCGTGAAGAATATTTTTACTGAAGAACATTCTTACTGAAGGAATTTTTCTGCAAACAGGATATATTAGGCTACTAATATAGGAAGAAAATTGTTACTAAAGAAAATTTTTACTAAAGAAAATTTTTACTAAAGAAAATTTTTACTGAAGAAAATTTACTGAAAAAAGTTTTTACTTAAGTATATTTTTACTGAAGAAACTTTTTACTGAAGAATATTTTTACTGAAGACAATTTTTGCTGAACAACATGAACAAAATTTTACTGAAGAAATTTTTCGTAAAGAAAATTTTTACTAAAGAAAATTTTTTCGTGAAGTAAATTTTTACTGAAAAAAAAATTTACTAAAGAAAATTTTTCGTGGAGAATATTTTTACTGAAGTTAATTTTTACTGAAGAAAATTTTTACTTAAGAAAATTTTTACTGAAGAAAATTTTTACTGGATATAATTGTTATTATAGAAAATTTTTCGCGAAGAAAATTTTTACGGAAGAATATTTTTACTGAAGATAATTTTTACTAAAGAAAATTTTTCGTGAAGAATATTTTTACTGAAGTTAATTTTTACTGAAGATAATTTTTACTGAAGATAAGTTTTACAGAAGAATATTTGTACTGAAGAAAATTATTACTGCAAACAGGATATATTAGGGCACTAATATAGGAAGAAAATTGTTACTAAAGAAAATTTTTACTGAAGAGCATTTTTACTGAAGAAAATTTTTACTGAAAAAAATTTTTACTTAAGAATATTTTTACTGAAGAAAATTTTTACTAAAGAAAATTTTTACTAAAGAAAATTTTTTGTGAAGAAAATTTTTACTAAAGAAAATTTTTACTGAAGAAAATTTTTACTGAAGAAAATTTTTACTAACGAAAATTTTTTGTGAAGAAAATTTTTACTGAAGAAAATTTTTACTGAAGAAAATTTTTGCTAAAGAAAATTTTAACGGAAAAAAAAATTTTACTGAAGAACATTTTAACTGAAGAAATTTTTTTCTGCAAACAGGATATATTAGGCTACTAATATAGGAAAAAAATTGTTACTAAAGAAAATTTTTACAAAAGAAAAATTTTACTGACGAAAATTTACTGAAAAAAATTTTTACTTAAGTATATTTTTAATGAAGAAAATTTTTACTGAAGAATATTTTTACTGAAGACAATTTTTGCTGAACAATATGAACAAAATTTTACTAAAGAAATTTTTCGTGAAAAAAATTTTTACTGAAGAAAATTTTTTCGTGAAGAAAATTTTTACCGAAAAAAAATTTTACTAAAGAAAATTTTTCGTGAAGAATATTTTTACTGAAGTTAATTTTTATTGAACAAAAATTTTACTTAAGGAAATTTTTACTGAAGAAAATTTTAACTGGATATAATTTTTATTATAGAAAATTTTCCGTGAAGACAATTTTTACGGAAGAATATTTTTACTGAAGAAAATTTTTACTGGATATAATTTTTATTATAGAAAATTTTTCGCGAAGAAAATTTTTTCGTGAAGAAATTTTTTACTGAAGATAATTTTTACTAAAGAAAATTTTTCGTGGAGAATATTTTTACTGAAGTTAATTTTTACTGAAGAAAATTTTTACTTAAGAAAATTTTTACTGAAGAAAATTTTTACTGGATATAATTTTTATTATAGAAAACTTTTCGTGAAGAAAATTTTTACGGAAATTAATATTTTTACTGATGATAATTTTTACTAAATAAAATTTTTATTGCGAAGAAAATTTTTATTGAATAAAATTTTTAACTGAAAAAAATGTTTACTTAAGAAAATTTTTTGCTGAAGAAAATTTTTACTGAAGAAAATTTTTATTGTAACTACTCCTTTTATAATTATCTAATTTATTATAAATACCTAATTTACTTGCATTGGAATATAAAAAAAAACTATTTTTTTAGTAAGAAACTTATTTTGAATTTAAATTATTTTGTATAAATTTGATTTTGCAGGATGGTGTTAGATAGATGCAATTTTATATTATATTTTCTCTCCGATTCACTATAACTCATTTCCAAACGATTTACTCTTTAATTTTGTATTTCACTACTGATCTAGGTATTTATTTATTCGTCGCGGATGTTCGTTGATTTTTAATTGGATTATTTTTATGAACTTTTCGTACTGAAAACTTCTTTCTTGGTTGTACAGCCACAATATTCATGAAGCTCCGCTTCCATTGAAGGCTATAATAGAATAGAATGGATGCGAAAAGTTTTGGTGTCGACTAGAACAACAAACTTATGCATACAGTCCAGACTATTTATTGCTGTGCCGTAAAGTTTTTTATTGCATGAATACCGCCTAATCTTAAATGCATCGCTATTGTAACCATTTTGATGGCTTTTGTGGTGACCGCTTCGCCACGATAGTCTTCCTTGTTAATTTCGAGAGTGAAAATGAATATGGGTAGTCAACTGATATAAGACAATCGCCGATGACTGCAGTTAGCCACCAGTTCAGTAGTCCGCTAGTATAGTATAAAATTTCGATTTTGCTACGCGCCCACAACTAAAATACCTAAAGTCCAATGCAAATCTGCATAGGAGAATAGGGTTTTGCAGTATAGAAATACCAGCATTTGCAACACCACCAGAATTTCTGGCCAAGTTAAGCTATACTCATTCCGACAACAATGGAAGTTCTAACGAAAAATTTAAGGGGTGGTGTCCCAAAGGCTCTGTGTGTACGATTATGAGGTATGGTATCCCCTTTCAGTTAAATAAAGCTGAATACCGAAGCAAATTGAATTGAATTTAGGCTCATCCTATCCTATTTCTCTACTAAAATAGTAAACTGACTTTGCGGATAGTTTCCGAATACGACAATTTTCCACGAGTAGACCGTGGCTCATGCAGTACATTAATTGTAACTGAAATTGTGTTGCTCCAATATTCTAAACGACTAGAATGTGTGTAGGTGGACAATTCGGAAGTTAAGGAATTTGCAATGAAAAAATGGAGTTTTAATTAATTTCGATGCGATAGGTGAATAGAGGATGTTGCAATTTGAGAAATTGAATTTTATTCAAGTTTTTTTATTTTCTGGATTTTCTTGTATTATTTTAAAAAAATTGTCTTTCTTCTATAATTTCTATTTCGAAGTTGATTAGGAAGGATACTTTAGACCAAAATTATTTGAAATTAACTAAGTTGTCCGAAGTAGCATTTATAGGAAATTCTTTTAATTGTAAAAATTTAATTAGATAGTAAATATATAGAAAAATTTGATGGGACAGGTTTTTATAATAAAAACCACGGATAAGAAATAATTTCAGTAAATGGAATTTCTTTTAAAATGCAAATAGTCGGTTTCCTATTAAAACCGATTTAATAGAATGATTTTTTTCGTAAATTTGCAGAATAATTTTTTTAATAAATCGGTTTGAATTTTTTTTTTTAAAAACAAAGGTTTACCAAATTAATTTTCTATAATATTCTGTAAGATACCAAAAAAAAAGTAAAACATTATAAATGTCAAGTTTGCTAGTACAATATATATTTTCATTTTATTTCTATATCATTTTTTTTATGATATAAAAATTTATTTTTGTATTTTTTCTTTTCACTATAAAATTTATATGTATTTTCAAGATAATTGGTTATCAAAATAAAGTAAAACTGTGTTTTAAAGTTACGAATCAAAAAGCTACCCTTTATAAACTATACAAATGTTCTTAAGACAATATTTTTGATATATGCAAGAAATTCTAAATTAAATATAAATATATATGCAGAAAAAAATTTTATTAATATAAAAATTTGAAAATGTGAGCTCAATTTTTTTTATATTGATAGAATTTCAGAAAATATGTGCTCAGTTAAAATCAATTTAAGAAATAGACCCTACAAATGTTTTCAATGTTTATATCATGGAATGCCATTTAGTTTTTTTGGAGGCGGAAATGAATTACCAAAATTTTGAATTTTTCAGAACAAATCATACGCCTTTACACTAAATAACATTTTCTATTTAGATATGTCTCATATTAAATAAAAATATAACAAATTTCAGAATTTAACTTTCACCATCGGACATGATGATAAAGTTAATTTAATATAAAAAAAATGCTTCAAATATTTCTTAAAATATACTTTTATTTGGCTTTTTCTTAGTTTTTTTTTCTAAACTAAAATATAAATTTTAAAAATACGTTTTTTATAAATATAAAACATGAGAACAAAAATTATAATAAATTTGCATATCCTTCATAAGGAAGAGAAGATAAAACATGGAATAATTTATATAAAATAAAGAATATTCTTTGCCTTTATAAAAGAATATCATTACTAACGTTAACTGTTATCGGAGGTAGATAGATTGCGCGAATTTGTGATCGCAGCCTAGCGATTTCGGCATCCTCCCGTTCCATTTCTCGGATGAGTTGGGCAAATTGTACCAAACCATCACGATTCCCAGGAAATCCGTAAAGTTTAATAACCTCTGTTTGGATTTGCATCACCAAAGGGAATACGTATTGCATCATTAACAGCATTTCTTTTCCGGAGGACGCTTTCGCTTCTGATAGTCGTTTCGAATTTTCTGGCTGATTAACAGTCTTTATTATGTCGATTAAAATATTTTTGGCAGTTTCTGTTGTAAAACTCATTAAATAGGCCATTTTTATATTTATTCTATAAACTTTAATCAATTAAATATACTATTTTTAGATGATTTTCAGCAATTTTCTTTTTAAAAAATACTATTACTAATGTGTACAAAAACCGAAGATGTAAACAAAATTTTGACAATCAAATTCAGCTGATAAATTGTTTTCAGTTGACACCAAAAAAGTATTGCCATAAGTATATGTATTGCTGCATATTTTTGTGCAGATATGGTTTTCGGTACAAAAGATAATTTTGTGTGTGCAATAAAAATTTTATAATTAAATTGTTAATTTTATTGCTGTTATTTCTTCAGAACTTGAAAAAGGGGCTTAAATATTAGCTGTATTCCATTGGACCAATTTTGCTACAGCGCTGTAGACTCTCACTAAAAAACAGCAGTAAAATACAATCACACATTAGTCACCGTCAATACTGAGTTTATTTACACATAAACAAACAAAAACAAAAATATGACATTTCAACATAACCAGCGAACCCGCAAATATATCTATTTTCACTGTAGCAACTACAATCCACCTACCGTACATTGTATGCGTAACTCCAAATGAAAATTACTGCTCTGTTCGAGGTAAAGTAGATGATGACAGATACACAACTAGTGTAGTAGCAAAATTGGTCCAATGGAATATAGCTATTATTGTAAAAACAATAAATATTTTATTTACACAAAAAAATGAAATAAATTAAATAAATCAGAATTTTTCAAAAACATAAAAAATTTATATAGAATCTTTATAAATTTCAATAGTAAATATATCGTATTAATTTAAAAAAAAAACATTTATATTTTAACATTATATATATATAATTTTTTGTTATTTTCATAGTTAAAAATAAAATATATATAAATTATTCGGCAAATTTATAACGAATCTTTTCTTTCGTTCAATTTTGGTGACAGTTCATCAAAAACTAACGAAACAGTTTTTTCTATGCCAAAAAGCAGTGTATTTTTCTGGAATAAATAAAATGAGTAAAGATATTCATCAGAAGTGACTGATGTGCGGCGAATTGGAAGAGTATGAAAACGCGTAATTTATTTCATTGTGACCATTCAATAGTAATAATTAAAAAAATTCTATGAAAGTAATTTCCAAATTTATAAAAGGCTAGCTTTTTTCGTTTTGCCTTTGAATTCGGGAAAGTGACAAAAACCGTCTGCGCGACTGCCAATTTGACAGAGCTGACACAAAATTGAGTGCGTTCTGTCTGCCTAGATCTACGAAAAAAAAAAATTAAATTGGAAATAAATCGGGTACGGAACCCGTTTAAAAGCGAATAATTATTTTAAAATTAATAATTTAAACGGGTGTCCTATAACAATATTGAATTATATTAAATTATCATATTTTGGAAGTATTCATTTTTCACTTTGGGGTGTATACTTATGTTCAGGGGATTTTCCAAGATCTCAGCCTTACGTGCGCTTGGATATATTTTTAGTTTTAAATATTTTTTCGAATATCGAATTTGTTGATTTTATTTCTAAGCTGTATTTCATAAAAATTCCAAAAATAAAATAAGAAAAATTTCATAAAAACAATAAAAAATTCAGTTAAATACCAAATAGAATCGTAACCAATTTAAGTGATTTTATCAGTTTTATAAGTTATTGTAAAATAAAATATATACGGCAAAAAGTAAATTTAAAAAAAATTAAAAAACTGCATAATAAATAAGTTGAGATAAAAGAAAAAATTGAGCATTAAAAATTGCTAAAAACAAAAATGGACCAAGATGGATTGACAAATGAACAAACGGAAAAGGTGCTCATGTTTCAAGATTTGACCAGAATTGAGGATATAAATATATGTCGAGATGTACTAATTAGGCATCAATGGGATCTGGAGGTAAAATAAAACAAAAGTTTTTCTTAGTCATTTTAACACTCTATCAATATTTGTTTAACGGCAAATTATCCAGTCTTAATCATTTTTTGTTTTGTTAATAAAAATTTAAAAAAAAAACTTTTCGATTAATTTTAGGTAGCCATTCAAGAGATCTATAATATACGAGAAGGCCGGCCTTCTATGTACGCTACCTCAAACGATACAAGAGCACCACAAGTAGTCAATGATCGTCTTATGCAGCATGTTTTCTATGCAAATATGCCGGGGGGAAGGGGAGGTGATGGTGGTGTGCCATCCGGTCTCACTGGTCTCATAAGCTATATTTTCAATTGCGTTTTTCAATTTTGCTACAATACAGTTTCGTCAATAATAACAACGTTTTTAAGTCTTATACGACCTGACGAAAGGAGTAAGTTTTCTGTAATTTTGTAACTTTAATAGCACACAAAATATTATTTTTAAAAAAAACTCAACTTTTTAATATAACATTTTGACTATTTCAGTTGTCACAGATCCGTTGGGTGATGTGATGAAATTTATTCAAGCTTACAGAGAAAAGTACCCAAGACATCCGGTCTTTTATCAAGGAACATATGCACAAGCGTTAAATGATGCAAAGCGTGAACTTCGATTTCTTTTGGTCTATTTACATTCTGAGATATCAAATGCTCAGGATGTACAATCATTTTGCAGTCAAACATTATCCGATCAATCGGTGATCGATTATATTAATCGTAATATGTTATTTTGGGGCTGTGACGTTGCTTCACCGGAAGGTTATAGGGTGTCGCATTCGATCAATGCTCGCTCATACCCGTTTCTAGTGTTGGTTGGGGTACAAGCAAATAAAATGATAGTTCTTGGACGAATGGAAGGCGATTGTACACCAGAGGAGTTATTACGACGGCTTAATATTGTTGTGAATGAAAATGAAATTTGGTTAAAACGTGCCAGAGCTGAACGTTTGGAACGAAGTCTGACACAAACGTTACGTCAGCAACAAGACGAGGCATATGAACAATCGTTAAAGGCCGACCAGGAGAAGGAGCGTCAAAAACAAATAGAACGGGAAGAAATGTTGAGGGTATTACAAGCCGAAGAAGATGAAAGGCGAGCAGAGCAAGAAAAAAAAGAGGTAATATATTTTCGCAATAACATTTAAGTCTACTTGGTTTATGCAATTTTTCGTATATATTCGGTTTTTCTTCTCTATCCTATTAACTGAAATAGGATATAGCACGGTTAAAAATTGAATTGGCCAGCCGAGTGCCTTCAGAGCCCACTACACACATGCCCGACTCAATTAATGTGGTATTCAAATTGCCAAATGGAGCACGTATTGAACGACGATTTCTCAATTCTCATACACTAAGAGTACGTATCATAAGAAAACATTAAATATTCTTCTAATAATTTATTTTTTCTCTATTTTTAGGATATTTATAATTATGTATTTTGTCATCCTGAATCACCGGATACATTTGAAATAACAACAAATTTTCCAAAACGTGTCCTCTACACAAAAGACTCACCAAGCGATAAAACATTGCACGAGGCAGGATTAAAAAATCGTGAAGTTTTATTTGTTAACGATTTAGATGCATAGGAAATATTTTGACTGCTGTTTACAGATAAAAGAAACAAATGCGATAATTAAATATTTAATTATTTTGATTACAAAAGTAACAATAATAACAAGTACAACACACACCTACATACATTGATACTTGAGACTGTACAGACTATAAATTTTATTTACAAAAAAAGGGAACAATACATATATAACCATTCATAATACATAAATGGGAAATCCATGAAAATGTGATTATAACATAATTTTTTCTCTTCTAACGATCTTCACGAATTTCCCTTTTTCTGTTTTATTAATTTTATGATCGGTCTTCACTAATTTCCCTTTTACTTACTTGCATTTTACTTATTCAAACTAAATTTACTATTAAACATGATTTATTAACGTGTTAGGGTAAATTTAAATGTCATAAATAGTCAAAAACAAAACTGACATAATGAAAATTTATTTAAAAAATAAATAAACTAATGATAAAGTAACGTCAGCATTTAATTTAAAGAGAAATAATAAATAATTTTATATAAAATTATTTAAATTGTATTGAATTTCTATTTCAAAGACATAAAATAGATTAAAAAAAAATGAAAATAACAATGTTTTTATAATCTTTACAATAAAATAATAACTATTTAAGAAAGATTCATAAATATTTTTGGATTTCGTAAATGCAGTTTTTCATTAATTTCCATTTTATTTTCATTTTCTTATTAAAAAAATTAATGAAAAACGAATGAAGCAATGAAAAATAAATTTAGTTCAAGTAAAATAAGCAGAAAATCAAAATTGAACGAAATTATTTAAAGAAAGTAATAATCGAAGGATAATGGCAAATATGCATATTTTTTGAAAAAAGAATTATTATTAAAACTTGCAGGGATAAATAAAGATAAAAAGGAAAAAAAAGAAAAATTGTTTCTGAAATAAATTTGAGTAAATTTTTATTGGTTTTTCCTAAAAAAAATCCTTTTTTTATTTAGAATTTATTTCCTTGTTCTTTTAAACTTAAAACCAAATTTATTCATCACGAATAAATAAAATCTCCCATTTAAAAAAAAAAAAACAAACAAAAGTAATATAGCTTTTATGAAAGAATATACTATGATTTTGTACTTAGTTTATTTAAAATTTAAAAAATATATATATTTAAGAATTTTTTTTTGTTAAAATTTTTTTTTTTACATTGAAATTATTTAATTTAGTTATTTTGAGAAAAAAAATATTCTGTTTTCTTTGTTATTTTAAATAATTGAAATTATATATTTTTTTCTTGTTAAAATTTTTATTTAAACTGGAAACGAATTTCTTTGATTTTGTATTTATTTAATTATTATTATTTGATTTTTTTAATTAGAAGGAAATAAACAAATAAATTGTTGATCATAAATTATTGAAAACAAAAAATTATCTTTTATAATTTTTGGTAGAATAAGTTTTGAATTATTTTTCTTTAAAAAAGGCTCAGCACACTCAATTTAAGAAAAAATCAGACTGGCGTGGCGAAATTTTTTTATCCTCCAATCGAAAGTTCTCAAATTTATAACTTCAAATGTATACAAACCCATTTGATGACTGCGAAAAAAATGTTAAATGCAGAACAGGTTCGGCACTACTCTTCTCCATGAATTTGAGACTAGGTCAGACTACCGAGACGATGTTTTTTTGGAACTGGATTAGACCTCTAATTATGAAAATGTCCAATTCACAGATTCAAATATAAACGAACCCATTCGATAACCACGAACAGGCTCGGCACTGACTTTCACAAAATTTTGAGACTAGATCAGACTGGTTAGACGACGTCTAACTGGGTTAGACCTCCAATTAGAAAATTTCCAATTAAAACTTTAAATGCAAACAAACCCACTTGGTGACTTCAAAACAATTTTTCAACACAACAGATTTGGTACTTATCGTTGCCATTCATTTCAGACGCGATTTTTTTTTGTGCTACTAGGTTTTTTTTTGCTCAGAAAAAAGTGGTTTTCGTGACAAAAAAAATAATTTTTATTTCATAAAATCAACAAAAAGACACTAACATATATTTTCTTTTACTAAAGTTTGGATGTAGTTTTTCTTAATACTCGTACCTTTAAACAATCAAAAATTATAAGTTTTTTTTTATTCAAAAATAAAAATGAAACACAAAATAAGCAATATAATATTATAAAACTCTATTGATTTTTTTTAAATGAACTAATAAATTAAATCAAATTCCAAACTAACACATCCTCTTATGTGTAAATCATCCAAAGCTTCATCTTTCTTATGGAATAGCATTCGCAAACGGTATCTAGTATTCTCTGTATCCTCTACAATATAGTTGAATAAATATTCTGGTTTTAGTTGGGCATTATCTAAAGTGAAGGTACCCTAAAAAAACGTTTTTCAAAATAAAACTTTAAAAAATCTGTTTTTCCTGAATTATTTTTTTTTTTTTTTTTTTTTTTAATATTTAGGAATTATTTTCGAAAAAAATTTAAAAAAAACTATGGTTAACAATCCGTATTTACTGTAGAATCTCCACATTTTGAGCCACTCATCGCACTTGATAGCATATACCATGGACCGCTATCATCTCCGTGGAATCGTTCGCAATGTAATCGTTCCGTAAAGTATGTCGGGTTACTATTGCATTGACCAGGACTGTTTGTTGGGCATTTGAAAATTGTTATCATAAGCTAATTGAAATTACAAAAACAAATTAATTATTTAAAAAAATACAACAAATTACCAATTAATGGTAATAAAAAATAATTATTATAAAGAATCGTCAATTTTTTTCCTTTCAATGACAAATTAGGCGTCTATTTTTTTCTTTTCAATTTAATTAGGGAAATTTCCTTTCAAGGAAAAGCATTTTTTTTTGTTAAATTTATTTTATTGGAAGAGAAATTTTATAAAAAATTATGAAAATCGATTTTTAAAGTTATTTCCTCTACTTGCTAAAAATTATTTTCTCTTTTATAAAGGAAACTATTTTCATATTTAGTTTTTTTTTTTAAATAGGATTTTTTTCCCAAACTAACCTCCTTATTCCGTGTATCAATTGTCCTAACAATATACGTCCCATGAATGGTATCAACAAGACCATCGATATTTTCATATTCGACACTAACTAATTCCACCGGAAACACTTCATCGTCAAATAATTGATCTTGGCAATTTTCAAATTTTGTTATATTAATTTTCTAAAAGAACAAAAAACCGCAATTAATTTATTGATAAACAAAAAATTAAAATAAAATTAAAACAGCTCAGAATTTGTGTGAAATTATTTTTTTTTCTCTTACATATCCATGAATTGTGCACAAAAAAGTCATCATAAAAACGAGAAATCGCAAATAAATTTTATAATCCATAATTATTTTGGGTATATTGAAAATTTGCACTTAAAATCTTAAATGAATTTAAATTAATCTTTTACAATTTATATTCGATTATTAAGACAAAAATTACTTTTCAAGAACTAATCCATCTGCGGTAGTCGTCTACCCCTTTTATAGATAAATAGCGTTTAAATATTTTCTATTACCTAATAAATAAAAGTAAATTATCAATTAAATAGTTTTAAAAAATTATTGAAGAAAAAACAAAAGTAATCATGGAAGTACAGAAACTTTAATGATAAGAAATTAATTTTAATTTCTGTCATTAATCCGAGCTGTTGAGCGTAAAATCAACTCACGTAAATTACCACATTTATTATTCGAATTTTGATTATAAATTCTTTTTTTCTTAATAATTTATGTTCATTTGAAAATGAGACGATTTTAAAATTATATGCAAATTGTGAAAATTTCTTTGTGGATATATTTTGCCATTTAACTAACAATTACCATTTAATACTTGAGCTAATATTATTTTTGACAAGTCATTATAGAAAATTATCGTAGTTGGGTATAGGTTCTGATACTGATATGGTAGAATTACTCATAATTTTAATAATTGCATTTTAATTTGTATTGACGCAGTTTGCATAAATTTGTATAACTGAAAAACAATATACAAAATTATGCGATCATTGATAAAATTTATAAAGAGGTGGTAGTTTGGTAAAAGTAAGAAAAATTTTGTTTGAATCAAATTAGTTTTAACTAACAAAAAATTTACTAAAAAGAGAAATTTGTTTAAAAGATAATGCAAGACCGTCATGTGACATACCGTGAGATAGAGGCATGCCTAGGCATTTCTCCCACCAGCATACATTCGATATTGCATGAACACCTGGCCGTAAAAAAGGTTTGTTCTCGTTGGATCCCGCACAATTTGACAATCGCTCAAAAAAAGGCTCGTGTGGATTGGTGTAAAGAAATGCTGAAAAAATACGATCGCGGTGCTTCAAAAGACGTTTATAAGATCGTCACAGGTGACGAATCATGGATCTATGCGTATGAGCCCGAAACAAAACAGCAATCGACCGTGTGGGTCTTCCAAGACGAGTCAAATCCAACGAAAGTTGTTCGTGGAAGAAGCACTTCGAAGCAAATGGTCGCTTGTTTCTTTGGCAAAACTGGTCATGTGGCGACTGTTCCGCTTGTGCAACGTAGGACGGTCAATTCTGAGTGGTACACCACCATTTGTTTGCCTGAAGTCTTCGGAGAAATTCGAAAAACGAACAAGAGAAGTCGAATCATTGTGCACCATGACAATGCGAGCTCTCACACATCGGCTCAAACCAGCGCCTTTTTGACCGGACAAAACGTCGAATTGATGGGTCATCCTCCGTACAGCCCTGACTTGGCACCCAATGACTTCTTTTTATTCCCACACATCAAGAAAAAAATGCGTGGTCAACGATTTTCGTCGCCAGAAGATGCTGTTGAAGCATTCAAAAACCATGTTTTGGAGGTGTCTCAATCGGAGTGGAAAAAGTGCTTCGAAAATTGGTTTGAGCGCATGCAAAAGTGTATAAATCTTGATGGAGAATATTTTGAAAAACAATAAAACCTTTTTCGTTGATAAATATTCGCATTTTCATTATTAGGCCAGAAATATATATAGTAGCCCACGTATGTGTGGCCTGGTGTTGTCATTATGGAATACAACACCTTTCCTGTTGGCCAATTTGGGCCACTTCTGAGCAATCGCTAGATTCAAACGGTATAATTGTTGACAGCAGAGATCCGAATTTAGTGTTTGGCCGTATGGAAGCAGCTCATAGTAGATGATTCATTTCCATTCCCACCAAATGCAAAGCAAAACCTTCCTGGCCGTTAGTTCTGGTTTGGCCACCGCTTGACATTGTCGTGTATGACCCATTTCTCATCCCTAGTCACCATCCGTTTAAGAAATGAGTCGATTTCGTTCCGTTTAGGATTCGATCCATCATGTTTTTGGCGTCAATTCATGTGCCACCTAAACATAGAACTTCTTTTTGAATTCCGCTCTATGCAGATGGTTTAAAACTGTTTTTTGGTCGATCTTTAGCTCTTGGAGAATGCTCTGACTGCTAACATGGCGGTTTACTTCGATTAAATTGCATCTTTGCGAGGTGTATTTTTAACATCGAAAATACCGGAACGGAATCGACGAAACACAATTTCAGCTGCGTGACTTGTATTTTCCCCTTTATCAAAGCAAAATGGTAAAATATACAGAATTTTGTTTTTGTTAACTGCTATCATCGACAATAAAAAACTATAAAAGAATTTGTTGTAGTACGGAATGTCACTTTTCCAACGAGTACAAGTCTGAACTTGTTCAAACAATACTTTACGAGATATATATCACTGCAGCCATATAACGAAAAAATAATGAATAATATTTTTGGGTTTTACATTTGGTACAAAAACGAACAAATTTTTTGGCGTTCGTACTCTGGAGCAAGCAACGCATAGATGACAGTTGACAATTTACAAAGGAAGCAATTTTTAAATTCAATCCAGCAGCAGCACTTAGCGATTGTCGTGGTCCTTAGACCAATGTTTACCATAAAATAGTACAGTGCCGGTGTATATAAAGTGTGTGTAAGAAAGTTTAAGGTACCGAATTTTTTTAATAGTGCAAAAAATACTTGAATTTCTATTAATTATTAAGTGTAAAAGTAAATGTTACGATCGTATATTTATATGTTAACTTTACAGGTTCCCACAAAATAAATGGTTGCGGGAAAAGTGGATTGTGGCAGCAGCATCCGGTATTTCCAAGAATAAATAATATACAGTGAAATAAATAAAATGAAAATACATAATAAATAAATAAATATTTAAAAAAAAAATACTGTATTTTATTGCTTATTTACAAAACTAATTCCATCAAACAACAAGACCCGCAATATTAAAAAATCTGCTTCTTTACGAATAAATGACATCACATATGAAAAATGGTTTTAAACGAACCGCTTCAATCGCATACTGAACTTTTAATTTGGCCCCCAATGATTTACGCCATTTCTGTTGTATTGCATGTGTGTGCGTTCTACGAATGTATTGCAACAAAAATCCGACAGAATTTTTGTGTAGAGGCCTATCCAGTTCTTCTTTAATCTAAGTCGTGGGCTTTGTTGATTTTAATTGAAGACACCCATGCAAAAAGGAGGCAGCTCCACTTTACCAATTTTTTCAGGAGAAGCAAAAAACTGTATCACTACGAATTCTGTGGACTTTTTTACTTTATTCATATGTGTATGTGGAGTTAAACTCTATTACTTAATACATAATATACTCTCAAATTACTCCTCTTGGAAACTTGGATAGATAATAATATAAAAAATAAAACGATGGAGCTGCCCCCTTTTTGCACCGGAGGCTGCAAAAAAAAAGTCAATAATAAATTTCAAGCTATGTATTAACAATTTTTTTTCAAAAGTACATAATAAAGTAACATTACATTAGTCTGTTAAGCTATCTTCTTCGTGCCCAACAGTTTGCTCTTCTTCTTGGCTCTTCAGCTGGTAGCTGGGGGCACATATTTTATTGCGAGTTCTCGGACATGTAGATATTTGGGGCGCTTAAGTGGTAACGGGCCAAAGTAGAAGAGAGATGTACAAGCAGGTAAAGTTAACGTAACGCAATGTTTCTGAAGGATAAACAAGTCCTTTAGCAAGACAGAGGCAACACTGCTGCATTCTACGCCTTTTGCTGTATACGCCATGACGCGGTAGGAAGATATCCCAAATTTTTGTTTCCTTTTGTTTGAAACGGTTGTTTTGAAAGCCTCTTTAAAATTACCACTAAAATCTAAAATCATATCTTGGGAAACTGGAACTACTATAAATTTGCGGCATGTATTTTTAACCAGTTGAACCCATTCTTCTGGCAAATATATCACTTCCCGTTTCCTTTTCTTTTTTTCGATTAATCCAAAGCTCCTATCGCAAGGAAGAAAACTGTGCCCCGGTTCTGGAAATCTGTGTATTATTTCAGAAAATCTGTTAGTATTTGTAAGAAGTGTATAAAGGTGCTAAGCCAAGATTTAGTTTTTATTTTGTGAGCTGCAGTTATCGGAATAAAGATATATTTTTCTGACTGTTGGTGCTAAAAAGTTCTTAAGAAAATAGTGTAAAAAGCTTACTACATCATTAGCTCATTTCTTGGCTATGGTTTGAAAAAGTATACATGAAAAAGTACGATATCCTAGAACTAGCTGCAAAAACGTAAAAGTTATATTCCCACAGTTGCCGTTTAAAGAAAATGTCACCACTAGTTACATGTGGGAGACGCATATAGTATTCTGTTGGAAAACGAAAGCTAACATCCTTGTTCTCTGAAATTTCTGCGGTGTCTTCTTTCATTTTTGTATAGAAATATTTTGCTTTTTTCTCGTGCACCTCTTTTTCAGTTACAAGATCCTTTTTTACGTCCTCGTTCTTTTCCGCTTATATAAATTTTTCCAGTCTATCGCATGTTTGGCAAGTATCCGACCGCGGCTTTCCAAATGAGTAGTTATAATTTAAATAAAAGTGATGACAAAAATAGTTGTAAGTAACATGAGGCTTTAGTTTTTCATTGTTCGTGATGGCAGTGTATACATCGGGTTCGTACTTTTGCAAATAAAGCTTATGCAGTTTTTGCATATTTAATACAGGTGACAAATAAAACTTGTTTTCATTTTTTGTGCGACTATAGTTCGCTGATCTTTTTGCAAAAGATTGTATATGGTATGAGTATCAAATTGATGGATTACATCCTCACGTATCATATTAGGACAATTATTGTGTTTCCCACGCATGTCTTTGGGTGCCGGAATGTTAGCTTTCAAGTGGTTAATAATAAGTTGTACTCTTTTCTTACTAACACCATACAATGAACAAAAAGCATTTCTACAAACCCTGTGTAAAGTACTACCGATTTTTATGGTGTATTCACAGGAACAAGAACGTTTTGGTCCATCACCCGATTTAGGTCTATGTCTGGCTACCTTTTTTACAACTATTGTATTTGTCCGCCTAAAAATATGTCCTGTTTCTCTTTGTTACCAATTTTTTTAAATAATGTGAAGATATTTTGTTTGGCCATGTCAGTTATTTTTTGGCAACATTTTAATTTACAGTTACAGTCTTGGCCGGTTTTCCTTTCACTTTTTACACATTTTTCTTTGTTTTTAATGCCGATATACGATTTTCATTCAGCTTTCCTTCTTTTCGCAATATTTCTCTCCCAACTGTTTGTTCCTGATCCCTATGGTCATCTTAAGAATCACTTTGGATTCTTGATGAAATTTTTGTCCCGGGTCATCGGGACAAAAATCAGCATCTCTATCCGAATCGTCAAACTGTTCGCTTGGACTATTCCTATTCGACATTTTTAAAAAAAAAAAACTATACAACACTATAAAACTGTAAAACAATCTGCTGCAATGTACACGGAATAAGACCTTAATCTGCCAATGATCTGACTGACTGACGAATCTGATTTTGTTTCGTTTTTCCACTGATTGATAGAGCAGCTTTGGAATACATTATATCCACTGGAAGAAAAAAAATCGCCAAAAAATGGAGCTGCCTCCTTTTTGCAGCGGTGTCTTCAATTGCGAAGGTAATTATTGTAATCGCTTGGGATTGATGGGCAAATTGGGGGAAATATCATATCTTCTTTACATTTACTGCTGATAATTGTTGCTTTTCCAACTTTTTGCATTAGTTTTTTAATGGCAAATCTGGTTCCGTTGCGCAGCCATGGCAGATCTAAATTCCAAAGGAAGGAGCATTATTGATGTACCAATTTTCAGGCAATCCAGATGGCGCCAATGAATTTAAAAACTCTATTATATAGTTTACAGCTTGATCTCCATGAAGTTTCAATTGAATCCGATCAGTTTATTTTGTTTATCGCAAAGCCAAATGTTATTCTTGAAGTTTCTCGTAATGTTTGGGAAAACCAAATTATAACCTCAATTATACCTAAATAAATTTGCCATTAGTTGCGAGAATCGTAATAGGTCTATGATCGTTTCTGATATACGAGGTCTGTTCAAAAAGTACCGCGAATTTTGAATTTCCGCGGGTTACGTATATTCGATTTTTTGTGGCATTATGTTGATATTCATGTCTCTCGCTTATGCCGACAAGTTCGGCCATTTTGAATATTCAGTTAATTTTTGACAGCTGCTTTGCTTGCACGTGTTTTGGCTCGCCTTCGATTTTTGCTCAATTTCGACCAAAAACAGCATCGCATTAACATTGCTAAGGAGCTGTTGGACTGTGTCCGCTACGACCCAAATTTGCTTCAGAGGGTCATAACTGGTGACGAATCATGGGTTTATGGTTATGACGTGGAAACCAAAGCTCAATCATCCCAATGGAAGCTGCCGCACGAGCCAAGATCGAAAAAAACGCCAAGTTCGGTCGAACGTGAAGGTTTTGCTTACAGTTTTCTTCGATTGCAGGGGCGTGGCGCATCATGAGTTCTTGCCACAGGGTAGAATGGTCAATAAAGAATATTACCTGCAAGTTACGCGCAAGTTGCGCGAAGAAATCCGCCAGAAACGCCCGGATTTGTGGAAGAACAAAAATTGGCTTTTGCCATTTTTGGCCAAAAACAAAACACTAATAATGCCGTAGCCACCGTATTCCCCAGATCTGGCCCCTATGACTTCTTCTTGTTCCCGAAACTGAAGAGCTCCATGAAAGGACGACGCTACGCTACAATTGATGAGATAAAGACGGCATCGAAGGAGGAGATGAACAAGATTACAAAAAATGATTTTTTGAAGTGCTTCGAGGATTCGATTACTTTTAAGAGGGCAAAATAGATATTCATGAGTAAATAAATAATTTAAAAAAAAAAACACAAAATTCGCGATACTTTTTGAACAGACCTCGTATTCAATTGGGAGTGTATACGATTAGCAATTTATATTTGCATAAGAGACAAACACACAAACAAGATTTCACTTTTATATATTGTGTATAGAGGATCAAAATAAATTAATTTGAAATAATTATTAACTTTTTTTTGTAAATTTAAATTTATATATATATAATTTTAATATAATCATTTATAATTTAAGAAAAAAATTACTTTTAAACTCTTATTATTACGATTTAAGTCTCATTTTTACTGGATGGAAAGGTCCACATTCATTTTGTAAGCCAGTGGCTCTCAATCTTTCGAAACGTTAAAATCTAAAGTTTCCACACAATTACAGTTGTTTTAAATCGAAAATCACATTTTTAAACCATAAAATATGTTAAATTTCCTTAGTTTCAATTTATTTTCATTTCGACATGCAGAAAATAGATTGATAATTATTATTTTTTGAAAATACAACAAATAATTGGAAAAATAAAACTTTTGTGTTTGGGTACTGCATGTATGTGCGTTCTATTTTCGGTTTTATAGTGCAATAACTAAAACTGTAAATAAACGATTTTACTTATTATTCTAAAACTATTTTATTTAGTTTATTTTAAAAGAATTTTTTATTAAAGAAAAATAAGAAAGCATTCAGTCGTTTGATACATTGTTGATGCGATTCAACTTCATTAGTGCCATATTTCCATATGCGATTTTTTTATAGCTGCCCAAAAATGGCTAAATAAATTCGCTTTTTTTTTTAATAAATTTCTGCAGTGTTTTTTGCGTACTTTTAAGAATTTCATTTGTTATACATTTTTTTTATAATTTTCAATTATTTCATTACTACCATAAATAAAAGACTTTCAAAGAATGTTTATTTACCATTAATTTCCACAAAATATATAAATACTAATGAATTTTTAATTTTTAGTATTGCCATATTGTCGACTAGAAACTATTCGCTTTTTGCAACGAAAAACCCGAATAATGTCCAGTCGTTTCCATAACATGTCAATATTAAATTTGGCATAATTTCTTATCATTTTTTAGAAATTGCTTTAGAATCTGTACTTTTTTTTGGCGCGAATTTTGTATTTTAATTTCTATATTTTTAGAAATTGGGCTCGATTAGATATGGTTTTTTTTTTTTCGTAAAACAATAAATTTATAGAAAAATGGGCTATTATAAATTTTTCTGTAAATTGTCATAAAATATTGTTTTTTGAAGAATTTTTGGACATTTTAATTTAGAAATTTTTTGATGGAAAAACGTCCACCAAATCAGCATAATTGATCAAACAATGAGAACACTGTTAATGTAAGTTTTCATTTTTTATTATAATTTTCAGTTTTTATAATTTTTAGTTTTTATAATTTTTAGTTTTTATAATTTTTAGTTTTTATAATTTTTACTTTTTATAATTTTGAATTTTTATAATTTTTAAGGCTCGATTAGATTTTGTATTTTTATTTTTAGACACTTTTAAAATCTAATTATTAATTTATCTATAAATTGCCATTTAATTTTTTTTATTTTCTTATGGAATTGCTGTACTTTTTAATTGTTTTTTTTTTGGAAAAAAACCTCAACAAAATTAGCATAATTAATTAAAAAAAAAATTAAAATATTTCTTCTAATAAACGGAACTAATTTCGACAAAACATAGTTTTAAGCTAAAAATGAAAAATTTAATTCTAAAACTAATAAATTCAAAAAAATTATTGGGTCACTTTTAGAGGTGCAAGAAAAAACTCATGATGCTTCTCTTGAAATGTGAACAGACTGAAAATTAAAAACCATTTATTTTTATTATAAACGTAAAACTTGTTTTTAGAAAATTCCCAAAAAAGGACTTTCAAACAAGCATATTCCGGAAAACACTATGTCGACATATGTACTACCAGAAATTAAAAAAAAAAATAGGAATAAGGAATAAATAAAATAAAACTATTACATGAATTTATTATATTTAATCGTCTTGCTTTTTTTGTTTTTCTTCTTTATTTTTTCATGTTTTTTGTAATTATAACAAATTTTCTTATTTAGTTTTATGGTACAGAAGAGTATGAGAAATGACGACATACTTTTTAGTTTTGTTTTTATATTTTACTATATATTTTTTTTCTGTTTATTTTGTTCAATTGAATTAGTTTTTCTTTTTATTTTACAATTGCATTCATTTGTACACTTTTTCAGATATTAAAGTAAGTGGTGATGAAATTTTTTCTATTGCCGCTTTCACATCTAATTCAAATCTCAATTTATACATCTGCTTGATTTTTCTCCCCCATTAAATTTGACTTTAAATAAATTTAACTAATTTTTCTGCTATTTTGTTTAATTGTTTTTTCTTTTCTTTTATTTTTTTAAATAAAACTCGTTTTTTTTTTAAATAATCATTGTTTCGGGATCTTCAATAAATTCACGGAAATGTTGAAGCCATTTAGCACCGACAGCACCGTCAACAGTCCTATGGTCACAGCTTAGTGTTACGCACATCGTGCTGACTTCTTTAAATCTGCAAAAAAATGAAAAAATGTAAATTAAAAAAAAACTCGTTTTATCGGTTTTTTTTTTGGATTGATTTTATTGAGCATGCCATCCACCTACCCCTTAATGTTGTCTGGATCACTAACGAGTTTCTTTTGAGTGGTACCTACAGCCAAAATGCACGATTGAGGTGGGTTGATTACGGCACAGAAGTTGTTAACACCTACAACAACAGAAAATGTAATGAAAAAAATTGCAAAATATGAATAAATAAAAAACGACGATATTATGGCGTACCGAACATTCCAAGGTTAGAAACGCTAACGGTGCCACCTTGGAATTCGTGTGGTTGTAATTTTCCATCTCTTGCTTTACCAGCTAAGTGCTTAATATCCTGGGAGATTTCAATAATACCTTTACGGTCGGCACTAAATATAATCGGCGTAATTAGGCCCTTGTCGGTAGATACAGCAACAGACACGTCCACATTATCGAATCTAGTTAAAATAAACATTCATTCTGGACTCTGCTCACTAGAAAAATCTTCAGAAAATATTTACTGTCGAATTACAGTTTCCATCCAATACGAATTAGTTTCGGGCACTTTCCGGCATGCGGCCGCAACCGCTTTGATTATGAAATCGTTTACAGATACTTTAACGCCTTCTTTCTCATATTTCTTATTGACTTTGGCGCGTAATTTCATCAACTGCAATAGATAGAAGATATTAAAAAAAGTGCTGTTAAAATTATTCGTTATTGGTTTGAATTTTTTCTCAATGGGAAATTAAGAAAATTTTTGTGCTTACATTATCTACTTTGCATTCCACGCTAAGGTAATAGTGCGGTATATTCTGCTTCGATTCGAGTAACCGCTTGGCAATCACCGATCGAATGTTCGTGACAGGGATGTCTACGTAGCCACCTTGTGGTGCAGCTGGACGTGGTGGTGGAGCTGCGATACCAGCAGCTGGTTCGCCTTTCATGCCTGCAAGATCTTTGGATGTAATTGAACCGAAAACGCCACTTCCGCGACCTGGGATTGCGCAAATTAGTGCATGCGATCAGCAATTGGTTAAGAACAATCAGGAGAGCATCAAAAGCAATTAACATTACTTACCCTCGAGCCGTAATTGTTGTGCTTCAGCCAATCGTTTAGCCATTGGACTAGCATAAACGCGGGGTCCGCGTTGATCAACGGCCGTAACTGGACGGGGAGCTTCGAACATTGGGGTTGGTGGGGGTCGTGGTGATGGAGAAGCTACAACTGGTGCTGGAGGAGGAGGTGAAGGTGATGCTGGTTTTTGTTTCGGCGCAGCCGAAGATCCGTCATCTTTGAAGTCTTTAAATGCGGCCACATCCGCTTCATTCTCGACGATGATACAGACTAGTTTACCGATTGGCACATCCTTAGTTCCAGCCGGAATAATAATCTTGGCCAAGTAGCCCTCTTCCGGTGTCTCAAAACCCATCGTTGCCTTATCGGTTTCGATTTCCGCCAGCAGATCACCTAAAAATAAAAGTAGAATTACCCATTTTCTTTCGGTTCCAAAAACACTTACCTTCATTGAGTTTGTCGCCTTCCTTCTTCTCCCAGCTAACAATTCCACCTTGTTCCATGGTTGGCGATAGTGCTGGCAGTACAACCTTCGTATGTGCTGGATAATTGCTGCAATATTGCCGGACAAAATTCACACTACATGTTCCTGAATTATTTTTCCTTCTAACCAAAGATTCACCTAATCTGGAAAAAGTGGAAAAGATCATAAAAAATTGTATTTTCCAATAAAAAGGTAAATGAATCAAAAATAAAAGAAAAAGGCATGAGAATTTTTTTTTTTTGATATTTTGCTATGAAAACTTTTGTTGTTGCTTTGGTATTCAAAATGATTCATTATGCCAGGCATAGCGTTTTCTCCTATGGGCTCCAAAATACCCATTCTCTGGACAAAGTAGACCCGATTGAACAGAATTTTTTGTTGTTCGTGAAAGTTTTTGTTAAATTTGGTTTTATTAAGTCTTTTTATTGAAATGGACAGATTTCTGTTAAGAATTAATGAGTTTTCTTATTCAATTAATTTGTTGAACACATTTTGTTGGTAATCAATTTTGACTGTTAAAGATTTTTGTACATACAAAAAAAAAAAATTTTAGTCACATAAAATAAAAAGCTGTAAATATTTTCTTTTCATTTTTCTATAATTCTTTCAAATGTGCACATGATTTTGTTTGGAGTCCTTTAAGTGAAAGGGTACGAGTATCGTTGATAATTGGTGGGAAATTCAAAATAAAAATAATATTCACCGAGCATGATAAGATGAGTGTGGATCGATTTGATTATATTTATTCTAAATGATAATGTGTAAAGTTGATTGTTGTTTTCTTTATTGAAAAGATTCCGATTAATTTTATTTTCGACCCAAGATGAGGGCGGTTGGGGGTTTGCAAGTATTGATAATAAGATCAACACGCACATGCAGTGTGCGAATCGAATCGGTCGTTGTTAGCATCAGATGATTATGTTGACGGTCAACACGACACGACACGACTGACATAATAGCCGAACGATTCAAGTGATTACTTAACAACACAAAAATTACGTAGGAGTTGAACGTACACAGCAGGAACTAAAAGAACGATTACAATTTTTTCCCATTAGTTCGTTGCAAAATTACCAGGCAAAAACTAATGAAAAATCGAGCACTTTTTTAATTTCATAACACAAAAAAATATAAGCACTCATTGGAAAATGTTCAAATTTGATGGAATGAAGAATTTTTCTCAACAATTTCTGTCAGCATTTTTCTTTCCAATTAGAATCTGAACTGATTACACAACACAATCTTAACCTCAAATGGAAAATCCATTCTGTATGGAAAATGTGCGGAATTGAACCAATACCCGAAGTGATCTAACATCAGACATCCTTAAATCGTTGGTTGGTTAGCTAATCCCCATCATCCAGGTATGGAGTTAATCTCCACTGATATATTTACCTGTTGGTGGTGCTGCACCTTCGAAGTGCTTCGGTGCTAAGAACTCTAGTTACGGTATTCTTTGCTGCCGTTCGCGATAGTGCTCCACGCAGAACGTTCTCATTCCGTACCACAATTGTTCGTAACATTTCTCCTATAAGATTCCTCCACTAGTCGTTATCGTTCTTGGCTTTGACTTCTTTACTAAACCCAGCAGCGCTTTTCCGCGTTTCGGTTCGGAGAAGTACACAGAAATTTCTTCTTCGTTCAACGACGATAATAATCACGAACTAATTTGTCCACAATCAATAACTATGAAGAATTCACATTGACAACTTATGGCCGAGGAGGATTTTATTTAAGAAAAGTTTAAATTTGAAAAAAAAAGTACTAGCCAAAATCTTGATTCTATTCGTTCGCTCGCGCGCCGACCGACTTTTTTTTCTCATTCAAACGATCCGGAGCTGTCAGAATGACGCAACCCTCTTACCCTTACCCCGTTAAAATAAAAAGAAGTATTGTATTTGGAATGACAGCGTAACTTGGTAGATTTTGACAGCAAAGAACAGGTGTACGTGTGTGGAAGTGGTGACATCTCTTTGGCGATAGAAGAAACGGCTAAGCCTGATACCATTTTATCGAATTTTTTTCGACCAACATAGTTATGGTTCATGCCATTGCTAACTTCACGAAATTGTTTAAAATTTCTCATTCGAAAAATTACTTCAAGTATAAAAAATATCTTCGAAAATAGCAAATTCGAAGATATATTTGTACTTGAAGCATTTTTTTTTTGTATTTTTCTAAAACTATTATTTTTATTTTGAAATTTTTATTATTTTTGAAATAAAAAATTTGACACTGAGTTCCTCATTTGCTATTGTTTTAATAATTATTAACTTTTCAAATAATTGCAAAACAAAATTGTATAAAATTTATTTTTGATTGTTTTCAAAATTTACTCACCGATTGGGTAAATACCTAATTTTCCCCATTTTTAACTTTGATTAAACTGAAAAAATTATTTTGCTCTTTACTTTTCAGTTTTCCATTAAAAATATTTTTTTCGCCTTTATATACAATAGTTTTTTTTTCTCCAAAAGCCTGCTTTGTAATTTTGATCATTTTATTCATATAAAAAAAAAAAACTCTAAAAAATCAAATTAAAGTTTAATACAAAAAATATTTATATATGTAAATTTAATAAACAATATTTGTTTTAAAATTTATATTAAAAAATGTGCTCGTTTGTATTGCACGAAACTTTTGAGAAGATAGGAATAAATCCTGAAAGCCTAGAAAAAATTAATAATAAGCCAGACGTGAAAGAATTCCATCTGAAGAATTGCGACATTTATGGAAGGTTCATATGATGTTGGCGAGATGACAAAAGTGATATTCCGTCAGTTTTTTGGTACCTATTCGATGTGGACTGGTCAAATCTATGGCGGTGATTGGAAAAAAGATAAACCCATTGGTGAGGCTAAGATCACGTTTCCAGGTGGATCCACCTACCTAAGAACTGGAATATCTCCGAGAAAAGTTCATTTTCTGCGACGAATCTTATCTTAAGGGTGATTCCCGTAAAAATATTTCTGGAGGCGTTGACGAACTCGAATTTCATGACCCGAACGGGAATCGTTGGGATCTCTTCTACTCGTACATTATATATGGTATCTAATAACAAAAGAATAAATACAAATTTTTATAAGTAGCAGAAAATATAAAATAACAAAAAAACTCTAAAAAGTATTTATTAAAAAATTAATAATAAGGCATAAATTGAAGAAGTCATGATGCGCTATTGTTTACAAATTAACTGACATTCTTATGCGAATCCATTCATTTATGCTAGTAAGATGCGATCGAAAGATTTACAAGCAATGATTCCAGATAAGATGGGTTTGGTAAGGTTGGACGTACTCTTTTTGTAAGGAACGCTAGGGTAGTACAGGATCAGACGGATTTTATGAACTTGTCGAAAGGCGAAAACGATTAAATTGCTGGCAATATAGAATTACACAAACGGAGCACCTAGAGTTTTTTGGGCGGCGGTGGCCATCTCCATTTTCATTAGCAATTCGTGCAACGTGTGCACAGCCATGGCCCTCGCCGCTCCAATGCAATTGCGATAAATACGATCAGTGGACCGACACAATCACTTTTGATGGGAAATAACGTGAAGATTCCCATCTTAAGCGTCAACGCTCTGATACCAATATCGACTGTCTTCAGCCATTTGCATGCCCATTCTTTGAGGCATCAGCGCCAGAACCGAGTGCCTTCCCAGCATCGGATCAGGTCAATTTGAATAAATGTTTCCATTATTGTTCTTCCGCCGACAATGCCATCATCATGCTTAGCATCATAATCATCGTCATCGTCATCGTCGACTATGGACGGCTGTGGTGTTCTCGTTGTTGCCATCGACATGGTTGCCATCGTCCTCCGTCAATGCAGTTGTCGTCCACGCCAAATAAAGGTGTGCCATATGGACACCCAGAAAATTTCTTCTAATTGTGATGTGCTCTCTGTTCTTCGAGCTGGTATGGCCGTGGTGTGGCTATGTGAATGATTACAATTATTCTACAGGTTCAGAGAACTTAGCCTTAAAAATTCTGTCCATTGTTTGGCCGTGCTCCGTGTTCCTGAATGTTGGGCTGCAACATTGTTTATGGAACTGAAGCGTTAAATTTGTCTTAAGCTTCCCCATACATGGAATAAAAATAATCATTCCATATTCTTCTATATACAAGAAATTTTTTTAATTTTTATAGCGGATCTTTCCGCTGTTTTTCTTCAGTTTTGTCATAACAATTTTACTAATTGACTCCTAAAAAAAATCGATTTTCTTTTTTATCTTACAGCCACTCACCACTTATAGATTTATTCGTACTTTAACAAAATAATTGTTTCTTTGTCGTAGATTTTTTTTCACACAAACTTGGCTTCATTCTGATTTAATAAATTTTCGGCTTTTAAAAATGTTGTCTGTAAAAATTTGGCAGTAAAACTTTGACAATTAAAATTTGTCAGTAAAAATATTCAGTAAAAATTTGTCAGTAAAAATGCTCAGTAAAAATTTGTGAGTAAAAATTTGTCAGTAAAACTTTGACAGTAAAACTTTGATAGTAAAAATTTGTCAGTAAAAGCTTGTCAGTAAAATTTTGTCAGTAAAAATTTGTGAGTAAAAGCTTGTTAGGCAACATTTATCAGTAAAAATATATCGGTACAAATTTGTGGGTAAAAATTTGTCAGTAAAAATTTGTCACTAAAAATTTGTCCGTAAAACTTGGCAGTGAAAAGAAAAAATAAAAATTTGTCAGTCAAAATTCGTCATTAAAAATTAGTCAGGCAAAATTTGTCAGTAAAATTTTGTCAGTAAAAATTTGTGAGCAAAAATTTGTCAGTAAAAAATGTGTCAGTAAAAATTTGTCAGTAACAAATTGTCAGTAAAAATTTGTGAGTAAAAATTTATGAGTAAAATTCGTCAGTTAAAAGAAAAAATAAAATTTTATCAGTAAAATTTGTGAGTCAAAATTTGTCAGTAAAAACTTGTGAGTAAAAATTTATGAGTAAAATTCGTCAGTTAAAATAAAAAATAAAAAATTATCAGTAAAATTTGTGAGTCAAAATTTGTGAGTAAATATTTGTCAGTGCAAATTTGTCAGTAAAAATTTGTCAGTGCAAATTTGACAGTTAAAATTTGTCCGTGAAAATTGGTCAGGCAAAATTTGTCAGTAAAAATTTGTGAGTTAAAATTTGTCAAAGCAAATTTGTCAGTAAAAATTTGTCAGTAAAAGCTAGTCAGGCAAAATTTGTCAGTAAAAATTTGTCCGTAAAATTTGTCAGTGAAAAGAAAAAATAAAAATTTGTCAGTAAAAAATGTGTCAGCAAAAATTTGTCAAAATTTTTTTTTTTTTTGTTATAAAAATTTGTCAGTAAAAATTTGTCAGTAAAAATTTTTCAGTAAAAATTTATCTGTAAAATTTGTCAGTGAAAAGAAAAAATAAAAATTTGTCAGTAAAAAATGTGTCAGTAAAAATTTGTCAGTAAAAATTTATGAGTAAAATTCGTCAGTTAAAAGAAAAAATAAAATTTTATCAGTAAAATGTGTGAGTCAAAATTTGTCAGTAAAAATTTGTGAGTAAAAATTTATGAGTAAAATTCTTCAGTTAAAATAAAAAATAAAAAATTATCAGTAAAATTTGTGAGTCAAAATTTGTGAGTAAATATTTGTCAGTGCAAATTTGTCAGTAAAAATTTGTCAGTGCAAATTTGTCAGTAAAAATTTGTCCGTGAAAATTGGTCAGGCAAAATTTGTCAGTAAAAATTTGTCCGTAAAATTTGTCAGTGAAAAGAAAAAATAAAAATTTGTCAGTAAAAAATGTGTCAGCAAAAATTTGTCAAAATTTTTTTTTTTTGTCATAAAAATTTGTCAGTAAAAATTTGTCAGTAAAAATTTATCTGTAAAATTTGTCAGTGAAAAGAAAAAATAAAAATTTGTCAGTAAAAAATGTGTCAGTAAAAATTTGTCAGTAAAAATTTATGAGTAAAATTCGTCAGTTAAAAGAAAAAATAAAATTTTATCAGTAAAATTTGTGAGTCAAAATTTGTCAGTAAAAATTTGTGAGTAAAAATTTATGAGTAAAATTCGTCAGTTAAAATAAAAAATAAAAAATTATCAGTAAAATTTGTGAGTCAAAATTTGTGAGTAAATATTTGTCAGTGCAAATTTGTCAGTAAAAATTTGTCAGTGCAAATTTGTCAGTAAAAATTTGTCCGTGAAAATTGGTCAGGCAAAATTTGTCAGTAAAAATTTGTGAGTTAAAATTTGTCAAAGCAAATTTGTCAGTAAAAGCTAGTCAGGCAAAATTTGTCAGTAAAAATTTGTCCGTAAAATTTGTCAGTGAAAAGAAAAAATAAAAATTTGTCAGTAAAAAATGTGTCAGCAAAAATTTGTTAAAATTTTTTTTTTGTCATAAAAATTTGTCAGTAAAAATTTGTCAGTAAAAATTTATCTGTAAAATTTGTCAGTGAAAAGAAAAAATAAAAATTTGTCAGTAAAAAATGTGTCAGTAAAAATTTGTCAGTAAAAATTTGTCCATGAAAATTTGTCAGTAAAATTTGTGAGTAAAAATTTGTCAGTAAAAGCTTGTCAGGCAAAATTTGTCAGTAAAATTTTGTCAGTAAAAATTTGTCACTAAAAGCTTGTCAGGCAAAATTTGTCAGTAAAAATTTGTCCGTGAAAATTTGTTAGTAAAATTTGTCAGTAAAAATTTATCGGTAAAAATTTGTGAGTAAAAATTTGTCAGTCAAATTTGTCAGTAAAAATTTGTCAGTAAAAATTTGTCCATGAAAATTTGTCAGTAAAATTTTTGAGTAAAAATTTGTCAGTAAAAGCTTGTCAGGCAAAATTTGTCAGGCAAAATTTGTCAGTAAAAATTTGTCAGTGAAAAGAAAAAAGAAAAACTTGTCAGTAAAAAATGTGTCAGTAAAAATTTGTCAGTAAAAATTTGCCATAAAAATTTGTCAGTAAAAATTTGTCAGAAAAATTTGTCAGTTAACATTTTCAGTAAAAATATTTTCAGTAAAAATTTTCATTGAGATTTGTTACGTGGCTTAGGAGGCATGCCTTACGAATTGGTATTCTTGGATCCTCCTCCGTATTCCTTTTTTAGGAAGACTACCCACACGAGCAATTTTTTAATGCGATTTCGCCAAATTCAAAGTGGCTGAGCTGGCAACAGTTCCAACAATGATTGGCGCAGTTTAACTATTTCGATTAATTTTTAGAATTTCGCAGTTAATATGACTTTCCTACGAAAAGGCCACCAAACCAAAGTTGCTGCATCGTAAAACGCTAATAATTTATTGCTTGACAAGAAAAACTCAATAACAAATATTTAACAAACAAAAGTTATTTTTAAGCAAATAGAACGGTTTTTTGCTTTTGTATATTAGGAAAAAACGTTTTGTCTATTCTTGTGAAACACCAAAAACCCCTCGCCCCCAAAAAAAATATCACGCAGAGCCGAGATTATTAATTTAGAAATTCGAAAAGTTCCTCTTTTGATTAGGGAAAAAATTTAATTTTCGGTCAATAAAATTTTTCAAAAATAAGAAATAAAGACAAATAAAATCGCAATAAAAATCATATTAGAATAATAAAAAAAAAGTTAATATTATTTATTGGTTTTTGGAAAATATTCTTTTTTTTTTGTATAATTTCGGTTTTGTTTCTAAATTATACGATCTGAAGTATGAAGGCGACAATAAATAAAATTTTTGTGTCGGCATGGCTTATGGTGGCGTTTGGAGAGGAACCAAATTTATTGGGGAGTATTGAATGTTATCCAATCCATTTACTCAAATAGATATAAAAAGCATCCGATCTGAATGCCAATAAAAACTACTAGCTGCGACTATAAAATCCGAAAAGATATTTGTTCATTACGTGAGAACGGAACATTTTAAAACGCGTGATTTTCTCAATAATTTTTTTAAAAAGTTTTTATTATTTTCATATTAGAAAATAAATGTTTACCTGCTGTTGTTTAGAAAATTTTATTATCCGATTTAATGGTAACCCATTAAAATGCTATAAAAGGTAGCCATTGAAATTATACAAAAGCACACTATTAGTCGGTCTGATTCCAATATTGTTCAAGAAAAATAGACCATATTTCATTGCTGATATAATCTCAAGGAGGAATCGCAGAAGGTGTTTAGTGTGTAAATTATTTTAAAATATAAAAAATTTTTATTAAAATATTTAAAAAAAGGTTGACATTTTCAATGAAACTTCAGTTTAAATTTTCAGTCGAAGTTTAGTAGAAATTTTCAGTAAATATTTTCGGTATAATTTTCTGTAAAAAATTTTCAGTACATTTTTCAGTAAAAATTTTCTGTAGAAATTTTCAGTAGAAATTTTCAGAAGAAATTTCGGTAGAAATTTTCAGTAGAAATTTTCAGTAAAAATTTTCAGTAGAAATGTTCAGTAGAAATTTTCAGTAGAAATTTTCAGTAGAAATTTTCAGTAGAAATTTTCAGTAGAAATTTTCAGTAAAAATTTTCAGTAAAAATTTTCAGTAGAAATGTTCAGTAGAAATTTTCAGTAGAAATTTTCAGTAGAAATTTTCAGTAGAAATTTCAGTAGAAATTTTCAGTAGAAATTTTCAGTAGAAATTTCAGCAGAAATTTTCAGTAGAAATTTCCGTAGAAATTTTCAGTAGAAATTTCAGTAGCAATTTACCGTCGAAATTTTCAGTCGAAATATTGCAGTCGTGAAATTTAGTAGGAATTTGCAGCAGAATTTTTACTAGAAATTTTTAGTTGAAATTTTCAGTAGAATTTCAGTAGAAATTTTCACTAGAAATTTTTAGTACAATTTTCAGTAAAAATTTTCAGTAGAAATTTTCAGTAAAAATTTTCAGTAGAAATTTTCAGTAGAAATTTTCAGTAGAAATTTTCAGCAGAAATTTTCAGTAGAAATTTTTAATAGAAATTTTCAGTAGAAATTTTCAGTAGAAATTGTCAGTAGAAATTTTCAGTAGAAATTTTCAGTAGAAATTTTCAGTAAAAATTTTCAGTAGAAATTTTCAGTAGAAATTTTCAGTAGAAATTTTCAGTAGAAATTTTCAGTAGAAATTTTTAATAGAAATTTTCAGTAGAATTTTTCAGTAGAAATTTTCAGTAGAAATTTTCAGTAGAAATTTTCAGTAGAATTTTCAGTAGAAATTTTTATTAGAAATTTTCAGTAAACATTTTTAGTAGAAATTTCAGTAGACATTTTCAATAGAAATTTTCAGTAGAAATTTTCAGTAGAATTTTTCAGTAGAAATTTTCAGTAGAAATTTTCAGTAGAAATTTTCAGTAGAAATTTTCAGTAGAAATTTTCAGTAGAAATTGTCAGTACAGATTTCAGTAGAAATTTACAGTAGAAATTTACAGTAGAAATTTACAGTAGAAATTTCCAGTAGAAATTTACAGTAGAAATTTCAGTAGAAATTTTCAGTAGAAATTTCCAGTAGAAATTTTCAGTAGAAATTTTCAGTAGAAATTTTCAGTAGAAATTTTCAGTAGAAATTTTCAGTAGAATTTTTCAGTAGAAATTTTCAGTAGAAATTTTCAGTAGAAATTTTCAGTAGAATTTTCAGTAGAAATTTTTATTAGAAATTTTCAGTAAACATTTTTAGTAGAAATTTCAGTAGACATTTTCAATAGAAATTTTCAGTAGAAATTTTCAGTAGAAATTTTCAGTAGAAATTTTCAGTAGAAATTTTCAGTAGAAATTTTCAGTAGAAATTTTCAGTAAAAATTTCAACAGCAATTTACTGGCGAAATTTTCAATCGAAGTTTACAGACAAATTTGCAGTCGAAAATACAGTCGAAATTTTTAGTCCAAATATTGCAGTCGAGAAATGTCGTAGAAATTTTCAGTAGAAATTTTCAATAGAAATTTTCAGTAGAAATTTTCAGTAGAAATTTTTAGTAGAAATTTTCAGTTGAAATTTTCAGTAGAAATATTCAGTAGAAATTTTCAGTAGAAATTTTTAGTAGAAATTTTCAGTAGAAATTTTCAGTAGAAATTTTAAGTAGAAATTTTCAGTAGAAATTTTCAGTAGAATATTCACTAGAAATTTTCAGTAAAAATTTTTAAGTAAAAAGTTTCAGTAGAAATTTTTAGTAGAAATTTCAGTAAAAATTTTCAGTAGAAGTTTTCAGTAGAAATTGTCAGTACAGATTTCAGTAGAAATTTACAGTAGAAATTTACAGTAGAAATTTACAGTAGAAATTTACAGTAGAAATTTACAGTAGAAATTTCAGTAGAAATTTTCAGTAGAAATTTCCAGTAGAAATTTTCAGTAGAAATTTTCAGTAGAAATTTTCAGTAGAAATTTTCAGTAGAAATTTTCAGTAGAAATTTTCAGTAGAAATTGTCAGTAGAAATTTTCAGTAGAAATTTATTAGTAGAAATTTATTAGTAGAAATTTTCAGTAGAAATTTTCAGTAGAAATTTTCAGTAGAAATTTTCAGTAGAAATTTTCAGTAGAAATTTTCAGTAGAAATTTTCAGTAGAAATTTTCAGTAGAAATTTTCAGTAGAAATTTTCAGTAGAAATTTTCAGCAGGAAATATTAGTCGAAATTTGCAGTTGAAATTATCAATCTAAAGTTTCAGTCGCTTATTTTAGTCGTATTTTCAGTCGATTTCAGTAGAAATTTTCAGTAGAAATTTTTAGTTAACAATTCTAAATTTCTAAATTCTGCTATTAAAAAACGGATGATAAATTTTTTGGTATGTCAATTTGAATTTAGACATTAAGTATGGCTCCCAAAAATGTTGTTCGGTATTTGTTTTTTCGGTGTCCTTTAGTTTTCTAATGGCAAACTAATAAAAATGAATATTTATTGAGACCTACCTTTTTACACAATTTTTATCAATCGTCTATGTTATAAACTGGACCGTAGTTGATTATTGATAAAATTTACATTTACAAAAAAATTTGAGCGTACACATATTAGTACACACATTCTTGGATTCGTGGAAAGTAGCATGGCACAAAAACGAAAAAGGTAACACCAGAGGACCATATCAGGCCGTAATATATTGTTGACGGATAGAAAAGGGACCTACCAGGACCTTCGTAATTAGTTGAGATGTAATCGCATCTGATCTATTGCTGTTTGGTAGTTAAACGATGCCTAACGTAGGTCGACGGAAACCTGTGAAATCAAGATAAGTTCACACTAGAGAAAAGCAGTTGTTAAATATCTTAAATATTCGATCCCAACTTAAACGAGTTGTGGTGAAAAATATCTTCTTCCGTTGCCTCCATTTCTGAGTGGCCTCCATGCAACTAATTGCCCAAGGTGTTGGATGAAATTAATTGGAACAATTTATTAACTTGTCGCCAGGCTCTTATCTTATGACGGGCCGGTTCTGGGCTTTTATCATGTTCTGGGTGGCTGACGACCACAGGCATACCTAATGCACACCTCGACCGATTAGTTACGATAACAGGTCGCCTCTGCAATAGGTGCTAATCATTGACCGTCGTTGCCATTGCCGTCATTACCGCCATCACCATTTCATCTTTTCCAAAGTCGGGCGTATTCGTTTAGGACGAAACCACCTATTGCCGTAGGAGACCATTCCCAACAGACTTGATTAAGTATTCGACGATCGTAACCACAGTTTTCGGGGCTCCACACTCTTGATTACTCTATTCACGCCGACTGTTTTTTCCCCTGTATAACGTGGAACAATAATGATTCTGAATAAATTCTATAGTTTTCTGTCGACCAGCAGAAAAGGATATGGAAATTTTGGAAATCTCGTTAAAATTGATCCATTAAAATTCCAATCTTAAAAATGATGTTGATTTTTATTGGTGATATTCTTAACTTATTCGCTTTTCTATTTGTTATAAAATGCGCTCTATTTACATAATTTCACTTCATCTTATATTGTCTTGAATATACATATATATTTTTTGAATGCTTTTAGACAGTGGGTGTTTTAACCAATAAAAATATTAAGAAGAATAAATAAATTCCAATACACTTAAAAAATGGAAATTAAGAAGTTTTGAATCAAATTTTTGTAAAATATTTCAATTTCTACTGAAAGTTTCTACTCAAAATTTCAACCTACAATTTCTTCTGAAAATGTCTTCCGTAAATTTCCACTGAAAATGTTAGCGACAAATTTCTACTAAAAATTTCAAATGAAAATTTTAGCGACAAAAAATACTACTGAAAATTTCTACTGAACATTTTTACTGAAAATTTCTACAGAAATTTCTACTGAAAATTCTACTAAAAATTTCTACTGAAATTTTCTACTGAAAATTTCTACGGAAAATTTCTACTGAAAATTTCTACTGAAAATTTCTACTGAAAATTTCTACTGAAAATTTCTACTGAAAATTTCTACTGAAAATTTCTACTGAAAATTTCTACTGAAATTTCTATTGAAAATTTCTACTGAAAACTTCTACTGAAAATTTTTACTGAAATTTCTACTAAAAATTTCTACTGAAACTTTTTACTTAAAAATTTTTACTGAAAATTTCTAGTGAATATTCTACTGAAAATTTCTACTGAAAATTTCTACTGAAATTTCTATTGAAAATTTCTACTGAAAACTTCTACTGAAAATTTTTACTGAAATTTCTACTAAAAATTTCTACTGAAACTTTTTACTTAAAAATTTTTACTGAAAATTTCTAGTGAATATTCTACTGAAAATTTCTACGAAAATTCTACTGAAAATTATTACTAAAATTTTCGACTGCAATATTTCGACTGAAATTTCGACTGATATTTTCGACTGCAATTTTCACTGAAATTTCGACTGTAAATTTCGACTGTAAATTTCAAATAAAAATTTCGACAGTAAATTGCTACTGTAAAATTCTACTGAATATTTCTACTGAAATTTTTACTGAAAATTCTACTGAAAATTTCTACTGAAACTTTTTACTTAAAAATTTTTACTGAAAATTTCTAGTGAAAATTCTACTGAAAATTTCTACGAAAATTCTACTGAAAATTATTACTAAAATTTTCGACTGCAATATTTCGACTGAAATTTCGACTGATATTTTCGACTGCAATTTTCTACTGAAATTTCGACAGTAAATTTCGACTGTAAATTTCAAATAAAAATTTCGACAGTAAATTGCTACTGTAAAATTCTACTGAATATTTCTACTGAAATTTTTACTGAAAATTCTACTGAAAATTTCTACTAAAAATTTCTACTAAAAATTTCTACTGAAAATTTCTACTGAAAATTTCTACTGAAAATTTCTACTGAAAATTTCTACTGAAAATTTCTACTGAAAATTTCTACTGAAAATTTCTACTAAAAATTTCTACTAAAAATTTCTACTGATAATTTCTACTAAAAATTTTTACTGAAAATTTCTACTAAAAATTTCTACTGTAAATTTCTACTGAAATCTGTACTGAAAATTTCTACTGAATATTTCTACTGCAAATTTTTACTGAAAATTCTACTGAAAATTACTACTAAAAATTTCTACTGAAAATTTCTACTGAAAATTTCTACTAAAAATTTCTACTGAAAATTTCTACTGAAAATTTCTACTGAAAATTTCTACTAAAAATTTCTACTAAAAATTTCTACTGATAATTTCTACTAAAAATTTTTACTGAAAATTTCTACTAAAAATTTCTAGTGAAAATTCTGCTGCAAATTCCTACGAAATTTCATGACTGCAATATTTCGACTGAAAATTTCGACAGTAAATTGCTACTGAAATTTCTACTGAAAATTTCTACTGAAATTTCTACTGAAAATTTCTACTGAAATTTCTACTGAAATCTGTACTGAAAATTTCTACTGAATATTTCTACTGCAAATTTTTACTAAAAATTCTACTGAAAATTACTACTAAAAATTTCTACTGAAAATTTCTACTGAAAATTTCTACTAAAAATTTCTACTGAAAATTTCTACTGAAAATTTCTACTGAAAATTTCTACTGAAATTTCTACTGAAATTTCTACTGAAAATTTCTACTGAAAATTTCTACTGAAAATTTCTGCGAAATTTCTCGACTGCAATATTTGGACTGAAAATTTCGACTGTATTTTCGACTGCAAATTCGACTGATATTTTCGACTGCAAATGTCTACTTTAAATTTCGACTACAAATTTCTACTGAAATTTCTACTGAAATTTTCGACTGTAAATTTCAACTAAAAATTTCGACAATAAATTGCTACTGAAATTTCTAATGAAAATTTCTACTAAAAAATTTCTAGTGAAAATTTCTACTGAAAATTTCTACTGAAAATTTCTACTGAAAATTTCTACTGAAAATTTCTACTGAAAATTTCTACTGAAAATTTCTACTGAAAATTTCTACTGAAAATTTCTGCGAAATTTCTCGACTGCAATATTTGGACTGAAAATTTCGACTGTATTTTCGACTGCAAATTCGACTGATATTTTCGACTGCAAATTTCTACTTTAAATTTCGACTACAAATTTCTACTGAAATTTCTACTGAAATTTTCGACTGTAAATTTCAACTAAAAATTTCGACAATAAATTGCTACTGAAATTTCTAATGAAAATTTCTACTAAAAAATTTCTAGTGAAAATTTCTAGTGAAAATTTCTACTGAAAATTTCTACTGAAAATTTCTACTGAAAATTTCTACTGAAAATTTCTACTGAAATTCTACTGAAAATTTCTACGAAATTTCTCGACTGCAATATTTGGACTGAAAATTTCGACTGTATTTTCGACTGCAAATTTCTACTGTAAATTTCTACTGAAATTTTTACTGAAAATTTCAATTGATTTACTATTGAAAATTTCTACTGTAAATTACGACTGAAAAATTTCTACTGTAAATGACGACTGAAAATTTCTACTGAAATTTCGACTGCAAATTTCAACTAAAAATTTCAACTGAAAATGTCAAATAGAATTTTTAATAAAACTTTTTATTTGGTATTATTTGCGTAGAGATTGTAATTTTTATTTAAGTGAAAACTATTATGAAAAATGACGAAATTAATAAAAACTGCTTTGGGGCGGACGCGTGTAAACTCAGAAGCCAACACCCCCTTTTATCGACCGTCAATCGTATTGCAAACACTTTCTTCTGTACAAGAAACGATGGAGAAATGAGCAGAGGCGGCCACCGATTACAGACGCAGCTAGTTGGAACCCCCATAACTGTACATGCTAAATCTCCATTGGTCAAAAGTGAGACATCTCGACTCCGCCTACGTCTTAATTCTATCAGGTCAATCGTTTCCCCTTTTCACTTACATTCTGATAAGATTGTGTGAGAATTCCGAGTTGACAAGCTCCATTCGCGACTGTTCTGAGTATTCGTATGCGCCGACGCGATACACTTTCGTACCGTAAAAAATTGATTTTGCGGTAGTGCCGTGATTTTAACTTATTTCTCAGCCTTACCCATTACTACCTGCTTGGTTATATAAAATCCTAAATGGTAAATGTGGAGAGTGAAATTGTCCACAGGAAACGGTGTACATAAATAAATTCTGCCGATGTGTTTGTTCAATTAGTTTTTTTTATCTAAAATTTTGATTTATTTTATTTTTTATTTGCTTTTTTTTTAATTTTTAGATAAACGTGGCGTGCAAATTTTAACCAATTCAGTTTTCCACAAAATTGTGCGGTGTTAAATTTGTGTAAACACATTAGCGCGGAATGATCTTCTAGCGGGTGGAGCTGTGTGCGTGCACAAAGGAAGAATGCTTGGTTGTGTGTTTGTAGATTTAATGGAATAGTTGGAAAGTTGCGCATGCTTTGAAGTGGGCTTTATTGCAAAAGGCGTTGTGGAAGCAAAGCTTAAGGCACACAGCCAATACTGGTGGGCGGGGTGGTCACGGTGCTTGCGGCCCAGATCCTCTTCTTTATTGCAGGAAGACATTAAGCGTGAAGCGGCAGCCCACTTGCATTGCTTTGATTGTATATTATGGGCATAGAGATCGGTTAGACTCGCCATGGGTTAGGGCTTAGGGTTTAGTTAGTTTAAACCGGGTAGTAACGGATCGGTGGAGAATACTGGAAGGGAAGCGTTGGAGACGTGTGCAATAAATGGATCCTCGTGAACAATTCATTCACTTAATGTTAAACGTGGGGGAGTCTGGGAAGAAGTCGGTAAAAATAGAAGGAGAAGAACTGAAATCGTCAAAATAAAAGAAATAACAATAAAAATGTGAGCAGATAAAAGATGAAAAGTGAAGAGACAACAGGAAAGACAAGACAAACGAAGTGAGCCAAGCAAACGATCTGCGCGATGCGATGCACGACCATCGAGAACTGCTACTACTGTTCAATTCCCACGGTTTCCTGATGGCTGGATGGCTGGATGGTTAGATGGCTATTTTGCTGGCTGGATGGCTTGTCGGCTTGTTGGCTTGTTGGCTTGTTGGCTTGTTGGCTTTTTGGTTTGTTGGTTAAGTGACTGTGTACACTGTACATGTGCTGATCTGTGCGGCACGGCGCGATTGTGTACATGTCGCACAACGTATACATGGTCCGCTAGGCTGTCTGTCTACCCATGCATCCAATCTAAAGTCCATTCGTATATCCGTCGGATGGTCTAAAAGCGTTAGTCAAATGGGACAGCATCGGTTTCAAGTTGAATATGGACTTTTGGATACGCGTGTATGCGGGGGAGACCACCGATTCGAAAATATACCAATATTTGCATGTATCCAAAACTGATCTATACCGCTGGCTGTCGAGTGACAGTGACGGCGGCTCCCATATGTGAAAAGGTGCGCACAAAACTACTCGAACGTGGAATGCGAGCATTGTCTTCGGAGGTGCACGCGCGCATCTACGAGTATATTACATTATACATGTACTCTTGAGGCTCCACTCATACAAGGAAAAATTGATTTCAAGGATTCCATTCCTTTTACGGTTAAAATATTATCTCTTTCTTCTTCAAAAAGTCTTTTAATATTTGTATTTTGTTTTAATTAATAATCTTTTAAGACGACTTTGTTAGTGTTTTTCGAATGGGAAACTTTTATATTAAAAAATATTGTTAAGTGGAAAAAAAATGGACAAATGCATATAATTGAATATAGTTTTTTGTATTCATTTAAAATTCAATTAAGTAAAAGCTCAGAAAAAAATACTTTTGATTTCTTGACCGACTATCCTTCCAAAAAAAAAAGGAAAATATTTATTTAAGTCATTATCCAATTCGCGCTTTGGAAAGAATAGTTTAATAAAGTACATTTTTATATTAGATTTTAATAATATTTCTATGTTATTATATTGATTAAATTTGTTCATTATGAATATAATATAAAATTATTTAAATAACTGTCATGTGTCTTCTTACAGGACTGAATCCCTTTGATAGTGTTTCGCACATTTCGAGTTGTTTTTCGGCCATTAATGGACAAATGTTGATTTTTAAATGCTTCAAAGTTCACAAATTACTAGTGTAAATATAATATTTAGTAACTTTTTATTTAAAAAAATCCAACGGTATGAAATCTCATGATTTTGGAGTCCAATTGACATTGGATTATTTATCCTGGAAACTTTTCGCCGTTTTATGTGGCTTGTGGTACTATTTTAGCAAAACTACATTTAGTTCAAATTAATATGTTAAAGTTAATGCTAAAAAAATCGGTCATAGCGCTAGAAATTGGCGATTTTCTAAGAAATATGGGGACAATAACAGCTTAAGACCAAAATGCACACCAGAGAGTCACTTTTTGCGAATACAATGGCTCTTTCACAGTAATTTGTGAATTTTTATCTACCGAGCGGAAAATAAGCCTCATTGCAGCAGAAAATTTAGTTTCTTAAAGCGCGAAACTACTTCATTTATAAATTTTTTTTGAACATTTTAAGGCATAGATTGATAATTAGAAATTCATCATAAAAAATGGCAAACTTTTATTTAAAAAAAAATTATCTATAATATTAAATATATTTTCAAAATTATTGAATAATATTGCTACAGTTTCCAAATTATAAAATGAATAAATAGTGATTTTTTAGATTGAATTTCTGTATTTTTACTGTATCTATATATGGTAAAAAATTTGAAAAATATGATGAATTACATGAAAATTAACATTCTATAGAAAAAAGGACACACAGAGTGCGACGACTCCCATGAAACATCCCATGAACAGAAACCGTGAGATAGTTGGATGCATAATAGTAAACGGATTCCAGAATTGCTTGATTTTTTTCTTCTTTAGAAGAATAAAGGAACAAAACTTGGAGAGTTTTTTGTATATAGTCTTATAAATGAATAAATATAATAAATAAGGAACATTTTCTGGATAAGCAAGCAAGTACGAACAATATAGCCTCCGGGCTAATTGTGCCTGATGTGGATGCTGATGTTGGGCTGTTCTCTGTTAGCTAACATGAAAGTGGCAGAAACGAAATAAGCGTAGTTAATGGCAACAATCAGAAGGCTGGATTTAGTGGGGATTGCAATTCGAATTCCACTAAAGTAGGCAGATAGATTGGTGGTTACTTATAAGATATGCGATTCGGGTAATTTTTCTCTCCGTTGCACTTTAGAGGCCAAAAGACGACTAGAAAGTCTATCGATTCGGATACAGTGATTCGTGGATGCAATGATGTGAAAAATATTCTGAAAGGCAACATAGTCCAATCGATTCAAACCGACTGATTTGGACTAACTCGAAAACGTACTGAAATCGACGAACGTAGACCGACATCGCATTCATGCATGATCGGATTTCGATGTGAAAATGTAACTCTTACCGTACCGCAAAAATTATCAAAATTACTATTGAAAATGCCACCAAAAGATTTTATATTTCATTGCCTTGAATTCTGCATAATCGATCATGTTTTTGCAGCGCTGATTGGATACGACAACTACGGTAACCAAAGCATCCGAAACTTTCCAATCAATTCCTGTTTTTCACGTTTTCCTTGCTATCGGATGATTGCATTTTTCACAGAGCCTCACTGAATGATGGTTGCCATCCGCCTGTGGCCTCTGCCATTCAACAGACCACCAACTTACCTTCAATTCTACTGGTCGTTCGGTTTTTAAGGCTTCAATAATATCTCAAGCAGAACAATTTTGCTCATTTATTAACCAATCGTTGGCGTTTGTATGGCTAATGTACGCCACCAGCAATAGCAGCCAACAGTAACAGTAACAGTAATAGTCACATTAAAATTACGAACAGCAGCGGCAGTAGTAAAATGAATACACGGGAAAAGAATATCATCTGGAAAAGTCCAAGCACAAGTTCCAGAAAACGGTAACGACGACAGAAACCATCCGGAACGAAAGGAGTAAATTTTTGCTGAAATGCATATAATCAAAGGTGATTTGGTTGCGTGGTAAAAACGCGATCGATTCGATCAACGATGCTATGGAACCTGGAATTGGGGACGAGTCGACTGGACATGACTGACCGCAACATTATCGAACTGCACATTTCGCTAAACCTAAATTGAGTTTCGGACCTTTTACAGATCACCATCGCATGCAGATTGGCATGTAGCAGCTTCTCACGGTGGCGGACATCGACGCCTGCCGACGACCTCTCCTCAGCCTATCTGTCCAATTTTGATGAATGTAATTTCTTTTGCACGCATATATCTTCCTACCTATCCTACCTGGGATCCCATTCGCATGATAGTGATTGCTTTCGTTTACGCATTTAACCACCTCTATTGATTTATTCCAAATTCAAATTTCCGCCCCCGTTTTCCTTGTCGTCTTTTCGTCATTCGCCAAAATGGTAGATATTCGTAATTTCCCCCCAAAAAATCATCATAAATAATGGTACCAGGAAAATTAAAGATAATTTTTTATTTTGCAAAATTTGGTTAGATTTTATGTGAAAAGAATAAAGAAAATAGATTTGTTAAGTACGAAAAAAAAGAACAGAAAAATAAGTTTGTTTTTACAAACACGCAAAAAAAAAATCCCTTCTAAAGGATATCATCAAACTTGTATTGGATAAATAAAAAATTTGCTGTTTTTTTAATAAAAAAAAAATATTTATATATATTGAAAAATTATAGTTAAAATTTCAAAAAGAAATTAAAAAAAGTTTATTGGTCTGCCTCTTCCGAAAGTTTTGCTCAACAAATGTATCCAAACATTGTTGCTAAACTAAAATGACAATTAATCGTTCGAATAAGCAAATTACTCTTATGCTTTTGACAATTAATTCATATAAAAAACCTAATAAAAACTAATTTTAATAATTAAAAATTATTCAAAAATATTTGAAAAAAAATTTATAATATTGGTTTTTTTGTAATTGCCAAGATAATACCAAATTTATTTGCTTACTCTTGTAATTATAGCTAAAGAAAATTATCTTTTATAAAAGAGTATTTTTTTTAAATTTTTCAATTATTTTTTTGTATTTTGTTATACAATGTTTTATTTTTACGAGCAATATTTTGACTAAAATATATTCAGAATTAATTTAATTTAGACAGTTTTGAAAATGAATTTTAAAGTTTTTCAGACCGAAAACAATTTAATTAGACCAATTTGCGCATAAATTCAAAATTAAAAATGGCTGCGCTTCTCCATCTTTTCCAATCAAATTGATGTTAATGAATCTGATAAAAATAGTATTACCATTTTTTTTAGAAACAAATCATTTGGAAATTTTCTAATAAAAATGTTCGTCTAATTTTTATTAAGCAAATTAATACTGCAAATGGAAATGTTCATACTTAAAATTTATTATATTTCGAATTATGACTTTAATATTAACTATTACCGGTTATTGTACACCTACAAAAATTTAGACCATAAAAAAAATTATTAATTCACCTAATTTTAAATTTGTTATCTTGAAAAAAATATCAAAATTTCTAATTCGGTTTTATTTGCGAATTGGAGAAATATTTTTTAGATGGTATTTTTCAGATGGTTTTCTATTATTTTTTGCTTGCTTTGAAAAGCTTAAAATGGTAAAGTTTGGAATTATTAGAACAGTGGGAAATTGAAGGAGGCAATAGGGCACCAATACTATAAGCGCGTAGCATTCAAATCGTATCGAAACAAATCAAATCAGGTGAAATGAGATAATTTTTTTTTTCTGTTGATCATGAAACGTCACGGTCTGGCATGGGAGTAGGAATTTCGTGTCGAATTTGTACATAAATAGATTTGTTAGATTTTGTGGCAAGATTGACATCATCATCATCATCAACATCGGCAGTCTCATCATCAGCAACGGCCGCCGCTGCCGTCGTCAACGACAAGATCTCCGTCGTCATTGTAGCTTTCAAAAATCCGGACTTGAATAGAGATTAAATCTTGAAATGGCCGCTGGTCAACATCCATTTGGTATGCCAACCTATCTAGTGGCCAAAGTAAGTTAGTCAGTTAGCGTTGCCGATCTGTCCCGAACCCATCATAAAGGATATCCTATAAAGACACTGTCTTGCGTATCGATCGACATAAATCACATCAAATCGACTCCCACGCTTTATACATTCTCTTCCTCGACTGACCATTGGAGAATTTTTCTATACCTTATTTATTGTTATATTTTTTTTAATTCTATTAAGCGTTGGTAGTATTCGCAGGTATACCCTTTGCGCAGTAGTATTTCAGAGCCCATTGACTGACCACTGAGTGGCCAAATTCTTGGAAAAGAACTGATCACAAAGCTTAACCGTCATTGGCGTCACCGGCGTCATCATCGCCGCTATTATTCCGATTCTACTTCAGACGCACGGGTGAAGGTTCGAAGGTATCGTGAGAACAAATATTTGTGCCACAATGATGACCAAATTTCGTTGTTTTTATTCATCTTCGTCATGATCGTCATCGTTATCATCTTTGCTATTACCATTGCCATCATCATTCGCATAATCGTCATCGTCATCGTCATCGTCAGCACCTTTCGCACCCTCAGCAGGTTTTCGTCCCAGCAGCCTATCTGGACATTGGTAATCATTTGGGGTGATTGATCGAAAGGAAGCCCATTGGTTTAAGGCACGATCCTTCAATGATTTATCTCCCAAAATTGAGTTATTTCATATTTTAATGTGATATTTTTTCTTTTCTTTTCTTTTCTTTTCTTTCCTTTTGCTTACTAACTATCCGCCTATGCTCATTTGTTCAAAGATTAGCAAAGATTAAGGAAAATATTTTGTTCGTTTTTTTTAATCATTATAAAAAAGGATTATTCAATCTTACGATTTAGAAAGTAAAGTTAAGTAAAATACTTTTTTAATTCAGATTTTGATTAAATTTTTATTTTATTATATTGAATTAGTATTTTCTAGTATAACTAACTACCATGTAACTTCTTCTTGAGGTCAATTTTGGGCTGTATTTCACCCTTAACTTGATGGATACTAATTTTTAAATGCTCTATAATTTTAAAATTGTTAGCATTAATATAAGTTTTTACATAATTTAACAAAAGAAAAAGTCCAACTTCGTCAAATCGCTCAATTTTGGAGGCCAATTGACATTACCGAGTCTCGAAATTACACGCCCGCTTTTCGCGGAATAAAGCCAAAATTTATCATATTATATAGCTTATGGTACTGTTTTATTAATATTACATATTTTATATTTATTTGAGAGGTTTTTCATTTCTAGGTTATTGTACAATTTTTACATAACACATATATGCATTTTATACACATAGACATGAGACACAGTCGCTCCTATGGAGCATATAGCGGCACTAGAGACTCTATGAACTCTCTCCATCTGCTTCTGTCTTGGGCTAGCCTTTTCACTTCCGACCATGAGTTGCCACCTTGTTGGTGTTCGCGCTCGACTGATCTTCTCCAAGTGGTCCTTGGTCGTCCTCTGCTGCGATTGCCCTGTGGGTTCCAATCTAGTGCCATCCTTGCTATGTCTGTAGGTGGTTTTCGCAAGGTGTGGCCAATCCAACTCCATTTCCTGCGTTTGATGTCAGCTAGCAGGGGTATTTGCTTCGTGAGAAGAAGCAGCTCATCGTTCGTTATCCAGTTCGGCCAGAAGATCTTGCTTATACGCCTCAAGCATCTGTTCACAAATGTTTGAGGCTTACGAGTCGTGCTGTCGGTTAGTTTCCATGTTCCGCAGCCGTACAGCAGGACTGGCTTGACGTTTGAACTGAATATTCGAAGATTGAGTGCTATGGAGAGGTGGTTGGAACGCCACACGTTCCCAAGTGAGGTGTACGCTTGTCGCGCTTTGTTGATGTGCGTTTGGATGTCTGTTTCGGTTCCACCATCGTTGCTGAGCATGCTGCCAAGGTAACAGAACTTTTCGACATCTTCAACTTGGATACAGTGTAGCATCAAGTTCCTCTCGGGTGGTGCCGATACGCATCAATTTAGTCTTCTTGATGTTGATTCTCATCCCCACTTCTTCGGCGTTGGAGGCAAGAGCATTCAGTTTCTCCTGAATGTCGTTGAAGGTGTGGGACATGAGGCATATATCATGTCCCACACCTTCAACGACAGTGTCCACTGGATACCGTTGCTGGCTGTGTTGTTAGTGCGTTAAAGGACTAGGTCTAAGGCGATTATGAAGAGGATAGGCGAGATTACGCAAACCTGCCTGTTTCGTCCTTTGAAGCGCACTCTACACGGGGCCTCACGGTATAGTTCTCGGATGAGATCGATGATGGCCTGTGGGATGCCTAGTTCAGCCAGAGCACTCCAGATGGCGTCGTGAGAAATCATGTCGAAGGCTCTTTCGAAGTCAACGAAGAGAAGATAGAGCGGGCTGTTCCATTCGTTCGACTGTTCAATGATCATTCTAAGGCTGCTGATGTGATCAACACAGGAGCGGTTTGGTCTAAAGCCAGACTGCTCGTTGCGAAGGGCACTTTTCACTGTTGGAGTGATGCAAGTCAGGATGATTAAGGCGATTAGTTTCTGGATGGTGTTCAGCAGAGTGATTCCCCTCCAGTTTTTGCTATCGCCAAGATCACCTTTCTTCGGGATGGTGATAATTACTCCTTATTTCCAGCTGTCCGGGAAGTGGCATTGTGTCCAGGCTTCTGCGATTATAGGATGCAACAGCGAGGCTAGGAGTGGCGGGTCAAACTTGAGAACCTCTGGGGCCAGGTTGTCAGCTCCGGGTGCTTTGCTGTTCTTGAGCAATCGTAAGTGGTGTTGTTAGGATGGATCTTCGTAGGTTTCTGCGCATCACTGGAGGAGGAGGATGGAATTCTGGAGCTACTGGAAGGGATTCTGAGAAGAATTCCTTCCAGCGGTCTAGTTGTTCTTCATCTGTCTTTGTCCGTCTTTGTCCTTAAGTGGTGGCAGTGAGGGTGTTCTTTTTCCGGATAGTTTGCGAATTGATGCATAGACACTGCCGATGTCGCTCCGGTGTGCAGCGGCTTCTGCTTCGCTGGCTATTCCGTTGAAGTAGTTCCTCTTGTCATCCCCTGCCATGCGTTTGACCATCTTTTGAGCAAGGTTGTACCTCGTCTGTAGATGGTGCCTTTCCTCACGAGTTTGAGCAGTTTAGAGTAGACCTTTCAGCTTTCTTCGTTCTTCTATTTGAGTCCAGGTTGACTCGCGTAACCACTCTTCCCTATTGTAGTTCCGGAAGCCCGTTGCTTCCTCTGCAGAGGACTTTAGTTTGCGCAGTAGAGAAGGCCATGTCAGCCTTTCGGCACAAGAATATAACATATAGTATTATTAATAAAATATTATAAGTTTTGGCCGAAAATAGTGGGTTCTCTTCCGACCATAGCGCTCAGACTTGACTATAACGTTTTGTCCTTCTTCATTTTCGAAGAAATACGGACCAATAATATCTTCCGACCAAAAATGTACATAAGAAGGTCATTTTTTACGGATACAGTAAATTTTTACTTTATATATATGGTAATTTGGCTTATTTACATATTAACCAAACGAGAAATGATCCTCATTTCTGAAGATAATTCGGCTCTTAAAGTGGAAAAGTTGGTTTCAGCTTAATTACCACTTTTTATAAGTTTTTATTTGATAACTATTAATTAATCAATGGCAAACTAAAATATAAATGGTTTTAATCTATAATAATGTATTAATTGAACAGTTCTTTAATTATGTGGCTTTACTTTCCCTAATACAAAATGGATAACACCCTAAATTTCTTCCTTTTGATTTATAAATGTGCAAGAATTTTTTTGCTTTCGTTTAATTAATTTAACAATTCAATTTTTTTAATAATTTATTTTGTATTTATTTTATTAAAACCATCCCAATTTTTTATTAATTTTCTTAAAAATTTTGAATAAATTTAGAAAAATTTCCTTGGATAGAAATTTTTTTGTTTGTTTAAGACATTTTTCTTTTTTGAGATTAGAGAAAATTTTGGGAATCTTGAATTATTGCACATTTTATCAAATTTAACAAATTTTAGAAGATTAACTTGAAATATTCTTTTTCTGATGAAGTCAAAAAAAAAATGCGCGTGGGAAAAATTCTCCACTTTAACTTGAATTGAATTTATATATTTTTTTGTTGTTGCTAGAAAATAGAAAATTTCCAAATGAATCAATCAACGAAGAAAACTGTCAATTTTTTGGTGAGTTTCTTGACCATATAATCGGTCATCGATCCAAAATTCAAACACCATTCATCCCTTTCAATTTAGTCCTCTCATCATAGCCACTTTTTGTATACATTAGAATTGAATAAAATTAGAGAAAAAAAACACTAAAAATATTTCATTTTAGTAATTTTATTATAAATTCGAATGTGCGAAAGAAAATCGATTCTTTCAATTTTTTTTCTATCTTAAATTAATGGCAACAAAAAAAATGGCAATAATTTATTAGAAAATATTAATGCATTTTGTAGCAGTTAAATAGAGGTGAACAAAAGGTGTCTAGAGACTATATTGTATAATAGAAGGTGTAAATACAAACAAGTACATGCCCAATTTGAGTCATGATTTAAGAGAATCGTGATGGCGTTAATTTTTCAAAATAACACACTCATTCTATAGAGGAATTGTTGAAATATTCACATTAACATAAATGCTTCTTTTCTGCAATTTGATTTCTTTGAATTGAATTGAATTCGGTTGAAAGAAATTTTACTGAAATGTTTTTAATTTAGTCACGATTCCTTAAAGTTAAATGTACAATACAAGAAGAAAAAATTTATAATATAATAATAGGAAAATGGTGGAAATAAGGTACAAAATTTCCCTTATTCAAATTGAAGCATTTATAGTTTATTTCATAGTAAAACGGTTTTGAGTAAATTATTTTCAATATAAACTTTCCAAAGGTTTCGGAAATATTTTTGAACTTGTTAATGTAAAGAAATATAGAAATTCTTAGAAGATTTTTTCTTTTATAAAAATATATATAAACATATACAAAAATTCTTTGGAAAAAAAATTATTTGGAAGTGATTATTTTTTACAATTTACTTTTGGAAATTTTTTGTATAATTTTAAAACAAAAAAAATTTTTAATCCATGTAACAAATATATCTATTTCTATAAGCTTCTCCAAGAAAATTAATAAAATTTATAATTTTTTGCTAAGTAAATAAAAACACAAGAGACCAAAATATTTCTAATAAAATAATGTAACATTTTATCCATATTTTAGTTTAAAAAATACAATCCTTGTTTTTAAACAAATTGTATTTATATATATTATTTAAAAATCTATTTATATAGCATAAAAATATTTGCCATTTTAGGTTGAAGTATAAAAAAATATATTTTTTTTTGAAAAACTTTCTATAAAATTGAAAATTTTCTTCATCGTTGAGGCTCATTTCTCGTTCAGTGGATACGTCAATAAAAAAAACTTGCCATATGTAGGGCTCTTATAATATCTAAAACTACGAGGGTCGTTCAATAAGTTCTTAGAAAATCCGAGAAATTGCGCTCGTAGTGTCGGTAAAGATTTTTGTAAGTAGCATTATCGACAGGAAAGCTGTCAAAATTTTAGCTCGATCCATAGCGTAGGTCAATTTCTATCGTCGATTAAAGTTAACGACATTTATTTGTGCATACAATGGAAAAAAGCGAGTTTAGAGCTGTCATCAAACATCTCCATTTGAAAGGCTTAAGCCCGAAAGAAATCAAAGCCGAGTTGGATGCAGTTCATGGCATATCTGCACCTGTGTTTGCGATGGTTTACAATTGGGTGAATGAATTTAAACGTGGCCGTTCATCCACAAAAGATGAACATCGTTCAGGACGCCCAGTTGAGGTGTCTACTCCTGAAATCATCGACAAAATCCACGAAATTGATTTTGAACGATCGGCGAATTAAAGTGCGCGAATTAGTTGAGGCCACGGGCATATCACAAGGTACAGTCGCTTCAATTTTGCATGAAAAATTGTCTGTGAAAAAAATTTCGGCAAGATGGGTGCCGTGTTTGCTCTCAGAGGAGAATAAGCGCAATCGTGTAGTGGACTCTGAGGCTATGTTGGCACTCTTTCATCGCAATCCTGCCCAATTCCTTCATCGATATGTCACTGTGGACGAAACCTGGATACACTACTACACTCCAGAAATGAAGAGACAGTCATCACAGTGGATTTTCAAGGGTGAACGGGCTCCGAAGAAGGCAAAAACTGTGCCATCGGCCGGCAAGGTGATGGCCACGGTCTTTTGGGATTCGCAGGGCATCATTTTTATCGACTACTTGGAAAAAGGAAAAACAATAACAGGAGCGTATTACGCGTCGTTATTGCAACGGTTGAGCGTGGAAATCAAAGAGAAACGCCCCCATCTGAAGAAGAAAAAAATCCTCTTGCATCAGGACAATGCGCGTGTGCACACCTGCGCTGTTTCCATGGCCAAAATTGTGGAATTGAGAATGGAATTGTTGCAGCATCCCGCTTATTCACCAGATTTGGCCCCGAGTGACTATTTTCTTTTCCCCAATCTGAAGAAATGGCTTGGCGGACGACGGTTCACTTCCAACGAGGACGCCATTGCTCAAACCGATGAGTATTTTGCAGAACTTTCGAAATCCTATTTTTTGGACGGGATAAAAATTTTGGAAAAATGGTTGGAAAAGTGTATAGAGCTAAAAGGAGATTATGTTAAAAAATAAAAATTTTTTTTTTTAAAAAAACAGTTTTTTCCATCTTTTTCTAAGGACTTATTGAACGACCCTCGCAACAATGAAAAATCCATTACATCCCCTAGAAATGATTGCATTGGACCGTATTTCTTTGAAAATATAGAAGGTAAGACCGTTACCGTCAATTCTAATTGCTATGGTCACATGAAAATGACTTTTTTTTAGCCTGAACTTAAACATTCTATTTCGGACTATATCCCCAAAATTACGTGTCCTTTAAAATTACGTTTTTTTATTCTATCAATAAATTCCCAAAATTACGTGGCCTGGGAATCGATAAAAAAATCAGTAATTTTGGGAATTTATTGATGTCAATTGAGCTCCAAGATCGAGCGATTTGACGCAGTTCGATTTTTTCTTCTAAAATTACGTAGAAAATTCGATTTATATAGATAATTATCAAACTTAAGAATATTTAAGATATATTCTATATCCGTTAAGTAATTAACAAATTATAGTACGAAATATATGAAAAACTACCCTAAAATGATCTCAAAAGGATCGAGCCCTGAAAGAAGGCGCATGGTAATTATTTGAATTATTTTATATTTACTGTAAATAATCAAATAAAATAAATTTTTTATCAAAATTTCAGCTTTAGATTAGTTTTATTTAATTTTAGTTTTTAAAGCACAAGTTGGATAACTCATTTTGTATATGTATTCTTATAAAGGAGGTTCATTCTATTGTATCATGTCTGCAAAAACAATCTGCAAGCATTAAAAACTGCTTTTTTTAGATTCAAATAAGATAATTTAAGAAAGTTTATAATTAATTATTGATAAATTTCCGATATTCCTACATAGACAGCTTCCGATAATATTGAAAATTCTTTGACAACACCAAGATTGGCTTACGATAGGAAGAATAAAGCTAAATGAAGAAAAAGTATAATCGTGACTTTTACTCTTCGCTGTAAGCTGTCTATGCCATTATTCTTGAATGGCTGTGTAATGCTGGAGCACTAATTAGAACTTTACATTGACGATATAATTAATTATTAATATTATTAGACAGAAGATTTAAATTAATTAAAAATAGTACACTTCTTATACGTAAACCTATATGGACTTACAGACTGAAATTTTGAGGTTCAACCAATCCTTCCAACTACCATCGATTCAAATTCTTATAGGCATTTTCTCTTCTACCATTTTTTTTATTATTTCTTATCAGTTGTAAAATTTAAATAAATTTAAAAAAATAATTTCCTATTTTCGTAAATTTTTTAATGTGTTTTATAAAAAATTTTTTTTTTAAATTTGTTTTAAAAAGAAATTATATCTATTAGATTTTTATTAAACAAAATTTTAATATTGTGAATATTTATTATTAACATTTTTAATTTAAAAATTACTATTAAGTAAAAAGACATAAATTTTTAATAATAAAAAAAGTTTGTTTTTAGTAAAAATTTAAGCGTACAAGAATATTTAAAATACAAAACTTTTTTTTTATTGGAAAGTAATTTTTTTTTATTAGAAATGGTAATTTTAAAACGAAGATATTTGATTTTAGAAAAAGTTCTTTACATATTAAAATTGGAAAAGATATTGATTTTTTCAAAAAAGTGGGTCAAATTAACTGTTATAAATATCTAGAAACATTGCTCTTGATTCTGGCCATTTTTCAAATTTTTTTTTAAGGTCTACTAAAAGTGATTTCCCAACTCTAATATGTAAAAAAAATTAATTCAACTCGTTTATATAAAAAAAATTGATACAAAATTAATTCCCACTTTTAATAAAGAAAAAATACTCAATAAGCTTACGAATAGTAATTTTTATATTTGCATTCAATTCAATATCATCGTCACTGAAGCCGATGCCATAATTTATTTTATAAAACATCCGAAATACTATTGATTATGTTACCTACTAACACCTATAGAAAATTGATATACGTGTATTATTTATATTCACGAGTAATGTTGCTCCAATATTTAATATAAAATAAATAAAATTTATAAACAAGAATACCTCCCTACATTATGCTCGTAAATATTTATGAAAAGAAAGAAAACTTGACATATATTTGCATATGGTATGATAAATTATCGAAATGAATCTGAAAGAAATCAAAATCGGATTTGCACTATAAAGAAGAAGCCACCATCTGGCGACAGCTTTGAACAACGACGACAGACATTAAAATGATGGTGACAATGGCGGTCTCAAAAAGGCCAAAAAAGCTTTTACACAACAACAACAAAAAAACCGATAGGAGAGATCAGAACAATGAAAACAAAAAGAATACATTAAAAAAAATGGAAGGAAAATAAATAAAAGAAATATAATAAAAAGCAAAAAAAAATATTATAAGAATTATTTCAAAAGAATTGTGTGATCGTGTGTGGGTTTCTGATTGGCTTTTCACCATAATTTTTCTTTCTTTTGAGTAAACTGGAATGTCTCTGTGACTTATCTTCTACGAGTGTCAGTGTTTTTCGTTTTTTATTCGCTATTGGGTGGCATCGTTTATTCTTCTGGAAGCTTTTTATTTGTTGTTTTTAGCTTTTTCAAAGAAAAACTTTTTTCCCTATACTAAGATTGCATCCCCTCGAACAGATACCCTTCTCCTTTCTCGATTACTTCCGTTCGAGAATAGAAAGAGTTTTTATTTTTTTGCAAAAAAGCTTCTTTTTTTCTTATATTGTTACGTTAATAAACAACTAAACTGCCCACACTTATTGTTGAATTGTTAAAAGATGATAAGTTTTTTTTTCGGTTTTCTAACGTAAGAAATTCTGTGAAATATTAAAAATGTAAAAATGAAAACAACTCATAAAAGGTATTATAGTAATTATAAATGGAAATGTTTACCTATTGACTATACAATAGATTATTAAGTAATCTGCATACAAATTATTATTAAAAAAAATTCAAAAAATAATACATTATTTCTACTTACAAGAAGAATTTTTTCTTGAAAAGCTTTTAGTTCTTATTAAAGTTTATAAGAATTTTTTTTTGAATAGTAATTTTCGTAGTCAAATTAAATTTACAAAATGAATTTTTTTTCTTGAAAAGCTTTTAGTTCTTATTAAAGTTTATGAGAATTTTTTTTGAATAGTAATTTTCGTAGTCAAATTAAATTTAATAATTTGACATTTTTTTGAAAGGGATTAAAAAATGTGTAGATTTGTTTTTGAAGGAAGGGGGGAGGGGTAATTTTTTTTTATAATATCCTTAAACTCATCAAAAGAGCATATATATCGTATATATATATATTTTTAAAAATCAGGCCAGAGGCTCAAATTTTTTTTAATGGTCAGAAATGTATAAGAAAATAATTGTTTTTGTTAATTTTTTTTTTTTAAATAAAAACTAATATTACCAAAAAATTTTTTAGAAAAACGTCGTTTTTTTAAAATTTTATTTATATTTTATTTTTATTTAAAAGAAATATCCTTTATTTAATAGAATAAGCAAGAAAGATTTAACTTTTGTTTTTAGTTAAATTTTTTGTATTTAAAAAGAATTTTTAAAAATAACTTTTTTTTATTGGTAGTTTTGAGTGACAATTTATATAGAAAATTCAAAAAAATCCAAAATGAATATTTTATTTGGAGTATGAATTTTTTCGTAGCACGATTTTCTTTATGGGAAAAATATTTGTTTATGTTTTTTTTAGAGAAAAACAACTTAACTCAACCGGGTTTTCCGTCCAATAGCCCAAAAATAAAATAGCTACTATTAATATTGTCCTTTGGTAAGTGATATTTTTTAATTTTATATTTGCTCTGTAGAATGGAGCACTTTACAACACTTAAACTTTGTGTCAAAGTACTCGCACCTTCCAAAATAATTGAAAATACTGACTAATCCATTTTTAAGTTTGGAAAATACTACTCTTTCATTTAACATTTATTTTATAATATATTTTATTTAAGATTATATTTATTTATAACAAAAAATTGCCATTTTATTCTATGAATAATTTAGTTATCAAATAATCAAAAAGTACACCGATTAAGTTCTGGTATAACATGCATTAGATGCTAATATTTTAAAACAAAACTTTCTTTTATAGCTCAGTTTATTATACTTTTATACTTAATGACAAAACTTTAAAAAATATAATAAATTAAAGTTTTTATTACAATCTATAATATTTAAAATGTATTTAATTTAATTTTACTTTCCAAAATGAAAATTGGATAATTCTTATTGGAGTTTAAAAGAAGTGCAAAATCCTTCAGAAAAAAAGTACCAAAAAAAAAATACATTTAAAAAATACCCGAACGCAAATATCTTTTTTATGTTATTTGTAACCGCCTACTACTGATTATATCGATCATTATCAGACATTTCCCTTGAGCTTTTGAAGTAAAAAGTCAGAAGTGATTCTCAAATATAATAATTAATACCTGCCGCCGCCTATCGTATACACCGATTTTATCACCTGAGGGATTAGTTTTATCATAAATATACATGTATCTACCTACATGCATACAAATATGTATGCATGTGTTCGGTTAAGATAATGAATATGCTCGTAATACTCCCTAATCAATAGTAGAATTCATAATAAAACCCGTGAAAATATTACAATAATAATAATCGTTTATGTGTTGTACATCCGCCATTTAGTGTCGTAAAAATAACGGAATTATTTAAGATATCATTTTCTAAGGTACCGCCGCTCTTCTTATCAGTAACAATTTTATTGATATTTTGTCGATGAGCTCGGTCATGTCGGCAAATATTAAAAGGTAGGCAAAAATAGACAGACGATTTTTGTATTTTCTTTCTTAAAGAGAATAAATAAGATAAATTTTCGATTTATTTATTTGGATTGTACACAATATATGGTAAATAAATATAATAAAAATTAGGTAAATACTATTCTGGCACAAAAAAAAATAAACTTCGTTGAATTGTGAAAAGGACAACAAATTAGGGACTTTACATATTCGGGTTTTTGATGGACAGATTTAAAATTTTGTTTTAATTTTTTTTCCTTTTAAATAAGAGTAATTATAGAAACTGTATTTGAATTTTAGAAAGGACAAAAAATTAGGAAATTAACATTCTAATTGATGGGCAGATTTAAAAATTGGGAGGATATTTGTGCTAATGTATTTTCTTCATACAAAAAAAAAAAATATCCAATTTAAGATTAAGAAAGTAAAAGTCTTTAAGATATATTTATAATTTCAATTTTGATAAAAATTTATTTTTATTATATTTCATAAACTTTGCCATTATATAAGTTGTAGTAAAAAGAAATCCATTATTTTTGCATTAAATTGAAGGTTTTATTTAGCATAGATAGAATGATACGATTTAGGTTAAATATGCACCGTTTTGTTCGATAACTTGTTACCATTTTGGTGGTAATTTCATAATGCCTCTCTCATAGAAACCCTCGTCCCTATTGGCAAAAAACTGAGACAATCGATTTTCACAATCTTCTCTTAAGGCGAATTTTTCACCTGCAAAATCATTCGTCAAAGACAGGAAGAGGTGGTAATCACTTGGTGCCAGGTCCGGACTATAAGGTGGATGCATAAGAACATTCCAACCAAGGTCCCGGAACTTCTGGCGAGTCAATATCGATGTATGCGGCCTGGCGTTGTCCTGATGGAACACAATTCCTCCAATATTGTTGCGATTCAGCAGCGATTCGCAGATGGAAATTCGGTCCATGAGGTTTTTTGCGATAACTCGTGTGGCACCCATACATCGAGCTTCTTTTTGTATCCAGCCTTATTTAAGTGGTTCGAAACGGTTTTTTGTGCAATGTTTAGCTCCTGGGCAATCGAAACAGTGCTTACGTAACGGTCGGACTCGAAGATTTCCATTATTTTATCGACATTTTCGTCAGTTGGCCTTCCAGAGCGTGGTGCATCTTTGACATCAAAACTACCGGAACGGAATCGACGAAACCAAAATTGCGCGTGATTGGCTGTTACAGTATCAGGACCATAAACACTATTCACATTTTCAGCTGCCTGGCTTGCTTTTTCGCCTTGAGAAAAACTGTAAAATATGGCGTATTTTCTCTTTGTTGGTGTCCATCTTTGACGCGTGCTAAAAAAATACTGAGTCAAGTAATCACAAAACTGTAGTACAAAATCTTATCTTTCTAACGCCATCTAGTGCAACCCGATCGCACTTTTAAAACGGAAGATACAGACTCCTAAGGCCATCTATTGGCAAAATAATGGATTACTTTTTACTACAACTTATATGTGTATAATAAATACAAAATTCCTACATAAATCCTTTTTCGGTAATTTTTTATAAATTCTCCATTAACATAGAACGTGAAAATGAGACTCTACAGATATTTTTTTTAATGTAAATTGTCCATTTTTCAAAAATATATCAAGTAATTAATTTTTTAAGTAAAAAAATATAAATAGGTTTTTTTTGTATAATAAAAAATTTTAAAATTATTTTTTATTATATTACCTAAACTTTGCCATTATATAATAAATATAAAATTATATAATAATTGCCATATGACTTCTTGCCGGACTCGATCATTTTTCGGTAAAATTAGGGCTGTAATTTGGCCATTACTAAAGGAGAATCTCAACTTTGATAAAAATTTATTAGTCCAACATTTAAGACTATTTTAATTTTAATATCATGGTAAAAAGTTGCAGATTCTCCTTTAATTGGAATTATAATGATTTATTATAAATACGTACATTTTTATTTCATTAAAAACTGTGTTTTTTTTAGGTTCAAATAAAGTAATTTAAGAAAGTATATAATTAATTATTGATCAATTTCCGATATTCCTACATAGACAGCTTCCGATAATATTGAAAATTCTTTGACAACACTAAGATTGGCTTACGATAGGAAGAATAAAGCTAAATGAGGAAAAAGTATAATCGTGACTTTTACTCTTCGCTGTAAGCTGTCTATGCCATTATTCTTGAATGGCTGTGTAATGCTGGAGCACTAATTAGAACTTTACATTGACGATACAATTAACTCTTAATATTATTAGACGGACGATTTAAATTAATCAAAAATAGTACACTTCTTATACGTAAACCTATATGGACTTACAGACTGAAATTTTGAGATTCAACCAACCGTTCCAACTAACATCGATCCGAATTCTTATAGGCATTTTCTCTTCTATCATTTTTTTATTATTTCTTATCAGTTGTAAAATTTAAATAAATTTAAAAAAATAATTTCCTATTTTCGTAAATTTTTTAATGTGTTTTATAAAAATTTTTTTTTAAAAATTTGTTTTAAAAAGAAATTATATCTATTAGATTTTTATTAAACAAAATTTTAATATTGTGAATATTTATTTTCAACAGCTCTAAGGATAAGATTATTGTTATCTAATAGATATACTAGATTTAATAATTTGGCCATTACTATTTAGATGTTAGTTTTAAAAAGCTCTTAAATTTTTTTAATTTTTTATTTTATTTTAAATGTTATCTACAACTACTTATGCTAGTAACAAGCAGATTTTTTACGGGAATATAAAATACACGGACATGAGGACATGTGGAAGAAAACACCCATCGATGTTACCTCTCGAACAGGGTAATTTTATTTTATAATTTTAGAGAATCTCTCGGCCATCGCCGTTTTGAACGTCGATGGGTGTATACTGGAAGGGTGGGAGTGAAAAGTTCCCTTCCTAAGGGATTAGGGTGGAAGGATAGATGCGAATGGATTTTTTTATATCGGGAGATGCATAGTTCACGAACAAATGGAACATTTAGGTCACGATGGATAACAGTGTTTCGCACATAAGAGGGGGCATTGACAATTTTACAAAGGATTCGGGATTGTAGGGATTGGATGGGAAGGGAGTTGGAATGCTTAGTCGAACCCCAAAGTTCTAGACCATATGTCCATATTGGTTTCAGAACCGTATTATATAGTAATAGTTTACTTGTTGTTGTAAGTTTTGATTTACTGTCTAGGAGACGTAATAATTGTTTGTATCGTCTTTTAGTTTTCGTATGAAGGTTCCAGGTTAACCGTTTGTCGAATATAAGTCCAAGGTAACGTACGCTATTTTTTTGTGGAATAATACTGCCGTTTAGGGTTATGTCGGGAATTTGTTCTCGGCAGAGTGTAAAAGTTACATGAGCAGATTTTTGCTCATTTACCTTCACTCTCCACCTTTTGAACCAAGTTTCTAAGGAGTGGATATGGTTCTGTAGGATACTTATGGCTGTGGAAGGATCTTTGTGATGTGTCAGGATGGCTGTATCGTTAGCATATGTTGCGGTTAGGATGTTGTTGTGGCAATGAATGTCATGGGTATAAATGTTGTATAGGATAGTATCTAGGATACTTCCTTGAGGGACACCGGCGGAAATTGGATAAATGTCAGAGTACTCCATATTTTCAGCTACCTGAAAATATCGGTCTGAGAGATAAGATTTAAGGATGTGGAAATAACCCGAGGGTAGGACTCGCTGCAACTTCCAAAGCAATCCAGTGTGCCATACACGGTCGAAAGCATGCGAAATGTCAAGAAACACTCCTGGGCAGTATTCCTTTCGCTCTAGCGAACACGCTATGTAGTCGACTACGCGATGACACTGCTGGATAGTGGAATGCTCAGGTCGAAATCCAAACTGATGCTGAGGAATGACACCCTCGGTTTCAAAAATGGGATAAAGGCGTTTTAGGATTAATTTTTCTAGGATTTTTGATAACATGGGAAGGAGGCTTACATGTCTATATGAGGTAGGAAGGTTTTTGGGCTTATTGGGTTTTGGGATCATCTTAATTATGGAAAACTTCCACAGGGAAGGAAAAAATGATGTACGGAGGGACGTTATCAAGCATCCACCGTATTCTCCAGATCTTGCTCCTTCCGATTTCCATTTATTCCAATCACTGCAAAATTTTTTAAATGATAAAAAATTTGATACAATAGAGCAGGTAAAAACATCCCTTTCTACATATTTCGCATCAAAATCCAAGGAATTTTACACTAATGGTATTAATAACATGATAGACATGGGAGGAGGTTATAAAAACGGATGGAAATTATATAATTGATTAAATAAATAATACAAATCTAAAAAAAAATTTAAAATTTTAAATTATTAAAAATATCTGTAAATAAAATGTATTTATTTTCCGAATTAAAAAATGAATAATCTTGTAATATTGCTTAAAACTTTTCAATAATTTCTTATCTGTAGTGTTTTTTTTGTCTTTTTAAAGATAAACTTATGAAAATATATTAATTTATATAATTTTTAAGTATTTTCTGAATTTTTTTTTCTTATTTTTACATTAAAAAAATTCGAATTTATCCTCTCATGCTATAGTTGTAATATTAGCTTAAATTTGAACATAGTCTCCATTATCGATATTTGTTGCTATTGTTATTAATATTGTTGCCAACATCATTGATTTATTACAAGCTCATACTTATATGTACATTTATTATGTATATTGAGGGTATTGAATATTTATAAACATTTGAATACTTGATTAGTGGCTTTATTTATAAAAGAAATATGTTTTTTTTTTTAACTTTTTGTGTTACTCGTAGTTACCGAAATGCTTAAAAAAATGTTAATAAATTTATTTTAATGTGAGCTTTTTCTATCTTTATTTTCTCTACCTATTGATATAATATTATTACCACTTTTGGATTCTTTTTATACTTTGCCGAAAAGTATATATTATTATTATAGTTTTTTTTTTGTCTTTTTCATTTCCAAATAAACTATAAATTAAAAAGTGAGGAAAAAAAATCAAAATTGGAAATATAAAAAATAAAAATAAACTAAATCCATTTATATAAATTGTTAGAAAAAAAAATATCATTATTGTATAATACAATATAAGAAAATGAAGAAGTTGAAAATAAAATCAAAGAAAATATATTTTCAAAAGACTATTTTTTACCTTATTTTTTTTATATTATTTATTATTATTATTATTATTTTTGTTTTGTTTTGTTTTTTGTTAAGGTATAAAATCAATTTGTTATATTATAAATTTCAATTTAGTTGAAATCTAATAAATGATGAAATGTTGTGTTGTTGTTAATTTCAATTTATGGACTGATCATTGTAGAATTTACAATAGGGGGGAAGGGGGGTTGGTGTGTGGTAAGTTATGGCGGAAAAATCAAATGAAAACAACCTTCAATAAGAAAGATGATAAAGGCAAAAAAAATTCACTAAATTAAATTAAGTAGTTAAAATTGGTCACACAAAATATACCATTAAATCTATAGTATACGTGGATGAATAGGTAATAGTTGAAATTGCCAATTAGCACGGATCTCAATAATATTATTATAGAGTTATATTAATAATTAACTATAGTAAAGTATCTTTTACTTATATAATAAATGGAAAAGACATTTTACTATGCATATTTTCTAGTATTCATATATGATTTTGCAAAAAAAATGTAAAAGAAACGTTGGTGTCAAAAGGGAAGACTCGAAAATAATTGAAATGAAATTTCCACCATAGATAGAAGATATAGATAGGTAGATAGAAAGCTTGGTGGTAAGTACGTAGGTAGATACGAATGGATATTTAAATATATATTCATAAATAGATGGATGATAGATAGTAGGTAAGATGATAGATTTCATCAGATAAATGTTCAAATGCTAATCTAATCGTAAAACATAGTTTAATGGTTTAAGGCATAAAATAAATAACTGCAAATGTGAATGAATTCAATGTGAAAAGATTGACAAATTGAATTTGAAAGAAAAAGGCACCGCAAAGAGACATTTCATAATAAATAAGCTGACCACTATTTTCATATATCCTCACCATCATCATTATCATCACTATTTCTTGTTTTTGTTGAAGTTTTCTTCCATTTCTTTCGAAACACTATTCATAGATGGAAAATTTAGAAAAATTCCAATTAGAAAAACAAGATGAGACATTCGAAATTTTTTCTGAATAGTAAAGAGGAAAATAAAAGAATCTTTAAAGGTTTTACAAAAGTTTGAAAAAACTACTCTAACGATTTTCAAATATTTTTCTATTATATTGTTCAGAATAAGAATCGAACGCAATGAAATTAATGAAAATCGAACGTGTCATAGAAACGATTAAGTTTAAGACCTCAAATCATAGATCATTCTTGAAGAAAATAAAGAATTTAAAGATTGTTTTTTTTTTTTTTATTCTGAACTATATTCAACATTTTAAGTCTAGATTTGTTATGGAAAAATGAAAGATCACATTTCATTTGTCGTCACTGTTGTTTACCGGTGATTTTTCTTAATCAAAATGGCGTAGAAAATTGTTTTTAAATCTTCTTTTCTTAAAGTTCTTTACTGTGATTATCATTAGTCAATTAGGAGTTTTTTCTATGAAAGATACGTGAACGATTTTGTCAAAGTTGGTGCTATTATTATTATTTACTTCAATATTTTGTTAAAAAAAGTGGTATTTTCAATTCATTTATTAGTGATGATTTGTCATATAATCGATGAATAAACATAAAGAAAACGTAGCCACAAAATTCCACTGATAAATAATGTTTATTGATGAAAAATAAAATTGATGGTAAAATTTTAAAATACATCTAAAGAGTAAGGGATTAGTTAACACTGTATATTTCTAGGTATTAGTGGGGCTCAGCATTTTTCTTAACGAGTACATATTTGTAAGAGAGTTATCGAATTTGCGCTTTGGAAAATAATATTAAATAAGATATATTTTTAATTTATATTTGAATAAAATTTTAATTTAATTTTGCCATTTGATATTAATTATAAAAATATTTTAGATATTATCATAACACTTTTTGCAGTACTCGATTCTTCTTAAGTGATTTGTAAATGATCTAAAGTTTTAGGATTATTTGCATAAATACAATCTGTTATGTAGTTTTATAAGAAAAAGTCCAATATTTTTAATTCACAAGGTTTCGGAGACTTACTAACATCACCAAATCTTGAAATTACGCATCCCGGGAACTTTTCGCCAAATAAAGTACAAATTTGTTGTGTTAAAATTACATAATATCTAGATTGATATCGAAAAAATCTGACACTAAGAATTGACAGTTTTTTTTGAAAAAATATGGCCCAATAAAAGCTTTAGGCCAAAATGCGCATGGGTAAGTCATGTTTTTTCGAATACAGTGGTGTTTTCACAGCCTCATATATGGCAAATTTAATTATTGAGTCTCGTCACTGGGGAGAATTTAGTTTAAAAAAATCAACAAATTGGCGTATCTTCTGCACTATTTTAACATATTTTTTTATTTAAAAATTCATTAAATAAAATGGTAAATTATTTTTAATAGACATTTTATCATAAATAACAAATGCTTAATAAAACTTTTAAATAAAAACTATGAACTTTCTAAACTAAGAAATATATAACTCATTATTAGATAAAATCATCTTTTTTGCAATTAAAAGCGGATTTTTTTTTTCATTTAAAAAATATACACAAAAAAATATAATAAAATAATTCTCAACTTGAATTTTTTAATGAATTCTGGAAGGTTTTTTTTCAGTATCTAAGATCATTGCTAGTTACCCAAAATGAGATTCTACAGATATTTGTTTAATGTAGATTATCAATTTTTAAAAAATATATATCATGTAGTTATTTTTTTTAAAACAAAAAATCGGCTTTTTGTACAATAAAAAATTTTAAAAATTAAAATTTTCTGTGTAAAAAAAAATATTTTTAGTTTTTAAAGTTGTTGAAAACCTATTTTGGCATAAAAAATTTGTATATTTCTTTTTCTAATAAATTAAAAAGTTGATTATATATAAAATTGAACAAAAATTTTAACTTATTCATAGATTCGCAGTTAGATAGATACATAATTACAAAATAAAATTAATGAATCAATTTAAAAACGATATAAAAATTTCAAAAAGTAAAATGCAAAAATTTTAAAAACTCAAATATATTAAAAATCATTTAATTTGTAGTATAAAAATATAATAAAAAAATTCGATTAGAATGCATTGTACAATATTCATGTGTAATGAAGGAAAAAAAGCAGGCTGCAGTAAAGTACTAACCGCCACATTAGCCGCAGTCAAAGTCACGTTAAACTGAGCGCTTAACCACAAATCTTGTACGTAATTCCGGTAGCCACTTGGACGCCTATGATCATCTGGAGACTGGGCAAGTAAACAAGCAGAAACGTAAGCGGTATAGGTATTGGGAGTCAGGTATATGAGCGTGATAGATAGTCAAGCCAGCCAGGTAAGCACCTAGTAAGACATTCAGGTAAATACAGATACACGTCAATAATTGTGGCTGCATTTTATTTGCTTTTCAAAAGTAGCCTTATTTGTAGAGCTACGAGTATGAAAGGCTCTGTCAGACCTCACTTGGTTTAGGTTGGTGTGACGTTCGTTTGCTTGCTGGGCAGTCAGCGAAAGAAGAGCACATTTACACTCATATCTTCATAAATGGTGATTACATTCTGTGAACATGAATATATAAATTTTTGTGTGCATTTTTTTATTTTGTTTTATTATTATTAAAGGTGATGCAAGAAACAGAAAATCAAAGGCGAAATCAAATAAGAGAATGAGAGAGTATTGATCATATTGTTCATAAAAATACAATAAACGATCACGAACAATAAAAGTCAAATGATAAAGAGCACAAGGTGGAAAGGTGGAGTGAAGTCAAGCTGGAGAACGGGTGTAGGGTGGTTCTGGGTCCATGGAATTTTTTTTTTTGAATCCCATCATAATAATAATAATTTTATATGAAGAGAATAAACGAAATTCTTTCGTTTTATTTACCTGAACGCACAATCAACATTATCGTCATCTTCATCATCAGCACGCTGGTCACCACCGGCTTCAATCTATCGTCAGCGAATAAAAAATTTGTATGATGGTAGTTCGTTTTGGCTGCTAAATTTCATTTCTTTATTTACTATTTTTTTTAAGAACGGCATGTATCAGCACCGCATAAAATAAAAAATAATGAAAAGAAGGTGAACTACTGCCTGCGCCATACTACGAAAACCTTCGACGATGGATGTCGATACAATGGAGACGACCATGACGACAGCGACCATAATCCAATAATAACAATACAACAGCAATAATATTAACAATACTAAACCGAAATATCATTATTAATGACAAAAAATATCCCCCCATATAACCATCCACATCGCTGATTAACCACAACCGTAGACCCCAATGTTAGAGATAAGATCACCGACAAAACTCCAATGGCTTAAAAGAATATAGATCGCATGGGGAGGAGTTAAAAATCTTAATCGTCGTATTGCAGGTAGATTTATGGGCGGAGTTATTTTGTTTCAGTCAAATTGTAGTCGATTTTATTTGATTAAAATGCGATTTTTGGTATTTTGTTAAATGTAAAATGTGATATTAGCAGAAATTTGCATACATATCCCCAACCATGTTTACAGATTTTCATTCAAAAAGAGTATGACGGAGAGAGAGAGAGAGAAAGAGAAAAAAGAAGAAATAAGGAAAAAGTATGAATTGGAAAAAAAGAAACAGGCAAGAAGAGGGTCCTAATTTATCTTTCCAATCGATATCGTGCCGCAAAGGGTCTTTTTTATAACTTCTGCACACCATAAGAAATGTGTCAAATGTCCGATTAAATTAAGTAATTAATTAATTTCAATCAAAATCAATTTCGCTCACCAAAAAGGAATTGGCGATAAATTCTGTGTACAGAAAGAAATTTGCGGAGAAGTGTGCCAAGGGAATCGATTCGAATTTATTGCGTTTTGTCAAGCGGTAGTTAGTGCAGATATTATTTTAGTTTCATTTTGGTTTATTTTTTTTTTTTAGATTTTCAAATTTTTCAATAGTATTTTTTAGAATGAAAATTCTAAAAGCTTACAATTTAAAAGTTAATATTTTCCTCTTTTAGAATTTTAAGCTTTGCGCAATAAATTTTCCATTATTTTTATGAATTTAGAAACTATTAATTAAAATATAATAAATAGACAAAAAAAAAAATACTCAAAACTTAATTCTAGCTTATAAAGTAGCCTAAAAGCCATGACTGGTGGCCATGAGCTTAACTTGTCATATCTTAATTTTGGTGCGATATAATAATGGCCTTATTAAACAAAAAAAAATAATGATCAAATTAGAAAAAAATAATGACTTTATTATTAAGAAAAATAATGTTTTTCTCTTTTTGTAAAAATAATAAAATTTTTTTTTTGGCCAAATGGCATTGATAAAAATGCAAATTGAAAATAATTTATGTTCAACAATGTCCAAAATAGGTAAAATGGGCTAAGGTAGCAAATGTGTTCAACTTAATTGAGTTGGAGCAATTTCCAAAATTCGGCTTGTGGCTTTAGAGTGGTGGGGCTGTTGTAAATAGATCCACAATATTGGTTTTGTGGTTTCGAATTATAATAATATTAGGCATAGTATTGGTTAAAAACGCCTCCGTAGCAGAGAAATTTTTCGTGAGTTTTGAAATTCTTTTCTCTCGATTGTACAGAATATAGAGTTTTATCTTCTTAGTCAGAAAAATGTTCTTAGATACTCTAATATTACCTTAGATAGGATAAAAGATAAAAAATTTTCTGCAGTAGCAAATATCAGTAAAAACAAATTTTTACTAAAACATTCAATTTAAAAAAAATAGTTTTGAAGTAAATCCTATCCTTTTTAACATCCACTTTTTTTTTTTAAACTGTTCATTAAAAAATATATATTAACACACGCACACACACACACACACAAAATAATATTTACTAAATGGTCTGGTGCCTTCCAATATGGTCTTAAATTAGTATTGGCCAAAGTATGATATCTTAGATAAAAAGCAAACGAAAAAATCATTTGGAAATTTAAGATGCGCGCATAGCTTTCATCGTCTTTTATGGGATTTTGTTCCCTACACACGATTAGGAGCCGCCACTGTGTGAAAGGAAGACAGTTGCGTTGCGCTGGTGGGGATTTTCTCTTCGTACGAATCATGTCTCCTCCCGAGACCGTACAGTGTTTTTAATATACTAAATACAAAGCTTTTTCGTGAGTGTGTATGCGGTGTGTGTGTGCGTCGATGAAATGGGTGTAGTATCCGATTTAGTTACGTCTGTATTAGTGTGGCGGACCAAACCCACGTTAGTGTGCAATTTTCTCTGCCTTGAAATATTTCTGACTACGGGTGGTTGATTTTCAACAGCTACTAGTACTGAATTTTTGAATATATTTCTTTAATATTTTTTCTTATATTATTTTCTTGTAGTTTTTTTTTTTTTTTTTTTTTGAAGAGACGATCCCCATTGATATTATCTGTTCCTTTCCTTCCAATTGTATTTAGATCAACAAGTTGTAGATTTTTTGTCCACTGTAATGGAGTATCTCTCATTTGGTCTGGTGTTTGTTGTTGGACGATTGGAATTTCTTATTGTTATCTCCGTAAGGGCCGAAATGCCACACAGCGTTGGTTACTTAGCTTTACCTTTCGGTTTACAAAGGCCTCTGCATACCTCTGTACATGAGTGTGCAGGTATGCCTGTTTATGTATTGATGCACTATTGCTTCATTCAGATTTTCACAAAATCGTTCCAAAGCAGAATGAAGTACAAAGTAATTTCTGCTGATACATACTGAGCAGTGTTGAAAGGTGTCCTAACAAACCCATAAAGCCATCTACGAGAGTGAGACGGAGAGCCTGCTAAGATTTCACCGGATTTTCTTTTATTTGTTCGGTTTTTAGTATTTTTTTTGTTGCGCTTGTCTATTTTGTTAGCCTCTGGTATTACCCCAAAACTACAACCACTACTATTGTGAATGTTAGTTAGTCATAGTAGGTATTTAGTTTCTATTGGACCGGTAAGTGGCCTTATATAGTCAATTCGATGAGGTATTTATAAGTAGTAGAAGCCGTAGTTATGAGATGGTATAGTAGTGGCGGTGGTAGTGGTATAGTGATTTGTGCCCATATAAATTCTCTTTTGGCTACCTCTTTCTAAGGTGTTGTTGTCGCTGTTGTCTAAATTCTCTTGTAACTGCTTCTGTTGTTACTCAGAGGCCGTTGCTTATGTCGCTGTTGTTACCGCGGTTACTTTTTCTGCTACCGGTCTTAACGTCAACTTCTTACGTTAAGTCTCGACATCCATTTTCCTATAATCGGTCTCTTTCTCTTATTTACATATGATTATTATAATTATTTGGGGCAATTTTTAACATTTTCCATCAAAAACTATTAGAAAATATTTTTGTAATAATTTTTTCTAAAAATTTACTTTCAATATATTAATTTTTTCGTCATATTTTTTGTATATTTTTTAAATTATTTTTAAAAAAAATAAAATAAAAATTCCAAAGTTGATTTTAAACTATCTAGTTTTTGTGATTTGTAAGCTGATAGGGAAATTTTTTACTATCTTTTTATGGCGTTTTATTTGATAACATTTTAAACTATAATAAATAATTTATAAAATATTTAAAAGAATTTTTTTTTTAAATATTCAATTGTGAATTATTAAAAATATATATTGTGTGTATGGCTTTGTGAATCCTTATAAAATGTAAATATTTGTTATGATATATAGGTACATGATATTTTTAATTTTTTTTTGCAATAATATAAATAATGATATTTAATACAGCAAGAATTTTTGTTTATATTTTTTTTAAATGCTAAAAAAAACAACAATTAAATAGGAAACTTTTAAAATTAAACAAAATTTTTAAGACAGGAAAAGTTTAAAATTTTTTTTTTTTAAGTAATGATAAAACTGTTATTTTCAGTACTGAATTATCGACTCGCCAAACTTTTCGCGCAATAAATCGATTATAGCATGGGCTATGTGGCACAGAGCGCCACACATTCGCTATATGAATATCTTCCGATTCAGGCCATAAAATAGTTAATTATCATCGATCTGTACAACTCACTATTGACAGTAACGGCAACACCTTCCTCATTTTGAATAAAATAAAAATCGCTGATGCCACCAAACCGATGATAAACCACACCAAAATATCACTTTCTCGGAATCTAAAAGTTCCTCATTAATAATTTGTGGATTTGCTTCATACCAGTGTTAGCAATTTTCTTTATTCACCAATCCAGAGAGATTAAAATGCGCCTAATGTGAGAATTTGATTTTCTTAGAATAAAAAAAAATACATTATTTCAAAACGTTGCGCAAGTGCGTGTGTATCTTTCCATTAATAAATAACAAATCTTTTTAAATACATCTTATAGTGACAAAAGATTTTTACATTTTAAAATGTTAGGAAATAATTTATAGTCTATTTTTTATGTTTTATTATAAGAATTTTTAATAATCAAATTTTTTCAGTAAGTCTTTTTATATAATAATAATTTAGTCAAGTGTGTATTTAAGAAAAACAAATAGAGACAGACTACTATAAAAACATATCTGTTTTTTGTTTTTTCTCAATTCACATTTAAACAATTTCCTTCCGTATGTATAATTATTTTTGAATTTAATTTTTTTTTTTTTTAAATTAACTTAAATTTTATTTTTGATTTTCTTAAAAATATTGCACGAATTTTTCTTAACAATGTTTATGAATTTTTCATTAAAATCGTAAATTTACGTTATCTAAAAGTTATTTTTAAAAGAAGAAAATATTTATTATAAACTTTTTAAAATTTATTTTATTTAAGATTTTTCTTTGGTTTATATTTAAAAAAATTTATTTAAAAAAATCGTATTTTTAGAATTTTTCATTTAAAAGTTCTTTAATAGATCCTGTATTAAAATTTTACCCAAAAGCGAAACAAATTTTTTTTTTTTCAGAAAATTTTTTCAACGGATCCAAAGAATTGATAGTTAAAAATTACAATTATTTTTTTAATTAAATTCATTGAACTGTTTTTTTTTTAATTTAAAATTTGGACTGCAAAAAAATTACAATTCAAAAAACAAGAAAATTAAGTCTTTTACTGTCATGTAAAGGTCTTGAAAAGAAAATTGGAGGCAGGATTTGATATTAATTTCAACATACCCAATAATCATTAAAAATTGTAAAAATATCTTTCATAAAAGTGGCAGAAGTGGCAAAGTTAGAAGCTGCTGAGACAGCAGCAGCCAACAAAAGTGGAAGTGGCAGAAATACTCGTAAAAGTAGCAACACGAAAATGAAGTAGCATCATCAGAAGTTCATATGCAAGAGCGATTGACCAATCAACCAATCAACTTGACCGATTCCATCCAACTTGCTCTCTTCCCCATTCATGTACTACCATTTCTTCCAGTTACTTCCACCAATTTTACTTAAAATCTGACTACCTTTAAGGCCGGAAATTTTTTCCATCTTTCTGGTATCGTTTTTTTATTATTATTATTTAATGGGCATATATTTTTGCAGTCATTATATATTCTTCTATTCATACTATTATTGCTGGTATTTTTTAAGAGATTTTTCTTAACGTCTCTCCTATATACGAAACCGATCGACTCTGCTACCAGTGTTAGTTATACTCGTACATAAACTACTACTCGTATTCATACTTAAAGGCGGATCCTAGACTTCTGATCGCAAGTATATGCTTACTCTTTTTCCTATATCATCCACCTTCTAAACGGAGGCACTTTAACGCTTATATACACAGATACACAAATACCTAAACACTAACATATAATATGAGTCCAATGCAAAAGCATATAATAAATATGAATATAATTTTCTATATGCTCAAAAGAAATATCTCCCATCAAAAAACCAAAAGAAAAAAGCCGAAGAATGCAGTCCATAAAAATTTACATATAAAAACGGGAGGCATGAAAGTTAACCTATACAGCTATGCACATTAGTAATATGTGTTTTTGAAAAAAATAATAAGAGTATATAAGTGAGGGTAGATCACGGTGCACCTATACATTATCGTACTAATCTTTATACTTGTACGTATGGCATTACAGATATTTGTACAAGAAATGATATTCAAGAATGGGACTGCGGTATACGGTATACCGGACAGAGTGTGTCCGAAGTATCCCGTGTAGTATGCACATTCTTAGATTCTTTGTGGGTACTTCTTTGAATCAATATTACTGATACCGCATAACTACAGGTAATTCCGTACAGGTATTCGTGCAGTCAGGCTTAACAAAAAAATTAAGGACTCATACAATATTAACTTCTCCATTTTTTCCAAAACAATTTTTTTTTTGTTTTTTTTTTTTTTATTATATCTTTTCCTGTGGAAAATAGGTGCTAGTATCTTTTCTGTGTTATCTTATAAATATTATTCAAATGAAAAATTTTCATTCAAAATTTTGAGGTATTGTAAAAAAAAATATAAGAAAAAAAAATCAAAATTTTAAAAGAAAGAATTGGAAAAAAAGAAGAGTTTAATTAGATAAAAAACAATCTTACAAGTACCTATGAATCTAGATAGTTTTATTTTGTAATTTTTACATCTTTTTTTTCTCGGGTATAATTTTTTAAAGACAAGTAGAACGTTATTCGTTTAGAATTGACTGCTATAATAACTTCTGTCTTGAGAACTGATGTATCGGCGGTTGCTTTTTCTTTTGTACACTACCTACAGTATATAGGTACATATACAATATAAAGCCGACATGGTGTTGAATTGGGAGTACATATGTTTTCACCATCAATTCTGAGGCCTTTGGGGGCCGCATTAATTCTTATAAAGTGTTCGAAACATTGCCCATGCACATACACATCTTTGTAAATACTTAAAAAATATGCATTTTAATATGTATTTTGGTTTATATGATGATACTCGGTTGTATATAGAAAATTGGTATATAACAAAAAATATACAATAAAAGAAATATGACAAAAAAAAACAAATTCATTAATTTTTTATAAAATCTCTGATTATATAGAAGAAATTTGAATGTGTTCGTATTCGTGTAGGAGGAGGGAGAGAGAGAGAGAGATTCATGAATTGGCTAAGCACATATACATGCATATGTAGGTACTTGTATTTTTCGACAGTGAAATTATTAACAAATTGTTGTATTCGTAAATAAGGCAACAAAAAAATCAGTGCTTATGGAAAAATACGCGATCGCCTTTGTAATTTCAAACTCACCACACTCTATTTATTCAGTTATTCACTTGCTTGGCTACTTATATACTTACGAACGTAGATATTTACTAACTTACATACAGTTTTAGTTACTAGCTTACCACATTTTACTTTGAGTTTTTTTTGTTTTTTTTTGGATCACTCCTCTGGTCTGCTCTGTGGTGATACGATCCCCGCGATTCGATACGAATCGGTTCATTTCAATTAAATGTTAACTATTGGCTCTTACTTGCTACCCATCTCTTGTATCTCTTTTATACTATTGTGTAGTAGTAAGCTCAACACAACAGTATTAGTAGATGATATGTTAAGTTATTCACCAAAGTCAGTTCATTTCATTCATTCATTCATTCATTGTCAACTAGTAGCTGAGAACGTACGCCTTCTGGAAATTTATCTAATTATTTCAATATAATTAAGCGATAATATCAAAAGATAAAAGAGATATAACCAAAAAAAAAAAAAAAAAATAACAACAAAAACAACAAGAAAATAAAACACAATTCAAAAGGTGAGAATAATTTAAACGAATTTTCTGTGCTACCTGTTTTTTCATTATTAACTTCTTATTATTATTATCCTTTTTCAATTTATTTCTGTATGATTTTTTTCCAATCTAATAATTTTTTCTTCTTATTTCTTATAGATAATTTGTTCTTTTTTTTCAACAAACAAACAAAAACAATATAAAAATACTAATTCTAGTATAAACATTTATTAGAACAAAAAAAAAAATGAACTCTTAAAAAAACTACTTGCGTATAAAACTGAAGAATTATTAACAATTTTTAAAAAAAAATAGACAAACTTATACTATCACAGAATATTAAAAAATCTGCAAAAAAAATATAATTTTACAAATAAAAACTGCATTTAATAAATAATAGAAATTTAAATAATTATAACATCTAAAATTGCTGGTATCATAAAAACTAAAACTAATATTGTCAAAAAAAAAAAAACATAATTAAAATAGCAGCAATAGAAATAATAATAATATTAGAAAAATTTTACGAAAAAAAAAAATATCTTCATAAATGCTTATGTAAATTATACAAATTAAATCTTTACATATACAGATACGTACATATAGATATGTGTATATAAAATATATATTTTAGAAGAAAAAAAAACAGTATTTTAAAAAAAAAACCTTTAAAAATTAAAACACCAAAAAAAACCACCTTAAAAATAACCAATACAAAAAAAAAAAAATTACGTCAAAAAGTTCAAATTAAAAAAAAAAAAACTATAATTAAATAAATCCCAAAAAAAAAGTGAAAATAAATAAGAAAAAATATTAAATACAAAAATACAATAAATAAAACGCGTTAAATAAATAAATGAAACATAAAAGGTAGAGTAAAAAAAAAATTTATTATATACACCTCGCGTAACGCCATCTACCACAGGCCAAGGTAGTTAAGTTAGCAACTGACGACGAGTCAGTCCAGTCAGTTCATCGTGGTGCACGGAAGCGTTCGGAAGTGTCTTTTTTAAATAAAAGCCAGCAAATTTTTACAAAATATCTAAATCAAATTTATTTATTATAGAGTTTTTTAAAAACAAAAATTTTTTTAATAAAAGTATTTAGTTTTGTTTTCATATTATTTAAATAAATGAAAATTATTTTGTTTTTAATAAATACTCTGCCGTTATTAATATATACTTAATCTACGTACGAGATTAATGTAAAATTATTTAAAAAGTTCGTATTATATTTATTATATAAATTTTGAAATTAATCAAATAACTTTTCTTTAATTATTTGAATTTTTTATTCGGATTTTGACAATATTTTCTTATATAAAAAATTAATAATTTTAAAAGTTTTCGTTTTTTTTTTGTTTCGGCTCAAAAACGAATTTTGTGTAATTTGTTTTTATATTGCTGAAAATAAAGAAATTATTTCTAAAAAGTAAATAACTTAATCGACATTTAAAAGTGTAAAATAAAAATATAAAAAAGCAACAACAACAACAAACTAAAATTAAATAAGTAACAATTTTGAAGAAAACAGCAAAAAACTGTTCAAAAAAATCTTTTGGTTTTTATTGTTTCGGATAAGTTTTATTTTTTTGATTAAAATTTAAACAAACTCTTATGAAACTTTTATGATAGGGAAAAACTATATTAAAAACTAAATCGTATAATTCTAAATTATATGTTATAGTGCGATATTTTTAAAAAGAAAAAAAGAAAAAACAGTGAAATAAAAACCAAACGAAATTAGAAAAATAGTTAACAAAATTTTTATAAGTTGAACTGATTGCATTTTCTTCTATTGGCGTTTAATAGGTAAGGTGATTTTTCTAATATTTTTTCTTTCTATTTTTTTGGTATCTTCTTTTTCTTTTAATTATCCTTTTTTTTTTTTTAAATAAAATGATATTCATGATATAAATAAATTTTTAACTATTACCATTTAGTATGGAAAATAAATTTTTTTTTATTTTTTTAGTAATAATTTCGAAAAATTTGTCTAATCATTTTTTCGGATATGCAATTTTTTTGTTGCAATTATAATAATAGTAAAAGTTTTATTTAAAAAACAAAACGTTTAGAAACGGTGGGAAAAAAACTTACTAACAACGGACTTAAGAAAATATAATTTGTAATTTTATGCGGGGTTTTCACTTTTCGTTCATTCATCTGAATGAATCGCAATATTCGATTTGGTGACCAAAAAACCATAGTAGATACCAGCCAACCAAAAAAAAAAAAACCACTCACAGTCGAATACAAATTTCGAAGAAGAAATCAAATTTTAATCATGCAAATGACTCATACCACGATTGATTCTTTTGGGGTCTTTGTTGTTCGAGAAATTCATTTCGGAATTTTCAATGATTAAGTCATCTTTTTCTGATATGAAATTATACAATTTGCGATATATTTAACAATATTATTCATTAAATGTACTGCATATGCCGCTGTTCAAATAAGTTCGATTAAATTCGTATTAAATTTCTTAATAATTAATGATTTCTCAAATCTTAATACTAGGGGAGTATTAGAAATTTCCTGTTCGTACACATATGATTAATAAATTGTGTTATCTCTTGTTAAATGTTATTCTTATCTTAAAAATATAAAAAAAAAACTCACAAAAAAAAAAGGAGACCAAAAAACAGTTTCATTTGAATTTTCAAAGAATTAATTGAAGAAAAGCACTATCCATATACTCGTAGAATTTAAATCCAATTTCTTATATATTATATAATCAGAATGGGACGTATTTTGATATAACCAAAGAATACTGTTGAAAGAATGAGAACGAGTCAGTCGGATTGCGTAATAACCAATGGTAGCACGATCGTTGTGATATTGGCTACTGTGCTACGCGATCGTGTACTCTTTCTCATATCCACATCCACTTCTGCATGTACGTGCATGTATACACAAGTATGCGCGTGCCATTCAAATTTCTCTCATTCATAGTTGTTGTTAGTTTTACTTTTTTTCTCTCCACAAATTTTGTTTTTTTAATTTGTTTTTTTTTTTTAAGAAAATCCGAAATTGGATTCGTTTTCATTAAAAAGAAAACAATTTCGTTTTCGTTTTTTATATGCTAATTTTTTGGGGCTATTCATTTTTTAGTTATATTTTTTTTTTATTCGAATTTTGTATTTTTGTATTTTTTGTTAAATTCTTATTGAGCATTTTTTTTTTTTTTTGGAAAATATTTCTTTTTTTATTAATTTTTTTTTTGTTGGAAAATATTCCCCTTTTAAGAAAATTGCTATTTTTTTTCTCTTTTTAAATAAAGAAAATATAAAAATGAAGAAAATGTGTAGTTGTGTGTGTTGGTGTTATTATTTTTGTTGTGTGTGTGTGTGTGTGTGTGTGTGATTATATGCTGTCGCTACTGGTGTTTTTTTAGGAATGCCACTTGGTAGCTACTGGTCTTAAGCGCCTCCCTTTTGAATAATATTTCGATGCGATGGTACTACTACTTTTGTACGAACCCATCCGTATATGTACTCATTTCTGTACATGGGATGATACGATTTCGAACTGCTTTTGCCTCTGCTCCATTCCATGTTGCGTTGGTTGATCAAACGTTTGAAATTCGTTTTCATTTTGTTTGTAATTATTGCAGCTACTGTTACGGTAGCTCCTTCATTATTCTTCTTCGCGTTCGTATTCTTAGATACATACATGGTCGAGTTTTATTGGTATTAGTGCAAAAGTATATAGTAATACATGGGAATTTGTGTACGCTGTAGCCTAGCCTCGGTTATATGGATTCGATGGCTCCAAATCGCCGATGAAAACCAGTAGCTAGCCACGTGCCCAGAGAGTAACTCCGGTAGCTGCAACGTTAAGCAAACATATCATCACATCGGGGCCGTGTGCAGATATTTGATTGGTTTTTATTCCATTTCGGTGTTTACGAGCAGCCAATTGCATTTTAGCGGTTGTATAATAAAATGACGGCGTAACACGCGGTGTAATCCAGTAGCAATGTAGTGAAATATGATCTTTTCCGATACGTTGAGGAGATTATTTGTTATTGTGTTCATTTGTTGGTTAATCAAATGGATATTTTTGTTGATTTTTCTACTCAATAAATTATGAAAGGTCTTAGAAATGGTTGGCTTTTTTTTTAGTATTAAACTTCTTAATTCTAATTGTTTTTTTTTTTAAAAATAGTTCTTTAAAAAATTTTTTTGTTTTTGTTTTTTTTTGAGTACATTTTGTAGCTGTAATTTTTATTTTAAGCTTTTTTTTATGAAAATATATATACGGAAGTTATTAGAACAATAAATTAATTAATTATGATAAGATATTCGAAAAGATTTCAACTTGCAGATATAATTTTGAACTGAAATTGTATTAATAAAAAATTTATTTTTTAAAATTTCTCTATTATAATAATAAAAACATTCTGATAAAATTAAATTCATAAAAAATTTTTGTTTGAGTCAAGTTTTAAATTTGGATAAATAGAATTTTGCTTGAAAAATAATTAACCTTAGAAATATTTTAAAGATTAAAAAGTATATTATTTTCCAAAAATGATATTTTTTTGTTGAAAAGATAAAATTCATGGCCTAAGTAATCTTAATTGCTCAAAAATCAATTAATAAAGTTTGTAGAGGTGTTTTGTTTTTCAATTTTATTAGAAACTATGCAAATTTGAACAAAAAAAAATTTCGTCTATTTTTAAAACTACGCATTTTATTCGGGAATAGAATAATTTTCTTGTATAACTAAAACTATTTTCTACGGTTGCGTCAACATCTTAGCTCACAACCAATGACTAAACTCTAATGCGAATGCTCCAAAGCTGATGGATGTTTCTCCCGTGTGTAGTATGCGCACATTAAAAGGTAGCCAAGTAAATAGGTGAACAAGAAAACAATCTATCTAGACAAACGGAAAACCGGTAGCTACATTCTATAATCTACACATACATGTTCTAAAAAGACGGTTTCAGAGTCATAGGTGCACGATGTGGTGTTTTCTTGTTCTGCCTGGGCATTGTCGGTGTTTTAACAGGGTAGATGTACACTCGTATACGTACATGACTTTAGGTAGTATGATCAAGAGCTACCGGTTTTACGTGAGATGCTATTGGCAAGCGGTCATTTCTGAGTCAGAAGACCTCGGATTTGATGATATCCCGAAGGTGATCATCATCACATTATATATGGCATGGTATAGTGTTGGAGATTACACAGAACCTGGATCTTATAGAGTTGGTCCAAAAAACTCAATGACTGACCACGTCGTAAGCTCGACGATTTAGCGACGGCATTTGCCCCAAAATCACTGTGGGTATTTTCAATTTTATAGCGGCGGCTATACTGACCACAAAACTTGATCTTATGTGTTTGATCGTTGGCTCATATACATGTATGCACATACGATCCACAATCCACACAATATTAATTCCTAAAGAAATTTGTTCCGTCGTTAAGGTGATCTACCGCATTAAATGGTTTTAAGCAAGCGGCGGTGAATTTCAATGATGTGAAGGCCGTCGCAAATGTTATTGGAATCAAACATTTTTGCGTAATTTTGCATTTTTTTTTTGGAATTAATATAAACAGGAAAAGCAATATTTTTATTAGATTTTCATCAATATTTTTCCAAATTTTTTTTTTGGTCACTTTTTATATTATAATTATGATGTTAGATGGATTTTTGTTCATTATTATAGTAATTTGTGTGCAAATATCGTATTAAGTGTGAAAAATTTAGGTCGAAAGTAATAATTATTCTTGGCGCCAGCAATAGTACATAATTTTTAATCTTAATCGTTTTTATTATGAATACTTTTGATTTGATGATTTTCTCTTAAAAAATAACTTTGTAAATATTTTAAATATAAAATCAATTAAATACTATAAATTATGGATGTATCTAACATGTGATATTTTTTCAAGTACTTGACATAAAAACAGACAACTTCCGTTTTCCTGTAATTTATTTTAAAGAAATTTTTAAGATTATATTTTTATTTTGTGGTTTTTAAAAAAAAAAATTACATTTCATAAGCATCTTTAATCAAATTAATATCTTTCAGGTATTATTGTTATTGTAAATATATGGAAAAAAATATCTTTTGTTACTATTGAATTGGTAGCTTAATAATGGATATCTTTTCAATCATTATTAGAGGTTAATTAATCTTTTTTTTTTTGGTTGCCTCAATAATTTCTGTTGATTGAGTAAGCTTTTATTAAATGTTTTTTTTTTTGTTTTGCTTTTTGGCTATATTATTTATAATTAATGTAAAATAATGGAAATATTTCAATTTAAAATGATTTTTACTGAGAAAACGAACAATAGAACAGATTAGATTTTTTGACTAACAAGTTAATTCGTAATGCTTAGTTTGTCTTAATATTTTTTTTTTGGCTGTCCAGATTCTAAACTATCGAACCAGATTAAGATAGAAAAATTTGCTAATCTGGTTTTGTAAAGATTTTCCATCAATAGGTGGTATGAGCACCATCGATTCGATAGTTGGTAAGAAATTTCGTATCTTAATTGATATTATAATTAATCATGATTATGGCTGCTTTAATAGATTAGAAAAATTCAAGAAAAAAAATATAAATTGCCCGATGAGGTATTAAAAGTTATCTTTTAAATGAAAGACTAGAAGCGTAAGATTTAGTAAAGGTAAAGACTTCTTAATTTATTTGTTAGGTTTTCTTTTTCTTTTTTAATAGAAAAGTGTTTTTTTTTATTTTAAAAATTTTCTAGATGTCATTTTTTGCTCTGCATATAATAAAAAAAAAAGATGATTTCTTTTTTTTTTCAAACAATTTTTTAATTAACAAAATAACATATTTATTATGATTTTTTATAATAAATTTATAATGCCGCCTTTTTCCCTTATTCAATTAAATATTTATGAATGAATTTATTATACCAGTTATAGATGATAAAATAAAATCGTATAAAAGTTTTAACTTTTTACATACAAGTAAGCAGTTATAAAATAGTTTTTTATAATCATTTCGAAAATTTAAACAAAATGTATGAAATATTTATGAATATGGGTGTATATACATAGATATGTTAATAATAAAATATGATTTAAATCATTGATACTTTTTTAAATGCCAAATAAAAATAAGTAGCCATAAAATCATTTCGGTTTAGTGTCTACAAAATGAATTATATTATTACGAATATTATAGATAAGATATTGGAGAGTATTAAAAAAATTGTTAGTTATTTTGTTTTTGTTTTTTTTTGTTGCTGTAATTAATTATATATGGGAAAATTTTAAAGCTTAGCATACCTGATTGGATATTAAATTTTGCAAACATGTACGCATATTAAAATCAAAAGATAGATTTTTGAACTAAATGAACGCATATTTTTTTCAATAAGAAAAATGATAAAAATAAAGGTAAAAATATTTTGAAAAATTAATTAATAGGATTGAAATCGATAAATATAAATAATGTATAAAGACTTGTCATTTTAGTCAACTTTGATCTTTAAATTGGTCTTTAATTAAAATGATTTAATTCTAAATTATGTAGACACTATACGTAACCACCTGTATTGGATTTTTGACAATATACAAAATTTATTCATTTTTTTCTTATCCTTCTTCGTTTTTTTTCTTCTATAGAATAAAGGATTTATATTCATTCACTATTTTAGGTTAATTAGTAAGGGATTAATTTTTTGTTCGAATTTTTTTATAAAATAAAAAAAATTATTTTTGATATATTGTCTTTAGACACCGTCGGGTTGACAACTTAATTGAATGATTTGTTTGGATGGCAATTATTTTTTATTCTTTTTAGTTAAAGATTTATTAGCTTCCAAATTTTCGAATGAAATTTTTAAATTCTCTTATACGTAGTTATATTTGTGATTTCTTAATCAGCAATTTAAAAGAAAACCATCTAAAAATAGTTTATTTATTTAGAAAAAATACTTTTAAAAAATAATTTGCGGCAATTTTGAAAAAAAAACAACAATAAATATCTTACATGGACTTTTTATAAAATAGTTTTAAAGTAATTGTTAATTTTTGAGAATATTGCAGGTTTATCCAATTTGCATATTGGAAAATAAAATTAAATAAAATGCATTTTTAATTAGGATTTTTATTAAATTTTTAAAAGATAATATGACATAAAGTTTGTCATTATTTATTATATATAATATTATTCAAAAAACTGTCACAAAACTTTTTTTTAGGTGTCAACTTTTTTAAGATAATTGGTGTCTATTCAGCCATTACCTGGCGGAGTTTGAATTTAAATTCTCTTGCTTAAAATGTTTTGAAAACTTTTCAGCAAAAATTTATCGTGTTGTATGGAATTTTCATGCCATCTTGTTGAGACCAAAAAAAAATCGTTTATCTGTCTGTCATAGTGATTGCTACTAATGATAGTAATGGTCTCTCCCTCTTTATTTTCAAAAAAATACAAGGTAATAACAACTTAGCCAAATAAGGAATAAGCTTCAATACGCTGACGAAAATTCTGTCATTTCAAAGAATGAATCGTAGATACAGCAAAATTACCACTTTTGTAAAAAAAAAAATGCACAATTTGATTGCATTTTTAGATGGTTAAAAAATTTATTATACAAAAATGCCAAAATTTTATTCTAAATAAATAAATTATTAACTAATATATTAAATTTACTATTATCAAATAACAGAGCTATAGTTTCCAAATTGTAAAATGGATATTTTAGTATCACATAGTTCTCTATTAAACTTTTTCTATTTTTATAGCAAAAAAAATGTATCATATGCTATAAATTCTTTCATTTAAGAAGAAGCTTATTTTAGCTTTCTTTTCTTATAGCTGAACAAAAAATTCTCTAAGCAATTAAAGTTGAAATAATTTTCACCTAAACTTGACTGAGTCATTTTCTAATAATGACTGAGACAATTGAGATCAGATAGACAGGAGAGATCGTGCCGGTATGCAGGTATATGCGTACATCGAAATGTATTCAAGAGTTAAGATCAGTGGCCATAATAAAAATGTGAAATTCTCAACAAATTGGCCAGAAATTCATCCAGTGTAGATCACATGTTTAGAATTATTGTGGTTCCTGTGAAATATTTCAGGATTTGAACTGTTGTTCTTTCTTTTTTTGGTCTGTTTGTATGAGTCTGGTGAGATCGGATCATTTAAAAAGGAATCGATTTGGAATTCCGACGTATAAAAGTGGTAATCAAAGTGTCAAAAGGACGAACCAATTCTTCTTGTTTTCCGAGAGTCTATAATTCTTCTTTTCGTCGTTCCTTGTTTTTCACAATTTTTTTTTTGTTCTACATTAGTTTTTATCTAAAAGAACAAAAAATGAAAGACCAAAAATATTTCTGTCTTTCGGTCAATTGAATTGCCATTTTTCACATTGATCCAAAAAAATAAATAAAACAAAACAAAAACAAAACGAACAACTTGGCTTAAGTTTGTTAGATTTACCTGTTCGAAGGTTTGAGGGTCATCGTATTGGAATAAAGGCGTTCACAAGAGAACCATACCGTTCGTGAGATATGTAGTTTTGGGTAAAAAAAAAAAATTATACCAAAATTCCTTCTTGAGTTAGTGATTTTTTGTTAAAAAATTTCGGCAAGGATTTTTTTTCAAACAAAAGGAAATGTGGGAAATATGCAATTATATTGATATGATCGTGGGTGATATTGTGCAAAATCAATGATAGCATATTCTTTATGTTCTTTAGTTTTTTTATGTTTTTATTTTTAAATTATTGTTTTGCCTATTTTTTTCATAGAAATTGAATGTTTAGTTTTCATGCAAAATTTTTATATATTTCATACATTAAGAAGATAAAATTAAATTTTATGTTGTTATGGAAAATTAAGGTTTATCCAATTTGCACCTTAGAAAGTAAAGTCAAATAAATTAATTTTTAGATATGCATGTTGATAGTATTTTTCTTTAATCGTACTAAATAAGTTTAGCTATTATGTAATAAGTTTAATATTATTCAAGCAAATGCCGTAAGACTTCTTGCAGGACACGATCGTTTTGAAGTAATTTTGGATGACTTTTTAGCACATTACTGGCTATTATTTGGCCGTTACTTTATGAATGTCAATTTTTCAAAGAACATATTTTTATATGCAGTTTTATAAAAAAATTCACAACGGCATCAAAACGCATGATGATGGTAGCCGACGCGTCCCTTAAAAAATTCAAAAAATACGCACCCTCAAAACTTTACGTGCAATAAAGCTAAAATTTATTGTGCTGTCTAGATGTTTGTATAATTTTATTAAATTAAATATGGTTTGGAAGAAAGTTTTCAAGTTAAGGTTTTCATTTTCAAAAATAGTCTAAAAATGGACCAACGACACCTTCAGACATAAATGGACACCAAATAGTCGCTATATAAAAATGACATATTCATAGTTATTTATGGTTTTTTACAGTTTTAAATAGTTTATTTCTATTTCTTGGCATATTTACTGAGTAAAAAATGAGCTTGACTTCTGATGAAAATTATCTTCTTAAAGCGAGAAACCAACTTACGGCAAAATCCATAATTTCATAGAAAAGATTTTTTTGATAATTTTTTAAATCATAAAATTAAATGGCAAACTTTAATCTAAATAAATTTTACTTTATTTGATATCTGTTAAAAATAATTACTAGATACTTTCCAAGCTACAAGATGAATAATTCTTTATACAGTATTTTTTCTAAAGATTTTCCTTTTAAGATAAATTTAAAGATTTTATTAACTAAAAAAAAAATTAAATACAAAGTATTCTACAGAAAAAAGGCACCACAGAAAATTATTTTGACAGCAGTAAAAGTACAAGTGAACATACAAGAAATGTTCAATATCTTTAAGTAAAATGTAAATTTTACGTCACTGTTTATCTTAATTAAGTAATCATTAACTAATTGAAATGCATTGAATTGATTAAAAAAAATAATTTAAATATGCATTCCATTGCATTTAATCCGCTAAACGTTCGAGCACAGAGAGTCCACTGAAAGTTTAATTAAAATAATCACATTTGACCGATAAAAGTTAACATTTTCCAATTTAGCCGCGAACGAAAGTGTCGCAATATTCTTCGTTAAATGTTATTAAAAAAATTTTGGTTTTTTTAAATTTCTGTTTTTTTTTCTTGATAATATTTACTTATAAGTGCATATTTGTGCATTACTTAAATAAATGGCTTCCATTTTTTGTTTTTAACTACATACGGAAATATGCATTTTAATGATGGTCTCTCAATTATGTGAATTTTCCATTTATTTGCTTGCATTTACTTTTGTTATCAAAAGTTTAGTTAATAAAAAAATTATTGCGTAAATAATATGACAGAAATTTTGAATTTATTTTTTATGCATTATTTCCAAAATTAGGGATGTGTCCTGGTGTGCATTTTCGTTGATAAAACTAATGAATTTTAATTACAATAAATATTATTTCTGGATATTTTCAAATTGTTAATAAATTTTCAGTAAACAATATGTAAGATAATTTCTAAAAAAATTTTCAATAATTATCATCATATAAAAATATATCAATTATGTTCTTTTAAAGTGGTAAAAGTAGACTGTGGGTGATAAATTAAAACCAAATTAACAAGCAAAAATATTATAATTTATAAGAAAATTTTTCTTATAAATTGTAATTTTTGCTTGTTAATTTACTTTTAATTTATAACCACCCCTCTTCCCCACTCCAGCCCTCACCGTCTCACAAAAAATTTATTTGAATAAAATTTCTGCACATGTTGGTGGCCCTGATTTTGTTATTTTTTTTTTAAATATATTTTATTAGTTTTAATTTCATAAAAAATTTCAAAAAAAAAAAAAACAAACAAATATTAAAAGAAAAAATTGACTATCAACAAAATTACAGAATTTCTTACTAAAAAATTCCTCTCTCCTGCTGTGAGAGTGATGCTTTTATGTTAAGTGTTTTTTTTACCCTATCCCATTATTATTTTGTCTCTCTTGTCATTTTTATTATTCTCTCTACCATATATGTACTCTTGTTCTATTAAAAAAGAAAACACAAAAAAAATCATTTTTTATGTTTTTAATCAAATTATCCTTTTTAAAAAAAAATCAAAGAATCTTTTTATGTTAAAATAAAATATTTGTACAAACAATAATTCTAATTTTAAAACTAAATAAAGAAACTACAGTGATGAGGAGAGAGCTTTTTATTTATTTATTTTTTATAGAGAAATTAAAGAAGAAAAAAAAAGAAATTTTTCCTTGAAAATATTATTGAAATGTATTTTATATTAATTTTAAGACGCATTTTTTTTTGTTTTGTTATTATTTTACGTAAAAAGACTAGTTTTACTGCTATTAAGACAAAAAATAAAAATTAAAAAAAATACCATAGAGAAAAAAAAATAAAAATTATGGAGGCGGACTGAAAGATCATCAGCATATCCGCCTCCATATCTTATTTGCTTATAAAGTCAACAATATTTTTGTTTTATTTTGGGGAATTTTTATAATATTTTTTGTAGTTGTGGATGAAATCAAAAAAAGTAGCCAATGAAAAATTTCAAAAACAAAAGCTTAAACAGATTAATCGATTAGTTACGGTGGTCAATGAATTTGTCATAATTTCAAGTTTCAACCCACTCTGAATGGATTAGGCTGCTGGGTGATTTCCTTTCTCTTCTCTTGAATTTTTCTTCTTGTATTTAAATCTAATCTTAATCTTCTTTCATTATTTTTTATCTAATATAGAAAATACTATTGAAATTATAGAAGAGTATGTGTGTGTGTATCGAATAATTAATTATGAAGTATTATCTTAGCGACGAGCATGCTTGTTTTTATATTTAAAGTCGATTTTTTAAATTTGACTATTTTAGGTAAAAGTACAAATATTGTGGAGGTAAAAATGAATAAATCAGCGAACTTTTGGATGATAGTTTTTTTAATAACTATTGTACTTTTTTTCGATATATTTTTTTACAATAGAATTTGGAAAGGCTTTATTTACAGAGAATTGGCTCAGTAAGTTTAGAAAATTTAAACAAATTATTTTAAGCTAATTTTTAAAAAAAAAATTAATTTTTGTTTGTTAGAAAATGGCAAATAATTGAAATTTCTTGGTAGAAAATGGCAAAAAATAAATTTCCTTGAAAAAAAATAGCAGATATTAATAGTCCATAAAAGCTGATATTTGAAAAAAGTCAATTTTGATAAAGTAAATAAAGTTTTATCGCCAAAAAACTTTGATCATGATATTGAAAATTAATTTAAAAAATATCTTCTATTTTTTTTGCCTATGAAAACATTTTATTATGTCATTTAGAAAAAAATTTACCTATAAGTTTTTACCATAAAATCCTACCTACTATCAATCTGAAGCCCTAATATAATTATAGAAAAATTCAGTTTCTTAGTAAGGATAATAGAAAACTCTTGGGCATATTAAAAATTAGGATCCTTTGAAAAGTATTTGAATTTTTTTTTCTGTATAATTTTTACAATAATTGTAAAAATACAATTATTACATTTTATTAGCAAGATTCTTTCCTGTTAGTCTCTAAGACTGATAGTCAATCAGTGGTTGTGGTCTTAAGTAAAGAAGTTTATTTGAATCTACAGAATTATATCAGCACGAAGATGTTCAACTAGACTTTGAATTTTGCCAGGATTCAAAGGTAAATTTTCTAGATGTTCAACTAGACTGCCGGGATTATCTTAAATTAGACGTTTCAAAGTTGAAAATCTGAAAAATAAAATTTTTTGTAGTGTGTTTTCAAAAAATTTATTCAAAATAATTGGCAGAAAAAGTTTTTGAAGGATCTCGATCCTTTTAAGGTAATTTTTTAATAATATTGCGCACAGTATGGAATTTTATTCGCATAATTTTTGCCGGATGTTAGATTTTAAATAATCTGTAGTTTAAAAACTGTTTGTAACTTTATAACTTTTCACACAAAGTGTGATCTTGGGCCCAAAATAACATTACCAAATCTCTAACTTTTCGCACATTGAAGTGGAAATTTTTTCATGTTAAGTAGATTATACCGCCATTTGGTTAAAAGTGCATATAGTCCAAGTTTTTATCTTTAAGTTGAGACTAAAAAATATTAGGTTATCATACGAGGGTCGTTCAATAAGTCCTTAGAAAATTTGAGAAATTGCGCTCGTAGTGTCGATAAGTAGCATTAACGACAGGAAAGCTCTCAAAATTTCAGCTCGATCCATAGCGTAGGTCAATTTCTATCGTCTATTAAAGTTAACGACATTTATTTGTGCATAACAATGGAAAAAAGCGAGTTTAGGGCTGTCATCAAACATCTCCATTTGAAAGGCTTAAGCCCGAAAGGAATCAAAGCCGAGTTGGATGCAGTTCATGGCACATCTGCACCTGTGTTTGCGACGGTTTACAATTGGGTGAATGAATTTAAACGTAACCGTTCATCCACAAAAAATGAACATCGTTCAAGACGCCCAGTTGAGGGGTCTACTCCTGAAATCATCGACAAAATCCACGATCTGATTTTGAAGATTCGGCGAATTAAAGTGCGCGAATTAGTTGAGGCCACGGGCATATCACAAGGTACCGTCGCTTCAATTTTGCATGAAAAATTGTCTGTGAAAAAAATTTCGGCAAGATGGGTGCCGCGTTTGCTCTCAGAGGAGAATAAGCGCAATCGTGCAGTGGACTCTGAGGCTATGTTGGCACTCTTTCATCGCAATCCTGCCGAATTCCTTCGTCGATATGCCACTGTGGACGAAACCTGGATACACTACTACACTCCAGAAACGAAGAGACAGTCATCACAGTGGATTTTCAAGGGTGAACGGGCTCCGAAGAAGGCAAAAACTGTGCCACGGTCTTTTGGGATTCGCAGGGCATCATTTTTATCGACTACTTGGAAAAAGGAAAAACAATAACAGGAGCGTATTACGCGTCGTTATTGCAACGGTTGAGCGAGAAAATCAAAGAGAAACGCCCCCATCTGAAGAAGAAAAAAATCCTCTTGCATCAGGACAATGCGCGTGTGCACACCTGCGCTGTTTCCATGGCTAATATTGTGGAATTGAGAATGGAATTGTTGCAGCATCCCACTTATTCACCATATTTGACCCTGAGTGACTATTTTGTGTATAGAGCTAAAAGGAGATTATGTTAAAAAATAAAAAAAATTTTTTTAAAAAGTTTTTTTTACCATCTTTTTCTAAGGACTTATTGAACGACCCTCGTACAACCATTATGCTCAAAACTAACGATAGTGGTCTCCCCTTCTTCATTTTCAAGGAAATACCAGAGTAATGACACCTTTTAGACTAAAGTCACACTAAACGGTCACTTTTTATAGATACAATAGCTTTCTAATAGTTACTTATAAATTTTCAGAGCCCCATACACGTATATGTTTATTTTACTTATTACATATTTACTGAGCGAGAAATGAAAAATTAGTCTCCAAATCCTGTATACTACACGCATAATTTTTATAATATATATTATATTGTATATCAGAAAAATGATATATAATCTAAAATGCCAAATATTTATCTAATAATATTTTTATTCTAATTAGTAAATATTTTTATAAACTATCAAAATAATAGTATTATACTATCAAAACTACAAAATGAATAATTTGGTATGTTCAATACAACATTACCGATAGTATTTTTTTTAAATATTCCACATCTACTTCCTCTAGGTTTTTTTTGATTATATATCAAAATTATTCATCAAAGAACTGAGAAAATACTTTAAATTTAAAAAAAGAAAAAATTAAAAACACAAAAATTTGTTTAAAAAATATTTCATACAAAATCTAAAACAAAAAATTCCAATAAATTGTATCAAAATTCTTTCTATCAATCGATTTTGATCAAAAAATTATAAATAATATAATTTCGATGTTTTGAGTTTTTTTCTTCTTCTATTGCTCATTTTGTATTTTTTTTTTTTTTTTTTTTGTTACCTTTCTACAATGATAAGATCATAATTTATGAAAATCCTTTGAAAATGAGTCAAAATATGAATAAAATGACTAAGATAAGCCGGTATAATGATATAATATTATTGATTTTTGTATTGACTCTTTTCGATAATAAAGTATTTTGACATATCGATCAATGGTCATTTGATGGTATGATGGTGTGATTCCATTCCAATTTTGCATTATTAATAGTTTATTTTCTATGATATTGAGATATGGTTTAAGCGGTATTATTTATGTATATATTTTTAAAGAAATAAAAATTTTTTTTAGTCCTCATCTCTCTCTCTGTCTGTCTTGCTGTCTGTGAAATAGATTTTTCATAGAGAATCACTATTAAAGAACGACTAAGTAGTATTATGATTTTTATCACTGATGGTGTTCACCTCTTTCGAGATACATGTTTTCTTTAATAAGATTTAATACTAACTAAATAAATAAATAAAAAAAAAACATATATACAATATATAATTTATAATTAGTAGCTAATATAAAAACATGAATTCTAAAGAAGAACGAAGAAGTTGGTTGGTTTGTTTTTTCTTCTTTTCGTGTAGATCTTTTTGTTGTTGCCATTTTGATTAACATCGTACAGTCACGGTCATCAGCAGCAGCGATCTTTTGTTTTTAATTTTTGTAGCTTGATGCTCTAATCTGTTACTAATTAATATCTGATTTGAATAATTTTTTCATCAGTTTTAAGACCATGCAAGAAATTGTTTATTTTATTTAAGAATCCGAATGGTTGTTAAACAGAAATAATGTTGTTGTATGATATGGCCTTCTCTTTCGATAAAGTGAATAAATTATATTTGATTGGACAAGAAACGAATGGGGGTCTTTATTTTCTTGTTCTTATTTTTTTTTTATATTATTCATTTTTGTTTCCTTACAATTTTCGGTAGACAAGATTTTTTTCCCAACTCTTTTACTAAAATAATTAGATAGAAGAAATTTTAAAAATTAAAGAAGAAAAAACTCTTAAAATGGAAATTGTCTACATAAAAGTAAAAAGTTTAAAGCAATTCATAATAGTACTTTTTATATTTTGGTTTGAAAAAGAAATGTCCATTTTGTAATTTGGAAGGTACAGATTTGTTTTTTCTTCAATTTTTTAACTATTTATAATTTTTTAGATAACCCCATATTATATTATTTATTGTTTAGTTACTAAACAGTACGGCAACGTTGAAAAAAATTCTACAAACGTATTGATTCTTAATTGCTATATAAAAGCATCTGAAAACCTACAAGTAACTTCGAAGAAGCCATTATATCCATGAAGTGTCTAAGTACTATGTTATGATAACCAATTTTAAACCAAAAATACCCAAAATACATCATTTGAAAATTGGATGATGTCAAATAGCCTTCAAGATCGTACAATTTAATACTTTGTTATAGGATAACATATTAATTTATATTAATGCAGATAATCTTTAAAATTTAGACATCCGTCAAGTAATAGTCAAGTCACAGCCCGAAATGTGTGAAAAATTATGAAAAATTACTTACTTTAAAAGAATCTAGTCCTACTAGAAGTTTTTCAGCAATTATATGTTATTAAATAATGCTAAAATTTTATATAATAGAATTCAAATATAACAAAAATTTGAATTTAAAATATATTTTATTCTATTTTACTTTCTAAACTAACAACTGGATAGCCCTTTTGTAACTATTAAAATAAAAATTAAAGTGAATTGTTTATTTTGCGGTATCTTATCGAGATAAGCAAGGTAAATTTTATTTTTAAATGATATCTAAATAAGTCTAAGTATATATTTAAAAGATTTACAAAGAAAATAAATATCTTAGAAAATTCACTTTTATAATTCACATTTAATATAAAAAAATTTATCTCTTTTCTTAAATTTTGAGTAATTTTTTATAGCTTTTTCTTTTAACTACTTTAAGTAACTGATTTTATTTTTACTAAATACAGAATTTTACCACAATAAAAAAATCAGAAATTTCTATCGAAAAAAAGTGATATTTTCGACTGTAAAAATATTTTTATCTTTTAGTAAAATTGTTCATCTAAATTTCATAGTAAAAATTTTATCTCAAATTGCAATGATAAAATAAAAACTTATAGTCAAATTGTTTAGGAGAAAATTTTTAATAGAATACCATAATTTCTTAGAAAATTATAGAATTTGTAGTAGTTTTATTAGCATTTAATTAAATGTTGATAGGATTTTATAGTTTTTATAAGATAAAAAAAGATACTACTGAAAATGATGTGAATTTTATATTTGTCAGAATTCCTTCAAATTTAAATTGGTTTTCTCTTAATGGACTTCGATAAGAAAGATTTCATAATTTGTAAATTTCTTTGAAATTTTCTATTTATTATAGAAAATTTTAGAATAGTTAATAGTTAAAAAAAATTAATTTTAATTAAGCTAGATTTTATTATGTTTCTTTCTGTATAGAAAAATATTAAATTTTTTTTTTTAACTTTTTAGTTGGGCAAAATGAAAAAAATTCGGACTTCTTCGGCTTCATTTAATTTTTTCAATATTTTTTTTTTTTATTTATAATAAATTTCTTTTCAAATTTTCAGATAAATAACATAAGATAAGATTTATAATAAAAAAAAATTTACCTTTTTACTTAGAAGATTTTCAAAGTCTAATTATAAATAAGTCCATACCAAATTCTTAATCTTATCTTGTCAATAAATTTGTTATCTTTTTGGTAGTAAATATTTTTTGATGGCGAAAAATAAAATTTAAAAAACTGAACAATTTTAAATCTAGAAAATATTATAATTTTGTAAATATTGTGCAATTTCTAGCAATAAAATAATTGAGACAATTTTTATTTAACTAGATAATAATTATAAAATATTAGAAATTATATTATTACAATTTAATTAATAAAAATTTTATAATTTTCTTCTATTTACAGTTCACAAGACGGCGACTGACCCAAATTTTATATAATAAAATTTTCACGTGAAACAAAGAAGTTTAACGCATCACACATATTTAAAAAAAAAAAAAGTATCTAAATTAATACATTTCGTTATCATTCGAGATAAGATAAAAAAAATTTCTCCTTTTAACAATAACTAAAAAGAATTAAGAAAAGAACAAGAAGTTTGGCAAAAATTAACACATTTTTTTATACAAAATTTTTATATTGAATTTGTGCATAATTTACCTTAGAAAAACCGGGATTAACATTCATTTAAATAGAAATAAACTGAGACTAATATCTCAGTTACAACAACTTAACAAACTCTCAGAGAATCTAAATTTGAAAGAAAAACAAAATATATCTAAAAATTTTCAAAGTAACATTGTTCAATAATAGTAATTTAAAAATAAATCATAATGTTTGCGGTGATGCGAATTGACAATGACGACTGTCGGTCAGATTTCCGTCGTAAAATGCGACCAAAGTGTGAATTTATCTGCAAATATTGCCAGAGACGATTCACGAAACCCTACAATTTGATGATACACGAACGAACCCACAAAAGTCCTGAGGTCACGTACTCCTGTGAAGTTTGTGGCAAATACTTTAAACGGCAGGATAATTTGCGTCAGCACAGGTGAGTCGATTTCTTCCCACAATATTGAGTTTTTTTTTCTGTATAAACCATTACAACCTGTAGTAGAGGGGAAATTATTATAATTTCCTTTAAGTCAGGTTTTCTGTCTTCTATCAATTTTTTAGTCACTTTATTTTGGTTATTTTATAATTTTTTATTGTTGTTGAATAAAATTATACACCCACTATTTGTTAAATACTATTTATTTATTTTTGAATTGCAAAAATTTTCACATGTACAAAAACTGCAAAAATTTTAAATTACGAAAAATAAATAATATATGTTTGCCAAAATTAAAAAAAACAAACTTATATTAATACATATTGTGCCTTTATGACTGATAATTACTCGCGTTTATTTTCATTTAAATGTAATTAAATTTAACGACCTTTGTCTAAAGTCTAAGAAAATTATAATCAAATTTCTGTTAATTCTTATTGCAATGTTTAATCGAAACGTTTTACTAACAATTTTTATCGAAACGTTTTACTGAAAATTTTTAACGAAAATTTTTACCGAAAACTTTTACCGAAAACTTTTACCGAAAACTTTTACCGAAAAATTATCTATAATATAAAATGCCAAATATTTATCTAATTTTTACCGAAAATTTTTACCGAAAATTTTTAGCGAAAATTTTTAGCGAAAATTTTTACCGAAAATTTTTACCGAAAATTTTTACCGAAAATTTTTACCGAAAATTTTTACTGACAACTTTTACCGAAAACATTTACCGAAAACTTTTACCGAAAACTTTTACCGAAAATTTTTATCGAAAATTTTTACCGAACATTTTTACCGAAAATTTTTACCGAAAATTTTTACCGAAAATTTTTATCGAAAATTTTTACCGAAAATTTTTACCAAAAATTTTTACTGACAACTTTTACCGAAAACATTTACCGAAAACTTTTACCGAAAACTTTTACCGAAAATTTTTATCGAAAATTTTTACCGAACATTTTTACCGAAAATTTTTACCGAAAATTTTTACCGAAAATTTTTATCGAAAATTTTTACCGAAAATTTTTACCGAAAATTTTTACCGAAAATTTTTACCGAAAATTTTTACCGAAAATTTTTACCGAAAATTTTTACCGAAAATTTTTACCCAAAATTTTTACCGAAAATTTTACAGAAAATTTTTACTGAAAATTTTTACTGAAAATTTTTACTGAAAATTTTTACTGAAAACTTTTCCTGAAAACTTTTCCTGAAAATTTTTACTGAAAATTTTTACTCAAAACTTTTACTCAAAACTTTTACTATAAATTTTGACTGAACATTTTAACTAAAAATTTTAACTGAAAATTTGGATTGAACTATTTTGATGAAATTTTATAAATTTTAATACTTCGAAAAATTTACTTTCAAAAAGTCAGTAGTAAATGCACAAAATAATATCACTGATTTTTATAAATAAAAACTCAAAAGAAAAATTTTTATATAACATATAATATCATTTTTACAAAATAAATTAACAAAGTTTTTAAAAATATATTCACCGATAGTTTTTTTTGGCTTCATTTGGTTTGTTGTATTGTATAAAAAATTAGTAAAATAATCTTTGGTAAAATTTTATTTAAAAAAAGGACAAACTCGCACACATGCACTTATTTTATTTACACCTAATTAAAATTGAAGGACAAAAACCATTATAAATTAATTTCTTTATAAGATATTATATAATTACTCCGAATGTTATTTATTATTGGTTGTACTTTTTTTGTCGTCAATTTATTTGAGTTGTAATTTTTAGATTTGTGGTTTATTTTAAAAACAAATTTCTCTCTTTATTTTTGTAGATGTAGTCAATGTGTTTGGCGATAAACACAAATAATGATGTGAACACTGATCTCTGTCTAATGGTGAAGGTGGTGTTAAGTAAAACAAATTATATATATGTATATATATATAGTTATATATATATATATATAAATAATATTATGATACCTTACATTTAAAAAAAAAAAATCAACTAAATATAATAATAAAAAAAAATAGTATATAAATACTATGAAGTAAAATTTTATATAAAAAAAAATGAAAATAAATAAAAGCACTTAAAGTAAGAGGACATATTGATACTGGCTTATTATACATGCATATGATAAAAAAGAGTAAATGAATAAAACAGTATATCAAAATAAAAGGATATTAAATATTGAAAGAATTAGTACACAAAATCAACTGTAAGAGTTTTGCACAATTTAATTGAGTTAGTAAGGGTTGTTTTAGTTTGTTATAGAGCTTTTTATATATACACACACATCCACATAATTAACAGAATTAAAAGACAATTTTATTGCTGAATATAAAATGGCATTAAGTAGTTTTTCAAAAAAATGACGACCAGTAAAGTTTTCTATAAAAAACTTTATCCATGGCGTATTTGGGTGATATATGCACATATTATGATAGCTGGTATTAGAAAAAATATAAATAATATGAAATGCAAAAAAAAAAACAAAACTACTGTTTAGATAATATAAAGACAGAGTTATACTATAAGAGAAATAAGATAAATTAAATAGGCAAATATGTATGGAAATTAATTTAAAACGCCTAATAATTGAACAACTTGAAATGAATTTTGTATCTTGCCATTTACTTAAAAATCATATTAAATGATTTTTATTTTTAATTCGAAATAATTATTTTTTTTTATAAATATAATATCCATAAAAATAGCCTATTATATTTTATATTTTTTTAGTTTTTACTAAATACACTATACAAATACTAAAATCCATAAAAACTTTATATTAAATAACAATTAATAAATGAAATAAAATGAAATGAAATTATAAAAAAATTAAATAAAATGCACTCAATTTATGTCTATATTATCTATCACATTATTAACATTTGTAAATATTTTTCTTATACATAATTAATTAATAATAGTAATAATAATAATAATTATTATAAATAAATTGCACCTATTCTATTGAATTAATTAAATAATATTCTATTTTTAAGAATAGAAAACACAATAGACAAGAAACACACTATATTTTTGATAAAAATACATTTTTTTTTTTTGGAATTACATATCAGTTAAAATTATTCAATTTTTAATTTTTTTTTGCCAACAAAATATAAACAATTTGCACATGTTATTAATTGCACTTTTAGAGGTGAATTCCTTGCGGGATATTGTCTTATTTAATGAGAAAGGTTTTGAAAATAAGGTGTGTATTAAAAATTTTAATTATTTCACAAGATTATATATATATTTTTTAAGTATGTTTTACATAAAAATTCAATCGCTTTTTGTAGATTGTAAAATTTTTAATAGATTTTTTTTTACAATAGCAATTTTTATAAATTTAAAAAAATATTTAAAAAACTTATTTTCAAAATTTTCACCTAAAGAAAACTGTTGGAAATATACTTTTATTCTATAATTAACTTTTAATTAAGTTAAAGTATTTTGAATATAGTAGAACAAGTTTTTATCTCATTAAAAGATACTAAATTTTATTTTGATAATATTATTACCTAAAACAATTATACATAAATTAAAGTCCTTCTGAATATTAATAAAATGGTAATAATTTCAGTAAAATATATTTAAAAGGATTTATTTTTTAATAAATAGTAAAAAGACAATAGAATCCTATAAAAATTAATTGGAAAATATCAATTACGAAAATCAATTGATTTTTCTTAATATTACAGGACAATTCACATGGACGTATATGGACGAAACCAGTAGCAAAAAAAAAAAAAAATTATAAAATAAAATAACAATTTCTATATTTTTGAAAATTCCTTACATTATTTATTGACTGTCGAAAAAATGTTGTAAATATTTTTTTCATATATAATTTATAAAAAAAAAAAAAAACAAAAAACAAATAAATATTATAAATAATTACAAGTAATAATATTTTTAATAAAATAATTTTTAAGTTTATATAAATTAATTTAATAATATAATAGAAATAACATAAAATAATTTTTAATATTTATTAAAAATTAAATTAAAAATAATTCTGAAAAAAATATTCTTAAAAAAATTATGCTAATATTCTTAATGTAAACGTAGTTACTAAATAATGATGATAGATTAAAAAGTTGACAGTATCATGTATAGTAGTCATAGACTATTTTTTCTACCATTCTATAGCAAAATGGAGCTAAAAATATCTTTACAATAATAAAATGGTAATATTATCCGATATTTTTCTTCTACAGTATTATTATAAACGCAGTAATATTTTTTTTTTATAAAATGATTATCAAAATTAAGAAAACGCAGGATATTATTAAAAATATGCTTAAAAAATATTTTTATAAATTTAATATCAAAATTAAGAAAACATCCAAATATGGATAATGTTTTTACAACAATAAAATTAAACTATTCATAAAAAATTATCATTTAAAATGTTGTATCAGTATTGAAAGGTCAATTAAGCTTAAGCTTTTTGATCTTTCGTTAATTTAAAAGAAAAGAAAATTATTAGATAATTGATTAATTTCATGAAAAGTTAATTTTATTTTGCAAAAACAAAATCACTGAAAGAAGGAAATCTAATTAATTTTAATCCATGCCTTGCCTTATTCTTGCCCAATATACTACAGGTTAATATTCAGAAATTTGTTTCGTTTAGTATTTTTTTTTTCCAAATATAACTAATGCTAAAATAAATTAAATTTTATTAAAACCAAACTTAGTTATTAAGCTTAAAAGAAAATAAATAGAAAGCTTTCTTCTCACAGTAAAATTTGAAGTTTTCAGCTGCGAAAATGTTCATGTTCATTAAAAAAAACTTTTTGAATAATAAATTTTTTTTAAAAGTTAAACATTAAAAAACTAATCAAAAGTATTTTTTAATTATTTATAGAGATATACATATGTATTTAAAAAATGTATTTTTTTTTTTATATTTACATTGGGAAAACAAATTTTAATATTATTTTTAAGCCGTGCTTAGAATAGATTCTAGTCTTGCCGCTATTGAAAATTGAAAAAAAAAAAATCAAAAAATATGAAACGAAATTTATATAAATTATTTTTAAAAATTCACAATAATAAAAAATTTAAAAAAAAAAGAAAACAAAATAAAATATTTATAAATAATGGAAACAAAATTTCAATTTTAATATATAAAGAAAAAATTTGAATCGAAATATTTAAGAATAAGTTAGTTAATAGTTTAAAAATATTTGCAAAAAAAAAGATCAATCTTAAAAATTTAACAAAAATAAAATTTTTAATTATATTAATAAAAATAAAAACAACTGATAAAATAATATTATTTATATTTTTCTATTGTATGTTAATAAAATTAATTCTTAACATTAATGAGTGCGATTTTATTTTTCTTTACCGAATGAAGAAAAAATTAAAATATGTAAAAGCAATAATTACAGAAATTTGTTAACTTACGAGTGTGAAAAATAAAACTTTTAAAAACAAAAATAATATTTTATATACATTTTTAATTTAATTGTGCCTTTTTTTTGAAAAAAAAAACAAAAATATTATTGAAATGAGTATAAAAATATTTCATTATAAAAAAGTTAATCGAAAATATTATTTTATAAGAAAAAAAAATGAATTTTAATATTAACAATTAAGTTAATGTAAAATAAAATAAACTATGTACTTTCTCTACAACTAATAATATTAAAATAAAAATAAAAGAAATTATATAAAATTAAAAATGTGTATTTTGTTTTGATTTTATTTGAATTGTGTTTTGGAGTTTTGTCTCCTAGATTCGAGAATCTTCTGTTGAATAAATACTGCCAACATGATCGATCTCTGTTCATTTAATATAGTTTTAGTTTCTAATCGTTGATACTATAAAAACTATGAAAATTTTAAACTTTTAATAAAAGCAAATTTTTGCTATTTGTTCTCTAAATTACTGGAATTATAATTCATTGATTTAAGAGAAATTTCAGTTTATAGAGCTTTAAATAAATATGGTAAGTAGTATAAAAATATGATTTCCTTTTAAAAAATGTCATCACTGAATGAATTTATAAGTTTTGTCCTGCAAACTTTGTCCAGGAATGTTCAGAAAGAATATGCAATGAAAATTTTGACAATGAATTTTTTTATAGCAAAATTTTTACAGACAAATTTTTATAGTAAAATTTCTATAGCAAAATGCTTGCAGAAAATTTTTATAAAAAGATTTTTTCAGAAAATGTTTATAGCAAAATTTTTACAGAAAATTTTTATAGCAAAATCTTTTTTTTTTCAGTTTATAGAGCTTTTTTCAGTTTATAGAGCTTTAAATAAATATGGTAAGTAGTATAAAAATATGATTTCCGTTATTTATAAGTTTTTGTCCTGCAAACTTTGTCCAGGAATGTTCAGAAAGATTATGCAATGAAAATTTTGACAATGAATTTTTTTATAGCAAAATTTTTACAGACAAATTTTTATAGTAAAATTTCTATAGCAAAATGCTTGCAGAAAATTTTTATAAAAAGATTTTTTCAGAAAATTTTTATAGCAAAATTTTTACAGAAAATTTTTATAGCAAAATCTTTATAGCAAAATTTTACAGAAATTTTTTTTAGCAAAATATTAGCAGAAAATTTGAATACCACAATGTTGATAGATAATTTTTATAGCAAAATATTAGCAGAAAATTTATATTCAGAAATTTTGACAGCACATTTTTATAGTAAAATATGAGCAGAAAATTTTTACTGAAAATTTATATTTTGATAATTAAAAATATTTTACGAACTTTTGCTCCCAAATATTTTCTTGAGTATTTCTACGAAATATTAGTAATATTTCTTGGCATTAAATTATTTATAGAAGAAGGAAAAAGAATCTAAACATCACGTAATTCTGACAGAATTTCAGGCCCACCCTGAACGTTAATGCAAATGTCACTAAAATTATAAACTCTCATAAGATTATCAGTAGCATCGTATCATATTACTAAAATTTCTGTTTTTATTTTGTTAACTTTAAAAAGAAAAATCAATTTTTTTTTTTAAATTTTCAATGTCACATATGAATTGAAACTGTTTAGTAATAAAAATAAGAGCATCGTAGAATTCGGGAATAATCATAAAAATGTCAATCGAAATTATTATTTTTTTAACACGAATAACTTGACTACCTTTTGCCTTTTAAAGTTTTATCGATCAAAAGATAGAAATCGTCCTTGTTGGTATGCTTTTTTATATCTTCTTTTAAAAATTACGTATTCGGTATATGCTCCTCTAGTTGACTTTGTGGAATCGCATCAGGACAGTAGTTTACACATTGACAGAAGACAGCATGTAACATTTCCGAAAAAAATTACAAAAATCAAAAAGTAAAATATCTTAAGGCCTTGTAAGAGTGAATTTTTTTTAAAGAAATTAACTACAATCTTTGACACAAGGACCTGTACGATGATCACATTACCAACAATCCCTGATCGATAGTTGTTGGTGGCGGTCGATAATCGTTGTTGGATCTTCGGGAAATTTTTTTTACGTATAAATCTGCCGATGTCAAAAGTCGATGCTGATGATTTTTAATAAAAATTTCCTTAGTAATGATCCTAAAAGCGGCTGGTCTCCTTCTTCACTCTTATCTGATCTCAACGTTCCGTCCATCTTTTTGACTGGTTTTTAATATTTTAAGATACCATCCAATCTATGATATTGTTTCTTTGTGAAATCTTTTTCGTTTCTTTTGGAGAGAATTTCTTGAATAAATATTTTTGTCTTTATCTTTTTCACGCAACCACTCATATAATTCTAAATTAGTATGTGATTGGTCCTTTTTTATTCTTTCATTTTTAATTTGTGGCACCCTTTTGACTTTGTGTCGATAGGTCTTCTAGTTATAACGAATATCACAACAAACACTGACTATGAAGAGCTGATATGAAGATGGTCCGATTTGTTATTAGTTTTAATCTTTGTTAGTATGTTCATACATAGATAGATCGCTGAGTGGGAGGCTGAGAATGTATGCGTATCTATCTAAGTTCATATTTACTAATTTTTAAGAAAATTACCTGATCGGTCACCCAACATAGCCGCTATTTATATAAAAAGCGCATCGTATCGCATAGTAAATATGACCGAAAAGCCAAAACCCCATCGACTGGAAAGATTTTATCTTTAATGGCCTTCTGCTGCTGAACATCACCATGATCAATAAATTTTCAATAAATATCAGCCCACAGCAGGTGGAATTTTAACATTCATGAATCTTCGGTTTATTATTATTATTCGATTTGGAATATCCGACATGGCTGCTTCACATTCGTTTTGGTATTCAAATTTACGGATTTCGATTCGTTATGATATAAAATCATATAATGTGCGATTCATAATAATATTTTTGTCTTTCTGCTTCTTGTACCTATTTAAATATATTTACTGTGATTATTTGGAGGCATATAGATAAGTAAGTATCCATTTGTGGCAGTGCAAGTTGACTATAAAATTCGCATCAACCAAAACAAATAAAAGAATTCCAGAAAGACAGAAAATCACATCATAAATTAAGAATATTATTAGTACGTATATTTGCCATATTATTTTCTTAAACAATCATTCGATTTCTCATTTAAGAATAATGGCTTCTTTTTGGATAGAATAAAATACGCTTAATATAAAATACGGTTAATATCAACATTAATTTAACTAATAAAATATTTTTTTGTAACATTTGATTTTCAATATAAATTTTAAATTTAACTGTTAAAAAATTTTGAATTAATTTTAATTACTATCCATTTTTACTGAAATTTTTTACTGAAAATTTCGACTAAAAATTTATATTGAAAATTTTGACCGTTAATTTCGACTCAAAATTTCGGACTGAAATTTTGACGAAAAATTTTAACATAAAATTTCGACGTGAAATTTCGACTGAAAATTTTTAACTGAACATTTTTTAATGAAAACTTTTCACTGACAAATTTTTACTGACAAATTTTTACTGACAACTTTTTACGGAAAATTTTGACTGCAATATTTTACTAACATAATTTTGGTGACATAGTTTTAGTGATCAATTTTTGCTTCGAATATTTACTGATCAATTTTTACTAACAAATTTTTACTTAAAAAAATTTTTATTAATAAATTTTTTCTGACAATTTTTACTAACAAATTTTTTGCTGCCAATTTTTTACTGAGAAATATTTTACTGACAACATTTTCCTGGCTAGATTTTAATGGAAAATTTTTACTGACAAATTTTTTACGAAACATTTTTTGCTGACAAAATATTACTGACCAATTTTTAATAACAAATTTTTACTGACAACTTTTTACGGAAAATTTTGACTGCAATATTTTACTAACATAATTTTGGTGACATATATTTAGTGATCAATTTTTGCTTCGAATATTTACTGATAAATTTTTACTAACAAATTTTTACTTAAAAAAATTTTTATTAATAAATTTTTTCTGACAATTTTTACTAACAAATTTTTTGCTGCCAATTTTTACTGAGAAATATTTTACTGACAAAAATATTTTCCTGGCTAGATTTTAATGGCAAATTTTTACTCACAAATTTTTTACGAAACATTTTTTGCTGACAAAATATTACTGACCAATTTTTAATGACAAATTTTGACGGAAATATTTTTTACGGAAAATTTTTACTGACATAATTTTCTACGAATAAATTTTTTACTTCCAAATTTTTACTTATTACGTGTATTTTTTACTGAAAAGTTTTTACAGACATTTTTAACGATAAATTTTTACTGAACATTTTTAACTGAACATTTTTTAATGAAAATTTTTAGTGACAAATTTTTACGGAAAAAATTTGACTGCAAAATTTTATTGACATAATTTTAGTGACATACTTTTAGTGATCAATTTTTGCTTCGAATATTTACTGATAAATTTTTACTAACAAATTTTTACTTAAAAAATTTTTTATTAATAAATTTTTTCTGACAATTTTTACTAACAAATTTTTTGCTGCCAATTTTTTACTGAGAAATATTTTACTGACAACATTTTCCTGGCTAGATTTTAATGGAAAATTTTTACTGACAAATTTTTTACGAAACATTTTTTGCTGACAAAATATTACTGACCAATTTTTAATAACAAATTTTTACTGACAACTTTTTACGGAAAATTTTGACTGCAATATTTTACTAACATAATTTTGGTGACATATATTTAGTGATCAATTTTTGCTTCGAATATTTACTGATAAATTTTTACTAACAAATTTTTACTTAAAAAAATTTTTATTAATAAATTTTTTCTGACAATTTTTACTAACAAATTTTTTGCTGCCAATTTTTACTGAGAAATATTTTACTGACAAAAATATTTTCCTGGCTAGATTTTAATGGCAAATTTTTACTCACAAATTTTTTACGAAACATTTTTTGCTGACAAAATATTACTGACCAATTTTTAATGACAAATTTTGACGGAAATATTTTTTACGGAAAATTTTTTACTGACATAATTTTCTACGAATAAATTTTTTACTTCCAAATTTTTACTTATTACGTGTATTTTTTACTGAAAAGTTTTTACAGACATTTTTAACGATAAATTTTTACTGAACATTTTTAACTGAACATTTTTTAATGAAAATTTTTAGTGACAAATTTTTACGGAAAAAATTTGACTGCAAAATTTTATTGACATAATTTTAGTGACATACTTTTAGTGATCAATTTTTGCTTCGAATATTTACTGATAAATTTTTACTAACAAATTTTTACTTAAAAAATTTTTTATTAATAAATTTTTTCTGACAATTTTTACTAACAAATTTTTTGCTGCCAATATTTTACTGAGAAATTTTTACTGACAACATTTTTCTGACTAGATTTTAATGGCAAATTTTTACTGACACAATTTTACTGACCAACTTTTAATGACAAATTTTTACGGACATATTTTTTACGGAAAATTTTTTACTGATATAATTTTCTACTAATAACATTTTTACTTCCAAATTTTTACTCACAAATTTTTACTTATTATTTTTTACTGAAAAGTTTTAACAGACATTTTTAACGATAATTTTTTACTGAACATTTTTAACTGAACATTTTTTAATGAAAATTTTTACTGACAAATTTTTACGGAAAAAATTTGACTGCAAAATTTTATTGACATAATTTTAGTGATCAATTTTTGCTTTGAATATTTACTAATAAATTTTTACTTAAAAAATTTATTATTAATAAATTTTTTCTGACAATTTTTACTAACAAATTTTTTGCTGCCAATATTTAACTGAGAAATTTTTTACTGACAACATTTTTCTGACTAGATTTTAATGGCAAATTTTTACTGACACAATTTTACTGACCGACTTTTAATGACAAATTTTTACTCACAAATTTTTACTTATTTTTTTTTACTGACATTTTTAGCGATAAATTTTTACTGAACATTTTTTACAGACAAATTTTTACTCACAAATTTTTACTTATTATTTTTTACCGAAAAGTTTTTACTGACATTTTTAGCGATAAATTTTTACTGAACATTTTTTACAGACAAATTTTTACTGACAAATTACTCTTTTTTAGGAAGTTTTTTCTTAATTCCATTTTAATTTTACACAACACCGGTTTATCCGACTCTATTAATTTGTCTCTTCAACTTTCATCGTAATTGAGTAATCAAATGGCAGGTCAAATCGGCAAATAAGAATGGGTAAAACCCTGTTTATTAGGGTGACCAGTTTCTGACCTTTACTAGAATAACTAGCGGCTTCTGCAAAAGGTGATAATTACTCTCGATCACTGATCGGAATAAATGGAGTTCATCGTTATAAACACAGGGCCTAATGCTGCTAATCGCTAACCAACGAGCCAATGACTAGATGTTGGCTAACTAACTCGCACTTGTATTCCATAAATCTAATAACTAGTCATGGCTTTTAGATAAGATACATGCCAGAAGATTGAAAATAGTGTGCATGCTGGAAAAATCCTACAAATCCTATCATCGTTATTGGTTATTTTTTGTTGTCTTCGCCATAATGCCAATTACATATGGACAACTTTTCTCTTACCAATCTTGCTCTGTTTACCTGAAGGCTAGCTTTAAACTGACTCTAGGCTATACTTCAGTGCCCAGCATGGAAGTTTTCTACCCTGATGGCGCTATGTTGAGTGAATTTCATCCGAACGACTCAAGTTCTGTTATTTGCAGGCACTAACAAGCGAATGCAGTTGGATATGGGCCTCCTTAACTCTCAGCTGCTATCTGAACTGCTTCGATAAGTCCGATGTGTTGGGTCCCATAAATTTCCACAAGTTCAAATGTTGATCATATCTGCGGGTGAGATCTAGCCAATCATCTAGACAGCCAGACAGTCAGGTAGGTGCGCTGGAAACGTTAAATTGCCAGGCGCACTGCGACTCAAAAGACGATATGACCGATTGCAGGAAGCAATTCATTCGCATGGCATGCGGCCACATCTTCCTTCAAGTCAAAATCATACTGTGATTTCATAGATTCATGACCACCTTTACCATTACCATTAGCACCAGCAACATTTCCCAGCAACCTCAGACGGCATCGACATTTCCGGAAAAATCCAATATTTCTTGGTCAGTTGGCGGTCATCTTAACAGAAAAGAAACAACTACAAATAAACTACAAAGGATACAGATGATACTTGAGATGTCACACGTTAACTGGGTCAGTACTTGCCATTAGTTTCATGTAAAGGAAATCTTGTCCGTCTTCAAAACGTCTTCTTTATAAAAAAAGAATATTTTTTTTTTTACTAAAGCCTTTTTATTTGTAGACTTAATTCTGGTAATTTACATAAAAACTAAATAGCAACTAAAATAGTGTTCGAATAATCTATTCGATTTTTATTAAAATTTTCCTATTTTTAGTTAAATTTTTTCTAAGCTGTTTACGGTAATATTTTGAGAACACGTCGTAAATCACGCCTTCTCAAACATGAACTGCTGGTACTCCTCGCATATGACATGACACCCGTTGTCTTTGGCATGAGGTCTGGAACATACTATAAAAATTACCTTATGCTCGTTGTCCAGGTACACTATAAAAGCGTAAATACCGAATTTGACAAAATGCATGATTTGGTGGCACTACTACTCACAATGTGACAACTTTGGACGGACGACTCCTGACGGTGTCGCGTTTTTTTACTACTTCTTGCATAAGAAATATTTTGAATGAAGAAGAAAAACTGTGAATTCTCGCAGCACCGAATGGGTTCAGCAGTGGAAATGGGTTCGAGTCCAAAATAGTACTCGTAGAATAATCGAAATGTTGATTTTATGTGGGATTATAAATTAAATTCAAGTCATAAATTTTTTAAGTTGAGCTCGTATTTTTCCGACGAGTTTGTCTTCAGCATTTCGATTGCTGATGGTGGTTTGTATTACCTTAGATTTGTGTGTGGGTCATTGATGGTTTTATATAGATATGGTTGACTTTAGTTAGTATAGCGCTTAGAACCAAAAGCAATAACATTGAAAGGCTAAGTAATTTTATGATAATCGCAGTTTGCCACAATTGATGACCAAAAATGACCACAAATTTCCTGTACAACAACAAAATGGACTAAAACAGAACAAAGAAAATACTGAGACTTAAAGAATTGATCGATTGGTGACGGGTTATTCTGATTGTCGTCCATTCAAGCTTAGCTCAATCACTCAATTGTCATGTCAGTTTAAGTGTTTGTGGTGGCATTCTGTCAAATTGACAAAAATCCATCCACCCACAAATTGTGCCCACCCAAAAATATACTGTCTTTGATAGGATTTTCGCTACTACAAAACTGCACAAAGTTTAATGTTAAAAAAAGAATTCCGTAAGTAAATAATCTTATTTGAAGTTAATGATTTTTCAAATTTTAAATTTTTTTTAATTTGAATTTTCAAAAAAAAAATTACAGTCGGTAATGAAGACAATTTATTTTCGTTAAGAATAATTATTCATAATTTCTTCACAATTAACAAATTTTCCATAAAAAGTAAGATCATTTGAATTTTTTCAGACTACTTATTTGACGATAAAAAATCAAAGTATTTTTATATTTATAATAATTAAGATTCAGTACAATTAAAATGCGTCGAAAATGCGAATTTAAAAAAAAATTCTTTTTGTTTTTTTTGGGAAAGTAACAATTTTTAGAAAGGAAAAATGGGAAATCAATAATGTTTTAAAATAAAGTATCATAAAATATTGCATTATCTCCCTTGTTGGATAGAAAAAACGTCAATAGTGCCACACTGCATATGCCAGGATGTCAGCAGCAGTAGGACTTAAGCTAGTTGAGGCAGATGTTAACCTTTGTATTTGGTAGTCGAAAAAGTTCATGGCGTTTTCCGATAGATCGAGTTAAAAGAAAATAACTAAGTAACCACTCGTCATATTATGATAACAATAAATGCGCTTTTTAAAAATAATAATTAAAGCTTAGTGTAGTGTATCAAAAGTTATTCAAAGATGCTGTAATAAAATCAGTAACATGCATATGGTTTGATCTGAAGTCATGGTATGCCTATCTTGCTCAATGAACTAAACATTCATCATCGAAAGGTGTTTACCCATTTGCGAAAGGCTGTGTTCAAAAAGAAATTCTATATTTGGGTGCCTAATGAATTGAATGTTAAAAGCTAGATTGACTGACTTAACATTTGTGATGCGCTGCTGAAGCACAGTGAAATCGAGTCTTTTCTGAAGTGATTCATAATTGACGATTAAAAATGGATAAAATACAAGAATATCATTCGAAAGTGATCATGGAAAATGAGAGATGAGCAAGGATTTATGGTCAAACTATTAACTCGGTACTGTACTATGAGCGACTCGAGAGATTACGCTAAGCGATTGAAAGAAAATAACCAGAATTAATAAATAGGAAGGGTGGCGATCCGCACTCATCTTTGATGACTCGCCAAAAACTAACAGAGCTTACCTGGGAAGTTTTGTTATAACCACTGTAAAGCCCAGATATAGCACCCTTAGACTGGTATTTGTTTTGATCTTTGCTTATTGTATCAAATACTTTTGCTCCTTTAACTATCCTCTTCATCTGCCTCTCGTTATAAAAAAGTTATCGTCCCTTAACAGAGATTTCTCCACCATTAGACTGAAAAACCAAACTTCTTTCCCTCATTCTTAACGGTTAAGCAGGTGCATCAAGTTGAAAACTTCTTTGCGAGAGTTTCAAGTTAAAGACCAAGAAGTCTTTAACTTGATGCAACTTCTTAATAACAGTTTTAGCCATTCGTAGATACATGGACTGGACAAGTAGTGATGGATTTCTTTCGAAATGTGTCTACTTAATAACGTTAACGAAATTTTGGGCACGGAAACTGCAGCGAATTCAGATAGGACATTCTGCTCTCATACATTATTTCCTTTTCTCGGGAAAAAGACTACCTTCGTGCCATCTGAAAATGTTAAAAAATTTTATTATTATAAAAAACAGGGTGAAGACGAACCTCACTTAAAGAGGCCTTTAGCATTGAGAATTGATGAAAATATGGCAGGGATAAGAGCTGTTGTACGGTCAGAACGAAGCTCCTTGACAAGATCAAACAGAGAAGCTCCTTGACAAGATCAAAAAAGGGGTAAACAGGATTCCTATAGTTCCTAAGACGCCTACCATTCTTTATTCACCTGACGTGAGTCCATACGACTGATTTTTTTCCTCCAAAGTCAAAAAACGCCTGAAAGAATGTGAACTTTGTATCGGAAGGATTTTAAGTTCCAGCCTTCCAGCATTGTCACGAAGAGTAGAAAACATGCCTGATCATGGAATTTTTTATGAAAAATACTTCTCTTTATAAAAAGGTCCTTGAAAGGCTCAAAAAAGAGGTTGTTCGTGTCAAATTGTACATTACGCCTCCTATCTTACGACCAAATCAATAAACGAGTTTTTGTCGGAAAAAGGGATTTCTGTGATTTTGCCGTCAGAAAAATAGATTCCTACGGTTCCGTGTTTTTTTTTCATACTTTAAGATGAAAAAAATATTTGGGAGGACGTAATTTTGATGCTGTCGATAACATACAAAAAAGTGTAACCGAGGAGCTGAAGGAGATTTCACCTGTTGCGCCAGAGAACTCATCAACCCAATCAGTCTCATCAATTTTCCGCCACACCTCGAGTCCGTATCTTTCTGGTAGCCATAACTTTATTTTACAAAATATCTTAAGTAATAATAATATTTTGTCTATTATTTAATCATTTCCATATTACAAAAAAAAACAACCTCGGTTCAAATTTAAATAAAAATAAGGGAACGTATTCCAATAAATTTTACTTTTAATATTTCACTTATTTGTCACCAAAACTAATTGACACACAAAATAAATTTTTTCGTTACAAATTTCCACAGCATTTTGGAATTGATAACAATTTATTGGAAGCCATAATGTATAAGAATTGAATTTTATTTGACAGTCAATTCATGTCTATTGGTAGCCAATTGATTCGAGAAAAGAAGTGGAAATATCCAAAATGTCTGACATTTCTTCAATAACTACTGGTCTCATTAATTTATATTTTTTTTTCGACCAATTTATAGGCTTTCAGTCGTTGACAACCTACACTATAATTTATATTTAATGATTATAAAATGTAGCAAAAGTTTAAAATTATTGGAAAAATTTTTGGGTTTTTTTTTTATCAAAGCAGCGGACCAACTTCTGAAAGCAGTTGACCTAGCTTGGGAATCCAAAATGGAATGAGAAATGAATGTATGGATATGAGTTGTCAGGGCAAAAAGCATCACTTAATAACTCTCAAAATGAAAACCAATTATTTACAAAATATTTGACATTTTAATAATACACTGGAAATGTAATAAAAATATTGGAAATAAAATGAACGAAAAATAAATAAATTCAAAGCGAGTAGCCTATTTTCGAACTACCATAAACGCGATGTGTAGTGATACGTAAATGCAATTCGAAATACAAAATGGTTAAAGATATGAAAATTATTACATTTCCAAACTTTTATGAATGTGGAGATAGATTTTTTATTTATTTAACAGTAACCTTTCCAGTAAACGCACTAATGCGATCTGAAATTTTTTTTATAAACAACAAAAAAAATCCGATTAGCTACTCTTCACTCCTACTGCATTTGACAGGAGAGAAGGTGTTTTTTTTTACCTCAGTATGGGGTTAAGACAATAGTTCCAATTTTTTGGGTTGTACAGCATAACGTGAGTAAAGAAAAAAAAATCCAGAAGAGAAAAATGCTTTGGAAATTTTGTTCTGGGATCGCCAGAGGCTGACTGATTCCTTCTCATTTCTGGGATCGCACAAATTCAGGGCACATCACGTCCAACAGATTTCAATAATTTGTAGGTAGTCGTTTTACTAGAATTCCTAACCAATTGCTATCCGCAGAGCATACCCGTAGAATATGGCAGACTGACGATTAGATGAACTGGTCATCATTTCCAGATCCCCAAATGACCAGTTGCCCATTCTCTAAATGCCTAAATACTAGAATAGCAGACAGTTGCCGCTGATATTATTATTATTCCATAATGATAGGTAGTCATAGCGCTATTAGATCTGAAATTTTCGATTTGATTTAAGCCGTTACACCCACTTCTCGTCAACCGGTGTTAGCCTAGATGAATCAAGAAAATTACTACTAAACTTTGAAATTATGTGCGTTTGTTATAAATACAACTTTTGATCGAAGGAAAACAAAACGAACATTTATCCTTGATATTATGTGGTTGCAGGTGGTAAAAGTCTGTAATTTTGAAATGAAATTTTGTCATAGAAAAAAAAGACTGTTAATCGAGCAAATGATGATCAAATTGTTTGTGTAAACTTTGGAAGAAATTCTGGAAAAACAATTTAAAAATAATTCATGAAATATGGGAAATAATTACTTAAAATTTCTACTGAAAATTTCTACTGAAAATTTCTACTGAAAATTTCTACTGAAAATTTCTACTGAAAATTTCTACTAAAAATTTCTACTAAAAATTTCTACTGAAAATTTCTACTGAAAATTTCTACTGAAAATTTCTACTGAAAATTTCTACTGAAAATTTCTACTGAAAATTTCTACTGAAAATTTCTACTGAAAATTTCTACTGAAAATTTCTACTGAAAATTTCTACTGAAAATTTCTACTGAAAATTTCTACTGAAAATTTTTACTGAAAATTTCTACTGAAAATTTCAACTGAAAATTTCTACTGAAAATTTTTACTGAAAATGTCTACTGAAAAATTCTACTAAAAATATCTACTGAAAATGTCTACTGAAAATTTCTACTGAAAATTTCTACTGAAAATTTCTACTGAAAATTTCAATTGAAAATTTCTACTGAAAATTTTTCCTGAAAATTTCTACTGAAAATTTCTACTGAAAATTTCTACTGAAAATTTCTATTGATAATTTCTACTGAAAATTTCTACTGAAAATTTCTACTGAAAATTTCTACTGAAAATTTCTACTGAAAATTTCTACTGAAAATTTCTACTGAAAATTTCTACTGAAAATTTCTACTGAAAATTTCTACTGAAAATTTCTACTGAAAATTTCTACTGAAAATTTCTACTGAAAATTTCTACTGAAAATTTCTACTGAAAATTTCTACTGAAAATTTCTACTGAAAATTTCTACTGAAAATTTCTACTGAAAATTTCTACTGAAAATTTCTACTGAAAATTTCTACTGAAAATTTCTACTGAAAATTTCTACTAAAAATTTCTACTGAAAATTTCTACTGAAAATTTCTACTGAAAATTTCTACTGACAATTTCTACTGAAAATTTCTACTGACAATTTCTACTAAAAATGTGTACTGAAAATGTCTACTGAAAATTTCTATTGAAAATTTCTACTGAAAATTTCTACTGAAAATTTCTACTGAAAATTTCTACTGAAAATTTCTACTGAAAATTTCTACTGAAAATTTCTACTGAAAATTTCTACTGAAAATTTCTACTGAAAATTTCTACTGAAAATTTCTACTGAAAATTTCTACTGAAAATTTCTACTGCAAATTTCTACTAAAAATTTCTACTAAAAATTTCTACTGAAAATTTCTACTGAAAATTTCTACTGAAAATTTCTACTGAAAATTTCTACTAAAAATTTCTACTGAAAATTTCTACTGAAAATTTCTACTGAAAATTTCTACTGAAAATTTCTACTGAAAATTTCTACTGAAAATTTCTACTGAAAATTTCTACTGAAAATTTCTACTGAAAATTTTTACTGAAAATTTCTACTGAAAATTTCAACTGAAAATTTCTACTGAAAATTTTTACTGAAAATGTCTACTGAAAAATTCTACTAAAAATATCTACTGAAAATGTCTACTGAAAATTTCTACTGAAAATTTCTACTGAAATTTGTACAGAAAATGTGTACTGAAAATATGTAATGAAAATTTCTATTGAAAATTGCTACTGAAAATTTCTACTGAAGATTTCTACTGACAATTTCTACTGAAAATTTCTACTGAAAATTTTTACTAAAAATTTTTGCTGAAAATTTCTACTGAAAATTTGTACTGAAAATTTCTACTGAAAATTTCTACTGAAAATTTCTACTGAAAATTTCTACTGAAAGTTTTTACTAAAAATTTCTACTGAAAATTTCTACTGAAAATTTCTACTGAAAATTTCTACTGAAAATTTCTACTGAAAATTTCTACTGAAAATTTCTACTGAAAATTTCTACTAAAAATTTCTACTGAAAATTTCTACTGAAAATTTCTACTGAAAATTTCTACTGAAAATTTCGACTGTAAATTTCGACTGAAAATTTCGACTGAAAATTTCGACTGAAAATTTCGACTGCAAATTTCGACTGCAAATTTCTACTGAAAATTTCTACTGAAAATTTTTACTGAAAATGTCTACTGAAAAATTCTACTAAAAATATCTACTGAAAATGTCTACTGAAAATTTCTACTGAAAATTTCTACTGATAATTTCTACTGAAAATTTTTGCTGAAAATTTCTACTGAAAATTTGTACAGAAAATGTGTACTGAAAATATGTAATGAAAATTTCTATTGAAAATTGCTACTGAAAATTTCTACTGAAGATTTCTACTGACAATTTCTACTGATAATTTCTACTGAAAATTTTTACTAAAAATTTTTGCTGAAAATTTCTACTGAAATTTACACAAGAAATTTCTAGTGAAATTTACACAAGAAATTTCTACTGCAATTTGTACTGTAAATGTCTACCGAAAGGTTTTTCTGAAAATTTCTACTGAAAATTTTTATTGAAAATTTCTATTAAAAATTTCTACCGAAAATTTTTAAAAAAAATTTGTAAAGAAAAATTCATTTAAATTTTTATTGCGCTCATTCTATCTTGTAAAAAATTTGTAATTTGAAGCTTTTTTTTGCTAATATAAACTTTATATTACAATTGCTAAGGTTAACTGAGACTTTCTAGTTTTTTATTTCGTAATGAATTAAAGTAACTGACACCAATATAATGAAAAAATGTCTCACTTAACCATACCTGATAATTTTTTTCTGATTTTTGACACCTTCAGACAACATTTCTTCTTAAGTAGATAACACGTTAGACAATCTAAAATTTAGTTAAGGCGATAAATCGCTTTCAAAATGATCGAGTTCGCCAATTCGCAACAGGTTATAGGATTTCAACAAATGTCAGTATATCTGCCAGACAGCGTACAAAAATCTAGTTTTATTTTATTTCTGTAGTAATACACGTACTACTAATAATATAATCAACAGCAGCAAAGTAATTTTGTGTTTAATTTTTAAAAATAGTAAATAATTTGATAATATTTATGATTTCTATTTTTGCTAATGCATTTTCGGTGTTGAATTAATTGAAATCATGAAAAGTTTTTGCAATTTTTTATAATTTCGAACTTTTTTACTTATATTTGAATTAAAAAAAAATACTATTTTTGTTTAGTTATCATTTGAAAGTCAAACAAGATCAAGTGTAGCATGTACTTCGAAGATGCTACACTTGATCTTGTTTGATTTTTCTATCTGGCAATTCCTTAAAAAAATTAATCTATTTTACGCATATAAATTCAAATTTAAAAAAAATTGATTAGTCGTATATCATCAATTTCTATGTTACACTTAGGATGAAGGGGAATCTTTTTGGGAAAAGGACCAGCAATAAGCGAGAGGACAACATTATGCATTTTGATTGCGTTTTCAATTTCATCATCATAGTTATCGCTACCATTATCATCATAATCATTGCTAATCAAAATTTCCATGTTGCATCGACTCCTTGAAGATGCATTTTCTGCAAAACTGTCGGTGGAACTACAGAGACTCAAAGCTAATCAGTTGCATACCGCATGATGGTTAACATGAGCTCTCCGAACCGCAGGGAAGTAGAAGGCATATGGAAGCGTTGAAAAATCCAAGAAGCTGTTGAACATGTCCATAAGTCTGACTGCTCGGATCCACCCAAATGTCTAAAATTCTACTCCACCTTTATATGATGACCACATAGCCCATTGATGGGTAACAAGAGAATATGCTACTGCATCCTCACACAAAATTTCTGCATTTCTGGCCATTGCAGCGATAGACGGGATGATCGACGCACTGTGAATCCAACTCATCTTGATTAGCGCCACACATGTGTACTTACTTCCGAAGAAGTATCAGAAAACCAACGGGAATCCTAAATGGCCCTTTTACCTCTATGGGTGCTTATGTCTGGTCTCGGGGACTGCTTCTTCAAAAAGATCGGGAACTACATCAGGTCTGATTGTGCACATTTCAATTTTATAATCTACGCAAGGTGCCTGGCTTTCGCATTTAATTTACGGCTGTCAGAAATTATATATGAAAATTCATATGTACATATAAGCATATTATTACGTCTGCTGTTGTACAAATAAGACTTTTGTTTTAATTTCAATATTTTCTTCAATATTTTATAGCGAAAAATGATGTTCACTTTTTTTTATATTGGCAACAAAAAAAACAAAAACAAAAGCAAAACAAACAGGAAAGCTAAACCTTGTAAACAAGACCAGACTTTTATTTGCTTAAGATTTCTCTGCACCGTCCAAGTTTGGGAATTAAATATTAGTGCTGTGATTAATGCTGAAAGTTGGTGTAAACTTTCCAAAAAACAAAAAATATAAGTGATTGTCTACAATATGAAATAACGTGGGAAATTTAAAAAATAATAAATACAAATTATCAGAATAACCACGAGTGCCTATCGGAAACTATAATATTCCTGGTAGGTGGTACAAGATGATTTCTGTTCTACAGAAGTTTTGATGATTCCTTCGATGGTTAGTTTAGTTTTCGTCTATTGCTAATGCGTATCACTAGTATTTTTGTGGATTCTGACAGGATCTTCTGGATAAATTATTGTTTTCTACAGAATAAAACTACAAGTGTTTTTGTTATTAGCAATCAAAAAACATATTTTTGTGGTTTACAAAATATAATCTTACCTTAAAAAGGTAACATGCTACATTTTTCTATCCATTTTAAATTCTTTTTATATATGCAAAATTATGAAATAGTTAATATTACTTAAAAACATGTTTTCCACGGAAATAATTAATTTATAATAAATATAAAATTTTGATTCATAAACATTAAAAATGTGGTCAAATACAAATGTTTTTACTGAAAATTGTTACCGAAAATTGTTACTGAAAATTGTTACCAAAAATTGTTACTGAAACTTTTTACCGAAAATTTTTACCGAAAATTTTTCCCGAAAATTGTTACCGAAAATTTTTACTGAAAATTGTTACTGAAAATTGTTACCGAAAATTTTTACTGAAAATTGTTACCGAAAATTTTTACTGAAAATTGTTACCGAAAATTTTTACTGAAAATTGTTACCGAAAATTTTTACTGAAAATTGTTACCGAAAATTTTTACTGAAAATTGTTACCGAAAATTTTTACTAAAAATTGTTACCGAAAAATTTTACTGAAAATTGTTACCGATAATTTTTACTGAAAATTGTTACCGAAAATTTTTACTGAAAATTGTTACCGAAAATTTTTACCGAAAAATTTTAGCGAAAATTTTTACTGAAAATTGTTACTGAAAATTTTTACCGAAAATTTTTACCGAATATTTTTACCGAAAATTTTTACAGAAAATTGTTACCGAAAATTGTTACCGAAAATTTTTACCGAAAATTTTTACCGATAATTTTTACCAAAAATTTTTACCGAAAATTGTTACCGAAAATTTTTACCGAAAATTGTTACCAAAAATTTTTACCGAAAATTGTTACCAAAAATTTTTACCGAAAATTTTTACCAAAAATTTTTACCTAAAATTTTTACCGAAAATTTTTCCCGAAAATTTTTACCGAAAATTTTTATTGAAAATTTTTACTGAAAATTGTTACTGAAAATTTTTACCGAAAATTGTTACCAAAAATTTTTACCGAAAATTTTTACCGAAAATTTTTACCGAAAATTTTTACCGAAAATTTTTACCGAACATTTTTACCGAACATTTTTACCGAACATTTTTACCGAAAATTTTTACAGAAAATTTTTACCGAAAATTTTTACCGATAATTTTTACTGAACATTTTTACCGATAATTTTTACTGAAAATTTTTACCGAACATTTTTATTGAAAATTTTTACGGAAAATTTTTACTGAAAATTTTTACCGAAAGTTTTTACAAAAAACTTTTACTAAAATAAAAAACAACTTAATATTGTAAATGGATTGATTAAAAAAAAAATCCGCAATCAAAACTCAATTTTCACATAATTAATTTGAAAAATATTTAAACTATTATCATTACGGTTGAAATATATTAAAAAAATATTATAATTAGCGGCCGTCCACAAAAGAATTCGAATGAAATTGATTTATTTCGACAATATTTCCTCTTCTATTTCTGAATATTGGTTCCATGGAAAAAGCCAGTCGTTTTTTTGTTGTAAAACATTTGCTATTTTTGGTTTATTGTCGGCTCTCTGATTAGTAATGAATTTATGTTCAATTAATAAATAAACACGATCATCGATGATCCTCTAAGAGGTAATCAAAAAGCCAAACATTAATTAGTAATCATACACGGATACATATTTCGTGGGAAAAATCAAGGTACCGTGGAATATTCATCGTGATCTTCCAGTCACTTCAGGTTTTTCTTATACAAATGAGTTTGTACATTTTTTTTTTCTTTGGACTTACACCCGCCCAAAGGTTTTCTTTTCTTATTTTATGATAAATCAATTATGTAGTTTTCTTTATGTTACAACTCGGTTTTGTAGAATTTTCTTTTCCCATTCATTGTCCAGAATAGTGTAGAGCACTTTTTGTTCATCCAAGATCACTTCTAAACGGTGATTCATGTCAACATTGTATGTGATTCTGCTTGGACGATAAAGGTAAATATACGAAGAAGGGAAACATCACGAAATAGGCAGCATTGTATTGAGTTTTGTACCTTTGACACTTTTGTAAACGATTTATTTTATTGCTGTTCTTAAAGATTCTTTTCTTCAAAGTAGGAAAAATAACAGTGAAAATGAAGAACGTTCCCGTGAATAGATTCAACTATGTTTGATGTGATTTCTTTTCATAACCCGCATATACAAATAGGCAAAAACTATCAGTATATGATCGTTTATGCTGGGGTGTATGGATATTGCACAATCAAAAAAATAAAACCAAAATTATATAAATTACAATACAATAACAAGATGAGCATCTCTTGGACCTGTACCATTTTTATCCTACCTCCTAGAAGAAAGAAGACAATTTTTTGAACATTTTTTCTTTTCTTAACTAATATTTTATTAATAATTTTTTTTTCTTTGGGTAAGTGTTAAATCAAGAAGGAATCATTTAAAGATGGTGGTTTTTTTCTCCTATTTTTCATCTTCTTTACCATCATCCACTTGATCATCACAACCGGATAGAGGGATGAACAGCACCCATCAAGAATGACTTGACTCAATGAATTTCAAATTTATAACAATATTAATATGAATAATAATAGTAATATTATTGAAAGATATCCAAAAAATAATAACAACAACAAAAAAATAAAATATTAAATAAAGAAACACTTCATATCAATTGCTGATGGGTGATGGTTTGATCATTATTCAGCCAGCCCCAACCAACAAACCGACTAACTAACCATCCAGTGTACGGACCAACCAACTGCCAACAGATTTCCATCATCTTCGAATCAAAACTTTTGCATTTTTGTCAGATTTTTTTTTTATTATTTTTTTATTATTTTCAAAGATGACGATCGGTGTATCTAAAGATCATTTGGAGTATCTATCGATGGAACGATCAGTGTCGATCAGCGGCAATTTATGAAATCTTCAAACAAAATCAATAGTCACACGGCGTTTTGTAGATTTTATTATAAAAACGTAAGATATATACTCAAATATGAATAGATAGATAGATGGTCGGTCATACATTCAAAATTGTTCATGTTCATTATTATGAAAAATCCTCTCATAGATCAATTGATTGTCGATGATCATTAAACCATATCACTCACGTTTTGATTATGAATTGTAGGCAGGCGCAGGTGTACAGCAGGTATGTAAGTACTTACACTCAAGAAGTGGAGGCGCATTAATCAAAGAGATATTTTTTTAATAAAAATTTTTATTTTTTTTCTCTCAACACGATTATTGCAATTACTTAGCTATAAATTTTGTTAATTTTTATACATAATTTTTTTTTATTACAGTAACTCACGAAATAAATATCGTTTTAGTAAAAAGATGTAAAAAGTTTTGAAATTTTTTCGCAACAAAGATCTTACCATTGCAAAATCTATGAACAAAAATAAAACTAAAAGATTATCCAATATGTGCTACAAAAAGAAAAGTTTACAAAAATATATGTTTAATATTAAAATTTAATAAATATTATACTGCGCAAATTCTGAATCATCTATACAAAATAAGTCCAACTGCGTCAAATCGCACGATATTGGAGGCCAATTGACATCACTAAATCTCGAAATTACACATTCTCAAACTTTTTTCGCAACAAAGCTAAACGTTGTCATCTGTGTAGATTCTAGGACTATATTATTAAATTCACATGTCGTTTGGATACCACACAAAATTGACTGTAACCAATAATACCTTCAGATCAAAACTTACTTGCGGCGTTTTAGAGTCCCACATAGGCTTCATTACAGTTACATGTGGCATTTTAGAGCCCCATATAAGCCAACTTTGCATATTGATTCATTCACCAAGCCAAAACTGTCCCTTATCCTTCAATCAAAAGTCTGTTTCTTAGCGCATAATTTGTATATATTTCGCAACTAATATAATTACAATAAAATATGCCATATAGGGTCGTTCAATAAGTCCTTAGAAAATCCGAGAAATTGCGCTCGTAGTGTTGGTAAAGATTTTTTTCGTAAGTAGCATTATCGACAGGAAAGCCATCAGCCAGGAAAGCTGTCAAAAAATCAAAATACCGGCTCGTAGTGTCGGTAAAGATTTTGTTTTTGTAAGAAGCATTATCGACAGGAAAGCTGTCAAAAGGGCTGTCATCAAACATCTCCATTTAAAAAACTTAAGCCCGAAAGAAATCAAAGCCGAGTTGGATGCAGTTCATGGCACATCTGCACCTGTGTTTGCGACGGTTTACAATTGGGTGAATGAATTTAAACGTGGCCGTTCATCCACAAAAGATGAACATCGTTCAGGACGCCCAATTGAGGTGTCTACTCCTGAAATCATCGACAAAATCCACGATCTGATTTTGAACGATCGGCGAATTAAAGTGCGCGAATTAGTTGAAGCCACGGGCATATCACATGATACAGTTGCTTCAATTTTGCATGAAAAATTATCTGTGAAAAAAATTTCGACAAGATTGGTGCCGCGTTTGCTTTCAGAGGAGAATAAGCGCAATCATGTAGTGGACTCTGAGGCTATGTTGGCACTCTTTCATCGCAATCCTGCCGAATTCCTTCATCGATATGTCACTGTGGACGAAACCTGGATACACTACTACACTCCAGAAACGAAGAGACAGTCATCACAGTGGATTTTCAAGGGTGAACGGGCTCCGAAGAAGGCAAAAACTGTGCCATCGGCCGGCAAGGTGATGGCCACGGTCTTTTGGGATTCGCAGGGCATCATTTGTATCGACTCCTTGGAAAAAGGAAAAACAATAACAGGAGTGTATTACGCGTCGTTATTGCAACGGTTGAGGGAGGAAATCAAAAAGAAACGCCCCCATCTGAAGAAGAAAAAAATCCTCTTGCATCAGGACAATGCGCGTGTGCACACCTGCGCGGTTTCCATGGCCAAAATTGTGGAATTGAGAATGGAATTGCTGCAGCATCCCGCTTATTCACCAGATTTGGCCCCGAGTGACTATTTGCTTTTCCCCAATCTGAAGAAATGGCTTGGCGGACGACGGTTCACTTCCAACGAGGAGGTCATTGCTCAAACGGATGAGTATTTTGCAGAACTTCCGAAATCCTATTTTTTGGACGGGATAAAAATTTTGGAAAAACGGTTGAAAAAGTGTAATAAGTCCTTAGAAAATATTTTTCCAAAGTTTTATTTATATAAATTTTATTAAAAAAATGATTTTTACCTTCCAAACTTAAAAATGGATTAACCCAAAATATCAGTTAAAGTTTTCAAAAAATTAAAAAAAAAAAAAAAAAATATCTTTTCCTCAAAAATATGCTATAAACATTTTAATTTTTGTACTACGAAATTGCCGTATACAATAAATTAATGAGCTCTTTATTCTTATGGTTCCAAAAAATTTCCTATTTAATATTTTCTGAAAAAAGAAGAGTTTATTTCTAAAAGCACACATAAACTGTTTTTGATTACAAATTATTCTTATTAATTTTCTAAACCAAAAACAAAAAACATTTTTCAGCCATTTTTGTATAGCAATTTATTTTCATTATTGAGAAAAATATGAAAATAATTTTTAATAATATTACCATATATGTAAGAATTTATTCGGAATGACGAATTTTTTTTAGAAATAAATTTTAATTAGCTTAAATTACAAATGCGATCTCCGCAATATTATATTTCTTACAATTTCTTTAAAAAATTTGTATTTGGATATTTTTTCTTGTAAAAATATTCTTTATAGATCACCATATAAAGTATTTATTTATCAACAGAACGACCATACTAAATGTAAACATGCACAAAATGTTTTTATATAAAAATAGGAATAAAAATAATCGATTTATTTTCAGGTATACATTTATATAAAAGAATGAATTTTCATTTTTGTTTGTTGTCTATTTTTATTTCATATAAAATGTTCATTTATAATGAATGCTTATGGTATATGGAATTTTTTAAATAAATATGAAATTTATATTACCATATCCTGTGTCATATAAATGTATAATATAAAAAAATTTTGAGAGAATACAGAAAAAAATTAACTAAAAGCATGTCTAGATACACAAATACAACTGCTCATAAGGTTTTAATGAAGCATAGTGAAATGTCTTCTGGTCAAATTCAGTAAGCCACCTATCGTTATTATGACCACCAATCCATATAACCAACTAGCTAACTAACTAACATCCCAGCCAAATATTAAAAGTATTTTAGCAACCAGTAAAGATGTGTCCTCACAGCGGGCAGCCAGTTGTTGGCCTTCTGAAATTCGAAAAAGTATCATTTTTATTTTCATTTTCCATAATTTTTTATTTTTCATTATTTTTCTAAATATATAAATAAATTGTATATAAAAAAACACGCGCATATTGGACTTAAATAGGTATAAATATCAATTTAAGTAAATACAGTATGAAAAATATTTTATAAAAATTTCATATACTAAATTTGTGAATAATTAATGTACTTTAGGCTTTGAGAAAATAATACAAAATTTCTATTAAATTTAAGGGTCTATTATACTACAATAATATTTGTAAGGAAAATTCCGCTTTCTATTTTTTTTTTGTATTTGAAAATAAACATTTTAATTAAGGTAAAAAGTCAACTAAAATGTTGCTCAGTTTAACTATTCAACAAAATCAAAAATATTGAAAGGATTTGGAATAACAAAATTATGGTCAACAATTACTCTGTCAACTTATAGATTGCTCTGTCAACATTCTGGCACTACCCCATAAACGGACACATTGTAGAATGGTAACTCGAGCAACTGATCCTAATGCAAGCACAAAACGTTAGAGAATTTTCAATTGCCCCAATAAGTTGAGAGAACAAACGCAGTACTGAGCCGTGCAAAAGTAAAATTGAAATGGGAGAGCGTCATTGCCGTATCGTTGTTTCTAATTCCAATGAGTGAGTAGCTTATACATAATTCCAATGATTGTATTTTGGAACACTAAGGGGGTAGATGTTTCTGATTTCAAAAGAAGGGAGATTTACTCTCTTTATACAACTACTCCATTTATTCTATCAGTTAAATTTGCTGACATCCTTCCAGGTACTTATTATAATCAGAATAATACAGGGTAAATGTTGCTAAAACATATATTTTGATCAATTAATGTTGCGCAACATACTATAGTTTTTATCTAAGATCTCTAAAACAAGAATCAGCGGCCATTTTGTAGTTATTACAGTAGAAATTAAGAGTCGAAATTTTCAGTAGAAATTTTTAGTGGTAATTTTCAGCAGTAATTTTCAGTAGAAGTTTTCCGTAAAAATGTTCAATAAAAATTTTTCGTAAAAGTTTTCATTAAAAATTTGCCGTAAAACATTTTAATAAAAAATTTTCAATAAAAATTTTCCCCAAAAATTTTCAATAAAAATTTTCAGTAAAAGTTTTCAATAAAAATTTGCCGTAAATATTTTCAATAAAAATTTGCAGTAAAAATTTTCAATAAAATTTTTCTATAAAAATTTTCAATAAAAATTTATACCCAAAAATTTTCAATAAAAATTTTCAGTAAAAGTTTTCAATAAAAATTTTCAGTAAAAATGTTCAATAAAAATTTTCCGTAAAAATTTTCAACAAGAATTTTCAGTAAACATTTTTAATCAAAATTTGCAGTAAAAATTTTCAGTAAAAATTTGCCGTAAAAATTTTCAATAAAAATTTTCCGTAAAAATTTTCAATAAAAATTTTCAGTAAAAATTTTCAATAAAAATTTGCCGTAAAAATTTTCAATAAAAATTTGCCGTAAAAATTTTCAATAAAAATAAAATTTTGCCGTAAGATTTTTTAATAAAAAATTTTCAATAAAAATTTGCCGTAAAAATTTTCAATAAAATTTTTCTATAAAAATGTTCAATAAAAATTTTCAGTAAAAGTTTTCAATAAAAATTTTCAGTAAAAATGTTCAATAAAAATTTCCCGTAAAAATTTTCAATAAAAATTTTCAGTAAACATTTTCAATCAAAATTTGCCGTAAAAATTTTCAATAAAATTTTGCCGTAAAAATTTTCAATAAAAATTTGCCGTAAAAATTTTCAATAAAAATTTGCCGTAAAAATTTTCAATAAAAATTTTCAGTAAAAATTTTCAATAAAAATTTGCCGTAAAAATTTTCAATAAAAATGTTCTATAAAAATTTTCAATAAAAATATTCCGTAAAAATTTTCAATAAAAATTTTCAGTAAAAATTTTCAATAAAAATTTGCCTTAAAAATTTTTAATAAAAAATTTTCAATAAAAATTTTCCCTAAAAATTTTCAATAAAAATTTTCAGTAAAAGTTTTCAATAAAAATTTTCAATAAAAATGCTCAATAAAAATTTTCAGTAAAAATTTGTAACAAAAAAACATTTTTACTGAAATTACATTTTTTTTGTAAAATTTTTAATTTCACTAAAATTAACTAAAAATATTTTGGCTAAATAATTTGAAATGAAAATAATTTTTACTAAAAATTAATTTATTGTGTATTTGAATTTTCTCTAAGATTTTTTTCTTGCTTTTAAATTGAACATTTTCAACGTTTTTTTTCGACAATGATTAGAAGTGAATAAATCAATATTAATCATTATTAAAAAATAATTCCGGAAAATATAATTATTCATCAAGATTGCTGATTAATTTTGTATAAAATTCCTTCCGAATGACTGACGATTCCTGGTCACGGTGAGTATGGCTGGTCCAGCGGAAAAGCCTCCTATGGAGTCATGCAAGAGTCTGCAGGTCAGAAAGTAAAAAATTTCATTTTCGTTTATCACCGGACATTCTTGTTAGCCATGAACTTTCCCCTTTCACACTATAAAATCTACTACAGTAAATTGCTTTCATTTATTATGCTTTATGAATTTCTTAGCTTTTAATTTTTGGCGCAAAAGTTTGTAATCTTGCGCAATTCACTTAAGGCCACTCGTATTCCTGATGAGTCAGTTTGCATCATGATATCAAGAACCGCAAAAAATCAATTTCGAAAATCTTCAAAGTAAGTTTAATATATCAGCTACTGTACCTAAAATTCGTCAGAGATTTAATCGGAGAGATCCAAAGTATATTTTATGTAATTTTTGTGGCTTTTTAACGTTTGATTGGTACTTGCTTGAAAAAGTTTTAATTTCGGTGATTTCTGTGGCTTGAATCTTGTTACAAAATTGGAATTTTTATTTTTCGAAATCGGATGTTATAGGATAATTTTAGATAATGGACATTAACAGTAATTATTGCCGTTGGATTTTATAAACCTATGCCGTGATTAAATGAGTTTTAAAAAATTTAAATTTTTGTCATATATGAGCCGAAGATTTAGAAAAAAAAGTAATTTGACATACGAGAGTACCTAAAGAGATTAGCTTTGAAGAAGTGACGTTAGAGCTTGCCAATTTTTTCATTATTCGGATAGACCAGTTAGAAGAATAGTACAATTATTAAAAAAATATTGGATTATCCATTTTATGTGCAGAAGAACAGATTTAGGATGCTGAATTTGCTTCAGCAATGAGGCTAATTTCTAACTCGAAGAGTCGAATCGAATTTCTAACTTGAAGAAGCAAAAATTATCCGCAAAAAGTGTGTGCATTTTGTTCTGAAGGTATTATTAGCCCGTACTTTTTTAGAGGCTACCTTTAATTCTGAGCACTATGCCGGTATGATAACCGTTTATTTTTAGAGTGAATTTAACAAAAAAATTTTAACCATGTATGTTATGTTATATTAATAATTATTTTAATGGCAAACATATTAAACTGTTTACTTAAAGTATATGTTATTAATTTTTCCAAAGCTCAAACTGGATACCCTTTTTATACCATATTAAAATAGCCACTCTAGTGAATCAGGGACATTTTTTTTTATTTTGATGGTAGTTCTTACACTTTTTTTTGCTGAAATGACAGATCAATTCTGATAGTTTCGTTTATGAATTAAAATGAATTTAAAGAAATTTTACTAATGCCACTCTGAGTTTCCAAATATTCACAATACTAATGCTTTCGGTAACTGCGCATAAATAAATAGATACTTCTCTATCAGGAAGGGACAATCTATCTTTTTCTAGATTGCGGTAAGTTTTTTTTTTTTTTTTTTCATCAATTTCAGATAGTGACGGTATAAAACCGCAATAACCCGAATTACGAAATGACACCAAAACGCTTGTACGCGATAGCCCCGATAAGATCTGTGGCACGTATGACACACCTTCCATTAATGTTTTGGGACGTGCACGTTTTCGTCTTAAAATATTGGCCCCATCCGTAAATCCCTTCTGACATTTATCACCTTCTCTAAACATGCTCCTCAGTAACCTCACTATTACCTCTAAATCCCACTTATTCTATTCAATAATAAAAAGAAAAATTCAAATAGATTATCTAAGGTTGCGGTAATTTTTACCTAAAATTGTTTAGGTTTTCTATCGACAAAAAAAAAAAAAAACTCCAAAATAATTTTCGTATGCAATCTTCTTTTTAAGGTGGTTATTGTGGCTTTTTTTTTCTGCACCATCAGATCAAGTAAATAAATAAATTTTTGCCTAAAAAAAGAAAACCTGAAATGAGGCTCTCCTCTTGGCTGAACTGATTTTATAATTTGAATTTTATCATGTTTCTAAATTATTAATTTTCAACATAATAAATCTTTGGAAATGAAAAATAAACTGGAATGGAAATATTTTTAGTGAAAATTTGGGAGCAGAAAAAAATAAAATTTATACAATTCCACTTTCTAGTCATTCATGCATTGCATACGAAGTTGTGCGCTATTATACAAAAGGTATTTTTTTTAATTTGAGACTTTATTCTTTCAGTAAAAACAAGTCATCAATTGAAAGATGTGGTCCAGATGGATACTACGCCATACCATCCGAATCCATCCTCATCTCTATCTATCCATGTCCATCTAAGACAATCACAGCTCGTTTGGAAATTAGCTCATCTGCTTCGGATGCTTGCTTGCTTACCTGTTCATGAGGCATTTTACTGAATGGAGCGAAATTTATTGCTCGTGGGTGAATGAGTGGCCATCAAGGTGAGATGTTAACTAATTTGTTTCGAATTTTCTTTTTCGTATTTAATAGTTTACATTTTGGTATTTATTTTATTTCCTGTCTTACAACAAAAAAAAAAAAAAAAAAAGAAGAAAGAAAATGTCTAACATACTATTGTGGGTGTTTGTGCGTACACACATTCGTAATTTTTTTATTTGTTCAGATTCTTGCACATGGAAATTTAATTTTTATTAGTTTTTACTAAAACAACTCATCCTTGTGTTGAGGTACGTATGTGATTTTATTGTCATTTTTTTTTATTTTTTTTTTTTATATTAAGAAAAAAACTTGGACGGATGCTTCTATTTGTGGATAACTTCCTTATTTGTCTGACATTTCATTTTCTGCTGTTGTTGTTTGTTCCTTTTTTTTAGAGATTTTTTAAGGCACACGCGCAATGGACACACAACACGCCATAACGTGTTATATTGTACGTGATATATAGTAAAGAATTTTTCTTTTTTTTTTTGAACCAGAGACTTGGAAACTTAAATGAGGAACTAGTTAACTAGTTAACATGCCAACATGCCGACATGCCGACATACTTAAAGACCTAAAAGAGTATCCGTCACTAGAGTATAAAAGTAAGGTTTGCTTATTTAAATCTGGACAACAGTACCAGATGACTGGACCTAGTAGAGTGGTCAACCATGAATAATGCCAAACAAAAACGATCCGATCCGGTGGATCATCGCTTTTGACGATGTGATGTTGACGATGACTGCCGCTAACTATGTTCAAGATCGTGGGAAGATGTAATAATGCCCAACGCAACACTATGCCCATAGGTACCATACCAAAACACTACACATCCTCTGATGATGATTGCCTAGGCGAATATTTAACTGGTTAGCTAGTTTAGTATTTTTATGCGACATTATTTTATTTATCATTATTATTATTTTTTTTTTTTTTTGTTATGTTTTTAAGCTATTTCTTAAATTATAACGGTAATCATAAAAGATGTGTCTTCTGGTTTTCCTAACCAAGTAAGTCTTTACCAAAACGAGGTGGATTATTATTATATTATGATGATGGCGATGATAATTTTGATCTTGATTATTGTGAAGCAATGGGAGAGATGATCTTGTTAAAAGCGCATGATCAGCATAAGCAAAATTTTGGTAAAATGATGAATCGAGGGGGAGGAGGAGGCTATAGTATCTAAAATTGGTAGGCAAAAATTTTTAACTAAACTTGGAGTGGCGAAAATATGAGATAAGATCAATTACACTATTCTACTTCTGGTAAAAATATCTCTTTTCTTAATAATAGATTGGAATTTCAAGTGGAGGTCTGTTTCGAAATTCTATTTGGTTTTCAGGAAATTAAAAAAAAAAACACAGAAAATTTAGTTATAATACATACACGTACAAAGGTGATATAGTTTAAAGAATTGTTTATCTTTTTTTAATAAAAACTGTACTCTTATATTAGATAGTAGAAAAAATGTTTACATTTTTGGTATTATTTTGAAGCAAAAAAAAAGTTCAATAAGATTTTAGATAAAAATATTTACCGTTCTTAGAAAAGCGTTTATTTTTAAAGTACTGTAAATGGAAGAAAACTATTACTTCAATGTTGAAAAAATCTCTATTTACTATATGTGCGGTAGTCCAAAAAAAATGTTTAATTTACTATTTCAGAAAACCATGACATTTAGTATGATTTCAAATGATTTAATCAGCGCTATACCATAAAAAAAAGTGTATACTGAGACCCGAAACACTATTAAAAAGTTTTTGCAAACTGCTGTGTCAAAATTATTTCTATGAAAATACTCAGAAATTTTTTAAATGAAATTTAATTTTACAAAAATAATTCTACTAAAAATATATTTAAATATTCAGTAATAAAAATTAAAAATGGTTATTATAAAATTTCAGTAAACATTTTCTATAAAAATTTGCAGTGGAAATTTTCTATAAAAATTTGAAATAAAAATTTTCTTTAAAAATTAGAAATAAAAATTTGCAATAAAAATTTTTTTTAAAAATTTACAGTAAAAATTTTTATAAAAATTTGCAATAAAAATTTTCTATAAAAATTTGCAATAAAAAATTTTATAAAAATTTGCAATAAAAAATTTTATAAAAATTTGCAATAAAAATTTTCTATAAAAATTTGCATCAAAAATTTTCTATAAAAATTTGCAATAAAAATTTTCTATAAAAATTTTCTATAAAAATTTGCAATAAAAATTTCTATAAAAATTTGCAATAAAAATTTTCTATAAAAATTTGCAATAAAAATTTTCTATAAAAATTTTCTATAAAAATTTGCAATAAAAATTTTCTCTAAAAATTTGCAATAAAAATTTTCTATAAAAATTTGCAATAAAAATTTTCTCTAAAAATTTGCAATAATTTTCTATAAAAATTTTCAGTAAAATTTTTTTATAAAAATTTTCAGTAGAAATTTTCTATAAAACTTTGCAGTAAAACTTTACTATAAAATTTTTTAGTTTAATTTTTAAAAAAAATTTTTAGCATATTAAAATATTTAAAAGCAATTTTTTATCTTTTTTCGATTCGCTTATTATTTTTTATAGATAACGAGAAGAAATTAATACTTAAACGTTTTTAGAAAGTGTGATTTTATGTGTTAAAACATTTTCAATATCGTCAACCACAAAATATTTGATTGATTTTTGCGATAGATTTACATAGTGAAGAACCAAAATCAGTAAGTTTATTTTGATATTTTATGTTTTTTTACTGAAAAATCACAAAAAACGTGAGAAACTTTATATTCGAAATTGAGGTGGTCCATTATAAACCGCTAGACTTGTCTTATTTGGAAATTCTTCTTTCGAAGACGCAAAAATACCGTAGACCACACACTCATCATCGAAAACGAAGATGATTTGTCCATTAGATTTATTGATTTTTTTCTTTCTTTCAACTTCTTCTGTTTGAATCAAATTTTGATAATATTTATTGCGGATTTTATTACTCTGAGACGTAAACAAGAAACAAGAAGAATTGGGTGGAGACCATGTCTTTGCCATCTGGAATAATCAGAAGACGTATCTGAGAAACAATTATAAAATCTGCAACAATGTAAATATGATCCGAACTTTCAACTATTTCGTATAATTTTGTTGTCTGATTTTTTGCATTTTATATTATGAGGAATAGTTCATTTTATGATCCGACATAATAGTTTGAACTAATATCGAACGGAATTCATTGACGGTGGTCCTTGTTGTCCTGCTGGTGATGATCAACATGTCCTTTTAAAAGCGAAGATAGATCAATTCAGCGACATGTTTTCAGTACTTAAGGTTAGCATTAAAAACATACAAAATGGAAACCAGCAGTTCTTTAACGCTAATCCGTCTATTGAAAAGGATCTTCCGACAATTGTCTATTCTTAGTCCTACGACCATCTTCTTACATTAGAAGAACTGCTCATTATAACAATAGATGGACACTAGTCAACGTATCAGTAATAATGCAGAAGCTGTCACATTACCGAACGTCCTGCTGCGATAATATGCTTTTTTTCTATCTTCGATATTTTTTCTGTTCGATTTTCCCTTATTTGGTCACATATCGATATGATTGATGTTTGCTCGCATCTTCAAAAATTTGACACTGATTCCATTTTCCACATCTCCGTAATTCGTGTGTTTTGAAAACATTTCAATGCTTCTCATCCCCCAAGAAAAAGGCAAATGCATTATTCTCGACTGCTTTCAAGGACTGACAAATACGTAATCCTTTTTTTAAAATGACAAGAAAATGAACAGTCTCACATTAGTATTAAGAAAAAAGTGAACAGAGACTAAAAAGAAGGTTCGAAATAATAAAGGACAACTGCTCAAGGAAGTAAATTCGAGTAGAGTTCGACGCCACACACATGCAAAGAGGTCGTTGCACATTTTCATTATTTTCAGATAGACTTTAGGTTCTTCATTTAGAGGACGATCCTGTACATTGAGAATTTTTAGCAATTAACTTGAGCAAAGGACTAGAGGATATTTCTGACGAAATCGTTCGGGTGCCTTCGATCGCCTACTGTGCGTGTCGGAATTTTATGTCCGCACCGAGTTGTTGTCGCCATTTCCAACTTTCTGCTATATTATTTTCGCCACACGATCAGTATTTGAAGGATTCTCAGTGACATGTTTGAAAGTCCTTTTTGTTTCTTAAGGATTGTACAATTTTTGTTGTCATTATATTTTTAAGTTTTTGCCACCTTTAACTTAGGTTAAAGAAGGAAACCGATTTTACAGTCATGGCCGTAGCGTGCAAATTTTATTTTCCATTCAATATTGTTAAATGTGAAAATATTTTCCCAAAACAAATTCGTCAAGGTGGATTATAGAAGAGATTGTAAATTTTTGGTAATATACTCGTAGTGTGGAGAAAATTACCATTTTCAATTGTGACAGTGAAAGTATGAAAATTTAATTTCACGTTTTCTGAATACAGGAACTGTCATTTGAAGTAAATATTTAAAAAAAAAAAATTGCCTCATACTTTAAAGATAATTTTATAAAAATTTAAATTTTTCGTTAAAACTATTCAGTAGAAATTTTTAGTAGACATTTTCAGTAGAAATTTCAGTAGAAATTTTCAGTGACAATTTCAGTAGAAATTTTCAGTAGAAATTTCAGTAGAAATTTTCAGTAGAAATTTTCAGTAGAAATTTTCAGTAGAAATTTTCAGTAGAAATTTTCAGTAGAAATGTTCAGTAGAAATGTTCAGTAGAAATTTTCAGTAGAAATTTTCAGTAGAAATTTTCAGTAGAAATTTTCAGTAGAAATTTTCAGTAGAAATTTTCAGTAGAAATTTTCAGTAGAAATTTTCAGTAGAAATTTTCAGTAGAAATTTTCAGTAGAAATTTTCAGTAGAAATTTTCAGTAGAAATTTTCAGTAGAAATTTTCAGTAGAAATTTTCAGTAGAAATTTTCAGTAGAAATTTTCAGTAGAAATTTTCAGTAGAAATTTTCAGTAGAAATTTTCAGTAGAAATTTTCAGTAGAAATTTTCAGTAGAAATTTTCAGTAGAAATTTTCAGTAGAAATTTTCAGTAGAAATTTCAGTCGAAATTTTCAGTAGAAATTTTCAGTAGAAATTTTCAGTAGAAATTTTCAGTAGAAATTTTGAGTAGAAATTTTCAGTAGAAATTTTCAGTAGAAATTTTCAGTAGAAATTTTCAGTAGAAATTTTCAGTAGAAATTTTCAGTAGAAATTTTCAGTAGAAATTTTCAGTAGAAATTTTCAGTAGAAATTTTCAGTAGAAATTTTCAGTAGAAATTTTCAGTAGAAATTTTCAGTAGAAATTTTCAGTAGAAATTTTCAGTAGAAATTTTCAGTAGAAATTTTCAGTAGAAAATTTCAGTAGAAATTTTCAGTAGAAATTTTCAGTAGAAATTTTCAGTAGAAATTTTCAGTAGAAATTTTCAGTAGAAATATTCAGTCGAAATTTTCAGTCGAAATTTTCAGTCGAAATTTTCAGTCGAAATTTTCAGTCGAAATTTTCAGTCGAAATTTTCAGTCGAAATTTCCAGTCGAAATTTTCAGTCGAAATTTTCAGTAGAAATTTACAGTAGACATTTTCAGTAGACATTTTCAGTAGAAATTTTCAGTAGAAATTTTCAGTAAAAATTTTCAGTAGAACTTTTCAGTAGAAATTTCAGTTAATTGAGTAAAAATTTTAAAAAAAATTGTTTGGACGCCTTCTTTAAGACAATTTTTAGGAAAAAAATTTAATTAGTGTTTTAGTCGAAAATATTCGCATAAATGATATCTGGTATTCACGATAATACGTTTGAAACCGATTTAAATTTATTTAAATAAAATTTATAATGCGATTACTCAAATTATTTAAAATAAAGACTTCAAATTACTGCATAAATAATATTCTAAAAATATTTTCTCATTACCATTCACACCAATAACTAATAGCCTTAATTCAAAAAAAAAAAAAACAAATGAATAAATTTAAAAGCGAAATTGTAAGCCATACGTGAATGTGTATATAACATATCCGATTGTCAGCAAACAAATCAAGTTTCTTTTTAAACAATTTTTATTTTGATATTTAATTGATGACTGAAATCGCGCAGATTTGAGAGCTAATAATAAGTTTATGATTTTATGACAGTGCCATAATTGAATTTTAAGTGCATTAGGACATTTTTATGAACTCTATAGTATATTATAAACGGAAACATAATAGCGAACGACAATAAAAATCAAAAGTTCCAATGGGCGATAATCACTGATCGTCAAGATTAAAATGCAATTAATCTGATCACTGTGATCAGAACGAGCGATCGAACGAGGGATGGACGAATCGATCGATTTCTGGGCCCATTATTGTAGCTAGAATCAAAGCCAATAGTTGCCATTGTGGTAGAAAATTGTTTTATTTTTTATATAATTTGTTGATTGAGAGTTTTTGCATACGTAAAGGACGTCTGCCAAGTTAGACGATAATAATTGAGGTCCTGAAATTAAATTGAGCTGTTATAGAATTTTCTACGATTATCTATGCCTATTTGGAATGCATCCAACGAATCCAATGTTGAAAATATTTTAAAACAAATGCAATTACGAATATGTAGAATGGCGGCGACAACTGAATAGAGTTGCCCGTAATAGCCCGTCATAATAGCAGTTGTCTTAGCCTTAGAATGTTGTCGAGAATCTACTGCATGGTGGTCAGAGCCCATTAACATGTATAAGATTCTATGTCAGCCATCAAGTACGTGGATTCATACGAGGCTGATTTAATGCAAATTATTTTTGATATTTTATAGCAATAGAAATGATTTCACTGATTCACCACCACTAACAGCTCCAATTGGTCCATGTTGCCATTTGTGTTACTATCGCCAGTTTCCAGTTTGGTTTTATTCTTCCTAATATTTTTCTTATGTTGAATCGTTATTGTTGCTCCAATTGTCGACTGTTGCCATTACCATAGCCAGTGTTGGTCTCCGATCGTATTTCAATCGAAATGAATCTTGGCAGACTTATGGACTCAGTCGACAATCGTCAACAAACCAACTTGATTATAAGTTTAACTGAAGTATAAACACTTTTAAGTAATTCCGTTGTCAGTTCCATTCCAATGATTTCATTCCACTCAACAAACAATCTCTACTCAAACAAAGATTCAACTCTTTTAATTTTTTTTTAAAATCCCTTAAAATTATTTATGATTTTTTATTTATTTTGCTTGCTAATTGGAAATCGATAATTGAATCACATCAATTGATCGACCGACCCCGCATTCCGTTTTCAATCATAACATAATACAATAAATTTGAAATCACTTAATTTTTCTATACTACATATAATTAGCTTAATTTTTATAATTTATTGAATGGTTATTGATCATTTACGAATAATCTCAAGTACAATAATATCCAAGAATTAAAAGTTTAGAATATTCAGAAAATCGAATTTCTTAAGCGAAGCGTAAAAAACTAATCGACTCACATTTTTAAGGAATGAAATTTAAATTGTTAAAAATTTTAATGTAATTTTTTGTGAAAAACTTTGGAAGCAAAACTTATAAAAATAAATTCTTTCCGAATTAGATTTTCAATAATTAGTCAGTAAAATTAATTTTTTAAAGGCTTTTATCAGTAAAATTTCCTTTTCTCATATTGCCGACGGGAATCAGTGTTAAAATATTTTTTTACGGTTATTGTGAGCTTCTTCCAAAAAAATATGTTCTTAAGATCAATTTCCTGATTGTAGCTAAATTTTTGGGGAAATATTTTATAAACCTCCCATAGAGCTTGGGAAAACATTTATTTTCTGTTAGAAATTGCATAATTACCAATTTTTCAAAAATAATCAAATACGAAAACTCAATTCTTAGATAAGAAAATGTAAATTCTTTTTAAATTAATTTGCTGATTTAAGAGAAAATTCGACCTTTTTCAGAATTATTTGAATGGCAGTACTTTGACTAAAAAATTGTTCAATTTATGCTAAAACTAACAAATTTTGATATTTTCTTTATTAATTAAATAGTTTTCTATCATTTGTATGTTTAATATACGGTGTTATGTTTATTTACATTTGAGAGTCGTTTAGAATAGATGCGGACAAATTATAATAAGGCCTTATAAACTTCTCTTAAGTGTAATTATCGTAATTTTCATGGGCTATCGAGGTGCTGACAAAGAATGGTAACTATCACCATAAGCAATACTCAATCATATAGACGGGAATGAAAATGAACTTTTATGTCAACTCATTATTCAACCTTTGATAAACCAGTTCATATTGAAAAGTTGCGCACAAAATCTCAGCATCACTCACATATTATATGAATGTCATGTGAGTAAAAATTACTATGCGAGTAGAATTCGTCCCCAGTCAATCCCGGATCCAATAACTCCAGTCTCAAGTTTCCTATTAAATCCTTCACACTATTCTAATCCCCTCCACAAAATCGAACAAAACTCTACCTACTCAACCCTACTAACCATAGGCCCATACGATGAAGTCGCAAATGACCTCATGATCGTGGCGCTATAAAGAGACCCTTGGCGTATGTCTATTCATTAATTAATTACTCAGAAAATTGTGTGAAAAATTTGATTCAAATCGTAAAAGGAATAATTTTATGGAGGACTTGGTACAGTCTCCAATAGACCAAACTTTGGCTGTCTTAGAAAACCGAAGCTCAACCAAGAAAATTTTTGAGGTAAATGAAAGCATCCCTAAAAGTCCGGGAACCTCTGTAAGAAATTTGTTTACAAAAGTCGAATCCTTTTAACGGTGTTGTATGGATTATTTAACATACAAATTTGAATTTCAGGTGATACAGGATCTTGAGGCGCCGTCGGCAATGGAACAAAAATATTTTAGAGCTTCATGGACAAAATGGAAAATTTTTTATTACAGGAAATTGATAATGATTATTAAAGGGTATTTTGACTTCAGCTGCTTTGGTAATAAGCAAAATGGCCACTATTGGGGACGTGAATAACAGAGACAATTAAATTAGGAACTCTGCTCGTAACAGACCTCGTAAAGTGCTTGTGTGCTACAGTACTTGGGCTGGTAGGTTGATTGGTTGGTATTTCTTTGAATAACAGAACTATTTCATTCACAAATTGCACTGTTTTTATAATATGGCACCACATTTTCCTGTTAAAGGCGCTAAAATTCAAATTCTGCCATTGTTTCCTGACCGAAATATTTTAAAAATTGGAAATACCAGGTGTATAAGCTTAAATCCGCTGTTTTTTAGTCTAAAAAACACATGTTTTTTTCATAGAAAGTAAAAACAAATTTATTTAAAGTATTTTTCTCATCTCTCGGGCAATTTGTGGATACCCCGCCAAAAAATTCCTTCTCGTTCGAGGCAAACCACTCATCAGCTATTTTCGGACGTCTTCGTAAGAATCGAAGTGCTGCTCAGCGAGCGCGTGGCCCATCCACTAAAACAGGTGGTAACCGTAAGGGGCCGGGTATGGTGAATAAGCGGGCTGGGGTAGTACATCCCAATTGAGTGTTTTCAAGTAGTTTCGGACCATTTTTGACGTGTGCGATGGTGCGTTGTCGTGGAGGAAAATCAGCTTTGTTGATAATCCGTCCTTTTTTCACGTAGAACTTGGTGTAATTTGATCAGTTGTTGGTGGTAGCGGTGGACATTGACAGTTTCACCAGGTTTCAACATCTCATAGTAGACGATATTCTGCTGATCCCACCAAACGCACAGCATCGTCTTCCGTCCGAAGCGATTTGGTCTTGGGGAAGATGTTGATGGTTGGCCGGGATCAACCCACGATTTCTTGCATTTAGGATTCTCGAAATATATCCACTTTTCATCGCCTGTCACAATCCGATGCAGGAACAACTTTCTTTTTTGTCTGGCGAGCAAGATTTCGCATGTGTTTTGGCGTCGCTCCATCTGCCTATCGTTCAATTCATGCGGCACCCATTTTTCGATATTTTCAATTTTCCCCATGGAACGCAGACGCATGGACATGGCTGGTTGAGTAACACTCAATTGCTCCGCGAGCATTTTTTGCGATTGGGTATCGTTTTCGTCCAAAAGAGCCTGTAATTGATGGGTCTTACCCTTCCTAGGCCAATTTTCACGCTTCTTGTCCCACAAGTCAAAATTGCAGTTTTTGAACCGACGAAACCAATCTCGGCACGTCGTTTCCGATTAAGCACTGTCACTATAGGCCTCCATAAGCATTCGATACGATTCGGCAGACGATTTCTTCAAATTGAAGCAGAAAAGCAGGTTTGTGGGACAAATCTTCGGCATATGCTCTTTTTCTGGCACAAAACTAGACATGATTACCAAACGTAAAATGTATGTTATCGTACGAAATTACTGACAATGTGCACTGATTAATGTTGACAGATGTCAAAACTCATTAAAAAAAAGTGTGGTGTGCCCATATACGCTCACTCACGCCATCTATGACCAAACAGCGGATTTAAGCTTATATACCTGGTATTAATTTCCCTTCCACCTGCCTTAACAAAGATTGAATCGACTAAATATTTTTCTATAGGAAAACTTAAAAAGGACGATTTCTTCTAATCGATCAGGGGCTAAAAGAAATTATATGCAACGAAATTGATGAATTAAATGTAGGAAAGCATTTGGACAGACAAATTACTGAAAGGCCAGAGATAAATATTTTAGCCAATATTTTTTTCTATGTAAAATTTCCATATCTATACGTGTATAAACAATTTTTATTAATAAAAATCTAGTTTTTAAATTAAATCGAAAATTATTTGCAAAAAAAAACTTATAAACTTATCTTAAGAACACTATACAAATCGATATGAAAAAGTTCAATAAATTTTTGTTTACTCTTAAATCATTTTTAGAAATATTGTGGAAATTATTATTAACTTAATTCTTTTTAATACAAAGAGTTCTTATTGTTTCAAATATAATTAATTGTTCAAATCTGAATAAAAAAGAAAAAATGTTCAAATTTTTTGACAGTCTCTAAATATCTCAACTGACTAATTATAATTAGTATTATTTAAAAAATGACATTTTTATAAAAAGAGTTCATTTCCATTGAACGAAGCTCTTAAAATTTTTTAAGCGAATATAAAAACAAAAAAAAAGTAAATAATTTTTGCATACAAGATTTTTATATCTGCAATAATGATAAATAAAATATGTTCAACAGCCAAAATAATATCAAAAACTAGTTTATTTTCAGCACAACCAAACCAAACCCCCTCCGCCCCCTACAAAAATGTCTGTTAATTTTTATCAATAATTTTTTTATTTTCATTATTATTTCATGATTTTATTTATGATCTTTATTAAAAAGTCTTCAACCTTATCGAAATGTAAATTTTAATGCCGCCATTGAGTCATTTTATTATTAAATATATTCGCAACCGCATGAAATTCATTCAAGAACATTTTCTATGGTAAATATTCACGAAAATTGTTGTATTATTTTTGTCTTTCTCTTCTTTTGGTTGGTATCTCTTTGGAAGATGTTTTTGTCTTGTGAGATTCTGTTGTAGAAAAGTGTAAAATCATGTGTTTTTACTATAAAAAGAATATAATATAATATTTAGTATCAGTACAAAATGAAAAGAAAATGCTGATATTGATGTGGGGGCTTACATATATTTATCCATTTAATGCATGAACACACAAAAGATGGAAAGGCAACCGAAATCGTACTACCAACCATCCCCTTTCAAAATCTGATGCACTAACTTTTATATATATAGCCTATTGATACTTTAAGACCTACAAAATATCTTCAAAAAAAAAACCAAAAAAAAAAAATACAAAGTAAATAAAAAAACTAAAGAACATTGAAAGTGTTCGCTGTTAAGTATGTTTTCAGGTGTCAGAAAACACCTTGTTTAGAGTCATCTAACTACAAATTTGAATTTCATGTAAAATTTCGTAGCATGTTGGTATGTTGTTCCCCACTTTTTTTCTCTTTCGTAATTGATTTTTTTTTGTATTTTTTTTATTACTTATTTAGACATTGCAGACCTGAAAAAAATTTACTTACTTTGATACAAACTTTTCCTTTTATGTGGTGTTTTTATCAGAGGATACTCTATAAAATTGTTTTTTTTTTTTGTAGAAAACATTGTTTTTAAAGAGATTCATATTAGATATATTGGTGGCATCCATGTTTATCCGTAATTATAGTTATAGAGATTCACGTAATTTATATGATAAGAAAATAAAATTTTGAATTATCCATTTTGTAGTTTGGAAAATAAAATATTGTTATTTTATAGTTGTAAAATATTTATGCTATAAAGTATTGAAAAGCACTAAAACTGCAATTTTATGAAAAATATTTTTAATAATTATAAAAATTTAAAAAACACTCTACATAGTTCTGATCTTGCCGGATCCTTATTTCCGGTATTAAGTGGAAATAAGGCTCCTGTAGGATCAAAACTTTGTATTGTGTTTTTATTTTTATTATTATTAAGATCATAAGCATATATGAGGCTCTGAAAATCCATAAATATTTTTATATAAAAGCGATTGTACTGTGTGCATTCTGGTCTGAAGTTGTCATTACGCGTATTTCTTTGAAAATGAGGAGCGGGAGATCCTTAATTTCAATTCTCAATATTTTACCGTAAACTGAAAGATTTTTATCTAAACTATATTAAATTTTAACAAAATAACGTCAAAAACTACAAAACACAACAAATTTTGGCTTTTATTGTGTGAAAAGTTTCCAGAACGCGTTATTCCGAGATTTGGTCCAAAAATTGTGCGATTTGACGTTATTGGATTTTTTCTTTTTAAACTATGTAAAAAATTATTTTAAACAGACAATCATCAAAATTAGGATTAGTTTTAAACCAAAATCCATCAAGTAATAATCGTATTATAGCTAAAAATGTGTAAAGTCAATAAGAATTACCTCAGAAAGGATCGAATTCTGCAAAAAAGCTCGCGCAATTTATTTATAAACTTTCCCATAATCTACATAAACTAAATAATTAATTACTAACAAATTCTTAGAAAATAAATTTTAATAAAATCAAATACAAAAATTTTTTGAAGAAAAAAATTCTTTTTTAAATTAAAAATAATTTAATTAGAAAAAAAAATTGAAAATTATATTATGTATAAAAAAAAAGCTTTTGGCAAATTATATAATAACTATTAAATGCAATTAAGAGTTGAAACGATTATGACAATCTGTGGCAAGGATGATGATCAGGATTGTGATTGTGATGATGTTGGACAAAATGATGGGAAATGCAGCGATGTTGGGGCAAGATATTTAAGTGTGTATTTTAGAGTCAAAACAAATATTGCAATATAATTAATTGGCTTTTATATGTCGACAAAAACTAAGAAAAAAATCAACAACAAAAAACGAAGACAAAAAAGAATTCAAAGAAAAAAAGAGAACGAGAGGAAGAAAAATTATGGAATATCCACCATCATCTTGGTTGGTTGGGACGGAATCATTTGTAAATAAAGAGACTCCATTCAATTTTGAATTTTTTTGTTATCTTCTTTTTAACATGAAGTTAACTGAAATTCCACATCATCTGAAGCAGAGTGTGGAGAGATCAGACGGTAGATGTCCTTTTGCATTTAGGCTAATTTATATTCCGCATTCTGAAAAGAATTTCTTTCCTGAATTCATCGAATTTATGCATGTGTCTCGTGCTGATTGTCTGACCTCCCTTTACCACATAGACGTAGACATCAACTACTTTAGCGTGCTGCCAATGTCCCAAGTACGCATATAGATGATCATTTACATATAGAAATGCAGTTTCGAATGCGAATGGAGCTTTCAAAATGTGTTGTCACATTCGACATGAGGAATGTGCTTACACGGCGGCCAAAAGGGATGCCAATACGACATGTTTGCGATCCGAAGACGCAATGCGATGATCAAGAATCCAATTGAACCGAGCAGGTACAGAGCCGCAAAGCATTTCTGAGGACACAACCTCCACGTTTGTCATTCTGTTCGGTGAATCGTGTAAGCATTTCGACAGTCATATCACTCGCTAATTGATCTTGACATGTGACAAATCTTTCACTAGAGACCTAAAAATTCCTCCTCTCAAAAGAGGTTGAGGCCATCGAGAAGCGAAAACATACCCCAAATATTATTGCCGCTGATGTTATCTACACACAGCCGTGAATGTCTTTCAACCAATCGTCTAGAATTTTTTTTTCAGATCTAATAGGGACGGTCTGCATTTTTCTAGTCGATCAACAGAAAAATGATCACCTATTCTTGGTGATCATAAGTTTGTCATATAATCTTCGATTTAAAATGTTTTTTATTCAACAATTTTCATATTTTTTTCATCCACTACTTTGGTTAGTAGATACTACGAATATGTACGCGTATCTGAGCTTAACCTACCTGGATCTGGTATTTAGAGAAGCAACATTGGTTCGTTTGTCTTCTATAAGCTATCATCCAGAAGTGATTTGATCATAAGCAGTTGGGAATAGCAAACAGTTGGAGTTTCTACCTCTTCTTATGTCATCGGATTACGACAAGGTGTGCTCTTAGTATTAATCTAATTATAGGAGCGTTAAGGTATCTCTAGTATTCAGTGTCCGAAAGATTGCTGGCCGTTTTAGCCGATCAATCGAACACTAGTGATCGATGATCGAAATGAATACCAGATGATGGTGCAGAACGCCGAAGATTCCAGTTTGTCTAGAAAAGTTGGTAACCAACCGTTCCGTCCGATGGATAGCTTTCTGTGCTAATACGCTGGTCGGCACTATAAGCGGTGACACATTAATCCGATAATTATATCAAAAGATCACTTGGATAGTTTCTTGAATTGGCAAGTAGTCGGCGATGACATTAGATGGTATACAGAAAATGTTAAAATATTTTTTATTCGCATTCTCTCCTAAGAAAAGAGAGACTAGATTGCACAGATAAAATTTGTTACATTTCATCCACAACTAAGCCAAGTAATAGGGATGAAAAAAATCTTGAAAATATTTCCAGGCATTTTTTAGTATATGTATTGTATATTTTTAAAAAAATTCAATATAAAAAAGTTTACAATCAAAAAGTGTGATTTGCTGGAATAATTAGACACTTTCTAGTTGATCAAATCTTTTTTATTTGTTTAATTGTAAAAAAATTCTGAAAATTTCCTTTTGATATATAAGGGATATCAATTTTCTTTTTTTATATATTTTAGAAAAAGTACAGTAAAATTTTCAACGGATTGGACGAAAAAAAAATTGTTGGAAACGGTTTAAAGAATATTTAGGAAAATTTTCAACGGATTTTTGGTTCATATAAAAAAGTCTAATGCTTTTTTTTATTTTTTTATAATAACATGCACTTTTTGGTAATAAATCCCTTTAAAATTAGGCAAATTAAATAATTTTATAAGATGAACGAAAACTGGTAGCTAATGGGGTAAATATCCTTTTTATACAACAATGTTGTCAAACCTTGAAAGTAGTTTAATTGGGCTACTATACGAGGGTCATTCAACAAGTACTTAGCCTCAGCGCCCGATGGAACTGCTATCACAAAAGAAATTTAACATCGTGCAGTGCATTCTTTTAGTAGCCTACTGTCAAAGTTTCAGTCGATTCCTTTCATTAGTTTTGTTTTGAGAGCCTTTGAAAGCGAGCGTGTCGGTCGGTTGCACAAAAATGGAAAAAGAACATTATCGTTCGGTGATTAAATTCTTGTTTTTGGAAGGGAAAACTCGCAGCGAAATCAAAGATCGCTTGGATGCTGTGTATGGTGACTCTTCTCCTTCGATGGCGACCGTCAAGAATTGGTTCAACGAGTTTGTTCGTGGCCGCATGTCGGTTTTTAAAGAGCCACGCCCAGGTGCCCCAAAAACGGCTGCTACGGAGGAAAACGTTAAAAAAGTCCACGATCTCGTGTTGGCAGACCGTCGATTGAAGGTTCACGAGATAGCTGAGACTGTGGGCATCGCAGTAGGAATGGTGCATCATATTCTACACGAAGAACTGGGCATGAGAAAGCTGTCGGCGCGATGGGTGCTGCGTTTGCTCACACCGGAAAACAAGCGCAACCGTGAGACCACATCGGTAACGTGTTTGGCGCTGTTTCAGTGCAATCCAGCGGAGTTCTTGCGTCGTTTCGTGACCGTCGACGAAACATGGATTCACTGGTACACACCAGAGACCAAGGAACAGTCGAAACAGTGGACTTCACTCGGCGAACGTGCTCCGAAGAAGGCGAAGACTGTTCGATCGGCCGGAAAGGTGATGGCCACCGTTTTCTGGGATTCACAAGGTGTGATCCACATCGATTACCTCGAGAAGGGTAAAACAATCACGGGGCGCTACTATGCTAACTTATTGGGCCGATTTGACGTCGAATTGAAGAAAAAGCGGTCCCGCTTTGTGAAGAAAAAAGTGCTGTTCCACCACGACAACGCGCCGGCTCACACCTCCGCCGTCGCCATGGCCAAATTGGTCGAATTGCGCTACGAATTGCTGCCCCATCCACCGTACTCTCCAGATTTGGCCCCCTGTGACTACTTTTTGTTTCCAAACCTGAAAAAATCACTCACCGGGAATAGATTTGGGTCGAATGAGGAGGTCATCGTCGCCACGGAGGCCTATTTTGCTTCCCTCGAGAAAATATATGTTTTGGACGGGTTAAAAAAGTTAGAGCATCGCTGGGCCAAGTGTATCAAGCTTGAAGGAGATTATGTGGAAAAATAAATTGCCACCTTTCCAAAATTTTCGCTTGTCTTTTGTAGGCTAAGTACTTGTTGAATGACCCTCGTATATCAGCCATCGTTCGTGATACATTTGCATAAATTTTCAATGTTCAAATTGTTAATTAAGTAAAAATTTTCAGTAAAAATATATTCTGTAAAAATTTGTCTGTAAAAATTTATCAATAAAAATTTGGTTATAAGCAATTTGTCAATAAGACATTTGTCAGTAAAAAATTTGTCCGCAAAAAACTTGTCATTAAAACATTTTTCAGTTAAAAATTTGTCAGTACAAATATTTTCAGTAAAAATATTCTCAGTAAAATATTTTCAGTAATAATTTTCAGTAGAAATTCTGGTAAAAAATTTTTAGTAGAAATTTTCTGTAGCAATTTGCATGAGAAATGTTGCTAAACTTAGGAAACATTTGATGTTGCTAGATCATTTAATATTGCTAGTCTTCCCGTAGCATCAAAGCATTTTTTCAACTTGCCAATATGCTAATTGTTCATTCAAAATCCTTTATACTCATTTTTGCGAAGGAGAATATCTGTTTTGGGAGGCGAAGTAGAGAGTCAACGGTGCTCGCGTTCGTACAGAGTGCACTATTGTAAATGACAATCTCCTTACACCGCTGACGTTTTATGAACCATTTTTATTGGAAGGAAGTTTTCTCTTTTCTTGATGACATTGCTCGTCAATAAATTCTCTGAGAGCGATTACCTGACAGTTTCTCATAAAACAAAGTCAATGTAGCCACCTGCCAGATCAGCTCTTTTATTTATCATAATTTTATAATAATTAAGTATGAATTTGCTATTAAATTAAAGGTAAAATAAGTAAAATTACATAATAAAATATTCAGTTTACTTTTGATTTTTTTAAACGCGATGAATGACATTTCGTTTCTGAATTATTTAAAGTTTTTAGAAAAGTGTCACGAACGTCACTGACAGAAGTAAAAATATGCCGGCCAAAAGTGGAAGTTTGCTTTACAAAATCACTGGTAATTTTTTCATTGCCGATGTTTGGCCAATGTCTGGTAAGATATCTTCTATCGTAAATGTAATTAATATCATCAGCAGATGCGTTTGGCTTTTTTTTTCTGTTTAGATTAATGAGGTACAGGGGGAAAACTTCCAAAGGTACTCGCCTGGAAGTTTTTCCTGCCAGGCGAGTTATGCGGGATTTTTACCTTGCTAAAACCTAACCTGCACCTCTGATCTTACTTCCGGAACGATGGTTCCCCGGCCGCACTCTTTGTAAATACTACTTCGCCGGGGCGTTCTTGTTTGATGCTACTGATGTCCCGATGTTATGACGCCTCGCGGCCTATTCTTCGTACGTTGTGTGGAGATCCTTGATAATGGATTCCGCGTACTCTGCAATTCTGTTCCAAGCCGATTGGCTCTTCAGCATGCACTCCACTATATTTTCTGGACTGATGGAACGGTCCAGATTTCTCTCCAGCTCCACCCGCGTCTCCTCGTAGAGGGGGCACTGGAAGAACACGTGTTCTGCGTCTTCGATCACATCGCGGCAATGATGACAGTTTGGGGAGTCAGTTCTCTTGAATCTGTGCAAGTATGCCCGAAAGCATCCATGCCCAGTCAAGAGTTGGGTGATGTAATACCCGACGTCCCCGTGCAGGCGAGTGACCCATTTGGTAACATGTGGGATCAGCCGATGAGTCCACCGACCTTTCATCGAGTTGTCCCATCTCTCTTGCCAAAGGCGAAGACTCTCGGGTCTCTCCTCTTCACAGAGGACCTTTCGCCGCTCTTCCTTCTTCCTACGATGTTGGCGTTCCCGCTCTCCTGCCAGGATGTCGATGGGTGGGCATGATGCCACGATGTTGACCGCATCGTGTGAGATGCGTTTGGCTATGCATTTGCAAATGAGGTTAAGTGTTATTTTGTTACCCGCCAGGGCTAGTTCCAGATTTTAATGTACACAGGACGGTGGGGAGCCTCATCCGCCAAACCATCATCCTATTTATTGCTCAGGATACCAACATATCATTGCTTAATAGATTGGAATGAATCTCATTGACCACCGAATCATTTAACAATCGGCGAATAGCCCCTCGAGGACTAACAGACCACCGGTAAAAGTGGTATTATTGTTACTGAGTGGGAGGTTGATCGCATTCTCAACTGGCGTCCGTAATTACTCACAGCTAGCAATAGAAATGGGAGCTTTTAGATGAAAAAATTCAACTGTACAGTTCACGGTGCATCATATCAACGAGCTCTGGATCACTTCAAAAGCTGTTTTATGGTCATTAACAGTTGATTACATCCAACAGTTTTAGGAAAATTTACAACTAAATAAATATCTCATGGATGATCATTACGACCAAAAAAATATCCCGAATTTTATGAAATGAGAAAATGTTAAAAAATTGAATGACAGAACTATGAACATAGCAAACTTCAAGCCCCAATTCGTTGATCGAACGAGAATATTTAATTTACTTTTTCTTGATAATACGAGCATTATCAGAGTTTTTCCTTAAATTTTACAGATATCTACAACCACAACATAGTAACAAGCAGATTTAGATAATAATATTAATTAACGTGAAGGATTATTGGGAGTCATTCATTATGACATATGTTGAGTCTTAGTATTTTAGCAAATCGCGATACCAGTGACACTTAAGTCTTCGATACGTATTTTTGGCGAATGAAAAGGAATTTAGTATAATTGGAGATATGAGAATTGATCTTTCTATAACGTGACATAGTCACATCACAAACAAATGGGACTTAGTGTAGAACAGTATTGCGAACATAAAAGTTAGCGTCGACAATTGTACGGAGTATTTTTGATTGAACGAATTGGATTCGACGGCTTAGTAGGACCCTATAGGTCTAGTCCATAAGTTAACATGCGTTTCAGGATGTATAAAAGTATGTGTCGATTCCATGCCAAGCGTTTGTCTAAGTTCAGTTCTAGGTACCGAACTTCGGTGCGTTGTGGTATGGTACTGTCATTAAGGTATATGGCAGAGAGTAAAAGTTACGTGAGTTAATTTATGTTCATTAACTTTTATTCTTCACCTGGTAAACCAGTTCTGGAGGGTTTGGATTTGAGTTTGGAGAATTTCGTAAGCGTATTGGGGATTTTCGCTACATGCAAGGTAGGACGCATCATCGGCGTATTTAGCAAAGAAGGTATTAGGATATACCTTGGGATATCGGATGTATAAATGTTGTAAAGGATGGGTCCAAGCAAAGTTAACTGTGGACCGTGAGTAAATATCGGAGAGTTCGTTAAATTCATTTACTTGAAAGTGTCGGTTAGAAAGGAACGATTTCAGGACAACGTAATAAATATATGGAAGGATCTTCTTGAGTTTTCAGACTAAGCCCAGGTGCGAAACTCTATCCAAAGCTTGACTTATATCAAGAATCACACCTGGACAATTCTCTTTTTTTTTTCTAAAGAAGATACACTGAAATCGACAACTTGATAAATTTCGTTGAATAATGGAGTGTCCGAATTGATGACTGGGAATGAAATTTGAGGATTCGAGTGGTAAATGTAAGCGGCGGAGTACTTATTCCTCAAAGATTTTTGAAAGGATTGAACGTGGGAAATATTTCCCCAATATTAACTTTTATATATTTTTAAGTGTGTATATTTGAAATACAAAAATTTAAAATATGTTTAAACAAAATTTTTACATGAGTAATCACGGAATAAAAACAAAATTAATTTTTATATTCACTTATGATATTATCATTTAGAAATTAATATATCTATATAACAGTAGGACAAAGTAAAAAGTATTTAAAATTTAATATACAATCTCTCCTGTTGTGAGATTAGCAGCTAGACAAATAATATGCGTAAATTTTCAACGCTGTAGGTAGTCTATATGAAAATGCGTAAGCATGGTACCCATCATTTTTAATTTTTTTGTATATAATATATAAAGCTGAGAAAAATGAATAATAAATATGACAAAAATGGTAAAAGAAAATAATAAAAAGTACAAATTAATGTTGACTATATTATTAGCCAACGTGAGCTAACTGATACTACTCGTATCATCCATGGTCCATGGATAGTCCAGTATACATAAGATCTTTGAAGAAATATGAAATCTCCATGGAAGTTGATTTTCTGAGGAGTTGAAAACATCACCGTGGCGAGCTACTTAATATCTATAACTGCCATCTACTGACATGATGTCTTTATAAATATCTCACCAGTGTGATTATTTTGAAATTCTTGCTGCGACACTGGAGAATTTATGCCAGATCAGAAGCAGATTAAGATATTTTTATATGGCGACTGTTCATACTTATAACATTGGCATTTCGATATGGAGTTTATTTTTTTCTTACTTACTGTTAAAAATGAACAGCAGTTTTCTTTTTTAAATTCTTCCTTAATATTTTGGTTCATTTTTTATTTTTATAAAATTATTTGGCTTAAGTTATTTAGTTGAGATTTCGTTAAATTGCATTGCATCCCTTTTTGTCGAATACGCACTAAAATTCTTTTAACAGTCTAGTCAAAGATGGGAATAGGCTGGACAAGTTTATTCTCATTTGTACGGCAGCTTTTCCTTTTCAAATGGCCAGTCGCAATCTTCTCGTTTTGCAAAGACAAATCTCTACACTTTAATGAAATTATAAAAACCAGGAAAATTCACAAGATCTCAGCATTCAAACCTTTGATCACACTGCACACGGTATGGTATGATTTGTGATCTCAGACTATGGTCAGTCGGTTTTCGTAGCATACGCTTCACTGCAGTTATCACAATTGGCTCTGGTTGGCGTCTTCATCGTGACCTGCAGCTGAGCTTCACATCATGTTATGACAGATCACAGATAATCCATCTTTCCGCTTTGGAAGGTGATAGCATTGTTTGTAGATGCATGCTCAAATCCAAAAGTGCCCACCGATGAGACAGCTCCTTAAGTCCTCTCAGCCAGCATCTACTGTACCATATCTTTGCGGCGGTACCTTTCACCGTTGCATCCATCCTTGCCGGTACACAATATGATGCAGTGTGGTGGTCTATAATTTTTTTGTTAGTTTTCAGTTTTCAGTTTTAAGTTTCTACTAGCTTTGTCGTATAATTATTATTACATTTTATTTATTATTATTACATTTCTTTTCGGCTCTCATATGTACTTTAGAGTTGCCCTTTTAATGGTAGAAAAGTTCATTGCAGAAGTTCATCCCTTCAGCACGTCTTTTATTATTAAATTATTTATGAGATCTTCAGCTGCTTATACACATGTCAAATGCAGCACATGAATTAAAGTAGTAGTTATTAGAGTATCCTCCTAACTTTGACTTAAAGATTCATGCTGAAAATAATCTGGACGCCGTCATTTACTTAATTTTAATCTTAATCTTTAACGAGATATAAGGAATTTTTAAAGCATACAAGTCCGGTTGTGTGGTAAATTTTTGATAGATTTTATGCAATTTTGTTAAAGGGTATATTTTTTCCACAATAAAAAAAAAACACTTCTACGTGGCTAGAGATGGCTTCCGAAATAAGGTTTGCAATAATATAAATTAAAATGTTATGAAATTTAACTGAAAAATTACAAAATCATCTTTATTAGATTAATAAGGACTGTTTTTGAGATATTTTTAACTTTCTTTTTATTTAAATTTGATACGAGGGTCGTTCAATAAGTCCTTAGAAAATTCAAGAAATTGCGCTCGTAGTGTTGGTAAAGATTTTTTTTTTGTAAGTAGCATTATCGACAGGAAAGCTGTCAAAATTTCAGGTCGATCCAAAGCGCAGGTCAATTTCTATCGTCGATTAAAGTTAACGACATTTATTTGTGCATAACAATAGAAAAAAGCTAGTTTAGGGCTGTCATCAAACATCTCCATTTGAAAGGCTTAAGCCCGAAAGAAATCAAAGCCGAGTTGGATGCAGTTCATGGCACATCTGCACCTGTGTTTGCGACGGTTTACAATTGGGTGAATGAATTTAAACGTGGCCGTCCATCCACAAAAGATAAACATCGTTCAGGACGCCCTGTTGAGGTGTCTACTCCTGAAATCATCGACAAAATCCACGATCTGATTTTGAACGATCGGCGAATTAAAGTGTGCGAATTAGTTGAGGCCACGGGCATATCACAAGGTACCGTCGCTTCAATTTTGCATGAAAAATTGTCTGTGAAAAAAATTTCGGCAAGATGGGTGCCGCGTTTGCTCTCAGACGAGAATAAGCGCAATCATGTAGTGGACTCTGAGGCTATATGCCACTGTGGACGAAACATGGATACACTACTACACTCCACAAACGAAGAGACAGTCATCACAGTGGATTTTCAAGGGTGAACGGGCTCCGAAGAAGGCAAAAACTGTGCCACGGTCTTTTGGGATTCGCAGGGCATCATTTTTATCGACTACTTGGAAAAAGGAAAAAAAATAACAGGAGCGTATTACGCGTCGTTATTGCACCGGTTGAGCGAGGAAATCAAAGAGAAACGCCCCCATCTGAAGAAGAAAAAAATCCTCTTGCATCAGGACAATGCGCGTGTGCACACCTGCGGTGTTTCCGTGGCCAAAATTGTGGAATTGAGAATGGAATTGTTGCAGCATCCCCCTTATTCACCAGATTTGGCCCCGAGTGACTATTTTCTTTTCCCCAATCTGAAGAAATGGCTTGGCGGACGACGGTTCACTTCCAACGAGGACGTCATTGCTCAAAGGGATGAGTATTTTGCAGAACTTCCGAAATCATATTTTTTGGACGGGATAAAAATTTTGGAAAAACGACTAGAAGGAAATTTATTTTTTAAAATCAGTTTTTTCCATCTTTTTCTAAGGATTTATTGAACGACCCTCGTATGATCACTTAATTTATGCCAGACTACTATAATATATACAAAACAATTAACTATCTTATAGATATGCTTGGTCGAATTAAGATATAAATGGGGTAGTCGAATTAAGAGGGGTACTTAGTAAATGTTTCATTTTTGCAAAAAATTTGAAGAATTCGTTATAAAAAGTTAAAATTTATCTTTAGAAAAATTTTAAAAAAAATCTTTCTTCAATCAGAGTAGTTTCGTTAGAATTTTTAAGATACTTTAAAAAATGGTGAGAGCTTAATTTGAAAGCTCCATGCGCCTATTTTGATTATATTTAGCATGATTTTAAAATACCACGTGGGACGGAAGAGGTCATGGAGAAAGGTCCTTCTATGTGGGCCATATACGGGGCAAGGTTGTTTCTATATCGTTTTAGGCTGCACTAAGTCGTCCCATAATCATATTTTTTTCTACTGTACATGCTTTACCGAAGAAATAAAGAGACTGCAGAGGCCCATTCTGTCTCCGAAGAGTTTCATTGAGTAATCAAGAAGATGCTTCTTTGCAGTCTAGATAGGATAATAGGATAGAATTCACTCTGCTCCACGTGAAATGATGCCTGACGGTGGTGGGAAAAAGGCGACAAAAAAGGTAGACTAGTTAGTAAAACAGAGCTACAGCCAGTCTACTTTTCGTGAAGTTTTTGACATTAGCCAAAAATATCCATCCTTCAGTCTAAAATGGATAAAGAGGCTAAGGCCGGTCTGCTGCCTATGAATTAATCCCTGCCGGTGAAGAGAAAAGCCCACCCTCTAGAGTAGATAGGAAAACAGGAATGAAGCAAGTGTTGTCCCCGTGGAGAAAAGCGCATCTTGCAGCCTAAATATTGTATTAGGGATTAAACTAGTCCTCTTTCCTTGAATAAATGCCTATCGGTGGTGAAAAAAGGCCATCTTATAGTCTGGAGCATAGTAGCGAGCATGCTGCTCGGCAAAAGGCTACTTTGCAGTCTAGATAGGAAAAAAGGGATGAAGCCTGTCTGATTCCCATGAAGTTGCACTTAATGGCATATTTGAAGAATAGAGAGGTTGGGTTTTAGTGCGTAAAGGGTTCGGTAGTTCTACAACGCCTTTAGAAAATTTTGCACCACCCAGTAAAAAAAAAACCTATTCAGAAAAATATAAATTAAAGAAGTTAAGAATTCGAAATATTCAATGCCATGTTTCAAGCGAAAAGTTTTGAGATACCTCAACTGGGATTAACACATTTTTATCATCTCGAGTTAAAAAAATTCTTTTTTGCAAAAAATTCCTACAATCTTAATTGGATATATCAACTACACTTTCAGTTTAGATTTGTATATAAAAATAATCAGCAAAATCAATTAAGATAAAGAATATCAGAAAAACCATTAACATTTAAACCAGATTAAGATAAGCTCATCAAAAGAAAAATTTGTCTAAATAGATTCATAATTTTTCTCTCCTAATATTTATAAATACTTATTCTAGAGTTAAAAATTGAAATAATTTTAATTATCTATTTGCTTTTATAGATTTTTATATACTATATATTCGAATATCATTAATTTTATATTTATATCTTTGCTATAAAAGATCATTTAACTTAATCTGTTGAGAAATCATTTCACTTCGGTTTGGATCTTGACATTATCATGAATCTTAATATCGTTTATTCCCATCATTGAAGATTTCGGGCTGTATCTTTATTCAAACTCCGTCGGATCTTTAGCCACATTTCAATTACTTAGTAAATTAATCGCATCACCTTAAGAGAGTTTTAAAATTGTATCTTCTGGAGCTATTTCTATTTCCATCATAGGAACTCCCAACGCCTCATAGACACAATCTAAACTACGCTCGATAAATTGCAAAATCAATTTATACTAAATATACAGCATCGTCGTCGTCTGTTACATTAAAGATTAGAATCTGTAGCATGAATACGATCGCTCAATCATGGGATTTTTCTATATATCCTCATATATTCTGGACGTCTAAATATATAGGAGAATGTACCTATATAGTTAGTGGATTAACGACAAGTTGTTTACTAAAAAGATTCATGATCAGATCATTTTGTGGGGATATTTTTCGATATCATCTTTAAGTTTCTTTGTCTTATTATAGACTCTATAGCCGGATATTTTTTTTTATTTACACTTTACCATGATTAAGATAAGTTACGATACATTTCGATACGAATTTCAACAGTTCATTATTGGGACTACAAAGAACCTGTTGACACATCTTCGGAACACGTCTTAATAAATTTCCATCGTGGACGTGAAACTAATTTGTATACTAATCGATAAAAGAGATTTAAATTGATTGAATTTTTTGATATTTTTGTCGGTTTTAATGTGCAACGACGGGAAGAACAGCAGTAGTACTACAGTGAAAAAAATGTCGTATTCGATCTCAAGGAATGTTATTTATGCATTGATGGAGCCATTGGAATGCCGACCGAATACAGTAGACGAGGTTATTGGAATTAGTTCTTTTTACCCTTTCGAATACCTAAAATACTAACAACATCATTGATCTTTAACAGTTCTACCAGCTGTTATGTACCTTATTGATACTGTCTCAAAGATAATGAACACTTTCAATGTGATTCCAAGTATCCCCAATCAATGCTAATCAATCCAATCGGTGGCAAACATTTTACATTCTTAGGCAGAATTCTGAGTCGGTAAATTCCATTTAAATTCAAAAAATCCATTGCAATAAATTTAAAAACTTTTCTGTTCTCTTATTTGTGTTAATTTAAAATTTAAGATCAGAAAAAGCTTTTATCGAACTACTGAATAAATTAATTTTTAAATACGAGTCAATATTAATTTTAATTGAAAAAAAAAGCAAAAAATGAAAAAATGTATTTTTTTTATGAGCTTTTGAACTTGAAGAGGTCAAAATGATTTTTTCAAAAAAAATCCCATTAAGAAGACGAAAATGTAAATTTTTACAGTAAAATTTTTACAGTAAATTTTTACAGTAAATTTTTACAGTAAATTTTTACAGTAAATTTTTACAGTAAATTTTTACAGTAAATTTTTACAGTAAATTTTTACAGTAAATTTTTACAGTAAATTTTTACAGTAAATTTTTACAGTAAATTTTTACAGTAAATTTTTACAGTAAATTTTTACAGTAAATTTTTACAGTAAATTTTTACAGTAAATTTTTACAGTAAATTTTTACAGTAAATTTTTACAGTAAATTTTTACAGTAAATTTTTACAGTAAATTTTTACAGTAAATTTTTACAGTAAATTTTTACAGTAAATTTTTACAGTAAATTTTTACAGTAAATTTTTACAGTAAATTTTTACAGTAAATTTTTACAGTAAATTTTTACAGTAAATTTTTACAGTAAATTTTTACAGTAAATTTTTACAGTAAATTTTTACAGTAAATTTTTACAGTAAAATTTTTACAGTAAATTTTTACAGTAAAATTTTTACAGTAAATTTTTACAGTAAAATTTTTACAGTAAATTTTTACAGTAAATTTTTACAGTAAATTTTTACAGTAAAATTTTTACAGTAAATTTTTACAGTAAATTTTTACAGTAAAATTTTTACAGTAAATTTTTACAGTAAATTTTTACAGTAAATTTTTACAGTAAAATTTTTACAGTAAATTTTTACAGTAAATTTTTACAGTAAATTTTTACAGTAAATTTTTACAGTAAATTTTTACAGTAAATTTTTACAGTAAATTTTTACAGTAAATTTTTACAGTAAATTTTTACAGTAAATTTTTACAGTAAATTTTTACAGTAAATTTTTACAGTAAATTTTTACAGTAAATTTTTACAGTAAATTTTTACAGTAAATTTTTACAGTAAATTTTTACAGTAAATTTTTACAGTAAATTTTTACAGTAAATTTTTACAGTAAATTTTTACAGTAAATTTTTACAGTAAATTTTTACAGTAAATTTTTACAGTAAATTTTTACAGTAAATTTGTACAGTAAATTTTTACATTAGATTTTTATTTCTACTAAGAGTTTCTATTTAAAATTTCTACTCATAAGTTTTACAGAATTTTTTAGTCTGAAAACGATTGGTAAAATTTTGTATTTTAAAAAAATATTATTGAGAGTTTTTTTCGATGCCACAATGGTATATGATAATATTTATTATGAAGTGAATTAATTACAATATAAGATTTAGTACTAATGAAAAATTGTCTTCATATTGTATGTGACTCCATTCAGTTTCAGAGGTCAATATATTTTAAATAAGATTTTAAAAATAAATAAATTCAAGATAACTATAAATACCTAAAGAGATAAAAATTCACAAACGGAACGAAATCAGTTGTCAGTTGACCAACGAGGGTGTTGTTAATCACGACAAATCACCCAATGATGATAATTTACCAATAAATCTGTAACTGGAATGCACTAAATAAATTTAAGATGGTATCGCAATACAACATCGAAGCTTTTCAACAACACCAACTAAGAGAGAAGATGTTAAGCCATCATGAAAGATAAAAAACTTACAGAAATAAATAAAGAAGTTTTGATAAAAATGTGAATTTTCTTATGATATAAATAAAATTATAAGAAAAACCATCCATTTCAGAATAAAAAAAATTCACAATTCACTTAAAAATTACAAAATAAAAACTAAAAGGAGCGAAAAGTAGTTAATATTGTTTTGATGTTTTTTGTTTTATTTTACTTGAGGTTTGGTTGAATTTTTTAAATGGACTCAAAAATTATTCCCAGTCGATTGTTGTTACTGCCATTGTAGCTTCTGCTGCTTCCACAGATTATGGACATTCTTTAATCAAGAACGTATGCAATATTTTTAAGAATAAAAATGATAATGAATGAGGTGTGATGTCTTTAAAAGCCAATATGGATTTAAATGTAATTTTTGTTTTTATTATTTAATTCTCTTTCTCTCTCAATAAAAAAGGTGTAAAACAAAAAATTCGCCGTAAAATGGGCACCTTTAAAGATAAATATTCACACCTCCTAATGTTGTTACGTACAGTAAAATGACCAACAAAAAATTGCAGCTTTGGCCCTGAACACAGAGAATTGGACGCTCTTTTTATTTAAATTTTATTTATTTTTCTAAAATATTGTTTGTGAACGAATTGATTGTACGATGGAGATAGTGTTTCATAAGAATGAATGCCAATAGTAGTAATGGAGATGATGATGGTGGTTTTAAGGTGATGATGGTGATAGTTTCAGAGTTTTGAGACTAGTGGTCTGGAACAGCTTAAAAGCAAATCTTTCAACGGTGATATATATCCCAGAAGGAAATAAATACATCACATTGATTTATTAAATGAAACTTATATAAAATAGTTATCAAGATCTTCTGTGCTTCTGACACCCACTCACACATGTTATGGTGAGAGTCAGAAGGAAACCCGGAGTACACGGGAGTATAAACAGTGTGTTTTTTTTTTTTTGGTAAAAATGAAAAAGTTATAAATGCATTTTACCATAACATCAATGGACAAATTTTCTATTTTTATATCTGAAAATAATCAAATTTGAATTAAATTCAATCACTTCAATTTTTCTACCTACAAAAATACTGCCTTTTTTTCGTCTGTAAATGGTAGTAAATCGTAGCTTAATCGCCAGCATTCCTATTTGTGCGATCATTATCGATAGAACAGTCATACTATAAGAGTATGAATCTCAGAACTCCCACTAAATCTTCAACACACCCTTTCAATTTGTACTTTCAACAATTTGTACGCATTTAATTTATTCAACTACAACTCACATAAATAACAAATGCTAACACCATTCGAGAATCCCCGTGTCCTTTACCGTAACACAAACGCAGTTTCTAGTGCAAAATATTAACCGAAATCAAGGGAAATCGGATAAAAATCAACAGCGAAATACTATGGAAAAGGAAGTAAATCAAGTTAGATTACCAAAAAGGAAGAAGGAATTTGCATTTTATTTTCAATTTTCTCTCCTTTTTTTTTTGTTGGTGTATGAAATTGATTCCATGCATTTGCAAGTAACATCTCGAGGTAATTGTGACAAAATGTTCTTTGGTAAAACGAGGTGTTATAGTACATCATCAATTGCTGGTGAAAAGATCGCTGTTGGAATGTAAGTTAATGTGTAGATACATTCTAGCAAACTGATTGAACAGGTAGACTGAAATACCTGTAAATGTAAAAAATTGCATCGAATCACAATATTTACTTATGCTAGTCTCAAGTATCACTGGACACCGACCGCATTCAGTTGGATACCATTCGACTATGAAACCTTATCTCTTCGCCAGAAGAAGCTGCCATCAGAGTGTGCAATTCAGCACTATTTATACTCTGCGATAGACAACTTTAAGTGTTCGGATAATTTATCGTCGAAAGGAATTGTGGTATATCAGTATTGGGTGTAGTCATTACATGAGATTACTTACTCGTATTGTACTCTCATATAGTCACTATGTTGTCCTTATTGCTATGATACTTTGCTCATGATTACACGACAAGTAATACGAAACTTAGAGGAGTTAATGGATCATAAAATATAAGAAAATTGACTTAATTTTGATTTGTTTGGAATTTTCTATCAAAAATTATTGCTAAAAAAATATTAAAAATATGATCACATATTTTAGGATACATTAAAACAGTTCCACTAAAAAATTTTACTGAACATTTTACTGAAATTTTCGACTGATCATTTTTACTCAAATTTTCGACTAAAATTTTCTACTGAAAATTTTTACTGCAAATTTTTGACTAAAAATGTTTACTGAAATTTTCGGCTAAACATTTTGCTGTAATTTGCGACTGAACATTTTTACTGAAATTTTCGACTAAAATTTGAACTGTAAATTTTTACTACAAATATTGACTGCAAATTTTACTGCAAATTTTTATTAAACATTTTTGCTTCAAATTTTTACTGAAAATTTTTACTGCAAATTTTCGACTAAAATTTTCGACTAAAATTTGAACTGTAAATTTTTACTACAAATATTGAGTGCAAATTTTACTGCAAATTTTTACGAAACATTTTTGCTTCAAATTTTTACTGTAAATTTTTACTGCAAATTTTCGACTAAAATTTGAACTGTAAGTTTTTACTACAAATATTGACTGCAAATTTTACTGTAAATTTTTACTGACAATTTTTACTGCAAATTTTGCTTCAAATTTTTACTGAACATTTTCACTGAAATTTTCGACTGACATTTGAACTGCAAACATTGATTGCAAATTTTACTGCAAATTTTTACTGAAAATTTTTACTGCAAATTTTTGCTTCAAATTTTACTGCAAATTTTTATTAAACAATTTTGCTTCAAATTTTTACTGCAAATTTTCGACTGAAATTTGAACTGTAAATTTTTACTACAAATATTGACTGCAAATTTTACTGCAAATTTTTACTAAACAATTTTGCTTCAAATTTTTACTGAAAATTTTTACTGCAAATTTTCGACTGAAATTTGAACTGTAAATTTTTACTACAAATATTGACTGCAAATTTTACTGCAAATGTTTACTAAACAATTTTGCTTCAAATTTTTACTGCAAAGTTTCGACTAAAATTTTCGACTGAAATTTGAACTGTAAATTTTTACTACAAATATTGACTGCAAATTTTACTGCAAATTTTTACTAAACATTTTTGCTTCAAATTTTAATTGAACATTTTTATTGAAATTTTCGACTCAAATTTTTACTGAAATTTCCGACTGAAAATTTTTACTGAAATTTTTACTGAAAATTTGTACTGAAAATTTGAATTGCAAATTTTTACTGCAGGTATTGACGCAAATTTTTTGCAAATTTTTACTGAAAGTTTTTACTGCAAATTTTTGCTTCAAATTTTTATTGAAATTTTCGACTCAAAATTTTTACTGAAATTTCCGACTGAAAATTTTTACTGAAAATTTGTACTTAAAATTTTCCTTCAAGTTTTTACTGAAATCTTTACTGCAAATTTGTACTGAAATTTTTTTACAGAATATTTTTACGAAAATATTTTTTAAAAATTTGTACTGAAAATTTTGACAGATAAATTTTTTTCAAAAATCTTTTTAAAATTTTTTATTTATATTGATAATTTTATTTTTATTCTGTTTTTAATAATTTTGGCCACTTTAAATACCAGTTCGAATCTGTTTTTTTTTCCGACTATATATAAAATTCCAATTAAATCTGACAGTAGCATATCATTGAATAAAAACAAGAATAAGATCAACTTGACAAACTACAACTTGAACATGTAAAATATCGTTATACCTGGCAGCGGTAATTTCTACCCAAAGGCTTAGCGTTTAAATCGAAGTTCAAATTAAAACCGATGGCGTAGTTAAAAATGCCAAATCCAAATCCAAATCAAAATCAAAAATTAATATCAACACCATAGTTAGTTGGCAGGATCTGTCACTTAATATAATTTGTTATAATCATAACATATCAGTACAAATTATTGAACACTATTTAGCCGATTCATAAATAGTGGTTTTGCACTTACAGATTCTGTACCCGTCAATTATTTCCATACGCTCCAATAAACCCCTTAAATCACTTCTTTTGGATCCAATGAGAGTGATCCTATCTAGCCTGCGAGTGTAACACTACACAAAGTTTGACGAAAATCATATTGAATTTGATTATGATTTGAACCAAGTACATGGAGGTATGTTCATGTCTAAGAGTTCATTGTAAATTTTCGTTTTTCTATTAATAAAGCAGCAATTTTTTTCCATACCTTAAATATACTGTACCTGGTGTGTAAATTAGTTAGTTGAAAGAAATTAAATCCGATCGGTTTTTATCATGTAGGACAGTATGTAGAGGAGTAGCGAAGTGGACGAATTCAGGTCGCAATCGGAACAACAGTAAAAAAAAATTGATACCTGGTCTCTTACGAATTGTGCAGATTTTATAACTATTACAGATAAGTATGTAGTATGGATAATAAGATATGACTTGTCGTAATATCATAGCACCTTTTAAGATAATTTTTGCCATGTAGAATATAGTGTGTCTCATGTTTTCAAAGTGTAACGATTACTGTTTAAAGGATTATTTATTGGTAGTTTCATATTTACATTATACGAGAGGAAAATTTATTAAAAGATCTTTGTACTCCTTTGAAATCGTATTTTTCTGGATGATAAAAAATCAATTTTTTATTCTTATGTGCAAATTCCGGTGTGCTTTAGCAATAATGGTCGCCTATTAGTTGTTTATAACAACGCAATTGAAATATGAGATATGGAAACAAATCACCACCAGCTGAGGCGCTTTCATCCTATTTTCTTAAGACTGCCAATTGGGTAGGTTCGTATCATGTACTCTCGACTCTAGAGTGTAGATTTGATTAGTATAAATGTCCAAGTAACGAGAATTTGTTAGTTGCGGTCGATTTGTCAACTTTGCGAATAGTTGGTTAGCTAGTCCCCAACTATCCATTACTGTAAACATAGGCAATCTGTAAGTCAAAACCATTCTCGACTGGATACTTCTGTAGTTTGTAGTAGTCAACTGAATGCGTAATTTATTTATATAAAATAGTTGTATGTAACCAAATATTGAAATCGTATAAAGAATAAACTAAAAATGGCATAATATATGTATATTATATGGTAGTATATAAGAACGGGTATATGTAAATTCGGGTATAAAAGGAGTATCTGCGCACTCACAATAGTGTTAACTCGTATATGTGCCACCTTTTTTACTCGAATGATTTTTAAAATAATAAATTATACCATATTTCCCATGCCGACAAAGAAATATTTACCTTTGAGTTTTGATATTATATAATCAAATTTATTTGAAATATTTACCGTTACTTTTGGCTGAGGGTTGTTTCTTTAATTAAATATTCAGAAGGTACCACTCGCTTGTTCAGTTTTAGATTTGAATCATTTGACAATTAATTAATATTTTCCCCTTGAAATATCTTAGAATTAAGTGGTGTATGCTTAACAGTTTTCAATACTTTAGAAAAGTTGAAATAGTTTAGTTAAGTGGGCACAAATTAATTTTGAAATTGATTTGCTGTCAAATTATGAATTATCTAACATAATTTACGATTTAGAAAGTAAAAATAAGTGAAATTTTATTAACATACAGAATTTGATTAAATTTTTATTTAATTTTGCCATTATCTATAAAATAAAAAAATTATATAAAAGATAAACTTCCTGCAGGACTTGATCCTTTTGAGGTAATTTTTAATGAAATTTATTTCGCATATGTTGGATTGTAATCCGGCCATTATTTGATAGAAATTGACATATTATGTAAAACTCTTCAAGAAAAAAATCCAACGGTGTCAAATTCCATGATCTTGCAGGCCAATTCATATCACCAAATCTCATAATTACGCATCCTGTGAACTTTTTGCTCAATAAAGCCTAAATTAGTTATGTAGTTAATCTTGTGGCATAATATTTTTAAAACCAAATATATTTTTAATTAAAATTTTTAAGTTTGTACTAAACTAAAGTGGGTTATCATAAGATCATAGCGCTTAGAATTAATTGTAACGGTCTCGTCTATTCCATTTTCAAAGAAATACTAGCCAAAGACACCATCAGATAAAAACTAGCTAAGGATACAATAGCTTTTTTCAATTATTTGTAGATTTTGATTATTGACATATCTACCAAGCGAGAAATGAGTCTTACCGCCAAACAAAAGAAAAACTCCTGCATTTTGATATTATTTTCAGTTTCTGCAAAAAGAAGAAAGAAAATACTTAATAAATTTATAAACAAGTAACTTCCTTTAAAAAAAAAGATCGGCCATTTTTCTTTAAAATTTTTTCGAAATACTCGAAGGGTGCATATTGAAGATGACAGGAGAGAAGAGTTTAAAATATTCACTTTCAAAGTTGTTAAGTGTCAGATGCATCCCTTGTCAATATTTCCATGCAACTACCGCAACCAAGAATTAGTATAATCCTTGATCCTGTGACACTGCATCCTGTAATTGTTTACTGGATTTTCCGCTCATCAAGTGTCAGTAAAAATTTTAATCCGACATTTCTTATCATTTAAACGTTTCGATTCGAAAAAGGGGAAAAAATATTTTAGAATAAACTTATTTAAAATAAGGGATGCTAGTAAGCCATTTTGAAAAATTCCATATCTTCAAGTATAAAAATAAAAGGGGCGTGTTTTTTTAAAATTGAAAATTTAAAATAAAAATATTAACAAATTGAAAATCTTTTGAGGGAAAGAAATTTTTTTTTTCTATTGGTCGAACCCTTGCTGAGCTAATAATTCTAATTGGTGAGTATAAAAATAATTACTCTAGATTCGAAGGGGGTTTTTTATTGTTAAAGAAAATTTATGTGAATTTAAAATGAACAGTTGGTTTAATGGTTGATAATTCTAGTGGAAATAATTTGCTTGTTATACGAGATAATAGGGAGTAGGAAAAGAGTAGCCGTATAAGGGTTATTCCTTGTTTATAATTTGTTGATTTAATGCTTCTCCATTTTAGGGCGGATTTATTTAAATCCATGCGTTGTAGAGTTTTTGTAAGAAAATAATTTTATAGTATCTTAAAAATGATATTCAAAATATTTAAAAAAAATGTTTTTCTTGAATAAAATTCAAAGTACCTGAATGCCTCCTGAACGTGCAATATAAATTTCTATCTCATTCCAGTAACTATGCGACAACCCTTCGAAAATGTTTTAGCTCAGGGATGCCTTTGACACCGAAGAGACTAATGGAAAGTGGGCTGAATGAGGGTTACAATGGTTACAAAGCTCCCCTTTTTACCTGATTTAAGTCCGTATGATCTTTTTTTATTCCGCAAGATCAAAGAACACCTAAAAGGACGTTATATTGGGTCTACCAATAGAATCGAAATGAGTCTAAGCGACGAGCTGAAGACGATTCCAGGTATAGCTTTCCAGCACTACTACAGAGACTTGAAACAAACTACTTTATGAAAAGGACTTTTTTTTATAAAGAAGTTTTGAAAGGGTTAAAAAAAAGGTCGTTCGTGTCAGATCAGGAATTGCAGCTACTTGGATGCTCCATCTGTAACACTGTCGATAGTCTAAGCGCGGAACTGCAGATGATTCCAGTTGAAGACTTCCAGCACTGTCACAAAGAGTGGAAATAAATCCACCGGTGACATATACCTACCTAAGGGAACTACTTTGTTTCACTGATGAGAAAAAATTAAATAAAATTGCTGGAAAAAAATAATAAAATTAGTCTCATTACTTTTATATTACACCTCATTATCAAAAAATTTTTTTTAATAATTTTTTGTTATAAAAACTGAAGCTATGAATTAAAAATTTATTTAAAAAAAAATATTTTTGATGTATATGGACTCGGGGGACAATAAGCAAAGTCTCTACAATCCGATACCCAACTTCAAGATGGCTACGGTTTTAACAAAACGTGGTTGATAAATTTGTTGACTATGCAAAATTTATCATAGTATAATCTGGATACGAATACCTTATAGGTACGTGATCTATGATGAGGTGTATTTGAAAAGGAGAAGGGGACAAGAACTGAGAAGATGAATTCCTCTTGATATATCGGAGTCAGCAACAATATTGCTTCCACAAAAACGACAGATGCAAACCTCTACGTTAGGGCTATGGTGACAAGTAAAACTTATGTCCACCGAGTTGATGCCATCATCAACATTATCATCCACATTAACTAGAAAACAAGACTTTGCTAAATGAAGATGTCGCATTATTGAATTCTTCATGTTTCCAGGTCTTTATTTTCCATAGATTTGTTAGCAAGCATCCAAAATTGTATCTTCTTTCCGAGCGACACCAGCAATAATGGTTATCGCCTTGTACCGAATAGAAAGGGTAAGTGTTTATCTGTTTTTCTTCTCGACCAACTACTTACCATCTAGGAAGGTACAATGGATGGATAGCTTAGATTATCACGTTTCTTCGAGTTTGATCATAAGCGCTTCAATGAGCAGATCCGCACCATACCATTCACATCCTCGGCGACCGAACCTTATTCAAACTCGTGCTTCTACAGAACTTCAACTCCATTCAGATTGCCTCGTCTCCTCGACCGGACATAGCCAGTTCCATAACCACAGATAAATGGATTCTTATTAATAATGTACATTTTCTACAAGATATTTATAATTTTATTGTCTTCATGCATTTAAGCCCATTGTAATGCGGTTATTATAGGTGAAGAGATTACGTAGCTACGTGTATGACACCTTCAAAAACAATAACGTGAAGAAAAAAAACGATCCCAAACGAACTTAGCTACAAGCTGATCTAGGGAACATGATCGACTACATTGGAATATTCCACTTTTAAGCATGTTGATTCTGTTGTTTACCGACTTTTTGTTTAGTTTTTATTAATTTTTATCTGGTCAACATTGCCATGATCATCGGTACCATATTCAGTGATCTTTTGGGATTTACCTTTGGCAGTTCTGAGTCTGTTCACTTGTCGTTATTGTCATTATTTCTGTCGTTGGTATACACTTTTTTGGTCGATGTCTCTTTTTTTTGAGTTTACTTTAAAAAAGCTGATACGATCGCTAGAATAATGGTGGGTATTTCGGACAGTATACTTACTGAATGGAGACCAAAAAAATTCTGTATGGCGACCGGATGAAAGATTGGCCGCATTGGTTACAGGCCTTATATAGCAGAGACAAATATCCTACACTCCAGCACTTAATTTCAACTCCTTCTTTACAAAATACACTTACAAGGTTTATTCCTTTTGAACTCTTTGGTAAGTCATTTTTGGTTCTTAAAACTCGGTTGCTTCCTTTGACGTATTCACTATGTCTTAGGAGTGCTTGCAAAATTTTCGTTTTGTTCATTTATTTTCCAACATACAAAAAGTCTTCCATTTATTTTGTGGACATTTTCAATGCCTATAATTGGAATTCACACTCTTTTGCGAATTGAGTGCATCCCATTTTTTCTGTTCTCAATTGACAAATTGAGTGATTTGATCCTAATCATCTTTTTAATGCGTTACCGAAAATGTCTACTGCCAGTTTATATTGAAAATTTTTTCAGTAGAAATTTTCTGCATAAAATTTTTACTGAAATTTTTTGTAGAAAATTTCTACTGAAATTTTTTGTAGAAAGTTTCTACTGAAATTTTTTGTAGAAAGTTTCTACTGAAATTTTTTGTAGAAAATTTCTACTGAAATTTTTTGTAAAAAATTTCTACTGAAATTTTTTGTAGACAATTTCTACTGAAATTTTTTGTAGAAAATTTCTACTGAAATTTTTTGTAGACAATTTCTACTGAAATTTTTTGTAGAAAATTTCTACTGACATTTTTTGTAGAAAATTTCAACTGAAATTTTTTGTAGAAAATTTCTACTGAAATTTTTTTTAGAAAATTTCTACTGAAAGTTTTTGTAGAAAATTTCTACTGAAATTTTTTGTAGAAAATTTCTACTGAAATTTTTTGTAGAAAATTTCTACTGAAATTTTTTGTAGAAAATTTCTACTGAAATTTTTTGTAGAAAATTTCTACTGAAATTTTTGGTAGAAAATTTCTACTGAAATTTTTTTTAGAAAATTTCTACTGAAAGTTTTTGTAGAAAATTTCTACTGAAATTTTTTGTAGAAAATTTCTACTGAAATTTTTTGTAGAAAATTTCTACTGAAATTTTTGGTAGAAAATTTCTACTGAAATTTTTTGTAGAAAATTTCTACTGAAATTTTTTGTAGAAAATTTCTACTGAAATTTTTTGTAGAAAATTTCTACTGAAATTTTTTGTAAAAAATTTCTACTGAAATTTTTTTTAGAAAATTTCTACTGAAAGTTTTTGTAGAAAATTTCTACTGAAATTTTTTGTAGAAAATTTCTACTGAAATTTTTTGTAGAAAATTTCTACTGAAATTTTTTGTAGAAAATTTCTACTGAAATTTTTTGTAGAAAATTTCTACTGAAATTTTTTGTAGAAAATTTCTACTGAAATTTTTTGTAGAAAATTTCTACTGAAATTTTTTGTAGAAAATTTCTGCTGAAATTTTTTTAGAAAATTTCTACTGAAAATTTTTATAAAAAATTTGTACTGAAAATTTCTACTTAACCTTTTACCGAAAATTTTTTCAAATTTTTACTGAAAAATTCTTTTTAAAGCTTTTTGCCTACAATTTTTTCTGAAAATATTATTATAAGCCTTTGCACTTTTTATTTTTGTTAAAAGTTTATTTTTAGTAAATTGTTTTAGTCCTTCAAAACTGTATGGACTGAACCTTTATCCACTGTAGTTGAAAAGTGTAATGGTGCTCAGTTGTCTGGCAGCCACCGTCAGGTATACATAATCGAATTAAAAAAATTATAAAAAATTATTTATATTTTGGAATTTTAACTAATAATAAATTGTTAGCAAAAAATTGTTCTATAAAATTTATTATATCTGAAATATTGTGTGATTCATATAATCAAAATTCAAACAAAAATTTATCTCAAATGCGGTAAGTATACTAATAACTTATTGATCTTTCTTTTTAAATAGAATAAAATATGTCAGGTGAGATAAAAAGATATTTTTTGACGGCAAATGCTTTTTGAAGTTTTATTGTAAATATACCACGAACTGTGCATTTTTATTTCCTATTTGTCAGTTGTTACTTTTACTCAAACAGAAAAATATTGACAAATAAATTTTAAAAGAATATGGAAATTTTAACACTTCCATAGAAAAACTTCTAACCTTTTCAGAAGAAATTTCTTATCATAAACTAACCACCAAAGTAGATAAGATAAGAACAGACATTTGATGGAAATATGTCATCTATTTACGATCTAAATTACCAAATTTTTCACGGGTTTTAGTTAGAAATTTGTTGTGTACCTTAAAGAGTATCTTAATTTGTACTTGCTTATATTTGATGCATAGAAATTGAAATAATTCTAATTTTGTTAGGCTATATTTTCAAACAGAAAAACTATATTAAATAAATCATATAAAATGAACTTTAAACTACATGAAAGTAAATACATGACAAAACCAAGAAACAAAAGAAATTTTTAAGATGGTGTGACAATTAGGTAGAAAACTGATTGGGAACTGGAAACCGATCCCCGAGAATAGAGAAAAGAACTGCCGACGGCCGGATTTATTATGAGGTCTCTAATGGAGGCATATTTACAGACCACAAATATTTACTCCTCGTAATTTTCTCATAATTTTCGAGAAGCAAATTGTTCAAAAGAAAACACTTGGAAATATACTTATTTATTTATTTGGAATTTTTTTCTTTGGGTTGACACGCGGCTTCTCTTTTATATTAGGCGCAAAATATTTTTAAATATTTGATGAGATGATACCCAACCAAATATGTGATAAGAAGTAGTTTCTTCTCCGTCTAAATATTCATTAATTGATTAAGATTTACCAGATTGTATCATTTACTATCTATCAATTAATTTCCTGTACAAAAAGGATATGAATTGGAAGATAGTATGGGATGTTCTATTACCAATTGTTCTAATAGAAGTGCTATAAACCGTCCTAAAATTTACTCTTGAATGAATTTTTTAAATGTTCCATAAATTTTTTTTTAAAGAATATTTCATATTAAGTAAATAAGTTTTCTTGTCGTTGTTGTTAATTTTCACTTAACTTTAACTTTTATGTTGACTATCGGATATTATAAGCGGAAATTCAAAATTGTTAAACAAAACAATACTCAGAATAAAGGTGCAGTGTCAATAACTATTAACAAGTTTAAGTAACCTGAAAATTACCAACCATACAGGAACAAATAAAAACGCAAACGATGGTTTTAAGTGACAAATGTTGTTCATTGATTTTTTCATCCAAAAAGGAAGTGACAAATTATTACGGAAATAATACTTCTTACACAACAAGAGTAATTAACTCATTTTGTTTTAGTTTCACATTATTTCGGCACTAAAATATGAAAAAAAATTAATTACTTTAACTAAACAATTTTACTGGAACATTTTACTGAAAATTTTTGCTGAAAATTTTTGCTGAAAATTTTTACTGAAAATATTTACTGAAAATTTTTACTGAAAATATTTACTGAAAATATTTATTGAAATTTTTTACTGAAAATATTTATTGAAAATTTTTACTGATAATATTTACTGAAAATTTTTACTGAAAATTTTAACTGAAAATTTTTACTGAAAATTTCTACTAAAAATATTTACTGAAAATATTTACTGAAAATGTTTACTAAAAATTTCTACTGAAAATATTTACTGAAAATATTTATTGAAAATTTTTACTAAAATTTTTACTGAAAATTTTTACTGAAAATTTTTACTGAAAATATTTACTGAAAATTTTTACTGAAAATATTTACTGAAAATTTTTACTGAAAATATTTATTGAAAATTTTTACTGAAAATATTTATTGAAAATTTTTACTGAAAATATTTATTGAAAATTTTTACTGAAAATTTTTACTGAAAATTTTTACTAAAAAATTTTTACTGAAAATTCTTACTGAAAATTTTTACTGAAAATTTTAACTGAAAATTTTTACTGAAAATTTCTACTGAAAATTTTTACTGAAAATTTTTACTGAAAATTTCTACTGAAAATATTTACTGAAAATATTTACTGAAAATGTTTACTAAAAATTTCTACTGAAAATATTTACTGAAAATATTTATTGAAAATTTTTACTGAAAATATTTATTGAAAATTTTTACTGAAAATATTTATTGAAAATTTTTACTGAAAATATTTATTGCAAATTTTTACTGAAAATTTTCACTGAAAATTTTTACTAAAAAATTTTTACTGAAAATTCTTACTGAAAATTTTTACTGAAAATTTTAACTGAAAATTTTTACTGAAAATTTCTACTGAAAATTTCTACTGAAAATTTCTACTGAAAATTTCTACTGAAAATATTTACTGAAAATATTTACTGAAAATGTTTACTGAAAATGTTTACTGAAAATGTTTATTTTTTTGAAATTTTTTACTGAATATATTTATTGAAAATTTTTACTGAACATATTTGTTGAAAATTTTTACTGAAAATATTTATTGAAAATTTTTACTGAAAATTTTTACTGAAAATTTTTACTGAAAATTTCTACTGAAAATATTTACTGAAAATATTTACTGAAAATGTTTACTAAAAATTTCTACTGAAAATATTTACTGAAAATATTTATTGAAAATTTTTACTGAAAATATTTATTGAAAATTTTTACTGAAAATATTTATTGAAAATTTTTACTGAAAATATTTATTGAAAATTTTTACTGAAAATATTTATTGAAAATTTTTACTGAAAATTTTTACTGAAAATTTTTACTAAAAAATTTTTACTGAAAATTCTTACTGAAAATTTTTACTGAAAATTTTAACTGAAAATTTTTACTGAAAATTTCTACTGAAAATTTCTACTGAAAATTTCTACTGAAAATTTCTACTGAAAATTTCTACTGAAAATTTCTACTGAAAATTTCTACTAAAAATTTCTACTGAAAATATTTACTGAAAATATTTACTGAAAATGTTTACTGAAAATGTTTACTGAAAATATTTACTGAAAATATTTACTGAACATTTTTACTGAAAATTTTTACTGAAGTTTTCGATTGAAAATTTTTATTGAAAATTTATGCAAAATTTTTACTCAAAATTTTTACTGAAAATTTTATAAAAAATTTTTACTGAAAATTTCTAATAAAAATATTTATTGAAAATTATTACTGAAAATTTTGTACAAAAAATTTTTATTGAGAATTTCGACTGAAATTTTTTACGGTCAATTTGAATGTGTTGGTTTGTAAAGGTTCGGTTGACGAAAATATGTCAAGTGTTGATCCTTCTGACCAGGATAGTTCTCTGGATTTCGTGCATTTATTTGTCACTCTATTGTTCTGATTTGTAATATTTTTACTATCTGACAAAGCCTACCCACATCGAATAATGATAGCAGCAGTCAGTTATTTACAGCAATTTTGTATTTCTTTAGAAGATTGATCATTTTTAATAGCCCGTATAAACCCGTCTTAGAGAAGATCTACGATCAGCAATCAAATATCAAACTTGAACCGGTTGCTATAGTGCTTCCTAACGCCTTCTTATTAATTCGATTGAATTAGTGTAACATGCTACCATCTACTGATGCAGTACAAGTACACGATCATCTCAATATCAGGACATATAAACCCTGAAGAAGTCTAGAGAGTATCCTGTCAATTCCACATACTCATAAATTCTTCTTGTTGTACGCATGAAGCTGAGAACCTACTATTTGTCCAACTCTTATGACACTTGACTATCATTAAGAACCTCAAATCCTTAAACGTGTTGTCATATCGCAGTGCGACTTCATCACACCGTAATGAGACCAAGCTAATCCGATTAGAAGGTATTTGCTTTTGATGACTCCGTGTAGACATGTCACCTGTATTATAGTAGAATTATCCCCCTCATCCTTTCTCGTCCACCTTACATGGAAGGATGTCATATCTCAAAATAGTGAAATCTTTGTTACTGAAATAAATTTGATCTTTTCTCCTCGTTTGATTGATTTATTCATGCGTTTTCTAAATTGATTCTTTTTTAGTCTTTACTAACGAATAATATTGCTAACTTAAGAACCTATGGAAGAAAAGATGAAAAACGACTTTATCCAAGACTAACTAACTAAGCGGCTGACATAGTATCTGAATGAGTGACTGACTCAACTGAAGCAGAGAAAAATTCACTGAAATTGTGATTATTTGTGCTTTTCATGGTGTACAACATAGATTGATGTTTGTATATTAATCAGAGAAATTTTTCTATGGATTGAAATTATGGCAGACATTTCAGGAATTTCCTCTGTAACCATGTACAATATCCCCCCGTGCACATACAAGTACGGGTTAGTACCAGTCATGTGCGCAACGCAAACCTCTTCGACTATGGCGAAGAAAATTTTTTTTCTTACAATGAATTTGAACAAAAACTAAAAAAACGGAATACAGGATGGGATGAGGTCTATACCATCATCACCAGATCACCAGATTGGACCCCTGTCGACCACCGTCGAATGCCAACTGACTGACTGACTTCCATTATTTTCATCAAGTCACAGTTCTTTCGAATCGATTCATGATTTTTCGATGATTGCATCATTTTCATACCATACCGTGCTGTCTTGTGCACACCTTTGGATTTGAATAAATTTCCAAACATTATCACATTCCATTGACACAGCAGTTGTAATCCAAATAATTTTCGTTATGTTTTTCCCCCCAAAAAAAAATCCCAGCTTTTTTTTTTGTTGCTTGTCTATTTTCCATCATGTAAAAGAAATTATTTTAAGGTTTAGCCAACTATCTCATGGGAACCTAGAGAAATATCACACGAATTTCAGTTTTAGTACATTTACAATCAAATATATTCCAATTAGTGATCTAAAAATTATTTTTGAATATTTTCTTCGAATATTTTAGTAAAAGTCGTGTCTACGTAGTTTTTTTCTTAATATTCGCTTGAAAATTTTTTTGGTAGAAGAGAGTTTCGAAAGGAGTTTTTTTTTGTTGAAACAACGGTTTAAGAAGAAGTCAAACTAATTTTGCTTTTAATAGAAGTGATACTGCAAAATTGACCAAGTATTAATTTTCTTCAACGCAAACCAAAATCTATTTTCCCGACAAATTAACTTCGAATTGACTAAATTTCAAAGTATTTGTCGAAAAATTTAAGAAAATAACCTCAATTTTTATGTAAGTGTAAATACGTTACGAAATTAACTCAAAAAGCACATTAGAAGCTGTCCTTTAATCAACTTGGGTCTTAATAGAGGCAAAAAAAAATGATTTCAATGTAAAAGGGATAAAAAATAATACGTTGCGATGGTCTGACAGACGAGATTTAAACCATCGAAAGTTAAACTTAAAACCGCAACTTATCGTTCGATCTACTTGGAACATTTATTTTCTCTGTACACTTGGAAAATTTATGTTGAATGTTACAAGCAACTAAAGTGTGCACTCTACTGGAAACATACATATACGCTCAGTTTGTGTCTTGGCTGTTTTGTTTATTGCTCCACATGCCGACTTCACCTACCTTGGATTAGCCTGAATTGGTGTAAAGGTGCTTACGTTTGCGTATTCACAATTCATATCGCCCATACCTCAAACGCTGAAATGTTGATACTCAACATTGCGTATTCTTTTTAAGAGTACACATTTTCAGCAAATTTTCAGTAGAAATGTTCAGTAGAAATTTTCAGAAGAAATTTTCAGCAGAAATTTTCAGTAGAAATGTTCAGTAGAAATTTTCAGTAGAAATTTTCAGTAGAAATTTTTAGTAGAAATTTTCTGTAGAAATTTTCAGTAGAAATTTTCAGTAGAAATTTTCAGTAGAAATTTTCAGTAGAAATTTTCAGTAGAAATTTTCAGTAAAAATTTTCAGTAGAAATTTTCAGTAGAAATTTTTAGTAGAAATTTTCAGTAGAAATTTTCAGTAGAAATTTTCAGTAGAAATTTTTAGTAGACATTTTCAGTCGAAATTTTTAGTCGAAATTTTTAGCCGAAATTTTCAGTAGAAATTTTCAGTAGAAATTTTCAGTAGAAATTTTCAGTAAAAATTTTCAGTAGAAATTTTCAGTAGAAATTTTTAGTAGAAATTTTCAGTAGAAATTTTTAGTAGAAATTTTCAGTAGAAATTTTCAGTAGAAATTTTCAGTAGAAATTTTCAGTAGAAATTTTCAGTAGAAATTTTCAGTAGAAATTTTCAGTAGAAATTTTCAGTAGAAATTTTCAGTAGAAATTTTCAGTAAAAATTTTCAGTAGAAATTTTCAGTAGAAATTTTTAGTAGAAATTTTCAGTAAAAATTTTCAGTAGAAATTTTCAGTAGAAATTTTCAGTAGAAATTTTCAGTAGAAATTTTCAGTAAAAATTTTCAGTAGAAATTTTCAGTAGAAATTTTCAGTAGAAATTTTCAGTAGAAATTTTCAGTAGAAATTTTTAGTAAAAATTTTCAGTAGAAATTTTCAGTAGAAATTTTTAGTAGAAATTTTCAGTAGAAATTTTCAGTAGAAATTTTCAGTAGAAATTTTCAGTAGAAATTTTCAGTAGAAATTTTCAGTAGAAATGTTCAGTAGAAATGTTCAGTAGAAATTTTCAGTAGAAATTTTCAGTAGAAATGTTCAGTCGAAATTTTTAGCCGAAATTTTCAGTAGAAATTTTCAGTAGAAATATTCAGTAGAAATTTTCAGTAGAAATTTTTAGTAGACATTTTCAGTCGAAATTTTTAGTCGAAATTTTTAGCCGAAATTTTCAGTAGAAATTTTCAGTAGAAATTTTCAGTAGAAATTTTCAGTAGAAATTTTTAGTAGAAATGTTCAGTCGAAATTTTTAGCCGAAATTTTCAGTAGAAATTTTCAGTAGAAATATTCAGTCGAAATTTTCAGTAGAAATTTTTAGTAGAAATTTTCAGTCGAAATTTTTAGCCGAAATTTTTAGCCGAAATTTTCAGTAGAAATTTTCAGTAGAAATTTTCAGTAGAAATTTTCAGTAGAAATTTTCAGTAGAAATTTTCAGTAGAAATTTTCAGTAGAAATGTTCAGTAGAAATTTTCAGAAGAAATTTTCAGCAGAAATTTTCAGTACAAATGTTCAGTAGAAATTTTCAGTAGAAATTTTCAGTAGAAATTTTCAGTAAAAATTTTCAGTAGAAATTTTCAGTAGAAATTTTCAGTAGAAATTTTCAGTAGAAATTTTTAGTAGAAATTTTCAGTAGAAATTTTCAGTAGAAATTTTCAGTAGAAATTTTCAGTAGAAATTTTCAGTAGAAATTTTCAGTAGAAATGTTCAGTAGAAATGTTCAGTAGAAATTTTCAGTAGAAATTTTCAGTAGAAATGTTCAGTCGAAATTTTTAGCCGAAATTTTCAGTAGAAATTTTCAGTAGAAATATTCAGTAGAAATTTTCAGTAGAAATTTTTAGTAGACATTTTCAGTCGAAATTTTTAGTCGAAATTTTTAGCCGAAATTTTCAGTAGAAATTTTCAGTAGAAATTTTCAGTAGAAATTTTCAGTAGAAATTTTTAGTAGAAATGTTCAGTCGAAATTTTTAGCCGAAATTTTCAGTAGAAATATTCAGTAGAAATTTTCAGTAGAAATTTTCAGTAGAAATTTTCAGTAGAAATTTTCAGTAAAAATTTTCAGTAGAAATTTTCAGTAGAAATTTTCAGTAGAAATTTTCAGTAGAAATGTTCAGTAGAAATTTTCAGAAGAAATTTTCAGCAGAAATTTTCAGTACAAATGTTCAGTAGAAATTTTCAGTAGAAATTTTCAGTAGAAATTTTCAGTAGAAATTTTCAGTAGAAATTTTCAGTAAAAATTTTCAGTAGAAATTTTCAGTAGAAATTTTCAGTAGAAATTTTCAGTAGAAATGTTCAGTAGAAATTTTCAGAAGAAATTTTCAGCAGAAATTTTCAGTACAAATGTTCAGTAGAAATTTTCAGTAGAAATTTTCAGTAGAAATTTTCAGTAGCATTTTTCAGTAGAATTTTCAGTAGAAATTTTCAGTAGAAATTTTCAGTAGAAATTTTCAGTAGAAATTTTCAGTAGAAATTTTCAGTAGAAATTTTTAGTAGAAATTTTCAGTCGAAATTTTTAGCCGAAATTTTCAGTAGAAATTTTCAGTAAAAATTTTCAGTAGAAATTTTCAGTAGAAATTTTTAGTAGAAATTTTCAGTAGAAATTTTCAGTCGAAATTTTCAGTAAGCATCTTCCAGTCCAAATTTTAACTCCAAATTTTCAGTAGAAATTTCCGGTCGTAATTATAAGTCGAAATTTTAAGTCCATCTTTTTTTGTTGAAACTTCAAGTCAAAAATTCAGTTAAAATTGTTAGTCGAAATTTTCAGTATAAATTTGCAAGAATAATGTCCAGTTTATTGGTTTTAGTAAATTTGAAATAGTTATGACAAAAATTATATTTGATTGGGATTATGGGAGAGCTTTTTAATTTGCAGTTGATGCGTGGGCTTTTCGTATTGGAGCCTGTGAATTTTAAAATTTCTTTCATTTAGAAAGGTTACCTTTCTACCAACAAAAGTCACCATCTTAGAGTGCTGGTTTGTATTTTACTTAATCCACATTACTGATGGTAATGCTGACGACTCTGACCGCAAGTTAAACTATGGCAAGCATGACGATGATCACGACACTCTTGTTATTTTTACAAAATAATTATTCTGCCATCCATTCATCCATCCACCCACTCATATACTTTCTGCCAGATGTGCCGTGCCGTCATTACAGAAAGGGAAAATTCTGCAAGTACGGATGTTCATTTGAGCACATAAAATTCCAAAAGTTGTCTTAAATATTACGATTGTAGCTGTAGAGCAAATCGAAATATCACAGCTTTGGCGGCACGGTATTTGCATTACAAAACCCGCTGCTTTCCTTCTATTTCAGCAGCGGCAATCCAATAATAGCTGCAAAAAAAAATCCGAAAGGATGAAACCGGCCAATTGACTATTACAATTCTAACCTGCCCCGCTCTGAAGTGACTGCGAAATTCAAAATAGAATCGAATCCTACAAGATCGGAGTACCTGGAGTCTTTGGTGTACCTTCTATTACCTGTAGTCCACAGTGCTTGGTTGGATATTCTTGAAAAGTGCCGGCGGTAATGACATGTAATAGATTTGCCAGCAATTGCCGACGTTGTTGTCGTCATATTCATATTGGTCCCCATTTCAGAATTCGTCCCCAGATTATAGGAATCGCCTACTCATGCATATGAATATGAATCGGTCGTAAAGGAAATCATAGACAACGTTTGCTTGCAGATGCCAGATATGAAACGGGTCGTACGTACAGCAACTTAGAACAATCTCCGTTCGCCCATACCATCTTAAAGCTCTTTCCAATCGCAAATTCGAATATTCATAAGTACTGGCCTGTCGGGCAACGTGGAGTTCTAAGAGAATTTCGAGTGTAAAATGTATACTTTATGCTAACTTGGAATTGCGTCCTCAAGTTAACGCTAAGCCAATTGGCGGGTTTTTAGCTCATTTGACGAGGTCAAAATGCCATTCATGATTTCCTGTCGCACACTTTTTTCCTCATGCTGCTTGGGTTAGGCATCAATGTTTCTCCACAGACAAGGTAACCCCAAATTATGTTATAGTTGATTTGACTCGAACTTATGTTGGACAGTGTTCGTTCGATGTGCAGAAAGACGTTTAAATGGCTTTGGTTTTAGTTAACAGAATTTCTATAAAATCCACTCAGACTTCGATGCAAAATTTAATCGGCAAAGAAGGTAAACATTTTCTATCAATTTTTCATACTTTACATTACATGCGCAGACTACCCTCATTCAGTATTGATTCTGCTGTAACTCATATCCAAGGCAAGTGCAGAAGAGTCAATTTCACTAGAAAATTATTGACTAAAAGTAATTTTACACCTACTTTCGAAAATTCTATCAATTATTATTGGCAATTCCAATGAATTAAAGCATTCGGTAAAGTATCGATTCACCATTATTTGCATCCAAATTGGACAAATTTATCTCTGCCAAATGACTAGCAATGGGAAGCTCATGCAGTTTCTTCCTTATTTATAGTTTTAACATTTGGAATTCATTCAGTTCCGCTTCTCTATTTTGTGTTTACTTACGATATGATATTAGAAAATTTCCTGTTATAATTTAGCTATATTCAATTATTCAAAAAATTATAGAAAAAGGAAGGGACTTGCTATAAATTATTTTTCTGATCACTCAAAACTTTGCTGAAATGTCTACAAAAAATATTAGTCTAAGCAGCAAATATATATTTTCATAATACTAAATATATTTAATGGAAAATTTTATAAAAAAATTGAATTAAAAATTTGTTATAAAAATTTATATTATTAATTATCTAGGCAAGTTTTTACAAAAAATTTCGTCTGAAAATTTCAAATGAATATATTGACTGCAAATTTCGATTAAAAATTTCTACTGACAATTTCGTTTGAAAATTTCCATTGAGACTTTTAACTGAAAATTTGGACTTAAGTCAGACTGCAATTCTGACTGAAATTTATGCTATTATTTGGGCTTTAAATTAGTACTGAAATTCTACTGAAAATTCTGACTGAATTTTCGACTGAAAATTTTAAATGAAAATTTCGTCTGTAAATTTCGTCTGAAAATTTCGTCTCAAAATTTCGTCCGACAATTTCGTCTGAAAATTTTGTCTGAAAATTTCGTCTAAAAATTTCCTCTGAAAATTTCCTCTGAAAATTTCGTCTGAAAACTTCATCTGAAAATTTTGTCTGAAAATTTTGTCTGAAAATTTTGTCTGAAAATTTTGTCTGAAAATTTTGTCTGAAAATTTTGTCTGAAAATTTTGTCTGAAAATTTCGTCTGAAAATTTCGTCTGAAAATTTCGTCTGAAAATTTCGTCTGAAAATTTCGTCTGAAAATTTCGTCTGAAAATTTCGTCTGAAAATTTCGTCTGAAAATTTCGTCTGAAAATTTCCTCTGAAAATTTCGTCTGAAAATTTCCTCTGAAAATTTCCTCTGAAAATTTCTTCTGAAAATTTCGTCTGAAAATTTCGTCTGAAAATTTCGTCTGACAATTTCGTCTGACAATTTCGTCTGACAATTTCGTCTGACAATTTCGTCTGACAATTTCGTCTAAAAATTTCCTCTGAAAATTTCGTCTGAAAATTTCGTCTGAAAATTTCGTCTGAAAATTTCGTCTGAAAATTTCGTCTGAAAATTTCGTCTGAAAATTTCGTCTGAAAATTTCCTCTGAAAATTTCCTCTGAAAATTTCGTCTGACAATGTCGTCTGAAAATTTCGTCTGAAAATTTCGTCCAAAAAGTTCGTCCAAAAATATCGTCTAAAAATTTGATCTGAAAATTTCGTCTGAAAATTTCGTTTGAAAATTTCGTCTCCAAATTTCCTCTTGAAAACTTCGTCAGAAAATTTTGTCTGAAATTTTTACTAAAAATATTGACTACAAGTTTCGACTGCAAATTTGACTAAAATTTTAACTATAAATTTCAACCAAATTTTTACCAAAACTTTTGATTAAAAATTCTTCTCTTAAAATTTCGACCTAAAATTTATACTGAAAATTTCTGCTGACAATTCGACTGAATAACTGAAAATTTGTCTGAAAATTACCACTGAAACTTTTAACTGAACATTTGGACTAAAAAGTTTTTCTAAAAATTTTGACTATAGAATTCGACTGCAATCAGATTGGAAATTTCTACCAATAATTTCGACTGAAAATTTCTTCCAAAAATTTTACTGAAATTTCGACTGAAAGTTTTTACAAAAATTGTTGACTGAAATTTCCACTCTAAATTTTAAATGAAATTTCTACCAAAACTTTGGACTAAAAATTTTGACTTAATATTTTGATTATAAATTTCGACTGCAAAACTAAAAGAAAATGTCGACTGCAAATTTCGACTAAAAATTTTGACCGAAATATTCGGCTGAAAATGTCTACCAATAATTTCGACTGAAAATGTCTACCAACAATTTCGACTGAAAATTTCTACCACATATTTAACTGAAAATGTCGGCTAAAAATTTTTACAAAAAAATTTTGAGTCAATTTCGACTACAAATTCTGACTAAAATTTTAACTATAAATTTCGACAAAAATTTATACTGCAAATTTCTGCCGACTTTTGATTAGAAATTTTTTCGACCTAAAATTTATACTGCAAATTTCTGCTGACAATTCGACTAAAATTTAACTGAGAATTCGTCTGAAAATTACGATTGAAACTTTTAACTGAACATTTGGACTTAAAAGTTTTTCTAAAAATTTTGACTACAAAATGCGACTGCAATCAGATTGGAAATTTCTACCAATAACTGAAAATTTCTTCCAAAAATTTAACTGAAAATTTCGACAGAAAAGTTTTACAAAAATTGTTGACTGAAATTTCCACTCTAAATTTTTAATGAAATTTCTACCAAAACTTTTGATTAAAAATTCTTTGCTGAAAATGTCAACTAAAAATTTCAACTTAAAATGTTTAATGGAAATTTTAAATTTTTTTCTTATTACAATAAAAAAATATTATTTAAAATATTTAATTATTATAATTGTTTAAGAGATTTCTTTTTAATATATTTGCCGATCACTTAACAAGTTTTTATAGAAAAAACTATTATCATAAGATGCATTTTTGTATTTTTCGTTTGTATTTGTTATAAATTAATTGGTTTCATAAGGATTTAATTACTTCACATTTTTCGAATTCATTTAGTGTCGTAGTTTAACCTGAATCGTCAATCCGCTTATGATATGGTCTTATTGAAGCATGAAGGTCTTTTGAGAAGTTAGTCAACTCATCAATTGGAAATGCTGGTTATTTTGCAGATCTATCGATCGATCTGTAGATCAGAAAAATCGATTTTGCTTACTAAAATTCTCTGTAAACTCCAGTTGATAGAGTTCGCTACACATTCCGCTTTATTTGAACCGTCAGTTTTGTGTTTTTCCATTGTCTTCTGGTCTTATACGACAGGACTTTCATTTCTTATCAGCGTATTATGATCGGAAACGTCGAAAGACTTAAACCTCGTGATCGATCATAATTTTAGACACGAATATGTCAACAGATTTTCGATTTTTATTAATACTTTTATAACAGAAAAATGTAGAATGATTTGGTACATTCAGCATCTTTCAACAAACAAAATTTTTTCGTTTTGGCTTAACTTGAAAAATTTGCAAAGAGATACTGAATGGATCGTAATCCATTCAATCTAATTAAGATATTAAAATGTGTATTTTGCTCCATTTTTATTTTATCATTCAAATTTTTGTGTTTTTATAAGAAATATTTCATAGATTGGAAAAAAAGATACAGTTTTTTTTTGAATTATTTTGAAGTCGTTAATGCTCAGAAATATTTCCCCGAGTTTGAGCGAATATTCTTTATCTATTTTTCCAAATAAGTACTTTGAAATTTTTTAAGTAATCTGATTGATATGGGAAATTTATTATCTAATCTAGAAGTTAGTCCAAAATTGGAATCCTGTAGTTACGATGAATAGAAAAATAAAAATTACAATCGTAAATCGAACAATGTCGCTTCATCATTTATTATTTTATAAAATTTCTTCGATCTCAGACAGCGCCAAGATGACCAATTACGTATCCAAGAATATCTGAATGTGAATTGTAGTAGTAATAGTGGAAGTAGAAGTAGATATCTGAACACTATGAATCCTATATAACGTGGTCACCTCTATGGGTCTTGACCTGATCAGCTCTACCTCGTTGCTATTCAGGCGTGTCTTGATGTGCGGTCGCAAATGCTTATACAAATGGGATGCTGTAGATTTTTGATGTATGCCCGCTAATTTATCATAAAGGTCATTCTGTTCAAATGGATCCAATGATGCGAGTCCAGTTGAAGCCACTTGAGGAGCCAGTATCGGTTAGTTGCACAAAGCCTGCACAAACGTGGTTCTACGAGCGTATATGTGGTGTTACTTGTACTATAAACAGGGTTAACCTATCCGCACCATATAGGGGACATGGGCATGGAAGAGGCACGGAGTGCATACGAACTGGTCATCGTCATCTCCATGGCCATTCCAATTGCCATGCATAGCAAAAACGGACATATTGAATGTACGCAAATCAGTAGATCATCATTTACAAACGAGCAAGATTGTTTCTGTACGTAATCGATGGATGGTTGCATTCCCTAACCAAGAATCGGAGGGACAGATACAATATCGACACCGAATATACAATCCCCCCAATAAGTCGTTCCGAATGTGAGATAGCCGCCAAACTGGTAGGCAAAGAGGTTGAGTGGCCAAAAGGCTACACTGAGATACTTTTACTGAGAGACCATTCCGGTTGGGTAAGGTAAATCATGGGAACCTGGAGACTTGGTACTTGGTATTGTGATCAGGAACTGTACTTTACTAGAAATTGATCAAAGTGTAAGGCGGCATACTCGGAATCTTATTGTATCAAATCTTATTTATTCGTGAACTTGAATAAGAAAAAATAAATAAAAATAAGACCATTTTGAACGCGCTTCATTCTGTAATCGGTACACAATTCACCAAGGAAGCAATCCCAAATTGAATGGCAGGCAAAATTGAGTGTATACGAGCATTAAAGAGTAAAATCAAAGCTTTTTACTTCACTGAAAGATGGAATTCTAAAGAGATGCACGAACTTTGTTCAAATTTGCTTATTTTTTTATAAATGTGTCTTAACGAAAATTTGGGCTTAAATGTGGGCAGGGTGGAGCAGTGGTAAAGAGTTAAATATTGTATTACAGAGACAGGTAAATGGAAAAGGAAAGGACGAATACACACTATCGTTAGTTTGTTACCGGTTGTAGTAAACGAATTCACTGTACTCCATAATATTGGAACGACTTTTCTTAACTTAAAATTTTCATCCCACCTTTCTCACCTTCTGTCGGTCTTTCTTTCTCTCTTTTATTACTTTTACATCATTTTATATTGAGTAAAACATATTTTTAACAAAACGAACAATAATAATAAATGATTGGTATGCAATGTTTTGATGATATAAATCTATTTAAATTAAACGTTACATTTATCATCATTTTATTAACGATTGACTGATCGAATGAGATGGCAACAAGTTATCCAAAAGACTGGAAATCAAATGAACAAAAATTTAACTACATTTTCTATGAAAAAAATACTATTTAGAAAAAAAAATAATTAAATAAAAAAACTGGAAACCAAAAGGTTTATTAATAAATCGTTTTACTAATTATAAAAAAATACATAATTAAAAAAAAAATGAATTTGTTATTTATTTATAATTAAGAAAGGGAGAGGAGGACCCCAAAGAAATCTATATCAAACATGATCTTTTGAATGTAAAAGCTTCTCTTATCAAATATATTTTACATATTTTTTATGTTTCAAGTAAATAAATAAAAATATTTGTACCAAACTAAGTGGAAATATAATAAAAATGTTTGTACTAAACTAAGTGGAAATATTTTTGGTTTATTTTGTAGAGACTCGTAACATGTCCGATTTGTTCAGAGTCATTGAGACATTGACAGTGACTACATTTGATCGAAAGGATAAGATCACATTGATCGGTAAATCTTTAAAATGGACTTATAGAGTCCTTGTTGTCCATTTCATTAAAAATATAAATCATGTTATTATCGCTTAAATAAATTTATTAATAAGATAAATTTTCGATGCCTTCAGTTTTTATTATAATTAAATTTAGAAATAACTATTTACTTATTTATTTTTTATTACAACGAAATTATTTCAAATTCAGCAGATATTTTAAATACTAAAAATTTGCATAGGATATATGATTTTTATGAAGAAAATTTTCACCGAAAATTTTTACCGAAAGGTTTGTCGAAAATTTTTAGTCATATTTTCACATTTTTTACTGTCAAATTTTTACTGAAAATTTGAACATTTTTACTGAACATTTTTACTGAAAATTTCTAATGAAAAGTTCTAATGAAAATTTCTAATCAAAATTTTTACTGAACATTTTTACTGAATATTTTTACTGAATATTTTTACCGAATATTTTTACCGAATATTTTTACCGAAAATTTTTACTGAAAAGTTTTACCGAACATTTTTACCAAAAATTTTGACGGAAAATTTTTATTAAAAATTTATACTGACAATTTTTTTTTTAAATTTTTACTGAAAATTGCGAATCAAAATTTTTACTGAACATTTTTATTGAACATTTTTACAGAAAATTTTATTGTTAAAAATTTTTACTGAAAATTTTTAGTCAAATTTTTAATGACAAATTTTGTACTGAGAAATTTGTACTGTCAAATTTTTAGTAAAAATTTTAACATTTTTACCAAAAATTTTACCGAAAAGTTTTATCGAAAATTTTTACTGATAATTTGAAAATTTTTACTGAATATTTTTACTGAAAATTTAAACTGAACATTTTTACTGAATATTTTCACCGAATATTTTTACCAAATATTTTTGGCGAACATTTTTACTGAAAAGTTTTACCGAACATTTTTACCAAAAATTTTGACGGAAAATTTTTATTAAAAATTTATACTGACAATTTTTTTTTTAAATTTTTACTGAAAATTTTTAACGAAAATTTCTAATGAAAATTTTTAACGAAAATTTTTACTGAACATTTTTAATGAAAATTGCGAATCAAAATGTTTACTGAACATTTTTATTAAACATTTTTACCAAAAATTTTACCGAAAAGTTTTATCGAAAATGTTTACTGATAACTTGAAAATTTTTACTGAAAATTTAAACTGAACAATTTTACAGAACATTTCTAATGAAAAGTTCTAATCAAAATTTTTACTGAACATTTGTACTGAATATTTTCACCGAAAATTTTTCCTGAAATTTTTTAACGAAATTTCTAATGCAAATTTTTAACAAAAATTTCTACTGAAAATTTTTACTGAAAACTTCTAATGAAAATTGCTAATAAATAAATTTTTAACGAAAATTGTTCCTGAAAATTTTTAACGAAAATTTTTAACGAAAATTTTTAACGAAAATTTTTAACGAAAATTTCTACTGAAAATTTCTATTGAAAATTTATAATGAAAATTGCTAATAAAAATGTTTACTGAACATTTTTATTGAACATTTGTTCTGAAAATTTTATTAAAAATTTTTACTTAAGATTTTACCAGAAATTGTAACCGAAAATTTTTACTGACCATTTTTAGTCAAGTTTTTAGTGACAAATTTTGTACTGAGAAATTTGTACTGTCATATTTTTGCTAAAAATTGGAATATTTTTACTGAAAATTTTACCGAAAAGTTTTATCGAAAATTTTTATTGATAATTTGAAAATTATTACTGAAAATTTTTACTGAAAATTTTTACTGAACATTTTTACTGAATATTTTTACCGAATATTTTTACCGTAATTTTTGACTGAAAAGTTTTACCGAACATTTTTACCAAAAATTTTGACTGAACATTTTGACAGAAAATTTGTACTGAAAATTTTCTTTTAAAAATTTATACTGACAATTTTTATTAAAAATTTTTACTCAAAATTTTTAACGAAAATTTCTAATGAAAATTTTTAACGAAAATTTCTAATGAAAATTTTTACTGAAAATTTTTACTGAAAATATTTACTGAACATTTTTACTGAAAATTTTATTAAAAATTTTTACTGAAAATTTTTACCGGAAATTGTAACCGAAAGTTTTTACTTATTTTTAGTGACAAATTTTGTACTGAGAAATTTGTACTGTCAAATTTTTACTAAAAATTTAAACATTTTTACCAAAAATTTTACCAAAAAGTTTCATCGAAAATTTACTTAAAATTATTAACACTGAAACTCAACATTTTGACTTATAGAAATTGGTAAATTTTTTTCAAAATGTTTATCTAAAACCTTTTATTGCAGTTGATATTTTGTAGAACTGTATTTTTATTATAAAAAGAGCTATTTTTTTTCCAAAACTTACATTAATGTTTGTTTTTTTATAAAAGTAGAAATATTGAAATAACAAAAAGTTATTAAAAAATAATAATTACAAAAGCAAATGTAAAATCTTTTCAAAATTGTAAAAAAAATATAACAAACATTCCATTGTGAAATTGTGAAACCATTTACCAAAAAGTGACAAAATTTACAATTTTTATAACAAGAATAGTCGTAAATACATTGAATGAATTCCCGATCGTACATTGAGGATTTGAATAGTCCTTAGAAATGTTCACTGAAGAGACGGCTTATAATATTTGCAATCGAGTTAAAGTGCACTCGTGCATAGACACTTTGGAGTGCGGTAGGTAATTTCCAGATGTTACGAGTGGAAGTTCCTTTCCATGGACTTAAGTTGTTGTTGATATGCTTCCTTTGGTTAGAAGGTATGATTTTGTGGTTAGGTTTGAGTTCGCAACGTTAACTAACCTAATCCCTATCAGAATGGCAAAGATTCATTCAGTATGAGGAACGGGCATGATGAAGTGATGATAATACCTTTTTTGCTTATTTTTCCGTTGTTATTTTTTGCAAACCTGCAAACGTTGTTGTTATGCCTACCTGGGAAATAACACCTTTTTATATGGGAATCGGTATTAGATAACAGCTACCCATATTAGATGGTATAGAAAAAACTTCCTCTGACTTTGGTGCCTGTCTTAAAGATTCAGACTATATGGTACACGTGTCGAAGTGTTGTTGTTGCTCAAGAGCTAATCAATTCGAACAAAACCACGTTTTAGAAGGGGACTATTGACTTTTACCTCAACTGCACATTTATTTCTACATTTGTAGGTCTCTTTTATTTCAGATTTTTTCCAGATGGAAATACACATCTTTACGGTGAATGGAATAATGGCAAATAATTCAAATATGAACAAAAGTGATAAAAGAATAAATAAGAGGCAAACAAAGTTGACAGATTTTCTTATTTTCCACATATTGCCTTGTCAGGATAGAGAATAGTTACGAAAACCATGATCCTTCTTACCTAATAGTTAATTCATTATTGCGTTTTCTACGTAATCAATTGTACAAGAAGTTCAGGTTGATAGGTTGTTTTAGACCATTTTATGTTTTACGATAAGTGGTTATACAAAATCTGTCAAATATATATTATCGTTAGTATTGAGTAACGCTTATTACTATTAAATGGTACTAAAAGATTTGTAATATCGTATAGGTGGGATACCTATAAGTGTCAATTGTGATCAGGACTCAACGTCAAGAATGGAAAAGATACCTTCTTTGTCGAATGAATTATGTACATATGTCCTTTTCTAACTTTACTGATATAAGAAAGAAATCTTAGCTAGATTCAATAGTATTGGAGGGTAGCTTTAAAGAAAAGACTTGAGAAATGAAAGAAAATCAGTAGGAGAAGATCAGTATTGTCATTTTATTGTTAATGACCTCAAATTATGTCCTTTAATTCTTGGAAATAAGTCTATTGTATCTTATGGCATGGTTGTTTATTAATTCATTTTCATTAAAACATTTTTTTTTTTTATTGTATATTTTCTACTTGAATGTACCTTTTTGTAAGAATTTTCATAGAAAAATTTCCTTTGATAGTTTTTTTTTTTTAGAGAAATTATAAAGAAAATTTTTTCATGGTGCAAATTTTATTAATTAATTTGTGATGTTGTATTCCCGAAAAATGCTCAACATCATTTTTATGAAAATTTTAACTATATGCATTTTAACAAATTGCTTGTATATACAAATGTGAATATACCAGGTGTATAAGCTTAAATCCGCTGTTTTTTAATAAAAAAAAAAACACATTTTTTTTCTTCATAGAAAGCAAAAACCAATTTATTCAAAGTACGTGCCCCCACTAGCTACATATTTTTCACATTTCTTCGGTAATTTGTGGATACCACGGCAAAAAAAATTCTGTCTCTTTCGAGGCAAACCACTCATCAAGTCATTTTCGGACGTCTTCGTAAGAATCGAAGTGCTGCTCAGCGAGCGCGTGGCCCATCGACGAAAAAAGGTGGTAGTCGAAATGGGCCAGGTCTGGTAAATAAGCGTGGTGGGGTAGCATCTCCCAGTTGAGTGTTTCCAAGTAGTTTTGGACCATTTTTGACGTGTGCGATGGTGCGTTGTCGTGGAGGAAAATCAGCTTGTCATGTATTTGTTGATAATTCGTCATTTTTTCACGCAGGGCACGGTGTAATTTGATCAATTGTTGGTGGTAGCGTTGGGCAATGACAGTTTCACTAGGTTTCAACATCTCATAGTAGACGATACCCTGCTGATCCCACCAAACACACAGCATCATCTTCCGTCCGAAGCGATTTGGTCTTGGAGAAAATGTTGATGGTTGGCCGGGATTAACCCACGATTTCTTGCGTTTAGGATTCTCGAAATAAATCCACTTTTCATCACCTGTCACAATCCGATGCAGGACGACTTTCTTTTTTTTCTGGCAAGCAAGATTTCGCATGTGTTTTGACGTAGCTCCATCTGCCTATCGTTCAATTCATGCGGCACCCATTTTCCGATCTTTTCAATCTTCCCCATGGCACGCAGACGCATGGAAATGGCTGGTTGAGTAACACCCAATTGCTCCGCGAGCATTTTTTTCGATTGGGTATCGTCTTCATCCAAAAGAGCCTGCAATTGATGGTCCTCAACCTTCCTAGGCCGATTTTCACGCTTCTTGTCCCACAAGTCAAAATTTCGGTCTTTGAACCAATTTCTGCACGTTGTTTCCGATAAAGCACTGTCACCATAGGCTTCCATATGCATTCGGTGCGATTCGGCAGACGAATTCTTCAAATTGAAGCAGAAAAGCAGAAGTTCCCGCATATGCTCTTTTTCTGGCACAAAACAAGACATTATTACCAGAGGAAAAATGTATGTTGTTGTACGAAATTGCTGACAATGTGCACTGATTAATGTTGACAGTTGTCAAACTCATAAAAAAAAGTATGGCGTGCCCTTGGTAGCTTAATAAGCTCACTCACGCCATCTACAACCAAACAGCGGATTTAAGCTTATACATCTTGTTTAAATAACATAAATATTTTTATTGATTGGATTAGCCTCTAAGGTAATTGGAAGGTTTGGTAGAATCGCAGAGTTCTAGCGCGTAAGTTCATATTGGTTTCACTAGGGAATTGTATAAATATGCCATTATTTACAAAATATAGCATTATTCAAATGGATTCCACTTGGCTTCTTGCAGAAATCCATTATTTTGAGGTAATGTTTGTTGACTATTTCACACATTTAGAATTGTAATTCGATAGTTAAATTGACAGATGTTAATTTTTAAATGCTCTAAACTTTAAGAATTGTCGATAAAAATGTAATTTTTTGTATAGCCCTGCAAAAATAAGTTCAACGTTAATTGATATAAAATTATCTCGAAATTATGCGTTCTGGAATCTTTTCTCGCAGTAAAGGAAAAATTGGTACTGTATTGTGGCTTGCAGCACCGTTTTGTATAAATAACATATAGTCCAGTTTAAAATCTTTCAGTTCAGATAATAAAAAGTCGGTTATCATTCATGCATAGTGCGGATAATTGATGGTTTCTCATTCTTCATTTTCAAAGAAATACGGTCCAATAATATCTTTATCCGAAAATGAATACGACACAGTCCCATTTTGCAGATACAATAGCTTTTTTATAGTTATTTGTAGGATTCTAGAGATCCATGCATAACAATTTAGCTTACTGAAAATGTCCTATTTTATAGAGAAATGTGGCTACGTAGCCTTTTAGAAAGGTTTTATAATTTCATCGATTATAAGGTGAGGCATATTAGATGGACCCATCAGGCAATACTATAGTTTTGAGCGGTTTTGTCTGACAGCTGTCTACAACTCAGTCCAAGTCGATTTTTGCCATTGTTCAAAATAATTTTTAATTATGAAAACTCAACGTGCATGAGGAAAAAATTCATATTAAATGGAACCGTAAGCAAATAAAATCGTCGGTTCTACGGGACTGAAAACCCTCAAATTATTGACGTGCTCAAGCAACAACCGTCAATCAGCAGCATTATCGGGCTATGATAACCAATTTTTTTTATCACAACTATTCGTGAAAATGGTACGAGTATGTATCCCTTTTGGTTTCAAAAAGACGGCGTTCGAAAACACAATCGATTTTTTGAAGTTATTGTTTTCTGGTCGTTTGATATAAAAAAATGTTAATTTTCACTGGCCACTCCATTCGCGTGATTTGACGCCGCCGGACTTTTTCCTGTGAGCTTAGTTTAAGTCAAAGATTTGTAACAACAAGCCAAGAACCCTGGAAGAATTTAGAGCCAACATCTGCCAGGAAATAACTGCCATATCGGCCGAGACACTTGAAAATATAATGAAAAATACTGCATATGCGCAATTGGAACTCAGAACAACCACTTCTGCAAAATCAGAAAATCCGAGAAATTGCGCTCGTAGTGTCGGTAAAGATTTTTTTTTGTAAGTAGCATTATCGACAGGAAAGCTGTCAAAATTTCAGCTCGATCCATAGCGTAGGTCAATTTCTATCGTCGATTAAAGTTAACGACATTTATTTGTGCATAACAATGGAAAAAAGCGAGTTTAGGGCTGTCATAAAAAATCTCCATTTGAAAGGCTTAAGCCCGAAAAAAATCAAAGCCGAGTTAGATGCAGTTCAAGGCACATCTGCACCTGTGTTTGCGACGGTTTACAATTGGGTGAATGAATTTAAACGTGGCCTTTCATCCACAAAAGATGAACATCGTTCAGGATGCCCAGTTGAGGTGTCTACTCCTGAAATCATCAACAAAATCCACGATCTGATTTTGAACGATCGGCGAATTAAAGTGCGCGAATTAGTTGAGGCCACGGGCATATCACAAAGTACAGTCGCTTCAATTTTGCATGAAAAATTGTCTGTGAAAAAAATTTCGGCAAGATGGGTGCTGCGTTTGCTCTCAGAGGAGAATAAGCGCAATCGTGTAGTGGACTCTGAGGCTATGTTGGCACTCTTTCATCGCAATCCTGCCAAATTCCTTCGTCGATATGTTACTGTGGACGAAAACTGGATACACTACCACACTCCAGAAACGAAGAGACAGTCATCACAGTGGATTTTTAAGAGTGAACGGGCTTCGAAGAAGGTAAAAACTGTGCCATCGGCCGGCAAGGTCGAAATCAAAGAGAAACGCCCCCATCTGAAGAAGAAAAAAATCCTCTTGCATCAGGACAATGCGCGTGTGCACACCTGCGCTGTTTCCATGCCCAAAATTGTGGAATAGAGCTAAATCCAAACGGTTGGAAAAGTGTATAGAGCTAAAAGGAGATTGTGTTGAAAAATAAAAAAATTTTTTTTTAAAAAACAGTTTTTCATTTTTTCTAAGGACTTATTGAACGACCATCGTATATGATTTTTTACTTGGAACTGCAAAAAAGTTTTTTTTTTTTGTATAATTTTTTCGCGAAACGAATAAGTTCATATCTTTTTTATATTTATTCAAAAACTATTAAATAACAAGACGGTATTTTCCAAATTACAAAATTAATAACCCTTTATGTCAATGCCATTAAAATATATGAGAGGACTTCGTTCACGGCGGATAGTAAAAGTTACGTGAACACATTAGGCTAAATTCATATAAATTTATTAAAAGACATCGTACTGCTCTATCATATTTTTAAGTAAATCTTTTTTCTTTTAAAATCTATTTGGTGATATTTAACTAAAAACTTTTGAAATTTATTTGGTGATATTTAACAAAACACGAGTACAGTTGTCGCCAAAACTAATAAATATTCCATGATATTATTTAAGAAAAGTTAATCATAATTAATCATATATAGACATGTGAGCATATTTATAAGGATTTTCATTTTTTTTTTTTTAAATATTCATATTAGAAATTTAAAAAAAAAAGTAAAAAGGAAAAAAAAACTCTCTTTCTTTAAGGTATAAAAGAAAATTTACCACAAAATTTTGCTATTTAGTTGTCCACATAAATTATTTGTTAACAAAACTGCATATCCACACAGGTTCATCCCTATTTATATGTGTGAATATGAGTTTACATACATAAATTGTACATTGAAATGAATGGTACATATTTATTTGCTGTTAAGATCTTGTTTTGTAGACTTAAAGAGCACATGGTAGACAAGATGGCTAGCTAAACTACTCGTATTTTAAGGTGTCGAGGATTTATGTGAATCTACGAGTATCTTTGTTCATGGATCGGTTGATTATTATTTATTTTTCTTAAATTTTCTATTTGTTTTTGCTTTACTCAAAAAGTTATTTGTTGTTTATTTCTGTAAATCCTCCCCATCTGGCTGTGCTTTCTCTATGAATTTCTGTTGTTTTGCACAAAAACACAATTACCTCTAAAATTATTGAATGAATGAAATTTTTCGTGAGACGCTCTCACCTTTTGTGAGGACTAGAAAAATTAGAAGCTGATGATTGGTAATATTAAAACCTACGAGTACTAAAAGTACATGATATTTTTTTTAGGGATTGCCATCTAAGATATACACACAAAGATAGTTTTTCACTTCGAATTCGAAAAAAAAAACTGCTAACTTCATCTTAAATATTTTTTTTGTATTTTTATTTTCTTCAAAAAGTTCTCCTATTTTTAGTAGTACTTTTCTGTAATTTGTTTTGTATTTTTCTTCTCTATGTAAAACTATCTAACTGCGTTGTCATGAATTAACTTGAAGAAAATTCTATGATTTGTAAGAATGGAAGTTTTTTTTTGAAGAAAAAGAAAACAGCCACAAAAAATATTCGTCCACAAATTACATGAATAGAGATTCATCTTAACTGACTAGAATATCCATACGAAAAAAAAAACAAAAACAAAACCAAAAATAAAATGAAGATAAATATGCTTCATTTACTCCAAGAAATTTGTCTTTCAATTCTTAGCTATGAAAGGCATTAATGAAATATCTCCTCTATGGTGTTAAGGTAAGTGATAGAAATCCTTAAAAAAAAAAATATATAATAAAAATAGAAACAGAAACGAAATATGAAAACTACTTTAATATAATGAATGAAAAGAATAACGATGACACAAATGATGACTGCTTGACTCGAATAGGTTCTGCATACAAGAGGTCTGAACAATTCCCCCCTTTCTACTCTACATATTGGATCCTAACATAATCAACCGTTCTACTAACTAATCATGACCATACCACCAATAATACTCCATACTATCTGCATAGAAGTATTAAAAAAAAAAAAAAAAACTTATACAAATTCTTATTGACGATAGTTGTTGTTGTGGTTTTCGTCGCTTTCAGAGTTCTTACCTCAGGTAAAAGGTCAAAATTAATGGATGCCGATGTATCTTTCACACCTTTTCTGATATAAGAAAAATTTATCACAACAACTAACTATACTGCTAATAAAAAAAAATTGAAGAATTAACAGATAGTCAAGGACTGAAGAAAAAAACCCATCAAAATTACGAGTATCTGGTTGGTTGTCTTATTATAAGTTTTTTGCTCAGAAAAGTTGGAGGAAAAAAAAATTGTACACCTTCTACACCTTCTACCAAACTTGTTACACAAAAATACAAGTTAGTGCAAAAAACTTAAAGTTGAAAACAACGTTAAGATTTCTTTTATGCAGATTTTTTTAGGTTAAGAAGAAAAAATTTTGTTTTTGTTTGTGGTTTTAATAATAGTGGTGACTTTAGATGTTATAAATTTAATTTTTTTTTTTTTTTTTTAAAAATCACCCTTAAAATATTGGATCCTTCAAGAAATATTTAAGGATAGTTTTCATGAAGATAGTTTTATATGAGATAGAAAAATGTTAAAAATTTTTCTCAACAAAAAAAAAACTAATAAAAATCCACAAAAAAACCGAAATGTTTAAAAAATCTTACATAAAAATGAATTTTCAATAAAACCAAAGAAATAATGCACAAACTGAAGGAATTCTTTGCAAATATAAGAAAATTCATTATAAAATTTACAAATTTAGTAAAATATTAAAATTTATCTGAAAGAAGTTTTTATTCAGATTTTTACATAAAAGTTGGAAGCTATTTGTGGGCCATCGAGTGATCTATTTCTCTATTGCAGTGGATTCTAGATCATGTGAGAATTTTGGATAACAGCTGAGGAAACTCTCTTAGAGAAGTCTTTAACTTCATGAATATGTAAATAAAATGGCGAATAATACCTTTAGTCATTCGTAGACACAGAGACTAGACAAGTAGCGAAAGTTTTCTTTCGAAACATTGGCCAACGACTTCTCAAACAGTCGACTCGACAATCTTACTAAGATTTTTGGCACTGAAATGGCACTGAAATCGGATAGGACATTCTGCTCTCACTCATAATTTCCTTTACAGAAACCACCCTCGTTTCATCGGAAACCAACCTCGTCCCTTCAGAAACCACCCGCGCCCTTTCCACTCATCTTGTAACGTTCAACTCACAATTCTAACGGAATGTCACCTCATTGTGATAGGAAAATTGGAAAAGAAAACTTTTTATAACGAGAAAAGTAAGTCACGATGAATAACATTGTTATGAACATAGAATAGAGCTTCAACAATTTGTCGGAGGATTTGGGATTGTAAGCATTAAATACGAGAGCAATTTTTATGCTTACTTGTATCCCAGAATTCAATACCGTAAGTTCAGATTGGCTTTAGAAATGTTTTGTAGGTAAAAGTTTGGTCTTCAGTGATACTTTTAATCGGTTGGGCAGTACTCATAGCATAAGCAATTTTTGATAACGTATGTTGAGCTCTATTTTTTTTTAGTCTTGTGTAAGGATTTCAGGCTCTTATATACTTTATCATTTAGTGGGGATATAGTTTTATGGTACATTGAGATGGGTGGATTTCGAACACCTTCTGCCTATTGAATTTCTGTCTCCACCACATTGATAAGGAATTATAACTTACTGAAAGATATTTAAATATTTTAATGGGAAGCATGAATGAGCAGTATCTATAATATCTAAAGTATCTATTAATAGTCGTAGATGTGTAAAGCTTAGATGAAAGTGTGTCAAAAATACTACTTGAGGTACACCAGCCTTCAGAGGAGACTAGAAAGTCGAATATCGTTAAATAACAATATTAAAATTAAATTAATTTGGGAGAGATTTTCCATTTAATTTTTTTTCAGTTCTCTTTGAATTTTTTTTTTAATTTGGAAGTCTTTAAAAAAATTTCTAAATAACGACTTACCACATTCATCAATGTGAATTTCTTTTCTTTTACATTGTTTTTGAGAGTTTAAGTAAAATGCAATTAAATAATTTTTACTTCAAACATTTTTACTTGTTTTTTTTTTTTTTTTAAATTTAGGTCCTTAAATGATAATTTTTTTCAAATTACAAATATTACAAAGTCAGCTATCAATCATCCGTAAATTTTTTGGTAAATATTTGTCACTGAAATTTATAGAAAAAGTCCTAATTACTGTTTTACTTTGTATAATTTCACATATTTTTAAAAATTTCTTAAATTAAAATTTTTTACGGTCGTTAATACTATAATTTATGGAGTTATTTTAGCTATTATCGGATTGTTAGCAGGATTTTTAAATATATATTAAGGTGAACAAGTAAAATGATAATTTTTTCCAAAAATTTTGAATTTCAAACTGTATGATTGCCATTTAAATTTGTTGATTTTTTTTTTAAATTTTGTTTTAAAATCATTGACTTAATTTGTTCGCATTAAAAAATTCTGTACAATTTTTTTTTTGGTTAGTTATATGAAATTTAAAATGAAAAAAAAATGTTCAGGTTCTTAAAAATGTGGGATTTTTTAAAAAACGCGTAACTTTAAAAAAAAGAAAGAGTAAATTTAATTTTTAAGAAAGAATAATTTATTACAAATTCAATCAATTCTACATGATGTTTGAAAAATTATATTTAAAAATTGGATTTTTTTTTAAAATAACAAATAGTAAATGTTGTTGAATTTTTTTTTTATCTGAAATTATAAGAACTTTGAAATTTTTTCTTTCTTTGCTTTCAATTAACATGAAAAACAAACAAATCTAAAGGTTAAAAGTTCAGAATTTGTTTTGTCTTCTGTATTATTATTCTTATAAAAACAAAAATCTCAATCCTCCTACTATGAAAATAATACTTCAACTTTGGTAATCAACTATTAAATATGATCAGATAGTTTGATCAATGATCTTTGTACCGTTTATCATGGTCGAAAAATTTATAGATGGGCAAGTTCAGTAGTTAGTCAACCGTCTAATCAATTTCTATCGTTCGGCTTTTATAAAAATGAATTCGAATTACGAAAATGTACAGAAAGTAATGGCTTATAAAATGATCCTAGCCTCTGGTATAATTTTTAATTATTTACCTTGTAATGTACGATGATTATAGCCCCACCTTTACGAAAGAAAAAAAAAATGGATACCATTCGGCACTCTTATACGATTTGTATTATCCACAATCCCCCTAAACGTAAAGAATGACGATTCAAGTTCAATCTAAGACGTGACTATTTATTTCAAATCTATGTATCTATATAGATACTCGCCTATAAGATTGATGAGATCCATTAGTACCCATATACCATCTTCAGATATGATTAACCAAAAATAATAGTTTTACCAAAAAATTGTACAATGATTTTTTTGGTAGTAGTGATTAAATAAAAATGCGTATTTTTTTTTTACATTATTATTATTTATTGTGTAGTTTTTAGGTAAAAAAAAATTTCTTGAAATTTTTTTCTCTTATAAAATTGATTGAATATATTTTTTTTTTATCTTCAATACAAAAATTCATAGCAATTTTATTTCTAAATAAACTATATTTAAAAATAGATTTTGTTTTTGTGTGTTGGGCTTTTATTTTTTTATTCTTAAAATTATTCTTAATTTTTATTAATTCTTTTTAATTCTTAAATGTCAAAATGGGTGGCATATGAATTTAAAGAATAATTTTCTATACTTGCATTTAAAAACTAAAAAAAAAAACAAGAAAAAATTATCATCTTTCTTAAAGAAATGTATAAAATTTATTTTATTTCTAATGAAAAATATTATTTAAATCTACACAAAAAATAATTATTATAATAATAATGATAAAATTATAAAACTTATAAGGTAGCATATCTGATTTGAATAATAAATTATTTCTTAAATTTCATCTCGATTTTTAGACTTAATTAAAAACTATTTTTTTTTTTACTATAAAAAAAACTAAGTATCATAAGAATATGGATAATTCTTTCTTTCTTATTTTAAAATTAAACTACTGGAAATCACAATAAGAAGATGGGGTACGTTCTATAATTATTTTTTATTGAAAAAAAAAGAATCCGACTTATTAGATATAAAATCAAAAAAGGTCAAAAATTGTACATTTTAATCTGAAAAATATTTTGCGAAAAATTACTACCCCAAAAAATATTCTTTCAAAATTTGACAAAAAAGAAGACACATTTTATATTGTAAAAAAAAAATTTCTTAGTGTCTGTGCTTAAATTAAATATTAAAAATAAATAGATTACTTGTAAAAATATTTATTATAAAAGAAAATAGTTATTTAAGAAAACTAATACATAATTAATATTTCGGCATAAATCGATATTCAGTCAGAAAAATTCGAAAAAAAAAAATATTTTCATGGTTTTTCTTTTCTTAATCATAATTTCATTTTTATTTAAATAAATCATATTATTGATTATAGTACCTTTGACCGTTTTGAGTTCATTACATCGGTTTGTGTAATTTTACACTAATTAGTCCTTGTTTGGCATCCGATTTCGGTTACCGTTTCAGTTCCATTTATCCTATTCAATCGCACCAACAACAAGCTCCAATTTTGCACAGTTCGCTTTGTCACTAGCAGATGGCGCATTCGATCGATTCGATACTGTTGCAGCTGCTGTAGCTGCACTAACTACAGCAGCGGCTGCTGCGGCTGCAGCATGAGCACTTGAAAGGATCGGCTGATCAGCAAGTCCTGCTGTAATAGCTGCTAAATTATGTGTTAAGCTGTGCCTGCGCAGATCACAATTCCGTCGGAATACTTTTCCGCAAGAGGCGCAATGGTACGGTTTAATATCGGTATGAGTCAATAGGTGGGTTTTCAGATTTGAACGTTGATTGAAGCTTCGATTACAAACTGGACATTTATGGGGTGATTCTTCCATGTGCAGAATTTTATGGACAGCAAGGGTACGTGACTGGCAGAATCCTTTACCACATTCGGTACATTTGAATGGTTTCTCCTTTGAATGGATGTATCTGGAATGAAAATTTAAAAAAAAAACATTTTTTTTTTATTTATAAAAGTGTTTTGGTAAAAATTTCCTTTTTGGTAAAAGTAGATCTTTTTTTTTTTTTTTTAAAAAAAATAACAAAGTTAAAAATAGGAAGAAAAAATTCTGATTTTCTTATCAGAAAACTATGCATTATCACAATAGATACTCGTAATAGAAAAACTATCTACGATACTAACTCGTTCTTTATCCGGATTTGTGATTTTACCAGCAGTAATTTATATTTTTTATATATTTTTCGACAGACTATTTAACAATCTCAGCTATAATTTAAAATAAATTGATTTGTTTTTTACTTTCATCTCCAGACTTTAGTTAAACAATATTTAAGTTTATACTTAGCCTTAGAATAAAAACTATATAAATTCGAACCAATATCGGATTCAACAAAAACAAGGGATCGAAAACTTATCGAAATTGAATTTATTTTAGGATTTTTTTCTTCATATTATTTTTTTTTATTTTTATATATTTTTTGTATTAAATATAGTTTCATAAAGGAAATGGGTTTTTCGAATAGTGTTTATAAAATTTGAAATGTATAAAAAAAATATATATGGATATGGTAAAAAAAAAAAAAAACACTAAATAACTGCCACAACTAACTTGAAAAACTGGTTGAAAAAGACGATATTCAACAATTTTTGTCGATACATTATTGTTGTCATGTGGCGCCCATTTCGGAACGATCATCTTGTAGGTGTTCAACCTTAATTTATTGTTATGATTTTGTTCATTATTGTGTATATACATATATAAATTTTTAACATATTTTTCTTATAATCAAAAATGAAAGAGAAAAGATGTACGTAATTTTTTATCTTATCACTAAAGAAAGAAATTTGTTTTTATTAAGAGGAACAAAAATATCATATTTAGCAGTATTAGTTTTTTTTTTTTTTTGGGGGCATGAGTCTTAATTTTTTAAATAAAAAGATGGCTTTTATCCTGAAAATGTCTGATATGTCACTCTTCTAAAAACGGATACATATTACCATTTTTTTTTTGTTATCCTAACTACTTTTCATAAGAAAAAGTATAATTTCAATGACGTAAGATTAAATTATAAAAATTATTATCAACAAAACTTTTGGTTCCACAAAAATAAAATTTTAATGATTTAAAATAAAAAATTCTATTTTGAAAAATTGTACAATATTTTTTTATTTATTATAAATTAGGAATATTATTACATAAAAATATATTTAGATCAGATTAAAACTATAATTTTTGAGAAAAAAAATTTACTGTATAGAAAAGGGTTTTAAAAAACTTTTTATTTGATCAAAAAAGGGTCTCAAAAAAGTTTTTATTTAATCCAACAACAAAAAATACCCTTAGTTGGAAAGTATACATTTTGTGCTGAAATAAAATACCAGGTGTCAATGAAAATTTGGACCATTTTGTGACATTTCATGGGAATCGTGGCTATTTTTTTATGAGCTGCTGTATATGTTAGTATATCTAAATTAAGGGACTTCCAAATTATTTTAAAGATACCCAAGATGAAAAAAAAAACAAAGGACCTGTAGGTCTCAAAAAATAATGTTTAGATGCTGTACACTGTGAATCACAAATTGTGCAAGTGAACGTAATTTTTTGACATCCTATAAAAATGTACACTAAGAAGATTTTATTCCTTCTGAGGGGCAAAAAAATAATGAGACTTTTTTTTTGAGCAATTTTAGCTAATTTTTGACGGGAAGAACCTTTTTTCTGAGCTCTTCAAGGACTTACTAATCAACTCTAATGTTAATCGATGGTCTGCCCTAACAAGCGTCCTCAGTTGTTCATATTTTTATCACTTTTGTAGTTAAAGTTCTCGCTAAGTTTGGAACAAACCTAATAGCTACGTAATCGGAAAGTCAATAGTACTGCCAGATCACTTTTAGTAATGCCAGTCTTATTACAAATATGCGATATTGAGTGGTTTTTTTTTATGAATTTTATTTTGTATTAAAATTAGGATATTTGAATTTAATAAAACATTGATTTTTCAGTATTCTCTAATTATTAAAAGAGTAAAGTTTTTTTTCCAAATTTTATTTTAATTAATTTTAAATATATACAATAAAATAGATAAATAAGAAAATCAATTTAATAATTTTTTTTCTTCAATAAAACTTCGATTGCAATTAATCATTGTTTACGTCATATTTTATTGAAATTAATTATAATCGACATGCGTGTGCATTCGGCGTAAATATGACAAGAAGTTCTTCCGATCATAAAATTTTTTGTTCGTATTTACTGAGTGTTTAAATCACATTTGTGGGGTTGCTCCTGCCTTTAAAGTCATTCCAAAGCTATTAAAAAAAAAATTACAACAACTAAAGATAATAAAGTAGAATTTTTATCTGACCCCAGGACAAAAGATATTGTAGTTTATTTGGAAGCGGAGTTGTTGTCTAGTTCTAGTGTAGAGAATATTCAATGCTGGATAAGATGTCGGTTTGTTGTGAATACTTAACGTCATACTCCGACACAAGAGTATGTTCATGCTTAAAACAAGATTGGAACTTTTCATCAATCTCATATCTAGTATACAAAATAATTATATAAGATACACAACAACTTCAGTTTACTTAACATGTGATATTGTGCATATCAATAGGGGAACCGTCACGGTGAAGATTTAAGTATTGTAGTACAAAATAGAGAAGATTGAAAAATCTTTTATAGTGGAAAATGTCAAATCTTCAAGTTCAAATCTTAATCAGGTCGGATTTTAATCATATTTGTATGGCTATAGCTGGTTGGAAGTTATTTTCTATGGTTTCTTTCTGATCGATTGGCAACCGGATTCCTCTAGCCGTATCATTGGATTAATCGAAAGTGATTTGATTTAAACCTTTGCTAATTAATTTTGATAGACGGCTGACTATTGAATGTTGCCTTGTTTTTGTATTCTAATACCTTAATCCGGAACTCGAATATTGAATATCTTTCTTTGCACACTGAAAGACGATAAATTTTCGGAGAATATTTGGATAGTGTTTCCGAAGGAAGTTGTTAATTCATTGGTTGGGAGAAAAAATAGTAACAAATTTTTGGCAGATTTTTTTCTTGTTTTTTTCTTTCTAATATAAGTAATGGAATCCGACCTGAGATTGGTCAATTAAGTCAATAAATCTTTTTAAAAAAAATATGGTAATTGAAGTCGCTTATACCTAATATAAAAGGGATTTTTTCCTACTTTTTTTCAACACATTTTTAAGTATTTATAAATAAATTTAAAAACAAATTAAATAAATAACTTAATTATTTTTTTTGGAGGTTTAAACATATTTCTATAAAAATAGTATTTTCTATTGTACATTAGAGTTACGAGTATATTCTCATATGGTAATACTGAGCACATCCCATTCACATACTAGATTGTATATTACAATCTGAAAGCGTCTAAATAATTACGACTAAAATATTTGGAAAAAAAAAATAGTTTTCTTGGAAAGTGTTTTTTTTTCTTCATTGTCTAGTATTGCTGAGAGCGATGTGGCAATACTACGGTCTTCCGGTCACCATAGTTTGTATGTTGGTCTTTTCTAGACCTTGTCAGGTAACTACGCGACCTTTTAGAGAGTGGTAAGTGAATTTGTTGTATTTTTGTAGGGCGTTATGGAAAATGGAACATCGAAATTTTAGAGCAAAGATGTACCATCAAATTTTGTTGTATGCTTGGAGAATCCGGAAGTTTGACCTACAAAAAATTGTAACGAGCCTTTAGAGAGCATTCCAGAAGCAGCGAAAAACTAAACTTGCTTAAAGCGTCTTTTACCATAGAAAATTAATACAAATGTTAAAGGGCTTTTGTAAGGTCAGACCGCTAACAAGCAGTGAAAATCCTTGAAATGCTAAGAAAAGGGTTTTTTCGCGTCAGATGTGAAATTGTAGACACTCGAATGCTCCAATGTGAAAACTCCACTTATCACATGGCTATCTACGAGTTCTTTCTGGAAAAAGGATTCCTGCGCTTCCCAGTCGTCCTTTTTTACCAGTCGTCGTTTTTTTATTTATAAAAAGCTCGCGACAAGCATATTGGAAATATTCAAGACAAACTGCAATCAAATTTTTTATAAAAAAAAAAGTCTATAAAATGCTCACAAAAAATGATTCTTCGCGTCAGATCGGACATTCCAGATGCTTCGATACTCTGCCATGACAAGGATACTGTCACACGAACATCGCCATCAGGGAGCTTTTATCGAAAATAGACATTCATGAAATTCTCTAGACCTTTTCACATGATCAAAGTCCCCAAGATCAGAAACCATTTGTAAAGAGATCATCGAAACAAGTGTAACCGAGTAGCTGCAGGCAATTCCATTTGCAGCCTTCTAGAACTGGTACGAAGGGTAGAATCAATGTCTTCACCGATAAACAGCTGCCGAACAAAACTATTTTAAAAGGGTAATAAATCTTCCCAAAGGAATTCTATTAAACTATTTTTTTGTAAAACAAAAAAAAATCCGTCTTGATACTTTTCTACTATACTTCGTAAATACGATTTAATCAATTGGACTCTTCAGTAAATTAATAATCGAAATTCTTAATAACTACAATAATAATAATAATAACAATTATATTAACAAACGGAAGGAAGTATTAAAGTTAAAAAAAAATATTTCCAAAGCTCTTTCTTATCATTTAATCAATAAGCTTTTATTTTATATATGGAAAAAAAAAAAAATTAACCAATTAAATTATATTGACTGGTTTTTATTATTATAAGTTGGATATAAAAGAATTTATATTCACTAACTTTTGACTAGCTAACAAAGCTTATTTGAGCTTTTATTAAAATACTATTTTAAATAGTAAAATACTACAATATAAAAATTGAGTTGCTGCCCATTGATTTTAATAGGAGTCTAGAATGAAGAAGAAAATAAATTATCTTCAAAAGACAAAGAAAATATTTTGAAAAGCTTTTGTATTTATTGTAATATTTTTCTTCTTCTTCTTCTTATTTTTGTGAAAAGAAAAGAGCAAAAATTAAATTGAAAAAAAATCATCACATAACTTATGGATGCTATTCGATAGCAAAATACCACCTGCCCACATTTAACTCTGATGTCATGCTTTTAACACGTGGCTAATTTGGCAGATATTTTTACACCTGTTCCAAGAGAGATGGACTTCTTTTTTGAGTGAAAGAGATAACGTCATGCAGAAAGAAAGCTATATATTATATGTAAATTTCATAAAGAATTAATTTAAAAAAAGAATTCGTACAATTTGTTCTCAAATGATTTCAAGTTTTCTCTTTTGCCGACGGCTATTGATTTTTAGAATCATGTGTACTCTTTAAGTTTTCAGCAAGAAAAAATATAAATAAATAAAAATCCTTTTTGTATATTGAGAAAATAAATTCCTCACAGTACATCCCATTTATAAAAATAAAATAATCTTTAAGAATATGCAAAAAATCATTTGAAGAATAACAGACGTATACGTGTACGAATTGGAATAAAGCATGGTACACACCTGTGATCCCTGAGGTGATCCTGCCGGCGGAATGCTTTTCCGCATATATCACATGAGTATGGCCTTTCATCAGTGTGTGTCCGTTCATGTATAAGTAGATTGTAGGATTTTGTAAATTGTCGATTGCAGAATTTGCATATGAATTGTTTTTTTGGACGTTGATTACCACTGCCGGTTGTGGCTGATGTTGCTGATGATGATGTTGCGCCAGACGATCCGCCATTACCGACACTATTGTTATTACTAGAATCACAACTACTACCAGTTGATGTTGTAGAATTATTTGTTGTTGTTACAGAATTACAATTTATTAATGCAGCGGATCCGTTCACGCCACTATTGTTGGCATTATTCGATGGTGACGAGTTTGTACTAATCATTAGTGCTGATCGTCTTGCGGCAGCATTTAATGAATTGTTGCTATTGGCGGTATTTAGAATTGTTGCCGCCATTTTGTCGTGCAGCATATTGTTCTGTAAAGCGTCCGAACTTGATATTTGCTGGTGATGATGAAAGGCAGCGTTCAAAAGCAGGCTAGAGTAACCATTGTCGAGTGACAATTGTTCTGTGGGCGAATCGAGGGGTGACTCAAATGAAAGCTGGTCGTCTGTATCCAATAATGGCAGATCATCACAATCGCCAATATCCGAATTGGCTATTTGATGATGGTTGCTTGGATTATCGGACGATTGTTCAATGATGATTGCGTGCAATTTATGCTGCTGTTGCTGCTGATGGTGCTGTTGACTGTGATTGTGATGGTGATGATGATGATGTTGCTGCTGCTGTTGCTGTTGCTGTTGCTGCTGCTGTTGTTGTTGTTGCAGGTGATTCGATGTTGAACTATTTGCTGCTGAGTTTGCAAATCGAAGAACATCTGCCTTTCCGGTTATCCTTTGCAGGGCTATGTAAGATTCAAGAGCTTGCAAATTGAATGCAGCCGCTGCTGCTGAGTTGGCTGGTAAAAGTGCAGCTTGTTGTAGACTTGACACCATGGTGCCTTGCAGTGAAAGTACAACTGCTGCTGCAGCAGCCAAGTCTCCGGATGTTGTTGAGTTATTTAGATTTGCTTGTGAAACCAATGGGTTGTTGGATGATGACAGGGATGATGAAAGTGTTGACGGCGCGGACGTTAGGGTTGACACTAACCCTGCTGGTGATGTAGCTGATCCCAAGGTCGAACACGACGCCAACGATAACGTTGTAGGGGATGAGATGGATATCGTTGCTGGTACTGACGCCGATGCCAAAAATGATGCCAACGATGATGGTATTCCCGACAGGGTTAACGTTTGGGATGAATTCTGATGCAACTGAGATATTGTCGGTAATTGTTGTTGCGATATTTCAATATTCGATTGTCCAGCATGTACGTTAGAATTACTACTCCCACTGTTGTTACTGTTACTGCTACTATTACTACTACTACTAGTATTACTATTATTACTATTGCTATTATTATTTTTACTTATGTTATTGCTGCCATTTAAAATACTAGCTGAATTTGAATTACGCATTTTCATGATTGCGTTCCCAGGAATTTTTCGTATTGTTTCAAAGAAAAGTGATGCTGTTACAGATGGCGATAGTGTTGACGATGACAGCAATGATGCTTTTGTTGATGCTGTCGATGATGTTACACTCGATTTTGTAGTAGACGATTTATGCTTTTCACCCAAATTACTACTTTTCAATTTGGTCGTATTTGTTGTTAGCGATGATGTCGTTGTTGTCGGTGTTGCTGTTACAGGTGCCCTTCCGCTGCTACCCTCAACAACAATTGTATCCATAATTTTGGAAAAATGTTCTAAAAGTTCACGATCAATTTTGACTGTTTTTATTTAACACTTTTACTATTCAAAAAAAAAAAATATTACTAAATTATTGTGCTTAATTTTTGATATATATTTTTATGCAATAATACTAAATTGTTTCGATTGCACAAAAGTTTTTGTATTAAAAATATTTTTTGTAAAAACTAGAATCATATTTTAAAAATTGTTATCAATTTTGCTAAAAAGTTTGGTATTTTCTCTTCCACTGTTTTTTTTTTTTTTTATTTTATTTTTTCATAAAACATTTAAAAGTTTATTAACAAAATTCTAATCGATCTGGACATATGTATTTAGTTTTAATTAGTTAAATATATTCACTGATAATAATCTTTTAATAAAAATAACACATTAAATTGTTATTTACTTTAATGTTATTTACGTAAATGGAATGAAAGGAAATTAAAAGTTGATTAAGAATTAATTTCAACACATTCGAGATCGATAATATTTGGAATAATTTGTCACGTATCGTCCTACACACTTTTCTTTGTTGATTTTTTTGATCAATACAATTTTTATATTATTGATTATTTTTTTTTTCGATAAATAATTTATAGTAAAACCACAAAAGGTGTGATAGTGTTTTTGGTTGTATACAACATGTGCGATCTTGATAGAGGTGAGACCAAGAAGAAAATTTGGTTACTTAAAATTTCACAAAAAAAAAATCTATTTTTAACACGTTTAGTATAATTTTTAAATTGTAATGAAATAACAAATCATATTTTCGGTGGTATTTCTAATTATTTCTTAAGTATAAAAGTGAAAATTATTGTTTTTTTTTTCCACTATCAGTTTTGTGTTTTAACTAAATTTTTTACTAGAATTTAAAAATAAAATTCACTTAAATTTTGAAGAGTTCGTTTATGCCTCTTTTCTTCTTAAAAATATTAATAATAAACTATTGATATTTATTATTAAAAAATAAAATTTATAAAATAAACTAAACAATCCAAAAATGAATATTGCCTTTTAGGATATTTTTGATTATTATTTGTTGTTAACACTTGAGTTTCCGATGCACTTATTGCTATTAACAAGAACTAAACAAACAATTTTCTAAACAATAACAAAATATGTTTATTTAGTAATAATGATAATGTTTAATGATGGTGATAGTGATGACGATGACGATGACGATGACGATGACGATGACGATGCCGATCCCGATGCAAATGTTGATGTTGAGTTGATGGTTGATCGTACTAGTAACAATGACGATGACGGTAGTGATGATTATGTTGATGACAAATAAATAATAATAATGAAAGTGATAAATACGATAATAATAACTAATTGATTATGTGCTGTGTTTACAATTAAATTGTGTGTTATTTAAATGAGCGGCGCGCGCAATGTTAACAAAGTCCACGATACAACTAAATGGCCATCGAAGTGAATGCTGAACGCGGACCTGTGCTGCCCTCTAATACATAAAGAAGAACAGAAAATATGTATGTATGTGGTATTTTGATTCAGTTTTGTGTAACTCAAAATAACGCCGTCAACTTCATCGTCGTCAACGTCTTTAAGAAAGCTGAACGAACCTGTAACTATCCACTCATGTCGGTGTATAGGAGATACATGCCGAAAACTGAGGTGGTGCTAGAGATCTTGAGCCCATAGTGCGACTTACCTTACCTTCTTGAAACATGCCAACTATTTGGTTGTTCTGAATATTGTTGGTTGGTTACTGGTCGTCGTCGTTGTCTTTGTCGTCATAGCCGTCATCTAACCAGTCGTCGTCGTCTTGACTTGATCGTCAATATTGTAGTCATCGTCGTCATCATTGTTGAGGCTTTCGTTTTCGCCTTCAACATCTTCACGGCATAATCGGAAATATTTCAACCTCTTTATAATGGTGGCATGTATCTTGTCTTTATGGCTTATATCTTTTCTCTTTGCGCTTTCAGATACTTTTTAGAAATCTTCCATCCACACAAACCTCTACAGAATAGAGTATTGTCCAATTTAAATATGAGACAATACACTATCATTAACCAAAGACCTCTTTCTCTTTCTATATTTTCAACAGGTAACGCAGAGTCGTATGTGTAGGGAACTGAGCAATGAGACTGGTTAACTTATTGCTAAATGGCATCGAAAGGTAAGCATTGGATGGTTGGCTAAGCGGCTGATTGAACAGGTACGAATGGGCTAATACTATCTTAGGCATATGTTAAACTTCTAGTCACTCTGTTAGTTTCGGTTTTGTCTAGGCTTACTGACCTCATGGTTGAATAGATTACCATACTGTTGACGGGTTATCTATGGTCAAACTGAATGGTTAACTTTTCTAAGTGGCTCTAGGCATTATTTTATTACCTCAAACAGATCGATGTGTAAATGTGATTATCAAAGAACGACATATCACATTCACACTCTGGCGTTTAAAATAGATTTTCTACATTGTTATCTCTTCTTTTAAATTATTACATTAAACATCTGGAAAATTATTGTACAAAAAATTAATTTAACAAAAAAAAATGTCTTCGAAACTTTGTTTTCATAAGTCTCAAAAATTTCCGATTTTTAGAGTTTAAAAATTTAAAATTTTTTTTACAATTTCTATGAATTATTTAATATAATTTTTTATTATTAAGTAAATTTTTAGAAAATTCTAAAATACTGTAGTTTTGATGGAAATTTGTATAATTTTCTAAATAGGACTATCCATTTTGTAGTTTGGAAAGTATAGTCACACCAATTAACACACATATTATACATATTTTTTTTGTAAAAAATTTTATTTACCATTGAGTTTGCCATTATAAAAAAAAATATAAATAAAATGCTGATAGGATTCTTACACAGCCCGGTTTTGGATGCTGATTTTTCTAACAAAATTTTCTTTAGCGACCAGGGTCATTTGTTTCACATTGAAAACGTGAATTTGCTAATTTAATTTGCTAAAATCACTTCGTTTTATATTTTAATCAAGACCATATGTGGCTTTAGTAAATCAATACTACAAGTAACACAATATGGCAAATTTAAGCTTTCTTGTGGGATAAGTTTTTAGGACTTGTAATTTTGGAGATTTGATAATGTAAAATAACCTACAAAATCGTGAGTTTTCCATAATTTGTAGAGCATTTAAAAACTAACAACAGACAATATTTTAGCTTTTTATTTGCCAAATTACAGTCCGACACGTGCAGAAAGGTTATCACAAATTATCTCAAAAGGATCGAGTCCTGAAATATACTTTTTGGAAGCTATTAGGATAATTTGTATAATGGAAAAATATTTATATTGAACTGTAAATTTTTAAATTTAATTATCGGATTCCTTAGCGATTTCTAAATGTGCTTTTTCATTCAGTTTTTACATATAATCACATTTGCTGCTATAAATATTAAAAATTATTATTTGACAATATATACTATTAAGATATATATTAAATATTTTTTATTGTTTGCTCTTAAGAAACCAAGAAATATCTTTAGATTGATGTATGCAAACATCTTGATCCCTCCTAATGGTTACTTAACTAATAAAGCAACAATACTCATAAAATATAAATTTGTAGAAAAATTCTTATAAATAATTACCACAATTTGATGGATGTACTATTCACATGATATCAGATCGTTACTGTTGAGATGCCAACTTTTAACATGTGTACATATTAAGAATCTTTAGAGAGAGATTATGCGTGATCAAAGGCAATCTGTCATGTTGAAGACGGATTTAAAAATACAAAAATTTATTTAAAACACGACTTAAGCAGTAGTTTTGTCTCCTTTAGCATGTATATTTTTATATTTTTTAATTTTATTTACAGATTATGTAACATCAAGAATTAGTTTTAAAATTTTTTTTTCTGATCAAAAAAATTTAGTTTAAATAGAATCAATCCACTTCCCGTTTCTGCACTACTGCTTATGATAAAAAATAAAGCTTACCTTAAACAAGAAATTACAATAATCTTTAGCTTCTACATGCCCCCTGTCCAAAAAACTTCCCGTCCATCACAAAACGAAACGCAAAGCTCTAACTAACGAACACTAAATTTTTTCAATAATGAAATTTTTACTTTCAACTTTTCGTTAAAAACAAATTCAATGCAAGATTATGGAATAGAAAATCAAAGAAATGAAAGAGTGAATAAAAAAGACATGCACCTCATATCAGAAGAAACCAGGTGAAAAAGCTGGAAAAAAATCACGTACTCGTCATAAGGTACTAAAACTAAAAACATGAAAACTGTGGAGGCGTACAAAACATTGAATAGACCTGCTGTGAGGACCCGCAAGGCAGAAAACTCGACCTGTGCCTTAGCCCATTGATTCTGCGTTCATTCTTTACTTCAAATGCCCGCTCCATCCTCTGGGGTCGATAAGGTGACTTTAAGACTACTTTGGTAACATTTATAGTATGCTTTCGCATGCACGTTTACACATACGAATGTTGTCCGTATTCAAAAATATATCCATAATTATGTGAGATAAAGTAAAAAATTTAAAAATTTTCTATTCGACTGAAAATTTTTTCTGACAAATTTCTACTGTCAAAATTCTTACTTAAAATTTTTACTGAGAATTTTTTCCTGAAATTTTTACTGACAAATTTTTACAGAAATTTTTTATTGGAAAATTTTTACTGACAAATTTTTACTGAACTATTTTACAGACATTTTTTACAGATTTTTTTACTAAACATTTTTACTGTCCAATTTTTACTGACAATTTTTACTGCCAAATTTTTGCTGACAAATTTTTATTAAAATTTTTTATTGACCATTTTTACTGAAAATTTTTAACGAAAATTTATACTGAAAATTTTTACTGGTAAATTTTTACTGACAAATTATTACTGACAAAATTATGCTGACAAATTTTTACTGAAAAATATTTACTGACAAATTTTTACTGAACTGTTTTACAGAATTTTTTACTGTACATTTATACTGACCAACTTTTACTGAAAAATTTTTACTGACTAATATTTACTGAACATTTTTACTGACATATTTTTACTGAAAATTTTTACTGAAAATTTGTACTGAAAATTTGTACTGAAAATTTTTACTGAAAATTTTTACTGAAAATTTTTACTGAAAATTTTTACTGACAATTTTTACTGAAAATTTTTACTGAAAATTTTTACTGAAAATTTTTACTGAAAATTTTTACTGAAAATTTTTACTGAAAATTTTTACTGAAAATTTTTACTGAAAATTTTTACTGACAATTTTTACTGAAAATTTTTACTGAAAATTTTTACTGAAAATTTTTACTGAAAATTTTTACTGAAAATTTTTACTGAAAATTTTTACTGAAAATTTTTACTGAAAATTTTTACTGAAAATTTTTACTGAAAATTTTTACTGAAATTTTTTACTGAAATTTTTTATTGAAAATTTTAACTGGAATTTTTTATTGAAAATTTTTACTGAAAATTTTCACTGACCATTTTTACTGACCATTTTTACTGAAAATTTTTACTGAACATTTTTACTGAACATTTTTACTGAAAATTTTTACTGAAAATTTTTACTGAACATTTTTACTGAAAATTTTTACTGAAAATTTTTACTGAAAATTTTTACTGAAAATTTTTACTGAAAATTTTTACTGAAAATTTTTACTGACAATTTTTACTGAAAATTTTTACTGAAAATTTTTACTGAAAATTTTTACTGAAAATTTTTACTGAAAATTTTTACTGAAAATTTTTACTGAAAATTTTTACTGAAAATTTTTACTGAAAATTTTTACTGAAAATTTTTACTGAAAATTTTTACTGAAAATTTTTACTGAAAATTTTTACTGAAAATTTTTACTGAAATTTTTTACTGAAAATTTTTACTGAAATTTTTTACTGAAATTTTTTATTGAAAGTTTTAACTGGAATTTTTTATTGAAAATTTTTACTGAAAATTTTCACTGACCATTTTTACTGACCATTTTTACTGAAAATTTTTACTGAACATTTTTACTGAACATTTTTACTGAAAATTTTTACTGAAAATTTTTACTGAAAATTTTTACTGAAAATTTTTACTGAAAATTTTTATTGACCATTTTTACTGAAAATTTTTACTGAAAATTTTTACTGAACATTTTTACTGAACATTTTTACTGAACATTTTTACTGAACATTTTTACTGAACATTTTTACTGAACATTTGTACTGAACATTTTTACTGAACATATTTACTGAACATTTTTACTGAACATTTTTACTGAACATTTTTACTGAACATTTTTACTGACCATTTTTACTGAACATTTTTACTGAACATTTTTACTGAACATTTTTACTGAACATTTTTACTGAACATTTTTACTGAACATTTTTACTGAACATTTTTACTGAACATTTTTACTGAACATTTTTACTGAAAATTTTTACTGAACATTTTTACTGAACATTTTTACTGAACATTTTTACTGAACATTTTTACTGAACATTTTTACTGAACATTTTTACTGAAAATTTTTACTGAAAATTTTTACTGAAAATTTTTACTGAAAATTTTTACTGAAAATTTTTATTGACCATTTTTACTGAAAATTTTTACTGAAAATTTTTACTGAACATTTTTACTGAACATTTTTACTGAACATTTTTACTGAACATTTTTACTGAACATTTTTACTGAACATTTGTACTGAACATTTTTACTGAACATATTTACTGAACATTTTTACTGAACATTTTTACTGAACATTTTTACTGAACATTTTTACTGACCATTTTTACTGAACATTTTTACTGAACATTTTTACTGAACATTTTTACTGAACATTTTTACTGAACATTTTTACTGAACATTTTTACTGAACATTTTTACTGAACATTTTTACTGAACATTTTTACTGAACATTTTTACTGAACATTTTTACTGAACATTTTTACTGAACATTTTTACTGAACATTTTTGCTGAAAATTTTTATTGAAAATTTTAACTGAAAATTTTTACTGAAAATTTTTACTGAAAATTTTTACTGACTGAAAAAATTAATACTAGAATTTATAGTAATTATTTTGCGAATAATATTCAAAAATTATTTTTTTATGAATTTCAAATTTAGAATTTCAAGGAAAAACATTCTTTTTGTAAAGATTTGACAAGTTCTATAAAAAATTGAATTGCCGAGATTCAACAAAGTTTCTAATCCGAAATTTCTATTCATTAAATTGTAAATTATAATTTTTTTTGTGAAAATTTTATTGAAAAAGCCAAATCACAAATCATTTTGATCACAAATCAATGTCAGAATAATTTATAAGCTATTTATGCATGAAAATATTCACAAGCTGCTGCGAATTTAGAGATCATGATTTGTAATAAATTGAATATGAATTAAAAATTTCACTAACGACCGACCATATCCCTGACTACTCGAATGATGATAAATCACTTTTTTCAATTGGTGTGCTGTAAAGAAGGGATTTTTGGAATTCCATAAAAACGAAATATTTGCCAACGTAACTGTTCAAAATAGCTGCCAGCGATGTTATGCCACAAAAATTTTGTTTTCTTAATTTGACACGAAGAAGCTATTCATAGTTTGTTTTCTTGAATGTTTTCCATTCTTCAACTGAAAGCTAAAATGGAAAGAAATTTATTGATAAAAGATCAGGTTCAGAAATCCTATACGCTCTCGGGGCAAAGGAGAAAAATTAATGAACCTAAATTAAACAATCAATCGCACGGTCAATAAACAATTCGTCCTATCAATCAAAATCTTTAGACTTAAGACGATACTGACAAGGGGGGTGTCGGTGTGGCGGTGTCCGATGGTTAAGACAAGATCGAAAACATCGAAAATTACCAAATTTCATTGGAGTGGTCAAGCATTCTACGAAAATATCAGATGTGAGGAGATACAGATTGCTGTGGGCATCGTTTACACCACGGACAGTTGAAGAAGCTGACGGATCTGTGCGCATGGCGAAATGATCCATCATATCTGGTATTGTTCCAACCCAAGCTGCCGATACGCATATTAGATTCGGATTCTTTCGCGATGAATTATAACGTAGACGTTCAAGGGGATTGCCGTCACCGACAATAGTACTAGCCACAAAAATCGGTATCAGTCACAGTACAAGAACTAAATTTAATACTTGGTAAGGTGGCGATTGACTATCATCGTCGATTGCGGTGTACACTACCATCGCCTGTCTGCAAAGAGTTGCGCTTGAATCTGATACTTATACCTGCCCAGTCAAGGCATATTTATTTAGAAAGCTTTGGAACAAATCTTTTTACTGCAGCGAAGAGTAACCAATCCATTAAATAATCAATGAATCTTTGAATAAAATACCGAAAATCGTTTATATTCAAAGCATGATTGGTGCTATGGTGATGATGAGTGTTCAACATTTGTGAAGACAAGACAGGAACAAGACAAGATCCGATAGTGATCCACACAAATTAACCGGACCATTGTACTATGGCGATGGTCTATTAAAGGAGTCTGTTGGCGTACATATCGTCTTCTCATCTTCTTAAATTTTGACTTGTTTGAGGTGAGATATTAAGAAATCGATATCGAATTGCAGTGACCGCGGTTGCCTTTGGGTAATTTATTAACATTGAATACAATTGACACCTAAAGAAATGAAATTCTAACATTTTCTTACAGTCACAGCAACAAGATAACAATTGATAAATTTTATATAAACAGTAATTCATCATTGATAGATAATATAATTGTTGCCAAATAAAATAATCAAATTTCAAGAAATAAATCCTTTTCAGTAAAAAAAAATTAATTAATAGTAAAAATTGTCATTAAACAATTTTCACTATAAATTCAGTAGAAATTTTTAGTCGAAATTTTTAGTAGAAATTAGTAATAGAAACTTTTAGACGAAATTTTATCTAGAAATTCAGTAGAAATTTATACCCGTCATTTTACCATCGAAATTAGCAGCCGAAATTTTTAATTGAAATTTCTGTAGAAATTTTCAGTAGAATTTTTAGTAGAATTTCAGTAGAAATTTTTAGACAAAATTTCAGTAGAAATTTGCAGTAAAAATGTACAGTACAACAAAAAATTTGTAATAGAAATTTTTACTAAAAATTTTCAGTAGAATTTTCTGTAGACATTTTTAGTGGAAATTTTCAGTAGAAATTTTTAGTCAATTACCAGTCAAATTTTTAAAAGAAATTTTAGTAGATATTTTTAGTAGGAATTTTCGGGAAATATTTTAATTAGAAATTTTGAGTAGAAATTTTTTATAGAAATTTTCAGTAAAAAATATTCATAGAATTTTCAGTCGAAATTTGTAGTAGAAATTTTCAGTAGAAATTTTCAGTAGAAATTTTCAGTAGAAACTTCCAGTCGAAATTTTCAATCGAAAATTTTAATAGAAATTTCATTAGAAATTTTTAGTAGAAATTTTCAGTAAAAATTTTGATTAGAAATTTTCAGTAGAAATTTCAGTAGAAATTTTCAGTAGAAATTTTCCGTAGAAATTTTCTGTATAATTTCCAGTAGAATTTTTAGTAGAATTTCAGTAGAAATTTTCATTCCAAATTTTCAATAGAAATTTCAGACGAATTCCAGTAGAAATTTGCATTAAAAATGTACAGTCGAAATTTCTTTTTAAAAGCAATTTCTGTAGATATTTTTAGTAGAAATTTTCGGTAAATATTTTAATTAGAAATTTTGATTAGAAATTTTTAATAGAAATTGTCTATAGAAATTTTCAGTAAAAAATATTCATAGAATTTTCAGTCGAAATTTGTAGTCGAAATTTTCAGTAGCAATATTTATTTGAAAATTTCAGGCGAAATTTTCAGTAGAAATTTTCAGTCAAATTACCAGTCGAAATTGTCAGTCGAAATTTCAGTCAAAATTTCCAGTCGAAATATTCAATCGAAATTTTTAATAGAAATTTCATTAGAAATTTTTATTGTAGTAGAAATTTTCAGTAAAAATTTTGATTAGAAATTTTCAGTAGAAATTTTAGTAGAAATTTTCAGTAGAAATTTTCAGTAGAAATTTTCAGTAGAAATTTTCAGTAGAAATTTTCAGTAGAAATTTTCAGTAGAAATTTTCAGTAGAAATTTTCAGTAGAAATTTTCAGTAGAAATTTTCAGTAAAAATTTTCAGTAAAAATTTTCAGTAGAAATTTTCAGTAAAAACTTTTAGTAGAAATTTTCAGTAGAAATTTTCAGTAGAAATTTTCAGTAGAAATTTTCTGTATAATTTTCAGTAGAATTTTCAGTATAAAATTTTAGTAGAAAATTTTAGTAGAAAATTTTAGTAGAAATTTTTAGTATAAAGTTCTGTCGAAAAGACTTGAAAATTGAGTCGAAGTTTTTAGTAAAAAATTTGGATTCTTTTATCTTAGTCCAAACAAGGCTATAATTGGTCGACTCCTTCGTATTAAAAAACGGATATAAAATTTGTATATAATTTTTTAAAGAATTTTTATTGGTACAGGTGTGCAATAAAGTTAATTTTTTGGTGTGATCATCTTTGTTCGAAACAAAAAACGTTGTCAATTAATTAAATTCAATTTTACACACAAATTTCTGTTAACATGTGCACGCTTTTGGAAAGAATGATATATCAGCAATATTGTATAGCATCTTCACAAGTACCATTTTGGATTCAATAAAATACGAGTAAAATAAACACCGAAAAGTTCTTAAAATATTGGCATATGTTTTTGTTGAAGCTAAAAGTTGAATAAATAAAAGTAAAATTAAATTAAAAAAAATATTTTAAGTATTTTTACATAAAGTTTGTAACGATCACGATCGAAAAATCATTGTGATCATCGTCGTCATGATCATCATTTTGTTCATGTTTTGCTGCCTACGCACAACGTACTCGTACATACACATATACATATAGAAACAAAAGGAATGAAGAATAATAAGGAATGCCATGTTTTTATCACTAACCAATCCACACCTTAATTATATATTGTACATACAGACTACTACTATATGAGATGCTAAATTTTATTTTTTATTCTCATGCAAATACAGGAAGTTTTTTTTCCGCATTTTAATTGTCTATTTTTATAATATTTTTTCAACTATGATAATATCCTTGATTAAAAGGGAAGCTTAGAGGTTCATTATAAATTTCGAGTAAATTCATTGTAAAATATTCTCAAACTCTTTTTCTTAATTTAATAAAACAAAATTTTTTTAATAAAAATTCCACAACATATTTTGAATATTTTTAGTTCACACCCTTTTAAGTAGACTAACTATATATCCAAAAAATATTATTTTCTATTACATTAGCAATCCTTTAATTTGCTTTCGAGATCCATTTATAGTGGACAAGCCAGTTTTATGTGAATTTAGTACACATCGACTACGAATACTAAGTAATATTGGACAACATGAATTTCTTCTTATCGAAATGCTCATGCCAATGTCTTGTTGATAGTGGATTTATAATGTTTCGATTCCATTTTATTTATTGGCATTTTGTCATGCTCTACACTTATTGATCAACATTATGTTATTTCTGATTTAATCAACAAGCTACACACTTGTTGAAAATACAAGTACATAAAAATAAAAATAGTTCCTATGATGGTTAATTCATGCTTGGTTTTATAGAATCTAAATTTGTCAACACCGTCTAGACTATTATTACTATTTATCCAAATGGTTAAAAAAATATTATTTGAAATATCATCAATACGAATCACTGAAATTTTTAGGCTACTCGTAGTTTGATGTAAACTAATCTTCGAGTAAGAACAAGTTATTTGAATTGATTTAATTCTGTTTGCTTTAATTTCTAATATGGATTTTTTTTAAAAACAAAATATGCATCTACATCTTCTACATATATAAAAAAAATACATATATTTATATGGATTACTAAAACATGTACTACACATAAAATAATGGAGAAAACTAACAGATTGCCAATATACTATGATCGCGAATGTCTAGAGTAATTTGAACAGAACAACTTAAGGAACGTTTCATTGATGTCGAATACCTTAGCCACACCTTTTATATAGTTTTAGGGAGTTCAAAAAATTTCTTCATAACATAATTAAAAAAAATGAAAAGTATTGAATAAGAAGTCTATACAAGTGCAATGAAATGAGGGGAAATACGGAATGATATGTGCGCCCAGGTTCGATTAGCCTTTGGGCATGCATATTCCTAATCGTAATCACATGTATTCTTGATAGTAATAATAAGAATAATAATAATGATAATAATAGGTTCTATAGTATAAGCTTGCCCATGGAGTGTGTACCATCACGAAAGTATCAGATCATTGAACATTTCCTTTTGACACGTTCCATTGCACAAGTTTGCACTTTAAGGTGTGGGCGCTTAAATGTATCTTTAGGCGAGAATCTTATTCCTTATGCGTTGTATCTATATATATGAACATAATTCTACAAGCACTATTTGATTATAATCTTTAACTTTTTTTTCTTATCTAGTATCAGAAATTATAGTTCAAGTGCATACATTATTTGTTTTCCTTTAGTGTTCATTGTTCTACAGATAAAAGACAAATCACCTTAAAAAAAAATCCCTAACAAAAAATTCATTTCCTGTTTTCAATATTTTTTTAAATAATTCCAAAATTACAATAAAATAGTAGTAATAGATTTTTGGTATAAAACTATTTATAAAAATTTATGTAAGAAATTTATGAAAAAATTTTGTGTAAAAAATTAATAATAATAAATTTAAATAAAAGATGTTACCAAAAATTTTCATGAAAAATGTTTACTATAAACGTTCAGTAAAATATTTATTGTGATATTAAAAACTAAGAATTTTAAAATAGTTAAATTTTTATAGCAGGTGTTGGAATTAATTCGTAGCGTTTTACAAAAGATGGCGTTAGCCAACTATCCATAGTAACACATACAAAAGTAAATATTCTCCCAGAAGCTACTGACAAAACGCAGCTTCTTTTCCTCTATATGACATTTTGTTATAGTGTCAGTAGCACTTTTTGCACAGTGTCAAACATATCGAAATTCGTGCCTGAAAAATCGTTTTTGCGGGGAGTGTTACTCCATTACTTCAACATGAAAAAAAGTGTCGCGGAAAGTCATCGTATTTTAGTGTATGCCTACGGCGAACATGCTCTTGCTGAGCAAACTTGCAGAAAGTGGTTTACGCGGTTTGAAAATGGAAATTTTGATTGGGAAGACATGGAACGTCCCGGACAGCCGAAAAAGTTCGAAGATAAAGATTCGGTGACGTTGCTCGATGAAGACCCGTGCCAAACACTCCGGGAGTTGTCCACATCGTTTGGAGTCGACTTTTCGACGGTTGGAAAACGCCTGAAAGCTATAGGAATGGTACAAAAACAGGGAACGTGGGTTCCACATGAGTTGAAGCCAAGGGACGTCGAACGGCGTTAAGTCACTTGTGAGATTCTTCTCCAACGGCAGGCAAGGAAGGGATTTCTACATCGAATCGTCACTGGTGACGAGAAGTGGGTACTCTACGACAATCGCAAACGCAGAAAATCGTGGGGCTTGCGCGGTCATGAATCGACATCCTCCCCCGGGTCGAATATTTATGGAAAGAAGATCTTACTGTGTATTTGGTGGGATCAGCTGGGTGTTATTTATTATGAGCTCCTCCAACCGGGTGAAACCATCACTGGGGACGTATGCAGACGACAATTGATGCGTTTGAACAGAGCATTACAAGAAAAGCGGCCGTAATTTTGCTCCACGACAATGCAAGACCCCATGTTGCGAAAGTCGTCAAAACTTATTTAAATACGCTGAAATGGGAAGTTCTGCCTCATCCGCCATATTCACCAGACATTGCCCCATCTGATTATCATTTGTTTCGATCCATGGCGCATGGCTTGTCAGATCAGCACTTCGATAACTACGAAATGACCAAAAATTGGATCGATTCTAAAGAAGAAGAATTTTTTCGACGCGATATCCGAGCATTACCAGAAAGATGGCAAAAAGTTTTGGATAACGAAGGACAATACTTTGATAACGCTTCTGTAATGATACTGTCATAATAAACCACGAAATTTTGCAAAAAAACGCTACGAATTAATTACAACACCTGGTATAATGGGTTATCCATTTTATAGTTTGGAAAATATGGGCTTGTTATTGATTTTTTGTTATTGCTCAAAAATTTTTATTACAAAATTTTTACTAATAGAACTTATTAGATAATTTTTAATGGAAAATTCTTACCAAAAAAAAAATTTACTGGAAGATTTTTACTAAACAATTTTTACTAGAAAACTTTTACTATAATTATTTTCTAGGTTTTACTTAGAATAGTTTGGGTTAAAAAACTCTTAGTAATAAATATATTTAAAATTTGTATTTAAAGAAAATTACTTAAAGTATTCGTAATATTACTAGTTTTACTAGAAAATATTTTCTAGAATTTTTTATCTACAAGATTTTGCTAAAATTTCTTTCTTAAATAAATATTCTAGAAAATTTAACTGAAAGATTTCTACTTAAAATTTTTACAAGAAAACAAGGTTTTAACTAGAATATTTTGCTAAGAAATTCTTGCTGTGAAATATTGATATCCTAGAATAATTTTTTTATTCTTCTAGTTTATTTCAAGTAAGATTATTACTTGAAAATAAACTAGAAGATTTATAAATATCACTAAAAGATTTTTATCAGAAAATTTGTACGCTAATATTTTTGCTGGAAGATTTTTACTAAAACATTTTTAATGGGTAAAGTTTTACTAAAAAAATTTACTAGAAAATTCTGACTAGAAAATTTTAATTGCAAATATTTTTAAGATCATTTTTACTAGACATTTATTTCTTAAACGAATAGATTTTTTTATTAGATGATTTTTATTCGAAATAAAAGTTGTTGATATAATTTGTACTAAAGTATTTGTATTGAAAGATTTTCACTGCAAAAATTTTAGATATCAAAATTATAACTAGTAAATTTTTACTAGAAAATATTAAATGGAAATTTTTTTTAATAAAAGTTTTACTGGAAGATTTTTACTAAAGAAATTTATTCTAAAGAAGATTTTTACTAAAACATTTTTAATGGGTGAAGTTTTACTAAAAAAAATTTACTAGAAAATTCTGACTAAAAAATTTTAATTGAAAATATTTTTTAGATCATTTTTACTAGACATTTATTTCTTAAACGCATAGATTATTTTATTAGACGATTTTTATTCGAAATAAAAGTTTTTGATATAATTTGTACTAAAGTATTAGTATTGGAAGATTTTTACTGCAAAAATTTTAGATATCAAAATTAAAACTAGTAAATTTTTACTAGAAAATATTAAATAGAAATTTTTTTAAATAAAAGTTTTACTGGAAGATTTTTACTAAAGAAATTTATTCTAAAGAAGATTTTTACTAAAACATTTTTAATGGGTAAAGTTTTACTAAAAAAATTTACTAGAAAATTCTGACTAGAAAATTTTAATTGCAAATATTTTTAAGATCATTTTTACTAGACATTTATTTCTTAAACGCATAGATTATTTTATTAGACGATTTTTATTCGAAACAAAAGTTTTTGATATAATTTGTACTAAAGTATTTGTATTGAAATATTTTCACTGCAAAAATTTTAGATATCAAAATTATAACTAGTAAATTTTTACTAGAAAATATTAAATGGAAATTTTTTTTAATAAAAGTTTTACTGGAAGATTTTTACTAAAGAAATTTATTCTAAAGAAGATTTTAACTAAAACATTTTTAATGGGTGAAGTTTTACTAAAAAAAATTTACTAGAAAATTCTGACTAGAAAATTTTAATTGAAAATATTTTTAAGATCATTTTTACTAGACATTTATTTCTTAAACGCATAGATTATTTTATTAGACGATTTTTATTCGAAATAAAAGTTTTTGATATAATTTGTACTAAAGTATTAGTATTGGAAGATTTTTACTGCAAAAATTTTAGATATCAAAATTAAAACTAGTAAATTTTTACTAGAAAATATTAAATGGAAATTTTTTTTAATAAAAGTTTTTCTGAAGAAGATTTTTACTATAAATAATAATGTTTATTGGAAGTTTTTATTAGGAAATGTTGATCTTAACTTCTAAGCACTGTGCTTGAAAGATAACCGCCGTTTTTGCACTAAACTTGAACATTTTATTTTGGAATATATGTGGTTACAAAAAAATATGATCCACAAGCCACATAACATGACAAATTTTGGTTTTATTGCCTAAAAAGTACCAAAATAGCATAATTTCAAGATTTGAAAATATTTTTTTTATATAATGACAAGGTTTATTCAATATAATAGTGAGGAACATTTGAGATATTTTAAGTTGCCACAAATTGGTGATGCGTCACGAACTTCTACCCGAAGCCATCCATATGATCCAGCTGCATGAATTGACTGTCGATTCCGTTCAGATTGATTGGTGCAGATCTAAAGGGTAGATTGCAATTTTTCCTCTTAATATATGGAAACTTTAGAGATTTTTTTAAAAGCAATGAAGATATAAAAATATTCACAGATGCAAAAAAAAGAGTTAGACTCTCCATTCTCAGATTCGCTTGCAAGAAGTCTGTCTTGAGATTTCTCCCCATTATGCTTGTATCAAAGACAGGCTGGTAAAAGTTTCCTGTTTCTGATACTTCATTGTTTTGTCCATCAATTGGTAATTTAACATAAAATTTGATCAATTTGCCGGAATTGATTGTTTTAGTCAATGGGATTGGGATACTGATTCAGATTCCCACGATTAAATTGTGTAGTTTCAATTGCCAACTGACAGCTACAATCTGTCAGTTAACCGACATTGATAGTGGGTAACTGTTGTGCAGGTAAGAAAATTAATTTTATTTTAAACAGAAAAAAAAGGATGATTGGAGATTTCTTATTATAGTTGATTGATTCGATAATTGTGCTATTAAATTAATTATTCCAAATGTAGTAAAAAACTTCACACACTCAATTTTATGTATTTTTTATGAATTTATAAAATTTTCTATAAAAATTTGCCTTCACCATTATATTACCTACACATAAATACAATAGAAGAGAAATTATCTTCGAAATCTTAATATATTGAAGAAATTTTTTTTAGGGACTTTTCAAAAGATAATACTATCTTTTTTGCACATTGGTAAGGTATTAATGATGTTTGAGATCCTCGTTTAAAAATACCATTAAAATGGTGAAATTACCAAATGGTAATAAAATTCACAACAATTGGCTAAATATTCGAATACAAAAGGAAACAATAACAAGTTGTGGCAAGAAGCATATCGAATATAATTTATTGAGGATATTTTCTTTTAGTTTATTTTGTATCTACAGGACCATTTATGATAGCCAAGCAAACACGCTTCATAAGATGTTAAAAATCGAAGGTAATAAAAGTCTTAAAGTGCAATTAACACGTATCCTGCACTATATTTCCTTATCTGAAATTCTGTTGATTTAGCTGCATTCAAAGGACTCAAGAATAACAAAAATAGGCACTATTACATGTTGGAACCGTTTAAAATATCATAAAATGATCAAATTTCGCGTAGTTTTGTGATGTAATTTGAATTCCATTGCGAAGATTTATCCTTTTTTTTTCACGAATGTTATTTAGGAAATAGCGGCAGAAAATTATTCCTTTAAAGATAATGTTATGCAGAACCTTTGATATTTGTTTTCTACGCCCATAAAAATTTCTATTCCACCTGAGTTAGAAAGTGGAATCGTAACTATTTCTAGTTTCACACGCACGTGTCTCTTAAATATTATTTTTAAACATGAAGTACGGTTCTTTATTTACCAAAGGATAGTAATAGATAAATACTTCATCAGATAAACGTATCCTATAATTTTTGTCTAATTTTAAATTACGATAATATCAGTAAAATCCAATAGCAAATATTGAATTTTCATCCTCCAAACAGATGGCGGACAGTGTCGGCACTTACTTAAATTGCTTGTCAGTAAAGACCGTCAATGGCAAAAATAGCACAACGTGAATAGCAATAATAGTTGGCATATCTTTCATCAGGGTTTCAGTATATTTAATATAGAATATCTATTATAGATTTGTGAAAATTTGAAAGGTGCCGAAAATATAATTTTCAATCTTCCATTTTTGCCGATATTTACTTTTGCGTTTGGAACCTGGTTTTTATTGAACAACAAATGGTAGATAGTGAGTGGTTACTTCAATCAATATTCACTCATGTTGAGGTTTGATCGAATGTTTCTGGATTCTGAAAAAAAAATTCAACTGATAAGGCAAAAATATTGAAAAGGCAGGTAAAAAATTTGTTTGGAAATAACTGGAGTGCAAATTAGAGATTTGCCGACCCAACCAATTCCAGAGCATTTTAAAAATGATTGGACAACAACTGATAAGAATATTTTTTCTGATAAAAAAAAATATTTTGTTTCCGTTTCCATAAATTCTGTACAAACGTCTTTCTAAAATATTTAAAGATAATTACTTTAAATTGGAAAAAAAACCAAAATATTTTATAAAACTAACAATATTATTCCAGAAAATATCTACAGAAAAATTTTATTGAACATTTTTTACTAAAAATTTTGACTGAAATTTTTATTGAAAATTTTAATTGAAAATTTTATTGAAAATTTTTACTGAAAATTTTTATTAAAAATTTCTGCTAAAAATTTTTACTGAAAATTCTGCTGAAAAATTTTACTGAAAATTTCTGGCGAAAAACTGAAAATTTATGCTGAAAATTTTTACTGAAAATTGTGCTGAAAAATGTTACTAAAAATTTCTGCTGAAAATATTGTATTTACTGAAAATTGATGCTGTAAATTTTTACTAAAAAATGTTATTGAAAATTTCTACTGTAAATTTCTGCTGAAAATTTCTACTAAAAATTATTCACTGAGCATTTTTACTAAAAATATTTTACTGGGTTTTTTTTTACTAAAAATAATTTGTCCTGAAAAAATTTATTGAAAATTTCTGCTAAAAATGTAAATTTTTTCTGAAAAGTATTACTGAAAATTTCTACTGAAAATTGTACTGAAAAATGTTACTAAAAATTTCTGCTGAAAAGATTTACTGAAAATTTATGCTGTAAATTTTTACTAAAAAATTTTATTGAAAATGTTTACTAAAAAATTTTATTGAAAATTTTTATTGAACAATTTTGCAAAATGCTTTTACTAAAAAATTTTATTGAAAATTTCTACTGAAAATTTCTGCTGAAAATTTCTACTAAAAATTATTCACTGAAAATTTTTACTAAAAATATTTTACTGGGTTTTTTTTTACTAAAAATAATTTGTCCTGAAAAAATTTATTGAAAATTTCTGCTAAAAATGTAAATTTTTTCTGAAAAGTATTACTGAAAATTTCTACTGAAAATTGTGCTGAAAAATTTTACTAAAAATTTCTGCTGAAAAGATTTACTGAAAATTGATGCTGTAAATTTTCACTAAAAAATTTTATTGAAAATGTTTACTAAAAAGTTTTATTGAAAATTTTTATTGAACAATTTTGCAAAATGTTTTTACTAAAAAATTTTATTGAGAATTTCTACTGAAAATTTCTGCTGAAAATTTCTACTAAAAATTATTCACTGAAAATTTTTACTAAAAATATTTTACTGGGTTTTTTTTTTACTAAAAATAATTTGTCCTGAAAAAATTTATTGAAAATTTCTGCTAAAAATGTAAATTTTTTCTGAAAAGTATTACTGAAAATTTCTACTGAAAATTGTGCTGAAAAATTTTACTAAAAATTTCTGCTGAAATTATTTACTGAAAATTTTATTGAAAATGTTTACTAAAAAATTTTATTGAAAATTTTTATTGAACAATTTTGCTAAATATTTTTACTTAAAAAATTTTATTGAAAATTCTACTGTAAATTACTGCTAAAAATTTCTACTAAAAATTATTCACTGAAAATTTTTACTTAAAAAATTTTACTTTTTTTTTTACTTAAAATGTTAAATGATTTTTATCTACTAAAAATAATTTCTGCTGAAAAAATTTATTGAAAATTTCTCTTAAAAATGTTTACTGAAAATTTCGACTAAAAATTTTTACTGTAAATTTTTTCTGAAAAGTATTACTGAAAATTTTTACTGTACAGTTTTAGTAAAAATGTTACGGATAATTTTTACTGAAAATTTTTATTGACAATCTTGACGGAAAATTTTTGCGGAAAATATCTTTACGGAAAATTTTAACTGAAAATTTCTGTCGAAAAATTTTACGAAAAATTTAGGCTGAAAATTTTTACTGAAAATTGTGCTGCAAAATATTACTAAAAATTTCTGCTGAAAATATTTACTGAAAATTGATGCTGTAACTTTTACTAAAAAATTTTATTGAAAATTTTTATTGAACAATTTTTATTGAACAATTTTCTAAATATTTTTACTAAAAAATGTTATTGAAAATTTCTACTGTAAATTTCTGCTGAAAATTTCTACTAAAAATTATTCACTGAGCATTTTTACTAAAAATATTTTACTGGGTTTTTTTTTACTAAAAATAATTTGTCCTGAAAAAATTTATTGAAAATTTCTGCTAAAAATGTAAATTTTTTCTGAAAAGTATTACTGAAAATTTCTACTGAAAATTGTACTGAAAAATGTTACTAAAAATTTCTGCTGAAAAGATTTACTGAAAATTTATGCTGTAAATTTTTACTAAAAAATTTTATTGAAAATGTTTACTAAAAAATTTTATTGAACATTTTTATTGAACAATTTTGCAAAATGCTTTTACTAAAAAATTTTATTGAAAATTTCTACTGAAAATTTCTGCTGAAAATTTCTACTAAAAATTATTCACTGAAAATTTTTACTAAAAATATTTTACTGGGTTTTTTTTTACTAAAAATAATTTGTCCTGAAAAAATTTATTGAAAATTTCTGCTAAAAATGTAAATTTTTTCTGAAAAGTATTACTGAAAATTTCTACTGAAAATTGTGCTGAAAAATGTTACTAAAAATTTCTGCTGAAAAGATTTACTGAAAATTGATGCTGTAAATTTTCACTAAAAAATTTTATTGAAAATGTTTACTAAAAAGTTTTATTGAAAATTTTTATTGAACAATTTTGCAAAATGTTTTTACTAAAAAATTTTATTGAGAATTTCTACTGTAAATTACTGCTAAAAATTTCTACTAAAAATTATTCACTGAAAATTTTTACTTAAAAAATTTTACTTTTTTTTTTACTTAAAATGTAAAATGATTTTTATCTACTAAAAATAATTTCTGCTGAAAAAATTTATTGAAAATTTCTCTTAAAAATGTTTACTGAAAATTTCGACTAAAAATTTTTACTGTAAATTTTTTCTGAAAAGTATTACTGAAAATTTTTACTGTACAGTTTTAGTAAAAATGTTACGGATAATTTTTACTGAAAATTTTTATTGACAATCTTGACGGAAAATTTTTGCGGAAAATATCTTTACGGAAAATTTTAACTGAAAATTTCTGTCGAAAAATTTTACGAAAAATTTAGGCTGAAAATTTTTACTGAAAATTGTGCTGCAAAATATTACTAAAAATTTCTGCTGAAAATATTTACTGAAAATTGATGCTGTAACTTTTACTAAAAAATTTTATTGAAAATTTTTATTGAACAATTTTTATTGAACAATTTTCTAAATATTTTTACTAAAAAATGTTATTGAAAATTTCTACTGTAAATTTCTGCTGAAAATTTCTACTAAAAATTATTCACTGAAAGTTTTTACTAAAAATATTTTACTGGTTTTTTTTCTACTAAAAATTTAAAATAATTTTTATCTACTAAAAATAATTTGTGCTGAAAAAATTTATTGAAAATTTCTGCTAAAAATGTAAATATTTTCTGAAAAGTATTACTGAAAATTTCTACTGCACAATTTTGCATTACTATTTAATGTTTACGGATAATTTTTACTGTAAATTTTTATTGAGAATCTTGACGGAAAATTTTTGCGGAAAATATTTTTACGGAAATTTTAACTGAAAATTTCAACTGAAAATTTGCAGTGAAAGTATCTACTGAAAAAATTATAAACCGGAAGTGTGATTAAAAATATTTTTAACGAATTTTTCTCCAAATTTATTTGAGTCTTTTTCGTACTTTTTTTGTGGTGTGTGGGTGGGTAATTGTTTAAGAAATGTTGGCGCAACAAAAATATTCCGTTTAATAAAAGATAAAGGTTCTGAACAGTCAAAGGTTTTGAAAAATCAAAAAAAAAACGGATCACTACGCAGGGCATGATAAATTGCATCGTGTTATGCCCTTGGCGATTTCACAGGATGCCTACTTGTGGGTAGGTTGGATTCTTGTAGGTGGCTTAGTTTGAAGTTTTTTTCCCCCTTATAGCAGACGATAAAATATGAATATGATGCCGATTCTTGAATCTACTATACTTTAAGAGCCTAATTTGCACATAAATTGTTATTTTTTTTTAGTCATTATATAACCAGAAATTCTTATTTTCCATATATCTAAAATATACTTTTTTGAAATCTCTAAAAGCGGTTTTAGTAATTGTAAGTAGATTATTTCTAGGAAGAATTTATCAGTTAATTATTAATTATTCTCGGCTATTTCAATAGCTAAAATGTAGGTGCCCATTTAGACAGTGTATATTTTAGAAAATATATGAAAATTGATTGATTAGTTGGGCAGTATTTTCTTGACCTAGTCTGCTTTTTTTTCATTTTTTAAACATGTAGAAAAATTCTAATTCGAGTAGCTGCGATGACTCGTTTTGGAAATTATCCAAATTCTTTGAATTCAATTAAATTCGTAGATTGATCACACAAAACCATCAATTTTTTTTCGTTTTCAAATCTTCAAAGCTATTTATTAGTGTTTGGGTAGAGTTCCGAAATTCGATCACTATTTTTATGCTTCTATTGAGTCTTCGATGAAAAATTATCTTAGCAATGTCATATGATTAATAGTTTGAAAATTTTTAAAAGACAACTAAACAGAATTTATCTTGTCCCATGATTGTGATTCTGTGTTCTGTTTAAGGATTACACGAGTACTAAAATGTTCTGGACTAATCTCTGTCCTGCTCTGAATTTACAATAAAATTAAAGCATTGCCGAGTCATGTGAGGTTGCATACAGGTTGCAACAAAATAAACATAATGACTTTCAGAATAAAATTGGATTTGTCTGTCAGTTTTGGAATTGTACAGGTACAAATATTAGGTGGTTAATGATTATAAGGCTACCTGACTGACCCAAAGGCTTCCATTTACATCGGGATTGCGGAGAACTGAATTTAATACTGAACGTATTTTACCCTGAATTTAAAGCGGTAAAATACGTTCAGTACTATTGAGTTTGAATTTCATTAGTAGAATATGAGAGATGTCTTCAAGGAAAGGGAACAGAAGCCCAAGAAGTGACCATGAAGCATCATAGATGGTGATAATAACGATGACCAGCACAAGCCAAGGTATTTAGTCTGATGGTTTCTTAGTGGCGCTTGAAACATTAGTAATTAATGATTGTAGACCTTAATACTGGCAAACAACCACTGTTTCTTAAAAAACAATTTAACTTGATTGTTTTTCGGACCTTTTTAGTTTGATTTTTTTGCAATTTTTTTCATTTTGACCATATTTTTGCGCTCGAGCTTCTACAATAAAAATGATTTATGGTGTGTTATAAATGGGGCAGGTGCAGGTAAAGCTCAAGACCAGTACAGTAACACTTTTGATTAGATTGATTGAATAAAAAAATATCTAACTGCACGGACGAAATTTTAACAAAATTACCACTAAAACTATGGGTATTTTTAGTAATTTTAATCGAAGCTTACCTTTTCAAAAATAATTTTTTTCTACATATTAATTATACGAAATATTGTTGACCATATTTGTGATCTACACCCTCTAATCAGCGGCAATTTTATCAGCTCATTAACTCCTAATTTTGAAATTCTTCGCTGTTAGAAATACCTTTTCAAATATAATCGATAATCCCCACATAAACACATTACAGTCACCTCAGGACTAAAGATAAGGATCGTCTACAAATGAGATTACTTCAATATCGACAGAATAATACAAGAACTAATACGAAAGTAACAATTCAAATGCGTACCTTTAAGGGTCCAGTAAGCAGGAACAGACCAAATTTTCCGTTCTGGTCAATATTGTGAACACAAAACTATGAAAAGTCGAGCAAATTGGTTTTTCGATAATTTTTTGTTTCTTCTTCTGTATTTGTATTTTCTTCTTCGTATTTTTGGTATATGCCTAATGTTATTAGTTCTTTATTCCATGAGGTAGTTATAAAATTGAAGATATATTTAGGACTTAGCACCTGTAATTCCAAATGCAATATTGTAATCCGAAAGAAGTCTATGGAAAAAAAATTGACATTCATCGAAGGAAAAGGGAACAACCTGAATAGAAAGGTGTTGCTCTCTTGTAGATCTCAAAGTCTTATCTAAAAAATTTCGAAAGTTAACAACCGCAATGATTTAAAGAGGAAAAATAATCTTTGAAATATTGCCATTCAGGTCTAAATTTGTTATCAATTGCTTTTAGGATAGTAAACCGTAAATACATCTTGATCTAGATTAAGATAGTTTGAGTTTTATTTCAAATAAAAAGTAAATAGCCAAGGTATAGTAGAATGAATATTGAAACAGACTTTCTTTGAACAGGGACTTAACAAGGAGGAAATGAGGGATCAGCTCTTAGTCAATTATGGGGATTATCCAATATTTACAAAATATAAAATCAATTCTGGGAATAATTTAAAGATAAAATTAAAAAATTCTTATTGTCATTCTCATGAACGATATTATTAAGTTAAAAATTCTTTTAATTATGGCAGGTAAATTTATATTCTTTTATGAGGTGCATTGAGCTCTTATACGCTTAAAAACTCTTTTAATAATCAAAAAGATGAATTATTTAAAAAACTATAAATGCTCGTATTTACTAAAAATTTCTACTAAAAATATATGGTGGCCATTTTGAATAAAAAATATTATTGAAAATTTTAACTGCAAATTCTTATTGGTAATTTTTACTGAGAAATACTACTGAAAATTTCGACTATAAATTTCGACAGCAAATTTCAACAAAAAATTTTGACTAAAAATATCGACCGCAAGATTCGACTACAAATTTCGACTAAAAATTTTTAAGTCCTTATTGGTAACTTTTACTGAGAAATACTACTGAAAATTTTAACTGAAAATTTCGATTTTAAATTTCGACAGCAAATTTCAACAAAAAATTTTGACTAAAAATATCGACCGCAAGATCCGACTACAAATTTCTAACGAAAATTTCTATTGAAAATTTTGACTGCAGATTTCAACAGAAAATGTTTACTGAAAATGTCGACTGAAAATTTCGACTGCAAGATTCGACTACAAATTTCAACTTAAAATTTTTACTGAAAATTTATACTGAAAATTATTATTGAAAATTTATGATGGAAATTTTTACTGGAAATTTTTAGTAAAACTTTTTACTAAAAATGTCTACTGAAATTCCTACTCAAATTTCTACTGTAATTTCTACTGAAAATTTCGACTGCAAATTTCAACAAAAAATTTTGACTAAAAATATTGACGGCAAGATCCGACTACAAATTTCTACCGAAAATTTCTATTGAAAATTTTGACTGCAGATTTCCATTCTAAATTTCCACTGCAGATTTCAACAGAAAATGTTTTCTGAAAATGTCGACTGAAAATTTAGACTGCAAGATTCGACTACAAATTTCAACTTAACATTTTTACTAAAACTTTTTACTGAAGCTTTTTACTAAAACTTACTACTGAAAATTTTTACTGAAAATTTATACTGGAAATTATTATTGAAAATTACTAAAAATGTCTACTGAAATTCCTACTCAAATTTCTACTGTAATTTCTACTGAAAATTTCGACTGCAAATTCTTACTGAAACTTTTTACTAAAACTTTTTAATGAAAATTTCTACTGAAATTTCTGCTGAACATTTTTACTGCAAATTTCGGCTAGAAATTGTTACTAAAAATTTTGCTGACAAATTTTTACTGACAGATTTTTACTAAAAATTTTTTGATAAATGTTAACTGACAAATTTTTACTGAAAATTTCTACTGCAAATTCTTACTGAAACTTTTTACTAAAACTTTTTAATGAAAATTTCTACTGAAATTTCTGCTGAACATTTTTACTGCAAATTTCGGCTAGAAATTGTTACTAAAAATTTTGCTGACAAATTTTTACTGACAGATTTTTACTAAATTTTTTTATTGATATATGTTAACTGACAAATTTTTACTGAAAATTTCGACTGCAAATTCTTACTGAAACTTTTTACTAAAACTTTTTAATGAAAATTTCTGCTGAAATTTCTGCTGAACATTTTTACTGCAAATTTCGGCTAGAAATTGTTACTAAAAATTTTGCTGACAAATTTTTACTGACAGATTTTTGCAAAAATTTTTTATTGATAAATGTTAACTGACAAATTTTTACTGAAAAGTCTCTTCAGTTTTTGTTAAATAAATTTTTCATTAGCTTTTGTTTTAGTTCGTTCAAAATCCTCGCTACAAATTACACACTTATGATTTTATGGTCAATTTATACTAGTAGATTATACCATATTAAGTTACAGTTATTATTATTATATAATACATTAACGAATGTGTATTATTTTTGAATGTCCAGTACCTATTTATGTAAGTGTATGTGTACGTACTTGCGGTATTGTATTTCATCTTTTAATCAATTCACATATGGACATGTGCATGAGATTATTATTCATATTTTAAAGGCATAAATTAACTAATTCAATAAATCAATTTATGATCCTTAAAAGACCGTGCACACAGCATACCATAATGTAACTCCATATAGGAGAGTAGGTACTCATATAATATGTAATATTGGAGAGAGGAACATTTGTAGGTATACATTGTGCTGGAAATGTGGAATGGCGGATTGGGTAAATTGCAACGCATGGAGTACTTAAAAAATATTATATGAGCAGCATGCAGCTATGATGATGACCTACCTACATGTAAGGGTTACTATTGAATACCATTTGGCAACATGAATTATAGATGCCTCCCCCCACACACACAGATGCGTGTGTCATAAATTTTCATCCCAACTCATTTCTTGCGGCAAACGAAAAAGCAACAGTTCTACTGCTAACTATTGACTATTAAAATGATGTGGAAGATGTCGAATATGACGATTGTAGCGATAACCGTCCATATATTAGTACTCTTACTAAACAGTAAGTCAGCCCTTCTTTGACGAAGTAGTTCCTGTGTAGACATACCGCTACAGCTAGTCTTTAATAATATTCTAAATTATATGAAAATACTCACATAATATAAAGTGTATAGAAATTTTAGACTATAGAAACGTACACAGCTAGTGTCCACTAAAAAGAAAAAGAGAAAATTATGCACGCATGCACATTGGAGTATTCAAGAAGAATTTACGGCATCCCGAAATGACGACCGGAAAGGATACCACTAAACGTTGAAAGGGGTATGCACTGTGAAGTGCAAAATGTTATGCGTACCGAAGGAGAAAGGTTGAGAGATATATTGATTTGGAAACGAGCCTCGACGATAATAATATCGATCATTAACGCATTAAATGATTGATCTACAGGCTAAATCAGATCTCGCCAAGGGGTTAACTTAGTTAGTTAGCCCTAAATAGCCCCCCAGTGATTTTCCATCAACTGTGCGCACACGGGATCACCAAGTGAGTGCTTTTTGAATTCCGTAATAATAACTCATATCTGCCTAGACTTATACTGGTAGTGTTACCAGTGCTTAACAACACCGCAAGGCTCTGTCGGTTCAATGCTGTAGGGCTGATTTTGAGTTACACTCAAGAAGTAAAATATTCAAATGTTACTGACACCGTACACCCCCACTTCCGTCGCTACTATTATGATACCATCTTTAGAATATCGTTTATCACATAAAGACCTTACCATCTCATATATCAGAAAAATTCTTCGATTTGTAGATATTCAAAACCAATCAATTGATCAACTTTAACAAGAACGTATTGAGTATGAACGATTTTTTAGCGAAAGAAATAAAAATATTTCAACTTTTATCATAAATCTTATAAGTTTTGTGATATTAATAAAAATAATTTATAATTGCATTAGGGCTTTGATAGTTAGTGTTGCTCACATTTAAAATGCCTACCAAATGTTTGGTGAAATTTTTCTCTCAAAAACTGGAAAAAATTCCAATTATTGACTTGAGTCCAAACACTTAATTTTAAAATATGATAAATGATCGATAGTACTTATAACTAATCCCAAAACTAAATTATATTTGGGAGAACTTTTTATAATATCGTTAATTATATTATAGTGAAAATTATTATTATTTCAAGATATATAAATATCAACAAAAAAATATATCAAAAGTAAATTTTGTTAGTAAAAGACTTTTAATGCGATTACCAGTCATAAAAATGAGAAAATTCTCAAGATCGCAAATAGCACACCTTCAGATAATTCGCTTAAAGTAATCTAACTTTGACAATAATCCCAGTAAAAATTGTAATTAATAGTTGGTTAGTTACCATCAAAAGTATAGCACAACTTAATAAAATCTGTCAATGTTTTCATTAAGAAACCTCAAAAATTCATCAAGATCTGAAAAGAAAAAAATATCGAAGGAGCAGTTGATCATTTATTTTTTTTTAAGATGATTTTCTTTAATAAAGTGATAATAATCCTATTAAGAGATTAGGTGAATTCGCAAATTATCTCACGGTGGATTATGTTTTGTGGAATCATTTACTCTCGTATTGACTTCTTAAGAAAGATTTGAAAAGAAGCTCACATAAAAGTAAAAGTGCCTGTACGCATTGGATGTGCTTTTGAAGAGGACATTCAAATAAATAATAGAGGGATCAGTTCATTCATAAAAACATGAAAATATCCATTCATAGAATATGAATGTTTGTTGAAATAATTTATTTAATTAGTTTTCAGCTTGTATTGTACAACTTGAAAATAGACAAGATTATTTAAAGACAAATAAGCAAGTACATTTTGACAAATGGTTTATAAAACCTTTTCTTTATTGAAAGATAAATTAATCTCCTCATTAATGTTCGAATGTGTATGTACTTAGCTTTAACAAAAATAATGAACAAAATTTTACTTCATCAGATCACAAGGAAAATGGGAAACTTTTTAGTCGACATTTTCAGTCGAAATTTTTAATCGAAATTTTCAGACAAAATTTTGAGCAAAAATTTTGAGCAAATTTTTCCAAAGAGTTATTTTTTCACAAAATTTCTTTTAAAAAAAGAGTTAAAAAAATTGTGCAAACCATTTTTACCGAAATTATCTTTGCTCAAAAGTACAATGGAAATATGGATAAAAATAGCACATTTTACTTAACCAAGCATACACATTCTGAGTGAATTTTATAAAATCAAAAATAATAATAAATTGACTAAAAATAAGTAAGCAATATTTTTGTGTGGTTCATTAACCTTCGAAATATATCGTTAAAATCTTAAAAGGAACAAAGAGACACAAAAGGTTGTATTAAACCATTTTACAGCTTTACCACCGACGTAACCAGAGAGCTGAATATACTTTTCGTATCAAGTTTCAGGTCAATAAATTTGTCGTGTGGCCATCGTATCGTCGACAAAGTGCCAATACGATACACTCAAAACACCTTTTAATACGAGAAGTAAGGTGTTCTATACAAATTCTGAACATAAAAGTTAAAAATGATGACCGGAAATTGTCAGTTATTCCCCAAAGAGAAGAAAGTGACGACTACAGCCAGAAAAGCATCAAACATCATTCGTCGAACAAATATCCTTGCTTGAATCGAAAAAACCGCACAATAAAAACGCGCTATTCTCGCTAAAATAATACAATTTTTTGGGCAAATACATTCCATGTCGATGAGGTGATTCGTCATCTAAAATATGTCCGTACTAAATCCAAATCAAATAAGCTTTTTCTCTTGTTATTTTTTTTTTTTTTCGTTTAAAATGATTTTTATCTTAAAACTTATCACACAAAATTGTTAATGTGCTAAAATTTTCAACCGAACAAAAACTAAACCCACCAAAATTGATTAATTAAGTGCGGATATAGTATATATTTTAACCACACCGCCACATTAATTTTGAAAAATCCAAATTTGACTTGTCTGTGTACGCTTTAGTTTAATTTAATGTTTTTCACCTGTTAAATTTAAAAAAATTTTGGTTGTGTTTATTGAAAAGACCACTAAATTTGTTAGACCACTGGAAATAATAAGTTTCGACGATTGTGGATAAGATGTAAACAAGATGAGAATACGAGAAAATATTAATAGCAGCAATAAGAGTTTCAGCCTAAGAACTATTGTCCGCAAATGGCACGAGTGTCCAAATTTATTCATTTTTAAGAGCATCCGTTCCAGGTTAGTATCCGCTGTCTGATACCATTGTTGGCTTTATGATCAATAATCAATAATAAAGTATGCGAACGTAGACTGTACACAGACGCACTTACGATTTACTCAGGCTGGTATACATACGAAAATTGGTGATGGTTCTAGACTGATCCGATAGCCAGAAAGAACTTTGGGGATAGTGTTCATCACCATAATTTTTAAACACTAAATCATGAGCGTGTATCATTCAATTTCTAACCACAATACTCATTTCACCTCATGAAGTCTTAAAACTAATACGATCGAGTAAGGTTGAGTTTTCTTTTAAAAATTAATAAAGTGATTTATTTCGTTCCATTTTTTGATTGACCACAATTATGATTGGTTGATTTTCTTATCCGAATATGAAGAGTTGTTAGTGTTTGACCTGTGAACTCTGATATTTAAACTATTTTGAAATTTTGACATTTGGGGCTACTTGAATATTAGTTTGGTGAACGTAAACATACTAAACTGGGGATTATTTTAAAATGGGCCAGTATCTTTTCTCTGCTTTTTTCTAAATGATTGAATATTATTGCCGTATCTTAAGTCCATAAGTTCTGATCGAAAGAATCCAAAAATTTCGGATATCTTTTAATAGTATCTTTTTCATCATTGTTCTTTAAAGGTCAGAGTCATTTTCACTGGGTAGTGATTTGTTATATTCTATAATTTTTAGCAAGCCCTTTTAAAAATTAAGTAAATGTCGAACAAATATTTGATTAGATTGGCTTTTCAATGGTGTACTATTTTAATCCTTTCTTTTAAGAAAAAAAACCAAATTTTTTTTTAAGAAAAAAAAAACAGCGCAAGCCTTACTTTTAGAACTTTACTGTACAATTTTTGTACAGTAAAATCTCAGTAAAAATATTCCATAGAGCACAGTTGTTTAATAAAACTTTTCTGTAAAAATAATTTTCAGTTAAAATAAATTTTCAGTCAAATTATTTTCAGTAAACATAATTTTTAGTCAAAATAATTTTCATTAAAAATAATTTTCAGTTAAAATATTTTTCAGTAAAAACAATTTTCAGTACAAATAATTTTTTATTAAAAATAATGTTCAGCTAAAATAGTTTCAGTAAAAATAATTTTTTCAGTAAAAATTTGCAGTCGCAATTTTCAGTAAAATTTTCAGAGGCTTTTATAAACAATTCAGTCGAAATTTTCTGTAAAAAATGTCAGTAAAAATTTTAGTCGAAATTTTCGTTAAAAATTCTCATTCACAATTTTCAGTGAAAATTTTCAATCGCAATTCACAGTAAACGTTTTCAGTAAAAATAATTTTCATTAAAAATAGTTCAAGTAAAACTAATTTTCAGCAAAAATAATTTCAGTAAAAATAATTTTTCAGTCAAATTATTTTCAGTAAAAATAATTTTTAGTCAAAATAATTTTCAACAAAAATAATTTTCAGTTTAAATAATTTTCAGTAAAAACAATTTTCATTAAAAATAATTTTCATTAAAAATAATGTTCAGTAAAAATAGTTTGAGAAAAAATAATTTTTTCAGTAAAAACGTGCAATGCAATTTTTGGTAAAAATTTGCAGAGGCTTCTATAAACAATTTAGTCGAAATTTTCTGTAAAAAATGTCAGTAAAAATTTTCAGTAAAAATGTTCAGTAAAAATTTTCAGTAAAAATTTTCAGTAAAAATTTTCAGTAAAAATTTTCAGTAAAAATTTTCAGTAAAAATTTTCAGTAAAAATTTTCAGTAAAAATTTTCAGTAAAAATTTTCAGTAAAAATTTTCAGTAAAAATTTTCAGTAAAAATTTTCAGTAAAAATTTTCAGTAAAAATTTTCAGTAAAAATTTTCAGTAAAAATTTTCAGTCGCAATTTACAGTAAAAGTAATTTTCATTAAAAATAGTTCCAGTAAAACTAATTTTCAGTAAACATAATTTCAGTAAAAAATTTTATTAAAACTTTTCAGTAACGATTTTCAGTAAAAATTTTCAGTAAAAATTTTTATTAAAACTTTTCAGTAACAATTTTCAGTAAGAATTTTCAGTACAAATAATTTTCAGTAAAAATAATTTTCGGTAAAAATAGTTTCAGTAAAAATAATTTTTTCTGTAAAAATTTTCAGTCGCAATTTTCAGTAAAACTTTTCGGTAAAAATTGTCAGTAAAAATTTTCAGTAAAAATTATCAGTAAAAATTGTTGAGTTAAAAAACATTGATTATAGGTTAAAAAGCCTCTCAATTACCTTATATCAGAATGTGATTTACTTAAAAATCCTTAAAAATTTAATATTTCGTTAAAGGAAACGAAATATTAAATTTTTAAGGATTTTTAAGATTAAATTATTCCCCGTTCCGTATTTGAATGTGATTTAATACAAAAAATTTATTATAATTAATTTAATTAATAAAACAGAAAAAGCAATTACACAAAAAAATTCCTTTATTTTACAAACATACTCCTGTTTTGTCATGCATTATTATACGACAGTGTTTGTGCGTTCAGCTCCCCCAAACGAAACGCATTCGGAACTGATAGTGATCATCAAGATACTTTTCATATCCCGCTGGGTCTGACAAGTGACGATCAGATAGTTTTCGGCCGGGTGTGTTAATTCGTTGAAATTAACGTGCTATGATGTTGCTGGTACATGTTGACAATTTTGATATTTTTCATTTTGATCCTTTTATGCCCTCCGTTGACTGCGCATAAGACTTAATACCATTCTATGTATTCTTATCCTCTTTCTTTTTAGGTATGTTAATGCCTTTTTACCTCACGAGTACTTGATACTAAATAGGTTCTAGTATATTTTTTTTCTTATCTATCTTCCATAATATATTACCCTGTATTATATTCATAATACGAGAGGAAGAAATAAAAACTTCTTTACGGTGTGTGATCAAATGAGGTTATCAGGTTATTAATTGGTATCATTTGTCAAAGATTCCTCAGAATCATTAAATGCTTTTGTACAAGCATGTTACCTTATTTAACAAACAAATACTTGGCAGGGAATTAAATTTTCAGGTATGCTTAATAACAATAATTTTTTTCTTTTAAATTTTTGTCATTGTTCAGAAAAATATTTTAGATTTTCTTATTGTTACTTTACCTAATCTTGTGTTTATTAATTTTATTATAAGTGCGGAACTTCCTTGAATATTTTTAGATAAATTGTCAACGTTTTTTCCATATATTTCAAATGTTTTAATATTATTTAATCATTACTGATTGTCTCATCAAAATTTGTGTATCTTAAAAATACACAAAAATTGTATAAATTTGATTTTACTGGTGTTTCTTTCAAAATCGGTTTCTTTAAATTTTTTACTCAATTTTTTTTTGTATATAAGGACAATCAATATTTTATTTTAAGTAAGAAAAAGTTTTTAAAAATAATGCAATTTTTTCCGATATCTTTTATGTTTAAAATTTAATTTCATGAAATGGGACTTTTTTAAATTTTATATAAACATATCTATGCAGTTTTTATTAATTTTCAATTAGAAATAATTAGGAAAACAATAACAATAATTCGGTATTTATATTTTCGAAAAAGTTTAAACTGATATTCATAATACGAATTATTTCTTACTTTTTCAATAGTAAATTTGGGAATTTTAAGTAACGAAAAATTTTAAGCAGACATTTTTAGTAGCAATTTACAGTAGAAATTGGCAGTAGACATTTTCAGTAGAATTTTCAGTAGAAATTTCAATAGAAATTTTTAGCAGTTTCTCAGTAAAATTTTCAAAAGAAATTTTCAGTAGAAATTTTCAGCAAAATTCTTAGTAGAAATTTTCAGTAGAAATTCTCAGTCGAAATTTTTAGTAGCAGTTTTCGGTAGAAATTTTCAGCAGAATTATTAGTAGAAATTTTCAGTAATAATTTACAGTAGAAATTCTCATTCGAAATTTTCAGTAGAAATTTTCAGAAGAAATTTTTAATAGAAATTTTCAGAAGAACTTTTAGGAAGAAATTTTCAGTAGAAATTCATAGTAGAAATTTTCAGTAGAAATTTTTAGTAGAAATTTTCAGTAGATATTTTCAGTACAAATTTTCAGCAGAATTCTTAGTCAAAAATTTCAGTATAACTTTTAAGTAGAAATTTTCAGTAGACATTTCAGTAGAAATTTTCAGTAGAATTTGCAGTAGAAATTTTCAGTCAAAATTTTCAGAAGAAATGTTCAGTAGAAATTTGGAGTAGAAATGTTCAGTAGAATTTTTCAATAGAAATTTTCAGTAGCAATTTTCAGTAGAAATTCACAGTAGAGATTATGAGTAGAAATTTTCAGCAGAATTCTTAGTCGGAATTTTCAGTAGAATTTTCAGTAGAAAATTTTCAATAAAATTTTCAGCAGAAATTTTCTGTCGCAGATTCTCAGTATAAATTTTAAGTAGAAATTTTCAGTAGAAATTTTCAGAAGAAATTTTTAATAGAAATTTTCAGAAGAAATGTCCAGTAGAATTTTGGAGTAGAAATTTGGAGTAGAAATGTTCAGTAGAAATTTTCAATAGAAATTTTCAGTAGAACTTTTAGGAAGAAATTTTCAGTAGAAATTCATAGTAGAGATTTTCAGTAGAAATTTTTAGTAGAAATTTTCAGTAGATATTTTCAGTACAAATTTTCAGCAGAATTTTTAGTCGAAATTTTCAGTAGAAATTTTCAGTAGAAATTTTCAGTCGAATTTGCAGTAGAAATTTTCAGTCGAAATTTTCAGAAGAAATGTTCAGTAGAAATTTGGAGTAGAAATGTTCAGTAGAATTTTTCAATAGAAATTTTCAGTAGCAATTTTCAGTAGAAATTCACAGTAGAGATTTTCGTTAGAGATTTTTAGTACAAATTTACAGAAAAAGTTTGAGAAATTCTCTTTAGTACATTTTCAATTTGTAGGTCAAAGTTCTGTCGGTAATATGTCAGGTACAAAAAACCTTTTACTCATAATGAAAGTGCCAAAGTTTATTATACTACGTCAAGTTGGATGTTGGGTGAAATTTTCTGTGAGACGGGGAACTTCAATGCCGGACCAATTAATTGTTTGTGCAAAAAAATCCTCATCAAAAATTATGGAACACAGTTTAAATTTTGAAGTTAAGGCCATAAAGCTTAGAATTTACGTATGTGGTTTCTGATTCTTCATATTTAATTAAAAAAAACGGATCAATAAAACCTTCACACCAAATTTCATAGCAGACAATCATTTTGCATGGATACAATGGCTGCTTCACCATTACTTGTGGGTTTTTAGAGCCACCGAGTGAGACGTGATCATTACGCTGAAGAATATTTTATTCTAAAAATGAGCATCCAAAGAATAATGATATCATGGCAGTTAGTTGTTGGTTTTCAGAGTCTTTTATCAAATTTCCTTGGAATTGGGCCTCTGTAAAAAATGTCAGTAAAAATTGTCAGTTAAAATTTTAGTCGAAATTTTCGTTAAAAATTGTCATTCACAATTTTCAGTAAAAATTTTCAGTCGCAATTTTCAGTAAAAATTTTCAGTCGCAATTTACAGTAAAAATTTTCAGTAAAAATAATTTTTATTAAAAATAGTTCCAGTAAAAATAATTTTCGGTAAAAATAGTTTCAGTAAAAATAATTTTTTCAGTAAAAATTTGCAGTCGCAATTTTCAGTAAAAATTTTCAGTAAAAATAATTTTCATTAAAAATAGTTCCAGTAAAACTACGAGTGTACCTTGTGATATGCCCGTGGCCTCAACTAATTCGCGCACTTTAATTCGCCGATCGTTCAAAATCAGATCGTGGATTTTGTCGATGATTTCAGGAGTAGACACCTCAACTGGGCGTCCTGAACGATGTTCATCTTTTGTAGATGAACGGCCACGTTTAAATTCATTCACCCAATTTTAAACCGTCGCAAACACAGGTGCAGATGTGCCATGAACTGCATCCAACTCGGCTTTGATTTCTTTCGGGCTTAACCCTTTCAAATGGAGATGTTTGATGACAGCGCTAAACTCGCTTTTTTCCATTGTTATGCACAAATAAATGTTGTTAACTTTAATCGACGATAGAAATTGACCTACGCTATGGATCGAACTGAAATTTTGACATCTTTCCTACTTACACAAAAAAAATCTTTACCGACACTACGAGAGCAATTTCTTGGATTTTCTAAGGACTTATCGAACGACCCTCGTAATTTTCAGTAAAAATAATTTCAGTAAAAATAATTTTTTTATTCAAATTAATTTTTTCAGTTTCAGTAAAAATAATTTTTTCATTAAAAATTTGCAGTCGCAATTTTCAGTAAAATTTTCAATAAAAATTTTCAGTAAAAATTTTCAGTAAAAATTTGGTTTCTCAAAACACTCTGAAAACCAACAATTGGTTGTTGGTTTTCAGAGTCTTTTATCAAATTTCCTTGGAATTGGGCCTCAAGATGCCGAGAAAAATTTTGGTTTCTTAAGGCTCAAAAGGTGAGACGGCAAAACTAATACATTTGAAGAAAGTTTTTGCAATTTAGTCTATTTGAATCTAAAGTATAAAATGGCAAAATGTTATCTAAAGAAATTTTATCTCAAAAAATATATTTATTAAAAAAATATAAACTAAAAGAAAAATACTTTCTATACCGTGATATGAATATTACTGTACTTGATCTTGTCGCATACAGCATCCCATTTTGAACAGTATAATTTTTATATCATTTTCTTTATTTATTTATTAGTATCATTTTTTCTTCTTTATATATGTATATGTGTATGTAAGTGCTTGTTACGCTTCCGATAGTAAATCGGATCCTGATTCTGATTCCAAATCCCGTGATAGAAGCACCAGCAAGGAATTGGTTCCATAGAACGAGTGAGCTTCAATGAATGGTTGGTTAGTTATGCATCGTTCATGATAATGTCGGCCACAAAGCAAACGATCAAGTCAAAATAGGGGCTACAAACTGACCCCAGGGGGTGATAACAAACGCAATGGGACTCCACCCAGCATGTCACTAACTCCTTAGTGACACTGCGATTTTGCTTCTACTTTTTTTATACATTGACTTTTTTTTCTCCATATTTTGTATTTGGTTTTTGTTCTTTTCTTTTTAGGTACGAGTATGAACATTGGAATAAATAGAGGGACTATACGTGTAGTATATATACTTGTACTATTATTTTATTTATTTTTATATCCGTTCTTATTTTATATTTGAATTTGGTTAAGTTTTTTAATTCATCTTCTTTGTTGTATATTAAAAACTTTGGTTGTCGGTTAGACTTTGTTATTATTTTTTCGAAGATCTCTTTAATGCACACAACAGTATGTACTCGTACATAAATGTATGTGTTTCTATATTGAAAGAATTTCTATCTAAATTGCCATAGAACGTCAGATAACACAGCGGTGACGATCAAGAAAAATACTCTGAACACGCCTTGGAGCCAGTAAGTCAACTGGAGCGTCCATGGCACACTATTATAAAAATTTATAGTTTTATTGGGAAAATTTGATGTTATTAATGATGTACAAGGGCATGTCATCGAAATTATTAATACCGATTGTTATCCCTTTTGAATATTTACGAATGGCGCAATGGGTTACCTTACATAGTAGTTAGTTAGTTGCTTAGCTTAATTTTTTGTTGTTCGTAAAGAAGTTGTGTTTGGAATTTAAGGAATTCTATTAATTTAACATAGTTATGATAATGGCAGATTTAGAATTAATTTTTAAATTAAATATTTGATTTTTCCATATGCCAAAGTCTGGCGATAAGGATAATAGGAATAATTTCATTGATTTAAGAAAATAAATGTGGTTCGCCTATAAAAATATGATATCTGGATTTTTGGTATAATTTTTCTTAGGAATAAAATAAAAAGTTTGTAAAATATAGTATTTAAAATACTCAAATTTAGTGGAACATTCAAATTTTTACTTCCAATAATCACTTTTCTGCATTTTTATTATAAAATTTTTCTTTCTTTCAATTTTAATACTATTTCAAATTACATGCATTAAATTTTTTGCAAGCAGATTTTTTTTTAAAGACAATACAAGGACCTGAAGATACATATATGTTAGGCAATCTATCAATGTTAACACAAAAGCAGGATTATTTATTTTGTAAGTTTAAAAAATCTTGAGGCCATCAACGCCGATTTTTGACTTCCTTTTAGAGGTGGTTGTGAAAAGTTTTCTCGCTATAGGATTAGGATAGTAGCATAGACGCAAATGGATTTTTTTTATATCGGGAGATACACAGATCACGAACGTAGGGGACATTTAAGTCACGATGAAAAACATTCGAGATTGCAAAAGAAAAACTAAGGCTTCTCAAAAAGCCGGCATATCATAACCTTTCTTGTTATCATATACATAACATAATTAGTTCATTTAACGAATCCTTGGTGTCCTCAATGGAAGCAAACACCAAAATGGTTGACACTTTTGCCAGCACAGCAGATATTATCGATCCGCACACTAAGCAGCTGTTAAAACGGGAAAATAATTTAAATAAAGCACTCTACAGGGCATACAATAATCCTAGTAGGGACGAAAATTATTTCAAGGCGATCAAAATTCAAATTAAAAGCCTTAAGCAAGAAATAACCGCCCGACTTAATGACCAATGAAACGAGGCATTCAAACGTACTTTACGTAACATAGAGCCCAGTCCACATGCTTATTCTAAAATTAAGCAATTAATGAGGGATAGAACAAAAGGCAGCCCAGGTCTGAAGAAGGGTAATAGAATTATCACGGATAATAAAATCAAAAGCGAAATGTGCGCAAATTACTATTCAGAACTATATGGCAGCCAAAATATTTTCCGAAATAAACCGATCGTGAAAGATACCGTAGACGAGGACAGCTCTTCGGTAGGAACGAGGACAGCTCTTCGGCACCAATGACTTACTTTTCGTCGGATAATCCAAGTACGAATCCAACAAAGGCAAAACATTGTTTCATCTAGGAAAAAATCCCATGGTCCGGATGGTATACCCAGTTTAGTAATGAAAAGCCTGCCAGAAGAAGGAATAACATTGCTAATACTCATTTGTAACAATTGTATTAATAATGGGTACTTCCCTACAATATGGAAGTTTGCAGATATTGTTACCATTCAAAAGAAACAGCACTACTGCACGGAAGCAGATTTCCGGCCAATATCACTCCTTTCTAATGTGGGAAAATTTTTTGATAGGTTTATCCTAGATAGACTTAACCTCTTCATCGGGGAAAAAAACATAATTCCAGAATTCCAAAATGGGTTTCGTGAAGGCCACTCTACACAGCACGCACTTTTAAAGGTACACACAGACGTTATACTGGAACGAATAAAAACCGTTCAACATGGCTCTGTTCGTTAGATATTGAAAAGGCATCCGATAGCGTACCGCAGTTATGTATCATATTCAAACTCATAAAAATGAAATTTCCAAAATATCTGGTTAATCTAATAATCAGTTTTCTAGCTTTCAGAAAAGCCAGACTGAAATGTGGAGACGTATACTCACGGTTCTTCGAGGTATTGTCAGGCATACCCCAAGGCTCATTAATTGGTCCTAAGTTATATAACCTTTATATTGCAGATATATGTAAGGTTCAATTAAGCCGAAATACTCATATGGTATTATACGTCGACGATACCCTAGTTTACAGTGCATCAATGCTACCTAAAGTAGCACTGAAAGCTATGAAAGTAGCTGTCAATAAACTGAAAAATACTATAAGGAATAGGGTCTTCAAGTAAACATTCCAAAGTCAGAGTGGTTGTGCATCACGAAGAAGAAATTCGTAGACTGCGGGTCTGGGGATAACGGTGACTCGTTAATGAGGCGCGTAGATAATCTTAGGTATCTAGGATTTAATCTCAACAAGAACCTCAAATTCAACTCCTTCGTCAGGGATAAAATTAAATAAGCCAACGACATATTTTGCAGGCTTCTGAGAATGTATCGCTCAGAAATCCTACGCAAGGACGTCAAACTTATTATTTATAAACAATTTATAAGAGCGTACCTATGCTACGGCTTCCCTATCTGGTCATCTATTTCCCCAACGGTAGAAACTGAACTGCACAGGTTGGAAAGGAAGATCTTACGAAAAGCCACAGGGCTCGGAAGATCTATACATTCAAAAAAAAATTTTTCCAATGACCAGTTATACCGGGAGGCAGGCGTTTCCCCATTTATAGTATGGCAAATGGGGATAATGCAAAAATGGGTGAAGTCATTAGCCCATCATCAAAACAGGGAAGTTAGGCAGCTGACGGAAGACAACTTACTGGAGACCTTGAGGAACAACAAATACCTGTCACCCTTACTTATAGTGAAGGACACAGAAGAAGCTCTGAAGCAACGGCTCCATATGTACAAGAAGACACCAAAGGGACAACATCGAGGGTTGCAACTACATCACACGAGGTTGGAAGCACCAAAGGATATCAAGAGGACACGTCTAACGCAGTAGTCGCTTGATGTAAACATAATGGTAGTTTTAAGATTAGTTTTAAGAATAATTGTAAAAATGCATGTTTAGTTTATAAGAGTAGAATTAAGTTTTAAGGTTAGGTTTTAGGATGTAAGCATGTTTTTCAAATTGTCAAATTAATTAATTAAAATATTATTTATACGAGTAGTAGGAATTAATTCAATGATAGCAGGAAGCTAAGTAATTAAGACAAATAATTGAGCTAGGATTAAATATTCTTAAGAGAAAATAGTATTAAAATTGTATTAGACAAATATACAATATAAATATTAATGTTATGCAATAAAATAAAGTAAGTAAGTAATTCGAGATTGCAGGGTTTGGATCTTTCTTCTTTTTATATCAGGAGCCTGTTCCCAGTAGTGTGTAAAAGTAACATGAGCACATTTTTGCTCATCTACGCTTACTTTTCAGCTTTTGAACCAAGACCCTAAACAGTTAATGTGGTTTTGAAAAATAGTGATAAGGTATTATGTTATTTGTGACAAGGAATAGCATGGGTAGAAATTCTATAAAGAATTGAACCTAGAATATTACTAGGTAATTGCATAAATGTCAGAATATTCTATATTTTTACCTACTTGTCAAAAAAAGTACTATTTTTGTGACAGAATTTGTCAAAAAAAATATTTATAAACAAATTATTTTTAGTTATGGAATTTTTTTTTTTAATATTTTTCATTTATCTGCTTAAAAATTAACCTTTCATATAATATCCAGTTCTGAAATTTTATATTTTTAAATATTCGATATTTTAATAATAAAAAAAAAACTTTTCGATGCGATTTAATTTTTCTTATTTTAAATTACTTAATTAATAATTAGGAACTATTGTAAATTTTCTACTTTAATTATAAAATTATAAATTTTGAAAGAGGAGATTTTCAATTTTATTTAAAATCATTCACAATTATCATCAATGGCACGGCAACCGGAAGTCCGGTGTAGCCGTGCTAAATCAAAGAACTCCAGGCATCCAGTTTTCACGCTGTTGTCTTCTAGTTTGAAACTCCCAGCATGTTTTTCACGTCCTAACTAACGCCGTCGGTCTATCGAAGCCATGGTCTTCCTCATCTTTTGGGACCATGTATGGAACCACTGTAAGCTTTTCCGGGCAGAGGCTTCCTCATCCATGTACGGAGTAAGTGTCCAACGTACCGCAGCTTATTTATCTTTATTTTATCCACAATCGGATGATTGCGGTAACGCTCCAGGATCTCATCGTTAAATAGGCTCCGGAAACGTCTATCATTTCGGAATTCTCCTCTGCTAAGAACCCAAGTTTTTGAAGATTGCATGAGGACTGCAAAGACTAGTGTCTTGTATAGAAGTAGCTTCGACGTTATGGTCAGAATGACTGAAGTAGGCTCTGTTGCCTGTTAACAGTTATAAGCGGATTTGTTTCTCCATATCGTTGTCGGCTGCGGCCTTTAATTGGTATGGTTTTTACAGGATGGGGGAATCAACCCCAAGCCCAACTTGCCTAGAGGACCGCATTCCAGAAATTTTGGTAACTTTTAGTGAGCAACTACATTTTCTACGTACGTTTTACTTGCGTTTTGTCCTAAGAGGTACCTTAGCCCATTGTCCATACTCCCACTCGACAGGATCCAGTCGGAAAAATGTTTATTACAATTTTTTGCTTTCAACCCACCACCCACGAAAGTTATTTATAACCGTGGTTATATGTTGAACTGAAATAAAAAAGCGATGAATATTATTGGAAAGCGTGCAAAGCCCAATGCCCGCACCTCAGACTGCAACCCTAGCTGGCCGTTACAATTTTCTACACATCAGCCACCTTGAAGCCTACGCCAACAATCAGGGTCAATTCCAGAGAATGGGTGTGCGCTAACCCCGAGTTCGCATTTAAAACAGATTATTTTGAATTTGGAGCGATCCTGTTTCGAGTGCCCGCACGAACACCTACCAGAATTTCGAGGTTCGCACCCCTAAAGCACTGTTCAGTCCTTTGTCACGTGCATCACACCCTTCATTGAAGGTTTATAATGAATTGCATTTACAAAATCATTCGCATGCATGCAGCATGTATTGTCACCTGTCGGATGATAAGCTGGTTTATACTAAACATCCCGCGGCCGGGGCGGAAGTAAGCAACTACAGTTACAATTCCTTCTGAGCAAAACGGTCACGGCCTACCATATAGGAGCCATCATTCCATACAGTTTCAAACACCCCGCCATTACATACGGTCATCGATCCGTCCATGGAGATATATTATTAAATTTTTATAAAAAATTCATGTGTGGAGGTATTCATAATACGCTACGAAAACTAAATTTAAATAAAATACCAAATTTCGAAATTAAGGGTCGTGGGAGCTCTTCGCGCAATAAAGCCAACATTTACCATATTGTGTAGCCTGCGGCGCCATTTTGTTAGTTATTATAAGGCCGTTGCCAAGAAAAGTCAGTTATTATAAGGCCGTTACTTGCACACCAGAGAGTAACTTTTCACAGATACAATGGATTTTCCACAGTCACTTGTGGGTTCTTAGAGCCCTATTTAGAGCTGAAATTTTGACAAAATCAGATTTTTGATAAATAGTTCATTTTCTTTTGGTGGCATCTTTGCCATTTGTTATTATGCAATTAAAGACTTACTATTTTCCAAATATCCTTTAATTTATCTTTACTGTATTGTAATGGAAATTTTTTTTAAACTTAAGGATTATGGGAAGTAAGCATCCTTGAAATTTTCTTGTTGAAAATAAATCACGGGAGCAATGGCGTTCGTAAGTCGTCGATGGATGTTTTTAGGTAAGGAAATGGAAGATAGTCACATCACGAACCAATGGGTCTTTAAGGTCACGATCAGAGTTCCAGAGTTCTAGAGACTCTAGTCCATATTAGTTTCAGGAGAGCATTGTATAACGGAGGAAGAGACGAGGGATAATCTTGCTTCATTACCTGGGTGGGAAGAAAACTTGGAAACCTCCGAAGAGTAAATAACTCCCAAGGGAGAGGGGTAAAAACGAACAAAAAAGTGAGACAAAGAGGGGAGAAGAAAAATTGGCTAAGGTAATAAGGTTAAGAAAAAAAAGTCAGTTGCGGTTGACCTGGGAGTTAAGGTGGGAAATAAAAAAAATTAAAAAAGGTTTCGAATTTAATAAAAAAGAACAACGATCTACCTAAGAAGGAAGACGCAGTAGCCATGGAGGTTGATCATCAATAGCCGTTGAGATATATGGGAGGGGCATCGTTTACAGCAGAGAGTAAAAGTTATGTGGACACATTTGCGTTCATGCACTAATTTTCTGCACATGCAACATTAGTTCTGGAGGATATGACTTTGGTTTGGAGAAGTATATTGGGGATTCGACAAAACTTTCCACATTCTCCGGCACCAAAAACTCCTATTTTTAAGTAGGCTATGCTGAATTACGCTAGGTACCGGATTTCTCGATGGGCTACAAATGGCAAGGCAGTTGCTAAGGATAATAGTTTTTATTGGCTGGGAATGTTGATCACAATTTCATTTGCTCTTCTGATAGCCCACAGCTCTCTAGTGAACGGGGTAGTACTATCAGACATTTTCTGTCTGATCTGGTTCTGGAAGAAAAGTTAAGAGAGCGTGGGATGGCGGAGATTGAGGAATTGCATTCCAGGCGCGGTATCAAAAAGGATGGGAGTGATAAATTCCTCTTTGAGCAAAGGAACTGATAATGTTTTTGATTAAAGTATGTGTGGGTGGGGGAGGGGGTTAATTATGAAGACATATATTCTTGTAAATCAGATTAAGGGGAGGTTTTTGCAGGAAATCCCGTTTCGATTAGTATGGATTCCACCGGAGATATCTGGTGTGCTTTACTGGTTAGCTAACCTCGACTCGCTTTTTCCCTGCTATTGGTACGAATATCGGATGCATCAATGATATAGTGGAACGAAGCCAAGTATGCGTCCTTGCGGGACACCATCAGAATATCAGAGAGATATTTTAGGGTTAGTTAACATCGCTTACGTACTTGGAAGGACCGGTTTATAAGGGATAATTTTAGTATAAGATACGAGGGTCGTTCAATAAGTCCTTGGAAAAAGATGGAAAAAAAATGTTTTTTATTTTTCAACATAATCTCCTTTTAGCTCTATACACTTTTCCAACCGTTTTTCCAAAATTTTTATCCCGTCCAAAAAATAGGATTTCGGAAGTTCTGCAAAATACTCATCCGTTTGAGCAATGACGTCCTCGTTGGAAGTGAACCGTCGTCCGCCAAGCCATTTCTTCAGATTGGGGAAAAGAAAATAGTCACTCGGGGCCAAATCTGATGAATAAGCGGGATGCTGCAACAATTCCATTCTCAATTCCACAATTTTGGCCATGGAAACAGCGCAGGTGTGCACACGCGCATTGTCCTGATGCAAGAGGATTTTTTTCTGCTTCAGATGGGGGCGTTTCTCTTTGATTTTCTCGCTCAACCGTTGCAATAACGACGCGTAATACGCTCCTGTTATTGTTTTTCCTTTTTCCAAGTAGTCGATAAAAATGATGCCCTGCGAATCCCAAAAGACCGTGGCCATCACCTTGCCGGCCGATGGCACAGTTTTTGCCTTCTTCGGAGCCCGTTCACCCTTGAAAATCCACTGTGACGACTATCTCTTCGTTTCTGGAGTGTAGTAGTGTATCCAGGTTTCGTCCACAGTGACATATCGACGAAGGAATTCGGCAGGATTGCGATGAAAGAGTGCCAACATAGCTTTAGAGTCCACTTCACGATTGCGCTTATTCTCCTCTGAGAGCAAACGCGGCACCCATCTTGCCGAAATTTTTTTCACAGACAATTTTTCATGCAAAATTGAAGCGACTGTACTTTGTGATATGCCCGTGGCCTCAACTAATTTACGCACTTTAATTCGCCGATCGTTCAAAATCAGATCGTGGATTTTGTCGATGATTTCAGGAGTACACACCTCAACTGGGCTTCCTGAACGATGTTCATCTTTTGTGGATGAACGGCCACGTTTAAATTCATTCACCCAATTGTAAACCATCGCAAACACAGGTGCAGATGTGCCATGAACTGCATCCAACTCGGCTTTGATTCCTTTCGGGCTTAAGCCTTTCAAATGGAGATGTTTGATGACAGCCCTAAACTCGCTTTTTTCCATTGTTATGCACAAATAAATGTCGTTAACTTTAATCGACGATAGAAATTGACCTACGCTATGGATCGAGCTGAAATTTTAACAGATTTCCTGTCGATAATGGTAGTTACAAAAAAAAAGTACTACGAGCGCAATTTCCGACACAATCTTTACCAATAATATTTTCTAAGGACTTATTGAACGACCCTCGTATTATGCATGAAGAAAAGGGGCTTTCGAGTAAGCGTGGATAATTATTGTTTCAAATAAAAACAACAGGATAATAATTTTTTCTTTCTTAAGAGCATACAATGAATCTTATTAAATATTGTAATTAATATGTAGAAATATTTGCTAAAAAATTTCTTAGTAAACCTAAATACAATTTTTGGATACCATCATTTAGTTTTCCCATTGAAAAGATGGTATATCTTCCCATGTTCGGCTATAAGGTTTTATCTAATCATACACGATTGGCAAATGTATTAACCTATGGGAAATTATTTTTATTTTTTTTTTCTTCAAATAGTTCCGAAGAAATTACATTGTGGGATGATGATAACTACAATAAGAGTATTTCTCAGTTCTTGTTTTCACATACACAACAACATTCTAGTGGATGTTGTAATTAGAACAGGTACAAAAGTGAATTTTAGACGCATGTTCCGGATGTGTGTTCGACACTTTTAAGAAATTATGTTAAATGTTCTTTTTATTATTTGCTTCAAGTTGGCAACACGATGTAACATTCCACCTTTTTTTTAAAAAAAAAACACCTTCGACAGATTCAGTGCAGTTCCATTCGATACGATTCGATTCGATTCGATTCGATTGGATACGACTCCATTCTGTATGATTCGATTTTCTGCACACGAACTCATAATTCTTCTATTAGTTTTTGTTTTTTTTCTATATACTTTTTCTTACATAGCTCGTACCTTACGAAAAAAAAATTGTTTTTAAAGTTTTTTGAGGGTAGGAAAAAATCACTTTGCTTTTATTACGACATGTTTTTTTTAAAAAGTCTGTCGATCAGCTTTACTGTCTCTCACAAGTCGTACCTGTACGTCTGCTTGTCGAACTGCTTGTCTCTGAACAAGTTTCCGAATGTGTTTTTGTCTCTTTGGTGGCAACATAGAATTTCATGTTTATTTCTGCCCTTTTGGAGCAAGCATACATAAAACTCATATATTTTCACAATATCAATCCCTCCCTCCCTTCCCATTTATAGATAAGTCTGTTCACAGTTTAACATTTTATACTCTCATGCAGTATGTTTTCCGTTTGGCGTACTAGTTGCTCCTCCCCAGGCGGATTTTCTGTATTCAAATAACTTCCCGTACTTGCCTTCTTTGGGAGGATGACGGGTGGATATGACACAATCGAATGAACCAACACTTTATGCTATGTTCGAAGTCATACTTCCCTAATTCAAAAGAAGACAAGCAACAACAAAAAAAATCTTCGGAAAAAATTTCGACATTCTTTTATCACTTGTTATTAGTGAAGAATTCTCTTGTCCTCATAGTCATCAGTTAGAGATCCTCCCAAATCTCCATACTTGGCTGGGTTTTTAAAAAAAATACTAAATTTCCCTCCCTGCGCTGATTCTGATATCCATTCTTCGATTCAGACACATTTCAGGGACTTACCTTGATTTTTCAGTTGCGACGAGTACTCATACTTGCAGACTAACTGATTCACAAAATATAACGACTGATTTTTAGTTACATTTTTAGTGTAAAGAATTTTTATTATATTTATTTTTTTTTTAGTCTGTTCATTATGGTTTGTTTATGTTTTTTTTGAATATTAATCAGTTTTACTAGTCAATTTTCCACTTACTTAGTTAGTTACTTGACATGTCTGCAGTTTATTTTTATTTTTGCACGCGTACTTTTATACGTGTACTCTTAAAGTACAGTTGGGGTCTTAAGATTCTGAGCGTTGGTAGGTATGATGTGTTCAGGTTTAGCTCACTTCACACCAGGTGGTAATATGTGCATGGAACTGCTGAAACAGCTTCAGCAACAGTATTCATTTTTTTATTTATTTATTCTGTTATTCTTGAATATCAGACCAGCAGACAATCCAATTTTTTTCTGTCCGTATACTCATAACAGGCTGCCTGTTTAAATACTTAAGGCCTCCAATATCATTTTGAGGGTGGATATTTTTTGATTGATGATGTTAACGCCAGAAACGATATTGAGTCGTGCGTCATTGAATGTTGTCTACCCGAAAAGCCAATACAATCGGTATGATAATTTTTACATAATTTCAACATAAATGCCGCCTGCTTTAAAATGATTTGAAATAATTTTGCTTGTAAAGAGAGTTGACCTACGAGAAGACATAATCGAATTATCGACGGTTCATTATCACACAGTTGGATTGCATAGCGTTTTCACGCTCTCTGTTGGTACTCAATCGTTTTGAATAAGGATTTTTTTTTTTTTAATTTTCAATTCGAAATATGTGGGGAAAAAAATTCATTACGAGGATATTTTTATACAATTTAGAAAACAAATATTAAGAAAAGTCAGGAATTGCTATTTTCAAAAGGTTGTTAAAATACTCTTAAAAAGTCACAAATATTTTTAAAGTTTCTACTACAAACAAAATTTTAGGAAAAGTTGTTTCGATGAATTTTAAGTGGAATTTTTGATTGCAATTTTCAATCATAATTTTAAGTCGAATTTTTTGGTAGAATTTTTCAGTCGAAATTCGGTCGAAATTTTCAGTAGAAATTTTCAGTAGAAAATTTCAGTAAAAACTTTCAGTAAACATTTTCAGTCAAATTTCAGTAGATATTTTCAGTAGAAGTTTCCATTCAAAATTTTCAGTAGAAATTTACAGTACACATTTTCAGTAAAAATTTTCAGTTAAATTTTTAGTAGAAATTGTCAGCAGAAATTTTTAGTAGAAACTTTCAGCAGAAATTTTCAGTAGAAATTTTCAGTAGACATTTTCAGTAGAAATTTTCAGTAGAAATTTTCAATAGAAATTTTCAGTAGAAATTTTCAGTAGAAATTTTTATGTAGAAATTTTCAGTAGAAATTTTCAGTAGAAATTTTCAGTAGAAATTTTCAGTAGAAATTTTCAGTAGAAATTTTCAGTAGAAATTTTCAGTAGAAATTTTCAGTAGAAATTTTCAGTAGAAATTTTCAGTAGAAATTTTCAGTAGAAATTTTCAGTAGAAATTTTCAGTAGAAATTTTCAGTAGAAATTTTCAGTAGAAATTTTTAGTAGAAATTTTCAGTAGAAATTTTCAGTAGAAATTTTCAGTAGAAATTTTCAGTAGAAATTTTCAGTTGAAATTTTCAGTAGAAATTTTAAGTAGAAATTTTCAGTAGAAATTTTAAGTAGAAATTTCCAGTAGAAATTTCCAGTAGAAATTTTCAGTAGAAATTTTCAGTCGAAATTTCAGTAGAAATTTTCAGTAGAAATGTTCAGTTGAAATTTCAGTCGAAATTTTCAGTCGAAATTGTCAATAGAAATTTTCAGTCGAAATTATCAATAGAAATTTTCAGTAGAAATTTCAGTAGAAATTCTCAGTAGAAATTTTCAGTAGAAATTTTCAGTAGAAATTTTCAGTAGAAATTTTCAGTAGAAATTTTCAGTAGAAATTTTCAGTAGAAATTTTCAGTAGAAATTTTCAATAGAAATTTTCAATAGAAATTTTCAGTAGAAATTTTTAGTAGAAATTTTCAGTAGAAATTTTCAGTAGAAATTTTCAGTAGAAATTTTCAGTAGAAATTTTCAGTAGAAATTTTCAGTAAAAATTTTCAGTAGAAATTTTCAGTAGACATTTTCAGTTGAAATTTTCAGTAGAAATTTTAAGTAGAAATTTTCAGCAGAAATTTTCAGTAGAAATTTTCAGTAGAAATTTTCAGTAGAAATTTTCAGTAGAAATTTTCAGTAGAAATTTTCAGTAGAAATTTTCAGTAGAAATTTTCAGTAGAAATTTTCAGTAGAAATTTTCAGTAGAAATTTTCAGTAGAAATTTTAAGTAGAAATTTCCAGTAGAAATTTTCAGTAGAAATTTTCAGTAGAAATTTTCAGTAGAAATTTTCAGTAGAAATTGTCAGTAGAAATTGTCAGTAGAAATTTTCAGTAGAAATTTTAAGTAGAAATTTTCAGTAGAAATTTTAAGTAGAAATTTCCAGTAGAAATTTCCAGTAGAAATTTTCAGTAGAAATTTTCAGTCGAAATTTCAGTAGAAATTTTCAGTAGAAATGTTCAGTTGAAATTTCAGTCGAAATTTTCAATAGAAATTTCATGCAGAAATATTCGGCAGGAAAAGTTTTCTTTGTAATTTTTTTTATTTAATAAAAATGTCTTTGAAATTTTGGAAAATCCGCTTTAATTAAAACCAAATCATATTTGTTAATGGCTTAAGAATGTTAGTTCCCAACAATTTTAAATTTTTTTTGTGCAAAGCATTTTAATTACATTTTTTTGGAAATATTTGATTTAATTATAATATTATTTACTCTATAATATTTTTGATTAAGGTGTATTCATCGCTTCTTCATTATGCAGAAAAATACAAAATTCCAAATATTTTTATTGAAAAAAAAATTCGGTAATATTTTCGAATCAGAGAAAAAAACAGAAAATTAAGACCTGGCGCCTTTATTAAACGAAAATTGAGCGGCTCTAGAGATTTTTTTTAATTTAATAGGCGTCTTAAGTCGTTATCCAAAATAAAATTTCATCTTTTCATATTTGTTTAGTATTATGGCATTATGATTACACATAATGCTAACAAAAGGTCTATAATAATTATATTATGCTTAGTTGGATGTTTTTATAGCGATTTTGAGTTATTTTAGTGCCCATTTTGACTAAACCACAAAAATATTTCTTTAATCCTTGGTTGATGATTGTCAAATTGAAATAAATTCTCCAGAAATGGAGTGATTTCTTTTCTTTCATTATTAAGTATTTACTATATATTTTTCTCATTTTACCTATTTTAAAAATATTTGTTGTTCTTTATGAAAATTGATTTTATGTTCTTTGTCGTTGATATAACAATTCCTCTTATGCTCGGTTGTATTTTTATTCCCATTGCTGTCGGATTAATGTTTCGGCACATATTAACAAATGTAAATATTTTAATTCTAATTTATTACGTAAATTGAGGTTTTGAACAATAAAATTATAAAAAATTAAATAATAAATTGAAATTCTCGTTAATCCAAATTTATGTGAGAAAACTATTTGTACTCCTCGATTATGTTTGATTATCGACATTGTGAGGTAGAACGAAGTGAAGCTTTTATAATTTTTGGCAAGTAGAATTTTCACACGCTAGGCCTAAAGCAATTGTGACTCAACAACTAGAATAATTAATTTTTCAAAATATTGAATTAAATTTATTGCAACCTCATTTTTAATTTAATAACCAGTTAATATTTACAAAATTTGTTGTTTTTCTTTTGTAAATCGTTCCGCTTAGGTTTTTTTAAAACATTAACTTTTTGTCATATAAAAAAATATGCTAACTGAAATATATTTACCGAAGGGGTTAATCAAATATTATTATTAAACACTATTTGATTTGATATGAGATTAATAATACCTGCATTTAAACTATTCGTAAATTGTAAAATAATAACAGAACGTTGGGTTTATTTTCTTAAATTTGACCGCTTAGAAAAATCGAAATGAAAATTTCAATTCAAGAAATAAAAATCATAAAAATTGTAGTAGAAGTTTTTGAAACAAAATTAAGAGCGAAATATTACATAATAAATAATCAGAATTCCCAAATGTGTAACCAAACTGTGGCAGTTAATTCTAATTTGTACGATTCTTAGTATGGCTCTATGTCAGTTCCTGCTGGTCAACTACCATAAAAGCCGACCATCATAATCATCATGATTGGTATTGTGGTCATATACGAATAAGAAAAACTATATCATAAACCAAATTCAAATCCGTTTATGGAGCCAATTTCACTATAATTCATTGTCCCCACAAAAACGATCTAGACGAGCAGTGTTTCGGCTGACAGAATATGAAACACAGCCGAACCTACTACGAATAGTCTAGTGGCGCTTTCGAATTATTTAATATTATGGGAGCTCCTAGGGTCCAGAATATTCAAAATTCGTTTTGTCCTCAAACGATCGTATTCATTCAATATAAAACATAACAACAACAATACCAATAATGAAAATAAAGAAAGAATAGAAATATTGTACCAGCTTTCTTTGTGGCATTCTTTAACTCTACATGATGTCTGTTTAAGATGCGACAAGATGTAAATAAATAATATATAATATGGTAAGGAGGTCGGGATTTCTGAAGGAATATCTACAAAAAAAAAATTAAGATTTTTCGATGTGCTCTTTAATGAAATCGATTATCGAACATTTATCCATCCACCGATACTTTGACCACAATAACTCCGATTCGGTTCTATCCAAATTCAAATTTACATTGTAATATAAAATTTTATTTATTTTATTTTGATTCGCTTTTCTGTTATATGAAAATTTTGAAAACAAATGGAAAACTAGCTTTTGTTTAGGAACCCAATGACTAGCGCTTCTCCTTCAACAATAAATTTCAAAAGGACATATCCAAATAGAGAATTTTTATAAAGCAACAAAAACCATTTAAATAAATAATGAGAATATAAATGTAAAAAATTACTAACCACAATTATAAACACTAATAAATACTTTTTGAAAATATCTTTCTACTGGAAAATTCTACTGAAAAATTGTACTGAAATTCTATTAAAAATTTCTACTGAATTTTCAACTGGCAATTTCTACGGGAAATTTCTACTGAAAATTTCTACTGAAAATGCTTCTAATAATTTCTACTGAAAATTTCTGCTGAATAATCGACTGACTATAATTTTTATTGAAAATTTTGACTGAAACTTTGATTGAGAATTCCAACTGAAGTTTTACTGAAAATTTCTACTGAAAATTTCTACTGAAAATTTCTACTGAAAATTTCTACTGAAAATTTCTACTGAAAATGTCTACTAATAATTTTTACTGAAAATTTCTACTGAAAATTTCTACTGAAAATTTCTACTGAAAATTTCTACTGAAAATTTCTACTGAAAATTTCTACTGAAAATTTCTACTGAAAATTTCTACTGAAAATTTCTACTGAAAATTTCTACTGAAAATTTCTACTAAAAATTTCAACTGAAAATTTTGATTGAAACTTCGATTGAGAATTCCAACTGAAGTTTTACTGAAAATTTCTACTGAAAATTTCTATTGAAAATTTCTACTGAAAATTTCTACTAAAAATTTCTACTGAATTTTTTACTGACAATTTCTACGGGAAATTTCTACTGAAAATTTCTACTGAAAATTTCTACTGGAAATTTCTACTGAAAATTTCTACTGAATTTTTGACTGACAATTTCTACGGGAAATTTCTACTGAAAATGTCTACTATTAATTTCTACTGAAAATTCCATTGATAATTTCTAATAAAAATTTCTATTGAAAATTTCTACTGAATTATCGACTGACAATTACTACGGGAAATTTTTATTGAAAATTTTGATTGAAACTTCGATTGAGAATTTTAACTGAAGTTTAACTAAAAATTTCTACTGAAAATTTCTACTAAAAATTTCTACTGAATTTTCGACTAGCAATTTCTACGGGAAATTTCTACTGAGAATTTCTACTGAAAATTTCTACTGAAAATTTTGATTGAAACTTCGATTGTGAATTCCAACTGAGTTTTAATGAAAATTTCTACTGAAATTTCTACTAAAAATTTCGACTGAATTTACGAATGAGAATTTCTACGGGAAATTTCTACTGAAAATTTTGGTTGAAATTTCGATTGAGAATTCCAACTGAGTTCTACTGAAATTTTCTACTAAAAATTTCTACTAAATTTTCGACTGACAATTTCTACGGGAAATTTCTACTGAGAATTTCAACTGAAAATTTCTACTGAAATTTTGATTGAAACTTCGATTGAGAATTCCAACTGAAGTTGTACTGAAAATTTCTACTGAAATTTCTACTAAAAATTTCTACTAATTTACGACTGACAATTTCTACGGGAAATTTCTACTGAAAATGTTTACTAATAATTTCTACTGAAAATTCTATTGATAATTTCTACTTAAAATTTCTACTGAATTTTCGACTGACAATTTCTGCGGGAAATTTCTACTGAAAATTTCTACTGAAAATGTCGATTAATAATTTCTACTGAAAATTCTATTGATAATTTCTAATAAAAATTTCTACTGAAAATTTCCGCTGAACATTTCTAATGAAAATTTCTACTGAATTATCGACTGACAATTTCTACGGGAAATTTTTATTGAAAATTTTTACTGAAACTTCGATTGAGAATTCCAACTGAAGTTTTCCTGAAAATTTCTACTGAAAATTTCTGCTGAAAATTTCTACTTAAAATTTCTACTGAATTTTCCACTGACAATTTCTACGGGAAATTTCTACCGAAAATTTCTACTGAAAATGTCGATTAATAATTTCAACTGAAAATTCTATTGATAATTTCTAATAAAAATTTCTACTGAAAATTTCCGCTGAACATTTCTACTGAATTATCGACTGACAATTACTACGGGAAATTTTTATTGAAAATTTTGATTGAAACTTCGATTGAGAATTTTAACTGAAGTTTTACTAAAAATTTCTACTGAAAATTTCTACTAAAAATTTCTACTGAATTTTCGACTGACAATTTCTGCGGGAAATTTCTACTGAAAATTTCTACTGAAAATGTCTACTAATAATTTTTACTGAAAATTTCTACCGAAAATTGTTATACATTTTTTTTATAATTATAATATAAAATTTCTGTATGCGTAGCTATAATCATCTATATTTATTTAATTTTAATAAAAACCTTGTTTCCCTCTTAAGTTTATCTCTTATTTACCATTTTTAAATGAAAAATTGCAGAAAATTTCACAATTAAATTTTAAAAATGTAGGTGAATGTGTTAAAATATGATCGTTGATCGAATCAGTTTATAAATATTGAAACTGCCGACACATTTAAGGGGAATTTAATTTTTATATACATAATATTTACGAATGGAATTAAATACAACCGTGAGCATGAATTTATTTATTTAGTATTTTTAGTGACTTTGCACATTCCATACTTAGGAAACCAAATTCGAAAAAATAGTTTTTTATACAGACTTCTACTCTCCTCTGGCTATTTATGAGTAAAAGTTGAAAGATGAGGTAAAGTTCATATTGTATAAAAATGCATCCATTTACAGTGCATATTCTTGTAAATATTTCTTTTAGTGAATAGTATAAATTGATCTGATCGAGTTTAGTCTTTACTACCCACTCTAAAGTCTTGTTACACTTAGTCTGGTTCTGTTGACTATAATGAATCTCACCTGGTCTGGTTTTATCATCCCCGGTTTGGTTTCTTTTTTTGTATCCAGTCTCACATCGTTTTCAATGCACCATAAACCGTGTGTTGAACGCAGAAGTAGAAGTACAGAAAAATGTGCAAAATCATTCTACGTGGAATATGAAATGCCTATTTTCACTGTTGAGACCTTTGTTCAAATGTCATAACGTTGCTTTGTTCCAAATAAATCGATCAGCCAAATCAAGGTAAAGTCAGTCAGTCGGCAGACAGTCTAGCTCAAAAGAACCGAAGTACCGACAACGCCAACATGAAGATGTTCACATTTCTAAATTTGTTTTGTTAATTCAATGTATCTTCAGCATGTCTTAAAGAATCTTTCCCATTATCGCGATTATATTTTGTAATTTTTCTTCCCTACAACTTCAGTCCATTCTCTTCGATGCCATATTAACCGACAGGCTATAGTCAATATTCTAAAGAGGCAGTAGTCTCCTATTTATTATTTTATTTATGAATCTTATATTAAGATATAATTTAATAATAGTTATGGTGATAGTAGATACTTTCCCAAAAATTACAGAGACAGAAGAAAAAATACTAAATGAAAAATCCATCCAAACAAAATTAAGGATAAAAAACTATTCTGTTATTTTGAAAAAAAACAGAAAAAACCTCTTGTGTCTATCGAACACCTGACTTTTATGAAAGAATCCTTTTTATTGATACAGAAAAGAAGAGTCCCCATAAAGTAACCGTAGTGTTATGATTAGGATTATGGATTTTGTCCTCTTATCTGAAGCTAGTTCATCCGTAGGTGATCTTAAAGTAAAATCGACCGGTTGCGATCGAGAAAATAAAATGTCCGATTAGTCGTTGAATAAGATCATGCTGATCTTCGAATAGATTTCGGACAATCCTTTTGTATCCTTTTTAATAATTCACATCTTTATGACTGGACATTAAAATAATATGCGGGACCCTTTCATTCTCGAGGCTAGCAGCCAACTTGAACAATTATATTAGATTTTTTTCATAACTCTGTAACGTTGGCCTCTTGAAGATGAAATGATCTGTCAGAGGTGTAGTCAGACAGAAGTGGACAGAAGTTTCCGAATACAGAAGTAGGCTGGTATGGCTCTGAAGCGCTCGAGGCGATCGGCAATTATCTTGACAGACGCACACAAGGTCCACATATGCTAGATTTCTTGGCGTTTGATTGTTTTTTCTTTTATCGAGCTTCAATCTATGTAGCTAGAGGGATTAATACATGAAAAAAAAAATATCTTTTCTACTAGCGTTAAATTTATGAGGCCCTTTTTCATTAAATTCCACAATCCTCCCTCTTGCTTCAATGCTACATAGAAAAAAACACCACATAACCTAAAAAAAATTCCTCTCCTACCTTAGCCAGGTGTACATTTATTTCAGCCATTTTCTATACAACAATATGGACAGCCACCTTAGACGATTTCAATTTGAAACCGTGAAAGTGATGATTAAATTCGAAAAATAAGGAAAATCAGAAACAAAACGGCATATTTCTTAAGGAATTATTATTCGGTGTTGAAAAGAATATCGATTTTCTGCAACCATAAAATTGTTAATAGTATAAAAGTCAGACAGCTATAAATTTTATGAAAAGCCACTGATATGCATGAAAACGTAAAATAATGGAGTTTATTTCAAATGATTTTTGGGTATTTGAGTTTTGAACAAAAAAATCTCTATTTAAAAGTCTTTACAATAAACATTTTCTAATTAAAAGTCTTTACAATAAACATCACCTAATATGAAATATCCTAGAAGAATGAACTAAAAGTAAAACTAACAAATTCGGTGTTGCTCAGGCTTTTCTCCTTGTAAATTGCTATGAGCCTCATTATAATGAACAGAATATATTTGGGATGATAAAAAGAATGGCTTGTATTTGTCTACATTTTCACGAAGACATAGCTGATCAAACAAACTAAAGAATAAAAAAATACTTTATTCCTATGGTTTTGTTATTCTTTATTGTGTACTTTTCTCTATTTATTGTTACAAATTCCTTTAAGTTTCTTGTTGTTACTCTTTTATCATCAAATATCCTTTTCTTGATTATAGACCCTCACATTTTAATAGACGTGTCAATATTCTATAATCGATTAGATACCCTTGTTCTCTTGAAGAGGACTCTATTGTTGAATAATATTGTAAAGAATACTGCGTATCACCACGTTGAACCATCAAAAAGTATGTAATTGAAGAAAACGAGGAATAAATCAATTGTATAAAAAAATATGTTTAATTTTAGTAAAAAAACTTCGATTGAAATTTTTAGGAGAACGTCCCAGTAAAATTTTTTATTAGAAATTAAAAAAAAAGTTTCCAAAAAATTATCAATAGAAATTTTCAGTTAACATTTTCATTAGAAATTTTCAGTAGAATTTTTAGTATAAATTTTCAGTAAAAATTTTCAATAGAAATTTTCAGTAGAAATTTCCAGTACAAATTTCCAGTAGAATTATTAAGTATAAATTTTCAATAGAAATTCTCGGTAGAAATTTTCAGTAGAAATTTCCAGTAGAAATTTTCAATAGAAATTTTCGTTAGAAATTTCCGGTTGAAATTTTCGTTAGAAATTTCCAGCAGAAATTACCAGTAGAAATTTCCAGTACAAAGTTCCAGTACAAATTTCCAGTAAAAATTTCCAGTACAAATTTCCAGTACAAATTTCCAGTACAAATTTCCAGTACAAATTTCCAGTAGAATTTTTAAGTATAAATTTTCAATAGAAATTTTCAATAGAAATTCTCGGTAGAAATTTCCAGTAGAAATTTCCAGTAAAAATTTCCAATAGAAATTTCCTGTAGAAATTTCCAATAGAAATTTACAGTAGAAATTTCCAATAGAAATTTACAGTAAAAATTTCCAATAGAAATTTCCAGTAGAAATTTCCAATAGAAATTTCCAGTAGAAATTTCCAATAGAAATTTCCAGTAGAAATTTCCAGTAGAAATTTCCAGTCGAATTTTTAAGTAAAAATTTCCAGTGGAAAATTGCAATAGAAATATCCAGTAAAAATTTCCAGTACAATCTTTAAGTAGAAATTTTTAGTCAAATATTCAGTAGAAATTTTTAGTAGACATTTTCTGTAGAAATTTCCAGTAGAAATTTCCAGTAGAAATTTCCAGTAGAAAGTTTTAATAGAAATTTTCAGTAGAAATTTTCAGTAGAAATTTTCAGTAGAAATTTTCAGTAGAAATTTCCAGTACAAATTTCCAGTACAAATTTCCAGTACAAATTTCCAGTACAAATTTCCAGTACAAATTTCCAGTACAAATTTCCAGTACAAATTTCCAGTACAAATTTCCAGTACAAATTTCCAGTACAAATTTCCAGTACAAATTTCCAGTAGAAATTTCCAGTAGAATTTTTAAGTAGAAATTTCCAATAGAAATTTACAGTAGAAATTTCCAATAGAAATTTCCTGTAGAAATTTCCAATAGAAATTTCCAGTAGAAATTTCCAATAGAATTTTTAAGTAAAAATTACCAGTGGAAAATTGCAATAGAAATTTCCAGTAAAAATTTCCAGTAGAATCTTTAGTAGAAATTTTTAGTCGAATTTTCAGTAGAAATTTTTAGTAGACATTTTCTGTAGAAATTTCCAGTAGAAATTTTCAGTAGAAATTTCCAGTAGAAATTTCCAGTAGAAATTTCCAGTAGAAAATTCCAATAGAAATTTCCAGTAGAAAATTCCAATAGAAATTTCCAGTAGAAAATTCCAATAGAAATTTCCAGTAGAAAATTCCAATAGAAATTTTCAGTAGAAATTTTTAGTAGAAATTTCGGTAGAAATCATCAGCGGATTTTTTCAGGAAAAGATTTCGTTGTGAATTTTTTTCTTTAGTAAAAATTTCTTTGTAATATGAATTCAGAAAAAATCAATAACGTAGATTATGACCATTTTATTATTAGTAAAAATTACAATTAATTTCTCACATTCGCGTAATTATAAAATTTCACATTAATTCCGCTATTTAATATGGAAATTACTCCAGCAATCACTTAGAGAAAATGATATATTACATTCAACACTCCTAAATGTATACCTTGACTATATTAATTGCCTGTCATTTTGTAACCTTCAATGAGAGAAACTTTTAATAGCATTGGTCGTATTTGTCAAGATTATTCTGAAGGATAATGTGTAAATCCAACATCTGAATATTAATATTATCCAAATTGCCATGATCATCAGCACGTATCAACAACAACTGCAGAAGCAATGGGAATCTTATCAACAGAAACTAGTCAACACTAACAGCAGTAATAACAACAGCAGGAATAATAAGAAAATCGAAATAACAACAAATTGAATACAATCAGAAAATGTTGAAAAGCATCCGAAGAACATCAGTTCGCTTGTTCAAAGTGTTTTTTAATTACACACATTTCCCAGAAAGGCTTTTAATTCTAATTTGCATTTGGGAAGGCTGATGTTGCCTTAAATTTATACAAATGTATTCCTGTTGACTAAGAAATAGGTGGCAGACAGTAGATTCCGCCCGGGGTGTAGATAGCAATGCGATACGTGTACAAATGCCAAGGAGTGGATATGAGGATCAGCCAAGAGGCAACGAGTCGAACATGTAATTAAACAGTGGCCCCAAAATGAGCTTCCTCTAGCAATATATCATTCTCGCAACGGATATCTGTCAGCTTCAGATTTTGAAAAGGGTTTTCAGTTAATTCTATTTATTTTACTGATTTTATAGCAGTCCTACCAATACAGTTTTTGCCTGCTTTTGTTGGCTTCATTTACCAGAATCACATTTCTATAACATCCGAAATTCTAAAGTATTAATTAATAATACTAAATCTGAGCATAAAATATTGATTGTGAACTCGCTCTAAACGGAAATGGTGTGTGTTTCTTTTTATTTTGTCCACTTTGGCGTATGCATTTTATTCATCGCTCATTTTCTGCTTCTGATTATGATTATAAAATTTCTAATTTGGAAGCATAAAATCAAAATACATTTTTTCCCTGATATTTCAGGCTTTCCGAGTTAACAAAAAAAGGTTGCAATAAAATATTTATGTTTTGTTGTAAATATGAGAACGTAGGCCTTAAATGAATTTTTTAGTTTTGCATATTGTAGACGCAAGTATGCAGGGAATTTTAAATTTGGAGGCAGTAATACTTCCTTGAAAGAATCTTTTGCAGAAAAAAATTGTAAATGATTAAAAGGAAAAAAAATTGTGTAGAAGAAATCGGTGGCCTTTAGTGTCTACTGCAGAATTCTTTGTGTCCATCGTCGTCGTTGCGATCGTTGTTGATCTCGTCGCGTCGCAATGAAACCCATTCCAATATAGCCTCCGGGTTTGTTCTCAATTCAGAAGCACAGCAGGAGTTCAAAAGTGATCTGTTTCAGTATCAGACTTTCCTAGACGGGTTGATATATGGATTATAGCCATTAAAGGATTGGTCCTTGCACACCATTTTGATTGGATACTTTTCCATGTATGGATCTGTACATTCTTCTACTACAATACATATCGTTGCTCTTTTATCTAAATATGTTACTAAGGACAGAGTATCACATTATTTTAAGAAAAATCAACTATAAGCGAGAAAAAAAATTCTCCATGCAAAAGATATTCTAGAAGAGACGATCCTTGAACAGGTCAGACAACTTAAAAACATTCCCATATTTTTCACAAAATTTAATTTCAAGTTGAATTAAATTTTGCCATGATTGCACTTAAAATGTGAGCAATTTTCCAGATTGCATAATCAAAATATTATTTATAGCAGTTGAATTATAATCGGCAAAATGTAATAAATTGTAATGGAAATTAAAGGTTTCGTTTTCAAAATGTCATATGGTAAGCAAAGTGAATACAGAAATAAATCACTCAAACTGGGGGGCTACCCAAAAATTTTAATAAATGATTCTATGAAAAAAATTAATATAAACTATTTTATTTGCGGGATGAAAAGGTTTATTACAAAATTAAAAATCTTTTATAGAAAGAATGCGTTAATTAAAATTTTTTTTACCGACAATTTTTACCGAAAATTTTTACAGAAAATGTTTACCGAAAATTTTTACCGAAAATTTTTACCAAACATTTTTACCGAAAATTTTTACAGAAAATTTCTACCGAAAATTTTTACCGAAAATTCTTACCGAAAATTTTTACCGAAAATTTTGACCGAACATTTTACAGAAAAATTTTTTTACCTGATTTACTAAAATGTTTTACTGAAAATTTTTACAGAAAATATTTACCAAAAATTTTTACTAAAATGTTTTACTGAAAATTTTTACAGAAAATTTTTACAGAAAATTTTTACAGAAAATTTTTACAGAAAATTTTTACAGAAAATTTTTACAGAAAATTTTTACTGAAAATTTTTACAGAAAATATTTACCAAAAATTTTTACTAAAATGTTTTACTGAAAATTTTTACAGAAAATTTTTACAGAAAATTTTTACAGAAAATTTTTACAGAAAATTTTTACAGAAAATTTTTACAGAGAATTTTTACAGAAAATTTTTATTAAAAATTTTTACCGAAAATTTTTACCGAAAATTTTTACCGAAAATTTTTACCGAAAATTTTTACCGAAAATTTTTACCGAAAATTTTTACCGAAAATTTTTACCGAAAATTTTTACCGAAAATTTTTACAGAAAATTTTTACAGAAAATTTTTACAGAAAATTTTTACAGAAAATTTTTACAGAAAATTTTTACAGAAAATTTTTACAGTAAATTTTTACAGAAAATTTTTACCGAAAATTTTTACCGAAAATTTTTACCGAAAATTTTTACCGAAAATTTTTACCGAAAATTTTTACCGAAAATTTTTACCGAAAATTTTTACAGAAAATTTTTACCGAAAATTTTTACAGAAAATTTTTACAGAAAATTTTTACAGAAAATTTTTACAGAAAATTTTTACAGAAAATTTTTACAGAAAATTTTTACAGAAAATTTTTACAGAAAATTTTTACAGAAAATTTTTACAGAAAATTTTTACAGAAAATTTTTACAGAAAATTTTTACAGAAAATTTTTACAGAAAATTTTTACAGAAAATTTTTACAGAAAATTTTTACAGAAAATTTTTACAGAAAATTTTTACAGAAAATTTTTACAGAAAATTTTTACAGAAAATTTTTACAGAAAATTTTTACAGAAAATTTTTACAGAAAATTTTTACAGAAAATTTTTACAGAAAATTTTTACAGAAAATTTTTACAGAAAATTTTTACAGAAAATTTTTACAGTAAATTTTTACAGTAAATTTTTACCGAAAATTTTTACCGAAAATTTTTACCGAAAATTTTTACCGAAAATTTTTACCGAAAATTTTTACCGAAAATTTTTACCGAAAATTTTTACCGAAAATTTTTACAGAAATTTTTTACCGAAATAATTCACGGATAATTTTTATTTAAAACTTTTTCTTAATATTTATTTAAAATGTTTTCCACGAATTTTTATTAAAAGTTTTACTGGAAATTTTAATTGAATTTTCTTTTCAATTCTTGCAATTCCAAATTTCATGGAAGAAAACTGGGTGGAGTCGAAAGAATTAAAATTTGGACATGTGTTTCCACATATAAATTAACCCAACAACAACAGCGAAACCAATCCAAAAATTGTTTCCCGTATTGATAATTTTTCAGTGGCCGTTTTGGTTGAGGCATATCCATTTAATGGCTAGAGGATTTAACCTTTCACTAAGGGTAAGAGAATAATTTTCACATTTGTTCACATTCATTATTACGTATACCTTTAAATAGGAAGCCGCCTGTATGGATATAAAACCGTCCAAATCTTAGCAATAAACCATATTTTATATTAAAAGAAACAAAGTCGAAAAAAGAACAACAAATGATAATTTTTAAAATAATAGCCATTAGAAAAAGTGTGTAGGCTGGCTTGGATTAGAATCCTACTGACGTCTCTTAATTTATGTTTTATTTAAAAAAAAAAAATTTCAAATTTTTCCTTGATCTTAGAGTTTTTTTCTATACTGCCGGTCGAGTAGGATAGAATAAATTCAAGTCCTTAGTTGAACTTACCCTTTCTATAATGTATAGTAGTATTTATTTCTCAGCATATATTTTGGATTTTAAAGTAAAATTTCAAAGGCGGTTTCCTTTTATTTCAGATAGAAAATATTCGTATGCGTACTAATTATATAAAATTTATGAAAAATGAATTTGTAAAAAGAGAAAATCCAATACGAAAATTTAACAAAAAAAACCGAAAGTTAAAAATGAAAGTAGTAAGTTGGGATCTTCCCTTTCGATAATATTAATTTCTGTTAATTAGAGAATATAAACATTCGACAGATTGTCCGTCCAAATTATAATGGTTTGTCTAGACAGTATAAACAGTACAACATTCGGGAGTCTGAGCAGAAGCAGCAGAAACCAATTCTGTTTATTGCGGGAGAACCGTAGAAAAATATTATCTATTCCCTCAGTAGAATATCTTCAGCTCTAGTAGATATTCAGTTTGGGTTTTTTTTAGCTTTAAATATATTTTAGGATAGACTAAGTAATTATCTTGTATAGTTTCATAAAAAAAAAAATGTGCTTATAAAAAATTCGATGGTAAATTATTATTCATAAAGATTCGTTTTATCTTTTCTGTCCACCCATAATATTAAATATATGCTCACGTGTTTATATTGTTTATAATCTACCGCTACTGATAAATGATGATTGTTTGTATAATTTTTTTATTCTGTGGTCAATTCCAACTGAGAAGCTTGATTTCATTTTTTTAATCAATCCTTTTTTTTAAAAATAAATCTTTTTGGTAAACTAGAAAAAAAAAATCAAGTTTAACAAGAAATTTATTTTGAAATAAATTTTTCAAATTTATGCAAATAGTTTCTGTCTACAGGAATTTTGCATAAATTTTATACTATCGATAAAAGCTTTTGTTCTAATAACAAATTGACAATTTATTCAAATTTAGGTGAATTTATGAATTTCTACAAATAACTGGCTTTAATTACTCCCACTATTATGAAAATAGATAATATTTTTAGTTGACTTTTGATACTGAAAATAATATTTGAGATTTTTTAAATAATATAATCGTTTTCTCTGCATTTAATTAACTTTGATCATCCAATAAAAAAATAATTTGTTGTGAAGCATAAAAAATGTTGATATAAACAATATTGAGAAAATTCAGCAATAATATCTGATGCATGTTGACAGAAACAAGTCCATCAACATTGATGATAACAGATATTTTATCTTAGCCGGATTATTCTAATTATTCCTTATTTTTTATTTTAGTTTCAATTATCCTCTATTCATTACTCGAAATGAGTTATTAAATTCAAAAAAGGATAAATTCGGAAAATAATAGTAATTTGAATAAGCAGACGTTGAAATAATAATTATGTATACTGTTAAAAATTGTCCTCCCAAAAAGAACGCGGCCACTTTCCAATAACATTCACAATAGTCAACAATGAATTTGTTAACAAGAGCTTTAAAGCGAAACTGTTCTAATTAACTGTTATAAAATTTGCACGCAATGCCGCTTCCCCTCTTTTTAGTCGATTCCAAACACATCAGTTGTTGACAGAGAGTGAACTTATTGATAGCTTTTGTTTGTTTCTCTGCCTGTATGGTCTCTAAGCTAAGAGCCTGTGGCCATTTTCTACCGCCACGATCTTGAGGCCAATTGACTGAAATTTTTACTGAACTCTTTTTACTCAAAATTTTTTGCTAAAATTTTTATTGAACATTTTGTACTGAAAGTTTTTACTGCAAATTTTTACTAAAAATGTTTACTCTGAAAACTTTTACTCTGAAAAATTTTGAATTTGAAAATTTTTAACTTTTTAATAAAAAGTTTTTACTGAAAACTTTTTTAATAAATATTTTTTATTGAAAATTTCTACTGAAAATTTATGTTAAAAATTTGTACTGAAAATTTTTATTAAAAATGTTTACCGTAAATTTTCCCTCTAAATATTTGTATTCTGAAATATTAGCAAATACGCTAAAGCCAGCTTCAAACCTGGTTGAGAAGTAACTGGGATTCTAATAAATAAATTTATACAAAATATTTGTGTATATTCGTATAATAAAATGATGACTAAAAAAATCTTTAATCTGCTTGATTTCAAAAGTATACGAAGAAGCAATTGAACGTTTATAATCCTCTAAAAAAATTTTGCCGATAAAGCATATTTTCAACACTTCATATTTTTAATCTTAATGTATGGTATATGTTAACTTTTACTCCTTTTTTTTTATCTGAAATTATATTTTTTTCTTCTATTAAGAGGAGTTCATTATTTAATGTTGTAGCTGTTATAGAAAAGTACTTCTCGGCAAATCTTTCTTGAATATTCATTGTAATTTTTGTGAATAGTTCAAGTGTTAGTACCAAAAAAATTGTGAGTACCTTTTCTTATATGTTAACTGAATTGTGATTCGATTAAAGTACTCTGCCTGTGATGATTTTGTTAACTACTATAATAGTGTTAAAATTCAATAATGATGACACAGAGTTGTTAATGGTTACACGAAAGATTTTGGTTAATGACACATTCTTTTTGTTGACAGAAGAAAATAGCGCCAACAATATTTCCATTGAGAACAAGTACAAATTCTTTCAATGCGGTTCGGTTATGCTTTAATTTTAAAGTATTTGTAGTCTTTTATTGATACTTAGATCCTGTACAATATAGTAGGTGCTATAGAAGATCATGTATCAGACAATAAACAAAAAACTACATAAATGAACTTATGGAATTTGCTCTTCAAAGAGACTATGTTGGCAGCGTTTTTCAATTAGTTGGCAGCATTCAATATCTATTCTCTATAGTTACCGCTAAAAGTGTGAGATATGTTTTTGAGATATTTTCATAGAATTCTAATATGGATAACTCCATCCAAATGATATCAATACTTATATGGGTTTTGTTCCCATAAATAAAAAGTGAATAGTTAAGAGTAAGTTTGTCCCCTAAACCCGTCAACTATGCCATTGGAACGTTTTTTTTAGTTTCAAATTCTATAAATGAGAAATAATTTCATGGGAACTATTATTTTATTTTTAAACTTTTATTGGATAATAGGTAAAATCCCTTACCCTTGCCTTTTATCGGATTGTCAGAATTTATCACAATTTACTGATTTATGTACAAAAGTTCAGCATTTCTCACAAAGCTTCAAAGTGTCATACAATGAAAAATGACAAATTATATTTGAATGAGAAGTTGTGCTTTTTATATGGTAGATATTTTTGAATTTAAAAATTTCTCTTCTTTAATGTCTTAAGAAAAGGATTTTTTTTTGAAATTATTTTGTTCTGTTAATTGCTTAAGGTATTTGGTATATCTTATTAAAATAAAATTTTTATCTAATTTGCGCTTTGGAAACTAAAGTGGAAGAACACATAATTTAAATTTGACTTTCAACTAAATTTTTATTTTAATAAATTGTATACGTTTTACCATTTATTATATAAAAAATTTTGATGATTTTTTAGGATATGTTGGCCTATACTACAATTTTTTACATATTATAAGGAAAAAGTCCAACGATGTAAAATTGTACAATTTTGGAGATCATACCAAATCTTGAAATTATGCGTCCTGGGAATGTTTCGCGCATTGAAGCAAAAATTTGTCGTGTTGTGTCTTTTTTAATACTGTCTTAGATTTGACGTTAAGGGTTACTTTTTCCTCATTTCCAACGAAATAAGGGCCAATGATTCCTTCATACTAAATTAGCAGTAACATCGCAGTTAAAATAGACCTTATATCTAAGGTAGATCTTATTTAGTTCGGCTTAAAAGTTTATAAGGTTGACGTCTAGATAAATAAGAAAAATCTACTTAATTATCAGAAAGCACCATCCTTCAAATGATTCCTGTCAAAATTGGACAGCAATCGGTCGATTGGTTCGTGAGATATAGCATTTTGAGTGAAGGAACTTTTGTTATTGAAAAAAAATGGATAAAGACGAATTTCGTGTATTGATAAAGCATTGATTTTTGATGAAAAAAAATATACTGGAAACCAAAGCATGGTTTGACAAACGTTATCCGGACTCTGCTCCAGCTATTTCAACTGTGGAATATTGGGTTCGTCAATTTCGAACTGGTCGTACGAGCACAGTTGATGCAGAACGCAGTGGACGCCCAAAAGAGGTGGTGACGGCAGAAAACATCAAAAAAATCGACAAAATAATTTTAAATGACCGTAAAGTGAAGTTGAGCGAGATAGCTGAGACTCTGAAGATATCGAAAGAGCGTGTTGGACATATCGTGCATGAATATTTGGGCATGCGAAAGCTGTGTGCAAAGTGGGTGCCGCGTGAGCTCACTGTGGACCAAAAACAACAACGTGTTGATGATTCCTGAGCAGTGTTTGGAGCTGTTCAAGCGCAATAAACCCGAATTTTTGCGTTGATATGTGACAATGGATGAAACATGGCTCCGTCACTACACTCCAGAGTCCAATCGGCAGTCGGCAGAGTGGAGAGCGAGCGACGAACCGAATCCAAAGCGTGGAAAGACGCAACAGTCGGCTGGCAAGGTGATGGCGTCTGTATTTTGGGATGCGCATGGTATAATATTCATTGACTATCTCCAGAAGGGACAGACAATCAACAGCGACTATTATATAGCGTTATTGGATCGTTTGAAGAAAGAAATCGCTAAGAAACGGCCTCATTTGAAGAAGAAAAAAGTGTTGTTTCACCAAGACAATGCACCGTGTCACAAGTCGATGAAAACGATGGTCAAACTCAATGAATTGGGCTACGAATTGCTGCCCCATCCACCGTATTCTCCAGATCTGGCCCCCAGCGACTTTTTCTTGTTTGCAGACCTCAAGAGAATGCTCGCTGGCAAGAAATTTAAGACCGATGATGAAACTGAGGCCTATTTTGAGGCAAAACCGAAAGAGTACTATAAAAATGGTATCGAAAAGTTGGAAGATCACTATAATCGCTGTATCGCCCTCGAACGCAACTATGTTGAATAATAAAAATGAATTTTGCAAAAAAAAATATTTTTAATGTGTTACCTTATAAACTTTTCAGCCGAAAGTTAATAGGAACAAATTTTTCCTATTAACTTATCCACCAAACGTAAAAAAGAGCCTCATCGCTGAAGAAACTTTTAAGAATCTAAACCCTTTTGTTCCAGCATTCAATAGACTTTTTTTTGAGCAAATTTCATACATTATTTTGTAGTTAAACAATTTTTATTTAAAATGGTATATGTTAAGAAAAATAAATTCGATAGGTAGTATTATTTTTGTAAAATAATTTTTAAATGACACGGCTATATTTTCCGAACTATAAAATGATTAAACCTTTACTATACAAGTGCAGCTAAAAATATTACAGTGCAAATTAATCATAAAATTTGATTTTTAATTATTTATACAAACGCAAAAACTTTTTAAAAAATGGCTAATAATATAAACGGTTTTTTGTGGCAATCATTGGAGCAAAACATGAATTCTTTGAAAAAAAAGAGGGTTTTTCAGAAGAAATTATATTTTCCATAGATACTGTATATTAGAAAATTCTATAATATTAAAAAAATCGAATAGTTCAGGAACAAATAATATTTTATATAAGATTTAATAAAATTGATAAAACTTGTTTTATTCGAAAACTTTTCAAACATGACAAAAATTATATGACAATTTTTTTTTCATTTTTATCTATTGTTCGTTCCAAAATAAATTTAGTATGAAAAAGAATTTTTTCCCTTTTGATTTGACCTATTCACAATATGTCCAATTCGTTTAACTTGTCCATTTGTCTCGTACAGGTGTTTTAGATATTTACAGGTGCTTGACAATAACCTCAGAAGACATATTTCATATTTATGAGAATCTCTTTTATCTTGGACAAGTATGAACAATACATTCGGTTGCACACTATTCATGGGCATAAAAGAAAATCAAAGTTCGGTCTTTGTTGAGTTGAAAAGGTTTTTCGGAATTTGACAGAAGGACATTTAGATCAAAAAATCGGCATCGCTTTTAAACGGATTATTGTGTAACACCTTTTTTTTCTTAAAGCGGCATTTATTCCTGATTTCAAGGAGTAGCGTAACCTTACGGAAAAAAAAACCCAATGCAGTTTTGTTTTTACGAATATGCACAGAGAAACCAATGGACTTTATACAAAAATACTATTGTTTTCCGCTAAAAAAATATGATCTTCTAACTTCCAAGAGGGTAGCGATGAAAGATGACCCTTGTAATAAATAAAAATAATTTATTGAGGTTTTTGCCATACTAATCTTTAGTCATTAAATTTGTAACGTTTTCATCTGTGATCAGTGGAGAGTGTTTCGGTTTTTTTTCTCTTCTAAAATCTATTCCCATTTTTGTACAATAGATTCTTCTACTCGTATAACAATTCGAATAACTTATAATTTAGCCAATCAGTAGATTTATTAGCTTGGCAAGGTGTTGTCGGCATTTTTGTAGAATCACTCAGAAATTAGCCAATTCTTATCTAACCGTAAGGCTGGGGCAAAAACACCTGATAAAAATAGAAACGGCTTCTTTTAGTAAATTAGAGATTCTCATTAGTTTTATTGCAATTATTTGGAAGGTTTTGTTTCTTATATTAAAGTTATTATAAAAACTATTTTTATATTTTGATAAAATTTAGAATTAATTTTTTTTTCAATTTTTTATTAAAATTTTCTATTTTTACGATAGGAAAAAAATCCACTTTTTTACTAAAGGAAAAAAAATGAGAATTTTTCTTTTAGAATTTTACTGAAGGAAAAATTCTCAATTTTTACTATAGGAAAAATTCTCAATTTTTACTATAGGAAAAATTCTTCCTTTTCACTAAAGGAAAAATTCTCAATTTTTACTATAGGAAAAATTCTACATTTTTATTATAGGAAAAATTCTACATTTTTACTATAGGAAAAATTCTCAATTTTTACTATAGGAAAAATTCTACATTTTTATTATAGGAAAAATTCTACATTTTTACTATAGGAAAAAATTCTCCATTTTTACTATAGGAAAAATTCTCTACATTTACTATAGGAAAAATTCTCCATTTTTACTATAGGAAAAATTCTATATTTTTATTATAGGAAAAATTCTCAATTTTTACTATAGGAAAAATTCTCAATTTTTACTATAGGAAAAATTCTCAATTTTTACTATAGAAAAAATTCTCAATTTTTACTATAGGAAAAATTCTTCATTTTTACTATAGGAAAAATTCTCCATTTTTACTAAAGGAAAAATTATGCATTTTTACTATAGGAAAAATTATCCATTTTTACTATAGGAAAAATTCTCCATTTTTACTATAGGAAAAATTCTCCATTTTTACTATAGGAAAAATTCTCCATTTTTACTATAGGAAAAATTCTCCATTTTTACTATAGGAAAAATTCTCCATTTTTACTATAGGAAAAATTCTCCATTTTTACTATAGGAAAAATTCTCCATTTTTACTATAGGAAAAATTCTCCATTTTTACTATAGGAAAAATTCTCCATTTTTACTATAGGAAAAATTCTCCATTTTTACTATAGGAAAAATTCTCCATTTTTACTATAGGAAAAATTCTCAATTTTTGCTATAGGAAAAATTCTCAATTTTTACTATAGGAAAAATTTTCCATTTTTACTATAGGAAAAATTCTCAATTTTTACTATAGGAAAAATTCTCAATTTTTACTATAGGAAAAATTCTCAATTTTTACTATAGGAAAAATTCTCAATTTTTACTATAGGAAAAATACTCAATTTTTACTATAGGAAAAATTCTCAATTTTTACTATAGGAAAAATTCTCAATTTTTACTATATTTTAATTATCCATTTTTACTATAGGAAAAATTATCCATTTTTACTATAGGAAAAATTCTACATTTTTACTATAGGAAAAATTCTCAATTTTTACTATAAGAAAAATTATCCATTTTTACTTAGGAAAAATTCACCATTTTTACTATAGGAAAAATTCTCCATTGTTACTAAAGGAAAAATTATCCATTTTTACTATAGGAAAAATTATCCATTTTTACTATAGGAAAAATTCTTTATTTTTACTATAAGAAAAATTCTCCATTTTTACTATAGGAAAAATTCTACATTTCTATTATAGGAAAAATTCTCCACTTTTACTATAGGAAAAATTCTCCACTTTTACTATAGGAATCAATTGTCCACTTTTACTATAGGAAAAATTCTCTATTTTTACTACAGGAAAAAATTTCTCTATAAGAAAAAATTCTCTATTTTTCGTTAGTTTCATTGCAATTATTTAGAAGATTTCATTTTTGAAATTGAAGTTATTATAAAAACTATTTTTTCATTTTGCATAGAATTTTAAATTTATTTTTTTCTCCAATTTTTAATTTAAAAAAATTTTTTTTTAATTTTTTAAAATGACAAATAAAATTATTTGAGTTGTTGAAATTTTTTCTTGGTGTTCTTTTATAGATTTGGTTCAACTCTGTCTTATTCAAAATGATCAATCATCCTTGATTTAGAAGGATCATAGTTGATGCGTAACTTTTAAACTACCTGTTTATGATTGGTATGAAAGACGTAAGTCTACTTTTGAATACTCATACATACCTGTTCGACAGTAGCAGAATAAATGATGCAGAAAGAATTGCAATATCATTAATTATTGCCAAAGGTCTTGTCCTTCTTGGCAATATTCAGTTTGAAGTGCGTACAATCCCAAGGGACTTTCCTTGATTACCGATGAAAATGAAAACCATTTTAGGTAACTGAACTGACGATTTGGTACAAACATAAAATATACTTATATATGACGTAAGGATGATAGTCAGTTGTTGAACAATAAACTAAATCGAAGAAGAATCAATATACAGAAAATCAACAGAACTTGGCATTTTCAAAATCAACAAATTAAAGTCCTTTCACTTACTTACCGACTGACTGACTTTGATTGATATTACAGGAAAATCGTTTTTATGATAAATGATTATCAACAGCCAGTATGGCTAGACATCACGAATCCCTTCGTCTGGATGGAATTTTTTCCCATTCAATTGTAAATTACCTTGAACTGTTTTACAAAAATTTTCAAAAACTAAAAGTTGAAAGTGACCAGTTTCTCCTTCTCTCGCGTGAGTAGTAGGGCTATACAGGTGCCACCTTTCTTTTTTTTGCAAGTCCGGATGCGTCTAATTTTAAGGGTCTATCCAGTGGTGCTGTAAAAAACATTAAAATATTTACTGGTGTGTTCACTGGTATTGTAAAAGGCTCAAATTTTGCAAAAAAGTAAAGCGGAACCTGTATTCCTCTACTACTCGTGTGCTTTTCTTAAGCCTCAATATTTAAATAAATCACGCGACCAGTGATGCTTAAGTCTTCCATAGGTACTCGTATATCTGAAGAAGAAAGTAGAGGATAGTTCTTGAACAAGGGAATAAGTATGATTAGAGACTCGTGGATGGATCTTTTTATAACGAGACATGGACACATCAAAAACAAATTTCGAACATAAAAGGGAGCTTTTCTTTATAATTGTAAGGAGTATTTTTGGTTGAAGGTATTGGATTCGATGGGAATGGGAATGCTTAGTAGAACCCCAGAGTTCTAGGCTGAAAGTTTATGTGGGTTTCAGAACGGCATTGTATAAAAGTACTTTACTGTCTATAGTTTATCTAGAAGTCGAATTAGTTGTAGGTAACGTCTTTTTAGTTCTAGTCTTCTAAGTCTTGTATGTGGGATCCATGTCAAGCGTTTGTCTCAGTTCAGTCTTAGGTACAGAACTTTGGTGTATTGTGGTATACCACTGCTTTAAGGTATATGAGAAGACATGGTTCACGGCAGCGAGTAAAATTTAGTTGGGTAAATTTACGTTCATTAACCTTTTTTCTGCACTTGATAAACCATTTCTGAAGGGTTTGGATTTGGGATTCAAGTGGTAATCGTTAGATGTATAGATGTTGTGGAGGATGGGCCTAACTAAACTTCCCTGTGGAACACCAGCTAATATATTCAAAATATAAATAAAATTTCTTGTGAGTCTTGTTTCCAAAAACTTTAAAATCTCCTGATAACAGCTTCTATCTTGAAGCTAATTGCGAAAAAGATCTTTAGTTCTCATTACATGCATTTTCAACGGTATTCTCCGCACAAATTATTTTCTCGTCCATTGCAAATTTCACCTATTAAAATGATCCCCAAAAAAAATATACCCCTGAATTTTCCATTTCTCCATAGACCTATTAGCCTCCTATCAATCCTAATTTAACAATTTCTAGACATGGAAAACTTTTGTTATTTCAGAGCACCTATTTGGTATATTGAATAAAACACCCTGCAATCCAGCAATGCCATGGAAAGAGTATTGCCCAGGAGTATTCTTAGAAAATTCCCATGCTTGTCGTATGTGGCACCCAAGGCTCCTTTGGAAGCCTCCTTCATATATCTCCCAACGTCCAAGTATCAGTTAATAAAGAATTCTCAGAAATATATCTTTTGCCACTTTTGGAGACGATACAGTCATACGAGAGTCATTCAACAAGTACTTAGCCTCACCGCCCGATGGAATTTCTGTCACAAAAGAAGTTTACCATCGTGCAGTACATTCTTTTAGTAGCCTACTGTCAAAGTTTCAGTTAATTCCCTTTATTAATTTTGTTTTGAGAGCCTTTGAAAGCGAACGTGTCGGTCGGTTGCACAAAAATGGAAAAAGAACAATATCGTTCGGTGATTAGATTCTTGTTTTTGGAAGGGAAAACTCGCAGCGAAATCAAAGATCGCTTGGATGCTGTGTATGGTGACTCTTCTCCTTCGATGGCGGCCGCCAAGAATTGGTTCAACGAGTTTGTTCCTGGCCGCACGTCGGTTTTTGATGACCCACGCCCAGGTGCCCCGAAAACGGCTGCTACGGAGGAAAACGTTAAAAAAGTCTACGATCTCGTGTTGGCAGACCGTCGATTGAAGGTTCACGAGATAGCTGAGACTGTGGGCATCGCAGTATATTCTACACGAAGAACTGGGCATGAGAAAGCTATTGGCGCGATGGGTGCCGCGTTTGCTCACACCGGAAAACAAGCGCAACCGTGAGACCACATCGGCTACGTGTTTGGCGCTATTTCAGCGCAATCCAGCGGAGTTCTTGCGTCGTTTCGTGACCGTCGACGAAACATGGATTCACTGGTACACACCAGAGACCAAGGAACAGTCGAAACAGTGGACTTCACCCGGCGAACGTGCTCCGAAGAAGGCGAAGACTATTCGATCGGCCGGAAAGGTGATGGCCACCGTTTTCTGGGATTCACAAGGTGTGATCCACATCGATTACCTCGAGAAGGGTAAAACAATCACGGGGCGCTACTATGCTGACTTATTGGGCCGATTTGACGTCGAATTGAAGAAAAAGCGGCCCCGCTTAGCGAAGAAAAAAGTGCTGTTCCACCACGACAACGCGCCGGCTCACACCTCCGCCGTCGCCATGGCCAAATTGGTCGAATTGCGCTACGAAATGCTGCCCCATCCATTGTACCCTCCAGATTTGGTCCCCTGTGACTACTTTTTGTTTCCAAACCTGAAAAAATCACTCGCCGGGAATAGATTTGGGTCGAATGAGGAGGTCCTCGTCGCCACGGAGGCCTATTTCACTTCCCTCGAGAAAATGTATTTTTTGGACGGGCTAAAAAAGTTAGAGCATCGCTGGGCCTAGTGTATCGAGCTTGAAGGAGATTATGTGGAAAAATAAATTGCCACCTTTCCAAAATTTTCGTTTTTTTTTTGTAGGCTAAGTACTTGTTAAATGACCCTCGTATTTACTACCCATACAAATCCTGACATATCTTCTGATACTTACAATCCCTTAACCACAATAGTCAATACTGGTTTAAGAGATGGAGATTGAAGGTAAATAAACTTAAAAGTGCTCACATAACTTAAACAAGGGGATTAATGTGATTAGGGATTAATATAACATGATTTCACAAAATTTACTGCAGGAAATTGAAACTAACAGAGGTTGTCTACTACTAGTTAGTCTAGTAGAGAACCTTTCAAAACTAACAATAAATAGTAAGTTTTTAATATGCAACGAAATTTTGGAACCAATTTGGGCTTATGGAATTGAATTTTGAGGTTGTATAACCAAACATTCTAATTCCTATACATCCTGTCGTTACAATGATCGATTATTCTACTAGAAAAGTATTTTTTGGACCCAAAAGAGACAGTGAGCTCGAGATTTTTTAGAATCCTCTAAAAATCTACAAGAAGGGACTATGGAGAAACCATTGCAATTATGAAAAGTAACAGGTTTGTGTGCATTTTAGTCATTTAAATATTATTAATTTTATACATAATGGCAAAGTCTTAATTATTATACTAAGGTAGGAATTTAATATAAATTTAAATTAAAAATATATTTTATCAATTTTTTTATTTTCCAAATTGCAAGTTGAATAACCTTATATTAATTTAAATGATACAAATTAAAGTGACCCTAAGAAGTTAAGTTAATATTTAACTGAATTGAAATCAAAATAAAAAGCATTTTTTTATGATATTCTAAAATGTTTTTTTCCTGATGTCTTAAAACCTTTTTTTCTTTGATCTGTTAAAATTTTTAACATATTCTAATTCATCGGCATTGAACTAAAGACTCTCGCACTAAAACAATAAATGATGTTCATTTTTTGTTTGTGGATTGAAGCGCCTTCGGGGCTAAGAGTTTAGCTTCTTCTTTATTTCAAAAGCGTTTAATAATCCTTTTACGATTTAATTGCATACACACGAAAGATGAATAGCCTGAAACCGTATTTGGCAGTAGTAAACAGCTACCAAAATTATCATGGATTGTAATTAAAATAACAGAAATCTTGAACATGCACGCGTTATTTTACCATATCATCTTTATGAGATGATAGACATTTAAGGTCAGGGCTTTCAATATTTCCACTATCAACACTACTACGTGAATAATTATTTAGTCATCTAAACTTGTGGATTAATGTATGGAATAACAGATAGATAGGTGAAAGGTAATTTAGATAGATGGATGGATTGATGGTCAATTTGACGATAAATCTCAGCTGGATTTGATTAGTCTTCTCAGTGGCATTCAAAGTTTCAAGTTAAAGTGTAAAGAAGATGAAAAAAACAATTCCACATTAAATATTTACAAGGCAAACTACTTCTCATAATTCCCAGAAGTTTGCATATAAAATAATTTCACAGGCATTAGGCTCACATAACATATCAATGGGAGTCTGTGGAATTGTAAATACTTAATTTGGTGAAAAAAAAATCAAAATCACAAAATGGGGAATGATATCGAAACTGGAGATGTATAGTCGAGATAAAATTAGCCTATACTAGGCCCAACAAAATTCACTAACCAACCGAAGAGGAGCCTACGAGTACTACTATGCAAGATGCAATGAAGGATGCAATTCGCATGACGCTGAGCGGAACAATTTTTCTTGGCGGCTTTGCGCAGTGTGGTTTCTTGTCTTGGAATGACTGCCTGATTGCGCTTTAATTATGAGAACTCAGCTTCAGGCTATTTCTAATGATATATAAAATATACCTGACCAATGATCATCCATTCAACATATTCAGCATCTTATATTATAATCGTTGTTATTATAATTTACTGGAATTTAATACGACCAGAATGGTAGAAAATGGATTATGAGTGGTAGGCAAGTTTAAGTGTGTATGCAGATGGGAATCTATAAAATAAGTAGTCTAGAGAAGACTTGATCCAAATATCAAACACTAGTACATACAGAGGATCTCAATAAAAGAGGGCAGGGTGAAAAAATAATAATAATCTAGTCTAGTAGGTATTGGGGAGACTACTTTAAGTTATAAAATGGTATCTGTCAATCCAGGCTACTATTACAAATTAAGTATCATAAATAGTATTTATTGACAGATTTTGATTAAAATACAAAAACTGGTCATGATTTTCCTATTCAACTTACTAGGAATTAAATCAACTTCAAAGATTTTCTCCAATCCTGACAGTCTTTCGGAACAGAAAAACTTTTAATTTGAATCAAAGCAAAATTGATATTTGATTTTTTTTCAGAATCGATTATAAAAATCAAATTAACTAAATAAACAACTTTCTTAGTTTATTTTTCATTATTGGATTTTTTTCTGTCCACATTCAACCGAGTAAGTTCATATGAATTCGAAAAAAATTTCCATCTTAAAAAAAAATCATAATTCACTCCATACACGAATATACAATTTACAATTTATCATGCACTATACGCTCTCGATTATTGTCCAAACAAACCAAAATTCCTTCAGATGCACAGAAACACCCTAATTAGAGGGGGCTAAATTTTACGCTAAATAATCCAAAAGATGAGAATTTTCTTGGCTGTTATTTAAAAAGAAAAGAAAAACCCTGACTTCAATAGTGTACTCACTCGTACAGTATGAATAAAAGTACATACAAAGGATCGAGGATGTTTATTTCTTAAGATAAAAAGCTAAAAAAGTAAACAACGAAAAACAGTATAGGAGATTATTGAAATTTTTGCAAGAATTCCCGATAAAACCGTCATACTGAAAATAATTCCCACACTCTGGAAGATATTGAGACTCTTCCACTAACAGAACGATTTTAATAGCACAAGCCACGGCACAATTTTTTTGAAAATGTGTATTGCCCCAAAATATCTTGGCTGGGGCTAAAGCCTGTAGGACTGACTGCAAACCTTTCGAATCTGGTCAATCTGTTGAACCTTCTGGACCGTCCGGAGCGGTAACAGCTGCTAAAGTTATCCCCAACGAAAAGGCATAATGTTCGAGTAGTCCATTTTGTGCACATGCCAAATTCGAAATTTTCTTATAATCAACCATCTCTAAGGGGGAAGGGAGGGAAGCTGGTGACTCCAGAGTAAAGACCAGAAAATTTCTTCTCATAAAACTTAAAAAAAGAACAAGACACCACCAAAAATTCCGCACTCATCTTTGGCTATCATATCGACTTCGAAATTTTTCTGTGTTATTGTTTATAAAATTAGTCAGGAACCGATTATCTTCACCAAAACGTTCTGGTATGTTTGGAATTTTTTTTGAAAAGTCAAAATAAATTTCATTAACTTGAAAATAAGATCGTTTATTTTTCATTCGACGTCTTTTCATTACAAAAGTTTGCAGCATATTAAAAATTATTTTGCAGACTAATTTTATGGAAAAGTTTTCTACTATAAAAAATATCAATTCAAAAAGGTAACAATTTTACTTAAAATGAAATTTTCCTTTTTTAACAATATTTCTGTTAACAATTGTTCTCGAAAGTAAATTCGATTTGAGCCGAATTAGACGCCAGCAGAGCCTATTTCAGTTAATATGAATTATTTCGCTCTGAAATCCCGGAAGATCCTACCCGGAAAGTCCACAGTGGCTTTATTTATGATCCCAGAAGGCGAGATAGGCTCTGCCTTCAGTAGAGCGATGGAGTTCTCTAGGACACCGAAAACATGCTGGAAGTGTCGAACTGGAAGACGGTGACGCGAAGGAGGAACGTCTGGATTACTTTAATTAAGTAGGCCTTGTTTGTTTAGAGTTCTTTGATATCGATTGTCGTTGATGATGATGAAAATTTCAGGATTATCTGCGTAAACATGATTGTTTTTCCTAGCATTACCAGAAAAAGTCTAATGGAGTCAACTCTAACGATCTTGGAGGCCAATGGACATCACCAAATTTCGAAATTACGCGTCTTAATAACTTTTTACACAATAGAGCCTAAATTTTTGGTGCCAATTTCGTAGAACCTCATATAGTTCAGATTAAAATTTTCAAGTTTAGTCTAAAAAAAAATTGGTTTTTGTACGGCCATAGCGGTCAGTTACGGTCTGTCTATTATTAATTTTTAGGGCTCCTTTTTGCTTTAGCACTAGGTGGTTAATTTGTGGGTTTTTAGAGCCCCATTTTGCTTATTGATGCCTCATTTTGCTTTATTATCATAATGAGTGAGAAATAAGCCTCAAAAAAAATTTTGTTCGAAAATTCCGCATTCAAAACCTCTTGTTTGTTTCAGATCACAAAAAACTCATTGTTTTTGTAGTCAATTAATCCGATATATAAAATGGCAACTACACCAATTTTATCTTAAAAATTTGACGGAGCTTTACTTTTTAACTCCCTAAATGGATGATCCTATATTAGCAGACATTTTTTATTTTTTATAAAATCATAAAAATGAGGACAATAAGATAATCGATGCTAATAATTCGCCATTTATTTGGAGCTATCGTAATTAAAATTTTCTAAAGGATCTACACGTATTTCTCTGACCTAAACTATAGCAGATATATTAAAAGCATTTGAAAAATATATGATGTGGGTTGAAAGGCCCCATAATTTTCACAAAATTTCTTATATTTATAATTTCCTCTCACACACACATATAAAAATATAAAAATACCATTACACCTTTGTACAAAAATTACATATAAACTATTTCAAAAAAAATAACAAATAATAAAATTAATGAATAAAAATAAAAAATTAAAATGAATAATAAAACATGATTAAACAATTTTCTTGAAATTATTTTAAATAACTTTATAAATAATGGTAGCCCCCAGACTCCAACTGTTTGATCAGCTTAAAAACAGTTATAAAAAATTTAATTTTATTCAATAAGCCTCTGTTGTTGAGATTATAAAATATATTAAACAGAAAACATGTTAAAAATCTTAATAAAAAAAAATTAAAGTTCAGAAGAAAAAAAACGATATAAAATAAAAATTATATCCAATTGCAATTTGACTGTTTTATGGCAAAAAAGGAAACATTGTTTTTGTTACTTTTTTTTTTTTTTTTTTTTTGGAAACACAAAATTCCCATTCGAATCTTTGTTGTTTCTTAATTTATTTTGTTGGGTAAATTTAAGCGCATCGATGCACTTAACACCCACCAACATTCAATTAATGCCACCGATACGACTTCCTCAAAAGTAACCATCCCACATATCAAATATCAGGCAATTACTGTTGGACCACCATAACGATCCCGAGACACTCGTAACCATCCATTGAGCCATTGCCGAGGCTCTGTTGAAGATGACAACATTGGTGCTGTTTTGGGAAAATAGCCTGGCCTGGCCATCTGCAATATCTTCTCTTGTCTTTTAACGATTTTATTGTTTTTTTTTTTTTTTTTTTGGGAATAAAGTGAAGCTGTTGTATTTTATGCTCAATTATACTATATAAGATTAGCAGTGTGGCTTTTTGGTCGTTCATGCTCGTATGTCAGTCGACTTGAATTTCCGATGGCCCCAAATAAAACGCATTCGGTGTTAAAATTTTATCTAAAAACATTGCCTTCTTCCTATAAATTGACCATAAACTGCATGGTTCGAAACACTCGACGACTTTCATCACTTCTCACCTCTGCTTTAGAGCTATCTATGCGATAGTCGAATACCGATTTATTATCCATTCACAGAAACAACGATCATCGATAGTTAGCTGATCGTCTCTCACCTGACCATTACAATACTTCCATCGATCCAACTAGAAATCGTTTAGATATTTACTAAAATCTTTTTGGTTTTTTTCGTCTCTTTCTTGTTTTTACTGAAGATTAAAAGGAAGCACATAGACTAGTGCAGTTTTACTTAAAGTGACAGTAAAAAAAAAAATATACCAATCGAAATTATCTGAGACTATACGACTAGATCGCCGTACATTTTATGGCCAAAGTGAAAAGATATAAAAATTTTGAAATTTTATCAGTAATGCAACATCAAAATTTGACAACGGGGCTCAGAACTACTTAAGGTTGTAAATTTGTATACGTAGAATTGTAGACTGTAGTCGAGTTTAGTCTATTTAATTTTGGACCTTAATTTCTGTTTGATTGTAACTAGTTTGTTCTATATATTAGAATTCTGACCAACTCGGTTTTAGTTCATGATTACGACCATAGGAGAAGACTAAATTTTGTTTTTTTTTTTTTTTTGGTTGAGGCGATTTCTATTTCGCTTAGATTAGAAGAGACTGTGTGGTTGTTAATTTTCTGACTTTGCCGAAACTCTTTAATCGCAGTTAGTCACTCTGTAGGTATAAGCAATCAAAAAGCCGATAAAGGATTGTTCCTGCAGAGATCCTAACAAAAAGGTCATACCCAAATGGTGGCCCTTGGTGTGTTGTTGATTCATTTGCATTGATTGTCTTTGAGCATTCGGCTTGTATTCGTTCCGTAAAGAAGTTGTCCAAGCCCGAAGAGATTCTTATCGATCTACGAGTATGTTGGGAGAATGTAGTCGCGATGAACAAGTCAACAAATCAAATGCTTGACGTGATAATCAAATTAATTAAGATGTTTTATTTTCTCCTAATTTCTACCTTGCTACAAACACCGAACGATAGTACACAATGCATATTTAGCATAAGGGTTTGGAGTCTTTGAATCTTTGCGAAGGAATATCGATTTTTTTTTTTTGGATTCAACTAAACACACCCGCGTCGCGACCTAACCTTTTAGTCGGAATCATAGGACTTACTTGACCGTCGGATTGTATCTTTCAGGCATTGACGCTCAATCGGATGATGGCCATGATCGCAGCTAACTATCCTACCCAGACAGCCCTCGGACCACCACCTTTGATTTTTTGACTGTGTGGCAAATGTTGAATGGCATCGCTCCCTTCCAGTTGGAATTTTTGTGAGTCAAAAATTTTCATTTCATATCAAATTACAACTCTTTCAGGTACCTTGTCCGATGATGTTTTTGTCTGACTGGTTTTTTGGTGACCTTTTTATCACTGCTGATTACTTTAAGACATCTAAATACAAGCATACGTTAAAACTCCAAAAATGTTCTCCACTTTATGCATTTGCCTATATTTTTACCTTTTTCACTTTATCAAATTTGTATTTTTTGACTTTGATTGAGTTGCGATAGATCAATCGATTCAGAGTCTTACATACATTCTGGCAACTGAGAAGTCACTTGTGAAGAATCAATTTTCAACTGAAAGCTGTTTTGGTAACTGAAAGCTGATATCTTTACTTTCAGCTGAAAGAAGGTATAAATATATATATATTTTTTTCATTCAATAACTGAATTCTTATGGGTGAAAAATTCAAACTGTTGATTGATTTGCATTCAAAAATGTCAACAAACTGAATGTAAGGAATTTTTAAACAATCTTTAATCGATGTGCCTTATTGTCGCTTATACTTTCTGGGAACTCCAAAGAGACTTTTTCGAAATACTAATCAAAAATTGAATATTTTTAAAAAATTCTGGCCAATATTTTCGACTTAAAATTTCGACTACAAATTATTTACCGAAAATTTTTATTGAAGATTTTGACTGAGAATTTCGACTAAAAACTTGGACATAAAATGTATCTGAAAATTTGAACTAAACAATGTCGACTGCAAACTTGGACTGCAGAATTTCGACTGAAAATTTTTGTCTGCAATATATAAACTGCAAATTACTACGGAAATTTTTAATTATTGATAATTGTTGACGAAAATATTTGCTGAAATATGGGGGCCATTTGGTGCCTTTCTGCCATGTGGGTGGATTAATGTTTTTAGTTATGAATGCTAAACAGGCAAGAAAGAATTTTCTGTTAAATTTTTTGAAGCATCTTATTTTCTTGAAAAAAATTAAAATGATGACTTGGGATAATTTTGTTGGATTTACGAGGTCCACAATTAGGGGAATAGCACGTTAAAAGAAATTTTGAAGCTACAAGGAACGAGTTCTGGTGAAGATATTGAGTTTGTGATTTGGCGTTTGCTAGCCAATGATTCGATAAGTAAGCTCCACAATTAGGCCAAGTTGTGCGTCTATGAATATCTTAAGGTGTAGTTGACCATTTTGTTAGTTCTTTATGGTGAAAAGTTTCTTCAGGAAGGCAATCAGCGCAATCGTAGTCCAAAATTCCCGAATATCCCGAACCCCAATAGAACTCAACACTCGTTTTATTTTACTTAAAGTTATATTTACCTAAATTGTTCTAATAGTTTTTAATTTTTCTCCTTACTAGGTTAGATATTATTTATTAGAAAATTTTATATTAGAAAGTGCAGGTATTCATATTCAGAAAAATTTCAAAATAATAATCGGTTTTTTGGTGTAACTTTTCTAAGCCTGTTGATAAATATGAAAAAAAAACGCATCCATAGTCAATTTTCCAAAGACAGATTCTCCAGAAAATTATCAATTTAACTCTCAACAAATACTAGTATTGGCAGTGAAATTAATAAACCGCGAAATTATAAGTGCTGCGATATTGTGTGACTAATTTTGGTTGCATTTATGTTTAAGTAGATACGAGCACAACTCGTTTTCACTTTTTAAGGAGATTTCTTCAATTTAAATTGTGATAATATTATTTTTATGGCATTTGATGTGTGGGCCACCCGTAATACTGATACTGACCATACTGCAACAGCCAGCCAGTTTTATGCGCTAGTATCTGCAAGCCTATCTTTAACTTTACGCATTAACACTTCGAATGAATGTCGTATATCAGGTAGGTAGATTGGATATGTTCCCGTTGTCCCCGGTTGCATAGTGTCCAGGTACCTGATATCTAGTGTTTAGTGCGAGCACATACCTGAGCTGACCATACTAAATTCCATGGTGATCTGGCTATCTTTGGCAGCAGGAAAAATGGGAAAACTGATCAAAAGTGTGACTAGAGTCTGTATTCTTCACCATTTCGAGTATGCTCTTTAGCAGTGAATTCGAAATCGTCTTTTTATTCAGTACAAGTACGAGTATCTTGGCAGACTGAATGTTGTGACATTTTATAGCCACGCGTAAGATAAGATGCCACCTCAGTCATCAGTAAGGTGTGATATCGTTAGTCCTCCTCGGAAAGCATAATATTTTTTTCTATTTCGATCCGTGCTGTCTTGTAATTTTTAACACTTTTTTCAGATATATTTTGATATGAGCGAATGGAAGAAAAAAGAAGCTCAGAAAAACTCAATTACCATCGAACGATTGAAAAATGTTTTGAGGTCTGAACCCAACCACTCTATGCTCGGTAAAAACTGAACTTTTATCCGAAGGTGTACTGATCGAACAGCAACACGAACTGAATTACATATTTGTCTCGACAAATCCATTGGGCGTCTTCTATTTAGATAAACAGTACGTAAGACCTATGGGACGGTTGGTACAAGAGTTTGCCAGTGTCGATACGAAATTTATGTGATCTGGTAAAGTGCATAGCATACGAGCAGTAGAAAATGATGTAGACTGTCTCTAAACTTTTAATGCACAATAGCTGCATTTATTTTTGAAATGGTTAATGTGACATTTTGTTCGAAAAATTCATTAAAAAAAAAAACACAAAAATTAATAGGCTCTTCAAAATCATATTGTCAGTTTGCATGCAAGAGTTATTCCCAACCAAATAAATATTGAAATCGCATTGAAAAAAATACCAAACAATTTTACTGAACATCTTTACTGACAACTCTTTACGGACAATTTTTACTGACAAATTTTCACAGAAAATTTGTACACTATTTTTTTTGAGAATTTTTACGGATAATTTTTGTCTTCCAGATTTTTACTGACAACTTTTTACTGATAAATTTTTACAGAAAATTTTTCCGGACAATTTTTACACAAAATTTTTACTGACAAATTTTTACTGACAAATTTATACTGATAAATTTTTCCAACAAATTTTTACGGACAAATTTTTACTGACAAATTTTAAGTGAGAAATTTTTACAGGAATATTTTTACGGATAATTTTTACTTACAAATTGTTACTGACAAATAGTTACTGACAAATTGTTACTGACAAATTTTTACTGACAAATTGTTAGTGACAAATTGTTACTGACAAATTTTTACTGACATATTTTTACTGACCAATTATTACTGACAAATTGTTACTGACAAATTTTTTACTGACAAATTTTTACAGAAAATTTTTACGGACAATTTTTACAAAAAATTTTTACTTACAAATTTTTACGGACAATTTTTACTGACATATTTTTACTGACAAATTTTTACTGACAAATTGTTACTGACAAATTGTTACTGACAAATTGTTACTGACAAATTTTTACTGACCAAGTATTACTGACAAATTGTTACTGACAAATTGTTACTGACAAATTGTTACTGACAAATTGTTACTGACAAATTGTTACTGACAAATTGTTACTGACAAATTGTTACTGACAAATTTTTACTGACAAATTGTTAGTGACAAATTGTCACTGACAAATTTTTACTGACAAATTGTTAGTGACAAATTGTCACTGACAAATTTTTACTGACATATTTTTACTGACCAATTATTACTGACAAATTGTTACTGACAAATTTTTTACTGACAAATTTTTACAGAAAATTTTTACGGACAATTTTTACAAAAAATTTTTACTTACAAATTTTTACGGACAATTTTTACTGACATATTTTTACTGACAAATTTTTACTGACAAATTGTTACTGACAAATTGTTACTGACAAATTGTTACTGACAAATTGTTACTGACAAATTGTTACGAACAATTTTTAGTAAACAATTTTTATTAACAAATTTATACTGACAAATTTTTCCAACAAATTTTTACGGACAAATTTTTACTGACAAATTTTAAGTGAGAAATTTTTATAGAACATTTTTACGGATAATTTTTACTTACAAATTTTTACTGATAAACTTTTATTGAGAAATTTTTACAGAAAATTTTTACTGACAACTCTTTACGGACAATTCTTACAGAAAATTTTTACTTACAAATTTTTACGGACAATTTTTACTGACATATTTTTACTGACAAATTTTTACTGACAAATTGTTACTAACAAATTGTTACTGACAAATTGTTACTGACAAATTGTTACTGACAAATTGTTACTGACAAATTGTTACTTACAAATTGTTACTGACAAATTTTTACTGACAAATTGTTACTGACAAATTGTTACTGACAAATTTTTACTGACATATTTTTACTGACCAATTATTACTGACAAATTTTTACGAGCAATTTTTAGTAAACAATTTTTACAGAAGTTTTTTACCGAAAATTTTTACCAAAACTTTTTACAGAAATAATTTTTATGGGTATAAAACTGAATATTGTTAACTCAGCTGATTTGCAATTTTATTTATATCCAAAAGATTACATTGCAGAACGTTCTCTTTAATTTCCTTTCATCTTTCAACTTTTGTAGCTCGAGGCGCGGCTAAGATATTTCGCTTAGCTTATGCTGTTTGAGGGCAGAGGTCATGAATACGTCGTGTATTGGTACCAGAGTTAGTGAATATGTATAGTAAAATATAAGCCAGCCAAGCCAGATCCCAGACCCAAGACCGATCAAATTAAACAAAGCCTAACTTAACGGGATGAAGGTGGAAGAGGTAAAGTAGCAGATTCAGCCCAAAAGCTGTGGACTCGTACTTATTGCAATATTTTGGCAGTGGATCGCACTGTTTAGAGTCATCCTTGTTATTTTACATACAGTACTAAAGAGAACCTACCAGTTTTTACATGAACAGATCTTCTGGAGCAGATCTTTAACTTCTTCTGTATCCACTTTAGCGTTCTGTATTTCATATGGCACCAATTGTCCAAAACAACTTTCCGCTAAAGACAACGTCTGTTGGTGTTAAAACCTCAAGTGAGGCTGCCGAGGATAAGAATTGTAGGCGATTGGGGCAGCAACGAGTCTGGAGACGAGGACGATGGTGTAAAGTGTCTGGAAAACTGTGGTTCTGGTCATTACAAGCCTCTGCAAATAAATTATAGGTTTGTGTGCGGGTGTAGGATTGGTTCGATTTCATTCTTCCGTTCAATATTTGAATTTACATTCTTATCCCTCGATTTTCTTCTTAGTCGGTATGTATAAGTGTTTATTCTTGACACAGTCTTATCCAAGGGGAGAATGATATTTACCTGAGTAGCTATCCACTCCTGGAGTAGAGTTTTAATCTAGAAGTAGTGACCACCTTATATTATTACAATTTCTGTTGACTGTTGTTGGATCAAGTTTTGCTCTCTTAATATACAAGGTACCTAGCCTTAAAGCTCTTGTCTTCATACTACCTTTCAAAAGCCGACTGTTTTCGTTGCTGCTATTATGATTGTGATTATTGCGATTATTATTACTATTATTATTTTCCGAACTGACTAGCTGGCGACTTCATAGAGTTGATGTTGTCGTCGTCGTCACCATGTCGATTCAGTGGAATCTGCTAAATCTGTTCGCAGCCATGCGAATCGTTTGGATCAGAATGAATCCGTGGGAAATGACGTGTGCCCGCGAGCGTGTGCCGACCAATTTGACTTTGACTCTTCCGAGTCCCGAGTCTCATCAGGGTTCGAAACAAGAAGTAAACGAATGCAATAATTCAAAATCCCTTCAATGTACAAATCTACAGACACATTTGCATTTGGTCGAATGAATGGAGTTCCAGACCAGCACCCATCAGACCATACTGCACCTCGTACAGGTACCAACCAACACAAGTTCCTACTTTAGATTTTAGTTGTGAGCATACAGAATAGGTGCATCGATTTCTTATTCTACTGATTGGCCTTATTATTATTACGAAGTCATGCATTATTATTATTATTATTATAATTCTCGTTTCACGGCTTTAACGTTAGTGAGCACAGTACATTTTTCAGGTGAACTAATATATTTTAGACTTGACCCCGATCCGGACCGGGCCTATGATGTTTTGGTATTTTCTTTTCTGTGTTCCTTAAATTAATCGCATCCCAAACTGTAGGAGTACTTGGCAAGTACCATCTTTCGTCGTCTACCAACGCTACTATACTAACCACATTGAATGCTGAATTTTTCTTTTTGCTGAATCTTTTTTTTCATCTGTTATGTAGACTTGCAATGTAACATGTTTCAAGTCGGGCAAATGTAACTCCAAACGATCAAATGGAATCTTGGGTCTCTGGATTCTTGGCTAGATTCGAAATCCAAGTGGCTATAAAGTTCGTTTAGCAACTGTGCGATACCAGAACGGATTATGACTTAAAAAAATTCGAAAATGCCTTTGGGCAAATTTGGCAGTTGCACGTAAGGAGTATTCCGGGCAGTCAACTATCCTATAGTGCATTTTTAACTTACGTATTATGGTAGAACTACTGCTGTGCGGAGGAAGGATAGACGTGGACTTTGGTAAATGTCTTCCGACGATAAGATTCATCGATGGTACAGGCAAAAATTTTCCGTTTCCCAGAGCTAAAATACATCAAGAAAACTAAAGGTGTGAAACATGTAAGGATCTTGGTTGGCATGTCTAACAAATTATTACTCTAGTCTTCAATAGCCGTTGGCTAATTTCCATTCAAAAATATGGCAATGTTCCGTAAAGTATTCACAAAGTTCACACGCAAATAATTCCATCGCAAAAAAATGGAAATTATCTGCCAACACGTGTGGACATAATTTTAAAATGTGAATAAATTCCTTTTGAGAAATTTTTTTCTATTGAAGTAACTTTTTTCAAAATCATTTCAAATTAATAAAAATTAATTGAATTAAAAAATGTGTAAAAATTTTTTAAAAATAAGGCCTGAAGACGAGAAAAATATTCCAACTTCAGAATAAGACATCAACTCGATAATAGATGTTTGGTATACTAAATGCTAAATACTAAATGCTGCAAATAAACAAAAAAGAATGGTAAACGGAGAATAATTTGAGATGATTATATCAGCCACAAGCAATCGTGCGTAATACAGGCAGTCGTGTGCCTTAAAACATGCACTTAAGAGCTCTACACAAACGATCCATGACGATGGATCTGGGACCAGTGAAGACGATCAGATCGGAACAAAAACAGTCGAAACATGAAGGTAGCAGCGAGTAAGTGGAACGGGAGCAGGAAAAACTACTGCCAGCACCACAAGTCAGACCTCAATTCTATGCGGCTTCTTTTTTGTAGTCGCTTTTTTTTCCAGCGTTAAAAACAATAATAACCGGCAGCAGCCAAATTGCAAATTGCTCCCCACATATTGAGGTTGGAATGGGGGTACTGATACCAGCTCTTAGATGCCACCACAGACAGAATGTTGATACGCACATGGCAGTAATATTCCAGCTGCTTCTAATAAGTCCCATAACTATAGCTCCACCAAAGAGTAGAAAATTGCGTTGGCAAGTGTTCGGAAATTAGTTGCAAATTTCTGATGGCCAACCAGCCCAGAATAAACACGTCGTACTTGGCACGTGTTGCCTCGATCCACAAGACAAAGGATCTGGCATTCTTTTCATATTAACCGAAATTCCCTAAGAAATCTGGGATGGGATCATACAAGAAATCCAATCGAACGACTGCATTACACCTGAAGGCTTCGGATATGTAAATTAGACGGTCAGTTATTTTTGGTCAGCATGTCCATTGAATAAGAACTCCATCCATATTAGGTGGCTTCCTACCTGGTTAATCTGTACAAATTGTGCAGATAAACCTTCTTTCTCTTAGGCAGACGTTGAGCATGAATATGCGCAAAAACGCTACGTAACCGTTTAAGACAAGTAGTGGCCACAGAGCAGTATGTACATACAAGCATCTGGCAAGGTCCAATTTCCTTAAAAAACTTTTTTTTATTTTTACCAACTTTGGTCGATTTAATTTCCATGCTACTGTATTGCTAACAATTTTGTTGAAAAATTAGATCACGTTTAGTTCATGAAGTGTGCACATCCGTAAATTTTATATTGATAGATCACTAATAGAAACAAAATTATTAAAGGATTATCCAATTTGCGTTTTGGAAGATAAAGTTTCAAAAATCAATTTTTAATTCAAATTTATAATAAAATTTTTATAATATTGTATTAAATAAACTTTGCCATTAGACATGAAATATAAAATTATTAAAATAAAAAATACAAAACTCCTTGCAGTACTTGATCCTTTGGAGATACTTTTTGATGAGTTTTTCACATAGTTTGGATTGTAATTTCGCCATTAATAGACCGATATGGGTTTTTAATTCCAATTAATTTTGAAAATTATCTATATTTTTGCGCATAATTTTACAAGAAAAACTCTAATTCGCATAATCTGGCAACCCAATTGTCATCATCCAATTTCGAAGCTATTCGTCTTGGGAAATTTTTACGCAACAAAGCCAAAATTTGTCTTGTTGTGTGGCTTTTTTGGACATTTTGTTGACGCTATATGTGACCAAAATTAAAATCTTCAAGTTCAGGCTAAAAAAATTGCTTGTCACAATTGACAACTTCATTTTCAAGAAAATACAGCCAAATGACACCATCAGACCAAAATAGATAGAGTGGCTTTTCTATAGGCATTTGTGAGTTTTTCACGCTAATTCAATATTATTGTCACTTGTGGATTTTTAGAGCCCCATATATGACATTTTTATCTTTTTAAATATCTTCTCCGTATTTTATTACCTAATAAATAATATAAAATCACCATCAGCATTATCATGAGTGCGCAAACCAAAAGTCCGGTCTAGGTCTGATTAATTAAAGAACTCCACAAGTTCCGGCCTCGCGCCGTGGTTTTTTAGTTCGACACTTCCAGCACGTTTTTAGAGTCCTGACTAATGCCGTCGCTTCAGCGCCTACCTCTTTTCTAGGGACTGCAAATGGAGGCTCTCGCGACTTTCTGGGAAGGATCTTCCTCATCTATACGAATTAAGTGTCCAACCCCCACATCCTATTAATCTAATTTTGATCGCTGACTGACTGAAAAAGACTCTGCTGGCTGCCAGTAACCGTGCGCAGATATCTTCCTTCATGTTCTTTTTAACTATGACCTTTAATCTTAAATAATATAAAATGGCAAATTTTATTTTAAATAAATAATAGCTCTTAATATAAATTTGTTTAGCAATAGTCAAATAATAGGGTTCAGTTTTTTAAACCATAAATTGGATAATCCGGTAGTTGCTGATTTAGTAGGTTTGTTCTCTAGTTACTAAAAGTACATTGATTTATTTTAGAACCTACACCAAATACTTTATGATAGTAACCCATATAGATGTTTATGATTATTTATAACGACACGTCACGTCAGAAGGTAAAAATACCTTTCGCACTTGCACAATTCGACAATCCAATAGGGAATAACAATCTTTCGGATATTTACTTCGAAAGCAATGCGATAATTATTTCAAGCCCCAAGGGAGCTAATTACTACGTTGAACAATAGTTTCTATTCAAAGACAAAGTGGAGGATATAATTGAGTGTGCGATTGGTTTATGACCCTTCGACGCCCTTGGCTAAATTATGATCAATTCCAAATTGGTAATAATAAATTCGTGTTAAACGTTATTTCACAAAAGCTGCATAATCTTGAAAATTTCATATTTTTTCCTAAATTTTATTTTTAAAAAAATCCTGTTATAAATATTTAAATAGAATATTAAAAAAAATTTTGAAGCTTTTCGTCTTAATTATAAAAAAAATCATAAAATAAAATTTTAAGAAATACTCCTTCTCAACTCTTCGAAGCTTTTTTGTTTGATTTTTTCGTATTTCGGCAAAGTGCAACTTATTCATTGATTTTACTTTACATAAAAGTAAGTGCAGGTATGCTATCGGTCCATCTATTTCAGATAAAGCTATCGTGACAAAAAGACTATAACGAAACCAATTCCGAGAACATGAAGAACGAAAGGTAACATTCGAGCGGAAATAATAATTCAATGGAACACAAGAAAATATCGAGACACTGTATCCGGAATTTCAATTGGAAGAGCTCCATTCTAAATAGGCTACTTACCTTGGAGTCCTCTTGAATTCAGCGGAGATACCTTTTGCCCAGAAATTAGTGGTGCAGCCATAAACGAAAGCAGTTTCGAATATTGACCAAGACCAGATCTTTCCCTTTTTATCGCGGTCGTCTTGAACAGGTCGTATAGGATCTTGAGGTTGTCGTTATCATTATACCCAGTGTAGCCAATACTCGTCCTCGTACTGGTTCTATGCGGCCTTCGAAAGAAACAAACCATGTGCAATGGATCGAGTATAAATATTAGTAATTGTATCAACATCCACATCAGAATCATCATCAGTATCAACATCAGCATCGACATCGACATCGACATCGACTTCGAAAGCGACATGGTATCCGGGGATCAATATCGAGTAGGAATGCATTTATTTTTATGTAGAAGATGGTTTGACTACGACGAGGAGCACTTGAGCCAAAATGGAGGAGCCAGACGCATGTACCATGGTATAAACTCAACGAAGAGCAACATTGAACTGAAATTGTTAAATTGGTGTTTAATGTCAATATTAGCGGATAATGCGAATTGTAAATTATAAATCTTGAATGTGAAGATGACTTATTTCTGGTGCACCACAGAAACGTTGTAGAATTTTTCTGTGCGAATATTATGGCTGTGGCGGCTATTGTGCCTACAGAAGATCGAGTTAAATGTGGCTATGGCCTAACTTGTATATTACCTTACAGATGACATAAATGCTCTACAAAAATGGTATGAGGGAATCAGAATAATCGTATGATAAGGGTTTATAATTTCTATAATATCGAGCTATAAATAAGTCAGTTCGCCAATGTATTAAAGGCAATTGAAAAATAAAAGGAAAAACGTTTTTGTGAAATAGTTCATAAAGCCCTTATGAGTCCATAAATAAATTTCTTCAATAAAAATAAAATAAAAATATTCAATCGAAATTTTCAGTAAAAATTTTCAATAAAAATTTTCAATAAAAATTTTCAATAAAAATTTTCAATAAAAATTTTCAGTAAAAATTTTCAATAAAAATTTTCAATAAAAATTTTCAATAAAAATTTTCAGTCAAAATTTTCAATAAAAATTTTCAGTAAAAATTTTCAATAAAAATTTTCAGTAAAAATTTTCAATAAAAATTTTCAGTAAAAATTTTCAATAAAAAAATTTACAGTAAAAATTTTCAATAAAAATTTTCAGTAAAAATTTTCAATAAAAATTTTCAGTAAAAATTTTCAATAAAAATTTTCAGTAAAAAATTTTAATAAAAATTTTCAGTAAAAATTTCCAATAAAAATTTTCAATAAAAATGTTCAGTAGAAATTGTCAATAAAAATTTTCAGTAAAAATTTTCAATAAAAATGTTCGGTAAAAATTTTTAATAAAAATTTTCAGTAAAAATTTTCAATAAAAATTTTCAGTAAAAATTGACAATAAAAATTTTCAGTAAAAATTGTCAATAAAAATTTTCAGTAAAAATTTTCAATAAAAATTTTCAGTTAAAATTTTCGGTAAAAATTTTCAATAAAAAATTTCAGTAAAAAATTTTCAATAAAAATTTTCAGTAAAAAATTTCAGTAAAAAATTTTCAATAAAAAATTTCAGTAAAAAATTTTCAATAAAAATTTTCAGTAAAAATTTTCAATAAAAAATTTCAGTAAAAAATTTTCAATAAAAATGTTCAGTAAAAAATTTTCAGTAAAAATTTTTAGTAAAAATTTTCAATAAAAATTTTCAGTAAAAATTGTCAATAAAAATTTTCAGTAAACATTTAGTAAAAATTTTCAGTAGAAATTTTCAATAAAAATGTTCAGTAGAAATTGTCAATAAAATTTTTCAGTAAAAATTTTCAATAAAAATGTTCGGTAAAAATTTTTAATAAAAATTTTCAGTAAAAATTTTCAATAAAAATTTTCAGTAAAAATTGACAATAAAAATGTTCAGTAAAAATTTTCAGTAAAAATTTTCAGTAAAAATTTTCAGTAAAAATTTTCAGTAAAAATTTTCAATAAAAATTTTCAGTCAAAATTTTTTAAATAAAAATTTTCGGTAAAAATTTTCAATAAAAATTTTCAGTAAAAATTTTCAATAAAAATTTTCAGTAAAAATTTTCAATAAAAATTTTCAGTAAAAATTGTCAATAAAAATTTTCAGTAAAAATTTTCAATAAAAATTTTCAGTAAAAATTTTCAATAAAAATTTTCGGTAAAAATTTTTAATAAAAATTTTCAGTAAAAATTTTCAATAAAAATTTTCAGTAAAAATTTTCAATAAAAATTTTCGGTAAAAATTTTTAATAAAAATTTTCAGTAAAAATTTTCAATAAAAATTTTCAGTAAAAATTGACAATAAAAATTTTCAGTAAAAATTGTCAATAAAAATTTTCAGTAAAAATTTTCAATAACAATTTTCAGTAAAAATTTTCAATAAAAATTTTCAGTAAAAATTGTCAATAAAAATTTTCAGTAAAAATTGTCAATAAAAATTTTCAGTAAAAATTGTCAATAAAAATTTTCAGTAAAAATTTTCAATAAAAATTTTCAGTAAAAATTTTCAATAAAAATTTTCAGTAAATATTGTCAATAAAAATTTTCAGTAAAAATTGTCAATAAAAATTTTCAGTAAAAATTTTCAATAAAAAATTGCAGTAAAAAATTTTCAATAAAAATTTTCAATAAAAATGTTCAGTAAAAATGATTTTTGTATTTTTGGAAATTCCCTAAGGATCTACATAGTTTCAGCTGCATAGCTCTTAATATCTCCAAAAAAAAATGTTTACTGTACAGTAACTTTCCGTAACTTTATAACTCCAACTGATGTAAACACATGTTTACATACCAGCTAAAAGGAACGACTTCAGGGCATTTACCAAAAATTACTGGAAACGATTAACCGCACGCAATCTATTTTCGGTCTTTTGACAGTTTTCTTGTGTTTTAAGAGGTGATCTTTTAAGGAAATTATTTCTTCTACTCTACACTATTACAGAAAACTATAATTACGTGGGTAAAAATTTGAAAAATGTTCAATTAAATCATTTTCAAGAGATACGTGAAGCATCTAAAATTGGATCGGTTGAAGAGAAACCTATTTGAAAAAATTCTGTTGTTTCTAAGTTAAGCGCATTTGCCACTCAAATTGTTGAGGGATTGGTAAGACCTCGACTATTATGATCTTGATCTCGATTCCATTTTCCATTTTGATCTCAATTAAATTTTTAAACAATTTTCTCGTTACGGATGGTTCCAAATAAATGATCACTTAAACCTTATACTTTTGATTGATAGCTGCTATTTTCCTCTTGTTAAATGCAATCATCATTGATAAATTTTAAATTGTTTCCTTTTTCGTGTGTTTGTATTTTATTTTTATTTCGTTTTGAATTTTGCTATTTTTATATAATTGTAATTGTATATTTAGAGAATTAAATTAAAAATTGTGGGAGAACGATGGTATGAATAAGGGACTTAAGTTCTGTGGAAGTCTTCTGAATGATGAGGATTTTTCGAGACTACCTAATTGGCAAAAGCCAATCATGGAAACAAGAAGCCGAAATACCGACATGAAGAAGCTGAGGTAGCGCCGATCTAGTCTTGTTCGTTTGTAACTGAGTAGAGCGACTCTCATGCATAAATCATTATTATTGCTGACTGTATCAAACGGGGTTGAAATACCAATTCTACTTGCCTAATCTGTTTGGTAAAATTATTTTGAAAAAAGCATCCCCGCGTGATTTATTTGATTAAAATTATAGACGCTTTGAGGAACAAAATTATGCGCACCTTGATACAAGCCAGGACCTTAGTTTCAATCTAAATGATGATCGTTTGTGTATATGTGCATCAATCATCTCGAAAAATTATTGTCTTTTGTTAAGTAAAATCAGAAGCAGTCTATTGGAAATAGCCAAATTGTGGTTAAGAGCCACTGTTGTCTGAGAACTCCTCTCCGGCTTCAGTATTTCTTTTTGTTGTCTGTCTAAATTATTCCTTTTTCAGTGGCAATTAATACAGTCAGTTTCTTTTTGTTTCAGTAAATAAACAATCAAAAAATTACTACGGATTATCTATGGAAAGGCTTGAAAATTATTGTGTCTACTAATAGCCAAAAGTTAAGGTAGACAACAAATCCAGTAAAAAAAAAGTTGTTTGGAATAATAAAGGGAAAACCCGAGTAGAAGTTTGAGTTGTCGGTAACCGTGAAAGCCAATGTCTAATTCCTATAATTAGCTAAAGAGTTCCAAACTTCTTCAGATTCAGTGATTCCAAAATTTGATTACTTTGAAGTGAACGTATTAGACTTAATTTTTGTTTTTCTGACTTTGAACTGATTCTGCCCACTAAATAGGAACGATACATTCACCTGGACCTGGACTAGCCAAATATCATACTTTACTGCGTTCATCACGGCACTGTTTAGCTACTTAAGTCGATATGTCTATGGGCCAACAAAACCTCAAGACTTTCATGATCCCAACTATTGAGATAATTATTAGTTTGCAAGGTTTACGAGTCGTGGGATGATACAAATCAAAACATAGTAACTAATTTTTTCCCCAAGCTCCAATACGGACGAATTTTTTTCAACGATTCTTTAGGAATTAATATTGAATTACTTTTTACTAATTTTTTAGTTACCTGATCAAAAAAAATAATTTCCCAAAAAAAATCTTTTATTTCATTTCCAACCAAATTTTCAGATCAATAGTCTCGAATCGTTTGAAATTTTTTTACCTGATTTTTCTGAAACTCTAAGATATGTGTATGATTATGGTGATAGGGAATAGCAACCGCAATTCAGACAGGTGAATTAGTTCGCCTCCAGTTGTGTACCTTTTCAAACTATTGATTTGTATATTTTTTTCAAAATGATGCACTAATGCCAGTTAGAATTGTTACTATATATTAAGGAATATTTCAGTAGAAAATTCTGAGTATTAAATTTGGTGGTATACTTGGTGTTAGTGGTTAAAAACTTTTTCTTGAAAATTTTTACTGAAGATTTTTATTGACAATTTTTACTGAAAAATTTTACTGAAGATTTTTTAATGATGAGTTTTACTGAAAATTTTTGCAGAAATTGTTTGCTCTAAGCCTGAGCTCTTATTGCAAATGAATTTGTTAAATTAAAAAAATTTTTACCAAACTAGAAATCTATTAAAAATTGAAATATTATTTATAAAACTTTAAAATTGGATCTTATCCAAAAAGTCATCCTTTATTATTATAAAATGTAGTAAATTTATTTTTTAATATATGCGAATAATTAATCTGTACTTTATTTGTGAAGTCGTTTTTTTTTGTTTATTTTATATTGAAATATTTTCTCTAAAGTATTCCACATTAAAATTTTTTTCTCTAATCGAAATTCGTTAAGAACTAGAATATTTATCGTAACATTAAGTTATGGATAAAAATGCCTATGTCTGGTATACAATTGTCTCTAAATGTTGTGGTAAAATATTTTCCCACACCACATCTAAAGGCTAAATATTTTTTTTAAAATTATTTTTATAAATTAAGATTGCACACAAATGATTATCTTTAACTTCTGAAAAGTGTATACTCGGTGGAGGCTACAGATATAAGATCGAATCTATAAAAAATATAAGAAGAGACTCTCAGCATCTTTAACTATACCGTATTTTGTATTCATTTAAGGGCAATAAAACTAAAATAAGGAGTTAAAACGCATAACCACCAGTGGAATGATCGAAATTTTTGGCTTCTTTCTGACTTTCGGTATGGGCTAATAACCAGGTGTCGGGAGCTAATTTTGTGAAATATGATGAAGGGATTTTAATTTCTAGTTAAGCGCTTGGGGATTCTTCAAGGTAAACATACAAAAAACAAATGCCGCTGGCGCCTGATCAACATCGCAAATTTGTTGCATATAACAACGTATCCTAAATTCAATCTGTACTGGGAAATATATGCTGGCTTACTTGTCCATATCTAGTGGGGAATGCTACACAGTTATTGGGGGTGTTAACAACTCGTACATATTTTTGATGCTGTTGCTGCCTACAAAATGTTGTTACCTTTTTCGAATTGGCTATCTTACATCGGCATTTTGGAAGGTAGTTCGCAGAAGGGCTAAAAATTCCAACCGATTTTTTTCAGGATTATTGGAACCGTTATTTTAACATATGATTTGGTTTAAAATTAAAATTTCCAAATGAATCAAAATAATTTCTACCCTTTCATTTTAGCGTAGATTCTTTCAGAAATTTTTATGAAATTTCAAATAAATAATTTTTGTTAAGAGGTTTTAGAGAAAATTTTCCCCTTCTCCGCAATTAGCCTGTGGGGAACATTATTTATCAAGAGGACCAAGTTTTTTGGTAGCATAGGACATTTTTGAAGAGTCGAAAAGCAGTTGAAGACTAATCTTGCTGAAGGAAGCCTTTAACATCGAAAACTGAGGAATATATGGAACCATCGATTAACATTTGAAGCTGACGAGTAGTTCGTAAATGGCTCATAAAAAGGCTTGTTATCTTTAAAAAGCTCAGAAAAAAGTATTATTTCTGAAGTCCTTAAAATTGGTTAAAAGGTAGCTCAACCATAACAAATCCCCTTCAAATACGAGTATTTGCTATAGCTCTCCAACCCTCTCTATGGATTTCTGTGATTCCCCAGTACCCATATTATCTTGATCTAAATCCGTGTTACTTTTTATGTTGGCAATGGTCAAAATATATTTATTCAAAAATTAAATGAAATTGTTCCAAAAATAAATTAATTTTTTTTACAATGGCTCACTACCAGCAAATTTAAATTAAAATCATAAAATTATACATTTTTCTTAAAAAGATTATTAAAACTAAAAAAATACAAGATTTTTTTTTTGAATATTTCTGGTTAGCATTTTTACAAAAATATATTACTAAAAATATTTAGAACTGTCGATGTTTCTCAGGATAGTATCCTTGGCTCTATACTATATAATATCGCCATCTCTGATATCCCTACATGTCTAACATTCTCGGTACAATCCTCTAACTGCCTAAAGGAATTTATTAAACTACGAGGGTCGTTCAATAAGTCCTTAGAAAAAGATGTAAAAAAACTGTTTTAAAAAAAAAAAAAAATTTTCCTTTTAGCTCTATACACTTTTCCAAAATTTTTATCCCGTCCAAAAAATAGGATTTCGGAAGTTCTGCAAAATACTCATCCGTTTGAGCAATGACGTCCTCGTTGGAAGTCGTCCGCCAAGCCATTTCTTCAGATTGGGGAAAATCAAATAGTCACTCGGGGCCAAATCTGGTGAATAAGCGGGATGCTGCAATAATTCCATACTCAATTCCACAATTTTGGCCATGGAAACAGTGCAGGTGTGCACACGCGCATTGTCCTGATGCAAGAGGATTTTTTTCTTCTTCAGATGGGGGCGTTTCTCTTTGATTTCCTCGCTCAACCGTTGCAATAACGACGCGTAATACGGTTCTGTTATTGTTTTTCCTTTTTGCAAGTAGTCGATAAAAATGATGCCCTACGAATCCCAAAAGACCGTGGCCATCACCTTGCCGGCCGATGGCACAGTTTTTGCCTTCTTTAGAGCCCGTTCACCCTTGAAAATCCACTGTGATGACTGTCTCTCCGTTTCTGGAGTGTAGTAGTGTATCCAGGTTTCGTCCGAAGTGACATATCGACGAAGGAATTCGGCAGGATTTCGATGAAAGAGTGTCAACATAGCCTCAGAGTCCACTACACGATTGCGCTTATTCTCCTCTGAGAGCAAACGCGGCACCCATCTTGCCGAAATTTTTTTTCACAGACAATTTTTCATGCAAAATTGAAGCGACTGTACCTTATGATATGCCCGTGGCCTCAACTAATTCGCGCACTTTAATTCGCCGATCGTTCAAAATCAGATCGTGGATTTTGTCGATGATTTCAGGAGTAGACACCTCAACTGGGCGTCCTGAACGATGTTCATCTTTTGTAGATGAACGGCCACGTTTAAATTCATTCACCCAATTTTAAATCGTCGCAAATACAGGTGCAGATGTGCCATGAACTGCATCTAACTCGGCTTTGATTTCTTTCGGGCTTAAGCCTTTCAAATGGAGATGTTTGATGACAGCCTTAAACTTGCATTTTTCCATTGTTATGCACAAATAAATGTCGTTAACTTTAATCCGCGATAGAAATTGACCTACGCTATGGATCGAGCTGAAATTTTTTCCTGTCGATAATGCTACTTACAAAAAAACTTTACCGACACTACGAGCTCAATTTCTTGGATTTTCTAAGTACTTATTGAACGACCCTCGTATATCCCCCAATTCCAGAGCTTTGCGAATTGGAGAGTAAAAGTAAACAAACAAAAAAGAAAGTAAGTGGCTTATTAAGGCCAAACGGCTAACTCACATAGTAGACGTGATAGACTCGCAGTGAACTGATGATGCACACAACTTTCTATTCATAATCCAGTACTCTAACGTATTTCAACTTGCGTTTTATTCCAGCCATTAAGTCAAAAATCCTTTACAATATTACTCGTTATAAAAAGTTTCTCGTTATAAGAAATTTCATGCCTATTAACCATACCATTCCGGTACTCTTGTAAGATAATTACCTTCAGGAACTCTGGCCTTAAAATTGATTACTTTAATCAAAGGTTCGTTTAGTTAAGACCCTTTAGTTCAAGTAGCACTGATGGGTGTCAACTTCTCTCTCATATTCCACTTAATTGTAATGACATTGTTAAAAAAAAATATTTTTATGGAAAAAAATGTTTTTTGAATGTTAGAAAAATTCTATAAAAATACCGAAAAATATCATATATGGAATAAAAAATCTAAAGTTCTTATGGTATAATATAAATTAATAAAATTTTTTAAAAGAAATGGACAAGAGTAATAGTCTTTACTTATAATCGTAACTCAAAATAATAATAAAAATTTATAATATGCACACAGTTCTCGTAGTAATAAATGTCTGAATGGGCGTCGAATCAGTAATTAATTAGTCGTTTTCATATTAAAGATTCTATGCTTATTGCGTTGTTTTTGAATAATTTCTAGATTAGTATTTTTAGTATTATAATAAATCGGGAAGTATCAATAAAATATTTAATATAAAAAAATTCCTTAACAGCAGGATTGCATTTATACGTGTAGTAATATTTTTGATATCCAACAAAAAAAAATTGTATCATAATCAAAATCTCATACTGGGCTTTTTATGATTGATCGAAAATGTTTGATTTTCCATTTCGAAAGACAGGAGACGTTCAGGAATAAAATATATTATTTCCTTTGTAATATAAGAAAAGGGTTTTCAATCATAAAATCCCCATAAAATTGTGTTGACTTTGAACTTTGTTTTTATTGAAATTCAGATGATATTAAAATTTTAGAAAGAAGAAAATATAATAAAGACAAAAGTCAACTTTATATTATGGAAAATTCTACTAAAATAGTAAATATAGTCTGGATTTTGATAGTAAAATAATATAAGAATCGATAATAAATAAATAAATAGTTAAATAGATATTTTTTTTTTTTTGTAAAGGAGGCAGTTAAAAAATCATTAAATTTTAAGTAGTACTCGTATGTGAGAAGATTCGACACTTCCACTTACGATCTGAGATGATGATGCGACGCTAGAAAATTTCAATTTTTTTTTCTACTAATCAGCGGTGACTCTTTTGATTCAATAGCATTTTATAATTTTTATTATAACTCTAGTAATTTTACGTTGAGATTATTTCTAGTTAAATAAAATGTTATAAAAGGAAAAATTCCATAAGAAATTTCCCGATTACCTGCCATTATAAGTGTACTAATGTTAAGGTTGTAAATTTTAATATCCATGCTAGTGAATTCATTTAGCGTGGCAATATTTCAATTTTAAAAAAGTAGACGTTTTTTTTCGTCAAAGGACGTGTAAATTTAATTTCCAGAAGTTGATTGAATATATTCAATCAGATGCTAAACGCTGAAGTAATAAAATATTTTTAAGTATTCCAGAGAAATATCACACCTTATACTGATCGAATAAGTAATTGTTGCGATGCTCATTGTGAGGAACTGTAAATACGAAATTGAATTCAGGTGCATATGCCAGATAATAGTTTAATTGTTATATAAAATACACTTTTGAATGGTGCAGACATCGAGATTTAACTGACTATGAACTAAAATATCGCTGGAAGCTGCTACCTCCACTACTGATAAAAATGTGTGAAAATTCATTATTCTGGAATGAATGGATTGAAAATGTGCCACTGGCAAGTCTATCAATTGTCACGACTCTGTCGTAATGTGTACCATTAAAATGTGGCCCCCAAGCTGGTGATCTTCAGAGTGCCACCTGAAATATATATTTTTTTAGTTTTTATATTGTAAAATTTTAGATGAAATAAATTTTGATAAAAAATTTTATAGCTAAGAAAATTTCTACTGAAAATTTCTACTGCAAATTTCTACTAAAACTTTTTATTTTAAAAGTTTTATCTTTGTTATGAAATTAATGATTTAATGTGCTTGATTACGCAGTAAAAATTTCTGCTAAAATTCGATGAACACTTAGTGTTTATGAAAATGGAATTTACTGCTTGAAACGGTTTGCATGTAAGAAATTCGTTCGTAATTTATTGCCAATAATTTACAAAATCGTTAACTGACGTTGTATGTTGTCATTGGGGCAATGCGAATAATTTTGTGGATACCTTTTGAATATTTCAAAGACGACAAACAGTTTCCAATAAGATCATGTGAATATTGTGAGGTAACTACGAATCTTTGTGCTAGACTAGAATCTCAACCGACAACGTTACACCTTTAAAGATGGATTTACCTTCACAATAGTGGCAATTTGAAACGATATCGGACCGTTTTCCTTTTTTTCTAATATGCGATGATGAGAAGAGGAGATTGGTTGCGGGGTAAAGCACATAGTAAATTGGAAACTAAATCAGATTTCCGTTAGTAGGTGCTAATCTAACTTAATACACCGTAACGTGTTCATGCGTGCCGGTCATCATGTGTTTTAAATTTCTGCGAAAATCCACCTTAACTAATCATAGTTTACGAGTACAACTTCTTTTCTTTACGAAAATGATTGTATAGCTCATAATCTGCTTTAATAGGATGGGGCTTTGGTTTTGATGATCCAAAGTGATGACCTGGCGGAATAGAAGTTGATGTTGATGTTAAGTTATTATATGGAGTCGTTCCCATTTTAAAGTCTAAACTCTCGAAAGAGACACTCAAATGGTAATTTTGTACGAAAATTGACAACAAATGTCACGGTAGGATACAAATCCAGAAAATTATTGATATTCGATTTGCACATATCTCAATAGGATGATGTGGTCATTACCAGAGCATGCCAAAAGGAAAGGTTCAAAAGTATTTAAAAGAGAATAAAAGTTTTCTTAGTTCTTTATGGTTTTCGAATTGCTTTTGGCTTGGTTTTTTTTCAGAAGTTTTCGTATGTAATTTATTTAAACATTTTCAACTAATAACCAAGTTGAAAAGAGAACAATTTAAGATTTTTTGAAGGTGTACATGGAAATTTACTGAATTCAAAACGGATTCAGTTTTCAAGTCAGGCAGATTAACTTTCGGTAGATAACCTTAATCTTTATGTTATCTGAACAGTCATAATAGCATGTCAATAAATTTTTGACAGCAAAGATAAGATCGTTTTTTCGTTAAAAGCGACCCACTTTTATGGGAGGAAACTAAATATCTTCCACCTCCAAGTAGTTATATATTTCGTGGTTTTGAAAGTACAGCCCTGTCATAAGAAAGTTGTTAACAAAATATGTAGTTTATGGTCGCATTTATTTAGCTTAAAATACTAAACAATGTGTAAAATTGTAAAAACTTTCTACAAAATGGTGGTTCAGTAGTAGTCACATGTTACGCTTTAGGAGGAGATTATGGTTGGTCATTGCAAGTTTTCTCAATTTTGCTTATTGACAGTGAAAAAGTCATTGTGTCCACGAAAAGTTTTATGTGCATTTTGTAAAGTAAAATCTGCAAAAAAAGCTACAATAAAAATCTGCAGTAAAAATTTATAGTAAGAATTTACAGTAAGAAGTTAGAGTAATAATTGACATTAGGAATTTACAGTAAAAATTTTTAGTAAAAATTTACAGTTAAAAATTTACAGTTAAAAATTTACAGTTAAAAATTTACAGTAAAAATTTACAGTAAGAATTTACAGTAAAAATTTACAGTAACAATTTACAGTAAGAATTTAAAGTAAGAATTTACAGTAAGAATTTACAGTAAAAATTTACAGTAAAAATTTACAGTAAAAATTTACAGTAAAAATTTACAGTAAAAATTTACAGTAAAAATTTATAGTAAAAATTTATAGTAAAAATTTACAGTAAAAATTTACAGTAAAAATTTACAGTAAAAATTTACAGTAAAAATTTACAGTAAAAATTTACAGTAAAAATTTACAGTAAAAATTTACAGTAAAAATTTACAGTAAAAATTTACAGTAAAAATTTACAGTAAAAATTTACAGTAAAAATTTACAGTAAAAATTTACAGTAAAAATTTACAGTAAAAATTTACAGTAAAAATTTACAGTAAAAATTTACAGTAAAAATTTACAGTAAAAATTTACAGTAAAAATTTACAGTAAAAATTTACAGTAAAAATTTACAGTAAAAATTTACAGTAAAAATTTACAGTAAAAATTTACAGTAAAAATTTACAGTAAAAATTTACAGTAAAAATTTACAGTAAAAATTTACAGTAAAAATTTACAGTAAAAATTTACAGTAAAAATTTACAGTAAAAATTTACAGTAAAAATTTACAGTAAAAATTTACAGTAAAAATTTACAGTAAAAATTTACAGTAAAAATTTACAGTAAAAATTTACAGTAAAAATTTACAGTAAAAAATTTACAGTAAAAATTTACAGTAAAAATTTACAGTAAAAATTTACAGTAAAAATTTACAGTAAAAATTTACAGTAAAAATTTACAGTAAAAATTTACAGTAAAAATTTACAGTAAAAATTTACAGTAAAAATTTACAGTAAAAATTTACAGTAAAAATTTACAGTAAAAATTTACAGTAAAAATTTACAGTAAAAATTTACAGTAAAAATTTACAGTAAAAATTTACAATAAAAATTTACAGTAAAAAAAGTATTTTTTTTTTTAACTAAAAGTTTCTTAGTGAATTTTTTTTTCTATAAACATTGTTGCATTTTTTTTATTAAAATTTTTCTATTTATCTTTTTAAAAAAAATATGCAGTAAAATTTCTTCTCTATTACTGCAGATTTTATAATTTTCCAATTATTATATTAAACTATTATTTTAAAATAGTCAAACGATTGTAAATTTTGTAGGCAATTTTACGTAACTTAAAAATTTTGCTGTATTTAAACTCTTTGAAGTGTTCGACGAGGTTAATTTAAAAATAAACTGTACACTCTGTCAAGTAATGTATTGTAGTGCACTAAGTACACATTAGCATAATTCAATCAGAATTTACTTGTCATGAAAATGCCAAGTTACCGGGCCATGGTACTATGGGATCAAATGGCCTCGCTGAACCGTGAACACATCGCACGGACTGCAAGACGGACTAGAGCTAAAGGATAATCTGATATCTTTTGAAATGTTTGTGGACGTCAAAGGCCCGCAATAATTCACTGTAAAATGAGCAGTCTCATCTCTTTGGCAATGGTTGGGACCTCATATGTGCGTGCAGTATGGGGCAGCTAACGAAACTGCCAAGAACAAAGCCATAAGGTGTCGCTTTTATGCGTTTCTAAAGTCCATAACTATTTCTACTTAACCAGAACAGAGCAAGCGACTTGGCCTCTGCTCCAATGTCCACCTTCAACCATCTTGAATATTTTAAGACCATCTCGACCATCTTTCTCATCTCTTCCCCGTCAAATTTGTTATTTTGTCCGTTGTCACCATCACTGTCGTTGGGGCTTTTACAGTTTGTAGACGGCCAATGTGTCTGTCGACAAATTTACAGGCAACAATATTGCTTCCACTTCAGAATTTCAAATGAAAGCACTTACTTAGTCTTAAATTATTAGTAATTTAATTCCTATTAGTCCAAATGGGGTGTAAGTACGAATTATCTTTTATGACGAAAATTCCAATACAATCGATACAATGACGAGAAATTCTTGAAGAATTCTAATAATTTTCATGAACTTTTACCAAACATTTTTTTTGAAATATTATTTCCTAAAAATAGTATTAACTAAATGCTCTAATAACTTCACCATAGCTAACTTTTTTTTTATTAAAAGCTTTGTTTTTTGTTTTGTTTTTATTAAAAATTATTCATTTTTAGAAATTTGATAATTTTTATAACCAAAATGGGCTAACTGAATTTATTCTTTAGGTATTTTTCCATTCGTAGAATTTTCCTCCTATAATAATATCTGCTACACTTTTTTTGATCAAATTTACTGCACTCAAAAGTTAGTTGTGTACTTAAAATAGACCATCGTGGGCCCAATTTTAGATCCGTTTGCATAAATTGATGACGAGGAAAAAATTTCGGAATCCCAAAAGTACAAATTCTGATTTTTTGTTTACTTTTGGCTTGTGCATTTTCGATATTGCATTCGGAGTATCCTTAAAAGGCGATGATTATAGTGGTGTTGACTTGGGTATGTAGGTTTAATGGAGTGACATAGGCACACTGCCTAATTTATTATTGAAGATTCCGACTATCAATCATGCTGTTAGGAAGCGCGTATGACGCTAGGCAATATGTTCGACATGGGCTCGTGTTCGGCACGTCATATCAAAATTGTGGGTGGATACGATTATTTTTTGTTTCTTTGTTTTCGTTCGGCGGATATTGGCATATGCATTTTGGATATTGACTTCTGTGACTGAATGCCAAATATTAAGAAGTTTATTTTTCTCTATTAACTACCACCGAAATTTGTTTTTCTTTACCTAGTATTTAGGCACTACTTGATTTTCACTGTTATCCCATTGCAATTATCTGGCGAAAAAATAACGTTCAGGTATTTATGAAATGATGGAATTTTTGAATGTTTCCTCTATTCGACAGGTTATCCGTAATCTTTCATGAAATTGTGAAACGTATCATTGGTCAATGTATGTTATTTGGTCTTGTCGACATGTTCCCCATGTTCGTTATTCCAATTGATTGACTGATAACCAGCAGCAGATGGTTTTCCTATTAATTTAACTCAATATGCCCATCATTAAAATCAACTTCAATGGGATTGGTTCGGTCTACTTAATAGAATATAAAAAAACAATTTTTCTATGCTGTCTCTGAACGCCCATTTTCTAAGTCAACAAATCCAGATGACCTATCGAGGTTGAAAAAAATATTCTGCTCACTTAAAAATTTATGACAACAAATTTTAAAACTAAGAAATTAGAAAAAATTATATTCCATCAATAAAAATATGAAAAATGTAGTATTGTAAACTTTATACAATAAATATAATTCAATGAAAAATTAACTAAAAAAGGAGTATTCAATTGCCACTTTGGAAAGTAAAACTATAAAAACGTCTATTTTTATTTTAGATTTTAATTAAATTCTTATTTAATTATCTTACATAAATTTTACCATTTTAAATAAAATATAATTTTTATCATTTAAATAAATTCCAAGATACTTTTTGCAGGACTCAAATTTTTAAAGCCTTTTTGCACATTTCGGAATGAAATTCAGAAAATGTTGGTTTTTAAATGCATTGATAGTGTAGAAATAGAATTTTTTTAAATACATGTACTTTTATAAAAAAAAAGTCCAACGACATCAATACGAATGATCTTGGGACCAATTGACATCATCAAATATCGAAATTATGCGTCCTGGGAACTTTTCGCGTAAATAAGCCAAAATTTATTGTATTTTGTGACTTGTAGCACTGTTTTGATAAAACCACATATAGTCCAGCTTAAAATCTTTAAGTTAAAGTAAAAAAAAAATTGGTTATTATAAGTCAATAGTGCTCAGAATATGAGTAGATACAATATGAGCATTGTTCATAGTCACTCGAGTATTTTTAGCTATTAACGTGTCCACCGATAGAAGATATTGTTCGAGAAGTCAGGATCCAAAGTGTATTATTCCAGCACTAAATCGGCGTATCTTCTGCGCATTTCATAATTATATTTTTATTTTAGTCTAAATAATTATTATATATAATCAAAATCTATTTAATTACAGGGCTATATTTTCCAATTTACAAAATGGATAGTCCCATATATTTTGCTGAAAGTTCTGTAAAAAATTTAAGAAATTTTTTTTTATATTTGTTATATTTTCTTCTGTATTCCAAGAGTCCGTACAAAAATGTATGTGGTACATTCGAAAATCAGAACAAACTATTTGTGGTGAACTTTATTAATTATTGACTACTTTGAAATTTTCGTATATTTTTTAATTTTTTTGTTGAAACGCTTTAATTGCGTTGCAACATTATTTATCTACCTTGTATTTTGATATCAATTATTCTCAGTATTTATGGTAGCACACTACACGGACAAATATTCCGTGACTTTTATGTGCGTTCTTGTATTTATTGAATTTCTTATCTAAAAATAAGTTTTTATTTTTGTTATATTTATTTTTGTTGCTCCACATTTAACAATAATTCTAATCGAATGGCTAATCAAACATGAAGGTTCCCCATTTGGTGTGTTATCATTGACTGTTTCACGGCAACGATCAAAGAAGCATTGCCGACATTAATAACACCTCAAATAAAAGTGGTGAGTGGTTATTAAGTTTTACAGTAGTCAATTCACTTTATTTGCTTCTGATAACAGAGTACGGTCGCGATATTACAGATAGCAATTAGACGATAATACATGGAAGTACTCGAATAGTAATGGTGATTTCTGGGTCTATCCACTGTCAACCATATACGTGGGCAGATGCTCCATACTAGCACAAACGATCCGACACAATTGACATATTTGCGATTAACTCATAATAACCTCTACAAAATTCCTGAAAACAGTTACAAAATTTAATCAAAAAAAATTTTTTTTTTATAACACATTAAATTGTAAATTGTAAATTATACCTTTTCGGAAAGTACACCTTTTCGCAATAATTGTGACAGAAACAAAATGAAAATAGATTATTAAAAAATTATTATTGTTTAAAAATATTACGAAACATTTCTTTAAAAAGATTAATTGCGAAAAGGAACTTTATGTAGTGACACATTTAAAAGCTTCTAAAAAATTTTTACTGAATATTTTTACTGAAAATTTGTACCAAAAATGTTTATCGAAAATTTTTAACGAAAATATTTACTGAAAATGTTAACGAAAATATTTACTGAAAATTTTTATCGAAAATGTCCACCGAAAATATTCACCGAAGATGTTCACCGAAAATGTTCACTGTAATTTTTTCTGGAAAGTGAAATATTTAAAAAATTATACGAGGGTCGTTCAATAAGTCCTTAGAAAAAGATGGAAAAAAACTTTTTTTTAAAAACAATTTTTTTTCTTTTTCAACATAATCTCCTTTTAGCTCTATACACTTTTCCAACCGTTTTTCCAAAATTTTTATCCCGTCCAAAAAATAGGATTTCGGAAGTTCTGCAAAATACTCATCCGTTTGAGCAATGACGTCCTCGTTGGAAGTGAACCGTCATCCGCCAAGCCATTTCTTCAGATTGGGGAAAAGAAAATAGTCACTCGGGGCCAAATCTGGTGAATAAGCGGGATGCTGCAACAATTCCATTCTCAATTCCACAATTTTGGCCATGGAAACAGTGCAGGTGTGCACACGCGCATTGTCCTGATGCAAGAGGATTTTTTTCTTCTTCAGATGGGGACGTTTCTCTTTGATTTCCTCGCTCAACCGTTGCAATAATGACGCGTAATACGGTCCTGTTATTGTTTTTCCTTTTTCCAAGTAGTCGATAAAAATGATGCCCTGCGAATCCCAAAAGACCGTGGCCATCACCTTGCCGGCCGATGGCACAGTTTTTGCCTTCTTCGGAGCCCGTTCACCCTTAAAAATCCACTGTGATGACTCTCTCTTCATTTCTGGAGTGTAGTAGTGTATACAGGTTTCGTCCGCAGTGACATATCGACGAAGGAATTCGGCAGGATTGCGATGAAAGAGTGCCAACATAGCCTCAGAGTCCACTACACGATTGCGCTTATTCTCCTCTGAGAGCAAACGCGGCACCAATCTTGCCGAAATTTTTGTCACAGACAATTTTTCATGCAAAATTGAAGCGACTGTACCTTGTGATATGCTCGTGGCCTCAACTAATTCGCGCACTTTAATTCGCCGATCGTTTAAAATCAGATCATGGATTTTGTCGATGATTTCAGGAGTAGACACCTCAACTGGGCGTCCTGAACGATGTTCATCTTTTGTGGATGAACGGCCACGTTTAAATTCATTCACCCAATTGTAAACCGTCGCAAACACAGGTGCAGATGTGCCAAGAACTGCATCCAACTCGGCTTTGATTTCTTTCGGGCTTAAGCCTTTTAAATGGAGATGTTTGATGATAGCCCTAAACTCGCTTTTTTCCATTGTTATGCACAAATAAATGTTATTAACTTTAATCGACGATAGAAATTAACCTACGCTATGGATCGAGCTGAAATAAGTTGCTTTCCTGTCGATAATGCTACTTACAAAAAAAAAATCTTTACCGACACTACGAGCGCAATTTCTCGGATTTTCTAAGGACTTATTGAACGACCGTCGTACTAACAATTAATTTCCAAAACTTTTTACCAAACATTTTTACCGAAACTTTTTGCCAAAAATTTTTACCGAGAAATATTTACAAAAAATTTTTACTGAAAGTAATTTACTTGCAACAATGTATCCTGTTCTTATAATAGCTTCTGGTATGTTTATACAGTTGTTCGGTCCTTTTACTAAAAGACATTTGCAATTTTATTAATAATTAGTAACAATTAGCAACAATTTTGCTTCTTACAGCACTGATCGTTTATTTAAAAGCGTTTTTGTTTGCCAAGTAATTGACTATTGGATATATGTTCAAGTTTCTTTTAAAAGTACTTCAGATAAAACTGAAATTGCCAAGAAACAAACTATTGGAAATCATGTAAAATTGCATATTTAATTCATGTACTTCAAAGGTAACAACATCGATAAAAATTATTTGTTTGCATTTTATTATCTTTACTTGTAATATGCAACTGAAAAAGTGTAAGATGGTTGTCTTCTGCATACTCTAAATCTTATTTTATTTACTTTGTTAATTCGCTTTACAATTTTTACTTTTCTGAAATATTATGCAATCTTTAATTAATAGTAAATTTTCATAAAATTACTTAAGTTAATTGGTAGATAAATCATATATTCTATTAAAAAAATTTTTTATAATAATAATTAGTTATAAGATCTAAAATAGTAGTTAGTTAATCAGCTATTTTCGGTAAGAATTTTTTTTTGTTTAATTACATATGTGTACACATATTTTGGAACATAGACATTAATTTAAAAAGTTGACCTTAAAACTTTGTTACGCATTTGAAAGTAGTACAACCACAGAGTTATTTAGAAAATAATATCCTTGACCAATAATAAAGTTTCTAATCTAATAAGCCATGACCTTATTGAAAAGCAAGTACATAGAACAGGAAAATAAAAAAAAACAAAATCTTTTTTTTTTAAATACTCATTGACCCTTCGGAAAACTGTTTAGATTTTTTAAATAATATATCTTAGATATTTTATTTTCGGAATGTCTATTGAAAATCTCTCAAAAAGGACAACTTACTCCTTGTTGAATTGAATACCACTGCGTTCGTCTTCCTAATTGTTATTTCTCCTTCAGAAGGTAATTGTTTGGTGAAACACAAATTGCACACAGCACCCCATGTAGTTATTGTTCCCATTGTACATTACAGTACATGCAATATATCACAAGGTGGCTCAGAATAGTCTCTCTTTTTGTTGTAAGTTCCCATTTAATTTTAAGGGATTATAAATTATGTATTATTTTTTTTGTTGTAAGAAAAACAAACAAATTTAACCTTGCGAAAAAGAAGATGAAAATGTTAGAAAAGCATTTTTCCTTAATTAGAGAAATTTTCGAACTTATTAAAAAAAAAGTCAGTTTTGAAAAAAAATTGTTCAGTTTTTTTTAATGAATTCAATATTATTGATAAATTTTTATATTTAAAGACGAATTTAAATTTCTTACTTTGATGCCGTGTTTGAAGCATCCAAATCTGTGTGATTATACAACTGCTACCATCTGTTGTGTAATAGGTAAACTGATGTGGACAGAAACTCCTCATTAAAATATGTACCTAAGCTAGCCGGCACACTTCAGTAGTTGTCACATCAAAAAAGCAAATTACTTTAAAGAAATTATTGGTTCAATTAAAAATGAGCTAAGGGTTAAAAAAATGTTTTGTTATAAAAGTTATTTTAACGTAGATGATTTAGCATCAAAATTATTTCATTAAAAAGTTAAGAACTTGTTTTTATCATACTCAAGAAAATTAAAAAAAAAATATATTTTTTTGAATTATCTTAAATATGATAAAACAATTGTTGGTACAAGTTTTCCCTTGTCTTAAATAAAAATTCCTTTTTGGTTTTATCGAAGAAAAATATTGCAAAAGTTTCCCTCCCAGTAATTAATTAAAAGCTTCAAGAATTAATTGCAGCTACTTTTCCAAGAATTTTTTAAAAAAAATTCCACACAAATTAAATTTAATAAAACACAATTTTTTTTATATTATTCAATTTCAAAATTTATATTTTCTTTGAATTTGTTGACAAAACTTAAAACTACTTAAAACAATAATAAAAAATTGATTTGGTTTAATTGAAAATCTATAAGATAAAACTAATTAATTTATATTATAGTTAAAACAATTTTATTTACATGACTTAAAATTAAAAATTTACATTATTCTTTTTATTGAATTTCATACGATGTGATTTTTTTTAAATTTTTACTATTTTCCTTTTCAAATTTTTTCAACTTGACACAGATTAATTAATATTAATTTAAATTTTCCATATCCTGTTTATAATTCAAATTGATTTTGTTATTAATTCAGAATATCTAATAGTTCTGCGCACATTTATACACTTAATATTAACCCTACATTAATAGAGGTAACAAAATATTTGGTGAAAAGTTTGCATTTAAAAAATAATTCTTTATAATCTACATAAAAACTAAATAAAAATTAAAATAAAATACGTAGTTGTTTTTTTAAATTTACATATTTACAAATACCTACAAGAATTCACATCCTTAAATTAATATATTTTACTAGAATGAAAAATCAAAAAGTTAATCAAATTAAAAATGCCATCGAATGCGATGTGAAAAAAATTAAAATTTTTCTGTACTTAAATGCCAGTCAGTCTCTTGGAAAGTAACGCTTATGAACGAAACATAAAAAAAAATTTCAGCTTTGGTTCGTTTTTTTTTATAGGATTTTTTTTTATAATTTGAATAGCTTCTATTTTGCTTATCCTTTATCCTTGGTAGCTTATATGATTTATCCTTAATAGTACAACGATTCTCTTTATCTGCTCATAATTTCGTCGATTGTGAAGCCTAAACTTTTCTTTGGTTTTATGGCGGTGATGGTCCCGTTGTCCTGTGTTAAGGATTTGTCGGATAGTGACTTCTGAGATAAATCAAGAACGGGTGTCGGCAGGAGTTTCTGAATGTCACATTGTAGATGATGATCCTCTTCATCGGTGGTGTGTGACTCGTGCTCCATGTGCTGCTGATTGTGATGATTGGAGTCCTGGGGATATACTGGAAGGTGTTCGTGGGGATTTGTAGTTGGTGTCGCTTGTGTGTGGCTTTGCATGTGCGTCTTGAGATTGGCTCGTTGATTGAAAGTCCGATTGCAGATGGGGCATTTGTGGGGTGCTTCCTCCAAATGAGTTACTTTATGGACAGCAAGTGTTCGCGATTGGCAGAATCCTTTACCGCAGTCATTGCACTTGAATGGCTTCTCTTTCGAGTGGATATACCGATGATCCCTGAGATGATCCTGCCGTCGGAACGCTTTGCCGCAAATATCGCACGAATAGGGACGTTCATCGGTGTGTGTCCTCTCATGAATTAAGAGGTTGTACGATTTGGTAAAGTGTCGATTGCAGTATTTACAGATGAACTGTTTCTTTGGTCTAGTGCCGTTGGGGCCAGATACCTTAATACCGCTAATGCCACGCCCAGCTGCTGCTGCATGGATTCGCTGGAGGTCCGGGTATGGCCGCATATGTAGCTGATGGTGTTGGTGAAGATGAGTGTGGTGGTGCGCTTGCTGTTGTTGATACAAAGCTGCACTACGTATCCACTGGTTCATCAACAATGCCTGCTGTTGCGGTGTCGTAGGTGGTTGATGTCCATGGGGATGGGGTGCTACCATCGCAGCAGGATGCGCACCATAAGCAGCAGTTGGCATTGCTCCATAAACAGTGGGTGGCATTTGTTGATGGTGATGATGTTGATGCTGGTGCTGGTGCTGTTGCTGCTGCTGTAAATGCGCTTGCAACCAGAGCCTGTGCTGCGCCTGATGTTGTTGCTGCAATTGTTGGTATTGTTGCTCCAAATGTGAATGCGAATGAATAATTTGTTGTGGCGCAAGCCCAGCACCGATCACTGCTGTAGCAGCAGTATTGGTGGTAGTCATCGGTGGCTGTTGATGGTGTTGCGGCTGCTGTTGCTGCTGTGGTCTCATATGTTGATATTGTTGACGTAACCGTTCCATTTCAAAAATAGGACTATGCCTTGATTTAATTGAAATTGGCTGCGGTACCATTGTGTCCTCTGTGGGCGTATGCGGTGGTGTTAAAATCGGTGATAGGCTTGTTGCCCGTTCACGTTTTATTGTCAATTGCAATTCCGCCGGAAATGAGTCTGTTAGAATAGAAAAATATATTTTTTTATTACAAAAAGATATTCTATTAGAAAATGGAAAATTTTCGTTTATTCCTTTTTTTATGAACAAATGCCGTTTTTTTTTAAATTTTGACTAAAAAATAAGTGAAGAATTTCCAAAAGAAATTCTTTTACGATAACAAAAAATTTACAAAAAAAAACTCTACACACCTGACTCTTGTTCTCTGGACTGTATTTCATCAATGCTGATGTCACTTAATGACGATGTCGAAACAGATGACATATTTGCTGATATAAATTTAACTTATTTATGAACTTTTAATAATTAAATAAAATTACGAAAATTTTATTCACTCTTTTTCGAGAACTTTTATCCTTTTTTATATGCTAAATTTCACTTTGATGAGTAAATTTTCCCAAATACTTTTTTTTTTTGTTCACACTCTCAATTAGTCCTTTTGATTTTGAATAGTCATAATTAATTAATTTTTTTTATGCACTTTATCGGAATTATTCAAAACAAAAATTATAATCCATATTTTCTTTGAGTTTAATAGAGTTTTTTTCGTTGTAAATATTTTACTAATAATACTATAATTTGGAATGTTATCACAAGTAATTATGAAAATTAATTAAGTCTCTTCTTGGTCAGTTTTTGTTGTTAACACTTTAAATAATTTTTAACAATAACTCAATCCGCTCAAAGTAATTCCGTAAATAATGATAAGCACTGCACTGCGTACGATGTTGAAACGTTCAAATGTGAAGACGAACTGATGTGCCACTTTTCAACTTGTAGGGTAGTCGTACCCCTAAATTTCATTTACGATATTTTTATTTATGCGTGTATGTGTTAGATAATATTTGGGTGTGTATGCGTGTGTGTTTTACCTAAAAAGGGTCGATTTTTTCAATTTCGATCCCTCAGCAGTACTAGCTCCTTTTTGTGTGTACACACGTCAATTTCGATTTACAATCCGAAGTTCGGTGTACACAAAATTGATGGTTCTGGGATGGCTTTGACTGACAGACTGCCTCTGGCAATAGCTTCGCTAGAATCGTCTTACTGCGCCCAGTTTCTTCTGTGGAACGCTTAATATGATCACGACTATTTTACCTGTACAGGTGACTTCGACTGCAAAAAACTAATAACGCTGCAGAGGTTGCCGTTACTGCTGGTTGGCTTTTGTAGCTGCTGTTGTCGGTATTGCCGCCGTTGCTGCTGAGCCTGCTGCTGTTATAGCTGCTGTACAAGCAAAACAATTCGTATCGATAGCTTTGAAAAAATGACCAGTGGTGGGGGATTTTCGAGCATGTCTCATTGAATATGCTTTGGTGTGTACGGGATGGGTTCAGCTGTTTATTTGAATGTGTGTAAACGGCGTACTTTTATCAAAAGCCACGCACACGTTCAGTCGGGGCCCGTTTGATAGCGGCCAACAACAATAAAATATGGTCGACATTGGTATACGCCCACCATTCCGCTGCTGAAATTAGCGCAATACTCTGATTGGTCGATAGAGTTTACTGATATGCGAGCATAGCGGCTTGTCGTGTATAAAAAATATTATTTTATTGAAGGGTGTTTTTTGCCTCTTTCTAGGCGTTTACCACCGGTGGCGGGTGCCAACATTCATTTTCTTTTTCTTTCCTTTTGATATTTCAGTAACTGCCGGTTGATTTCAATCAAGGGGATGATGATATTTTCTCCTAGTTTTTTGGAAATAGAATAATTATGATTTGTAACATTTTATTTTGAAGATTTTTACTTTTTTTAAGGTTTTTTTTTTCTCAGTTGGTTGTGTCTTTGGTATCACATAGAAAAAAGGTAAAAATATTGTACAAACGCAGTCGGTATAATAAATTAAGGAAATTAATTTAAAAAAAAAAACAGATAGAAAAAAACGTCAAATAAACAAACAGATTAATTCATCTAAAAATTATATTTTAAAAAAAAAATTGATATTTGCTTAAAAAAATTTTTTAATACACAAACAAATTCTCTAAATTTGTGCCCATTGAATTTTTGTGTCCTCTATTCTTTTTCAATGATTTTAGACAAAAAAAAATAATTAGTTTTGATTAATATACTATTAGAAAAATTTCGAGAAAAGATTCAAAATTCATTTGTGTATAACTGTTGAAAAATGCCACGCGCTCATATAATTTAATGCAATCAGATGTCATATTAACATAGCAAAAATTATACTATGGTAAAGGTGTTGAATGCCAGGTAAAAATAGGAGAGAAAAAATATATTATAACATGAACAAAAAATTTTTGAAAAGGTGATTCGTATTATTTGCCGCCGACATCTATAATGATTTATTTATACTTAATTTGATATTTTTTGATTTATTATTAAAATTAATAATCATACTATCCTTAATATTTTCTCAAATGATGCTCTTTTAGTGTCGTTTAAATATTTTCTAATACATATATACCTATCTAAAAAATTAACTGTCTATTTATATCAGTAATAATCACCTTTATGCTTACGTGTACCATATATTTTTTTTTAGTATATTTAGTTTTATTTTTGTGGCGTTAACCAACAATTCCATAGGATTAAGAGCGCGGCATTGATTCTCTTACCTTAAATATTGATGAAAAATTATATACAAACAAATTTAACTATTTAACATATTTAATATATTTGATATGGACCGATATCTATAGTTTATTATGCATAAATACTAAAACAATTTTGGATTTAAATAAATTTTTTTCTATGTTTTTCTTGTAGTGATTTTTAAAGAGTAACAAACCTCAACCTTACCATCTACATTATTTCTATTATTAACATTCATCATCGATCAATATTCAATATTTTTCTATGTCTCATTTGTTATGTTTTTTTTTTTGTTGATTTATTTATTAATTTTCTTTTTCTTACGTGATGATGGGACATGAGGGGGGTAGAATTTTTTACTATTTCAAGGCAGGTGTTTTGTAGGTCTATTAAAAACACGAAAAAATAAATGTTAAAATGATGATGCTTTTTGCAGATGCTGTTGCCGAATTTATTGAAAGAAATTGTTTTGGCAAATAAAAAAACCTCAACAAAGAAGATGATTTTGACTAAATTTTTATTAAATTTATTTTAAAACAAATTATAAAGGAAACATTTGAAGATAATAAATATGTTTTTTTTTCACTTATAAGACTATAAAAAAACATCCTTAATTAACTGTGATGAAAATTTGAAAATATATTCAGATATCTTAGAGCCAATTAAGTATCTGTAAGAATATTTAACCATTACGGTGGTTCGTTGTCCGTTTTCAAAGAAAATGATACTTTTAGATCAAAATGTACACCAAACAGTTACTATTTATGGATTTTTATCCCATAAATAGGATTTTTATCCCATCACTTGTGGATTGTCAGAGCCCCATATGTGATAATTTTGTTTTTTTTATGTATCGACTAAGTGAGAAATAAGCCTAAAAACTACGGCATATCTTTATAGAGAATTTTTAAAATTTGTACATATTATATGATTAAAAAACAACAACTAATATAAAATTAAAATTGGTAAACTTAAAACCAAATAGAAATATATCTTAAATGACTTAATTGTTAAAAATCGATCAAATAAAATCTAACAAAATGAATAATCTCTCATTTAGAGTTATTTGATTTCATTTTTATTGATTTTTCCAAATAAATCTAAAAAATAAATACTTTTACCAATATTTATACTCAAAGTAGTAGAAATATTGGCAAAAGAATTCACTACCAAAGTGATTAGGAACATATCAAAAATGCACAAAAAAGAACTTTTATAAAATAAATTTTTTTTTTTTGGTAATAAGAATAAAAATATGTTGGTTTTCTAAAGTATTCCCAGAGTTTAGGTAATTTTCTTATCATCGTGTAAATGAGAATTTTACATTTGACAAAAATTGTCGCGGTATCATCAAAAATAAAGCGGTACGCTTTGAACTCTTTCCATAAACAAACGAAACGCTCTCTTTTGTCATGTGTCAAGCAAGTTTTTTTTGGTTATTTTTTTTAGTAAATAAAAAAAAACTTTCTACAATATAGTTTTTTAGTAATTAAAACTCATATTCAGTGGCATTTAAATAATTTTCCATCCATTACTAGATCTTAAGAATTCCATAATTTAAAGCGCAACAAAATACCAATTTTAAAAGAAATATTCATAAATGACCGATATTTAAATTATATTAGAAGTAAGAATCTGCATATAAATATATTGTTCCGACAATCCTTTCGGCATAATATGGAACATCCTTTCACCTTGGCACTAAGCAAACAAACAAATTAGCCAGCAATAAAGTGCCGAGTTACCCTTTAATTGGATTTAGAATTAAAACTAAAAACAGAGGCGTTCAACTACTTTTCAATCCTTCTAATTACATCTCTTTAAGGATAAAGCTGATATGACTGATTTATGAAAGTATTGAATTTTCATACCAAAACGGCAACAGACATACGAGTCATATTGAAACGATAATAAAATTTCAGAAAAATATATTGTAAGAAAAAAAATTCATAAATGAAAAGCGGCCGCTCCTTTAAAATTCTTAACTGTATGTCCAGGTATTGTAAGGAATTCAAACGCTATCCGATTTTATTATGGGGGCGGTAACGGGCCGTAATAAAATATAAGCCCATACAGAGTTACCTGAGCACTTTAATATAAGATACCAGTTTAAGTTGCTGATATCCTTACAGATGTTGATAAAATAAATTCGGAAAATTTTTTATCCGCCTATCGAAAATGGGTGAGTAATCAACGGCTACTGTTTGCACGACTCCAAATTTAAAGGAAAATTCCCAGCGCCGACAAAGTGAATTTTTTCATCTTTCAAAAGGACCGCATTATTTCTGAAAAATGTCGGCATTGGCCAAAATAATTTCGAATTGATAATATTTTTTTTGACATAATTCGAATATTTCAAAATTTCTTATAGCCAAAAAGCTGAATTACGTAATTTTGAATTCATAATAAATTTTATAGCTTCATTTATTCATAAAATAACAATAAACTTGTACTTTGACGAATTTCCGGAAAATATTGTCTATCAAACCAATTAGTTTCCTGATCGGAATTTTCGATTATCAACTCTTAAAAATTTATATTTGTTATTAAAATTATTAACGTCAATATGAGCATTAATAATTGTTCGATTTAGTGTTTTATTGAATTTTTATCTATTCCCTAAAAGAGTATTCAATGCTTTAAACAATTTTTATCTTCAGATTTGTTACTATTAAATGATACGGAATTGAATGGCAATTTTACAAAATAATTGAAAAAAAGCCAAAATAAAGTATCCTTTTGGATTCTACACAATTATCCTTGTATCGGAAAGTACTTGTCCGATGCGACCAACCAGTCAGGATTTGGAAATTCATAATCTTTTGCGCTTGGAAATTCAGTATTTTGCGAATTTTCCAAAATGTGCAGCCACTTCAAGAAGTCAAAGGTAAATATTTTCAAACGAAACGAAAATGTTCAGTGCATAAGATTGGAAATTTTTTTTGGCACTGCTATTCTATCACTTATGATAATATAAATTTCCAATATTTGAACAAAAAACAAGTTAAATATTCAGAGGTGCGACAGGTGACTTAAATCAACACGAATATTTATAAAATAAATATTTTTACTACGTGAAACTTTTGATTAGGGAAAATTTTCTTAAGACAATATTTTTTTGAAATGTTGCAATGAGAGAATGTGTTTGGGAATTTTCAAGCCATAAGAAGGATAACATAATTTTGAAGGTATTAATTATGGTTTTATATTCAATAAGATATTGGTGGATATTTTTTAAATAACAATTTCTCAAAGCATTTCAGAAATAAATAAAAATTTTCTTTTATAATTATGATGCAAATTTTTTGTTACAATATCAGTTAAAATATTGGGTAAAATATTTTCATACAAATTTTTAGTATAAATTGTCACGAAAAATATTCAATTAAAATTTTTAGCTTCAAATGTTCAATAAAAATTATCAATAGAAATTTTCAATAGAAATTCAGTTAAAATTGTCAGTAGAAATTTTCGGTAGGAATTTTCATTAGAAATTTTCAGTAGAAATTTTCAATAAAAATTTTCGCTGACATTTTTAGTAGAAATTTTCAATAGAAGTTTTCATTAGAAATTTTCAGCAGAAATTTTCGGTACAAAATTTCAGCACAAATTTTCAGTACAAATTTTCAAGTAGAAATTATAGTACAAATTTTCAGTATAAATTGTCGTGTAGAAATTTTCAGTAGAAATTTTCAGTAGAAATTTTTCAGTAGAAATTTTCTGTGTAATTTTCTGTGTAAATTTTCCGTAGAAATTTTCAAAGAGTAGAAATGTTCAGTAGACATTTCAGTAGAATTTTTCAGTGGACATTTTCCAGTAGAAATCTGCAGTCTAAATTTTCAGTAGAAATTATAAGCAAAAATTATCAATAAAAGTTGTCAATAAAAATATTCAGAATACATTTTCAGTAAAAATTGTCAGTAAAATTTGTTAGCTAAAAATATGTCGGTAAAAATTTTATATTTTATTATAAAAAATCTTACCAGGCCTAATAGTACTTAATAAAAATGCATGGAATATCTTTTATTCTAGCAAACTCGTACCTTTCTAAATATAATAAAACCTATGTAAAAAAAAATATGCCAAATACTGACAGTATGTAAAAATGCACATGCAGTCGTGATTTTGTACATTGACCATAAAATTTATTTGTCGGCTCTTTTGAACTATTCTCGTAAACATTCAACTATACAATAACCGGTAACAAATGGTCCTTAAATATTGTTTTATTATATAGTAGTTTCAAAAGGATCTAGCATTATTTTTTGTAGGTACGAATATATTTATACTATTGTCTATATCAGCTACTGGTGTTTATAACTCAATAAAGCTACCTTTTTTTTATTTAGCATATTATAAAAATTATAATACGAAAAAAGAGAATTGTAAAAATGCAAGTAGAAAATATTCCTGATTCTTTTTTTTATTTTATTGAAAAAAAGTTACATTTTCCTGTTAAAATTATTTTAAATAATTTGTCGGTTTGCAAAAAACATTTAATTTCAAGAAATTAATGTTGAGTTCAGTGAGTACTCAACAACAAAATAGTTGACCCATTTTAATATACCCACAACCAAATTACTGGAAATTTTCATCATACCTTCTCATATAAATATAAAAAGTTATTACAACACGCCCCTGAAAATGTTAAAAATTGCAACAATTTTTAAGGAAATAGAATCCATTATTCCGCTTTTTTAGAGCAATTAATGCTTAATTCAGAGCAATAGCCTTCGGAGTTGGTTTCATTTTTTTATATTTTTATATGCAAATTGCCTCTTCTCCGAACCGCATCAATAAAAAATGATGTTTGTGCCATTTTTTTGACCTAAAAACGCCTCCCAAGTTACAGTTATGGTTTTTTGTAGAGCAATGTTCAATATTTTTATTGGTGTAATATTGTAAAAAAAACCTATTGAACCTTGTTGCCGATGTTATATTTAAAATATATATTTTTTGAGCTAAATGTTTGTAATAAAAAATAAAGTCCATAATTTGTCAAGGATTTTGTCTGAGAATATTTTAATGTATTTCTACATTTAGTACTGAATAATTACTGTGCAAGACAAGGCTAATCAAAGACGTAGCTCTAAGAGCTCTAAGACTCTTTATAAAAAATTACTGTGCAAGACAAGGCTAATTAAAGACGTAGCTCTAATTAAAGACGTAGCTCTAAGACTCTTTATAAAAAATACCTTACATCCAAAAATATTCTAGATATTACAATCAAAATTGAATTTGTTTATTCGATATAAAATTCAGTTTGGTTAGGATAGAATATAGCTTAAGATATTAGATATTAACAAGGATCTATTTCAGGTTTCATAGTGCAACATAATTATTTCAGATTGTGTCTTTTCTATTGTAGTTCGGAAAATATGGCCTTGTAATTTAGATACTATTAAACAAATGAATTATTAAGGATATCATTTGTTTAGTTTAAAATTTATCATATTATATATATTATCGATTGTTGATTTAATCACGTGGAAGATACGCCGATTGGGTGGTGGAACAACGGGCTTTGGAAGCTAATTTTTCGAGCAAATATCGCTCGGTGGATACGTCAATATGCAAAATGACTCTAAAAATCGGCAAGTTACTGTATAGAAGTCATAGACTCCGCGAAAAGTAACTGTCTTCTGGTATGCATTTACGTCTTGAAAGTATCTTTGGCCCGTATTTCTTTGAAAATGAAGAAGAAGAGATCGTTAAAGTCAATTGTGATCGAAAGATTTCCTGGACGCGAAATTTCGATTTTTGATGATGTCAATTGAAGTCTAAAATTATACAGTTTGATGTCGTTAGACTTTTTATTATAAAATTTATACAAATAATCGTATTTAAACTGATACGTTTTAAATTTGAGAGCATTTAAAAACCAATGTCCGTCAATTAAATGTCAAATTACAGCACGGATTTTTCGAGAAAAAAAAATTTAAAAATTACTTAAAAGGAATCGAAATCTGGAAAATGTCTCGTAGCGACTATTTGAATAGTTTTATATTTAATGCATAATGATAAGATTAAAACCCAAATAATGTAATAAATTAAATTCTTTTTAAACTTAAATGTGTTCTTTTTAAATTTACATTCGGAAATACACATTGGATAATCTATTATTTCTCAGGGAGTTATGTAAATAAGGAAATAATAATTTTTTTATAAAAATAATGATGTGTCGTAGACTTTTAAGAATATCTGTAATGAGAATACTTTCTAAGCCCAGTTGAGAAGAGATAAATGATTTTCCCTTTCAATTTATAGTAAATTTTCGATTATTTAAAAATAATATATCAAAAATTTTCAAGGATTTATTCAAAACTTCTACAAAATTTTTGATATTTTGTTTTTTTTTGTTTATTTTTGCAAAATATTAACTGGTATCTATAACTACAATTATATTACAAGAAGCCGATATATATCAGTAATTAAATTGGAATGGCCCAATTACTTAAATTGGGCCATTTAGTTGAACCACAAAAATTCGATTTCATAAGTCCAAATCGGTTTTATAATTGCAAAAAGTTCACTATTATTTGTTAAGTAATTTTCAGCTTAAGTATTTTTCAAAAACGTGTGTTAGTTTCATGCCTTTTTAGTTTATTATGTGAATACCAGATTAATCTCTGGTTTAGGTGAAGTCCTAAGTAACGCATTTTGTGGATGTGAGCACTTTTTTGTTCATTTACCGTGACTCTCGATTTTATTAACCAGGCGTGCAGACAGTGGATAAGAGATTGTAAATTATTAAAGTATATGTCAGGATTTGTTTGGGAAGTGAGTATAGCCGTCTTAGACATGAGATAGGATGTTATGGGAATAAATATTATATAAAATGTGCCTAAGAATACTACATTGTGAGATCCAGATCAAAAAGGATATGTTTCCGAGGATTTTTTATTCACTGCTACTTGAAAATATCATTGGGAGAGATGTTCATCTACCCGTCACGTGATCAAAAGCATGGGAGATGTCGAAGAAAGCTCCTGGAAAATACTCTTTAGTGTGGAGAGAGGATGCAATCTAATCAACAACGTGATGGCATTTCTGATATTTACTTAAGTGTTCAAATCCGAAACCAAATTAATAATCAGGAATAATTATTTAGGATGAATACAAGAGAATAGTTTTAATAGAAGTTTTGTTTAAAAAATTTACCAGGGATTATTAGAAGACTAATAGATCTATAGAAAAATGAAGAGTTAACAGGTTTATTAGGCTTAGGAATAATTTTTTAATTATTAAAATAGAATAATTAGAATAAAAATTTTTTTCAATTCTAGTAAATTTTTATTGAAAATATTTTTAATATAACATTTTTAATAAACATTTTTATTGAAAATATTTTTAAATAGACGCAAAGTATTTGTAAAAGTATTTTTTTTTTAACAGTAAATCATTTTTAAAAAATATCTTCCAACTGATCTCTGATATTTATCTTCTATCCGGAGTAAATTACTTCAACAAAAACTCGCCAACTTTTGCGAACATATGGTATCACCGTTTATCTGAAGATTAGCTCCTGTAGTGATAATAACAATATCATTTTCCCTTTAAAACTCTATACAAGGACACATTTTGTATTTAAATCAAGGACCATCAGTACATCTATTCTTCTTTAAATGAAGGAGAAACTACAAAAGTTACGCCCCAATTTTTTTTTTTTTAGCTTGTTAGCAAAGTTAATTCAGTATTTAAGGGGAGTAAAATTATGGATTATTTTACATATTTAATTTTTGTAGATAAGATTTAGCGATAAAATTCCAATTTGAAACTTTTTCATCTTTTAATTATATTAAACAAATGCAAATTTTTGTAGTTGTGAATATTTCGGGTAAGGAAATACTAAAATCCTGATACCGACAGGATAATAAAAGGAGCTGATATGCTCAACACACTGTTTGGTAAAGAAAATGGTGCGTCTTCAATTTTAGTCGGTTTTGTTAGCAGGTCACAGAGTAGTGTTGAAGATGGTTGAGGCCATTGGCAAATAAAACGAAACGAGTCGAATTATGGCCAAATAGAAAGGGGTTACTTTGTTCACTTACCCTTTCGTTATGCAGCCATAAATCGTTTTTCAAGTCGAATATGAGCATTCGCACTTATTGCTGAAATACATCGGAGCCAACTTACCCCGTTTACTATCTTTCACCCTTTTATGACACGTGAAATTGAAATATCTTATTTTGAGTTATATTGCTGAAAATACATTAAGATAATGTGCGAATTTCTTTGAAAATATTTTCCGAAGAACTGCGAAAAGAATTGCAAGTCCATTAAATTGAAATGGCACAAAAGGAGGTCTCTACTACGAATACGTAGATGAAGGATTATATTACGTACATTTTTATATTTTGAAGGACAAATATATGCGAAAAAGGACAAGCAAGGTCTTAATTATAAAGCAATTTAACTTCATGAAAATATTTACGGTATTTTTGGTTATAGCAACAATCGAGAAAAACCTAGGCGTTCGGGGTTTCTGAGCCGGTACCAAATCAAAGGGTTGCTTGCAATTTCAATTATTCTATAGTGAAATGTTCGATTGTTTTCAAATTCCGAAAGGATTTGTAAGCCGTTCAGAGAATTTCAGTTATTTTGCTATGGTTTTACGTTGTGTTGTAAAATGTTTGACTAATTACCAGTAGAAAATACTGAAAAGTGTAATTTTCTAAATGATAAGGCCGATTATGATTCATCCAAAATAAAATGTTTTCCATATCAGACCTAAAAGTTTTATTCTAAAAATATTTTGATATCGGTACGTGTTTGTATATTCGTAGTTGTACTATTCTACATTAAATCACATCAATCGGAAGTTTGCTACTTGCAGCTTAATTAAAAAAGCGAAATTTCGGCTTTTATAAAGAAATATTTTTCCTACTTAATTTTAATTAGAAGTAATACTATTGCTAGCAGTTTTTGAAGCCTTTTTTATCATCAGCATTTCACGTTTTGATAACTGCTGATAGATATCGAATGATAAAACCACCAATCAGGTCGACGTATTACCGTTGATGGCAATAGGGCGGCTAATTTCGTTTGATTGATACAAAAACGAAGAGAATCGAAAGCAAAGCATTTTCAAAGAAAAAAATAACTAACAATTTACTTGAATGTTTATGAGTTCAGAGGAATTTTTTGACAATTTTTGATAATTCATGGAAAGAATTTTCATATTAATATACAATATTAATTTTCGTATAGTACAATTAAAAAGCTTCAAATAAAAAGAGACAAATATTTTTTAAAAAGATAAAAAATTAATTTCAACTTTTGTTGAATTATCTACTATCCGTCGGTATAAAATTACTTTGAAGCTGTCGTTTTGCTCATATCATCTTATCTACTTTTTTATGTTCTTAATGAATATTGCTCAATATAAATAAAAATATCATGGAAAATATTTTTAAAAAAATTGGTTATAAAATACCATTAAAAAAATTTTCTTCACACGTTTCTACAAAAGAGACATTCAATAATTCAATTTTTAATTAAAGTTTTCCATAACCAGATTCATAAAAAGTTTCCGTTACAAATGTTCGAAAAATATCTTAACCAAAATTTACATTAACAAGTTTTAAATGGAAAGTTTTAGGAGAAATTTTCAGTAAAAATTTTGTGTAGATATTTTCAGTAGAAATTTTGTGTAGAAATTTTGTGTAGAAATTTTCAGTAGAAATTTTCAGTAGAAATTTTCAGTAAAAACTTTCAGTAGAAATTTTCAGTACAATTTTCAATAGAAATTTTCAGTAGAAATTTTTAGTAAATACTTTCAGTCGAAATTTTGTTTAGAAATTTTCAGTAGAAAATTTCAGTAGAAATTTTCAGCAGAATTTTCAGTAGAAATTTTCAGTAGAAATTTTCAGTAGAAATTTTCAGTAGAAATTTTCAGTAGAAATTTTCAGTAGAAATTTTCAGTAGAAATGTTCAGTAGAAATTTTAAGTAGAAATTTGCAGTAGAAATTTTCAATAGAAATTTTCAGTAGAATTTTCAGTAGAAATTTTCAGTACAAATTTTCAGTAGAAATTTTCAGTAGAAATTTTCAGTAGAAATTTTTAGTAGAAATTTTCAGTAGAAATTTTCAGTAGAAATTTTCAGTAGAAATTTTCAGTAGAAATTTTCAGTAGAAATTTTCAGTAGAAATTTTCAGTAGAAATTTTCAGTAGAAATTTTCAGTAGAAATTTTCAGTAGAAATTTTCAGTAGAAATTTTCAGTAGAAATTTTCAGTAGAAATTTTCAGTAGAAATTTTCAGTAGAAATTTTTAGTAGAAATTTTCAGTAGAAATTTTCAGTAGAAATTTTCAGTAGAAATTTTCAGTAGAAATTTTCAGTAGAAATTTTCAATAAAAACTTTCAGTAGAAATTTACTGTAGAAATTTTCAGTAGAATTTTTCAGTAAAAACTTTCAGTAGAAATTTTCAGTAGAAATTTTCAGTAGAAATTTTCAGTAGAAATTTTCAGTAGAAATTTTCAGTAGAAATTTTCAGTAGAAATTTTCTGTAGAAATTTTTAGTAGAAACGTTCTGTGTAAATTTTCAGTTAAATTTTCTATGTAAAATTTTCAGTACAAATGTTCAGCAAAAATGTTGAGTAGAAATTTTCTGCAGTCATTATCAGTAGAAATTTTTTGTGTAAATTTTCTGTGCAAATTTGAAGTAGAAATTCTCAGTAGAAATTTTCAGTAGAAATTTTCAGTAAAAACTTTCAGTAAAAACTTTCAGTAGAAATTTTCAGTAGAAATTTTCAGTAGAAATTTTCAGTAGAAATTTTCAGTAGAAATTTTCAGTAGAAATTTTCAGTAGAAATTTTCAGTAGAAATTTTCAGTAGAAATTTTCAGTAGAAATGTTCAGTAGAAATTTTAAGTAGAAATTTGCAGTAGAAATTTTCAATAGAAATTTTCAGTAGAATTTTCAGTAGAAATTTTCAGTACAAATTTTCAGTAGAAATTTTCTGTGTAAATTTTCAGTAGAATTTTCAGTAAAAATTTTCAGTAGAAATTTTCTGTAGACATTTTTAGTAGAAATGTTCTGTGTAAATTTTCTCTGTAAATTTTCAGTTAAATTTTCTCTGTAAATTTTCAGTAGAAATGTTCAGTAAAAATGTTTGAGTAGAAATGTTCAGTAGAAATTTTCTGTGTAAATTTTCAGTAAAATTTTCAGTAGAAATTTTCAATAAAAATTTTCAGTATACATTTCCAGTAAAATTTTCTTTATCGTCCGTTGTAAAAGTAAATTATTTAGATTTTCAAATCCCCGTTACATTATATTTATATTTGTAAGGAAAATAATAATAATTAGGCGAATTACTTTCATTTCTCTACTGACCATTAGAAATACTTGAGTGTAAATCTGTCATCTTCGGAATGATTCTCTTCTCAAATCACTATTGGCGCCCCAAAACTACTAAAAAATTGTAATAAAAACTAGTAAAATTATCTGCTTTCTATTTAAAGTAATAAAATTTGGAATCATCTTACACGCGAGTAATATTCAATCTTTCATCATTACATATCCTTGAGAAAATAATCTTTTCCAGATCATCTTCTATTTATTTTGTTACATAATACAAAGGTCAGTTTTTCTTCAAAATACGATCAGTATTTCTATTTTCTTGTATATTGGCTAGAATATCGGGTTATCAGCTTCCTGGTCAATCAGTGATTAATAGGCTTTCCAATTTCTTTTCTTTTTGTGTGTACTTGAGACAGAAAGTAGTAAAGGACATAACCAACAACCGATAAGAATTCGAATACTAAGAAGGTGAAGTGGAATGTGAAAATTCCAACACCGTTCTATGATGGTCACTTTAGATTCTTAAAAAGGAATTAAGTTGAGTGTTCGGTCACTAAGAAAAAATGTCATCTTGCGCCAATTTGTCTCTCACATTTCACCACACAATCTTACAGAATTCTATGTAAACAAATTGCGTGCATATCGTACTAAGTACACAGTCATTTAACACTTGCTCATAAAAGTGCCAAGACCGGGGAAGCACAACCCTCCTTCTAACAGGAGGAAGACAGTTTTGGAGGAAAATTAATGACTATAAACATTAAAACCAAAGATCGATTTATGAGACACATAATTTTGAATTCGATTTTTTCTGCTCTCGTTACGGCTAAAAAAAAATACATTCACCTTGCAGCGTCAAAATAAGTAAACCAATATTTCCCTACTGCATAGCATGCAAATTAAAATTTTGAATACCACACACACACACCTAACATAATAACAATTTAGAAAAAATATTGGGATTCTGGCACTTAAAGTCAGGTTCTTCTGGACTATTCATCATGTGGTTGACATCAGTCCAAGTGGTGTTTAGGGATAGAATTCTCAAATGTGCACTGCAAGGGAACGTGCAGACTCTTGACAATCTCTTCATCGGCGAATGGAACTGTTTCGGGCACTTGACCATGCGTTTTTTTAAAGCAATCACTGCCCTAAACGATCGTCCTTACAAACATGGACATGTGTAGAATAAGAGTTTATACTTAAATATAGATACTTAATTCCATATGCAAAGTGCAGTAAATCAAACTATTTTATGGGTGCGCCAACATGTCTGATATGAACGTGACTCAATTGAGGAAGAAATTTTGGTATGAAAATATGTCATTTGGTGATTAATAAAATATTCTCCCTTAACAATATCGTGGGAAATTTAGGCTTTTCTGCAAAATATGATAAAAAAATTTAATGAAAATTTTTGCTGAAGATTTTTATTTGAAAGGAAAATTTTTACTATTTGCTGTATAATTTTTTAAAATATTTGCTAAAAATTCTTAAAATTCTTCTGTAACTTTCATGTTAATTTAATATTTTCAAATTACTTGAATATGATTTTGAATATATTAAATGAACTAATAAAATGACAAATTTTTCAAATATTTCAATAAATTTTGCTAAAATATTTATTTTTATTTATTTTAATTCATCATTATTAGCGCTTTTAGTGGATAAATTATTTTTTTATAATAAAATTATACACTTAACCAACTAAGGTGGTAAATTTTTTTTAATGAAGATGGATATGATTTGATGCAATCGTGATAAGAAAATCTCGAGTCTATGCCATATTCTAAAAGTTTTTATGTGTGATCTAAAGTGTTTAGATGAGAAACGATTTGATGTGTCTAGATGGGAAAAAATACTTTAAAAATGATAAAGAAATAAAATTTCATAATGTATTTATTTTTGTAAAAACTTTTGAAAATAGAGACATAATATACTATTATCTAAATATGAAAAATATTCAATATTAGTAACTATTAGCAAATTGAATTTTATTCCATAATATTCGTGCTCTTTGTTTTTATAAGAAAAAATATCAATAATCATAAAAATGTTGAAAATGGAGAAAAACTATTCACTGAATCTTAAAAGGAAATTTATTACAAGAAACTCCTCATATGCATATATTTTTAAATTAATAAATATAGAAAGATCTACGAATGATATTATTAATTCTGACTATCTGGTTAGTCTATTGGTCAGTTTATTAAAATAACCTGAAGTGAGCCACTGGTCGATGTGGTCAGAGTGTATTAACTCATCAGCATTTTAGTGGCAATGATTGTTAAATAAGTAATATGATCGATCAATGGACTCTGGCCGATCAATGGACTAAACTTCAATAACGAAACTAAAATAATTGACCACCCAGATGTGGAATGTTTTTGTTGGGAGAAAATAATGCCAAAATGATGGTGAAAGATTTATAACAATAATAACAACCGCCAGCAAAGAAATCTTAACAAGTCGAGAGAAAATCTTTACCGAAAGATCTTAAAAACGCTGTGTTTTATTTCCTAATTGTGTGAAGATTTCACTGTACGTATATTCTTCGATAAAAGTAAAAATAAACTAAACCTAAAACAGAAAGAGAAGAACCCTAGATAGTAATGTCCAAAAAGAACAAAATAAACTCCTAAAAAAGTCCACCTTTGAATAATCTTAAAGTCGTGATTCTTCGCACTTTCGGATCTCGACTTAATAATGTTGACGAGTATACAATCGATATGGGATAAGGTTTAAAAAAATACAATACTATAGCCGAAAAATGGACAAAATGAATAAAATACGGCTAAAGTACTCAATTAGCTGTACAAATTGAACACAACATCATCAAATGAAGGTGTTGTTGAGTTGGTCGCAAACCTTTTTGTGTTGACGATGATTCTCTGGATTCATCGTCAGTGTTGTCTTCACTGTCATTATCGTCTCCATTCGGGTTGTTGGCAGTCTTTAAGTTTTTACGTCACTTTCATGGTTTGCGTATATTGTCGTGACGATCACTACGGTCCCCATTCAATAACACACTTTTGATGCTCATCGAATTCCGTTCGATCTATTCAGGCACCTACATTATCGATTGATCATCGATCATTTGTTCAAAATTCGACAAGTCAGATATTAATGATCACTGCAGTTTTAAAGATTCTACCTTACCTACCTACCTGGTTATTTGTTAGGTTGCGCTCGTGCTTTTTGATGTTTCGTAGCCGCACTACCTTTCAATATCCGTAGCCAAAGACTTCCATATCTGGTATGATACCAGTACTTATGTCTTTACCAAAAAATCAACTTTATTGCATGATAAATGTGAGTACACTTGCTGGTACGTATGTGAATATTAATAATTGATAGACTGAACATATTCAAAATGGGGGTGATGGGGGAGGTATCTAAAATCAACGAATAAAATTAACCGAACTATTTACATCTGTCCCCACCTTTAAGGACTGGCTGAAAGAGGAACAACATCGACGAATACTAAGGGAATATGGAACCTTTCTTTAAAGTGTGATCAGAAGGTGGTGCTATATGCACTCTGATTCACCATCGGATAATCATGATTGCCTATTAATTAATCAAAATTAACCAAAAACCATTCACTAGCATTCATAATTCATTTGATCATGTGTACACAAAACCAAGTAATCCCAATGACCTAACGAGGTAAACATCTAGACAGATCGATTTTTTTATATTAAGTGAATGGGACGCGTTATTAGAAACGATCGGTGTAGCTCCTTCCTAGCTTGTAATTGGCCTCCTGGTCAGCTGGTTGTAACTGAGTTATTGTTCTTTAGTAGTGGAACTCATAATCAATCTCCAGTTGAATTTGTAAAATTCACAATTTTTCACTGGACTTGAAAGCATAGTCACTTTAACAGACTCCCATTCGTATAGGTCGGTTAGATATAAAGAAAAATGAAAAACCGACAAATGCAATACAAAATATTTACTCACCTTATAATCATAATGTACTAATAATACTCGTATTTATAAGCAAAAATATAAGACAAATAAATATTAAATAAATTCAAAGTCAATTATGCACTTTGTATGCACCTAGCCACGTGCAATATTAAGTGGAAATAAGGTTAAGCAAAGCATTTACCATGAGATATTATTTTTATAAACAATTATATATTTTTCAGTAAAGGACGGTAGGTAATATTCTTCATATATTATAAATCCAATGCATTTTTTCAGGGTATTTTACCGAAACTTTGTTGCTGAAACATTTCCTTAGTAATTTTATTCTCAATAAATTTGCTTAAAAATTAAACAAAGTGGTTTTTTCCTTAGTAATTTTATTCTCAATAAATTGAGAATAAAAGGAATTTAGTATCCTTACTTATTTTGAGACCGGCTAATCCACCATAAAAAATATTAATTTTTACAGAAAATTTGTACAGCAAATTTTATAGAGAAAATTTTTACAGAAAATTTTTAAGGAGAAAAATTTTAGAGAAAATTTTTACAAGAATATTTTATAGAGAATATTTTTACAGAAAATTTTATGGAGAAAATTTTTACAGAAAATTTTATAGAGAAAATATTTACAGATAGTTTTATACGCAAAATTTGTGCAGAAAAAAATTTTTATAAAAAATTTCATAGAGAAAATGTTTACAGAAAATTTTTATAGAAAATTTCATAGAGAAAATGTTTACAGAAAATTTTTATAGAAAATTTCATAGAGAAAATGTTTACAGAAATTTTTATTGAGAAAATTTTATGAAGAAAATTTTATGAAGAAACTTTTTATAGAAAATTTCATAGAGAAAATTTGTACAAACAATTTTTTTGCAGGCATATTATTGAATTTTAGGCAACAAACCAAATTGTAAGTCCTAGGAAGAGTCAAAGGTTTTAGACGAATATTAAGAACACAAAGAAATCGACTAAGTATTTTTATAGGAATTTTTATTTCAATCTTATTTTAGAAAGTAAAAAATTAAAATTGTAAGCCAAAAAGTAAAAAAAAGGTATAAAATTCTGAAGAGGGGAAAAAAATGTAAGTCTGCTCACAGACCAGTAAATATTTAATTGAATTTTGGCCATTGAGCTTTCCTAATGCAAAAAGTTATAAAATTAACAAATCAGCATTTGTAAATGCTTAAAAAAACATTAAAAACATTCACATTGAGTATGAAAACTACAAACAAACAAAAATGAAAAAACTAGTCAAAAGAAAATTGATATAAAACCATCCCTCTCTCCAAAAAAACAAACAAAAAACAAAAAACAACACCTACATGCTTATACTAAAATAAATTTGTAAAAAAATGCTTTTAACAAAAATTTACATTCAGCAGAAAAAAGTAGGAAATTATTAGATTATTAAGAAAAAATAGGAAAAGAAACAAAAAACAAATTAAAGAAAATGAAAATAACTCAAGAATTAAAAAGTACTTGACAAGCACCCTAGAACAAGCACAATTACCCCCCCCCCTCTCCAATAAATAATAAAATACATCTTTTGGAAAGGGTCCGAGGATAGAAAGGCGGAAAAATTGCATCGAAAAATTTACGACAGTAGAAAAAAATCTACGCCTAAAAAGTATGCATAATCAAAACCAAAAATCTTAAAATCCAAAATTTGCTTGAAAATCGGATTTTTGCACCAGGCGCCCAGTTTTTTAGAAAATACACATAGGAGGCAAATCTTTTCTCTGTATCTTAAATTTTTTTTTCACTTTCAAAATTAAGGTTTTTTTGTGATTTTTTTATGATCACATTGCGCATATCTAGGCAATGTTTTTGTGATCCATTTTATCTTGATCGGAAGAAGATTTTCCTGTCAGGATAAATTTTTGTGGGCCCTTTTGAGAAAAAATGCATCAAATTTGCTGTTTTTTGTTCTTAAAACTTCTTTTCCTCTGCGAAAATTGCTTTTTTTTGGAGATATTTTTCATGAAGTAGTTGCACATACCTACGAAAAGTTTTTTTGAACCAGTTTATCCTGATCAGAAGAAGAGTGCCCGGTCAAGATAAATTTTTATGGACGCTTTTGAGAAAAATGTATAGCATGTGTTTTTTTTCCTAAAAATGTGTGTTTTTCTATAAATAAAGAGGATACGTTTTTACCAATATTTTTTTATAAGATTCTTGCGCAGAGTAAGGATAATATTTTGCAATACTTTTTTTAACCCGAGGTGGAAAATAATTATCATTTAGGATACAACTTTATAGAAAATTTCGATGAAAAAATAACATAAATCATTTGTTTACTCCTTCTTTAAATTTATTTGTACCCCTGAAAAGGAGAAGTTCTATCAAATGTTCGGCTATGTCCTCTCAGGACGATTTTCCTAGAATTATCTGGATATTTTTAGTTCTGATCTGAAAAATATTTTGAGTACAACATAAAATTTTATTGAGAAACACGAAACGAAACCTCTGCAAAAAGAAGCACAATTGATAATTGCAAGTATGTGTAATTTAAAAAAGTAAAGAAAAAATAGGAATATCAAAATTTTAGAAAAAATTTTGAGTAGCTCTTAGAACATGATCGATGTGTGCGGCATGCAAATAAGTAGCAATAAGAACAGCACCAACATTTGAGTATCATCGCACTGTTGACTTTCACCCAATTATGAGTTAATAAACTCAATGTTCGGTAGTTAAAATGTAAAAAATTAAATAGGGAAAATTTAAAAATTAACGCCAGATGATTGTTTAGTACAAAAACCAACTCGAATAGGTGTTTTGGGTAGATTTTGGGTAGATTTACCAACTCGATTAGGTGTTTTGGGTAGATTTACGTCTCTAAAGGAAAAAACTTAGCTAACGTCTTTAAAGAAAATTTAAAAAATTAAAATCTTGACTCCAAAAAAAAAGAAAATTTCAGTCCTTAATGCGACGATATTAAATAATCACTTTAGATTATGAAAACAAAATATTACTCAAAAAATTTTAATACAAAATTCTACAACCTCTTCTCTTTCAACTAATTTCCTATTAGAAAGCCATGCCGCTTCCTTTTTAGGTTTCCGTAAAAATTGAAAAATAAATAAATACTACCAACTTAAAAAAATTTCACAAATATAATAAAAAAAAATCCAATCAAGCTAAATTAAAAACTAAATTTCCAAAAAAAAATTTATATTTTTTGCAGCAAAATAAACAATGTTAAATTTATGCAAACAAAATATTTTTTTAGATTTATTTATTTCTGCTATTCGAAAAAAATTTAAATTTAAATAGTGGAAAAAATAATAATATAAACAAATAGAATGAAAGAAAAAGTCATATGACAAAGCCCCCCCCCCCCCCTTCCCAACAAATAACAAAAAAAATCAAAAAAAAAGCCCAAGGAACTTTGTTCCTCCGTCCGACAAATCCAAAATTTGAAGCATAAATGCACGAAAATCCGATTTTTACACCAGGCAACCAGTTTCTATAGAAAATAGAAGTCAAACATTTAACACTAACTCCACTCTTCCTTAAAATTAGTTTTTTCTATGAAAATAGCCATTTTTTTGCTTCATATTATCCCAATCAGCAGAAGAATGTCCTCGGAGGATACATTTTTATGGGCACTTTTGAGAAAAAATTGACAAAAATTCATATTCAAAACAAAATAAAAACACACACAAACGTTACCTCCTCCCCATCAAAATTATCCAAAAATACGAAAATAAATAACTGCCCAACAAATCAAAAAATCAAAAATCTAAGAGCACAAAAACAAAATTAATTACAGAAAACTTACTGAAAATTCTACTTCAAAATTTCTACTGCAAGTTTCTACTGAAAATTTCTACTTCAAAATTTCTACTGAAAATTTGTACCTAAAATTTTAGCTAAAAATGTTCGCTGTAATTTTTTTTTGAAAATTATTACAGAATATATTTTGATGTAGTTTTTCTGGCTTACACATTTCATATCAGCCTTTTTTTTTACGAGTATGTAAAATTTGTCTCTATTGACTCCCACATAATTTGACATTTCTCAGCCAAATATCATGAACTAAATTAAAACTATTTGTGATAATCTTTTAATAGGAGAAACTAGATATAGTCCCATGTGGTACGAAAACAAAATTAAAAATTATCAAAATGATTGCTGGCCGTCAGCTCTTTGGTAGTCCAAATAAAAACTACTGTCCTCTGTTCTGAGTAGCTCCAGTACAAAATCCAGATGTCTGATATGAAACTATCGGCGTCATTTAATTTTTTGATAAAAAGTTTTCGTCGAAAGAGTGAAACTAATAAATTTTCTCGAATTTTCAACGTTGTGAATTGCGACACTCAAATCCGATGATTGGTTAGTAATTTCTTCTTTGTGTATAGTTTATAGATGAAAATAATTTTGTTTATAGAAAAATATTCAAAACAGGCTGACTGGAATAAAAATTATCACCAAATTACTGTACGAGTGACTGGAAATGACTTTCATTCCATTAATTTCGGGCATTTGATTATTCGGGCGGTTCTCATATAGAAGCGATTTTATCGATCACTTTAAGTGAGCCATGAGAATTTATTTGTAAATAATGCCTTAAATGTGCCTGCAACTACAATTTTTCATACTAATAAGCATGATTTCAAATCTAAATTATTTTTTTGTTTAAAGCAGTCTTCCAATAGAGTTCATGGTTAAGTTCAAGATTCGATTTTCACAAGGCTTCAATGAATTTGTGATAGGGCAACGCTAATCGACTGCTCGTAATTCTATATCAGTGAACACATTAATACCGAATTCTGAGTGAAATATTTCATTTGAAATTATTAAATTGTACTTAGCCTTATCTGATTTAAAAGTAGTTTCACTTCGAGACTCTTAAGTCCTCAAAATTAGGCTTGACCTCAGTTTTGACATCGTTTTAAATTGAAATCGACAATACGATATGAGAGTGAAAAGGGCAGGATATGTTATTAACTCAGAGATATGAGCTCTGATTCAGTTAGCAATCGTATAAGCAATTCGAATATAATTTTAGTTTACTGCGGAATATTCTATAACATAAAATTGCCAATAATGTTTCCACTGTTGTTCCTGTTTTGATTATATGAAAAATTATGCTCGCCTGCAAAACGACTTGTTTGATTTTAATTAAAGTTAATTTGGTAAATAATGGATTGCCGAATAGACTGCAAGTCCGAGTCCAGGATCGGTTAGTGTGTATTTATAACATTTTTCATCTTCGTTTCTTCGTTTAACTGCTATAAGTTTAGTACGGAAAGTAAACATAAATAATAGCCTACACAAAGTGACTGAACCCTGTTATCGGAATCGATAATTTCTGATTCCGGTCATGGCGACGTGTTATAGCATCGTTTTAATAACTGAGGATAAATCAGAGCATGGCTTGGCTGTAAAAATAATGTTTGAACAGTGTCATGCTGCCAACTAATTGAATTCACTCAGAATGGTGTCCATTAGATGAGGAGAGTATTTGAGGGATATTAGCCGTTCTGATTAAAGAATGACCACCAGTCGCCAGCCGCTGTGATTACTACTATCCGTGCACTGTTGACTTAAGTTGCTTCTTCTTTGTGTGAATCTAGTTTCCCTTTTCCTTATTCAAATATATCGCAATTTTTGTCGTCCTAATTTACGCAATTTTATATATTTCTACTCTGTATTTTCAGTATTTATCTTAACACAATAAATAGAAAATGGCTTATAAAAAATTTGAATATTAACATCAATCTAAAGTTTCAAAAGTATTGTTTTGTGGAAAGATTTATAATCAGTTGGGTAAAGGGAAAATATAAATTATTGTATCTATGCTAGCGGATTACAAATACACCAGGCTTTACTTGATATAAGGTATAGTAAAAGGTAATTCATTATTTTGCCAATAGATGGCTTTAGGAGTCTGTATCTCCCGTTTTAAAAGTGCGATCGGGTTGAACTAGATGGCGTTAGAAAGATAGGATTTCGTACTCAAAAAGCTTCTCATACAGTTTTGTGATTACTTGACTCAGTATTTTTTAGCACGCGTCAAAGATGGACACCAACAAAGAGAAAATACGCCATATTTTACTGTTTTTCTTCGCTAAAAGCGAAAACGCAAGCCAGGCAGCTGAAAATGTGAATATTGTTTATGGTCCTGATACTGTAACAGCCAATCATGCGCAATTTTGGTTTCGTCGATTCCGTTCCGTTAATTTTGGTAACAAAGATGCACCACGCTCTGGAAGGCCAATTGTCGAAACTGTCGATAAAATAATGGAAATCGTCGAGTCCGACCGTCACGTAAGCACTGTTTTGATTGCACAGGAGCTAAACATTGCACAAAACATCGTTTGGAACCACTTAAATAAGGCTGGATACAAAAAGAAGCTCAATGTATGGATGCCACACGAGTTATCGAAAAAAAACCTCATGGACCGAATTTCCATCTGCGAATCGCTGCTGAATCACAACAATATCGATCCATTTCTGAAGCGGATGGGTCTTGGTGATGAAAAGTGGGTCACTTACGACAACGTCAAGCGACAACGGTCGTGGTCAAATCGCGGTCACCCGGCGCAAACGGTGGTCAAGCCAGGATTGACAGCCAGGAAGGTTTTGCTGTGTGTTTGGTGGGACTGGCAGGGAATCATCTACTATGCGCTGCTCCCCTACGGCCGAACTCTTAATTTGGACCTATACTGTCAACAATTGGACCGCCTGAAAGAAGCAATCGCCCAGAAGCGGCCAGCTTTGGCCAATAGGAGAGGAATTGTGTTCCATCAGGACAACGCCAGGCCGCATACATCGATAGTGACTCGCCAGAAGTTCCGGGACCTTGGTTGGGATGTTCTTATGCATCCACCTTATAGTCCGGACCTGGCACCAAGTGATTACCACCTCTTCCTGTCTAACATATGACGAATGATTTTGCAGGTAAAAAATTCGCCTCAAGAGAAGATTGTGAAAATCGACTGTCCCAGTTTTTTGCCAATAGGGACGAGGGTTTCTATGAGAGAGGCATTATAAAATTACCTCCAAAATGGCAACAAGTTATCGTACAAAACGGTGCATATTTGACCTAAATCGTATCATTCTATCTATGCTAAATAAAACCTTCAATTTAATGCAAAAATAATGGATTTCTTTTTACTACACCTTATAAATACAATCTCAACAGTTTTTCAATAATTTTTAATGCTCTGGAATTTTTCTTGCAGTTTTAGCTAAATTTTTATGTTCAAAAATTACTACTCATTACATAATTAGAAATTTTCCTGAAAATGAATTCAAAAACTTTGTAAAAAAATTACACATAAAATTTTTACTGATAAATTTCACTTAAAAAATTCAACGGAAAAATTTCAATGAAAAATTTCACTGAAAAATTTCAATGAAAAATTTCACTAAAAAATTTCAAAGAAAATTAATTTTGCTAAAAGTGTTCATCGATAAATTTTGCTGTTAATTTTTTTGATTATTTTTACTGACAGATTTAACAAAGCAATTTTTCAATTAAAAAAATTTGTGCAGTCTACATTTTACTTTTGTGATTTTCTACTACTTCTATTTATGGTCAATGGCAATAAATTTTTGTATCAAAATCTGCTACCGAAGTTTAAATTTCGTTAATCTTTGGTCTTAAGTTATTAGCACGAAAACGTAATCTTTGATAATTAATATTATTATCATTAATACTTTTCTGTATTGATAAATATTAGACAAATTTTCTAATTACCAGCCTATTATGAGTTTAGTCAGACATAACAATAATCCTTGGAAAGCTGTTTTCATTTGGCATTAAGTGCTTATGGCAATAACGACTGCAGTCTGTCGCAAAAAGACACTATTCAATGCATGAGAAATTCAATTTTACCATCATTTAAACCAATTTCCTTTAGATAAAGGAAATGTTCGATAAATATCCGTTTAGATTCTATGAAAATTATTACACATTCTCTGAGGGGTTATTATATATAGCTGCTTATAAGACTATTGTCCGTACATGTCTGACAACTGGAATATCGGCTACCACTTTGCGTTTTACACAGCCTATTTCTACTGACCATCGGTACTATGGATTATTGATTAATTGGGCACATGCGATCACAAATTTTTAATCGTAAGCGATACTATTCCTGATAGATTTAGTCAGTTCGTACCCATTGGCTTTGGGTCGTAGTCATCTTTTTTTTAAATTGTTATTCCATTCCATTATAAAGACATACTACAAAAGGATTTTTGGGAAAATTTCGGAACACCAACTAGATTGTTTCCTTCAACCGACTCTATTGCCCAACGATAATTCAAAATATTTAGACTCTTCGGAATGTCTACAGCTACCTATGAACATGCCTACAAGGTAATCTACTCGATTTGGTATACTAAAAAGCCTCCACAGAAAGCATAAGTGAACATGCCAATCGAATTTGCATATACACAGTCTAATAAATATAGACACAAGCGTGCATATTTTGAGGATTAAATTTATGAATAAAACATGGAGAAAATTAGCATTTACTCGCGTTTTGTGTGGCAATAAAGAACCATTTTGGTGTTATTCATTGATTCCGATGGAAGATCAGTTGTTTTTGCACATCTCCAACATACCAAACATGTGTATACATCTACCATGGAAACGGGTAGGCTCTAAATGATGTTCAGTCTATAATATTTTATTGCTTGTATTAACTTGAATCTGAAACTAAACGAAGTACTGAGTAAATTTGCGGTTCAATCGAAAGGAAAGGGCAGGAAAAAAAAACAATCCTAAAAAAACGGGTAACAAAAAATACGATAACGAAGAAGTGTTTTAATGAGGATAAAATGTTAAGTAAAATGCAAAGAAATTCTTATAAAAATATACAAAAAGCTGAAATTTACACGCGCTTACATGAATGAATCAGTAATCGGTGCATGGTATCACCCCATTGCCGGTAGATCCTTAATCATATAGTATTCATTTCCTTTTTGGTTATGGATTTTGAGTCATTGAATCTGGTTGAACATATCTCCTGGTGGTATTTTATACGGGAAGGTATTTTTATTGATCATGTTGTTATGCTATTAACATGTGTTCAGTGGAAAAGATTGCTTTGGAATTAGTTAAAAAATCAACAACAAAAAATTTATATATACATCTGCGAAGGGGAGAAAAAGGTTTGAATTTAAAAGGGAATCGATCATAAATATACGAGCATTGCATGATAGTAAATATGAACGGAAAACATGGTTTAAAAAGGCGATTTTTGGTATTTTGTCAAATTTTTTTCAATAACATGCACATTTTTGTAAATTTAAAAAAAAAGTAAAAAAAGTTGATATGATTTTGAAGTCAATATAGGGGAAACAATCTATTGAAATTTTTTTTACAAACCGAAATCCTTATAGCACTAGAAAAGTTCATTAAAGCTCATATTAGAATCAGCATTAACAAAAGCAAACTCTCTGATGCGCAGCATGCGTCAGTGAAGACTGAGACGACACTCTGTCGTAGAAACCATCGAAAAATCTCTTGACTGTAAAGAGTATTCAACAATGTCGCGAGTAAGGCCATCATGGACGCACTACACAACATTCACGTAAACAAATGCCTATGCAACTGGGGATCAACCAAATACGAGGGTCGTTCAATAAGTCCTTAGAAAAAGATGGAAAAAACTGTTTTTTTTAAAAAAAATTTTATTTATCAACATAATCTCCTTTTAGCTCTAGACACTTTTTCAAAATTTTTATCCCGTCCAAAAAATAGGATTTCGGAAGTTCTGCAAAATACTCATCCGTTTGAGCAATGACGTCCTCGTTGGAAGTGAACCGTCGTCCGCCAAGCCATTTCTTCAGATTGGGGAAAAGAAAATAGTCACTCGGGGCCAAATCTGGTGAATAAGCGGGATGCTGCAACAATTCCATTCTCAATTCCACAATTTTGGCCATGGAAACAGCGCAGGTGTGCACACGCCCATTGTCCTGATGCAAGAGGATTTTTTTCTTCTTCAGATGGGGGCGTTTCTTTTTGATTTCCTCGCTCAACCGTTGCAATAACGATGCGTAATACGCTCCTGTTATTGTTTTTCCTTTTTCCAAGTAGTCGATAAAAATGATGCCCTGCGAATCCCAAAAGACCGTGGCCATCACCTTGCCGGCCGATGGCACAGTTTTTGCCTTCTTCGGAGCCCGTTCACCCTTGAAAATCCACTGTGATGACTATCTCTTCGTTTCTGGAGTGTAGTAGTGTATCCAGGTTTCGTCCACAGTAACATATCGACGAAGGAATTCGGCAGGATTGCGATGAAAGAGTGCCAACATAGCCTCAGAGTCCACTACACGATTGCGCTTATTCTCCTCTGAGAGCAAACGCGGCACCCATCTTGCCGAAATTTTTTTCACAGACAATTTTTCATACAAAATTGAAGCGACTATACCTTGTGATATGCTCGTGGCCTCAACTAATTCGCGCACTTTAATTCGCCGATCGTTCAAAATCAGATCGTGGATTTTGTCGATGATTTCAGGAGTAGACACCTCAACTGGGTGTCCTGAACGATGTTCATCTTTTGTGGATGAACGGCCACGTTTAAATTCATTCACCCAATTGTAAACCGTCGCAAACACAGGTGCAGATGTGCCATGAACTGCATCCAACTCGGCTTTGATTTCTTTCGGGCTTAAGCCTTTTAAATGGAGATATTTGATGACAGCCCTAAACTCGCTTTTTTCCATTGTTATGCACAAATAAATGTCGTTAGCTTTAGTCGACGATAGAAATTGACCTACACTATGGATCGAGCTGAAATTTTGACAGCTTTTCTGTCGATAATGCTACTTACAAAAAAACTCGCAGTGTCGGTATCTTTACCGACACTACGAGCGCAATTTTTCGGATTTTCTAAGGACTTATTGAACGACTCTGGTACTATATAGTAGGTTGGTCAATATGGAGTTTGACGATATCAATACCAGAATAGAAGTGCACAAGGGGATTTCTCAAGGAGGATTTATATCCCGTTACTATGACATCTTATCATAAATGAACTCCTAACCAATCTGAAAAAAAACCGGTTTAATGGGGCTGCTTACGCTGATGATGTGGCTGTCATAACTAGCGGAAAATATCTTCCTGCTAAAAAATAAATTTATCAAAATGGTCTTGCGGGTTGGGAGTCAATCCCTTCAAGATGGAGCTCATTCTGGTTACGAGATGTCTTTCATTGGTACAAGATTTTTTACAATGATACCCCAAAACTCAAAGGAATTCCCTGTATTTTGATACTCATGTAAGGTACTTGGGAGTGATCCTCGGCTCAAAACTCAGCTTGCAGCTGAACGTGGAAGACCGTATTAAAAGAACTAACATCACACTGTATGGCTGTCAAAGGGGTCTGCAACCCCCGACATTAAATATATACGTCGATAGTAAGGCCCATTCTAATATATGGTGCATTACGGGTAAGAAATTAGCGTGCATATGCATTACGGGGAATACGGGACGGTCCAGGAGGAATCGGCTGTAGAATCGACACAAATAGGTCAACGTAAAATCGACACAGATTGGATGTCGTCATTTTCACCGATAGTCGGGTAGCGATTAAGTCACTGGAATCACTCATTATAAGATCGATGGCTGTGAAGCAATGCCGCAGATCTCTGAATGAGATTAGCAATCAGTACAATATTAATCTATACTGGGTTCCCGGACATAATGACTTTCCGAGAAACTGTAAAGCAGACGAGTTAGCCTGAAATGGTACCAGACTAGTTTCCCCAACTGTTACAGAGGAGGCATACATTTCTATAAAGATGGCTGCACACCTTACTTCAATAAGCAATCCGACCTTAGCTAGATCAGAAGAGAACAGATAGCCTACTGAGGACAGGTAGAGCTCCCATTAGCATGCTAACCGTAGATATCTCCCTAGACGACAACATATCTCCGCAAACGACTTCTGTCGTAGTTGTAAAGACGATTTCTCACCTTTTCACAATCCTTTATTAGAACTCTGGCTGATTTTTTTTGGATGATTTGAGTGATATTGCAGGTATGGGCATGATACTTTGCATCTGCGTCCAATAGGTTCTCAGTGTGAAATCAACTTTGATAATCATGTGATATCACGACGGACCCAAGTTTGGTCTAAACAGTGAAATAGTGGACAATCACTCTAACCTAACCTAACCTAACCTACGTAGAACTTGCTCACAATTTCATTAAATTCTATAGAAGGCAACAGGCAAGTAGGCGTGATGCAGTAAAATGTCTCAACTAGCTTAAGCTCAGCTACTAACATCCTAGCATTTAATGGCCGAACGCTTAAAAATGTCTGTTTCAATGTCTACAATTCAGATATTATTAGAAACAATTAAAAAATTATCTTTAAAAATTTCTTATTAAAAATCGTTGTTTTTATTTCTGTTTGTTTCTTTAAACAAGGAGAAAATTCGGTTATATAAATTTTTGCATAAAAATTAAGATAAAAAAGTATGATTTCAAACTATTGTAGTTTCGGAGAAATATTGTTCCAAATTTTATTTACACTGATTAAAAATTATGAATAAACTATAAACAAAAATATTTAAATATAAAAAATTAGAAGTTTTTTTTTGTATCAAAATAATTCGGAAATAACTCACAGTTAAACGATGAAATATTGAATTTTTCAAAAGCAATTTCTAACGAACAACCAACCCTTAATGGAATGTAAATTGAATTTGTATCTAAACAAAAAATTTCCATACCGGTACCCTTTGTTGGAAAATTTGCGATTTAAGATGAAAAACAACAGATTTATTGAATTATCCTTCTTTCCTGTGTTATCCGTTTTTATTTAATTTTGTTGGAGAATGTTAAATAGAATTTTATTAGAATATTTTCCGGTGTTTATTTTAGGATGTCAAAATAATCAAATAATAATGAACGAGGAGTTCAAAAGGAAGATGCGAGGGCAATTTATATTATTCAAACAAAAATAAAATGGTTCCCTCATATTTGAATATTATATAAAAATTGAAAAAAAAAATATTTAGTAAAACCCTAACTAAATTTAGTGATTGAGTAAAATGTTTGGAAAGAAAATGGACGCTATTTAATAGGAAAAAGGAAAAAAGTCCGTCCTTGGATTTAATGTTGTACGCACGCTCAACGGTAATATATAAAATTGAATTAGCGCATCAATAAAAAGGACGTACGACTACGGAATTTCGTGCTACTTTAATAACACCCATTTTACAGGATTCTACTTCGATACTATTCACTGAAATTACTGAAGAAGACATTTTCAGTCAGTACACGAAATTGCCGTAATATTTTCATAAAAGCATAAACTTCCAGTCATTAAACTCTCAGACTTTCTGAATTTTTCTCATTTCAAAATTGTAGAAGAACAACAAATTTGAACATATTTATTTTTGAGAGATATTATCCTCGCCAAGGAAGCATTATGCGGGCTATGAGGTCAAGGAGAGAGACGGTTGCTGGATGGAAATTAAAATGGAAGAATTTTTCTGAACTGTAAACAGATTCATGATGATGTATGATGACACGTTTTGACTGGTGAAAAAGGACGAATATTCAGAATCATAGAAACCATTATGATGTGCAACGCGCCTGCCTAAGGTTATTCCCACCTTAGTTGGTGTCGATGTAAGAACCAAGCTAAATTCAATATCCAAGGCGATGAATACAATCATAAAATTTTTATCTGTATCCGATTTGAAAGTGTGTTTATGACAAATACAGTAGGTGTACGAGCAGGATATCGGTGGCAACAGTGGAAGCTCGTAGTCTAGAGCAAGAAAATAGGGAGTAGCAGCGACAGCAGCAGCGTTAGGCAGAAGCAATACAAGTAGAACCAGGAGCAGTTGGTATAAGATTAGAAGTAACACAAGCAAAGAATTTGGAAGCATCGACTCTGTATATTAAGGAGGAGCCATGCCCCTTCAAAAGTGTGGATTTTCTTTTCTGTTCCGTCGCCTAGCAACACCCAACATATAAATACGATATGGAAACCAATCCGAATAAAAATAATGAAATAAGAAACACCCTCTTATGAGCAATTTATTAAACAAAATCCTAGAAAATATGATATTTTCTGAAAAATAATCAAAAAATTATATCAAAATTCGTTGAGAAGACAATTCCAAACGAATTTTCTTTTAATTTATAAGAAAAGAGATATAAATTTTCTTCCAAACGAATTTTCTTTTAATTTATTCGAAATTAAAATGAATTTCAAAAAATTCTTTTAAAATAAATAAAGTTATCCCACAAGTAAAAAAAATAAACTAACAATTTCAACTGAAAATGTTTACTGAAAATTCTGCTGAAAAATTCTACCGAAAATTTCTAATGAAAATTTTTACTGAAAATTTTTACTGAAAATTTCTCCTGAAAATTTTTAATGAAAATTTCTACCAAAAATTTCTACTGAAAATTTCTACTGAAAATTTCTACTGAAAATGTCTACTAAAAATTTCTACGGAAAATTTCTTCTGAAAATTTCTACTGAAAATTTCTTCTAAAGATTTATACTGAAAATTTCTACTGAAAAATTCTACTGAAAAATTCTACTGAAGAATTCTACTGAAAATTTCTGCTGAAAATTTCTACTGAAAATTTCTACTGAAAATTTCTACTGAAAATTTCTACTGAACATTTCTACTAAAAATTTCTACTGAAAATTCCTACTGAAAATTTCTACTGAAAATTTCTACTGAAAATTTCTACTGAAAATTTCTACTGAAAATTTCTACTGAAAATTTCTACTGAAAATTTCTACTGAAAATTTCTACTGAAAATTTCTACTGAAAATTTCTACTGAAAATTTCTACTGAAAATTTCTACTGAAAATTTCTACTGAAAATTTCTACTGAAAATTTCTACTGAAAATTTCTACTGACAATTTCTACTGAAAATTTCTACTGAAAATTTCTATTAAAAATTTCTACTGAAAATTTCTACTGAAAATGTCTACTGAAAATGTCTACTGAAAATTTCTACTAAAAATTTCTAATGAAAATTTCTACTGAAAATTTCTACAGAAAATTTCTACTGAAAATTTCTACTGAAAATTTCTACTGAAAATTTCTACTGAAAATTTCTACTGAAAATTTCTACTGAAAATTTCTACAGAAAATGTCTACTGAAAATTTCCACTGAAAATTTCCACTGAAAATTTCTACTGAAAATTTCTACTGAAAATTACTACTGAAAATTTCTACTGAAAATTTCTACTGAAAATTTCTACTGAAAATTTCTACTGAAAATTTCTACTGAAAATTTCTACTGAAAATGTCTACTGAAAATTTCCACTGAAAATTTCCACTGAAAATTTCTACTGAAAATTTCTACTGAAAATTACTACTGAAAATTTCTACTGAAAATTTCTACTGAAAATTTCTACTGAAAATTTCCACTGAAAATTTCTACTGAAAATTTCTACTGAAAACTTCTACTGAAAATTTCTACTGAAAATTTCTACTGAAAATTTCTACTGAAAATTTCTACTGAAAATTTCTACTGAAAATTTCTACTGAAAATTTCTACTGAAAATTTCTACTGAAAATTTCTACTGAAAATTTCTACTGAAAATTTCTACTGAAAATTTCTACTGAAAATTTCTACTGAAATCTACTGAAAATTTCTACTGAAATTTCTACTGAAATCTACTGAAAATTTCTACTGATAATTTCTGCTGAAAATTTCTACTGAAAATTCTACTAAATTTTTTATCTGGAAATTTTTAATAAAACTTTTTACTGAAAATTTCTACTGAAAATTTCTACTAAAAATTTCTACTGCAAATTTGTACTGAAAATTTGTACTGATAATTGCTACAAAAAAATTCTACTGAAAATTTCTACTGAAATTCTACTGGAAATTTTACTGATAATTCCTGCTGAAAATTGCTAATGAAAATTCTACTAAAAAATTCTACTGAAAATTTCTACTGAAAATTTCTGCTGATAATTTCTACTAAAAATGTCTACTAAAACTTTTAACTGAAAATTTCTACTGAAAATTCTACTTAAAATTTCTCCTGGTAATTTCTACTGTTAATTTGTACTGATAATTTCTACTGAAAATTTCTACTAAAACGTTTAACTGAAAATTGAACTAAACTGAAAATTTCTACTGAAAATTTCTACCAAAAGTTTCTAACAAAATTTGTACTGAAATTTCTACTATAAATTCAATTTTTGCTGAAAAATATTTAATTATTTGGACACAGTACTTTAAAAAATTGTTGTTAGCTCCGCCATAGTTATAATTCCGGTTGTTATGATTAAAATATTCTGAAAAATATTGGACAACATATTTGATTACACAGAACATAATTTTTTGTATACTCGTAGTATTACAAACTTAGATATACCATATTAAATTTTGTCTTCAGTGTAGCAAAATCAATCACCAAAATGCAAGTAGAAAAATATTTTTTTTGATTATTTAATACTTCTACTTTTGGGCTGGTATAATAGTTAATTTGAAAGAAAAAAAACTAATTGCATGTCGGTGTTACGAAGCTCCACGCGACAGTATGAAGACTGAGTTACTCTTGTTTGTTGTCCTTAGAAATTATTGCCTATAATTACCATAAAATGTTTAGAATGCAGTAGACATTTTCTGCCTAATATAAACAAAGCAATAAACATCCATAAATGTATAAAAACAGAAGAATGTACAGTAGAAAGGGACAGTGATCAGGATCCGATCCAAGGAATACAACCGGGCAATAATAGTTTTCTGCAATCTTTGTTCGAAAAATGTCCAAAAAGTCGGCATGGACTTCTGACATTTATTTTTATTGCATTTAAACAGCAGTGCAATAATAATATCAATAGAAAAACTATTGTTTCACTGTAAGAAAATGCAGTAAGTTACTTTCATTAGGCCATTAATAATTTTAATTGCAACTAAAAATAATTTCGCTCCTTCCTGAAATCTAGTCACAGAACTGTGATTGTCCATTACTTCTCGAGGTCTGAAAATAGTGTTACTAATGTAGGAGGTAACACACTACCTTATTTATTATAACGGGAAGGACTTTTCTACTGTGAATTTCTAAGCATACATACTCGTACATATAAAAATCGAATATTCCTTCAAGAGTAGTCTAAGAAAATCGGTCAGGTAAAATTCTGGACTAGCTTAGGTAGGAAATACACGGCCATGCACACACATCCTCGCAGAGTGACGATATTATGAAAATTTAAGCGTTCAAGGCTCACGGAGAACTTTACTCAAAACATTATGATTTTTTGGAATACGCACTAGGAATGCTCAGTGGTGTGCTCTACGTGATCTTGGCCAATTTTCAAAATAGGACATTAAGACTCTCTGCTGGATGCTAATTTTCCCTGATGACCATTTAATATTATCCAAAACTGGAAAAAGGTCATTCTTAATAGTGAAATTTCAATTAAAAATTAGTAGTTTGATGTGTAATATTTCAATTTGAATGGTTTGCTTTAAAAAAAATTGTAAAATATGATTTAAGAAGAATCATTTTCAAAAAATTATAGTTCTTTCGTGGTTTTTTGATGAATTTTTACTATAAAAAAATTATTAAGTTTTCTAATTTTCAGGAAATATTTTTTAAAAAAAAAAACTTATTTCCTTTCTCAAAAACCTTATAACTAGAAAAAAAAACCTTTTTTCTAAATATTTTAAATTTTTAGTTAATAATATGTCCTCTAAATTAAAAAAGAAATTTTCGATAAAATCTAAATTTTTTTATAAAGATATAAAATAATAATAACTAGTTGTTTATATTTTGGTTTTCTGCTTTAGAAACAGGAGATATAACTTTATTTTTAAAATAATAAATTCCACTCTTGTGCTTCGAGTCCCATAGTAATTTGTTATTTAAAGAATTTAATAGATTTTGCCATTCGATTTCCACGACCGAAGAGCACGAACGTGAAACAGGAAACGAATATGAAAAACTGAGATTACTGTCATCACCGAAACATTGGACTGGATTAGAAGTAACAGATAAGGGATTATTTACGAAAATATAAAAAAGAGGTGGAGATAGAAGCGAACCCTGGGCAACACCAGCATTTATTTAATGAACTACAGATTTATAGGCATCAAAACCAAGTAGTATTGAACGGTTCCAAAGGTAGCTTCTAATTTATTCGAAGAGGCAATTGTCGAGCTTGATGCCAAACTCTATTAAATACCTTTAAATCTAGACACTGTCTAGAAAAATGAAGAAGGTAATTCCACTTTTTGGCTAGATATGCTATCAAATAACCAGTCAAAATATTGACGATCATTGGGGAGCTTCTTTGACTCAAGATATTTCATTCGCGTTTCGAAGACCTTAGAAAGAAGGGAAGTTATTACAATAGATCGGTAATTGGAGGAGGAAGGGAACTCGTTTTTTTTCGTCAAGTTGGACGTATGCAGTTTTTCATCTATTCAAGATGTGAAGAAAATAATAGGTTAAAAGCTTACACAGTGGTTTTACCAGTGTGGAAGAACACCTCTTCAGAACTATGGTGAATAGATGCTCCGAACTAACAGATTTCCGTATATCAAGATCTCTAAGAACTCTTCCTACTGTAAAAGTACGAGTGAATTTACAAAAAATCCTAAATTTGTAACGTCTCTCCATTATAGAATATAAAAAATCCTGTGTTATAATAATAGAAAAAAATAGAATTGAAAAGTAGCTTTTAACTTAAGAAACTCTTGTATTTTTAGGGATCACAAATAGTCTTTCGCGTTACGGCAAATAAGTTGGCAATAATTCCCAGAAAAAGAAATAATCGCAATTTTTCGAAAACTTCGAAAGATAAAGTCCGAACAACTACAAATATATCATAAATAAAATTGCAAAAAAAAAATAGAGCTTTTAGAGCCCATCGGATAATCCAAGTAGTGCGTGTTCAGTATCAATTCAGCAGATAATCAATCGAAAGGGACATTGGTGGTATCCAACGGTGTTATTTGGACTCTTTGTGGATGGCTGCTGTCTGATTTATATCGAAAAATACGCGAATTGCCTTTTAGATGGCGTCTCATTTCGATGACAAATGGCGAATAAAATCAGCAGAAGCAGAAAATGTGTGGATTTTTTTTCTTCTGTTAATTTTTTACTATGCAGATTTTCTGCTGGAATCACTTTGCACGCTGAGTGCACCCACTATAATATCAGCAGAACCGTACCTGTAGTCGATTCTGATTCAATCGATTCAGCGTATTTTTTCTTAGTTTTGGATTATTATTTATTTCTTAAAAATATTTTATTTATTATCTACTAACTTCTCTTTTACAGTAACTTGTATCCTTCGCTTTCCTCTGTCCTAGTCCCTATAGTTTACCTACGTCTGCTTCTGTCGACTTTAAAGAAAATATTTTCAATTTTATTATTGCTGCTGTGCTTTACTACAACTTCAAATGACACCGATTGGGGAAAAGGTTGGCTTCTATGGGGAAGGACACTTTTATTATATATAGTATTGATTCCTGTTGATTTTCTTGCTGTGATCACAGAGCCTACTGCTGATTCTTTTATTGTGATTTCACTTAACTTCTCCGCAAGAAGTGCTGCATAAGGCATTGTAATTCGTCTTAGCAGAAGTGGATACGAAAGTAAATTTTTCCGTTTGTGATTTTAGTATTTGTTCGATTATTAATTATTTGTTTTGATAATATTGAAGAAAATAAAAAATGATAAATTTGCTTATAAATATTTTTAGTATACATTAAGTTTGTTTAACTAAAATTGATGAATGATCGCGTGATCCATAAGATTAAGCTTTATCGAAAATTTCGCCACTGTAGATACCAGTAACCTCATGTACATATTGTTAAAAGTCAAAAGTAATCGTGAAAGAAGTCCTCTACAAAAAAAATTCTATTGAGATATTATTCTTCGATTTTTAATTGTGATCACAAAATTCAGAAGCACATAAGATATCTGTTCTTCTTCGAATCAATAATTTTTCAATAAGAATTTTTACCAAATTTAGTTGGTTTTATAATCAGTGCTACTAATTTCATATGAATTTTAAGATCTTAAATAAAACTTCTTCACAAAAACTTTATTTAAATCCTCAACAATTTTCAATAATAAAAAATTTTACCGAAAATATTTACCGAACAATTTTACTGAAACAATTTTACTTAGATAGCATATTTTTACTAAAAAAATTTTATTAAACATTTTTCTTTGACAATTTTCATTATTTTTCCTATTTAACAGATTCAGTACAATAAGCTTAATAAGAACAAATTATAATAAAATATTTCAGAGGACAAAGGGTATCGTCATTTAGCGTTTTAGGCACGCGTAATTGTATATTCTTGCTTGCGTCGAAAAGGATAGATTCCTAGGAAAAAATGCCATAAAGAACAGAAATAATTTTTTCCTCATTCTTATACTGTAAAATAGAGTCATTGAATATTATAATTGCCTAGCAATTGACAGTTGAATGGGCAATTAGTGATAAACGTCAAGGACAACAGACACACGACTTGCTGGTATTTATATATAAACCAAGGACACGCATCGATGTGGAGGGTCTCCGACTAAATTGACAGACGAGCACAACATTTTGGGAATTTTTTTCTTCTAAAATTCAAAGATGTTCTTTACTAATACAAGAAATGTATTCAAACTCTGATTTCACTAGTAAATTATTGCTGAATATACTACCACTCTTACAAAAAAAACAAATTCGCTATTTGTACGTATAACGTGGTCTTGTGGTGAAAACAAGGACAAACAAGGTGGGATTTGGGAAAATAGGTGCTGAAATTGACTTCTTGCTGTGTATAGTTGGAAATCCATAATTTTTCTAAATGCTTTACACTTTAATGTAATTACATAGCAGCAACAGGATATTGCAGGATTACTGCAAGGACACAAAATATTTTTGTTTACATTTCCTTCGGTGGTAATTGGAAATTTCGACAAAATCCTTACTGTTTCTGTGGCAATGTGTAACTAAAAATATAATAAGCTGAATAGGACGAATATTTTGGTATTTTTATTAGAATTTTTGACATTTTACTTTATCTATTTGCGAAAGGACATTTTCAAAGATAAGATTTTAATCATATTTTATTTTATGGTAAAATTGCAAATTGAACATAATTAATGAGTTTTTTTTTAAAAAATATATAAGAATTATTTTTAAAAATTTACTTCCTAATCTCATATTAGTTTTTAAGCAGGCTTTCACGCTCTAACTAAATTATAAGGTGTAGTAAAAGGAAATCCATTATTTTTGCATTAAATTGAAGGTTTTATTTAGCATAGATAGAATGATACGATTTAGGTCAAATATGCACCGTTTTGTTCGATAACTTGTTGCCATTTTGGAGGTAATTTCATAATGCCTCTCTCATAGAAACCCTCGTCCCTATTGGCAAAAAACTGGGACAGACGATTTTCACAATCTTCTCTTGAGGCGAATTTTTCACCAGCAAAATCATTCGTCATAGACAGGAACAGGTGGTAATCACTTGGTGCCAGGTCCGGACTATAAGGTGGATGAATAAGAACATCCCAACCAAGGTCCCGGAACTTCTGGCAAGTCACTATCGATGTAGGACATACGTTGTCCTGATGGAACACAATTCCTCTCCTATTGGCCAAAGCTGGTCGCTTCTGGGCGATTGCTTCTTTCAGACGGTCCAATTGTTGACAGTATAGGTCCGAATTAAGAGTTCGGCCGTAGGGGAGCAGCTCATAGTAGATGATTCCCTGCCAGTCCCACCAAAACACAGAAAAACCTTCCTGGCTGTCAATCCTGGCTAGACCACCGTTTGTGCCGGGTGACCGCGATTTGACCACGACCTTTGTCGCTTGACGTTGTCGTAAGTGACCCACTTTTCATCACCAGTAACCATCCGCTTCAGAAATGGATCGATATTGTTGCGATTCAGCAGCGATTCGCAGATGGAAATTCGGTCCATGAGGTTTTTTTGCCATAACTCGTGTGGCAGCCATACATCGAGCTTCTTTTTGTATCCAGCCTTATTTAAGTGGTTCCAAACGATTTTTTGTTTGCGTGACGGTCGAACTCGACAATTTCCATTATTTTATCGACATTTTCGACAATTGGCCTTCCAGAGCGTGGTCCATCTTTGACATCAAAATTACCGGAACGGAATCGACGAAACCAAAATTGCGCATGATTGGCTGTTACAGTATCAGGACCATAAACACTATTCACATTTTCAGCTGCCTGGCTTGCGTTTTCGCCTTTATCGAAGAAAAACTGTAAAATATGGTGTATTTTCTCTTTGTTGGTGTCCATCTTTGACGCGTGCTTAAAAAAATACTGAGTGAAGTAATCACAAAACTGTATGAGAAGCTTTTTTAGTACGAAATCTTATCTTTCTAACGCCATTAAAACGAGAGATACAGACTCCTAAAGCCATCTATTGGCAAAATAATGGACTACTTTTTACTACAACTTATATTAATTTTTATTAAAAAACTTGAAAGAATTTTTTACAATGTGTTATAGAAAAGTTTGGTAGTCGTTTAATAAATACCAAATATTTGGTAACAAACGACTTTCGGGCATGATTTGTTACTGAATTTTTATAGAAACTTTTTTAAATCAATGAAATCGAACAAGATTATTCATTTTTCGGTTTGATGATTATAGAGCTGCCATTTGATACTTTTTTAAATATATTTATTAACTAGAATATTATTTGTTTAGTTTATGGTCTGGCATTTTCATTATAAACAATTAAACTACCAAACTATGCATTTAAATAGCAAAAAATATACACCGATTAGGTGCTCTATAATAAAATAAACATTTTATCAGAATTTTAAAAAATTTCACTTTCCAAAGCATAAATTGGATAGTCCCGTACTTAATTATTTTGAATATAAAATTTTCCTATTACTACTTTCACAATAAAATCATTATCAAATTTATTTATTAAATTTAATTTTTAAAAAAATAATGAAAAAACTTTCTATAAAAAATTGAAGAACAATAAAAATAATCCTGGATCGTATATTAAGAAAACTCCAATTTTATAAAAATATTTTTAGTTGATAGACTCTAAGATAAAAACTGTTTAAAATGACTATGTCCGTAACACATTCGATGTCATATTTTCTAAGAATAAGAATCAATATTCGGTTTGGTCTCAAGCTGATTTGTAGTGACTTAAATGCAGGAAGCCAAAGTCACAGTAGGTTATCAGTGGCCAGACAGTATTTCCACTGAAATTCAGATATCACCCAGTAAACGATGCATTTTTTTTTGTTTTACTTTGCTTTCTAAAAAGTGAGGTAGGTCCAAATGGAAAAAAATAAATATTAGAAAAAGAATATATTCTATGGAAGCTAAGAGAATAATGGAAAATTTGCTGCGATAGCACACGACAAAATCGACCACGACTGCGACCACGATCGGTCAAATCCATTGTCCAGAGTAGCAACTTCTCGACAATGTTTTCACGCAAGAACAGCATGCATTCGAAATAGGATAACAATGCAAAAATATTACACCTTTTTGGCCACGTTTCAAATGTCAGGATATCTTAGCATCCCAGCAATGAGACAAAATATTTGTTATCCTTATTTCGGTACAGCAAAATCGTATTGGCTTTTTCATATTCGAAAAATATTTTAATTACTAAAACAAACTCATCAGAGCGTACATAAGATATTGTAAAAAACAAGGATTTCGAAATATACTAGGATATAACTTTAAAACCATGTAAATTGAAGCACAAAAATGGAATCATCAGACTAAATTTGGACAATTCAATTGTGTGTAAATATATGCATTTGTCGATTGGCAACTAACATAAATTCTTAAGCACCGCATGGCATGGTAAGAGGACAGACTGTACTCGGTTACGTGTGTTCTCTCTAGTTCAGGATAATAAGGACATATCAATTACAACATACTATAAACTCTGAATGGCAAAAATACTACCACTTTTTTTTCTGAGCAGATGAATATGGTGCCTGACATGGTGGCAGCTAGAGCCATCAAACTGTTGTTATCTTTTTTGCCACAGCTTGATAGTTACCCTAATAGAATCAATGTCCAACTGCGGTGGGTTTCTTATTCAACTGCGGGTACAGAGGACACAGTGATCCTTCTATTGTGCAAAGCCATTAAATCGAGATGTAATGAGTTCTAGAATAGAGAAGAATTCCAATCATTTTAGCAAAAATATTTTCAGTCAATTGTCATATCACCTTTTCACGCTGGTAAAGAATAGTGAAATCTTCCTATTTTGGGTAACCTTTTTGTCACCTTTGAGAATGATGTAAATAATCCTAAAATGCCACAGCACGAGCTAGTCCTCAGTATGTGCTATAGTCTTTTTAATACAAGTTTATTTATCTTTAATGAAAAGAATTAAATAAATCCAAATAATATAAGAATAAATTCTGAACTATTCGTACGTGTGGCCAGACCTCATTTTCTTTTGATTCTATGCATTTTCGATTTTATTCAATTCGTTTCTTTTTTACCAAAAATAATGTACACTCTTTTCCCTCCGCAAGAAGGTTGCTTCTGGTAGAAGGATCAAAAAATGATCAATACCAAAAGTGCCCGCGGGTTTTGGCGAATCCGAGTACCTGAGCCGGCCTAGCAGCGTCTGGAACTGACAATGTTCCTTACTGTATATTTCTGAGTGGGAGTACGCACCATGTACTCTTAAAACAAAAGGTGGTACCGTGGTGGCTGTGGTTAATAGAGGATATTAACCCTATCACTGTAGATAATAGTAGAGACTTAAGCTACGATTACACCATTCGAGAAATGCTCGAATTTTATGAAAAAACGTCAAGTTTTCCCGGCTCGAGCGATGTAATATATGTTCGCACATATTGGACGAACACCTTTCCATCGATTGATCATGTTCGTGATGAATACAATATGGAGATATGCTCGAATAGTATAATCGCCTGAAATTGTAGATGCTGAATCATTTTTGACCACAAGCTCGAACACGCAGCTCGAAAGAAAATTGTCATTCGAGTTTCGTGTTTGAGTGCGAACATTATTGCCATTTTGACATTTTGCAATATAATTTTTATATTAAAAATTGTTTGTTTTGTGTTTTGATTTACTGGCTGTTTGCACGAATTTTTTTTTTTCATAAATACATTGGTCAACAATAGCAGTGACATTGAATTACACATGTCAGGCTCGCACTGCTGCACTTCGTTTTCCTTAAATTATCCCATTTTCTCTTTTTTAAATATATTTATTATTATTTTAATATTATTTTTACCTTTTCATTGATTGCCAGATGTATTTCAATGCAAAACGCAAAACACACAATTGAAAAAAAAATTTTTATGAAAAAGAAACATATGTCAAATGAATGAAAAAAAAATTGTATCTCGAATAAATTCTGAATGGGTGAACTTTGATCGAGCTCACGTGTAATCACTGCTCAAAATTTGTTCGAGGGTTCGAGGCCGTGTTCGAGACATTTGCATTTTCTCTCAGAAGATTCTATCAAAAATGTTCGAGCTGAGGCATTAATTCGTTCATTGCTCGTATTGTGTAATCGGTGAAAAGTTGGCTTTAGCTAGTTCAGTTGCAGGGCCAGATGGAAGGGCCCTAATGGATAAGGTCAATACCATAAGAAGTGAAAAGAATGGGGTTCATGGGAATGAGTGAAAGACATATGAGAGAACCAATTAATTCACAGTTGAAGGTACGAAAGAGGGCTATGCTGGGGTTGAGAGAAGACAGCTTACCATAGAGCGGAAACTAGTTTGTGGTTCCAAGTGTATGAGGTAATTTAAGCAATAAATCAAAGAGGAAGTGGAAGTTGAAAAGGAGCATGCCAAGTGCAACTATTTGGATCTAGTGTTTAACTAACAGAATAATTCTACTGTGCTTATAAAATCGTGAAAAATTGTCAGGTTACTGAATTTTCCATATAGAAAAATTTCATAAAATAAAAAAAGGCAAATTCTTTCACTACCTAATTTTAATAATAAAAACATTAATTTTGTATACAAATTTATTTGTGATTATTATTTTCTATAAAAATCATCAGTTCTTTTTTGTGTTTTCTTGATAAGAATTTTTTTTCGTAAAATTACAAGTACAACTAAATATAATGAAATATTAACTGACATTATTTTAATTAGTCCTTTTACATACAACCAAGTTGTTATCACCATCAAGTCATCCGAGGAAAATACAAATTAAGGTCAAAAATCATCCTTACCACCCTAGTATCTAAATCTAAATTTAAAATGTATTTTATTTAATTTTACTTTCCAAAGCACAAATTGGACAATCCTCTAATATGCGGCGAAATATAATAAAAATGAACTATTTTACTCCATGTCTGGAACTCATAATGTTCATAAAATTTTTCATAATCTGCAGTTAAGAAAAATAATTTAAAAGCAATTAAGCCAAGTTAGGTCATCCTGTATCTTAACAACGAAATCTGAATGCACATAGAAACGATGTCTGTTCCTGTGAAATCACTTTAAAAAAACCAAACAAATGTTACGAAAATCGTTCCGTACTTTACGCATATCAAATGATGAACAATTACTGCACAAGAAAAATAATTCTATTCGAACTATTTTCAAATATTAAAATTACCACATAATTTCTATTAATTATATAATATATAAAAAAAAATTAATTCAAAATAACAGAACTCCAAGATTTGATGAAAAATATTTTCTTTTAAAATCAATATTTTCATATTAGGGTTTATGTCTCAGATTAATTGAGTAATTTTGGTTTGAACTTCGACTTAAGTGTCAACTAGGGTTACCAGATTTTAGTATAATTAGAGAAAAACTTCTTCGTGCTTAAATGGTATATTTTTTTAAACGCCACAAGCATGAGGCCATTTGCCGACTTTATTTTACTTGTGAGTTAAGTCGAAGCGAGCAATCAGAAGTGGTTACATTTTGTGGAGCATATTAATTACTTTTAGCAAATTAAAGAGATATCTTGGAATCGGAATTGTTGGATCTAAGAGCTACAAAATGGAATGAGTCCTATTTAAAAAGAAATGCTGGGTTAAGAGACGTTCATTTAAAATATTGGGAATGGGAGCTGAACTCCACAGGAATGGCATCTAGGATGAGATTGGTTACCGAAGAGGAAATCATGGGTTATTGAGATATTCACGAATCCAGATTCTGAGAAGCTTCCTTTCCCAGACGTCGGAATAGTTTTTAATAAGACTGGTTTTATGGTGTTTGGACAATGTATGGAAAACTTCATATATATAAAAAAACAAAATCAATAAAATAATAGAACTTTTAACAATAAATAACTAAATTTACCAAGTTATATAATAAAAAAATTTTTAGACATATTTTACACAAATTATATAATAAAAAAGTTTTTAAGACATATTTTACTAACGAACTATAAATTAAAATAATACAAAAATTGTCGAATTTGTTTAATAACAAAATAGTTTACCATAAATACAAATTATAACTTAAACAAAATAATATTAAATATTAAAAATTACATATAAATGACTGGGTACCGTTGCGCGTAGATTATTTTTCTTGCCTCTACCACGTTGTACTCTATGAGATTGCTGACGATTTCCTCTTCGGACGTGTTTGCAAGCCACGAGCAAAAAATCGTCCCCTTTACTTGGTTGAGGGAGGGGTGAAGTGTGAAATTCGATCTGAATGCACTGACAAAAACCGGTTCGGCATGAATGAATTTATCAGCCAAAAGTCTCGATTTTGTTGTCAGCAATAAATCACCATTACGGTAATCATTTATTTTCAGAATAGGTGAAAAGGACAGAGTTCGTTTGCTTTAAATTTTGCCTCGGGTGAAGTGGAAATTACTAAGAAGCGAGGATGGTCGGTAGTTTTAGTCGGAAGGGAGGGGAAATTGATTAGTTTACTCAGTAGAGAGAAAGTGGTGTTTGTTTGGTTATCGTTGTTGTGATTGTGATGTACTTGTTTTGTTGTGGTGTTATTGTATTGATTCAGTCTGGCTCTTTTAATGGGCTTTGTGGTAGAGGCGTTTGAGATGGAAGGGGATATACCTGTATCTGGTGGCGGGGGGTTCTTTGGCCTGACGTCGACGTCCACGTCCATTTTCCTGGTTTTCAGCTGCAGTTACACTGTTTTTACACTACACACGCGAGGGAGGGAGATAAAAAAGTCAAGTGAAAACTATGAAACTGAGAACAAGCACTGATAAAAATTTCTATCGAATAGACTATTCGATATAGGAGAGAAAAAAAGTACGTCCGCACTGGTACGCAGTGTGGACCGGAACTACTACACTGTAATTTATTCCTTTCATAACGTTCTATCGCTAAATGATACAAATTGAAGGTTTTGTTGAGGACAACACAAAGTTAGATAGCGAGAAAGAGGGAAGATATTTGTTATTGTTTTTCTCGCAGATTGTGTATGCTATCCCAGTACGCGCTGGGCACTGCAAACCATTCACAACCCGTCGATATTTATTGAACAGAAATTGTTATTTGCCTGGTGACCATGCGTTCTATGGCCCGGCACTTTCATATACAATTCCACCGAATGTACAGAAATGCATTGCCGTTAATTAATCGGATGGTTTTAACCGAATAGTTTTTTAACGTTATTTTGTGGAGAGACATACTATCAAACTACCAACCAAATAAAATAGTTGGTGTTAGCGAAAACCTATCCAAACATTTAATTTAGCATCTTGTTTAACTGTACCGATCAATTTACAATACAGCTTCAATATAGATGCATTTTAATACAGATATAAAACCAATTGCAATACGAAACGCATATTTTATTATCGTATTATCAAAAATCACATCCTTCACATAACCTCAAATTTTAATGGCAGCAACACGTGCCGCAAAAAATTTTTACATTCTCTTCGTTCACTCAATAAAAAAAACCTTTTTTCAAGTATTCTTCTTTAAAATACTAAGGAGAACCTCAGACATTTAGTTCTCTTGTAAAAAAAAAAAAAACTTTACTTTCTTAAAATCTACGGTCAGCAGATGGTTTCTTCAAATAGAAAATTCATCAAGTTGGTCCGATAGTCAGTACCCTAACATTTTGTGTCCGTTCTTGGTACCTTTTCCTTTCCATATTACTGCATATGGAATCCTTTGAATTCGAATCCGATAAAATGTGCATTCCAGTAGTTTTATCACGTTCCCTCCTGCATAGAAAATAAATCAAAAACCAATCGATTACTTCTTTTTTTGTAAGAGACAAGCTCAATATAGATAAAAAATAAATATTCTTTTAGAGAAACACATCATCAGTTAGCTATAATTTTTTCTTCAAACTACTATTCAGCAGAACGAAAGTTAATTAAATTGATTACATCATTTTTTTTTTACTTAAGGTTCCTTCTCAATTTTCGAATAATTGGTAAATATTGCAACGATTATTTTTGAATCTTGGTTTGATTACAAAATTTTCGTGGAACATTTCTTAAAGAACATTACCTTGTGACTATTATGAAAACTGGACGCTTGCTATTGTGCGTTTTTTGCGATGTTTGTATGAAATCGAGTCCAAGATCCCACTTCAATGCACCGACCAGGCCATTCCGCGGAGAAATGCTGTCGGATGTTTCAGCCAAAACTCTTGCAGCTGAGAACTGAATGCGTACTGCTTGTTTTTTTAATGAACCGATGGTGTTGGTCTCCTGTAACGAAAATAAATCAAAAACGAATCGATTACATCTATTTTTGTAAGGGACAAGCTCAATATAATTAAGATAAATATTCTTTTAGCGAAACACATCATCAGTTAGCTATAATTTTTTCTTCAAACTACTATTCAGCAGAACGAAAGTTAATTAAATTGATTACATCATTTTTTTTTTACTTAAGGTTCCTTCTTAATTTTCGAATAAATAAGCAAATGAATTTGCATTAACATTTTTTTGGTAAATATTGCAACGATTATTTGTGAATGTTGGATTGATCACAAATTTTCGTGGAACATTTCTTAAAGAACATTACCTTGGCTATTTTGAAAACTGGACGCTTGCTATTGTGCGTATTTTCCGATGTTTATATGAAATCGATTCTATGATCCCACTTCAATGCACCGGCCATTCCGCGGACGACTGCTGTCGGATATTCCAGCCGAAACTCTTGCAGCTAAGGACAGAATGTGTAGTGCTTGTTTTTAAAATGAACCGATGATGTTTGTGGCAGTAGCTGCTCCTTTTTCAGTCTCTTTGGTGGACAGTCAGGAGCCGCTGGCAGTGATGCGTTTATCGCAGTACTGAACATGGCGGTGCGGTTCTTTCAAGTCTAGTTTATCACTCCACAAAACGTTTTTGCGTCCATTTAAATTCAATAATTTGAAATTATTCGTAAGCATTTGTTGCAGTAGCCACTACGGACGCGGTACATGTTGTGAAACACCCATTTTGGAATGTGGACGCTTTAATAGCCTTCTTAATATCTGGAAGTAAAAACAAAACATAAATAAGTTTTTTGAAATTACAAAATTTCTAGTTTCGTCAAGAAAAGTTATTAGGGAAGAATAGTATTTTCACTTATATTATAATATTCGCTAAACAGTATCTGTCGTCAATTATAAAACCGACTGTACAGAAATGCATTGGTGTTAATTAATCAGATGGTTTTTACCTAATAGTTTTTTAACGTTATTTTGTGGAGAGACATACTATCAAACTACCAACCAAATAAAATAGTTGGTGTTAGCGAAAACCTATCCAAACATTTAATTTAGCATCTTGTTTAACTGTACCGATCAATTTACAATACAGTTTCAATATAGATGCATTTTAATACAGATATTAAGCAAATTGCAATACGAAACGCTTATTTTATTCTTCACATAACCTCAAATTTAACAAAAATTTTCACATTCTCTTCGTTCACTTAATAAAAAAAAACCTTTTTTCAAGTATTCTTATCAACAACAAAAAAACCGAGCAAAATATAAAAACAGAAATTAAATGTAAAAATTTACGTACAGCCACGTTCTTAAGATCACATACAGAAAAAACTTTTTCAGATAAATTCAATTACAAAGAAATAACTCCCATCTTCCCGCATCTTTTAATTGTCCTAACTGATAGCCACCTGGTTCAAATAGAATCATAGACAAAAAAAAGCTACTTTTTCTTAAGCTATGAAATTGTATTTATATCGCTGAGGCAGATCTAACGGCAAACGAACTATGTGTTTAATATGTATTACTTTAAAACTCTTCGAAGAAAATTTTCCTTTTCATGGATTTGCCTTTTAAATACCACATAACCTCAAATTTTACTGGCAGCAACACGTGCCGCCAAAAATTTTCACATTCTCTTCGTTTAATTAATAAAAAAAAAAAACCTTTTTTTTTTAGATTATTCTTCTTAAATAATAACCGAGCAAAATATAAAAAAGTAAAAACTAAATATTACAATTCCGAAATACGAATTGCCAAATCACTGAACACTTACCTATGGTTGCCAGTAAAATGAATGAGAATTTCTGCTCCAAATGCCTGGTATGCAGCTCGAGCGAAGATAAATTTTAAGGCGATCTCCACTACTCTCCCATTTAGCGCAGCTAAACGAGAGTGAAAAGTTTTTGTGTAGAGATAAATTTTGACATTTCAGAACTTTTCAATTTCGATGTTGATGTTTTGTTGTAATTTTAAAAATAAATAAAGTTAATAGCTTTTTTAGCTGGATTTTATTCAAAGGATATGATGTTACAATTTATATCTTTATCTTATTTAAATATATTTAGTTTTTTCTTATATTTTTTTTCTACAGTTATTCAATTCGGTTGAATAATAACTTTAGTTTTTTCTTATATTTGTTTTGTTTGTTATTCAATTCGGTTAGTTTATTATACAATGACTGGAAATTTTAATGTTATATCTTTACATTTATTAAATGATGAGGGTTGAATTATATTAAAGGGAATAATGGGATTATTATTTATAGCAGTTATTGGTGGAAGTATATTAAATTGATTAAATTTTCCAGTTCCGTATATAATTTGTTTACCTGATTATTTCAAGTTAATAAATTTATTTGTTTGTATTATAGGGGGTATTATGGGATATTTAATTTCAACTGTTTCTTAATATTTTTTAAATAAATCATTAAAGTATAATTTTTTATCAACATATTTAGGGAGAATATAATTTATACCTTATATTTCTACTTATGGAATTATTTATTCCATAAGTAGAAATATAAGGTATAAATTTAGACTACTTTCGTCCATTGCAACGAAAGTTATCACTACAAATTTATCTTATCACAAGCGGCATACCAGCCTTTACGATAAAAAAAACACAAACGTAAAAATTTAGCTAGCATTTATTTGTAGTGAAATCGCGTGGAGACTTATCAATGCCGCCATCTACTTTTCAGTAGATTCACTCTGCTTTTCGCTTTCATTTCACTCTCGAGCTGCGTACTGCCCGGCGAAATCGTGAGCTAAATTTTCCGATTTCGATTTCGCTAGCGAAAAATCGTATGAAAATTTATCTTAGCCCGAGCTGCATACCAGGCTAAAGGCCAACAAATTTATTTTTCCCTGTTGAACAAAGAGAAGAAGATAAAAGAATGTTACCAGATTTAAATTGACGTTAACAAAGAGTAGTTTGTGAATAATAGAGCGAAAAACGGTAGATTGTGAATAAGAGAGCGAATAAGTGACAGTAGATTGTGAATAATAGAGCGAAAAAAACAGTTCTCTTTTAGTACTAGTACTACCTAATGTATTCAATATATTCTCACCATTGTCATTCGAAAAGGTGACATTTGTAGTGTTTTTGCTACTTTTTTTCAAAAAAATTTCCGGTTTCAGCTTTTAATAATTCTAATTAAAATTCATATTTTTATATAAAACTTCAAAATTTTTCTAATATTAAATTAATTTTCAAATATTTATTACTATTTAAAAATAAATATCGCCGATAAAATAACATATAATAATGTTATTTTTGATTATCTCATTAGTTAAGAGCAAAATTTATTTTTATTTTAGTTTTTGTGATGCAGAATAATTGTTTTTTTTTATTGAATACTATTTAAAATCCATAAAACTTCTTTTAAATAGTAATAAAAAAAAATATTTATCCATTTTTTTATATTCTTTGTGAACGAGGAGTAGTAATCTTTGCGGTAAGAGGTGTTTTTGGTTGTCGGTTGTTGGCTTCAAGACACGACTACCAATTATTAAAATCCAACTCAGTACATGAAAATCGACGCGAATTTTCGAGTTTCAATAAATTTTGCCGCTGAAACTAAAGCTCATTTAAATTTTCTGTTTTTCGGTTTGATTTTATGAAAGCTCAGACAGTAATTTAGAAGCTCATGAACCTATAAGTACACTATTTACCGGGAATGTTAATGAGAGCAAATTGGAAACAGCATAATGAGTTCTATAATTATAGCAAAGTTGCAGAACATTTTAATTTCGTATTTGTTTTCAAATTCCCGTTTTAATTCCATTTTTAAAACAATTGTTATGGTAGCCTAGGCTATGCCATTGATGATTTGGGTGTCACCAAACAGGTGGCGCACAAATCAGCAACACCATGCATGCGATCTTTACCGAATATTCCACAATCCGATGACTTTTTATTGAATAAATGGCGAAACAGCACGTTTTGGTATCATGACGCCAAGAAAATAGCCACGCTGGTCATTTGGTGTTAAGTCGTAGCATAAGTAGTTTCGTTGTAATTAAGCAACATCTTAGTCCGCGCCATCAGCGCGTACTGGTCCTGAACAAGATGCATGAGATATGGCAGCAACAATGAGATGAGAGTGTGAATGGCAGAGGGACGTACATGTTCATCCCGGATGTGTGCTTTTCCTCTGCGTATGGTTTTGAATTTGGTCTGTTCCTTGGGTATTTGCTCACGGGACACGGCAGTATGAATGGGTTCCTGTATAGGCGTGGGCTAGCTACGGAGGCTAGATGCCCTTGTAGGGCGGAGGAGGAGAGTGTTAAGCACCATCTCGTGGAGTGTGGCCTGAACGGGGTCTTGCTTGATTTGGAGGCGTGTGGAATCGTGGTGAATGAGGAGGATGTGGATGTGAGTGGTGTGTTGAGTGTGAAAGAGATATATTAATGCTTGAATGCGTTTGCCGTGGCACTGTTTGAGAGACGAATGAGAATGGTGCGTGAATGAGTGCGTGAATGACACGCAGGGTGGCTACAACCGGCTGAAAGACCAAGGTCGATTCCGGTTGTACCTTCGGGTTTTTGCGAACCCGTGTACTTGAGCTGGCTTAGCGGTGCCTAGGAATTTACAAGATTCCTTACCGTAGCTCTACGAGCGGAGTACAAACCAAAGTACTTTTAAAACAAAAATGGGTACCAATATACTGTGTCCGATTGAGGTGAGGCGCCATTTGGCAGCTACGGTGTGGTTTTGGTTAATAACCATGTCTCGGGTACGGTCTTCGGATCGCAGGTGGGAAGTAACTGGCAAATGTAGCAATGCATTGCACTTATCTCGGGCACTGTCACTGCTAATGACAGGAGAGGTTTAGATAGTCCTCGCCACCAGCAGGTGGAGAGTCAGCTTGTAACAGATTCTATCTGTTAACTGCCAGAAATGGTGGTGTGTTGATTGAGCATATCTCGATTCTTATAGTCGTAGGCGACTCGTGGTCTTATGCGCGGGCAACTAAACCACGTTAAATAATAAACTACAGGGTGCGCCATCTAAATGTGGTCGATGGAAATATTGAATAACTTTGACAGATTTAAACCGATTGATGTCGTCGAACATATTTCGGAAAGGTTATTGCATTATAATTTTAACCATGAATCGATTCACGCCCAAAAAACGCGCGGAAATAGTGACAATGTTCATTAAATGTAATCGTTCAGTTGTTGCAACACAGCGTGCGTATCGTCAAAAGTATCGCGGTCGTTCCGCGCCTAAAAGTGACACTATTCGTCGCTTAGCTTCGAATTTCGAGAATCACGGGTCTGTAGCGGACCGTCCACATTCAAATCGACCACGTCCTCGACGATCAAATGAAAATATTGAAGCTGTTCAACGGAGTGTTCAGAGAATTCTTCTGTCTCGTACCGCCGCCGGTCTCAGCAACTAAACATCAGTGGAACTACTTTAAGGAGAATTCTGAAAGATAATCAGGGTATGTTTCCATATAAAGTGCAGTTAACCCAAAGATTATTGGAAACAGACAATCTGCGACGCGTGGCTTACGCCAATAATTTCCATCAACCACATTTAGATGGCGCACCCCATATAACTGTAATTAAGCAAAAACACTACGCTTTTAGGCTCTTATACTCAATTGATTTCGTACAATTCCAATTTACAATAATTTTATTGTTAAACTTTGACATGTGTTTTTTTTTTATTATTGTTTCTATGAATAAAGTTAAGTGTTGATTACATACTTGAAAATAATTATTTAAAAAAAAAATAATTAATTTAAATAATGAACTAACATTATTCGATATTAAAAAAAAAAACAATTTTAATTTTATTAATACTATAAAATAGACTGGTTTTCTACCAAATCTATACTGAAAAGCAACAAGTTTTGAGTATTTTGAGTTACATTATTGACAAATTAAAAAGTTAAAAATATATTTTTTTAAAGTACACAGACATATAAAAGAAATGTATTAAATTAATTAATAAATCCATTACAAATACGATTAGATACTTTACCAATTCTTGCTAAAAAAAAAAAATGATAGTGTGATTTGTAGTACAAAGTTATAAAGAATAAAACACATTTTTCATGGAATGAATAAGTGATTTTGTGGTGCTTAAAACTATAAATGGGTTAAACACGTCTGAAGTGCAAATAAAAATACTGACATTTAAAAAAAAGGGAGAATTGAAACATTCGTGGAGGAGAGTCAACATTACTCGTATATTAGACAAGCGAAATAATATTAATTAATTGATATTTTTATCCAAGATTTCTTTTCCACCGGGTGCTCGGTTATTCTCTAATAGGCTAAACGAGAGATCATCGTCTTGAAACTTAAAAAGGGCAAACCAGATATATTATGGCCGCGGAGTGCCATGGGCGGTTAGGGCAGGCCAGGGAGGGCATTTCCATCTTAGGCTCTCCCAACCAGATCGTTTTTCACGCATTTTCATTTATTTTATTTGTTTTCTTTGGGATTTTTCTCTTTTATTCTTTTCTTTTTTTCTTTTTTCTTTTATTTTTAAAATTTTTTTCCCCTACCCATTTTCGTCTTCCCAACTTTCTACCTTCCTTCTCATTTCCTATTTCTCTCACTCTATGAGTTTTTTTTAAAAAAAAATTTTTATATATAATTTACCTTCCATTTCATTTTTTTTTACTTTTTTTATTTCTTTTTCTCATTTTCCCTTTCAGGTGTCTCCATTACCCCCTTTATGTTATGGTATGCCCGTCAATGGCACCCGCTATAGCTTGATGATTTCGATTTTTTTTGGGCCAAAATGCAAGAACTCCATGTGGTCGGCATGTGGTTTCAACAAGACGGAGCTACATGCCACACAGCACGTGAAACAATGGACATATTGGGAGATGAGTTTGGTGAGCAATTTATGTCACCGGTGAGTTGGTCGGACCGGTGAGTTGGTTGCCTAGATTGTGCAATTTGACGCCTCTAAATTATTTTTTATATAAGTCACTCATCTAAGTTAATAAACATTAATATATCTGTTAATACTGTTATTTTTTCTTATAACGAATAATAAAGCCAAACAATTAAACATAAAAATCTGCTTTTGGAATGCGAAAATTTTGGATAGGAATTTATTATTATAATTTATCAATTATTTTTTTTTTCACTCTTTTTCAGTATAACTATAAGACGTAAAATAATTACAAATTATTAAAAATTAAAAATGAAATTTGTTTTCGCATAAGCTGATGTGTTGTATAGTTTTCTTTTGGAATTTTTATAATACATTTATATAAATGGTATTAATGACTTTAATTGAAACTCCTGCCCCTGTTCCAGTACTTTCACCATCATGGTTCGTCGGTAGACAGGTAATTCGTCATCCGTATATTCCTATATTTAGCCAGAAGTGACAAGGGTGGAATAGCTATTGGTGATCAACACCACTTGAACACCTTCATGGCGGGCGATTACTTCCTGTCTTCCATACGGAGCCTTCCTTCTTTATTGGGTCGTCGATTTTTTTTAAAATATCGAACGTTTTTCTTCCAGGTTTATTTTTTCTCACTTTATTTCCCAGGTCATTTTTGCCTTTTCTTCCTCTTGGTCTTATGTACGATTCTATCTCTTTCTCTTGGGAAACATTTACTCTTCGGAGGTTTCCATAGTAAAATGAAAATTCCTTAACCGGCATAAAAAATGTATTCGTTATGTGTGGGTGTGAAGACGATATTGTCCACTTCTGAAAAAAGACCCTCCACCCCTCACCATTACTGTGGCCATCAAGCATGCCTGGCACTCCCTCGTCTTCTGAGTGGTTAATCTACTCCTTTGGGACTTCAGGTTCCGAAACCAAATTTTTCTCTTACCCAGATAACTAAGAAAGATTATCCCTCCTTTCTTCCGAACTTAAATATAGAACATAACAAAAGTGTTCAATCTCTTATACACTAACAAAGCTAAAGCTGCTTTCCTTGCACGTATTTTGGCTCGTCTTCGATTTTTGCCCATTCCAAAAAATGGATCAAAAAATCTGAATCAAATTTTGTGTGAAAAACAAAATTAATTGCGCGGAAGCATACCGAATGTTGACTGTGATATATGGTGAAGCTACCTTGAACCGAAGCAACGTTTATCGGTGGTACAAAATGTTCTCAGAGGGCCGAGAAGATGTGAACGACGGAAGCGTGCCGGACGCCCGAGCACGTCAACAACAGACGAAAACATTGATGAAGTGAAGAAAATAATATTAGCCAATCGTCGAATCACCATTAGAGAAGTTCCTGAGGACTTAAACATATCGATTGGCTCGTGCCATTCGATTTTTACCAATAATTTGAGCGTGAGACGGGTCGTCGAGAAATTCGTACCAAAATTGCTCAATTTCGACCAAAAACAGCATCGCATTAACATTGCTAAGGAACAGTTGGACTCTGCACGCGACGAACTAAATTTGCTCCAGAGGGTCATAACTGGTGATGAGTCATGGGTTTATGATTATGGCGTGGAAACCAAAGCTCAATCATCCCAATGGAAGCTGCCACACGAGCCAAGACCGAAAAAAGCGCACCAAGTTCGGTCGAATGTGAAGGTTTTGCTTACAGTTTTCTTCGATTGCAGGAGCGTGGTACATCATGAGTTCTTACCACAGGGTAGAACGGTCAATAAGGAATATTACTTGCAAGTTATGCGCAAGTTGTGCAAAGCAATCCGCCAGAAACGCCCGGATTTGTGGAAGAACAAAAACTGGCTTTTGCACCATGATAACGCCCCTGCTCACAAATCGTTGCTTGTGCGCAAATTTTTGGCCAAAAACAACACACTTATAATGCCGCAGCCACCGTATTCCCCAGATCTGGCCCCCTGTAACTTTTTTTTGTTCCCGAAACAGATTCTTCGATCCATTTTTTGGAATGGGCAAAAATCGAAGACGAGCAAGCAAAGCAGCTATCAAAAATTAACTGAACATTCAAAATGGCCGAACTTGTCGGCATAAGTGAGAGACATGAGTACCAACATAACGCCATAAAAAATCGAATATACATAATCCGTGGAAATTCAAAAAAAAGTATTTTTGAAAAGACCTCGTACATATTAAACTTATTGATTAAATAGGCAGTAATTGCCAAAATCTGTAAAAAAAAAAGTTTAAGATATAATTCTATCTTTATTTTAAATCTATGATAAGATTGCAAATCATTATTGTCTTTGCATTTATCGATGCAATAAGCTCTTTCGAAGGCGCATATGAAATTTAATTTTAGTGTATTCGCTGGCTTAAGAATTGTTACTATTTTACGTAAAGCAGTATTTTTTTTTGGCATTTTCTTGTTTGCGAAATTCGATTGTACTTTAAGTGAATAAGTTTAATACTAAACACTGCAGCCCGTCACGTAATGTGTTAAAATAATTTTTAAAAAAATTCTATTTTGAAATATTTAATAAATTGGTTTTTTTCCCTCAATTTTCCTATCAATTCTCTTTGATAGAGTATGTCACATGAGTTTACTCTGAGAACTCAAGGGGATCGTTCCTTCTACCCTATTTAAAAAAAATTCTATTTTGTAATATTTAATAAAAATATTATTTCTCCAATTTTCGTATCAATTTTCTTTGGCGTATGTTAAAAAATTTGTTCTGCTCTTCATTTTAAACCAATCATTAATTTGTATATTTTTTTTTCTAATTAATTTAAAAAAAAAATAAAATAATTAAATGGACGAATTTTTTTGCCTTTTTTCGTTTTTAATTTTATAGAAATTATTTTATTAACATTTTTATGATATTTCGTTAGCGACTAAGAAAATTTTAGTGAAGAAAAAATCGTGTTTGGTGGTACGTTTTGTAATGATCACTCATCAGCGCACCCAATCTGTATATATAAAAATGAATGTCCGTTTTTGTGTGAGGCTTATAGACTCGAAAACTATGCATAAAATCATACTGAACCATTATACCAATTTGTTCATTGAGTCTTGAGAATGGTTTCTATATAGTTCCGACACCCCTCCGGTAGGTGGTGGTAGCTGTATATGCCAATTTTCAAACACATTAGCTGTATTCGTTTGGGGAAAGTTTCCTATTGTGCAGTAGTTGTAGCTGTCATCATCTCCTGTACCTCGAACAAACGAGTAGATTGTCGCAGTAGTTGCGCATACTATTTAGGGTGGGGAAATTTTAGTTCCCGAACTGGAAATAGATGGCTTAGCGGGTTCGTTGGTTATGTTGAAGCGTCAAATTTTTGTTATATTGTTTATGTATGCGTAAAATCAGTTTTTATTGTTTATGTGTGAATAAACTCAGTATTGTTGTTGACTATTTTGAGGTTATATTTTACTGCTGTCAGTAAATTGTCCATTTTATTGAGAATCTACTGCGAACTACTGCACAGTAGCAAAATTGGTCCAATCGAATACAGCTAAAAACAGTATTGTAACTTAGATTAAAGAAGAACTGGATAGGCCTCTACACAAAAATTCTGTCGGAATTTTGTGGCAATACATTCGTAGAACGCACACACATGCAATACAACAGAAACGGCGTAAACCATTGGGAGCCAATTTTAAACTTCAGTATGCGATTGAAGCGGTTCGTTCAAAACCATTTTCATATGCGATGTCATTTATGCGTAAACGAATAGATTTTTTTAATATTGCGGATTTTGTTGTTTGATGGAATTAGTTTTGGAAATTTGTAATAAAACACAGTATTTTATTTTAAAATATTATTTATTTATTTATTAGATATTTCAACAATTATGTGCACAATAAGAAGATAATCGTATATAACATTAAAGTAAATTCTTTAAAACTAAATTACAAGATGAAAAATTTGATGTACTTAAAAAAATAATAACTAATAATCTAAAAAAAAAGAAAAAAATATTATTTAGTAAATGCATTATAATGTGGTCTAATAGAGCAAGCAAAACAAATTTATTTAAATAATAAACCTACCGAAGAATATACTTTATTTATTTTAACACAATGAAAACAGCAATGAAAAATAGACTGAAAAATTCGGTACCTTAAACTTTCTTACACACACTTTATGTACACCGGCACTGTACTATTTTATGGTAAACATTGAACTGTCAACATCGGGATTTGTTTACATTTGTTTAATGCCGAACTTTTCAGTTTTTCACCACTTTTTGGATAAAATATATCACTTAAACCCATTTAGGCACATCACAAATAACATTTTTGTTATTTTATTTACTAAAACTACAGATATCAACTTACCGAAAGAAAGAAATTCCCGGCTTCCTCATGTCATTGTAGGAAAAACAATTCTTCACGAAACACTTCATTTTCTGTAATAAAAACTTCTTATTAAATGTCATCAATAATAAAACTATTTATAAAAATACTTACTTTTTTTTAAATACTTTAAAATACATAAATACAACACTTTAAATTCCACTTTCAACACTTTATTATTTTTATCAATAACAAATTCCAAAATGACACCACTAGTTATATTAGTTCGAGTTGTAATCACTTTCATGGAGAATGGCAGATTGTAAAACTCTCCGGAAGTCTACAAAATTGAGGCGCTTTATATTTGAATGATATTTACGAAATGAATAATAAACCTAAAATAGAATTCCAATTCATATCAAAAGATTGTAAAAAAAATAAAAATTGCCTATCGTTGTGTTTAAATTGTATTTTTGTTTCCAATAAGTGAATTAAAAAGAATATAAATTAGGCTTTTGCAATGTAATAAATTTCTATTACGAGAACTAGATGGCAGTGAGTGTCATGTCTACATAAAAATATCCACAAAAAGCTATGTGATAAATGCCAATTCTCGCCGCTTGGCATGTAATTATTACACAAAATTGCGTATACATATACGTTGAGGGCCTATCCAGGTATTCTTTAATCTAAGTATTGTAAGTATTAGTAGAACTGTTTGTATTCCAATTTTTCAACAATAATGCATCATATTTTGCATTTCGATTTTTAGTGCACACTGTTTAGGAAGACCAAAGTAATTTTGAGGTTAGTTATCATTTCAAGAACGGCAATCGGTTAGCAAAAAAACTCAAGAGAGGTAAAATTGTTCAATTATTTTATATCTACTAATGGCATAAACCAAAAAAACATGTTTTAATTTTAATTGAATAAGGCCGAGCAACGCCGGGCAACGGGTAGCTAGTATCTCAATAAAAGAAAATGGAATAATTTCGTATTGGAACTAAAGAAGTAGTTAATACACCAAAAATATTATTAAGGTTACGGTCTAAGCTATATAATGAGAAATTTATTTGCTGAGCAGAGACTCGTTTTCGAACAATTTTAGCGCAGACAAAAAGTATCTGTGGGACTTACCTGTGGTGTTATAGTTTGTACCTGTGCTAAAAAACCTTATTTCATTCGGCATTTCCTTTAACTAATTTGTAAAAATTCGATTATAGAAAATGGCGAAATAATTTTTCTAAAATAGGATTTTCTCTTACCTTTAGGAAAAGAAGTTTTCTGAAAAAAATTCAACGTTGACGATGCATTTCTATATTTACAGATTTCCTATATTTATGGAGAAAAGTGTTATTTGAAGCGAAATCCAAAAAAGACACCATAGACGGAACTTTTCCGAAATAATATTATTTAAAAAAAAGAAACGAGAAAATACATCAGAATTCCGCTCACTGCACATATGCAGTACCGAACGAATTAGCATAAGGATAGACAATTGAAGCGCCACAAGTTGAAGCCAAAAAAAACAGAATTCAATCTTAAAGCTACTCGCTACACTTGCATATTGCTGAAAGGCGCCAATTTTAGATAGGAGCAATTTGATATTTGTACATATTGTTTTGGTGCACATTTTTATAAATAATAGTTAATGGTTATTTGGTTATTTAGTTTAATAAATTTAGAATTAGAAACTAAATTCTTTCTTTTGTTATGAATTCATTTATTTCCACATCAGAGTTTACATTGCCAAACCTTAAACAGAACTTCTGATTAAATTCTGAAAAGTGTATTTTATAAAATTAGTAAAAAAAACTACGAGTATTAACAAAAATCACGATTGAATTAATAAGCGACATTTGCGAATTTATTAATTTTACACAAAACAAAAAAATATCAAAGCCTTTAAATTTTGGGAAATTTTTAATCATATTTCATGGTTATATGATTAAAAATTTCCCAAAATTTAAAGGTTTAAATATACTATACTTATTATATAATGGCAAGGTTCAGTTAATATAGTATATCTAAAATTTTATCAATGTTTAAATTTAAAATATATACAATATATTAATTTTTACTTTCCAAACCAATTTATGCTCTACTGAAATCTATCTGGACTTATGAATTAGACCTATAGGGTTCTAGTGATCCTTTCAATTCCTACAATCAAAAATACTTCGTTCAATTGTGAACATTCCCTTTTATGTTCGCAATCATGTTATCCATGGTGATCTTGAAGCCCCATTTGTGTTCGATATGGCTGTGTCTCGTTATAAAAAGTTCCATTCTCGTATCTCCAACCAGAAAACACCCATCGAAGACTTAAATGTCGCATGCTTTATTAAAATACTAAGTCTTAAGCACACGCTAGAAGGAGAAACTTCGATGGATATTTACTTCCCATAACCTTTCACGTTAATTGAAAGTATTATTCAAATCTGTTTATTACTATGTTAAAAATGAAAAAAAAAACATTTAAAATTAAATAATGTAAAATGGCGGCCACCTTGAATGACTCACATATGTGTTTGACAGCTGTCAAGTGACAGAGCTGTAACCTTAGATTATGTGATGTCATTTATGCGTAAAGAAGCAGATTTTTTAATATTGTGGATTTTGTTGTTTGATGGAATTAGTTTTGGAAATTTATAATAAAACACAGTATTTTATAGGGTGGTCCATCTAGCGGTTCCATTTTGAACTACTATTTATTTGAAGTACTTGAGTGTTAAATGTCAACACGAATTGACAGATTGTTAGTTGAAAGTCAGAATTTTACGAAATGGTAATCCATACGCTTGAAGAAAGCTGGGAAATATTGAGAACTTACTTCCAAAGTGGTGAGTCTTCAACACAAACTGTGGGAAATTTAAAAAAAAAAATGAGTAAAGATCGAATGCCATCACGTGCATTTGTGGGCAAATTCGTGACACGAGTTCGCGAAACTGGTTTATTGGTTGCCAAAGCAACTCGTTCCACCTCTAATACAGTGCGTACGACCGAGAATATTGCCGCCGTTGCTGAAAATGTCAGTGATCATGCATCAACATCAACTCGTCACCGTTCTCAGGAATTGAACATTTCTCGCACTTCTCTGTTGAGAATTTTGCACAATGACCTTGGTATGAAAGCTTACAAAGTTCAATTAGTCCAACAGCTTAAGCTGCATGACCATCCGATGCGTTTTCGGTTTGACTAATGGGCTCAATATCAATTGGCCGAAGATGAGCACTATTACCGAAAAATCATCTTTTCAGATGAGGCCCATTTCCACCTCGGTGGGTATGTCAACAAACAAAATTATCGCATCTGGGGCTCAGAAAATCCATACGTCACCATGGAAAAGCCGATGCATCCACAACAAGTCACGGTTTGGTGTGGATTTTGGAGTGGAGGCATCATTGGCCCGTGTTTCTTCGAAAACGATGAAGGAGTCGCCGTTACAGTCAATGGTGAGCGCTATCGTGGCATGTTCAACGAATTTTTCTTGAAGAGAATGGCATGGACGACATTTGGTTTCAACAGGACGGGACCACTTGCCACACAGCCAACTAAACAATCCAACTTTTGGGCACTGCTTTCGAAAACCGAAATTCTGATGTCAATTGGCCGCCTCGGAGCTGTGCTTTAAGCCCGTTGGATTATTTTCTATGGGGAGCCGTTAAGGATAAATGTTACGCAAGCCATCCAGAGACAATTGAGGCCTTAAAAACACGAAATCAAAGTTTCCATTGAAGAGATACAGACCCAAACAATCGATATTGTACTGAAAAATTTGGTCGAGCGAATGGGTTACTGTAACGCCAGCCGTGGCAGTCATTTAAATGATGTTGTTTTTCATTCTTAAATTTCAAGGTTCAATCTTTTTAATAAAACCGGAAATTTGAAAATTATACACTATTTTTCCGTACCAAATACAGAAGGAATAGTATTTCTTTGCAATCTGCTCCTGCTCGCTCCTACTTTAATGTCTGCTCTACGATACAATGGAATCATTTAAAAGAAGATACTATTCATCAAGGAAAAAATTGTTTACCTAGGATCATAAAAAACGCTCATAACTTTTGCATCAACCCAATTTATATTATTTATTAAAATATAATTATAAAGTGGGGAAGAGTATATAATATATAAAATATAAATTGCAAGTTATTTGATTATATGAAAACAATTATGTGCACAATAAAAAGTTAATCGTATACAACATTAAAAGAATTTTTTTAGAAGTTAATCGTATACAACATTAAAGAACATGCTTTAAAACAAAATTACAAAATGAAAAATTTAATGTAAATAACAATATTATTTAGTAAATGCATTCGAAAATGATCTGATAGAGCAAGCAAAAGCACAAATGCAGAAAATTTATTTAAATAATAAGCCTACCAAACATACTTTATTTCTTTTAACACAATGAAAACAGCAATGGAAAACATACTGAAAAATTCGTTCCCTTAAATTTTCTTACATACACTTTACGTACGAGTACACCGGCATTGAACTACAATATTTTCTGGTAAACATTGAACTGTCAACATCGAATTTGTTTACATTTATTGACGGACGAACTTTTCACTTTTTCACCACTTTTTAGATAAAATAAATCACTAACAGCCATTTAGGCATAACACAAACTAAATATTTATTTTGTTTTCTAAAAATAAAGATGTCAACTTACCGAAAGAAAGAAATTCCCGGTTTCCTCGTTTCGTCGAATTTCTAGCAATTTCTAATAAATTACTTAATTTTCTGAAATAAAAACTTCATATTAAGTTTAATCAAAAATATACTATAAAAATATTTACTTTTTCGTAAATACTTGTAAATATGTATAAAAAAAAATCACTTTTAATTGCACTTTCTGATGTGCCAAAATAAAACTTGACAAATGACAACAATAGCTCTTAAGTTACCACTTTCATGGAGAATTAAAGTTTTAAAACTCTCCGAAAGTCTACAAAATTGAGGCGTTTTTAATTTGATTGATATTAACGAAATGAATAATAAATCTAAACTAGAATTCCATTTCGTATCAAAAGATTGTACAAAAAATAAAAATTTCTTATCGTCGTTGCGCTTAAATTGTATTTTTGTTTCCAATAAATGAATTAAAATGAATATAAATTATGCTTTTGCAATTCAATAAATTTCTATTACGACAACTAGATGGCAGTGGGTGTCATGTCTACATAAAAAATTTTTGACAATAAAATCCCTTCGCAATAATTCGGACACAAAATTGTGTATACATATACGGTAGGGGCCTATCCAGGTATTCTTTAATCTAAGAGCTGTACTTTCCCAAGCATGAAATGCATAAATCTATATAATTCTGTAAATTTACTCACAGCTAAACTTTCATTTAAGAGCCATGTTAAACTTGAGAGATCTTTCAATTCAAAATTTCTAGCCTTTTCGACTTATAATAATTGTCATATTTTTTGTCTTAAAAATTTTCACATTTACACATGAAAATAATAATAATTTTGTTTGCATTTATAAGATCCTGAAAAAAAAGATGATTAGTAGTTTTGTTAGTAATTTAATAAACCAACAAATACAATCACAGAATTACCACCCATTCAGCCCTCCCCCCACAGTATTTATTTTAATTAAAAGTTTTTATTAAAAAAAAAATAATAATAAATAAAAATTCTTTTTAATTGAAGTGTTTCATAGTAGAAATAGAATAGAAAAACTGGATACTCGACTGACTATGAAACTCCAAAAAGTAAATAGGCGATCAGATTTTTCTAGCTTGTTCAGTTAATCTAAGGTGTGGTGCTGTTCGTCTATTCTACTTTTTCCTTTTGTACATTTTGCCTAAGATTAATTATTTATTGATTTTGGACAATTTCTAAATGATTTTATTATTATTCGACAGCAATACGAGAATTCTTGAAATTTTTAGACACTAGCACATTTTGGACGTGTGATAGTTGAAAACTGGAAGCGAACAGCAGCAGTACAAAATTTTGGCTAATCAGCCAGCAGCACAACATCAAATTTGTCACTCGAATTGGTTTTTTTTCTCCCCCGTCTTGTATTATTTAATAAAACGACTACATTTTGATTACTATTATTATAATAAGATTTGTTATTATTTCTCTTGCTGTTAAAGTCTTGCCATAAATATCTGTCATGGGGTATCGATTCGATTTCAATAGTGCGGATCGTGTAAATACAAAATACAAAATTCAGAATTGACCACACCTTGTGTAGATTTGCAGTAATCTTAATTGCTTCAAGAAAACAATTTTGGTATTCGGGATTTTCGGTCTCAGACACCCCTCTAAGAAATTACTCTCCTCCTTATTATTGTTGGTGGCACTTATAATTTTCTAAAGAAAATTTTTTTCACGAATCTCCCCCCTCCCCTCTCTCCGCTTAATTTGATTATCTCTGCTGGTAAAAATGATTTAATAAATTCGCGTCTGCCTCTTTTCATATGATAGCCGACCTTTTTGGCGATTAGTCAAACCACCTACAACAGTTAAATTGGGTGATAAATTGAAGTGTGTTTCTGCGACAACAAATCCAGAAGTAATTTTCAGGTGCTTTTATATTTACCCATAAATTCGAGTAGGTGTTGGAAGCTGAATTTGTTTTTATATTTTCTTCTTTTTTCTTGTTCGAACTTCAATTGAAGTAGCTTCACTGATTCATTACACTTATACTCATTTGAGCTATGAAATGAATTCTGCTTTTTTTGAGGTACATTATGGCACTATACGAACTCAATAACCTTAAAATGAGACGAGGGTATTTGTAATTTTCTTAAAAATATTTTTTATTCAAACAAAAATATTGAATTTTATTTTTTAAACACTAGAATAATGTGAAAAAAACTAATAAAATTGCAGCAAAAAAAAAAAAAAAAACTGTGAGCAATTTTTGAAAACTGACGTATTCTAGAAAAATAGGGGATGCTTATGACAATTGAGCTTTTTTTAATATTTTTTATAAGCAGACTCTAATAGGAAATATCCCTTAAACATTCTAACATACGGAAAAAAAATCAAATTTTTAATGAAAAATTTTAAGTGACAAATTTTTACCGACAAATTTTTACTAAAAAATTGTTACTGAAAAATTTTTACTGACAAATTTTTACTGACAAATTCTTACTGACAAATTTTTATTAACAAATTTTTACTGACAAATTTTTACTGACAAATTTTTATTGACAAATTCTTACGGACAAATTTTTGTTGACAAATTTTTATTTACAAATTTTTACTGACAAATTTTTATTGACAAATTTTTGCTGACAAATTTTTACAAATACATTTTTACTGACAGTTTTTACTGACAAATTTTTGCTGACAAATTTTTACTGACAAATTTTTACTAACAAACTTTTACTGACAAATTTTTACTAACAAATTTAAGTAATTTTTACTGACAAATTTTTACTGACAAACATTTTAATTTTCTTTAATTTTTTTGTTGTTGTCTTTTTATAAAACGTTGTAAGAAAAATCATGTTTTTATTAAAAAATGAACTATTTCTTATGATAAAGAAAAAAATACAAAAATATTTAAAAATAAGTAAATTAATTAATTATTATGAATAAAAAAATATTTCAAATTATTTGTTAGGTAAATTTTTTCTTAACAAAATCAAACTTTTACAAATTTTTGAAAACAAAAAAAATTTTTTTTTTGAATTTCTATAAAAAAATTAATATTTTATAAATTTTTTGTGGTGTTAAAAAAGTTTAAAATTGCTTAACCAGAACAGTTTTTAGAAAATAAAAGTATAAGCCTAAATCCGCTGTTTTTTGGTCAAGAAAACACATGTTTTTTTCATAGAAAGTAAAACAAAATTTATTCAGAGTAGTTGCCCTCGCTAGTTTTCCATCTTGCAGGTAATTTGTGGATATCACGCCAAAAAAATCCTTCTCTTTCGAGGCAAACCACTCATCAAGCCATTCGGACGTCTTCGTAAGAATCGAAGTGTTGCTCAGCGAGCGCGTGGCCCATCGACGAAAACAGGTAGTAGTCGGAAGGGGCCAGGTCTGGTGAATAAGCGGGGTGGGGTAGTACCTCCCAGTTGAGGGTCTCCAAGTAGTTTCGGACCATTTTTGACGTGTCCGATGATGCGTTGTCTTGGAATTTGATCAGTTGTTGATGGTAGCGGTGGACATTGACAGTTTCACCAGGTTTTAACATCTCATAGTAGACGATATCCTGCTGATCCCACTAAACGCACAGCATCGTCTTCCGTCCAAAGCGATTTGGTCTTGGGGAAGATGTTGATGGTTGGCCGGAATAAACCCACCTTTTCTTGCATTTAGGATTCTCGAAATGTATCCACTTTTCATCGCCTGTCACAATCCGATGCGGGAACGACTTTATTTTTTGTCTGGCGATCAAGATTTCGCATGTGTTTTGGCGTCGCTCCATCTGCCTATCGTTCAATTGATGCGGCATCCATTTTCCGATCTTTTCAATCATCCCCATGGCTGATTGAGTAACACCCAATTGCTCCGCGAGCATTTTTTGCGATTGGGTATCATCTTCGTCCAAAAGAGCCTGCAATTGATGGTCGACAACCTTCCTAGGCCGATTTTCACGCTTCTTATCCCACAAGTCAAAATTGCCGTCTTTGAACCGATGAAACCAATCTCGGCACGTTATTTCCGATAAAGCACTATCACCATAGGCCTCCATAAGCATTCGATGTGATTCGGCAGACGATTTCTTCAAATTGAAGCAGAAAAGAAGAGCTTCCCGCATATGCCCTTTTTCTGGCACAAAACTAGACATGATTACCAAAGGGAAAATGTATGTTATTGTACGAAATTGCTGACTATGTGCACTGATTAATATTGACAGATGTCAAACTCATAAAAAACAAATATGGCGTGCCCATGGTAGCTTAATACGCTCACTCATGCCATGTCACTCATGCCATTACGTATGATATTTAAAATGACTTAAACGGTTGCTACAAGACTTCTTGCAGAACTCGATCTTTTTGAGGTGATTTTTTTGGACGATCTTGAACGCTAATTGACATTACGAAATCTCGAAATTAAGCATCGAGAACCGTTGGTGCAATAAATTAGAAATTTCCCATATTTTATCATATAAACACAGTTACTTTAGATTCAAATCCTTAAGTTCAACAGTTATCATGCGACTATAAGATCGATAATTGACGGTAAAGTTCTCTCTACCTTCATTTTCAAATAAATACGGATCAAAGGTATATTAAGACAAAAATGCACAATAAACAGTCACTTTTTGAAAATACAATGGCTGCTCTACAGTTACTTGTAAGTTTTTAGAGCCTTATATACGGTATTCTTGAATGGCGAAACGTGACTACGAAAAAATTATCATTTTTTTTAAAAAATATTTACCAATTTTAGAATGTTTTATTTTCTTAAATGGCAAATTTTAAACTAAATAAATAATAATTTAAAGGATATATATTTAGTTAACAACTATTAAAGACAGTATTTAATTTTTCAAACTGCAAAATGGAGAACCAGTCAACATTTTCTGGTATAGTTTTAAAGAAAACTAAAAATTTTATTGGGAAAGTACTTTTTTCCAAGTCAGGATAAATTAGTGAGACACACTAAGACATTTCTTAACTGAGTGCATAAATAGTCATTCTTGGGATAGGCCAGCACAATCTACAAGAAGTGTACTTTCCGAGAATTATTGCCAATAAACGAAGATCTTCTTTTGTGTGTTTTTCTTAAACTAAAAACCTTGCAAGAGTACATTTTCCTACTCTAGGTGCAGGCTATACCATGGATGAGGGTATATATTATATGATAAGGTTTTAGTATATTGCAAAGATTATCTACCGGTCAGAAGGCCTCTTCGTTTAACACACGTTCTTATTCCATCTCGTCAATAGTCTTATTCAAAATGAAACCAGTTTTGCCCAGCTTTAACATAATAAGTATTCATGTAGACCTTAGCATATTGAAGATATTAAAACCGCGAACAAAAATGCAGCCTGAGCACTACCTCTTGGCTCATGTAGGTATTGTTTTTAGGTTTTTTTTTTTAAATCCAAACTTTGGAGGTGTTATATTTTTCAGAAAGCTATTTTTCAGGATCACCAAAATTTTATACAAACATTTTCAAAATATTCTTTTATATCGTAAGGAAATTGGGGTTTTTTTAACAGTTAAAATACAATTTTTGTGAATATGTATACTTTAAGAAAATACGTATTTTCTAGTCATTTTAGTTAAAGCTTAAAATTTACGAAAAATATTAAAAAAAAAAACATATTTTATTTTTAGTGACGCCAAAAATTTTGAACGAGAGCCAGGTCGAGAGCTAGCTATTATGTACGTATATGCTAGTTTTTAAAATAGTACGTGTAAATTGGCTAAAATAATTTATATTTTTAGTTGGTAATAGATGTTAGCTATGAAAGAATTTTTACAATTTATAAAAAAAAATATTAGGAAATTTATTAGTGTTCTCAAAAATTATTACCCTGAGTTTTGTTAGATTAGGTGAAAGACTATTTATGAAATATTTAAATGATAATATTTCATTTTTAAAATAGGTAGACCGTTATAAAAAAAATATAGAAAAAAAAATACAGAAAAAAAGAACAACAGAAGCCAAATGCCATATTTTGACACCGATTTTGTCACCTTTTCTAGAAGAACTTGACAAACAGTTCTCATTCTATTGATTCTCACCTGAATCATATCAATTTCTTTAAAACCAAATAAAATAATGCCAAATGCATGCGAATAACTGACCAAACTTCATTGCAATCAGTTGAAATGTTTAGTTCCCAATTCCCAATTTTGAGTACTTACTCATTGCAATTTATTCAATTCTTGTCACGATTCCCTTTTCATATTCACTATCGCCTCATCATCATTTTTCACCATAAAAAGCCTGTAACATTTTATACTTTTTTAGAAAATTTCAAAAGCTCTAACTTGGGGATTTGGGAATTTTTCTTTTTTTTTTTAAAAAAAAAATATACAAAAAAAACAGAAAAAAAGAAGTTAAAAAAATAATTTGAATCAAAAGAAGGCCAACCAAAATCACATAAACCTAAACTGTTACACGCTAGGAGAAACAACAAAAAAAAAATGAAAAAAAAAATTAATCTTATAAAATTGTACAACTTCTTAAAAATTCAGTAAATAGCATCAAAAGAATACCGCCATCGGTCGCATTTATGAGACGTGCGATATTCAGTATGCAAAACACATAAAATGATGAATGATACTAGCCATAATTAAAAAGAGATAGAAACTGGTGTATTTCTCGTGAAAAACTCTATATTGACCTCAAAAAGTGAGAAAGAGTGAGAGCAGAATGATTTTAAATGCCATCAAATTGACTAAAAACGATGACCAAAAACTTAGGTGAATTCAAATCAAATCCAATAAAATTTGGGTTCGGTTGAAAAATTTCTCTGAAAATTTTTTATTTCTCTCCTTTTTTTATTAAATTTTGATTGAAATAATTTTAAAAATTATAGCTCTATTATGCACGTTTTATGGTGCTGAAAAAAAATAATCCATCTTGGGGGATGGGGTGTGTAGTCTTAAGAAGAAGACTCATCCGCATAGCAATTTAACATGAACCTACTACCAAATTCCGTGACTCAAATGTCGAGAATTCTAAAATCAAAAATACTTTTTCAGTAATTTTTTTTTAGAATTTTTGGGAATTATTTTTTGATCTTGAAAAATAAGAGTACATATTCCAAAGTTTTCTAATATATTCAAATGCATAAACAGGAAAAGTCCAAATTCTTTATTAGATATCGCAATAAAAATCATCAAGAGACCACCTGAATATCAATAACTCTTCTCGTGGTGATATCAATTTACACTGTTTTACTGTCTTGACGAAATAATAATGAAATTTTTATTGATAGATGATTTTATATGCCAAAGTACAGATACAGATTATTTTTCACAACCACTTTTTTTTATACACGAGTCTAGAATAGAAAGTTTATATGAAGACATAAAAACTAGCTTTTTTTAGTAACTATAATAAAATTTGTCTGTTTGTGGAGTCGAATAGGAAGAATAGTGGATTTATTCGATAAAATATCCGCTTTCGAACAGATAAGTTACCTTCATTAAAAGACAAATTGGAATATAATATTTTTAATTAATTTAACGATAACTTAATTTTGGTAATATTATCCAAATTATTTGGGAAGAAAATTATCTTTTGAAAAGCCAACCATGATTAGTTGAGTCTAAAGTATATAAAAATATTCGATTATGCAGGAATTTTCGATGTGAAGTGATTTTTAAAGAGTTTTTTCTCAAAATGGAAACAAAATAATTCTTTTTAAAAACGCTGAAAAAATAATGAAATTCAGTTAAAAATTTTTTCAGTAAAATATTTGCAGGTAAAAAAAATATTTTCAGTAAAAGTACATTTTCAAAAAATAGTTTCAGTCAAAAATAATTTCAGTTCAAAATATTTAATGTTAAAAATGTTTCAGTTAAAATACAATATTTTCAGTTAAAAGAGTTTTCAGTAAACATTTGCAGGTTAATTTACAATTAATTCAATAAGAATATTTGCAGTTAAAAAAAATATTTTGCGTTAAAACTATTTTCAGTAAAAATATTTTCCGTTAAAAATTTTTCAGTTAAAATATTTTCAGTTAATAATAATTTCAGTTAAAATATTTTCAGTTAAAAATAGTTTCAATAAAATCATTTTCAGTAAAAATATTTTCAGTTAAAAACATTTTCAGTAAAAATATTTTCAGTTAAAATATTTTCAGTAAAAATATTTTCAGTAAAAATATTTGCAGGTAAAAAAAATATTTTTAGTACAATAAAAATACAATATTTTCAGTAAAATAATTTTAGTCAAAAATATTTTCTGTTCAAAATATTTACTGTTAATAATGTTTCAGTTAAAATATTTCCAGTTAAAAGAGTTTTTAGTAAATATTTTTCAGATTAATTTACAATATTTTCAAAAAAATATTTGCAGTTAATAAAAATATTTTGCGTTAAAACTATTTTCAATTAAAATATTTTCAGTTAAAAATTTTTCCAGTTAAAATATTATCAGTTTAAAATATATCCAGTAAAAATATTTTCAGTAAAAATATTTTCAGTTCAAAACATTTTCAGGAAAAATATTTTCAGTAAAAATACTATATTTTCAGTAAAAATATTTTCAGTTAAAAAATGTTCAGTAAAAATATTTTCAGGTAAAAAAATATTTTCAGTAAAAATACAATATCTTCATTAAAAAAAATTTCAGTTAAAATAAAATATTTTCAAAAAATAGTTTCAGTGAAAAATAATTTCAGTTCAAAAGATTTACTGTTAAAATGTTTCAGCTAAAATATTTCCAGTTAAAAGAGTTTTCAGTTAACATTTTTCAGATTAATTTATTTTCAGTAAAAATATTTTCAGTAAAAATATTTTCAGTTAAAAATATTTTTAGTAAAAATATTTTCAGTAAGAATACATTATTTTTAGTAAAAATAGTTTCAATCAAAAAATTTTGATGTTACTTTCGATGTTGCTAGAACATAAAATGTTGCTAGCCTTCTTGTTTGCAAATGTTCCAATTGTTTAATTGTATCCCTCGGAAAGCGTCAATAATTCCTCGGAGAGCGATCACCTGACAGGGGCTTAAAATTGCCACATTCCAGATCAGTTCTATTATTTCACATAATTTTATAATAAATTAGTATAAATTCGCTTCTTAATTGAAGCCAAAATAAGTTAAATGACAACAGAATCATTTCAGTTAAGGTTTTATAACTTAAGAGACGACTAATTTGTTTTTTTTTCTCGAAATTATTTAAAGTTCTTAAAAAAGTTTCACTGATCCTGCCAACAAAAGCGTTTTGTATTTGGCACGATGGAAAATCACGATGGTAAATTTGTTATTCTATACTTTAAACAATTTTAAGAAAATATTTGTATTTTGACAATGTATGGTGTATGAAAAACAAGCCACACGATCAGTTGTAGCGCCACGAACTTTAAGCAATTTCGACATAGGAATGGCATGAGGGGCTTGGTTGGTTGCCGAAGATAAGTGGAATATGACCAATCTTGGATAAGTGGAATATGACCAATCCGGATTTAGAGAGGTTTTATTGCCCAGAATATCAGAATGTTTGTTGAGTAGACTCGTTTTCGTTGTCTGGTCAATCTGTGGTAAGAAATCTTCCATCGTAAATATACTTAATATCACCAGCGGCTATGCATTTTCAAATGAGGTTAAGTGTCATTTTGTCAGCAGGCAAAAGCAGTTCGAAATTTTAGTGTGAACTAAATGGTGGATAGCCTCGTCCTCTAAACCATCAGCCCGTTGTTTACCTAAAATGACAGTATTTTATTATCTAACAGACTGCGATGAGCCTCTTTGATCACCGGATCATTTGACGATCGATCCGCGAACAGCTTCGGGGGCTGACAGGCCATCGATAAAAGTGGCATTCTTAACTGCCGTCCTAATGCATACAGCGAACCATCGAAATGGGAGCTTTTACATTTCTAGCGGTGGGTAAATAGGACAGCTAACAATAGTAATGTATAGTTTACGGTGCGTATTAACAACGAGATGTATCACTGAACACTAGAACTGAATTATCGATTACATCCAACTGTTTTAGGAAAAATTTCTTAAAGCTTGATGGATCGGTGTTTGCCTTGCTGTACCTGCTGAGTGATGTAGACACCCTCAACTTTGGTACTTACCGCGGTTTCCAATTCGGAATCTGATTGATAAATATGGAAATTAAGAGAGAGTGTCGATAGATCTCTTTTCAACTGACTGGATGCCGGTTATTGTTGGATTCGATGTTGTGACTCGTATTCTTTTTGGGGTAATTGGGGATAGTTTACTTGCAAAAGAATTGCCAGAGAAACCCTTCCCCTATTTATAGAAGGGCAATTCTATTGCAAGTAACACTTCCCCCATTTCACAACTGATGATAAAATAAGTTGTGTCCCTTGTTTTGTCACCGGTTTTGATATTGTATTTTTCCATTAATCACCGATAACTCCTGAATTCTAATTGTGCGTTCTTCAATGCACTAAAACGTTTATAATTTCTCAGGATTGGAATTATGCTTATTTTCTAAAATAATTCACTAAAAATTTAAATATTTCACACTAAAAATATTCATAACATTTTCTATTTTCAGACAAGAGCTTTTAAAGAAACAGAAAATTTTCTATCAAAGTTTTATTAAAAGGACAGTGCGCTTCATACGAAATGTACTCCCATATATCCGCAACATACGGAAAACATTAAAAATACTTTTTTGTGCTACGTATATAACATATATTTTGACAGATTCTTTAAGCAAGGTGCTTACGAGGGTTATTCAACAAGTACTTAGCCTCACCGCCCGATGGAACTGCTGTCACAAAAGAAATTTACCATCGTGCAGTTCATTCTTTTAGTAGCCTACGGTCAAAGTTTCAGTCGATTCCCTTCATTAGTTTTGTTTTGAGAGCCTTTGAAAGCGAGCGTGTCGGTCGGTTGCACAAAAATGGAAAAAGAATAATATCGTTCGGTGATTAGATTCTTGTTTTTGGAAGGGAAAACGCGCAGCGAAATCAAAGATAAGCGATCTGTGTATGGTAACTCTTCTCCTTCGATGGCGACCGTCAAGAATTGGTTCAACGAGTTTGTTCGTGGCCGCACGTCGGTTTTTGATGAGACACGCCCAGGTGCCCCAAAAACGGCTGCTACGGAGGAAAACGTTAAAAAAGTCCACGATCTCGTGTTGGCAGACCGTCGATTGAAGGTTCATGAGATAGCTGAGACTGTCGGCATCGCAGTAGGAACGGTGCATCATATTCTACACGAAGAACTGGGCATGAGAAAGCTGTCGGCGCGATGAGTGCCGCGTTTGCTCACACCGGAAAACAAGCACCTCCGCCGTCGCCATGGCCAAATTGGTTGAATTGCGCTACGAATTGCTGCCCCATCTACCGTAATCTCCAGATTTGGCCCCCTGTGACTACTTTTTGTTTCCAAACCTGAAAAAATCACTTGCCGGGAATAGATTTGGATCGAATGAGGAGGTCATTGTCGCCACGGAGGCCTATTTTGCTTCCCTCGAGAAAATGTATTTTTTGGACGGGTTAAAAAAGTTAGAGCATTGCTGGGCCAAGTGTATCGAACTTGAAGGAGATTATGTGGAAAAATAAATTGCCACCTTTCCAAAATTTTCGTTTTTCTTTTGTAGGCTAAGTACTTGTTGAATGACCTTCGTAACTACAAATGCTCGTCAAAACGAAAAACTGAAATAGTTTTCCACAAATAAGTAAACTGGAAAATAAGGGAAAATATATAAAAAAAATTTTTTTATCATAGTTACTTTCTGAATTAAAAGACATTTGGAAATTGAGTGGAAAAATTTTAATAATTTCCAGTTAAAATATTCAGTAAAATTGTTAGTAGACATTTTCAGTCGAGTTTTCATAATATTTACAGAAAATACTCACAAATTTTCAATGAGAAATTTCAGTAGAAATTTTCTTGTTAAAATTTTCAATAACAAATTTTTAGTAGACATTTTTGCAATAAAAATTTCGTGAATATTTTCTGTAATGAAGATTTTTGTTAACATTATGAAAACCTTTAATCTTGTCATTATTTTCATTGAACAAATATTATTTGGTGTCCAATTATATTAATTATTAAGTAAAAATAATGGCGAAATTTTCAAACTATCCCAACGCTATAGTTACAAATTTTTAAAAAAAAATTATTGTTCTACAAAATTATTTTGAATTCGCGAAAAGTGAATTAATAAAGAGACAAAAACGGATGTTACGAAAACGAATGAGTTTGCTAAAAATTCATAGCGTTAAGGACAACCTGGTTTTTAGCACTTTCATTGTCGATAATATTTCTAGGAAAGCATCTGAAAAAAATACCAAATTCGGGTACTTGGAAAAGTTGATACTTTGCCGTAAACTTTTAACAACTTGGAATTATGCTTAATTTACGTGCTTTGCCTGTAGATTATAAAATGTTTTAAGTTGAATTTTTAAAGAATCTTTTTAGTTATTCCCAAATAGCTCTTACGTCTATATTCTCAATATCTTTATTTATTTGAACTTCCAATTAGTTCCTTATAATTTTTGCGTTCCTCCGATTTATTAAGAGCTCAGCTAAAATATTATGCTGATATTGTTGAATTTTTAGCACTTTTAGTTTTAAATATTCTAAAAACATCTAGAAAAAAATCTTCAATGTAAATAACGTTAAATGTTGAATTTATTTTTCTATCAAATTTTATTATTCATTATTTACATTTCGTGCATGTTTCGTCTATTTTGAGAACTTCGAATACTTGTGCTAAAACACTTCAAAATGACCGCAAAATTTATTGTTATTTTTCTATTAGCAACTCTGATTTTGTTAGACTCGTACGAGCAATGGTCATCGTGGGTGTTCGAGCTGCTAAGAGTAAATTTCTTAATAAAGTTTTTTTTTTTTTTTTTGAATAAACACTCCTGCTAAGGCGAAACTTTTAAAATTAATATTAAACAAGAGTAAAAAGTAAAAAGTAGCGGTATGGTTGCAAAAATAAAAAATGATTTCAATAAAACGGAAAATTTTTGCTTTTCGTGACTATCGGATTGGTGGTAGATGTGCTTGTGGTTTCGTTTGAGGTATTTCTTAAGCTCTAAGAAAATTAATACAATCGTCGGTAAAGTAAGTCACCTGAACCATTTCCAGATTAACGCAATCCAAGCAATTGTAATTTGGAGTGAATGACTTCAGTTCGCGGAGTTTAGAGTGCTCACCAAATGAGTGTTGAATCACTTCATCATTTGTTGACTGGTCAAGTTTTTGGTCAACATCTGTTTTTTGTTCGCTCGTACTTCTTTGAGGTATTTGAGGAGAGCGTGAGTTGAAGGAGGAAAAGTTACATTGAGCTTAACAAAAAAAAAATCGTATAAATCCACCCATTGTTAATTGAACTAATGTGATCTGAACAATTGATATTCAGTTAGTAACTTTTCCATTTTTGACCATTGAAACAACTCCGCAAGTTGATGAATGTTCTCCTTTTGGATTTTCCCAGTCGATAGCCACAATCGTTGAACAATTGAAGCGATTGTGCTCGTTGCCAAAACTTTTTATCTTTTATTTTATCATATCCATGGTAGCATTTTGGACAAATTTAGTGTTTCCATTTATCTTATTTTGGTCAGTTTTGAGCAACCGTGTTGAGTCATTTCTGAAAAGTTACCTCCTTACCGGATTTATTTAAATTTCTACCTTTCTGGTCAATATATTTTATGAATAGCAAAACATAAATCTAATGAATCAAAGGAAGTTTCATTAGAATACAATTTCAGCAGTTTGATTTTCGAATTCACATAATGTATTCAAATGCCTGAAAATTCATTCATTCACAAGTTAATTTGCTTTAGTAAAAAATATCCAAATTTTTAAGGTTTCTACTGAAAAAATATGCTAAAAATTTTAGTCTTTACTTGTTTAAAAATATTTTTACCGAAAATTTTGAGTGAAAATTTTTACTGCAAGTTTTCACTGATAAATTTTTACAAATAATTCATTACTGACAAATTTTTACTGAAAAATTTTTACTGCAAATTTTTACTGAACAATTTTTCTGATAATTTTTACAGATAAATTTTACTGAACAATTTTACAGATAATTTTCACTAAACGTTTTTACTGACAAATTTTTACTGGTAAATTTTAACTGACAAATTTTTACTGCCAAATTTTTACTGAACAATTTTTCTGATAATTTTTAAAGATAATTTTTACTGAAAAATTTTACAGATAATTTTCACTAACCATTCTTACTGACAAATTTTTACTGCAAATTTTTACTGACAAATTTTTACTGACAAATTTTTACTGATAAATTTTTGCTGATAAATCATTACTGACAAATTTTTACTGACAAATTTTTACTGAACAATTTTTCTGATAATTTTTATAGATAATTTTTACTGAACAATTTTACAGATAATTTTCACTAAACATTTTTACTGACAAATTTTTACTGCAAATTTTTACTGACAAATTTTAACTCAAAATTTTCCTTGAAAAGTTTTAAAGATAATTTTCACTAAACATTTTTACTGATAAATTTTTATTGGCGAAAAAAATAAATTGTGGGGGGATGGGGGGGTGGAGGTGTATTTCTTTGTAATTTTTCTTGGCAATTTTTACGGAGCATTTTTAAAAATATATTTTACCACAAAAAGTTTCTTTAAAAAGTTTTTTACTCCAAGTGTAAATTTCATTTTAGACATTTCTGAACTTTGAAATAATTTTTAAAATTTGAACATATTATGTGAAATTTTGCTGATATATTTAAAAAGAAATTAAAAAATTTGAGCTTATAACTTTTCGACGAATTTTATTTAAACTTACTTTGTTAAAACCGGCTTTATATTAGGTTTTGAAAAGTGACTGATAGTGTATACTTCCTGGGTCAGTTATTTATAATTTCCTATTTACAAACTCTACGCACTTTCATGTTTATATGAGTTCAGATCAAATGTCATTTCAATATTTTCTGAAATGTGTAGGCGTTTTGCTTGCATTCACGACATGCTGCAACTTGGAGTCATCTGATCTGGTTGAATGAAATTTTACGTGGGAATAAGTGGCAATTTTCACTATTCAACACCGAGTAAATTCTTCTACTAGTCTACGAATTTTTGCAATATTGACGATACTGTCGCTATACTGCAACTATTATAATAGAAGCAAGATGACTGGCAAGTAATAAGTGGCAATAAAATATTAATTTACAAACATGGTGGCTGGTGAATATTTTCCTGTCAAGTGACTACTGGTGGCCTTCTGTACTATTGTAGCTGCTCTTCCATTGCACAGATCTACGTACGTAATGATTAAGTGTAGGATTACCATACTTACAGAGGCTTCAAACAGAAGCTCTCTGCCTGTCCTCTCAATTATTTGTAAAGAAAATTTTTCTTTATGATAGCCATAAGACACTGAAATTTATTGTCTTGCAGTCTGAAAGAAAAAGAAGTTTTACCTATCGGAAAACTTCTAAAAATCATAATAAAAACTGTACTTGGTCAATCTTTATTTTTTTTTTTATTGGAATAATAAATGACACTTAAGGAATTATTTTTGATCACTAATCATTAGATATTCAAAGAAGAATTTAAACTTGTTAGTTGGATAAATATTTTTGAATTTAATGATAATTTATAATAAAATGACAGAAATTAAACTGAATAATGAAGGTTCACTTGGCATGAGATGATAAAAGATGATCTCCTTTGTGTGAGGTAGTGCCACTTTGCAAATGACAGATAAGAACTGTTACCATGAAGGCTAAAACCAATCGATCAGAATCCTGTTTTCATATTTATTTAGGCAATGATCTTGAATTGTTTTCTTTTTTTAAATTACAGAGCAAGTTGAGCTATTAATTTTGTACGTGAATAAGATTCGGTACTAACACACGATCTTATGCTGACAGTTCTCAGTCTTAGTTGAATTTATTCTAAGCCACTGAGTAATGACTTGTTTCCGTAACTGTTAAGGTAAATAAAAAAAAACTGTTGAGATAAATAGATCTCCACTTTGGATAAGAAGATCACCATTTTTCATAAGACTTTCCTTATCCACTTTGGATAGCTCACCGAGCAGTTCACGTTTACCATCGCAGTTCCACAAGGTATGACAAGGTTTCTATCTGTCACATCTCAGTCCATTGTGGCTCTCCTATCTGTCGGGAGAGGTATTTTTTTTTTGACTTATCCTATACCACCTGAAGAAGTATTTGGATTTCTCATTATTGGCTGCACACATTTTTTTCCAGTACGTATTCAACTGTTGATACCCTCTTCTTGAGTATGCCTGAAAGCATTATACACTTTCCTCAATATACGAATAAATTACGTATCCAAATAGATATTTATTAATTTGTAGATGTACTGGTAAATGAATAATGACTTATTTGGTTGATTAAAAAAATATGTTCAATTTGATAAGACAAAAAAATTAAAATAAAGTCAAATATGCTGAAGACTATAAACACCAAAGATGAAATTTAAAAGTCAATGGCTTTGGGTGTACACGATTTGCCATAAATGATTTTAAAAGTTCACATACATACATGAATACATATTTACATATATATATATATGTATAAATAAAATTAATTCGGTTTAAAAATTATTAAATAAAAACTATTTAGAAATAATTAATTTTGACGTGATTAATTGATCGAAAAGAAGGTATTTTATTATTACTGTTGTTGAACAAATACATTCAATAAGAATCCATTTAATTTTTTCATTAAGCATTTCAACTCATTTGTATAAATTTGATATTTTTTTTCCCAAAAAAAATAAATACATAAATAATAATAATATAAATTATTTTTATATAATATTTTTATAAAATTTGTATTATTTTTCAAATGAATACTTCTACGGACTTGAACAAACTTAAGACCATTAAAAACTATGTTAGAAATTGAGTTTTGAAATTTTTATTAACGAAAATTTAATTTTCTAAACGAAAAAAAGTAGTTGAAAAAACTGTAATTTTATGGAATTAAAAATCCTCACTTAATTGAATAGGTATTCATTATTCTTTTAATAAAAATTTTTAGACTTTAAAACCATTAGAAAAATTGAAAATTTTATTCGTTTATTTATTTATAAAAACAGATTACTTTTTTAGAGTAAGCAATGTCCTTTTAAATAGCTCGATTCTCTAACGCCCAACCATATGTGTCAGGATGCTAAAATCAGAACGGTTAACCATTGCATAAGACTAGCCAGTGGAGCATATCCGACCTCTTCGATAGGCTCTATTCGATAGACATTTATTCCCCATCATCATCATCATCATTATCAGTAACGCTGCAACAACTTGGAGTCTGGGGTAGGCGTGCTGAATCAAAGAACTTTACAGTCACTGAAGGCTTTCCGTGTAGGATCTTCCTTATCACAGTGCATTCAAGTTAATTTTATCCCCAACCTGGTGGTCGTGATAACGCTTCACGATCTCTTCGTTAAATAGGCTTTGGAATCGTCCATCCTCATGTAGGTTTTTTCTGAGAACCTAAAATTCCTAAGAATACATGAGGACTGGCAGTACTATTCACAAAGATATTCATCCTCAATTTCCTTAATGATATTTGAAATTGAAAGAGATCCGTCCACTTATTCTTTACTCTTCCATAGCCTCTATTCAATACCAGGTGGAAAAGTAACAGGAATTGGGAAAATGTACCAGGTGTATAAGCTTAAATCCGCTGTTTCGTCATAGATGGCGTTAGTGAGCGTATTAAGCTACCATGGACACGCCATACTTTTTTTTTATGAGTTTGCCATCTGTTGACATTAATCAGTGTGCACATTTTCAACAATTTCGTACAACAACATACATTTTTCCTTTGGTAATCATGTCTAGTTTTGTGCCAGAAAAAGAGCATATGCGGGAAGCTCTGCTGAAGAAATCGGCTCCCGAATCGCATCGAATGGAAACAACGTGCCGAGATTGGTTTCGTCAGTTCAAAGACTGAAATTTTGACTTGTGGGACAAGAAGCTGGAAAATTGGCCTAGGAAAGTTGAGGACCATCAATTGCAGGCTCTTTTGGACGAAGACGACACCCAATCGCAAAAAATGCTCGCGGAGCAATTGGGTGTTACTCAACCAACCGTTTCCATACGTTTGCGTGCCATGGAGAACATTGAAAAGATCGGAAAATGGGTGCCGCATGAATTGAACGATAGGCAGATGGAGCGACGCCAAAACACATGCGAAATCTTGCTCACCAGACAAAAAAGAAAGTCGTTCCTGCATGATGAAAAGTGGATATATTTCGAGAATCCTAAACGCAAGAAAAGGTGGGTTGATTCCGGCCAACCATCAACATCTTCCCCAAGACCAAATTCGCTTCGGACGGGAGCCGATGCTGTGCGTTTGGCGGGATCAGCAGGGTATCGTCTACTATGAGATGTTGAAACCTGGTAAAACTGTCAATGTCCACCGCTACCACCAATAACTGATCAAATCAACAAAGACATGATAAGCTGATTTTCCTCCACGACAACGCACCATCGCACCAAAACTACTTAGAGACACTCAACTGAGAGATGCTAGCCCACCCCGCTTACGAGTCACCAGACCAGGCCTCTTCCGACTACCACCTGTTTTCGTCGATGGGCCACGTGCTCGCTGAGCAGCACTTCGATTCTTACGAAGACGTCCGAAAATGGCTTGATGAGTGGTTTGCCTCGAAAGAGAAGGAATTTTTTTGGTGTGGTATCCACAAATTGCCCGAGAGATGGGACAAATGTGTAGCTAGCGAGGGCAAATACGTTGAATAAATTTGTTTTTAATTTCTATGAAAAAAACAGTGGATTTAAGCTTATACACCTGGTATAAAAATTAGCTTTGAATAAAATGGAAAAAATTATATAGAACGAAAATTCTCAATAAAAAAATGGGAAAAAATGAATAAAAAAGGGTGGAGCTGAACGACGACTAAGATGGCAGAGAATACGATTTTAAGTATCGCCCTGAACATGCCCAAACCACCCATCGGAATTCGTTGGCCGAATTGTTCCGAATCCTTCTAAGTGGTTTGGAGCATGGCCAGAGAGAGACTCAATAGCTAGTTCTATTATTCTTATTATATCAATTCCATAACAAGAATTTTGCGCAGAAAATATTAAAGACTAATAATTTTTTGGCAAAAAATTTTTTTTGCTTACGAAAATTATTAGTTTAGTTTTATACAAAATTAAAGGTAAGAAATACCTTTAAAGGTAAGAAATACGATTTCTCCCATACAATTCATATAAAATTTATTTAATATAATTATTTTGATCTAATTTTTGGATAAAGTTTACTTATTTTTGCATAATCATTTTTATATGTAAAAAAAAAATTCATCTAAATTTTGAATATGAACTTGTCATTCCAAAACCACACCTCTTATGAACTACTATCAGTGAGTACCAATCTACTATTCAAAATACGTGTTTATTTGTAAATTCAATTAAAGTTTTTTTAATCATATTTTTACTTACAAAAATAATTTTATATTCATTCAAAGAGTTATGGAATTATCTATATTATATGTTAAAATACGTAGAGAAAAGTATAATATAGAAACGAGGTGACTAATGCTATTTGGTTTTACTATAATATGAGTACAGTATTCAGTCTTTATAGTACAAAAGAAGCGTGTACACCTTTATTGTAGACCAAAGATATGAAAAATTTCCAACGAAAAAGATTTATATCTTCAGTCGATATGTTAAGTAGTGAAAAAAAAACGATTTTTTTCGTATCATTTCGCTATTCATGTCACGTTGGGATTACTTCGAGATGGTGAGAAGGGTAGTCAGAGAAGGAAGTGTACTCCAAGAAGATTTGAAGTATGAATTTTAAAAAGATACAACCCAGAAAAAAATTTGTACTTTACAGATAAAATTTCCATTTTTGATTGTTTAACCATTTTTATATTGTACTGTACTAATACTTTTGTACTTGGATTAATTGAGGTGAAGTTGCAAATTTAATTGAATGGGTTTGTCTCCAAGCCAAAAAAAAAACTATTGATGGCACTTCAGCTCCAATGATATTTAGTATGCATTTGTGACTCTTTTGAGTCATAAACTTTTTAAGTGAGAATAATCATTTTAGCATATTTAATTTTTCTATTAATTTTTATTGAAATTAAAACTTTTAAAAGTAAAAAAATTATTGTTACCGAAAAAGTTGTAATTTTCTGATCTATTAATTTTTTTTATATACAATATTTTTGAAAGCATGAATAGTAATGTCCACTATTTGACATAAATAGTAAAAAATTTTAATAAAGTTTGTTTTAACAATTTTTATAAATAAAAAATATTAACCCACAAAGAAAAATTAACTTTTTCGATGAAAATTTTCCTCACAAAATTTTATCAACAAATGCTTTAGTCAGCAAATGTTTATAAACAAATATTTTGTTGACTGTGAATTTGCTAACGCATATTTGAGATTCGTTTTTTTTTCTTTTGATTAATGTTTAATTAAAAAAAGACGTTTTTTTTTTTGGGAATAATCAAGTATTACTTTTAAAAGCAACTTATTTTTGTATAAAATTAAAATTTTTATCTAAGTAAATAACGAATAAAAATCGGTGAAGTTGAATTAAAATTTAGAAATTTACAATAACGAATAATTTTTTATTTTTTTTAAATTAAAATTATTAATTATTAACAACTTTTTAAAAAAAAAAAAACTTTATAGTAAATATTTACTATAAATTCCAGTTTTTTTTTGATGTATTGATAGTTTTTTCCTTGTCTATAAAAAATTTGATAAAAGGAGACAAAAATGGTTATTATTTAAAACAAGAGATTGCCATGAAATTTGAATAATTTCATTAGATTTGTGTGGTGACACAATAGCAAGATTTGAAGAATTTCAAATGTTAATGATTTTTTAATGCTTCGCAAATGTGAATTGTCAAATTATTATCTAAAAGCAATCAATCGTACAGTGGGAAGGGAATGTAAATAAATGTACTTAAATATTTGTCTAATGTTGGGTTTGGAATTATGGAGAAAAATATTACATACCTTGGAATTTTATTAGTGATTTTTCAATTGTATTTTTTTTAAATTTTTGTGCTATCAACCAACTCAGTGTCGATGTACTTTAAAGTACAGGGTGGCCAAAAAATAGACTGATAGGTATGGCCTACTATAGGTGCTGTAGAGTATCTTGGGGTAATAAAGCTTGGACCATTTTGTAATCCTAGTTAAGCAAGAGCAACGACAAATAGAGGCAGATTGATCCTCAAGGATATTGAAATGCTGCCTGTATTTTCTCTGAGTTTGAATAATATATTTTTCGCCGAAATAGAAATTTGTTGCTGGACAGCATACGTAGCCATTTTAATCTCCGAGAATCCTCTATAAGCTATTTAAAAAAAAAAACAAGAAAATAAAAATTATGACTTTTTGAACCCGTCAGTTTTTTAGTGGCCACCCTGCGTTATCCACTCTTATTTTGATCTTATGTTTATTGTGAAATTTTTTTTAACAAAAAAAAGATCAGTACCACATTTTTGAAGAGAATGGAAAAATTTCTTTAAATTTCATATTCTTGGAATATCTAAAAATTGAATATTATTCTTCCTTGAATGTTTCTTTATGATTAGCTATAGAATATTTGAGAAGAAACTATATAAAAAGATTCCAAACAGAAGAGAAATGTTTCAGATAACGAACTGAAATGCTATAAAATTATCGGTAAGCGGGGAAGAACAAAATCAAAGTGTATGCAATTTAAATGGAAGTTAGTAAAAAGACGGTACATTCGAGAAATAAGTAGTGATACCACTTGTCCATGACAGTGCAAAGAGGTCCGACTGGGTGTGAAGAGGTGAACCGCAGAATCGAACAAATGTTGTGAATTCAATAAGATCAGCGGCCGCAAAATGAATTATTCACAATAACTGCACCAGTCTCTCTGCTAATGATAAGTAATGATATAGCTTTGAGGATCAGTGCAATCTAACAAAGTTTTGTTCGGTTCCACCTGTTCACAGTCGATTGCATTCCGCTTCGTTTCCAAGTGGTGTCATTCACTTCATTCGCTGGATAAGTCTAGTCAACTGGGATTCCATATCCACAAATAGCCTCATAGCTAGATTTAGCTTTCTTCGTTCATGGTATGTCATGAATAGCAAAAAAGACTAAATGGATTTAGCTTGCAGGAGCTCTACTTCACCATATCATATCGGAGTGGACGAGGATTATCGCAGAGTAAGAGCTATTATTGGCATAGGTTCGGATCATCTATGCCGTTGGTATTACAGCCTTCCGTAGTTAAAATAGCTACAAAGATGATTGTCGAGTACCGAAAGAGCATTGGAATCGACTTAGACTTGATCTTAGAGCAGCAGGCCATTCAGATCGAAGCGATTATGTAGCACTTGTTGCTTCCGATGATTTAGCTCGTGACGATGCAATCGTATGCGGCATTCTTTAATCCACGTTTATTTTATGCATTTTTATTTTTTCTCAAGAAAATATTACTACGATATTTAGAAAAACATGTTTTTTTTACAAAAATATACCTACAGTTGCATTAACTTACGTCCAATAATTCTTGTTTCAATTTTACACTCTCAGTTAAACTCAGGAAAAATGTATATTTTTTAAACTTCTTAATAGTTTTTCTTTCCTTCTTTATTTTTTTTATAAAAGTTTATAAATCGAAATTTGATAAGATATTTTAATGAAAATTCATTTAACATGACGTGATTCATTACGATTATCACTGGTAGTGTCTAATCAGTTATCCTAACTAGATAAAGTTTATTAATTTAAACGTATAGTGTTAGAGATAAAACAACAGATCATAGACGACGGTAGTTGATGACAGTGAGTTTTTATCAAAGTAATTAAATTAACGATTAGATTAATTAATAAAAATAACGTATGAACATGAAATGTTTATTTTACCTAAAAAGCGGAATTGCTCTATGCTCTAGGAATCTTTTGCAACAATGTTGCATATCACAAATTATTGTGGTGCTAAATATTTAGTAGCTGGTGAATAAGTAAACGCATTAAACCATGATTAACTGGTTCCTCTCCAACTACTGTGCAAATTAATTGCATGAAATACTAATAAGAAAATATTTTTTTCAAATCATATGATTTTTAATGAAATTTTTACATATTAAAAATTTTTACTGAACAAATTTTGGGCAAAAAAATTTTCAAGCAAAAAATCTCCATTGAACATTTTTTGTTGGGAAAATTTTAAGAGGAAAAATTCCGTAGAAAAATTTCAATGAACAAATTTTCAGTGATAAAATTTCCATTAAACAACTTTTTGGATGGAAAAATTTCAGTGAACAAAAAATTTTCAGTAAAAAAATGTTCAATAAAAAAATTAACGCAATTTTTCATATATTTTGTAGAGTTTCAATTTAGCATATTTGTGCTTATTAAAAATTTATAAAAAGATATCATTTATATTAATTTTAAAATAACTAATTTATATTATCGTATGACCTCACAATCTAAACTTGATACAATGTTTAAAAAAAAAATTAAGACAAATTGGAGCTTTCGGAAAAAAGTTCGTCTAATTTAAATATGAATAGAAGTTTAATTAAGTATTAATTTAGTGAATCACCGATACAATATAAAAATGAGTAAATATTATTAATTTGTTAAATAAAACTAGATAGAAAAAACTTGAAAGAAGCGCTGAAGTTTTTTTTTTCACAGAAAATGGTAATTTTTCACTATTTTTGGGCTAATCCTTATTTCAAAAAATAGTCAACCATTTTTCTTTTAAAAAAAATTTCTCACCGCAATCTTAGCGAGAAATTCAAATTTTAGGACAGCTTAAATCAGAAATATTCAAGAGATCCTATTTTATGGGAAAGATTTCAACCAATCTTTAGTCGAATGGAATCTTTGAAGTAGACAAGAAGCCATAAACTAAAGCATAGAAAATCATAAATTTTAGTAACTTCAAGTTAAATGAGTGAGGATTTTCTCGAATGAGTAATGCTCATGATCGGAAGGGATTGTCCAGAAGAAATGCACTTAAATCCTCTCATGGTAAATGTCTTGGCTTAGCTGGAATGCTGAAACTAACTATGAGAAGAAAATAGGTTGGAATCGAACCCCAGAAAAAGTTAAAAAAAATATTATACTCGTTTTAATATCACTAATAATATTAATAAGAAAAAGACAAGAAAAAATATTTAAACTATCAACGTGTATCTGAAAGATAATCCGATTAGAGTAATAAAAACCTGTCACGTAATGCTAAGAGATGAGCTTATATTTGACGCTACATTAAACCATTTATGTATGAACTTGAATTGAGGTTTCCTTTATACAAAAATGCGCAGAAGCTGGAATGGCCATCTTTATATGCCAGACCGTACTCGCACCACCATTTCCAATAGAAGTTAAGATACTCGTATCTTCAGAGTAGCCAGTCGAATTAATAATTCTTTTTTTTCTTCGTTATCCATTTTTATAAAAAAAAAGCAGTATTACGAGTACATTCTAAACATAATCAAAATGCACATCAAATACAGCTTTTGCAAGTTTTCCTTATCCACTGAGAGGTAATTCAATCTATTCACGTCTTTTTTTAATTAATAATAACAATTTTTCTGTTACCGAATATTTTATTCGAATGCAACTATTAAAATAAAAAAAAAGAAGAATTTTTTTGAATTAAAATAACTTTTTTGTTAATTCCGACACTTTGTTCTTATGCTAATAATTTTTGGTTAATAAAAAGCTTAACACAAAAGCACAAAACTGGAAAAAAAAATGGAGAGTAAAATTGCCAAAAGTTTAGATTTCTATCAGATGTCGTCTATAATTAATAGACTTTAGATAAATTTCTAATACGCGTATGGTTCAATGGTAAAAAATATATTTTATCCAATATAATAATTTGAAGATAACACAAAATGAAGATAAATGTATAGAAAATGGCTAATTAACAACATTCATCGTAGTTCTTTTTTATGGAGATCAAGAAACTTTTGGCTAATAAAACTTTCAAATAGCTATCAGTTAAAATATAGTAATTTGAATTTATTTTTTTTTCATAAATTTTAAGTTTACTTGATTATAGAAAATATAACCAGATACTAAAAAAATCTTTTATTACAATATGTTTGGTTTTAAATTCCCTAAAAACATTAAAAGTATTATAAATTTTACATATTTTCTCAAATTTTGATAGATCTTCTTTTGCGAAAAACTTATTTTAAATATTGCAGAAAATTTTATAGAAAATTTTATATGAAACTTTTTAACGAAAATTGCAACTTGAAAATTTTTTCCCTCGAAATATTTTTACTGTAAATTTCAACTCAAAATTTCAACTGCAAATTTCTACTGAAGCAAATTTTTTTATGGTGAAATCTTTTACTTAAAATTTTTTACAGAAAATTTAGACTGAAAATTTCTCACATAATTTCGATAGAAAATTTGGACAGATAATTTTTACTGCTAATTTCTGCTAAAAAATTTTACTAAAAACTTTTACTAAAAAATTTTACTGAAAAATTTTACTGGATTTTTTTTATTTTCTCAGAACAGTGTCATTAAAAATTCTTAATTATCATTTTTTTTATAAGTCCGCCATAGTCAGTCCCAAGCCTGGCCTTGGGAGGGTCGAAACTTTCTACTTACTCTAATGTAGACACTCAATTTTTCAATTATCTATTATCGAAAATATAATATCTGAAATGTGCTGATAGTTGGTCTTAGAATACAATTGCTGAAAAACCATTTAGCAGAAATTCAACTTTCAAATAAAAAGAAACTCTAAATTATTTTATAATAAAATATTTATTTTTGCACTTAATTATTAAATACTAAAGTTTTATAATTTTTCATTCTTACATTATTAAGAAAAAAAATTCCATTAAAAATTAAGAAATTTTCAACATTTTCTAAATTTAAATAACTGATATTGTTAAAAATGAAAAATATCTAAGAAATATTTACGTTGCTATTCTATCTTAAAAATAATCATTCAGTAAAAAATGTTAATAAATTGAGAAAAAAAAAACTTAAAAGTACGTTTCTTAAAGAAATATTTTTACTTATTATGTAGAACAAATAATTTTTTTAAATACTAAAAAATATAAAAAAGTTAAATTAATTTTTTTTTAAATAATTTTAATAATACTCACAGAAAAATAAAGTTTTCTTTTCGTGTTTTTCTAAATCTATTTTCAAGTTTCAAGAGCTTTCCTTTCCTTTCAATTAACAAAAGTTCTTTTATTATTATCATATTTCTTAAATTAAAATAATTTGTTTCAGTTAAACTATTTATCTTATATAAAATAATCAAATGTGCTCATTTAAGGTATACGATTTTTTATTATTAATATAACTCTCACTCAATACAAAAGTAAATTTATTATAATATGTTTAATACTAACTTAATGTATACGCAGAGATCCTTAAATTACAAAATCAATTTTTTCTTAAGTAAGTTAATTAAAAAAAAAAATGCTAATCGTATATTTTCCTATGATTTACTATGGAAACACCAGAGGACATTCCTCAATATTTAAAGTAATTCTTAAAAAAAAAATTCTTTATTCTAAAATTGTAAAAAGAGAAACACTCAGTGTTTAAGTACTTTAGGAATGAATATTTACTATTGGAAAATGGAGTAAAGTCTGGGAAGCACATGATTTTTACTTGTTTAAGTACAATTTTCAGTTCCAAAGGAAATCCTTAAGTAGAAATCACATGAAAATATCTTAAAGGACAATTGCAAAATCTACGCTCATGCTTAAACGTATCTGTGATAGTGTGTACTTTTCTTATAGTAAAATAATTTTTTTTTAAATTTTTTGTTATTGCTTTAATCACGAGCATCATGGGCAAAAATTTATTTCGGAAAAACTATTTACACTTTTCCACTGATTTAGCGTCGCATAATATCTTCAATGCTGAATCCTGTCCGCCGTGGTGGTTGTTGTTGAGGTTGTGACGGCGGTGGTAGCTGGTGTTGCTGTTGCTGCTGTTGCTGTTGTTGCTGTTGTTGTTGCTGCTGTTGTTGTTGTTGTTGTTGTTGTTGCTGCTGCTGATGCTGCTGTTGTTGTTGTTGCTGCAGCTGTTGCTGTTGTTGTTGTTGCTGCTGCTGTTGTAGTTTTGATTGAATTATGTTAGACGTTTTTTGTATTAAATTTCGTGGCGATTTCATGGAATCAGAAATTTTTAAATTCGATGCACCAACAGTGGAATTTGGGGAAGGTAAGGAGGGTGACGATGATGATGAATGTGCTGCTAGAGCTTTCGATTTACTTGAAATTATGCCAGTTACCAAGGAATGAGTGGATTGTGAATGAGAGTTGGTTGGGTGTGGTGGCGGTGGATGTTGGATGGGTACATGTAGATTTAAGGTATCGCCACAATTGCTGGCAGGACCATGACTGATGGGCGAGCCTATTGACGGTTGTACTGAAGTCTGATTTGTCATTGGTGGCGGTGGTGGTAGAATCAATTCATCGGGTGGTTTTAGCAGCGGATGTGGCCGCTGTGTCATGTTAATGGCCATGTGAGTTGACGGATGATGGTGATGAGAATGGGATGATGGCGGATGCGGTGTCGCAAGATGGTGCGAATGGTGTTGCTGATGATGGTGCGAACCGGTCAACGAACGTTGCATAATTGGATGTGGTTCGCCATCTAATCCAATGGGCCGTTTTCGCACGGGAATGGATCCCAAGAAGCTGGGAATCGGTTCCAGCAAGTTGTTTGTGATGGTCGATTGTTGTGGTGATGGCGATGATTGTTGTTGTTGCTGTTGTGGCTGTCCTGGTTGTATGGAAGCAGGCTGCAAACTAACCGGAGGAGCAGAAGGATTTTTATGATGTAAATCTCTGCGTACGTGCAACATTGGAATGTAAGGTTCAGGCGGTTTTGATGGCGGTGTGTGGTTTGGTGGTGGCAATGTCGAGATTGGCTGTGACCGCATATGAAGCTGCAATGGCACATGGAAATTATGATTTATTTGATCTTTAGTAAGATGAGCAGGCGATGGTGATCCGACTACCGATCCAACTGCTCCGCTGGTACACATTGTCACCAAATTAACACCATTCAATGGGGTTGTGCCTAATGATGGCGTGGTTAAAATCGATCCAGCAGAAGTGGTAGTCGATAATCCTGACGGTGGTAAAATAAACGACTGGAAGTCATGCGTTGGCCGCATTGTGTACGAATCACCAGCACCCTCATGATGGCAATGAGTAACCTCCGGAGGTTCATGGACAGTTCGACTCAATTCTAGAGGTTCATTCTCAGGCCCATTAAGCTCTTCACCTTCAAATTCGTCAATATCATCAGGATCAATGGCGGATGTGCTTGGACCATCATCATCAGTTCTGTGTGCCGGTGAAGGAGATCGGATTCGATGTATTGGCGATTGTCGTGGTGAATCCACTTCCAATACTGTATCCTCTTCATCGCCGCTCATATGACGGTCTTCCTCGCCCACATCCAGTACTTCAGATGGCACATCGCCAACAGCATGGGTGAGAGCGTGCCGACGAAGATCACAATTTCGACGGAACACCTTTCCACACGACGAGCACTCATACGGCTTGTGATCGGTGTGCGTTAGCAAATGTGTCTTCAGATTGGACCGCTGATTAAAACTTCGACTGCACACGGGACACTTATGTGGAGACTCTTCCATGTGCAGAATTTTGTGAACAGCCAAAGTACGTGACTGGCAGAATCCTTTGCCGCATTCTGTACATTTGAACGGTTTCTCCTTAGAGTGAATGTATCTGAAAATATTACAAATAAAAAAACTGTCAGCTTTTATTTTTAATTTATCTTAAGTATAATCAGTTCTTCCAAAAGTAAACAGAATTTCTATGTGAATGGATGAAAATAGCTATTCATGGTTATTCCTATATTTAAGTTCTGGAAGTTTACTATTTTATTGAAAATGTATAAAGTCTAGTATCGACTATTTTCGAATTTTCAATTTTAATTAAAATAGAATTTTCTTAGTAATTGGATATAAGAAAATGTCTTGGAGAAGTTCGAATAGAAGCAAAGCACCTATCGACATTGTATTCTAAAAAGCAGATTAGTTTGAATTTTTGGTATACGTTGAACATTAATAGCGGTTAGGTAGAAAGGTAGACAGGTACATAGGAAAGGTAGCGTGGTACTTAGTCCATGATGCTCAAAGCAGAGGAAAAAATCTAATAAATCCGAAACCATCGTGCAAAGAGGTCCAGCAACCTTAACGTTAGTCTATTCTTATGCGTGCTTGTACCATTGGAATTCCGACAAGATTTTTATCTTAGTCCGTACATGAATACGGACCGTAAAGGAACGAAAGCAGCACCTCTTCTGTTCTTGAGGTTTTTGTTCGATTATTTAACCTTCTTTTCTGTGTTTTGTTCAGTTAATCTCGTAAAGCAAAAAAACAGAAATTAATACGCTGAGTTATGGTAGATCGAAAAATACTATAAAAACTGAAACTGAATATTGGACTTAAAAGGAAAAAAAACTTTGATCATAAATGGGTGTACAGTCTCAATACCAAAGATATACCTTTTCTCTAAGATACATTTAAATAGAGGATATCCACGTGCATACGTTCATTTTTCTGCATGTGAATGTTAAGAACAGCTCTAGCGTCGTCTCAATTCCTATGCTTTCTTAATCCAAAAAAATGAACAATTTGAAAAAATTCAGTTTAAAATATCTAGAAGATCATGGAAGGAATAGAAGTAGTTTTTGACTTTAAATGCGAAAGGTAACTTTGATCCAATGATCTGGTATGTAATGTAGTCAGCTGGAACCTTCTATAGCAGATAATTTAGGATTCTCTGATTACATGTTAACATACAATTTTTAAAGCTTCTGAGCCCGCATATGAAAAAATAAAAACGCAATTCTACTAGAATTTTTTTCCATTTATGTTGATACTATCATCTGATTTTCCCTAAATATTTTTGAAAAAACTTTTACGGATAATTTTTACTGAAAATGTTTTACTGAACTGAACATTTTTATTGAAAATGTTTAACTGAAAATTTTTACTGAAAAAACCCTAAAATATATTAATGAAAAAAGTATTCCAGTGTACATTTTTTATGATAAAATACTGATTCTTCTCAATAGTTATTTATACGTAAAAGTTGAATTATTTTGGAATTGCAAGGATTTGTTATTAAGTATAACTTTATAAATTGTGGGGTACCTACAAAAATTGTACGAAATTTGATTAAATTTGATAAACCAATCCAAATCTTAGACAAACAAAATCAAATATTTCTGATATTATATTAAGTCCCTACAGTTATGAGTAAATTCAACGCCCTCAGACAAATTTCGCCTCTAGCATGGGGCATAGTGCCACACCATTTAATTTGCGGTAGTAAACGGAACGAAATATTGTTTATTCTTTAAAATAAAAAAAATGACTTTTCTCACGCTGTTTGTCATTATGAATTTTGCTTCTAGGCATTAACCCTGTAACATCCTCCAACTCATTAAAGTTACGAAAAATGAAGGAGAAAACAAAAGAAAATCCATTTCCAACCTGTGTTTATGTGTTTCACTTTTATTCCTTTAGCTCACATATAAAAGTTAAAATTATTAGATTGACCGTGAAGAGACTCCAAAGCCAACAATAGATTAAAAAAATCAACTTCAAAAAAAAAGATCTTCAAAAATAATAATAACTTGAGGGATAGTAGAGTGCAATAAGAAAATGAAAAAGGTAACAAGAAAAGAGACCGAATTTTTTCAAAGGTGCCGAATTTAATTTTTAACTATGCTTGTTTCTCTCAGTTTGACTTTTTTCTATAAGTTTTCGATGTGAATTTTTATTTTTTTTTAAAATAAAAGCTTATAAAAAGCTAATGGAGAGTCGAACAAAAATTGAATTATGAATTACTTAAAGTATTTACGCTATTTAAGAAATGATTAGTATTCGTGTAATCAAAATAATACAATAGATAAAAGTGGAACTATTAAGATTCGATATAAAAATTTATAAAAGAATACGAGTAGTGTTGCCTGATGCAATCATAAAAGAATATTGTATACAGTCAATTCAATTCGGTTCGATTCGATTCGATTAGTTATGATATGATTCACAAATACAGATATACAAATCATCTATTTCTAAATTAATAGACGATTCTTCATTTTATCTAAGATTTTATTCCTGCCATTTCCATGGAGAAGAATTCATCTTCCCAATATCCATCCCATCATCTGATCATCAAAAACCATTATTATCTCGTAAAAAACGACATATCTCAATACATTTTTTTATACTGAATGTTTTCTTTTTTTTTTTTACCAAATTTCTATAATAGCTTTTAGATACAACTTTTTATATAATAAAAAAAAACCTTTCAAAACTAAATGAATGAGAGACAAAAAAACAGACTACACTGAGAAGGGTTATTCGTATTCCATTCTGTGTTAACGAGTTTTTATCAAACTGTTTTTTTCTTGTATTTTTAATTATTAACGATTATGTTTTGTTTTTGTTACTATTATTATTATTATTATTATTATTATTATTATTATGTTCTCTACCTTCTTCTTCTATTATAATTTTTTGTCAGGTTTTTTTTTACTTAATCTTATTATAAGCCAATATGTCCATCTCTTCTTCCCCTGTTCTCTTATCATTTAATTAAATACTCGCATATGTGTCTTACATAATTTTTTTCCACTAAAAAAATACCAAATTATAAAGAAGCAACAAACCAAGAAAAAAAAAAACATTGAAAAATCATCCTTACCATAAATAAAATGGCGGAAAATGGGTTTTTTTCTAAAGACCTTCCATATTCTTAGATCAATAGATACAATGTTAGATAGATCGTATCAATATAAATGTGCCATTGATAATAAAAAGATAAATGAGCCTTTCAAAGTTTTCTTTAGTCTTACTGCTGATACAGCCAATTAGTAATAAAAAATTAAAATTATTGAAAAACTTTTAAAAAAAATATGAAATCTCAGAAAATTTCTAAGATAATAATTAAAAGTGTAGTTTTTTCTCTGTTTGGGGGCTAGACTAAAATTTAAATTTTTTACAAGTGTTTTTCTTTTCTTTTTCTTTTTTTCTTTAATAAAAAAAAGAAAAATATCAGAAATTTTGGAGTGTTTTTTTTCGAAAGTAAATCTTCTTTTCTTTACACTGAATCTTTAAAATTATAATTTTAATATTAAATATAATTTCATGTTCATGAAAGTTTAAATAAATTTAAAATTATTTTTATTATAAAATATATTGTCAACATTGTCCCAATTAAAATATTTATTATGAAATTTTCAGTATGATTTTAATTTTTTCAAATTTTGCAGGAAAATTTTTAGTAAACATTTTTAGGAAAGATGCCAATAAAAAATGATTAATTAAAAATTTTAAAGCAAAAGTTTTCAGTAAACATTTTTGGCTATTTTTTATTAAAAATTTTGATTCAAATTTTTCAATTAAACTGTTCAGAAAAATTTTTTTTTTAAAAAAATATTCAATGAAATTTCTATTAAATCAAATTTTTTAGTAATATTTTGTAGGTAAAATTTTTAATTAAAAATCTTCAGTAAACTATGCCAGTGAAAGTTAGAAATATTCTGTGAAATTTTTTATTAAAAATGCTTAATAAAAATTATCAATTAAAATTGTCAGGAAAATTTTGTCTGAAAATTTATTACTAAAATTTTTTGGCAATATGTTTCAATAATTTTTTTAGATAAACTTTTTCAGTAATTTTTTTATTAAAAATGCTCAATAAAAATTATCCGTAACACATAGTATATTTATTTAAAATGTGTGTTAAATTTTTCGCGGTTTTTTAGTTCAAGCAATAAAATTGTTGGCAAAGAACATATATCAATTTTTTTAGCAAAATCAGTCAGTAAATATTGTGGGTAAAGTTTTTAGTTAAACACATTTTGTAAAAATTTTTCGTTGAATAAAACAATACTTCGTTATTAACTTTTTTGAATGCAATATGCAGAAAAGTATAAGGTAATCTATTTAAAAACATCTCTAAATTGTTTGGATCGTTTTTTGGATAAATTGGTAATTTAAAAGGCATTTATACTGCCAACTTATTAGTGTAAAAGAAGATTAACTTATTCCGAAATGTGGTTTTTCAGTTTAACAAAAACTTCTATTTTTCTGCATATTTTCATGGAAATCGCGTGACAAAAACTGGTAATTAAATGAAATGAACTATTTTTTTGTTAAATTTTGCTTATTTTTTAAGTTTTAACTTTGAATCAATTTTTTAAACTAGTTTTTGTTCATATTCGTAATTATAGTTGCTGTTTTGGGAATTCAGGGAATTCGAGGATTAATCGACATTGAAGCAAAATCGACAAGAGGAAGTTAAATGGGATTTTGATGTTTAAATATTTTAATTAAATTTAAAGTGGTTTTTCATGCATTTTTTTATACATAATTTTTATTAAATTAAAATTTAATTTTTATTAATGCATACAATTTATAATTATGCAAATTTCTCAATATTTGTGGTAGATTTTATGAGAAAGCTTTTATTTAAAAAAAATGTCTCATTTATGTTGTTATAATTTTTGTTAATTTCATATTTATTTGAAAAATAATAATAATAAAAATTTTACTTTAAGTTTATAATGGAAGCGAAAAAGATCTTTAAATGAAATCACTATCAATGGGGAATTAAAAAAGTTTCACCTGAAGAGAGTGTATGAGAAATCAACTAATTAAGTGGAAAATTTTGCATTTTATCAGAATATCAGTTGTTTGCGAAAGTTGCAAAAGATTATAAATAAAGAAAATATACTTTTTGGACGATAAAACAAAATACTACACAGACAATAATTTTAACACAATATTTTTTGTAGTGCCGACATTTTGTTAAATTTTAATTTAAAAATGCAACTTACAATGTGCTCGTACCAAACAAAACACATCCACGAGTAAAATGGCGATTTGTTAATTTGTTTTTGTTTTTTTTTTGGGTTCCGTCTTGAAGATTTTGTACTTCTTGTCTTTGGTTTTTCTCAGATTTTTCCTTACAGAAGATGCGACGAGTTTCTTACTTATTTAAGGTGATTCCCCTTTTACCTTTTCGGTATTTCGTTTCAATTTTGACATTTCTTTATTTTACTTTTATTTCGTATGCATTCCTTTTATATAGTACCCAGTTTATTAAGATTAAAATCCTTGATAACAACCGGTATGCGGTTGTTGGTTCTGACTTCTTAGCTACTGCTGTATTTTTGCATACCCACGTTCTACACAAACGCACACTGAACATTTCACGAAGAGAAAGGATAGAATAGAATAATTGGCAGCACTTTGAATAAATGCTTATCATATTAAATAAAATAAATAAACTACTAAAAATAAAATGCAGAAATATTAACATACATGCTAAATATACAGAAATATATTCTCATACTAAAATTATAAATAAAAAATCATATAAAAAATCAACCAAATTATTAACTGCCTTAAGATATACAGTTTCTTATCTTGTTAACATAAGAGTCAATCGAGTGTGCATTATTTTTAATTTTTCCCTATATGCAATTAAACCGACGTAAATAAATAATCTTTGAGGACATAGCTTCTCTTTGAATATGGTGATTCCAAATACACCTTTTTTATATTTATTAACAATAATTAAAATGCCCCCAAAAAAATCAGGTTCATGTTGCACATATTGAAATTTAAGTCAATAATTATTAAATCATTTTTCAAAATAATAAGCAACCTAAGAAATATGCTTTAATCAGTAGACATTTTAAGTAAAAATTTTAGTAAAAATATTTTCAGTTAAATTATTTGCAGTAAAAATATTTTCAATAAAAATATTTACAGTAAAAATATTACCAATAAAAATATTTTCAGTTAATAATAATTTCAGTAAACATATTTTCAGTAAAAATATTTACAGTAAAAATATTTTCAATAAAAATATTTACGGCAAAATATTTTCAGTAAAAATATTGTTGGTAAAAATAATTTCAGTAAAAATATTTAGAGTAAAAATATTTTCAGTAAAAATATTGTCAGTAAAAATATTGTCAGTAAAAATATTTTCAGTAAAAATAAATTCAGTAAAAATATTGTTGGTAAAAATATTTTCAGTAAAAATAGATTCAGTAAAAATATTTTCAACAAAAATATTGTCAGTAAAAATATTTTAAGTTAAAAAAAATATTTTCCGTTAAAACTATTTTCAGTACAAATATTTTCAGTTAAAATATTTTCAGTTAATAATAATTTCAGTAAACATATTTTCAGTAAAAATATTTACAGTAAAAATATTTTCAATAAAAATATTTACGGCAAAATATTTTCAGTAAAAATATTGTTGGTAAAAATAATTTCAGTAAAAATATTTAGAGTAAAAATATTTTCAGTAAAAATATTGTCAGTAAAAATATTGTCAGTAAAAATATTTTCAGTAAAAATAGATTCAATTAAAATATTGTCAGTAAAAATATTTTCAGTAAAAATAGATTCAGTAAAAATGTTTTCAACAAAAATATTGTCAGTAAAAATATTGTCAGTAAAAATATTTTAAGTTAAAAAAAATATTTTCTGTTAAAACTATTTACAGTAAGAAAGTTTTCAGTAAAAATATTTTCAGTTTAAAATATTTTCAGTTAAAATATTTTCAGTTAATAATAATTTCAGGAAAAATATTTTCAGTAAAAATACTTACAGTAAAAATATTTACAGTAAAAATATGTTCAGTAAAAATACAATATTTTCAGTAAAAAATTTTTAAAAATCTTGAGTAAAAAATTTCAGTAAAAATTATTAGTACAAATTTTCAGTACAAATATTTATTTTAGAAGAAATTTTCAGTAAAATTGTTCGGTAAAAATTTTCGGTAAACATTTTCTGTAAACATTTTTAGTAAAAATTTTCGGTAAAAATTTTTAGTAAAAATTTTCGGTACAAATTTTTGTATCGTAAAAATTTCGGTACAAATTTTTAGTAAAAATTTTCGGTACAAATTTTTAGTAAAAATTTTCGGTACAAATTTTCAGTAAAAATTTTCAATACAAACTTTTAGTAAAAATTTTCTGTGAACTAATTTTTTTTCAAATGTTTTATTAATTATTTGATCCGACATTATTTGACAGAATTTTTTGTAAAAAGTTTTGAATATTTTGGTGGCATATTTTACAAAATTGGTTCCCAGTGATTGGAAATACCATCATTTACCATACGGCACTCCCAGTTTTATTCAAGGGAGGAAGTGCAGTTGTTTTATTTTTTTTCTTATTCTTTTTTTATAATATTTTTGATAGAATTTCCGCTAACAAATTCTTTTATATAAAATAAATTTTTATTAACATTATCCATTCAGTTTTCAATTTATGAATTTTTACGTGCGCGCATACAGAAAAAATTCCAAAACCAGCCTGGGTGCTACGATTTACGCTGTCGTAAGATAAATTTCTCAATATTGACTCCACCGGCGGCAACAAACGGACACATCCAGATTTCTAAATTATCAATAAATTAGACAAAAATTATCGTAAATTGTCAATAGGATAGACGAATCGGAACTGAATCCGAACATGTACAAAAATGTTGATAAACAACCAGTATTGGAGCTTGTAAATAGCTCCATCTAACAGCCATTGTATTAGATAAATCGCGTTTCCAAATAGGCAGATGTACATATATGAACAAAATGTTACGTGAATATTGTGCCGATAGACTCTTCTTGAAGATTATGGATTGGGGGATCTTATGGACTTGATCTTTTTGCCTGTACTACTCGTAACTGTGATATGATGTCGTCGCTCGATCTATTACCAGCTAGACTTTAGCATATTTAAAGATCGATTTGCATTAATTTTATTGATAAAAAGTTTTTTTTTACAACGTTATATAGTGTAGAGTTCATTTAATATAAGAAGACATTCCAGTTTTATCTATTGTTTGATAGCTTACTGAATGGCTGTTTTTAGATACTTTCCACATATCGAAACTTGATTTCTTCACTAATAGTTTGGTAAATTGACGAACAGACTATATAATATGAATAAAATTAAATATATTAAAATAAACTAAACTAAATCCATAGTGTATATACTAAAATTTGCTGAAAGTTTAGGCGAAATTAAAATAAAACAAAAATTTTATTACAACGATTATTTCGATTTTGGCTGATTCACTTAATATATAATAAAATGCAACGAAGTGAATGGAAATTTTATTGTTATTCGTGGTGTCAAAGCTTCTCTTTTATTATCTTTGGGGGCAATTTTTTTACCATTTAACTATAATATTTCTGTGAAATATTTTTATAACTACCTTATTACACTATTAGTTATTAATTGGTGCATACGTCAAATGTCTGATGTTTAATTGCTGTTTTCCAGAAATTCTTTACTTTAAATTTTGCTCATAAGTTCCCACCAAGAAATTAACATGGAAAAAGATACATTTTTCATTAAAAAATTTTATTAATTTAGTTTGATTTTTGACAATAACACATTAACTTTTATAAAGCTTTTTTTGATTTTGATCATAATTCTGATCTTTGTCAAAAATTTATGAATCACCTCACTTATACACCTACTTAAATTGGCTACTCCAGTGACTTTTATAACATATTAATTAAAAATATTAAAATTTTATGAATATGAAATTGCTTTTTTTGGAAGGAGAATAAAACTTACTGTATATAATTGGAAAAAGTATTTTAATTAATTATTAAGTAAGAAGCTCTTTGCAAGCTTGCGTGTAGGTGTTTGAACCAATTTATACACAAAAATTTATAACTTTATGTAAATTAAGATAATTTTTTGCTTCTTTTTTCAGTTGTTATTTTTACATATTAATTTTATACAAAAAATATTAAAAATGGAAATTTAATTAGTTGAACACTTAAATAAGTTTTGAGATATTATAATTGGAAGATGTTTGAAATGAATTTTTTTTGTTTTAAATTTTGCTGCAAAATTAACCATTTTCACTGAATTTTAACAGAATTTTTCTACAAAAATTTCTTTTTATCTAATAATTATATACGCACAGTAACTTTTTTGAAAATTTTCGTATAATTTTATACCGATAATATTTCGATTTAAAAGATTTTTCTACTCTAAATGTAAATAAATTCAAGTTTATTGGTTTTTTCTAATAAAAAAACGATGAAAGATTTTAATTATTTCTATTACAATATAATGCAATATGTCGTGACTTTAAATAAATTTGGTTCATGCAGAATATATTCAAATACAAAAAAAAAACAAAACTGTAAAGTTATAAAGTTATGAAAATATTAACAAAAATTACTAGAAATTATTTTCGTCAAATCATTAATAAAGACCACGATTATTAAGTTTATTTTATTAAAGCAGTGCACTATTTTGGTTTAAGTGCAATTTTTTTTCTAGAAGGTATAGTAAAATTATCGAAATTTTTACAAATATTTAAAAAGTTTGCTTAATAAGAAATTTTTTTTAAGATAATCATTATGTAAGAAAACGTGCTTTATTATTATTATATTAGTTGCCGAAAGTAAATATTGCAATTTACTTGAAGAAAAAGTAAACTGGGTTAAAGACGGGAAAAAAACTATGTATTGCCCATATTGGTTACTATACTTTTCATATTTTAATAGAAACGAACACTGTTTTTATAGATAAAATATCGCATAATATCATTTTAAGATTAAATAGTTGTTACCGAAAATTAAAGAGTTATTCATTTTATAGTTCGGAATGTAAGGCTCTGTTACTTAACAGTTATTAAAAATATATATTATTCAAATTATTTTGATTATCTTTTCTTTTCTTTAAATTTAACAAACAATCATGCTACTCTGTTTTCTACTATCAAATCCTACCACCCTTTTATGTATTGCATCCCTTCTTATGGACGGCTTCCTATTTAATAACCTTCAATCTCCCATCTTATCTTTGAATTTTTTTACTGGCAGAATTGCTGCTATATCAGTTCTTCTTGATAAGATCTCCTTATTACCAATCCCTCTTTATAAACTCCTAACCCATCTAGGACTTATTAAAAAAAATATAAACTTAACTCTCATTTCTACCTAATTAACGGTTGCATCTTATGAACTTGTTGTACTAAATTGTAATTACAATAAGTTTTGCTAATGCGTTCACTTAAGTCATATAAACATCTGATGATCTCTTGTACCGCTATATACCCTCCAAGATCGTGGTGCTGAAGCATTGAATTCTTACCTACACTATGCTTCTGAGGTATCTACTACAAAACAAAAAAATTAACCAAGTGTGAAAACTCCGTAAAAGTTACGCCGATTGTGTGCTGGATATTGAATTTTTGACAAAATTATGTTCACCGATGAGGCTCATTTTTTCGCTCAGTGAATGCGTGAATAATCAAAATTGGCATGTGTGAGGCTTTAAAAACCCACTAGTTACGGTGGAGGAGCCATTTTATTCATGAAAAGTGACTGTCTGGTGTGCATATTCGTCTGAGGGTGTCATTGGTTCGTATTTTTTTTGAAAATGAAGAAGGAGCGACCATTACCATCAATTCTGAGCTTAAAAATCTATACCATATGTGGTTTCAACAAGACACTTTCACAAGCCATAAAAAAATTTACCACAAAAAATTTTCTAATTAAGAAATTTGATGATCCAAAATCATCTGATTTTACTCTATTGAACTTTTTATTTACGGCTTTGCACAATATTGTATTTTCAAAGACAAAGTCTTATACTTTAGAGTATTTGAAAATCAACATCCGTTAAGTAATTACTGATTTATAGTCTGATATGTGCGAAAAAATCAGTAAAAACTCTCTCCAAAGGATTAAGTCCTACAGAAAGTCTCAGGGCTGCCTTTTGAATGATGTTTGTTGCAACGTTCAAGCAATAAAATAAAATAAAAATTACATCGAAATCGAAATAATAAGAATGATTAATATAACTCTAATTTCGGAAGTATAAATTGAATAACTCTTTACAAAGATTTACTAAATTAAAACAACCTTAAACGTTTGTTGATATAAATTCAAAAATAATCTTAAAATTATTTTAAATATAGTGTAACAAATTAGCTAAAATATCTGTTCTATTTCGAGATCTGAATCTAATTTAAGCCCAATTCAATGCAAGTAGTAGTTCACGAATTCTTGAAAGAAATTGCAATTAAAAAAATTCTAAAGCAAAACTATCCAATCAGCCCCAACACTACAAAAGGAAAAGTCCACAAATTAAATGCTGATCAGAAGATAAAAATAAAAAGAATGAGCGGCTATTTTAAATACAATAAAATTAAATAAATAAAAATAATCATAATAAATGCAACGATGGTGATATGACACTAAAAATTAACATTTCTAAGAAGTAGCAAAAATAGGTAGCCACAAATTTAGCATCCAATTGCTGCTGCAGAAGGCTAACTTCTTTGTGCAAAAAGCAAAAGCGTCGACATTATCGTTCTGTCTTCGACATTTTGCGCAATATTTTCTGATGATGCGGTTTTCTCTATCGCTCCAACCAACCCTGTTTCAGTATATTTTCAATATTGCAAAAGAAAAAAGGCAAAATAAAAGTAGAAGAGAAAAACTCAAACTGCTGAAACTCATGATCGTATAGATTTTTGTTCCACTTGGTGGTTATCTATCTGTCAAGTAGAAAAGCTAGCAACAAGCAATCTATCTACCAATCTACCTACTCTCATACCTGTTGATCATACTCAACAGAAGAAAACGGCTGAACGTAAAAAGACCTACCTCGCTCCCCCTCCCCTTCTTAAAAAAAAGTAAGTAAATGAGAAATGGCGCTAAATACAAAACGAAATGAACTCGATCCACCTGGCTGGTTTTTACTATAGTTCGGTTGACTTGCTGTTTTCGTTCTCTTTTTTTGCTTGAGAGTTTCTTGAGAGGTCTCTACATGGGGGTCTGGATATTTCTGTAGGCCGCAAAGATCTGGTGCCTCTGTACCTGGACCTGACGCTGAACCGAAGACGAGGTACGAACACAAACGGTCTGACCAGCGGCGGCAAACTTGACATGAAAATCTCGCATGAACATTTATTTTACTGTATGACTAAAATGTCTTTTGATGGTTAGTTAAATGAACGCGAAAATAAAAAGCGCATAAAAATAAATACGGCCAACCAGTTCTCCATTTCGATGTGCTGATGACTGTGCATATGCCAAACGCAACAATAACAGAAAAATCAGCTACAGCAACTAGTAGTAGCCGCAACAGCAATACTTCGAAGCAAAAACAGAAGCAATAACAGCACCACTAGAAACGGCAGCAAAAACTATCTGAGAATTTATACTTAAACAAAGTCATTTAGTCATTTAGTAAATTGGTTATTGAAATGGGGGGGGGGGGTATCTGCATAGCAGACTGCTAATTTATTGATCTATAAAGATGGTGTTACGAGTGTAGTCATCTTGGATTAATTGTGAATGCATTTAGCTGGAGTTGTATTTATTTTTTTACACAAAATCTTATGGAAAATGTGAAAAGCTAGTACACTAAAAATATAAATTTTTAATTTTCAAAATAGATACTTTATGAAAAAATTTAAAATTAAATTAATTGAGCAGTAAAAGTTGAATGTAGAAAATGCATTAACTTTGAGAATCTGTTAATGTATTCCACAGCCCCCAAGACGCAGCCTTTTTTCTTAGCTGTCATTGCGAAAAAGCCAGAGTGGAGATTTTACTGTCATTTCACGATTATATGAAAAAAAAAATAATTGCCATTTCGAATTTCATACACTGTCAAAGTGTATTTTTGCGTATATTGACTAGATTGCCACCTTTTACCATCGAAGGTACGTAATTCTTATCCTCATAAAAGTGAAGATTTTTGTCTGCTTCATTGCACTTGCTGGGGTCTGTAGACATCAAACATCTTTAGGGCAGGTGGATTAAGCGTCTTAAGCATGTCAAATTAATCAATTATTCCCGTTATTAGCTGCTGGTTAAAGCTGATGTTGCTTCTGCTTTAGCTTCTGCTTCTGCTACTTAAAATGTTGCCGATATTAATTTTTGTTGTTAAAAAAAGTCGTAGTAATTCCATTTGTTGTATATTGATGTCCTTAATACTCAAAACTATTGACAATAATATAGCTTAAAAGGTCTATTTTTAAAATCTATTCAACTGAGAAAATGCTACTACTTTTTGTGAGTCATTATGTTATTATAAAAAATAGTCTTTCTTCAAGTTGAAAATATAAAAAATGATTGTAATTGTTTATCCTAAGTTATTACCGAAAATTTATACCAAAAATGCTTCCAGAAAATTTTTATCAAATAGTTTTAAAGAAAATATTTACCGAAACTTTTAACTGAAAATTTTGACTGATATTTTTTACCGCAAATTTTTAGTGAAAATTTTTACCGAAAAGTTTTACCGAACATTTTTTTTACTAAAACATTTTGATCGAACATTTTTCGGAAAATTTTTACCATCAATTTTTATTGAAAACTCATACCGAAAATTTTTACTTTTACGAAAAATTTTTGACCGAAAATTTTTATCATAAATTTGTACTGAAAGTTTTACTGAAAATTTTTACCAAACAATTTGACCAAAAATTTTTACTGACGTTTGACGTTTTGCTTTAATCTTGACATCATGAATAATAATTTAATAAAGTGAGCTTTATAATTTTAGTAACTAAAGTAATTACTTTTACTTAGACAGGTTTTTGCAGCTTATACGAGGATGGTAGATAACATAAGATAAAATTTTACTGAGCAGCGTAAAGATTTTCACTATAGACAGAATATGTCTTTGCGATTGTGTTTCACCACTACTCGTATTGTAATACTATGCAGTAATATTGTTAAAAAATTTAAATCAAAACAGTCTAAATAAAAAAGTGTCCACAAATAAACAAATAGTTTTATGAGAAGAGAAAGAACGAAATAAAGTAATTATAGACGAAATGATTGATGCTTAATTTATTGGGTCATCTTTGTAGGGGAGTCGATGGACTTCATGAAAATAAAAAAAGTCCCCTCCTATCTTGTCAGAAATACAATAATTCTTTCTGTTAAATATATTCACATTTAAGACCTGCACAAATTCCATGACGTAATATTATATACGGGAATCTCATTAAAGCCAGAATTTTTTTAAACTTAATTAAAATAGCTGTTCTCAGACGGTGGCGGTCAATTTCAAAGTGACCATAATAATAATGCGGTAAAAAGCAATCAATTTCCAGATGACTTGGCAAAAAATTCTAATCATGCTAAAATTACAGAATGGGCAACGTCAAAATTTTGAGGCTTTAGGAACTTCTTGGAGGTGGAGTTATTTTATGGCTTAACATTGATTTTTTTTCCTTTCTGAATTTTATTAAAGATTATTTTCCCTATCGAAATTTGATTTTTTACAGTATTTTGAACTAAATAGAGGAGATTTTGTAGCTCTCTTTCTTCTTTCGACAAAATGTGTTTTTTTCAAAATCTATTTTTAGTCTTTTATCTCCCACATCAAAAGTTTTCTTCAGCTTTTACCTTAAACTAACGCATTTATTATATGAAACACGCATTTTGCACATTATTTGTCGGTACCATTATTACAAATTTTTGGTTTTATTTATAGTATTTTTAGTATAAAGATAATATCTTAACAGCTGAAGAACCAAAACTATACCTGGAGGTGATAAACCAAAATACTTCACCCTAACCTGTGCTTTTTTATGATATTCTGTATGTTTTTATAGATTTTATAATAAAATTTGTTATTAGAAAATTAAAATTTGGTCAAAAATTTATTATTCTGGAAATGTTTGTCGAAATTTTAAAATTCATTATGGTTTCGTTCAAAAATTAAATAAACAAATTACAATTTCTTCCTCGTTGAAAAAATTTTATGAAAAAAAGCTGAACATGTTTTGCAAAAAATTAAATTTTGTAGGCTATACACCGAAAGGAATTATGCCAATTGACTTCTTAACTAACTAACTCTACAAAGATTGAATATTTTATGAGTAAGTTACTATTCACAATCCTGCAGTTAAAAAGTTTTAATTTATTTTCTACTTTAGTATGTTGACTTAAATACTCATCATATTATGTGAATATGTGAAAAAACTAATAATTTTTTTGGAAGATTTTTTGTTTGTTGCGTTTGTTTGAAGTGAGGACAAATCCGCTGAAATAGTGAAGAAAAAACAAAAGATGCCGCCTTAACAATTTTGTTGAAGATACCTGATTTTCCGTTGACTTTTGGTTAAATACTGTTGTAGACAAAGACGATGAAGGGAAAATATTTGTTTTAAAATTTACATAACCTCAAGAGATGAGATGGATTATTTAGGCAGTACATCATTTACCTACTCTACACAACATACGTTTTTAGTGCTACAACTTCAGTCAGTCTATCTTGCCATCTCACGTACTAAGTATTCAAACCTATTTTAAGTTTACAGAAAAATATTTACGTCTGTATTTGTAGACTTATAATCTGAAGAGTTTAAAAGTTGTTTACGCAAGTCAAAAGTAAACTAAATGGAAAAGTTACGAGCAAGCGTTGAATTAAGTAAGTTAAAAAGTACTTAACGATTGAATATGACACTTTTTACCGAACTAAATAAACATTTATGAGCTTAGAAGGAAAAATTCATGAAGAGGTTATCATACTCGTATTGAGTGTTAAATTTTCTTATACTGATATTAAAATACCTAAGTGCAATAATGACTGTCTTTCAATTCCATAATATCCACGTAGAATTAGTAAGCAAAAATATTAGGTTCTCCCAGGTATGTAATAAGTATTCTGGACTTAGTAAACTATTCTGAACTTGTTGTTGTTAAAAGTTGTCCAAAAGTCAACTTCGAAAAGTTCTAAAAAATATCAAAAAACAATTCCAAAAATTTTTACCGACATTTTTATCCGAAAATGTTTACCAAAAATTTTATCCAAAAATTTTATCTGAACATTTTTACTGAAAACTTTTACCGACAATTTTGACCGAACATTTTTACTGAAAATTTTTACTGAAAATTTTTACTGAAAATTTTTACTGAAAATTTTTACTGAAAATTTTTACTGAAAATTTTTACTGAAAATTTTTACTGAAAATTTTTACTGAAAATTTTTACTGAAAATTTTTACTGAAAATTTTTACTGAAAATTTTTACTGAAAATTTTTACTGAAAATGTTTACTGAAAATGTTTACCGAAAATCATTTACTGAAAATCATTTACTGAAAATCATTTACTGAAAATCATTTACTGAAAATCATTTACTGAAAATCATTTACTGAAAATCATTTACTGAAAATCATTTACTGAAAATCATTTACTGAAAATCATTTACTGAAAATCATTTACTGAAAATCATTTACTGAAAATCATTTACTGAAAATCATTTACTGAAAATCATTTACTGAAAATCATTTACTGAAAATCATTTACTGAAAATCATTTACTGAAAATCATTTACTGAAAATCATTTACTGAAAATCATTTACTGAAAATCATTTACTGAAAATCATTTACTGAAAATCATTTACTGAAAATCATTTACTGAAAATCATTTACTGAAAATCATTTACTGAAAATCATTTACTGAAAATCATTTACTGAAAATCATTTACTGAAAATCATTTACTGAAAATCATTTACTGAAAATCATTTACTGAAAATCATTTACTGAAAATCATTTACTGAAAATTTTTACTGAAAATTTTTACTGAAAATTTTTACTGAAAATTTTTACTGAAAATTTTTACTGAAAATTTTTACTGAAAATTTTTACTGAAAATTTTTACTGAAAATTTTTACTGAAAATTTTTACTAAATATTATTACTAAATATTATTACTGAATATTTTTACTGAAATTTTTTACTGAAAATTTTTACTGAAAATTTTTACTGAAAATTTTTACTGAAAATTTTTACTGAAAATTTTTACTGAAAATTTTTACTGAAAATTTTTACTGAAAATTTTTACTGAAAATTTTTACTGAAAATTTTTACTGAAAATTTTTACTGAAAATTTTTACTGAAAATTTTTACTGAAAATTTTTACTGAAAATTTTTACTGAAAATTTTTACTGAAAATTTTTACTGAAAATTTTTACTGAAAATTTTTACTGAAAATTTTTACTGAAAATTTTTACTGAAAATTTTTACTGAAAATTTTTACTGAAAATTTTTACTGAAAATTTTTACTGAAAATTTTTACTGAAAATTTTTACTGAAAATTTTTACTGAAAATTTTTACTGAAAATTTTTACTGAAAATTTTTACTGAAAATTTTTACTGAAAATTTTTACTGAAAATTTTTACTGAAAATTTTTACTGAAAATTTTTACTGAAAATTTTTACTGAAAATTTTTACTGAAAATTTTTACTGAAAATTTTTACTGAAAATTTTTACTGAAAATTTTTACTGAAAATTTTTACTGAAAATTTTTACTGAAAATTTTTACTGAAAATTTTTACTGAAAATTTTTACTGAAAATTTTTTACTGAAATGTTTTTACTGAAAATTTTTTACTGAAAAGTTTTTACTGAAAAGTTTTTACTGAAAATATTTACTGAAAATTTTTACTGAAAATTATTACTGAAAATTTTTTGCTGAACATATTTCTTGTTTTGAATATATTGTTGGAACAAAGTGAAAATAGAGTAGAAATTGTCTGCTTGATTGTAACGTGTCTTAGTTATGTGGACATTTTCAGACAGTCACTTAAATTTTAAGGGGAGAAGGTTGAATTCATAAACAATTTCTTCTAAATTTATAAAAAAAAAATTGGGTGGTTTTATAATATCTTAGACTTTTGATGGCTGTAGTAAATTTTATAAAATACATTAATTCTGTCTTAAATAGGATAGTACATTTTTTTTTGTTCATTTAATGAAAATTTGTATATTTATTAAAATTTTGAAATTATTAACTATCGAGGTTGAAAGGATTAATTTTCTTGTTTTATTTTAAAATTAATTTAATTTTAATCGCTATACTATGCTATCTCCTTAAAATTTATTACTAATTTTCCTTAGACGTTCTGCAAAATTACTGCATGGCTTAAGGCAAAGTGGGTATAAGTTAGTACCAGAAATAACTACATACAGAAATATGGGCAGAATATGTTGTACTCTTAAAGAAATCAGATGCCTTCACATAAGAAAAATCATCATTATAAACCCTTTTAATATGAAGACATAATAATTTTTATATGTAGAAGCACCACCGATACACTGATGCATTATAAGTTTTTACTTGCTATGCCATCTCTCAGGAATTTAGATACGGTTGGTATCGATAATTGATTATTAACAGTGAACTCCGATATGCACTATTCTCAAAACACGGGCTTGATTTTCATTTTCATGCTTACGTGTATGTTCATGTTCATGCTCATTCCCATTCCCCATTCTACAATGTAATACAAATATTACTCTTGCATGAATAGCAATTATGAAGGAATTTTCTTCGGATAACACCCATTAGGTTGCGGTCATTTTATAATTAATTTTTATTTTTCATTTTATTATAAATTTATTTTAAATTAAAAGCAGATTTACAAAATAAACTACTTTTTACTCAAAGTATAAAAAAATTGTTTTAAGTGCCAATGATAAGAAATTATGAAACTTTTTTCGTCTGCATTATAAATGGTATTTGCTTAGCTGAAGAAGTGAAAATATTTTCTTCTCAATATTTATTCAACTATTTGTTCTTATATTAAGGCCCAAAATTTACATTTTTTATAGTGGCTCAATGTTATTTCAACCTTTAATAAAGTGCACACAGTTGCATCCACCATAAAAAAAAGGTGATATTTATAAAGCTTATTCAGACACCATTTATATAATTAGAGACTATCTGGTAAAATCATCATACCAACTCTAATTAGTATACGAAGTAATTTATAAATAATAACCAATCTGTGGTTTCCTTATACTTCTTGTACTTAAACTTATGAATTCACAGTTAGCTTGGGTATAGAAATTTTATGTTGCTGTAAAATAACAAAAAAAAAAGTTTTATTGTATTAAAAAGTTTATTTTAAAGTAATAATGAAAGTTGTTGATTTATGTGATTTTCTTTGAAAGAACAATTTTAAAGAGAATTTCTATAAAGCCCTTAACTTTTCTAGAAAAAGTTTGATTTTAATTTGACACTCCAGTCCTATAATAAAAGGGAAAAAGGGGTAATATTTCATAATTTTGGATAATTTTAAATCTCTACAAAATCTTCAAGAAATGGTAAAATTTGGCAAAAAAAAATGAAGCTATCAAAAATTTATTGGCAATATCTATGATTTTATATATGATTTGTTCTTGATTTTATATATTAAAAATTCCCCCAATATTTTGTTAATTAAACAATCAAACACAATAAGTGCATAAGAGAAAAAGAATGTTTTCTTACACTATAGAGGTGGAAAGCTGTTTTCTTGTCCTATCTTTCTGTTTTTTTTTCCAGAAAAGAGGATCTCAATCATCCGTTGTGTCCGTACGCACTTCTTTTATGTAAAAATTGCATTTGGCAAAAATCACCTGCAATTTTTGCATAGCACGCCCTATTTTTGTTCATTTATGCATTTATTAACTTTTTAAAAAAAATTATTTTTATAAGTTTTGTTTTTCTTATTTTTTTAAATTTTAAATTGAATTAACTATCAATGAGATAATATTTACAAATACACAGGCAACGATTGAATTTGTCTCGGCTTGCCTACTAAATATGATACCCTTTTTGATGTCTGATTTTATGATCTGGGATGGCTATGTTGATGTTGGTGTTGATGGAGTTTTATTTTTCCTGAACATTGCATTGATTTATGATGGAATACACTTTGGGACTTGTGTTCAGGTAATTATAGAGCACGATTGTGGTCAATAATGCCGACAGCGTTATTAGATCTCGAATGGAGCCCAAGTCTTTCGTACAGGTAAAATGGAGAGCAAACAACATGCCACGATCTTATAACGTTTTATAGGATTTTTTTGTAACAGACAGCGATGATGATGATGACGAAGATGTAGTTGGAAACAAGAATGAACGGTCCAGCAAAGATTGCATCGCATGCATTGTACGTATTATTACATGGTCACTGAATGACGCTATAAGCAATGAAAAGAACAAATGTCGGTGTACGCGACAAAAATGAGAATGTAACGGCGACGATGGTCACGGCGCGGTAAAAGACATTGACCGAAGGAGCTTGTATCCAAATACACTTTCTGACAACAACCTAAATTTTCAAATCGACCACATATTAACAGACTAAAAAGATATTCACATGAAGAAAGGTTATAAGCTTCTTGACCGTAAAAAACAACAGAAAAGACTAAAATTCAAGCGAACAATATTACTACAAAAATATATAATTTTCTATAAAAATTTTCTATTAAAAATTTTTTATTAAAAATTTTCTATTAAAAATTTTCCATAAACCTTGTTTTATTAAAAATTTGCTATAAAAATTTTTTATTAAAGAAAAATTTGGTAAAAACATTATCTATTAAAAATTGTCTATAAAATTTTTTTATTAAACAATTTTTTAAAAAGTTTTCTATTAAAAATTTTCTATGAACATGTTTTATTAAAGTAAAATTTTGTAGAAACATTGTCTTTTAAAAATTTTCTATAAAAATTTTCTATTAAAAATTTTCTATTAAAAATATTCTATAAAAATTTTCTATTAAAAATTTTCCATAAACCTTTTTTTATTAAAAATTTTTCATACAAATTTTCTTATTAACAATTTTCTATTAAAAATTTGCTATAAAAATTTTTTATTAAAGAAAAATTTGGTAAAAACATTATCTATTAAAAATTTTCTATAAAAATTTTTTATTAAACATTTTTTTAAAAAGTTTAGTATTAAAAATTTTCTATGAATATGTTTTATTAAAGTAAAATTTTGTAGAAACATTGTCGTTTAAAAATTTTCTATAAAAATTTTCTATTAAAAATATTCTATAAAAATTTTCTTTTAAAAATTTTCTATAAAAATTTTCTATTAAAAATTTTCTATACAAATTTTCTATTAAAAACTTTCTATTAAAAATTTTCTATAAAAAGTTTTTATTAAACATTTTTTTAAAAAGTTTTCTATTAAAAATTTTCTATGAACATGTTTTATTAAAGTAAAATTTTGTAGAAACATTGTCTTTTAAAAATTTTCTATAAAAATTTTCTATTAAAAATTTTCTATTAAAAATATTCTATAAAAATTTTCTATTAAAAATTTTCCATAAACCTTTTTTTATTAAAAATTTTTCATACAAATTTTCTTATTAACAATTTTCTATTAAAAATTTGCTATAAAAATTTTTTATTAAAGAAAAATTTGGTAAAAACATTATCTATTAAAAATTTTCTATAAAAATTTTTTATTAAACATTTTTTTAAAAAGTTTAGTATTAAAAATTTTCTATGAATATGTTTTATTAAAGTAAAATTTTGTAGAAACATTGTCGTTTAAAAATTTTCTATAAAAATTTTCTATTAAAAATATTCTATAAAAATTTTCTTTTAAAAATTTTCTATAAAAATTTTCTATTAAAAATTTTCTATACAAATTTTCTATTAAAAACTTTCTATTAAAAATTTTCTATAAAAAGTTTTTATTAAACATTTTTTTAAAAAGTTTTCTATTAAAAATTTTCTATGAACATGTTTTATTAAAGTAAAATTTTGTAGAAACATTGTCTTTTAAAAATTTTCTATAAAAATTTTCTATTAAAAATTTTCTATTAAAAATATTCTATAAAAACTTTCTATTAAAAATTTTCCATAAACCTTTTTTATTAAAATTTTTTTATACAAATTTTCTTATTAACAATTTTCTATTAAAAATTTTCTATAAAAATTTTTTATTAAAAAAAAATTGGGTAAAAACATTATCTATTAAAAATTTTCTATAAAAAAGAAATTTGGTAAAAATATTTTCTACAAAATTATTATTTTCGTCCTAATTCTTGTACCATATTTTCAAGTAACCCTAAATAACATCGATATTATCAGTAATTTTTAAAATAAATCTGAGAAAATTGAGTAAAATTGGAGTACCCGAAAAACAGACTATACACTATAAAATGTTCAACCCAAAACTGTAATCTTTACAAACGATATAATGTATTTAGTCGATAAATGGTATTGGGCACCTTTCTTTACTTTTTGGAAAGACTTGATTCTCGCTTCACTTGAATATCGTTTAAACGTTGAAATTTATGTTAACATTAATTAAGATAGCCTCCGTTGTAATTTATGGCATTAATTATTTCATACAAAATGACTTAAAAAACTGACGATGTGGAAAATCAAAATGGTTATGGGGAAGTGTTGGTGGGAATTAGTTTCACTTCCATTATTTCAAAGGTAAACGTTCGCACCTATTTGCGTCACAAAAAAATATCGCATAATACTTTAAAAACTGAAATATTGGGTTCAGTTTTTACATTTCAATTTATTCGATAATAATGTTGAATATTTCTGAATTTTTGTAGCTTATCGCATTTATGGGAATATTTTCGATAAAGTTTAGAAAAAACCTCTAATAATAAAGACAATGTCAGTTGATAGTGTAAAAAGCTCATAATTCTCGTACGTTTTTTTTTGTCCGCAATTACTTTTGAAAAACCAATTAAGACAAATTGTAGAAATACTTTAATAATTTTTAATACCCGGTACTGTTGTCTGTTTTTGGAATATAATACAGTGCAAAATACGTTGTTATTTTTGCCTTGTTTAATACCCACGCAAACATTTATTCAATGCCTTTTTAAACATGGGTTACCGTTCCAATATTTTACAAGTTGATCTTGTGCAATTCATTTTCCACTAATTTCTTCTATTGACTGTTAATATGCCCCTACAATCTTAAATCGATTTAAGTCACAAAGAAATTATTTCGAATATTTTTGTGTGAGGGAGTGGCCCACCTCTAATAGTTTCTAGCGCTTTTCTCCTCTCCAATGAATTAAAACGAATATATGAGTAAGCCATGACCGTAAATAGTACCAACAATATTTTATGGCCACTACTAAATTTCGATTATATGGCAAAATTTCCATTAATTATGCATTTAAAGCTTCTTGTCTTAATCAATGATAATATATGGACGCTGATATTGCTCAAGGAGCTTCGCAACCAAATGTTAATAGACAATACTAGAATATCGAATATTTATAACTGGTTACTCCCAAATAATCTTAGAAAATGTCAGAATTATAAAAAATTTCATCATAAAAGCTATAATTTTTTATAAACAAAAAAATCTCATAAGACAAGCCCTTAGCATATTTATGAAAACTGGGTACTGCCAAGTGCAATACATACAAACAATTTTTATTTCACAAGGCCTCAGTGTAATATATTTTTAAAATAAATCATTTCCATTACAAAATAAACAGATTGATCAGATTTTAAAATTGATCGTTCCATTTATAATCGATGGATAAACGCGTACATACTTATATATTTCGTAGAACCGAATATGAAGTCTTATGGCCCGTGGGGATCAATTTGCTGTTTGAAAAATGAAGAGAAAATAAGGGAATATGGAGTAAATGATTTTCAAACCTTAGTGATCGTCGTTATACAATTATACTACACGTACACGTATGTGAATATTTAAAGGTGCGTAAACTGATCAACTAATTTCCTTAAAGGTAAAAGTTAAAATTGATCGATATCTCAAACTCTGAGAATGTTCTGATTACAGACAGATGACCAGTGAGCAGGCCTAGGCTGAGTTATTTCCTAGCTCTTGGAGATGAAATCGATCATTTTCGATTATTGCGGCGCACATTACAAGAAGCCTTCTTAAGTTGGAAATTATAAACGTTCCAGCAGACATCACTGGTTTTTTATAGTTATAGTAAAAGTAATAGTTATGATAGTGAAAGAAAATCATGCATGAAGTAATAATAATTAGATACACTTTGGGTACATACCTATGATCTCGTAGATGATCCTGTCTTCGGAATGCCTTGCCGCAGATATCACATGAATAGGGCCGTTCGTCGGTATGCGTTCGCTCGTGTATTAATAGATTGTATGATTTTGTAAATTGTCGATTACAGAATTTACATATAAATTGTTTTTTGGGACGTGAAGCTCGTCCAGGTGCTCGGAGTAGCCGTCGATCTAGCCCAGCATGCATGCCAGGCGGAACACCGCTTGGAAATAGTCCGGCTGCGGTTGGTGGAAATGGAAATGTACCGGGACCGGTCGGTGAAGGTCCTGGACCTCCGAGGAATGACGGCGGTGGGTATATGCCTGGCGGCGGAGCAGGACCTTGTCCTGGATTGACACCAGGTCTTGGCAAAAGCATTGCTGCCGCTTCGCGTAATGCCAGTTCTTTTCGTTTATCTGCCATCATTGCGATCAGTTCATAACTAGATCCCCGCTTTGGAGGACCATCTTTTCCTAACTGGTCAGGTCCATCGATCATACTCGAATATATGGCTGGGCCACGTAAACTTCTTGAAGGTAGAACAGGTACAAATGCCGATGTTTCGCGGTGTTGATGTGTGGGCGGTGGAGGTTGATGACCTGCATTCAAAATACCAGCAGCCGCTGCTGCTGTCAAATGGTGCTGGTATGCTAATTGAGCTTCATAGCCAGCATTTCCCGAAGCAGCCGAGGATGCTGATCGTCCACCAGATGAGGGTCGAAGGGAGTTTCCAACTCCACCAGATGACCCACTTGAAGGTCCTGATCCTGTTGATGAGTTATTTGGCGATTGCAAAAATTGATCCATTCGTGAGGATCGAACAAGCGGAATTGCTCGATCCTCTATTGCAGCTGAACCATCAGATGGCATTTTTATCTTAATTTTTCATTGGTTATATTTTCTCTCATTAAATTTCATAAAAAATCCTATATTTAAAATAAATAATCGTTGCTTTATGATGCTGAAATGAAAAATAAAAATAAAAACTTTTAAAAATATAGAATTTTCATAATATTTTATATAAAATATTTTGTTTTCGTCTTATACTTTCAGTGTGACTTGTTTACGAGTGAAAATACTATTTTTCCTCATATTATTGACTTGTAGAATAGATAAAAATTTATTTTCAAAATACACATTTCAGCTACTAGAAAGATAACAACTTTTGTAGTGGAAGTTTTCGTTTAAGTACAAAAAAATATCTGTTTGCACTGTCGATAAAGATAAGAAAATGGAAACTTCTTTTATTGTTGTTTTGTTGGTGCTACTCCTATTACGAAACTCTATTCGTACCTGTAGAATAAGAAAGCATTCTACGTGTATGATCATTTCATGTATGTTTTTATCTACAAAAATATGCCCCTGTTAGAATCAACTAATAGTAGAACTTAAACAGTTTCTGATTTCAATGAGCGTATTTCAGGAGTGTTTACCTATGGTATGATAAGAAACATTATTCACTATTTTGTATATCTTGTGATAATCTGTGCTTATATAAAGTGCCCTACTTAGATCCCAGTGACTTGAGTTTTTTTTTCAATTTGGCTTGAATGTAAATAAAAATTCTAGAATAAATATTTAACGTCAAATATTATAGTTGGACAGTATGTCATTCTTGTGAATATTTGCTTACTTTTCTCACTCAAAAAATGAATGACTTAAAGTTGAAGTATGTTTTTAATAATAAAAAATATATAAATCATATTATGAAGATATTTAAATGCTGAAGTAATACAAATTTATAAATAATATTCTATTATGTTAAGTAAAAAAAATACAAGAACTTCTTGTCAAATTTACCAAATTAATGAAATTTTGAATATTTGAAATTTCTGCAACACTAATCCAATTTTATATTTTTAAATAGCAAAATTATAATCTTACGACTTAACGAACATAAATATTTTCAAACTTCATGCATATTGAACGTTATTTATAACTTTTTACTTTTTATGATTAGGATTCTCGAATTCTAAATTTAACTAAACGGCAATAGTTTCTTCTATTTACTTTGGTTCTTTTAACACAATTTTATATATAAAGAAATATAAACAAACTTTGCCTATAATATAAGAAATTTGCTAAAGAATAAGCAAAGCACCTACCCTATCCTAAGCAAATATAATAAAATCCATAGCATCGTTTAAGAAACTCTGCAATATTGAATGAAGATAAGAGAAAACTTTTTAGAAACTACACGAAGTTATCGATACCCAACAAAAAAACCGCCTAGGCATGCCAAACAAAACAATGGAAAATACAAAGACCTGAACAAATAAAACTTGTCCACTTGCACGAAGTTGACTAACTGGTAAGTATATTCATGAATAACCTAAGCTGAAAGATGCTTTGGAATGCCTTCCAATCTATTCTAAATTTCTTTGAGAGAGACCGACCGTTTTTACAAAATTTGGTCTGATGGACTGTAAGTACATTTGGTAAACAGAGTAAACGGAAAAGGATCTATACTTCCCTGACGATAGGTTCTATGAAATTTTTTTATATTGTTTTAGCTAATAAATAATAATACCCTAAGTAAGAGTTGAAAGATGTAAGAAACCAAAATACATGATTTCAAGGAGTTGTAAAACAAAAAAAATATTTCAAGCCATAAAACCAGAAACGTCTTAAGTAAACAATAAGGCTTCCTTAAGGTAAGGAGAAACTATCCTGCAAGACTTTAGATTTTATTTATTGAATCAGTTAAAATTCAGTTAAATAGTCTTTTTATTATTGTGAAAAAGAAAATGATAAGTAAAAACTTTCCGTAAAAATTTTGGGAAAAAATTTTGTGTACAAATTTTCAGAAAAAATTTTGCCAATAGAAAATTTTCAAAAAAAATTGCCAATTGGAAATTTTCAAAAAAAAATTGCCAAAAGAAAATTTTCAGCAAAAATTGCGAGTACAAAATGTTCAGTAAAAATTGGCGGCAGAAAATTTTCAGTAAAAGCTGTCAGTAAAAAATTGTCAATAGAAAATTTCAGCAAAAATTTCCAGTAGAAAATGTTCAGTAAAAATTGCCAATAGAAAATGTTCAGTAAAAATTAGCGGCAGATAATTATCAGTAAAAGCTAAAAAATTCTAGTAGAAAATTTCCAGTGCAAATTGCCGGAAGAACAATTTCAGTAAAAATTGCCTGTAGAAAATTTTCAGTAAAAATTGTCAGTATAAAATTTTCAGTAAAAATTGTCAGAGGGAGATTTTCAGTCAAAATTTTCAGTAGAATATTTTTTTCTTAAAAATTACCAGAAGAAGATTTTCAGAAAAAATTGCCAATAAAAAATTTTCAAAAAAAAATTGCCAAAAGAAAATTGTCAGCAAAAATTATGAGTACAAAATTTTCAGTAAAAATTGGCGGCAGAAAATTTCCAGTAAAAGCTGTCAGTAAAAAATTGTCAGTAGAAATTTCCAGTAGAAAATGTTCAGTAAAAATTGCCAGTAAAAAATATTCAGTAAAAATTGCCAATAGAAAATTTTCAGTAAAAATTGGTGGCAGAAAATTTTCAGTAAAAGCTGTCAGTAAAAAATTGTTAGTAGAAATTGTCAGTAGAAAATTTCAGCAAAAATTTCCAGTAGAAAATGTTCAGTAAAAATTCCCAATAGAAAATTTTCAGTAAAAATTAGCGGCAGATAATTATCAGTAAAAGCTAAAAAATTCTAATAGAAAATTTCCAGTGCAAATTGCCGAAAGAACAATTTCAGTAAAAATTGCCTGTAGAAAATTTTCAGTAAAAATTGTCAGTATAAAATTTTCAGTAAAAATTGTCAGAGGGAGATTTTCAGTCAAAATTTTCAGTAGAATATTTTTTTCTTAAAAATTACCAGAAGAAGATTTTCAGAAAAAATTGCCAATAAAAAATTTTCAAAAAAAAATTGCCAAAAGAAAATTTTCAGCAAAAATTATGAGTACAAAATTTTCAGTAAAAATTGGCGGCAGAAAATTTCCAGTAAAAGCTGTCAGTAAAAAATTGTCAGTAGAAATTTCCAGTAGAAAATGTTCAGTAAAAATTACCAGTAAAAAATATTCAGTAAAAATTGCCAACAGAAAATTTTCAGTAAAAATTAGCGGCAGAAAATTATCAGTAAAAGCTAAAAAATTTTAGTAGAAAATTTCCAGTGCAAATTGCCGGAAGAACAATTTCAGTAAAAATTGCCAGTAGAAAATTTTCAGTAAAAATTGTCAGTATGAAATTTTCGGTAAAAATTGTCAGAGGGATATTTTCAGTAAACATTTTCAGTACAATATTTTTTTCTTAAAAATTACCAGAAGAAGATTTTCAGAAAAAATTGCCAATAGAAAATTTTCAAAAAAAATTGCCAAAAGAAAATGTTCAGCAAAAATTGTGAGTACAAAATTTTCAGTAAAAATTTCCAGTAAAAGTTATCAGTAAAAAATTGTCAGTAGAAAATTTCAGTAAAAATTTTCAGTAGAAAATGTTCAGTAAAAATTGCCAGTGAAAAATATTCAGTAAAAATTTCCAAAAGAAAATTTTCAGTAAAAATTAGCGGCAGAACATTTTCAGTAAAAGATAAAAAATTCTAGTAGAAAATTTCAGTAAAAATTGCCTGTAGAAAATTTTCAGTAAAAGTTGTCAGTACAAAATTTTCAGTAAAAATTGTCAAAGTAGAATATTTTCAGTAGAAAAATTTTTTTTTTGCCAATTTTTAACATCTTTTGTAAGAAATTTAAAAAAAATTATTGTTGCTTTAAGATTAACCATTTTCGTTTGTTTTACTTTTATTAGTACCCCGTATTCTTGCACCTCATTTTACCTTATTTAAGAAGAAACAAAATTGTCGTTTTTTTTTTCACTATAAACATAAATTACGAATTTTATTTAAATAAAATTATCTGACAGTAAAATTATTCTTCTAGATCCTAATCAAGCCAACTTCAAAAAATAAATAAATTTTGTCCAAAAATTTTCACGATTCTTATATCTATACAGAGAATCATCGAAAATAATTATTAATAATCAATATAAAATTGAATATTTATTATATTTGTAAATATTTTAAAATTATTGAAATAATGCATTTTGCATAATAAAATGGTCTTTTTCGGGTGATACAATAGGTTTTCGAACTCTGAATGATATGAGCGAGCATGGGAAGATCAACATTTTCTGTAATTTGATCGATAAGCGATTTTATTCTGCAATTTTTGCTTTTTTAAACATTTAATCTTTTTCCTAAAACAAAAAATTAAAATAAAAATAAAAACAAGATGAGCAACATATTCGGTTTCATAAAATAATTTATTTTAATTTATTTTTAAATTACTGTAATTTGATCTTCAGACATTTTTCAATATAATTTTTTACTTATGCATAATTGTCGGTGTATATGCGATTTTTTTACATACGCATACATATATATAGTATAGTGGATTACAAAAATAGCAAGTTTCCATATCTAACAGCAATTTCGTGTTCCAGTCTGTCTAGAGTTTTGTCGCAGATGCTGGAAAACAAGGAAACTACTTTTCGATAATATCAAAGATCGTATTAAGTAATTGAGAAAATTGCTTATCTCAAAGACAATAGATAATGCCAAGATAACCTTCCTTTGATCCACTCTTTTCCTTTTCCATCAATATTACAAAATAATAGCTTTGAAGTTTCAATGAGCAATATTGTTTGCCAACAATTATGAATACCTTCGGAAAATTTTAACATCAATTCTATTCGGTGTGGCTTATTCCATACTCTAACTATAAACTACAAAAATTATTTTTAAAGGTTTTCTAATTTCAGCTCTATTATATTATGTACATCAAAACCAAATGAGAAGAATTTTAAAAAAAATTGTAAATTCGAAAATGTCTATGGTTAAAAAAGATAACCTTCAGTGTCGATAATAACAAAACTTCGATTAACACTATAACTTTACTATTTACCAAGATTGACTAATTACATAGATGGTTACATGTTACTCGTAGATGGTATTTCTCTTTAGTTTATTCAAATTTTTCCCACTTTATATGAATTTATTATTATTATAGCAATAATGACTGATTTGATTCGATTTTTTATTAATATGATATGCTTTGAATTTATTAATATAAGAAAATATGAAAAAGTTATGCAGAAAATTTTACAAGTTAAGTTGACCTTAACTTATAACCTTTGACTTGTGGTAAAAGAGAGTCTTGCGAAAAGTTATTCTATTGTAATTCGATGGTGAATAACAATTTTTAAATGTAAATATTTTAAACGGAAATATCTAAAACTAAATATATATTTTCTATGATGTGTTTAATATTTACCTGAGGTGATATTAGAAAATAGAAACTTATTCCTATTTTTATTACCATTTCTTTTAGCTTCCCTTTTAATGTATCTTAGAGTATTTATTTTAAAAATTTTCAAATTTCAACTAACGGATTACCCATTTTACAGTTTGGAAAGTATAGTCATGTCTAGTTTAAAGTTTACCATATTTTGTTCTGAATCGATCATAAAGTGGAAAAAGATACACTAATTGGATGCCGGAATAATAGGCTGATTTTCGAATTAAATTTTTCTTCAGCAATGAGGCTCATTTCTTGCTCGGTTAATACGGGAATAAGATAAATTGTTGTATACTGTGGATAAGCCATTGTATCCACAAAAAGAGACTGTCTGGTTTGAACTTTGATCTAAAGGTGTCGTTGGCCCGTACTTCTTTTAAGTGCTATGACCTAATTTGATAACTAATTTTCTTAGTCTACGAGGGTTATTCAAAAAGTACTTAGCCTACAAAAGAAAAACGAAAATTTTGGAAAGGTGGCAATTTATTTTTCCACATAATCTCCTTCAAGCTCGATACACTTGGCCCAGCGATGCTTTAACTTTTTTAACCCGTCCAAAAAATACATTTTCTCGAGGAAAGCAAAATAGGCCTCCGTGGCGACGATGACCTCCTCATTCGACACAAATTTATTTCCGGCGAGTGATTTTTTCAGGTTTGGAAACAAAAAGTAGTCACAGGGGGCCAAATCTGGAGAGTACGGTAGATGGGGCAGCAATTCGTAGCGCAATTCGACCAATTTGGCCATGGCGACGGCGGAGGTGTGAGCCGGCGCGTTGTCGTGGTGGAACAGCACTTTTTTCTTCGCAAAGCGGGGCCGCTTTTTCTTCAATTCGACGTCAAATCGGCCCAATAAGTCAGCATAGTAGCGCCCCGTGATTGTTTTACCCTTCTCGAGGTAATCGATGTGGATCACACCTTGTGAACCCCAGAAAACGGTGGCCATCACCTTTCCGGCCGATCGAACAGTCTTCGCCTTCTTCGGAGCACGTTCGCCGGGTGAAGTCCACTGTTTCGACTGTTCCTTGGTCTCTGGTGTGTACCAGTGAATCCATGTTTCGTCGACGGTCACGAAACGACGCAAGAACTCCGCTGGATTGCGCTGAAACAGCGCCAAACACGTCGCCGATGTGGTCTCACGGTTGCGCTTGTTTTCCGGTGTGAGCAAACGCGGCACCCATCACGCCGACAGTTTTCTCATGCCCAGTTCTTTGTGTAGAATATGATGCACCGTTCCTACTGCGATGCCCACAGTCTTAGCTATCTCGTGAACCTTCAATCGACGGTATGCCAACACGAGATCGTGAACTTTTTTAACGTTTTCCTCCGTAGCAGCCGTTTTTGGGGCACCTGGGCGTGGCTCATCAAAAACCGACGTGCGGCCACGAACAAACTCGTTGAACCAATTCTTGACGGTCGCCATCGAAGGAGAAGAGTCGCTATATACAGCATCCAAGCGATCTTTGATTTCGCCGCGCGTTTTCCCTTCCAAAAACAAGAATCTAATCACCGACACGCTCGCTTTCAAAGGCTCTCAAAACAAAACTAATGAAACTAATTAGACTGAAACTTTGACAGTAGGCTACTAAAAGAATGTACTGCACGATGGTAAATTTCTTTTGTGTACAGCAGTTCCATCGGGCGGTGAGGCTAAGTACTTGTTAAATGACCCTCGTAGACTTAAAGATTTTAATCTGGACTATATCTGTTGTTAAGAAAATGGTGGTACGCGGCACACAACGTAATAAATTTTGGCCCTATTGTGCGAAAATTTCCCAGGACGCGTAATTTTGTGATTTGGTGCAATTTGGCACCGTTGAAATTTTTCTTCAACCAATATCCGTTAAGTAATGATTGTGAAATATGTGAAAAGTAATTAAAAATTACCTCAAAATAATTGAGTCGTTTAAGAAGTCTCATTGCAATAATATTAATATTTTATATTTTTAAAAAATAATATAATGGCACGATTTAAGAAATATAAAAAATAAACAATTTTATTAAAAATCTAAATTTTAAATATGTTTTGTAAATTTTTATTTTCCAAAATAGAAATTGGATAATTTGGTGTTTTATTTTTTATTTAATTTAAATTAAAGCGTTCACTTTATCCTAAAATTAAAATTTACAGTATATTTTTGAAAAGCAAATTAACTAAAAAATTTAATATCAGATTATGATATCGATACAAAAGTGAAACTTCATATAAAAACTTTTTCTGGACAGAATTGTATTCATAAAATTCACTTTTTTCAGTTTTATAACTCAATAAACCTCTTCAATAGTTAATGTTACATCGAGAAGAGCATAGAATTATAGAAATCTTCCTTCTTGAATATAATATAATTTAGACTAAAAACTAATTCTATTCGTTCAGTAAGAAATATATTCACGTTCATATTTCACAAAATCTAACATTCTAAATTGATCAGTGTTTGGAATTTTTCCTATTTGATGATATCATTTTGACGGAAAATATATTGGTATGATCTGCCTAGTTACATATCAACTTTCTTCGAAATTTTCAATATACATACTCATACCGAGTATAAAGTATGGACTAAGTTATAAAAGAAAAATCTCATAATATTAGATAAATAAATTTAAAAGAGAATTACTTATAAAAAGGTAGGGTTTAGTAGAAGAAATAATTTTAAGATCTTCGATAGTCCAATATGAAGAGAAACATCTTTGGAAGGAAAATAATCTTATCTCATAGAAGTTAACTAATTCTAGGCAATGTAAAATAACTGCTATGACGATATCGGATCATGAGCCCTATCATAACTTAGCCATATCTGGCAGGCATAGAAGTTGAAGAATATATTTTAGTAAGCATATTGGAAAAATGCTAAATGAATACAGAAATAATATCTAGATATAAGATGATAAGTACAGACATATAAGAATATTGACGATAAACATTCGATCATGTAAGAAAGTGGGTCCAACATTAATCCCAAGTCATACGACAAGATTTTTTTTTTAGGGTCATTTTAAGAAACAAAATTGATCTTAATAGATCTTACAGAAGAGTGAGAAGGTGTATTTTGTTTAATTAAGATTCACTGAGAATAAATTATTTGGTCGAGATAAAAGTATTAGAGTAAAAAAAAAACTGTTTATTAGTATAATTATTACAGAGGATATTAATAAAAAAAAAATTCTATAGATTAATAAATAATAAATGATGCAGTGTTGAAAAGAAATTTCAAGAGAAATCCATTAACATGCTAGAATGTATTACAAAATGGTCTATCGTCTACTAGGAAACTAAATAGAAATTGTTTATTTTTTCCTTCATTTTATCATAATTCTAGACTGGGAATAGTGAGCAAAGTAATACCTGTGCTCGGATCTTATAGAGCATGGCAAAGTAGCTTCCAGGTATGAGTATCGTAACATCCGTATTCATGTACCCACCCAGTATGACGTATAAACATAGATTACCCATTGCCTAGAGTCTCCAGTATTTTCCTCGCAGCTCTAACCGATGATACTATGAAGACAGTGTCTACAAAGATGGTTTTCTCTAAGTGCAATGTGAATATTAGCTTAACATCGAAGAGAAAACGCTTGAGCTTTTTCTAGTTCTACATCATCTCTGACTTGTTATTGAAACTTTTTTTTTTAAACTATCTTCTCTCACTTTTTTTTCCAATTTAAATTAGCTTCAATTCTAGTTTATGAAAAAAAAGATTTAGAAGGTTTTGCTTATAAGGTGCTGTGCAAAACCTACACGGAAACAAAAAACGATGCTACTATGGTAGATAGGGTTGGATTTACTGCAGGTAAGCAGAAATATCTAAAATGAATATTAAGCCATCTTGCGGCGAATACTTGCTTTTTATACCTTATGAAAATATATACAATCATAACAATAAGAAGCAGAAAAAATTGATATTATGAAAAAGAAGGTTGTTGTTGAGAATAAGGATTAGGATAGGCAGGAGAAAAGAAGAAAACTATTGGGAATAAGAATAAGAACTTTCATACATCCAAGCAAAAACACCACTCACTTGTACAAACTAAAGGTTGAGGTAGGCATTTTTATTGCTTTTTATACCTTTTTGTGGTACCTTCCGCTAAGAAAAATAATTACAATAAGAAGAAGAAGAAGAAGAAGAAGAAGAAGAAGAAGACGAAGAAAATGATAAATAAATAGCCTGTGTATGGTCTTGAACGCAAATGCGGTTAAGATGATGACGATAGGCCACTGCTTCTTCGTTAAACTATCGATCCATCCAGGGCTACATGGTCAGAGCATAAACAATTTTTCTTCTTCAATTTCTTCATTTACTTGTGTTCTGTTGCAGTTATGCTGACACGATATCAGGTATATTTTTACTCTAAGACTTCAAATAAAAAAAAAATAAAAACTGAAAAAAAACTCAATCGACTGGTAAGAAGAGTCAGAAGAAAGGGAACCAAATCCAAATTTACGATTTTGTCTGTTGTCCTGGTTTATTTAAGATATCATTTCCTGTTCGTCTCTATATTCTGTATTCTTAGGCCTTAGTGCGGGACATATTTCTTCTGTTCTGCGGTTCTACCTTTGGATCGAGACTTTAATGTCGTTTTAGCTTTGATTCTTACACACCTAACTCGATCACGCTTGGTAAAGAGGTGAGATCCCTAATGGAGGTATAAATTTGATATTTTTCAGTATTCCTTTCGTTGTTCCTTATACAATAACAATATACATGCCTAGACAGTAAGCATAGTATTGATTAACATGACTGTATGAACTGATGTTGTCTGTAAAAGCCTCAGACTAGATAAGACTCTTGTCTGTTGGTCTTATTTGTTCTTTCCGAGATGCTGGCATTTATATTTTTTGTATTTTCGCTTCTTCTTATTCTAAATAATCTTATTTATGTACCTGTATGCCTTTATATCTAAAGCTATAAATACCACAGATTTAGCTCAGAGAACTTGAAAATCTAAAAGTACTAATCTTCTTTTATGGTTCAGTGGAAAGCTATTGCCACTACATCGCCAACTATTACTATAAAACAGCAGCAGCTGCTGCCAATAGAACCTCCGGCAACTGGAGCTAGTTGAATTATAGGAGGTCTCCAAAAAAAGAAAAATGCCTTCATGATGGGGTTCAGTTAACTTAAAAATCATGGAATGTCAATGATTTTCAATGAAAATACATTACGTTGCAGTATATTATATGAGAGTGCACTCTTATCTTGTGCACTTGTTCTAGGGTGTCATTATAAAAATAATACGTTAAAAAGTTTTTAATTTACATAGAAAAAAATGGTAAATCTGTTTAAATCGAATTTTTTTAATAGTTAGATTCACAAATAATTTTTAATTGTTGTCAAAAATTTCGGTTTGTATTATATTTGCAGTCAAAAAATATTCAAGATATTAAAAGCAAATACATTTCAGTAGGTACCATTAGAAAAATTGTGCTATTATTTCCCCATGCTTTATTTAGTTTTAATTTTTTCATATCTTTAAACGCCGATTAGGGTTTATGAGGAAATTAGCACAAGAGACTTTTCTAACAACACGATTATAGTGGTAGAATAATCGGGAATGAAACTTTTTATAACGAGAAACATAGGCAATCACGATGAACAACTTTGTTACGAACACAGAATGGACTATCAACGATTTTTCGGAGGATTTTCGATTGAACGTATTGGATGCAAGAGGACTTGGAATTCTTATTAGAACACCAGATTTTAGTTTCGTAAGTCCAGATGAGTTTTGTTCCCTTATTTAGTAGGCTAAGTAGTTCAAGTCTTTTTAATTTCGTGTGGGTATTCTAAGTAATCCATTTGCCTAGTTGAAGTCCCAGGGATCGTATTTTTTTTGGTGAAATAATGTTGCCAGTAAGGCTTATAGTGATGTGGGGATCTTTACAGAGGGTTAAGTTAACATAAACACTTTTCTGCTCAATCCCCACCTCTTAGATCAGTTTTGAACATTTTTTAAAGGAATTGTAGGTAAGGGATAATGTAGTCGGATGCAAGAATAGCGGTATTATCCACGTAGGTAGCAGTTATTTTTTTGGCATTAGTTGGGATATAAAAGGTATTAATTTTGTATAGGAAATGGACCAAGAATACTACCTTGAGAAACACCAGTTGTGATAGGGAATATTTCAGAATTTTCAGTATTAACAGCTATTTAGAGATGACTTCGGAAGAGATATAATTTTAAAATAATGTGGAATAAATCAAGCACAAATGAAGCTCTTGAGTTTTCAGAGCAGTCCATGGGACCGAATTCGATTAAAGGGCACGTCGTATATCTAAAATCACCCTTGGACAGTATTCTTTTCGCTTAAGAGAGAACGCAATGTAAGTAGCTACACGATGGCATTGTTGGATTGTGGAGTGTTCTGGTCGAAAACCAAATTGTTATTTGGGGATCATTTTGGCATCGTCAAGGAAAGGATATTTAAGAGGACTTTTTCAAAAAAAAATCTAACGGTTGGATAGGCCTATACGAGAACGAGGAATTTACTAGTTTTTTGGGGTTGGGAATTATTTTGATAACTAAACATTTCCACAGTATGGGGATATATGTGGTGCGAAGAATACTACAGAATATATGCTCACATGTTATGAATATGAGAGTTTTCTTGAAGATTTTATTTTGTTGATAGAAGCGAATATTAAATTTTCAACCTTATTAACTAATTTTAAAAAAATCTAAAAGGCCTTATTTTATTTAAATTAAAAATATGAAATTCATAAAATTGATTTCTTAATTGTATATGAAATTGGTTTCAGAATTCATATTCTTTATTAAATTAACAAAATACGAGATACCGTCTTAAGGATATTTACGAAAATAGAATTAGGATTTACTAATCCTCAATTTAAGGATAAAAGAATACCTACAATTTTAACACTAAATTTTATAGTAAAATTTAACTAATAATGCTATTCCATAAAAAAATAAAATTATTTCAATTAAAGAAAATTACAAAAAAAAACTATAATTCCTTTTATTTAAAAAAAAATTTAAATGAAGCCATAATTTTCTCTGAAAACTTCAATAAAATTATACGAAAATTTGGTATAAAATTTTTATTTAATGGTTGATAATAACATTTAAGAAAATATTTTAGCAATACTTTTAAAAAAAACTGATATTTAATGATTCAAAACATGACCATTATCAATCCAAATGACATTTTTTTCGTTGTTGTTTTTTTATTTTTATTGAATGACATTTTGCCTACTGTTCGAAATTGATTATTATTAATTTTATTTTATATATTCGATCGGTTTGAATATTGTTAAATCATGTTTTCATTGTGAATACATTTTATGATAAATTTTTATCGTATTAAATATATTCAAAATTGCAACTTAAAAATATATTTCATGTTTATCCGAGTAAATAATAATAATAAAAAGAAAAAGAAAATAAAAAATAAAGTTGGAAAAAAATATGATATTGCGAAGTAAGATAAAATACTAAGTAAATTTATTTATTATAATATATTAATGTTTTCATATCTTATGTATCCTGTTAAGATAAAATAATTTTAAATTGAAGACCGTTTGTTTTTGAAAAATTTCAATGACAAATTTAAGTGCAGTGGACTATTTTCTATTTGCCTAAATAAATCTCAGCTATAATAATAACAAAGTAGGACATAAATACTACTATTTAACCTACTGCAAAATATTGTAGATATAATTTTTTGTTAAATGGAAAAATTACACATGTATACGTGAGAGAAAGAGTACCAGTTTTTTTTTGTTGGTATTTTATTGTACGTGTTGTGTTTCTTGTTATTTTTTTTTTCATTTTAGAATATTTAAGGTGTGTTTAATGGCAGCCGCCATCATTTAATATTGATCTAACATCGATTTCGGGATATGTTTTCGAATATGTTTTTATCGAGTTGTGAATGAATTAACAAAACCAAATTGTGAATGAATGGAGGCAACATAACACTTCAAAATGACGCCTCCGCACGATTTTTCATAGTTTTTCTTATCCACCTTTTTAACTTTAATATTTTTAGGGTCCATAAAGCACCTACAAAGTATATTTTTCTCTATTTTCATCTTTTACTCTTTTTTCATATTGAAACAGTTTTTTTCTTATTAATTTTTATTTTATTTTATTAATATTTTCTTATATTTTTTATTTGTATGAAATTCATTTTAATTACGAGTATTATAATAAATGCCTCTAAAACAAACCACGAAAATTGTAGACATATCTCATTGGTTGAGTTGAACTTCAGCAAGCACCATCTGGTAACTATAAACTGAACTAAATTATTCACATTGAAATTACGATTTTATAGCCACTTTAATTAAAATATTTTCAATAAAGTCTTATAAAAAAAAATTATATTTTTAAACAATGAATTAACCACAGTACAGCTTAATTGGATCAACTTTCATAATATTAAATTAATTGAAATTTATTTATGAATTAAAAAAATATGGTTTTTTAAATAAATAAATTTATGTATACCTCAACCTCAATAACTTCGGTCCTATTCATTTTCGGTGTGAAATTGGATCTGTTTTATAATTCACATTTTGTATAAATAATACTCTAAATTGAAATCAACTCTTAAATGCATATTATTCACAATAGTTTTTGAGCAATTTTATTTAGTTGTCTTGTAGTTTTACGCTTCTGTACTTTTCTTTTTATATTTAAATATTTTGTTTTTTTTTGGTCAATAGTGACATAAATTTCCAAAAGAATAACTTGGGGTCAATTTTTATTTAACTGAAAAGATAAATCAATATTCAAGAATTATTATATGAAAACGAATACCCCCACTCACAATATGAATACTTAAAGTGCTGGCGCAGTGAAATTAAAACGAAGCTATTTAAAAATATATTTTCCATTTGAATGCTTTTGAGTTGGAGTAATTCTTTGTTGAATATATGAAAAATTTAATTTCAGTTGACAGTGTCTGGAATTTTCAATAATTTACTGCTTACCACATTTCTTTAAGAATTTATTTTAATAATATTTATTAAAAGCTTTATTAAATATACAAATAGACGTTAAAATAAAAATATTTTTTATAAAATACCCAAAATCGAACAGTTAGTAAATTATATCTCTTAGAATAAAAGCCTTAGCAGTAGGCATATCAACCCTATTTCATGTTAGGATCCCTTATCAGCAATAACAACACTATTACTGGTACTAACATTAATTTTATGCAACTGAGTAACTTTCGTTAAGCATAGCAACTCTGAAGCTATTTCCGGTACGTATGCTGGTAGCGGGGCATCACGTATTATTGCTACTACTTGCCAAAAGCATGCAGGTGAACATGAAACCCAACAAAATTACTGAACTATAAATTTTTATCTGTGCAAAGATATTAGGAGGAACGTTCAGGTGATATGAATTTAAATGAAAAACTCTTCAATCTAGATAAAACGGTAGCCCAAAGGGTAAAAGCGTGCTTATAGCAATAAACTAACATCTTGCAATAACCTCAATTCATAAAAAAAGGTGAATTGGTGAAGATGCCTTAAATTACGATTATCCATAGATTGTCTTACGAAGAGTATGTCACTGTATAAAAATTTCAAAATCTATTTCAATTTTAAGTTTCTTGATAAAATTTGTTCAAATTTAAGAACTGAAAATTCTTACTAAAATGTTTACCGTAAATTTCTATTAAACATTTTTACCGAACATTTTTACTGAAAATTTTTATTGGAAATTTTTACTGAAACTTTTTACTGAAACTTTTTACTGAAAATTTTTACTGAAAATTTGTTTTACTGAAAATTTTTACTGAAAATTTTTACTGAACATTTTTTTACTGAAAATTTTTACTGAAAATTTTTACTGAAAATTTTTACTGAAAATTTTTACTGAAAATTTTTACTGAAAATTTTTACTGAAAATTTTTACTGAAAATTTTTACTGAAAATTTTTACTGAAAATTTTTACTGAAAATTTTTACTGATAATTTTTACTGAAAATTTTTTTTACTGAAAATTTATTTTACTGAAAATTTTTGTTACTGAAAATTTTTACTGACAATTTTTACTGACAATTTTTATTGAAAATTTTTACTGACAATTTTTATTGAAAATTTTTACTGAAAATTTTTACTGAAAATTTTTGCTGAAAATTTTTGCTGAAAATTTTTACTGAAAATTTTTGCTGAAAATTTTTACTGAAAATTTTTGCTGAAAATTTTTACTGAAAATTTTTGCTGAAAATTTTTACTGAAAATTTTTGCTGAAAATTTTTACTGAAAATTTTTACTGAAAATTTTTACTGAAAATTTTTACTGAAAATTTTTACTGAAAATTTTTACTGAAAATTTTTACTGAAAATTTTTACTGAAAATTTTTACTGAAAATTTTTACTGAAAATTTTTACTGAAAATTTTTACTGAAAATTTTTACTGAAAATTTTTACTGAAAATTTTTACTGAAAATTTTTACTGAAAATTTTTACTGAAAATTTTTACTGAAAATTTTTACTGAAAATTTTTACTGAAAATTTTTACTGAAAATTTTTACTGAAAATTTTTACTGAAAATTTTTACTGAAAATTTTTACTGAAAATTTTTACTGAAAATTTTTACTGAAAATTTTTACTAAAAATTTTTATTGAAAATTTTTACTGAAAATTTTTACTAAAAATTTTAACTGAAAATTTTAACTGAAAATTTTAACTGAAAATTTTAACTGAAAATTTTTACTGAAAATTTTTACTGAAAATTTTTACTGAAAATTTTTACTGAAAATTTTTACTGAAAATTTTTACTGAAAATTTTTACTGAAAATTTTTACTGAAAATTTTTACTGAAAATTTTTACTGAAAATTTTTACTGAAAATTTACTGAAAATTTTTACTGAAAATTTACTGAAAATTTTTACTGAAAATGTACTGAAAATTTTTACTGAACATTTTTACTGAACATTTTTACTGAACATTTTTACTGAACATTTTTACTGAACATTTTTACTGAACATTTTTACTGAACATTTTTACTGAACATTTTTACTGAACATTTTTACTGAAAATTTTTTTTACTGAAAATTTTTTTTACTGAAAATTTTTTTTACTGAAAATTTTTACTGAAAATTTTTACTGAAACTTTTTACTGAAAATTTTTACTGAAACTTTTTACTGAATTTACTAAAAATTTTTACTGAATATTTTTACTAAAAATTTTTACTGAAAATTTTTACTGAACATTTTTACTGAAAATTTTTACAGAAAATTTTTACTGAACATTTGTAATGAAAAGATTTGATGAAAATATGTAATAGACATTTTTAATAACATTTTTTTAAAAATTTATTATTGTTAACTCCGCCAAAGCTGGTCCAAATAAAATTTTATTCGCAAAGTATTTGGCTTGAAAAGTTTTTCGTAGTTGAGAAAAAGTTTTATTCAAGAAATGTTTTTTATTGAAAGTTTATTATATGTCTTTCAAAGTTTGGTCACTTTTTTTCAAAGTATTTTTAATATAATTAATTTATTTAATAATTCCTAGCAAATGTAAACTGCAAATTCAAGCTCACATTCTTATGCTAATTTTAAATGATAAAATGTAATGAATCTTAATTTAACACCCACCATTTATAACATTAAATATCAAATTGATCGGTTAAATCTTACTAAAAATAACTTTATTAGAACACCCACACTTTTATCGGTGGAAGTTAGAAAATATGATTTGGAAAATGTCAAGAAGATTACCTTCCTAAAAGGTGGAAAATTTCAAGTTTCGGATCACACCTGGTTTCGTTGTAATATACGACACCTCATGTGATATCATAACAACCGGATTTTACCTCCGAAATCTGTTAACATACTTGAATCCATTTGTGTTCCATAAAGTATAGAGATAGACACAAGAACGTGATACCGCGTGCTATTTGAGGCTACGTTATTGAAACAAAAACAAAACTAGATGATAGTAGAAAATTATTGTAAAACGAAAAATTTTTTGTATTTCATTACGGAAAAGTTGGCATGTTATTAGTGCTTAATAATTTCAATAAAACACCCACATTAGAGCCACCGCTCCATTACCATCATCGTCCTCATTGCCACTGCTCCATTGGCCATTACCACCACCGGTACTACCATTCGTTTGGCCACTTCTGTAGGCACAAGAATGCGATATGCAAGATGACATTATGTACGAGTGTACACCTGAAAGAGGACGACACCATGCCGAGTTTCATGACTTCTGGTTCAGCATTGGTTACAATGAAACCACAAGTCGTTGTGTAAATTTACTTCTGACTCTAATGATGTGATGGTGTCTCTTAAATGTGTAAAAATAAGCCACACATCAATGACATCACCTACAAAATGTTGTCGAGAAATGCGAAAAGACAAGAATCCAAATAGACTGGACGAAGACAGTTTTAAATATTTAAAAAAATATGCTTCATAATTAAAAATATGACAGAACATTAATTTTGATGCATACCTAATTGAACAGTACGACACTCACTGGGAAAGAAGCCAAATTTTTCGTTACTTATGCTAATTTATAGAATTTATAGTTACTAATTCAAGTTTTTCTTTCAAATACACACTTTAGATGAAACATCCATTAAGCAAAATGTGAAACGATATTTGACTATGGTTAAAAGTCCTCATTTTTTCTTTCAACTAACGAAATTTAGAAAACATTCAACTATGATTCTTTGTCTGTTCAAATCTTCTTCTACTTAATTTGGGACAACCTAACTTATACAAAAGACGAATAATTTAAAAATGATTATTTTATTAATTCTTGTCATCTGAACATATTTTTCCGCCATTTTATTATTTACGTAAATGCATAATTAATGAATTCTTAATTAAAAACAAAAATTTTCACATCTTTTTTCATCACCTGTAATAATTTTTTGCTTTTTTTGTATAGCGGATTTTAAAATTTTTTTTTATAATTTATTATTATTTTCACGCATACAGAAATTTTGCGATAAATAATTTTTTTCCCCCAAATATGAACATGGAAAGAAAATTAGCATTTTTAGACTAATGATATAAACTATTGAATATTAAATAGATTAAGAATATTAATTTATAAAATGTTTTTGTCATTATGTACATAAATTTATTTTAGATTTTTTAACCACTTCTAATAAATAAACTTTTTCAACAAAAAAAAATTATATAAATATCTACTTAATGAAAATAGATTATAATTTCATAAAATGAACAGAGGATTAACGTTTTAATGAAAATAAATTAAGATTGTATTATTACATTTAGATCTAGACTAATTAGTAATTTATTTAAATTATTATTTGCCAATTTTTGCATATAATATTGATAATAATAAAATATTTATGAACATAACTCATAGTAAAACATCAGTTTTTTAAATGTTTTTAGTTAATTTCTTTTAGTTGTTTATCAACATAATCCCAGATAATCTTCTTTGGATCAAAATTTGTTTATTTATTCTCATGGTGTATTTTACTATATTAAAAAATATTTTTTCAACTAACATTTGTTAAATATATTTACCGATAGCTTCTAATAAAAATTTCCTATCACAATTCTATTTAAAAAAAATTTATTCAAAATGAAAATCATTTCTACTACTTTGCTTCAAGTTTTTACTTAAAAAAATTGTTTGCCAATATACTTTATTTAAAGTTTTAACTTTTCGAAAAATATTTTATATTTTTTTTACTGAAAGTAGTTTTTATTGGAATTATTTTTACTGAAAATATTTTCAGTGAAAATTTTTACTAAACATTTTTACTGAATATTTTTATTATCTTTAAACTTTATTGTCGTGAATATATTTTTCTGTTATTTCATTTGATTACGAACATTTATTAAGACTTAGTTTAATTGCTCTCAAGGCAGAATAGTTTTTATTTTGTTCAGTTAATATCTGTTAAAAAAGTTTTTGTTTTTAAATATATTTGCTAATTTATTTCTGGCAAGTATATCCTTGATTGAAGTGCTGTCTAAACTGAAAAATTTTAACTTTTAATTGGAATATTGTATATTTGAATTTATTGATTCGACAAAGCATATGATATTAAAATTTTTCCAAGTAAATTTTTTGTATTTGTCAGTATTAATAAAATTCGAATGTGTTGAATCAGCCGATACCAATGCAATATGTATTATTTCGTTTTATATAAATATGCCTATCCGATCCTCTGTGAACCTAATTCTGGACAGGTTTGAGAGTATCTGATTGTTTTTATTCCTCTTTGGATCCATCGTCTAAAGTGATTAGCCTCAGGGTCATTAATGTTTGATGCTTGATGGTTGATGGTCTACGTCGCCATTGCTGTTGTCGTTGTTGTTGCTGTTACTATAGCTTTTACCACCGCCATTATCATAGACATTACCATTGCCATCATTTTTAAAACGAAGAAAAAAAAGTTAAGGTAAAAAAAATTGTCTGAAAAAGCTTTCGATCAACGTAAAAGATCAATTAAGTCGGAGATATTCGAATCAAAAAGACTAGAGAAAAAAAAATTATAATTAATCTTATCTGCGTGGATCCTAATAAAAATGAGACACGCCACGATCATCTTCGTAACTATGGGGAAAAGAGCCAACCAGCAACTTTGTAAATCAGCTTTTTTGTCTATGTACAAAGTACTTGTGAACATATATATACGTACGGGAAGGGGTGTAGCCGATGGATGGCCGAGGATTACGGAATAAATAAATTAAAAAGGTACACCATCATCTTCGACCATCAGCATCAGCATTAACAACAGAAGAATGACCAGAACAGATCTACAATACTAGATGAATATTGCAAGTATGAAGTAGACCAAGTACTTTGATAGTACGAAGAGGAATGCAAGTATCGTGATACGTGTTGAGAAAGTAACTTTGATTTCTGGATTTTACACTGGGTACCTGTTTTCATAAAACTCATTTTTTGTTTACTATATCTTTTTACCTGCCAAATAGCAACGCATTATGTTTCAAGTAATATCTCTAACGAAAAAAAAATTAAAACAAAATCCTCAAGAGTGACCTCACCATAAGTGTCATCTCATCGTATCCATTAATAAGATGAAACGCTTTTAGTGTAGTTATTTGAGAAAAAAAAAACCTAAATAAATAAGAAATTTTTATTTTTTAATTTTTCGTTTTTATGATGACCGTATATGCTAACCTGTAGTATTGTGGAAGGAAGATCTATAACTGAAAAAGCAATTCGTTTTTGGTAAACACCCTCTAAAGTACGTGCTTTTTAAAATTGAAGTTCTTATTAGCAGTTTTGATTTGGAAAATTCATTTTAGTATGTATTTAGGCATGGTATGCAGAGTGGAAACGATCTTGTGAGTGAAATAACAAAGAAATTTGGTAGTAACATCTACCCTATAAGGGAATCTAATTTGGAATATTTTTCATTATTTCATTTTCGTCTAGTCATAACTGTGCTACGAATTTTTAGTTGAAGTTCCATCATCATCTTTAGTCATAGTATCTTTTTTCTTCTGTTATATTGCTTAAGTTTTGGATCTATGGTACACGAGTATTCACCGCCAAAAATTATGATCGATAGTTTTCTACTTTTCTTCATTTCTACATTACTTTTTTTTTATTATAATTATTTCTTTTCCAATACCACCTTCTTATTTATAAGTGGAAAAAAAATATAAAAAATAAAAATCGATAACATTGCCCCCTCTAAGTGATCTTCAGCAATTTCTTTCGATAGTTTAGACACCCGATCTTATATAGCATGGGAATGAGTCAGCCACTCCAAGTATCGTTTTTTCCCTCGATACTACAAGTAGTAGAAACTAGCAACTAAGAAGAGGTCTTAACCATCATCTTCTTCTTCTGGAGTAGTTCATTTCTTACTACCATTGGAAAATCAAAGTTAGGCCACTTCATCATGAAGCTTATTTTTTCTTCAATACTCCAATAGGAACTATAGTATTTTTATTTCGGTTAAATATTCATACCATTAGCTAGCTAGATTGCCTTTTTAAAATGAAATAGAAAAAAATAATTAATTTGATTTTGCTACAGCAAAATTCATTTGGTAGAAGGGGGAGGGAGAGAAAAAGGTATGCTGCTACGTGTGGAATTTATGATACTACAATAGGAAATTTTTACTTTAACTGATGAAGAGTTTTGCGCATATTAAGATGGATTGATAGCTAAGGAAACATTGACGCTTTTTACTATGTTTCTCTATCAATTTGAAATTTTTTTCTCTGCAGGTTATGATAGTACAATGATCGATATGTTTCGTATGAAAGTAACAAGAAAAAACAATATATTTTTTTTTTCAATACCAAACAAAATATAAGTTTTTCAAATGGTTTTTTTTCCACCCAACATATAAGAAAGTTTTTTCCGTGTTCTTATAAAAATGTTTTATATTTTGTCTTTTATAAAAAAAAAATTTTCTGTTATTTAAAAATTATTCTATTTATTAATTGAAGAAAAAGGGGCATCGGATCAAAATCGACCTATCCCAGTTTGCCATAAAAGGCGACCTACAAAAAAAAAATGGCTTCTACTCAATAATAATAGAAAGTTGTCTTGATACCTTTTCGATAATTCTTTTTAGGAATATCTATTTTCTTATAATTATATTATAATTGATATTAAGTAAATCATATTTTCTGTCATCTTTTAACATATACTTTATTTAGTATATGTTTAAAGATGACCGAAATATGGGTAAATGACAGCTTTGGACCCTAGATGAATACTTTTCGCGGATAAAATGGTTCCTTCACAGTCATTTGTAGATTCCCAGAATCCCATATACGGCAATTTTGCAGCGAGTAAAAACCGGCCCTCATTTTGGCGACCATAATATCTTAAAAAATATAACATCATTCGGATAGTTGCCACGAGATCTCTTGCAGGACTCGATTCATTTGGAACTCTGAAACTTTATGACGTTCAGATTAAAATTGTCAAGTTCAGGCTTAAAAACATTGACTACGCACAGCAAATGGAGTTCGTTGAGTGGATTATGGAACAACAACAAGTGGATACTAAGTTTTAGAACAAAATCATCTTCAGCGATGAAGCGCATTTATATCATAATGGCTAAGTTAATCGACAAAATTGTTGCATTTGCGGTTCACAAAATCCACAAGTGATTGTTTAGATACAAATGCATCTGCAACGTGTTACCGTTTGCTGTGGATTTTGGGCTGGAACCATCATCGGACCATTCTTCTTCGAAAATACAGCTGGTCACTAATAATCCAGTTTTTTTTGCCTAAATGGCAACATATGGTTGTAGACGATATGTGGTTTCAACAAGATGGTGCCACATGCCATTCAGCCCGTGAAACAATTACTTCTTGCGCAAATTTTGGTAGACCTTATATTTATGAAATTTCATAATTTGTGATGTTTTTGAAAATAACAGCTCTTTAAGATAAGATATTTTAGAATTTTTTCAATAAAAAAAACTACTTGTTTGTGTTAGACTGTTTTTGGATCATTTTAATTATTCGTTCCTAATTATTTACTAACCAAACAGTTTGCATAAAAATGAATTAAAAAAATCTGAATTTCTATTATAAAATTTTCTTTTTTGTAAATATTTTGAAAATTTAAATTTTTTCTTGTTTATTATTAAATAAAGGATTTAACAAATGTAAGATTTTTTAATAATTAATTTTATTTTCCATTGAAGCTCCTTATTTATATTTATAAGATTTTTTTTCGGAAGCGTTCAAAATTTTCGTAAAGTTTTTTATTATTGAAAAATCAAAAAAATTTCATAAAAAATATAAACAATTTTTTTCTACATAAAAGCTTTTTGTTTTTTTTTTTTTTTTGTACAATTAATATTAAATGTTAAATATATTTTTTTAGCAGAAGAACCAAAAAAAAAAAAAAAAAAACTTTTTTCTAATATTAATGTAATCAAGCCAATTCAAATGAAAATATTATTGGCAAATTTGATCTGACGTCAAATTAGCATAAAATTTATATAAAATTCTACAAAATGATACCCATTAAGTCTATTGTTTTGTGATTTGATAGCGATAACGATAAAATGTGAATGGTATCTTTTTCTTTTACTTTTTGGAATATCTCAAAAAGATAACTTTTGATTGTAAAGATTTTTATTTAAAATAATAAAAATTATCATTTCTACTACTTATTAGATATTACACATATGTATCTATTCAAATATGCCAATCAATCTATCTACATACTTGTATTCACCTGTATACAGGTGAATATGAATGTATAGTTTTTTTCTTCAAAATTCACAATATGCATGGGGATACTCGTATATAATATATTTTATTTGATTGCTTCACAAAAAAAAATTAATGGCTATGTTGTGTAAATTACGTTGATTGCCTATGAGAATGCCATTTATAAAAATTATATTATAAAATGTTTTTGTAGGTAGACACTATAGTGTATAGATTGATATGAATTTATATTGATTGACTTATAATGATTGTAATACTATCTTTATACTTTGCTGATTTCTATTTTTATACTCAAATTCACTTTATATACGTTGATATTTCTCTAATATAATGTAGGATATATTCCACCATCATTTTAACCTGTTATTCTATGAAATTGTTCATTCTCTTTTTGATATTTTTGCGATATTTAAAGTCAATACAAATTTATCTTTTTAATTTTTTATTTATTAAAACAGCTAAAAAAAAATATTCCAATAACTAATTGTATATAATACTAACCAACACATAAAATAGATACTATATAAAATAAATTATTAAAAGAATATTAACAATTACGTTTTGTTTAATATTAACAATTTGATGTAGAAAAAAATAAATAGAAACTATTGAAAAGACTAATTTTCATAATTCAAACGATTATTATGTTAAGCTTAAGTTAGCTTATATGCGCATGGAGTATATTTGGAAACAAATATTGTTAGTTAGCTTTTTATTGAGGATCAGATCAAATAACCTCTCTAGTCGTTAGATGTACATATAAATCCATCTCTATTGATTTGGTCAATTTTTATGTTTAATTTATAGCTAAACTTAATTAAGACTCAATTCGAAAAACGAGTTAAATTCGATTAATTTTAATAGCCATTACCATTGTAGGTAGGATTAATGGTAGGTAGGATAGTTTAACAATTTACTTACCCGTATATAGAATTTGAAAAAAATATATTGTATATAGAAAATAAATCCAAGTATCAGATTAGTGCCGTTTTCCTCTTATATCTCATAATTTTTAATTTTTTTTTTATATTTAAATTTTGTGTAATTTTATATCCAAAAAAAAAAAACAATTCAAGAATAATATCCAAAATTAGCAATATTGATAGTCATTATCAAATTCCTTTCTGGGGTCATGTTAAAAATTTTATAGTATATTTTATTCATTTATTATTTTTATATTTATTTATGATTCATAATATACTTAATTATCATGCTATTATGAGTTATGTTCAAATTTTTTTTTGAAAATATTTTCCATTTTTAATTTTTTATTCCAAATAGTTGACTTTTAGTTTAATTTACTTACTTTTAAATTTACTTTTGTAAATTTTTAATTTTTTAAATTTTTTTCTGTTGAATTTTTAAAAATTTTCTAATAATACAAGTTTTTTCAAATCAACATATTTTTAGGACTTTTTATTATAGAATAATTTTCCTTTACAAAAAAAAATAAAAAAAATTGCCTTTATACGAAATTTTATTTTACATTAAAATTTGAAGTTGAAAATGAAGCAAAAATTCGCATATGATGGAAAAATAAGCGTGGATTGCAAAAAATTAACTTTAAAGAGAGACAAAAATCTATTCATTTATTACGAAAAAGATTGCATTTTTTTCGAAAAATACTTAAAAACTTAACAAAATAAAATTAGATATGTTTCAAAAATTTTACTATTAAAAATTAAAGGTTTAATAAGATGTTGAAGGATTATATGGATAATTAAAGGATTATTCAAAAAAGTCGAATCACATTAATTAAAATAATCTTGATAACCTTACTGTATTGTTTATAATAAACACTCTAAATTGATTTTTTAAGTTAAATAAGAAATTTTATATTATAATATGGCAAAAATGACTTCTGTCGATTAGAAATCAAATTTTTTTTGATTTCTAATCGACAGAAGTCATTTTTGCCATATTATAGGTATTTTATAAAGAAAGAAGAAAATATAAAAAGGACATTTTCTTTATAAAATACCTTACTGTCCAATTTGTGAGTAGATAATTATATCTGTTATCCGTATTCAAAATACAATTTTATCAATTGCAAATTGGAATTTTTATCGAACATGTCGATTCAAATTCAATTCAATAAAATCACCATAAAAAGGACATTTACAACATACTTTGTTTAGAAAAAAATTAAAAATATTGTCCTCCAAAAAAGGACACTTGAAAAATAAATGAAATTTAAAAAAAATATATATATTTAATTATAAAAACATATTGAAAAAAATACCAGAAAATATTCTGTTTCTCTTCTTATTCCATTAAAATTCCTTTTTAATCCAAAATATTATATAGTTCCTTGGGGGTAATACAAATTATAATATCACTTCTTGTTCGCCGTTTTGTTTTCTTTTTTTTGTGTGTTATTTTTTGTAATTTTCACCTAATAAAACACCGTGCGGGCGGCGACAATACGGAAAACAAAATCGGAATACACCACATTCAACATGGCATCATACTGTGCGCGCGACAGTGTGTTGCTGGCTACTATCTGAAAACGGGAGCGACAACAACAACGGAAGCGACCACGACGTTACGACGAGCAATGGACTACGACAACAGTAGTGGCTGCGACAAAACGATAGCGACGACAACAACCGTTGATTGACTGACTGACTGACGACTGTCTGGACTGAACTTATCAGAGCAAAATGACCGACCGTCGCTGCGAATATTTTCTTTTCATATCAAACGAATTATGTTTATTTTTATCCTTTAAACGGTTTAAACGAAAAATTATTGCTTATAGTTTTCTTTATTAATTTCCGATATAATTTAGAAAGTTTTTATTTATAATTTTAAGTTTATTCCCAATAATAATTTTGTGTTTTAAGGATCCTTTTTTTAAATTTTGTTCAGGATTCTTTCTTATAGCTTCTGATGTTTTTCGGTGAAATTATAGGATTAATCCTATTTTTGTTATAGATTACACAATCCTAGACAAAAGTTATAGTTTACTTATTAAAAAAACTTTTTATATAAAAATTTTTTTCTCCATTGAATATTTATTTTGATTTTGCGACACAAAAACAACAGTACAAAATCAATAATAATACTTTCTATTAAACACTTTTAAGACAAAATAAAGGAAATATTCTTTTACCATTAATAATTTTGTTTTTTATTATTTCTCGACTGGAACTTATATCATCAGTTTAAATCCGAAATGGGATTATTTTTAATCGTACTGAACAGAAACAGGAACAGATTTTATCCTGAAAATCTTCTCAAGTAATTCGAATAACTTTTTGCTGTAGTTTAAGTAATTATAAGTCGTCGATAATAACTAATATTAACGGATTGTACCATAAAAACAAACTAAACTCAATCGTATCAAACGGACGACGATCCGCACGTATTTAGCTTAGAGCTGCGTTAACCAAAAACATCGACTGTTGTTGCTACTACGTTCACAAAGAGCGGAGGCTCCACGATCGAATTCGAAACACGGCTACACTTGTGGCCACACAACAACTTCAACTTCACCGATGCTGTTGATCACGAATACATGCTCGAATTTTTTTTCAAGCATTATCCAATTGAGATTGACTATAGAATGAGACTAACTAACAATATGGAAAAAACGGACAAACGAAAAAAAAAAACACTAAGATTAACTCTAGAGTCCAATACACTTCACTTCAGGTAAATTTATCAGAGAATACCTGTCGCTCTTGTGTATTGTGATTGTTGACTTTTCTGTAGAGATCTCTACTCTACTTGTTTTGCATAGGAAATTGTCAACCACGTACATGTTATATTACCTGTGCATAAAAGTATATATTTGATGTAGATAAAATGTTGTTGATAGAAATTCCATTGAAAATATTGCGCGTACACAGTGAGGTTGAGTCCGCCACACGTTTGTGGTGTAAACGTAAGCCGAGAGCAACAAATACTTTTTACCCAACCGACAAACACCAACAATATTCTCATATTCGAACTGGAAACACTTTTTACTGATTTACGAATCGAATCTTTCCACTGTTCCAGTAGGAGATGACGCTACCTACTCCAACCGTTGTCAGATCTCTTTTCTTAGCTGTTTCAGGTTAACTTTCAGGTAAGAATTGCTTTGTTGTTATTTTCGTTTCACTCGTTTTTTTTATGCATACCTACCCATACTTTGGTGAAGAGATTTTCTTACAACGGATGGAAAAAAGAGGTGAGGAACACAAAAAAAAACAAGTTTCAGAAAACTGAGTGAGTTAAGTGAAGGAGAGACGAAAATATCTTTAGAGGTCTCGAGCGGAAAGAAGATATAGTAAGGCTCAACACCTTGACTCAACACGAACATAACTCGTTTACACAGGTGCGCGCAGCTCGCACAAGGTACGATAAACTCTTTTAGGTCTCAAACTGCTTCAACAACAATTCTCTGTCGGGGGGGCATGAAGTTGGAGCTGAATGACTGGTGCTGCCGTTGCTTTTAGAGCTGCTGCTGCTGCTCCTGGTGCTGACGGTGGAAGCAACTGTAGCTGCTGTGGTTGAAGAGATATCTTCAGTTGCTGCGACCGCATTCTCATTACTTTCTGTTAATCTTGGCCCGCGGTATCTAACCACGAGTACTCCACCACATTGATGGCTTGTCGTAATGGAGTCTTTCCGTTTATCTGAACTCCCTCCGAATATGTATATTTATACAATATATATGAATGTGTACGCGTTTATTTCACTTGATCTTGGTCAGTATTCGAATTGATTCGGTAGAGGATTTGTAGTTGGTACGTCAGTACCTTTTTCCGCGACTGCTGCTTCCTTCACCGCTTCATCAACATCCGAGTTTGTTGCTTCCATACAATACGGTTTTTGTATTACTCCATAAAATAAATGCCCGTTCAACTCAGCGGTAGTTCTATATCCCTCGAATACTATGCTTATTCGATTTTTTTTTGTTAGCTTCTGATTTACATACCGAACAAAAACGTACCTGTAAACAGTGCTCCTTTTTACTTGTACCTGTATTTTTATTTTCTTATATTTATTTTCATAGGTTTATAAATTTTTTAATACATAAGTTATTGTCTACTTATTGTCTAATAATAAGATCAATTTACTCAAATTCAGTCAAAAAATATCAAATTGACATTATGGTGAACTGTTGGAAATTATACGTGTAAGGTCTTAAATTGCTACAGTCTGCATTTCTGTATCAATCACAACCGCAAAATTTTAACCGCAACAGTAATGAAGATTTGAAATTTTCTTTACAGCCGCTGTATTATTTTATTTTATTTGATTTCATATACTTTTATTAAAGATACTGCCTTTATTAAACTAGGGGTTTTTTTTTGTCCAAAAAGATTTAAACCTTTAATAATTATGAAATAAAGAAAACCTCTGTTAAAATATTCAAAAAAGAAAATTGGAAACAATGTCAAACCAGAAAGTTTTCATATGAAAATTTTTGATCTAAAAACTTCAACATAAATATGAACTTTTGACCTTAGATATTTTGAAGCTGAGGGTCTAAGAATTTTAATAGTTAATCTATCTATCATTTCAACACGAAAATAGAAAAGAAATCCTAACTGAACGATATGAGACTTTTCTTCTACTCTTTGATATACAATATATCATAGCTTTGGTTATACATGAATAAACTTTTTGCGGTATTTTTATACGAAATTCCATTCCATTCTAGACTATCTAAAGAGAAAAGCAGCAGAAAAAATAACTTAAACCGTCTGTTCGTTCGTAGAGTATCCAAATTCACTCAGTCTCTGTGAATGCAAATAAGACAATCAAAAATGAGGGCTAAGCCAAAACACCGTACCATCGAGTAGTAGTAAGATGCCAGCCATGGAAGCTGCCGGTGAAGAAATAAGAAACCTTGGTGGTTGTTTGGTTGGTCGACTGGTTAGTTAGTTGGTGAAACATATTCTGGCCAAAAGAAGAAACCAATTTTGAATCCAAAAGAGATGGAATATAGCCGGTTTTGTTCGTGAAAGATGCCTGAGATGTACTGTGGTTAGTTTTCATCTGGTTTTTTCAAATTTCTTCGTTTTTTCTGTCCATTAAAATTTTCCGTCTTTTTCTATATGCTCTCATATATATAACAGTTTCTGTATTCTTCTATAATATCGGAATATCTAAATATATACATATGCGTTTATACGATTTAGGAAAAGGTATCGGACTGAATGACGATCAGTCTAGCCGATCTGGTGTGTCTGTAACATTGTATAAGAAATGAATGCAAATTCCCAAAGTTTTTTCCTCCTGTTCAGGTATAACCAGTGGTGGCGACATTAAATGTTTTTGGTGCAAAATAGTATTTTGTGTTTATATAAAAACTCAAATAAATTTTAGAATAATTATTTTTTATATTGGTAAGGCTATCTTGTTTCTGAATTTCTTTCCCGAATATGGAATAATAATTTAATCAAAAATATACTATTTTGTTAAAGTATTTTTAATATCTGCAACTAAAATTTCTTATAACATGCATATTTGTCTCACTAATTAATTAATATGATTGTGCAGCATGAAGTTCGATACCAAAATTCAATTTCATAAGTACAAATTGGTCTTATGATTGCATCGCATATTAACTTTTTGTAGACGTGGTTAAATAAAGTTCACTTTTCTATAAAAAAAAAATATACAATAAATAATAAATTATTATTAAAAGTAAATAAATTGTTGATAAGAAAAAAGAACATTTTACAAATGCTTGCCCCTAACGAAAATCTAAGATCACTACGCCTCTGTTGATAGTATTTTGCCGCCAACCTACACAGATTGTTTAGATAACAGTGGCCAAATTCATAGTTGAAATTGTTGTTTTAATTTTTTTCGAGATACTTTCTGGTAGGAGAAAAGTCATACAGCCACCTTTAAGCTAACTTAAGAAGCTGATAGATACTTGTGAGGTGGATTCGAACCCAACAAGTATTTGTGGTGGATACAATCGAGCCTATACTATCGCATACATTTATTGTGATGAAGTTGAAAATGATTTAATTTTTCATTTGGTTTTTTTCCTCTTGCCTACGGTCTTCCGTTTTTGTTATTTTAAAGACTTCTTTTACTTGAACTATTTTTTACCACGACTTTGAATCCGTTTCTTTTAGATAGTGCCACTTTGAATATTTTAACATATATACTTTTGGACCCGATCATTTATTGTATATTACATATACTATTGAAGATGGAGTATTCAACTGATCTTCTATGCTTTCCTTAGAGGAATAAGATGGTACAAAAGAGTTTTTTTTTCTTATTGGAGTAGATGTTTTGGAACTGAGGTTACGTAAAAGTGGCGAAGAGGAATTTGGTCGAGTACTCATTTAGGGAGTCGCTAGTGCCTATGTTTTGTTATACCTTATTTTTTATTCATACAAAAATATGTTGTTTTTTTTTTGTATGAGCTGGAGTAATTTCTTGTAAGGTTTTTCTCTCTTACCTCATGCTTATTGCGGTTTTCATAACATGAGAATTTCTTATTGTTATTTATATTATTCACTCACATATGTATCTTTATCTTTAGCTTTATATTAGTACAATATATAACTTGCATGATGAAAATTATGTATTTTGCATATATCAGAACCTCTTGCTTCTTAACGAGGCTCTATAATGGTTTTGTACGTGCCATTTGGATTTATGAAAAAAAGTCCGCTATTGTGATAACTAGAATACGAGTAGTATTTAAACTTTAAAGCTATTGCGCTATGTAACTATTTAGAACAAGGACAGCATATACCAGGAGTAGGTTGTGGTTAAAAGTAATTTAAATTAAAATCTTTTTTAACACTCACACCTTCATTAGTGTGACTTTTGCTAATGATTATTTCTTAGATAAATGCGAATTCCTCGCTTTCGAGTTTATTATCACTGCGAATCTATAATATCCGTCCATCTATATTCATTTAATCTTTTATCGATTTAAGATAAACTGATCAATTTACTAGAGATATCCTTGCTTATGTGATCGTCATAAACGAAGGATGTAAATTTTTGGGGCTCAAAAAAGTTTTTGGATCGTCATAAACATGATGGGGCTCAAAAAGGTCATAGCGCTCAGAATTCACGGTAACGGTCTCTCCCTTTTCATTTACAAAGAAATACGAGTCAATGACACTTTCAAACCAAATTGCACACGCGATATACAATTTTCACGAATACAATGGACTCTCTACAGTCCCTTGCAGTTTTTATTGAGCCCCATACATGATGGGGCTCAAAAAGGTCATAGCGCTCAGAATTCACGGTAACGGTCTCTCCATTTTCATTTGCAAGGAAATACGAGTCAATGACACTTTCGAACCAAATTGCACACGCGATATACAATTTTCACGAATACAATGGACTCTCTACAGTCCCTTGTATTTTTTATTGAGCCCCATACATGATGGGGCTCAAAAAGGTCATAGCGCTCAGAATTCACGGTAACGGTCTCTCCATTTTCATTTGCAAAGAAATACGAGTCAATGACACTTTCGAACCAAATTGCACACGCGATATACAATTTTCACGAATACAATGGACTCTCTACAGCCCCTTGTAGTTTTTATTGAGCCCCATACATGATGGGGCTCAATAAAAACTAATTAATTGTTTCTCAATTTTTCCTCATGAAAATTATAGTCCAAAAAAAAAAAAATTATTTTATATAGTAAAATTGAACTTTTAATAACGGAATTTGGCGATTTTCCTTTATTTCTCCAATTTTATTGATTATTAAAATTTTTATCAAAATTTATCGAATCCTAGTAATTTTAGACTTTTATAGTCGTAAATAAATAGATTTAAAAACATATTTTCCATTCTTTACTAAAGAAATTCCTCAACATTTAAAAATGCAAATTTTATGTTCGTTTCCATATTCTTCGAAAGTTGCTCCCCAAATTTTTGTTTTTTGAATATATATATTTTTTTTAATTTAAAGCCTTTATTTTCGAACAAAATATTTTTAGCTAACATAATTTTTGTAGGATTATTTTTTTTCTACCCAATAATAATATGCAGTATTTTTTTGCGGTTCGCAGAATTTTGTGATATTGAATTTTTTGTATAAGAATTGGTTAGTGTTGACCAAAAATCTCAACTAAAAGAAAATGAAAATAAAAGACCTACAATAAGGGCTAGACAGATTCCATATTTTGCCTCTGTTTTTTTCATTGTTTTCAGAAATCCGATTAGCTAACAAAAAGAAAATGTCATTTCTAGTCTGTTGGATTTTAAGAAGATTAAATGCTATTGTTGCTTGGACTCATCACACTGTCAGTGGACGGTATCTTATCTCCATGGAGGGAATGTATCTTCACGTTTAGTAGTTGATGCTGCTGACAGTTTACCTGTTGACCTGACCATATGCGATTCTATTGTGTTACCTTTGTTTCGTTATAATCGAAAGGTACAGGTAACACTTCGTCTGTAGTCTACGATAGCTATAGTTATTTTTACTATTATTGGCTTATTTCTTAAAGCACATTTTTCAGGAGCAAAGATTTGAAGAAAAGACACAACGAAAAAATGAAATAATAAAAAATAGAAATGTCGAAGAAAAGGTAACTACTCTCAACCTTTGATAGCTTCCAAGAGTCTATCATCAGTTTCGATTTTTTCTTCTTCAGATAAACCTGCTGATGCCGAAAATGAAGCATTTTAAAGAAAAAAGTATTGAAGACATACTGTTGGTCCATTTATGTAATGTTCTTTTTGAATCTACTACAAAGTGATTCTTTATATTTTCTTTTTTCTTTCAATAAAAGCAAAACTTATTAAAGGGAAGACATTTGTAAGCTGAAAGTCCGAGGAAAAAAATTATTCTATTGGAGAGAGTAGCATTTAGTAAAGTTGTAGTAGACCAAAAAACTAGTAGTAGTAATGTTGTTATTAGATTTTTTTATTTTTGATTAAATTTACTGGACAAACGTATACAATATTAGAAAAGGCTAGAATTCAATTTTAAGATCGACAGAAAAAAAGAACAAATCAAAGAAAGGAGAAAGGGAAAAAAATTCTACCGAGATTAGTCGGCTAAATATGAAATTCAATATGCATCCAATAAAGATCCAATTAAGGCATTGGATACAGGAATGCTGGATTGCTTATAGAAGAAACGACAAAGTAAAAAAAGAAAGATGAAAAAAAAAATATATCGAATCCAACTAACCAGCAAATTGACCAATGAACCATTTTGTTGACAGTTTTTGTTGAATAAAGAGCATAGAAAAAAATTTAGAGGAACCATTTTTCATTAGTAGTGCTTTAACGATGACGAAAGTCGATGATGAGTATTGTGCATCCAGTCTGCCATTCAATCTATCCAATCCATCCACCCGTGCATCCATTAACACAGTAACCAAATGGACCCTCTTTGTATGTTGTTTGTTTATAGAAAGCCCTCCAATCAACAATATACAATGTTGCTTTGTGATTGTTTTTAGTTTTCGGCTTCAATCACTATCGATTGTTATTCAACAGAATATTGATTCCCTGACCATAGCGATGTTTTTGTTTATTTTTCAATAAATAAATTTTTGCTTAAGTTGACGTTACGTGAACTGTAAACTATAACACTTCTTGGGATCGCATTTTGATCTGTCAAAGATAAATTCAAGACTTTGAGATCGTTTTGTAAACAATTTATTGCACTTAAGATAATCGTTTGAAATGTTTCTTTTCTTTAATATTTTTTTTTCATCTCTTTATTATGTTTTTTTTTTTATATTAGTAATATTTTCTTATATGAAGGGATTTAGAACATGATTTTTGATATTCATTTAAAAGAACTTTTAGTTAAAGTGCAAAATCATTTTTGCTACTATTTTTAAGGTTTACTTTATCAAAGATTTTTTCAATTATTACTAAAAATTTATATATGACACGAGGTTCGTTCAATAAGTCCTTAGAAAATCCGAGAAATTGCGCTCGTAGTGTCGGTAAAGATTTTTTTTGCAAGTAGCATTATCGACAGGAAAGCTGTCAAAATTTCAGCTCGATCCATAGCGTAAGTCAATTTCTATCGTCGATTAAAATTAACGACATTTATTTGTGCATAACAATGGAAAAAAGCGAGTTTAGGGCTGTCATCAAACATCTCCATTTGAAAGGCTTAAGCTCGCAAGAAATCAAAGCCGAGTTGGATGCAGTTCACGGCACATTTGCACCTGTGTTTGCGAAGGTTTACAATTGGGTTAATGAATTTAAACGTGGCCGTTCATCCACAAAAGATGAACATCGTTCAGGACGCCCAGTTGAGGTGTCTACTCCTGAAATCATCGGCAAAATCCACGATCTGATTTTGAACGATCGGCGAATTAAAGTGCGCGAATTAGTTGAGGCTACGGGCATATCACAAGGTGCAGTCGCTACAATTTTGCATGAAAAATTTTCTGTGAAAAAAATTTCGGCAAGATGGGTGCCGCGTTTGCTCTCAGAGGAGAATAAGCGCAATCGTGTAGTGGACTCTGATGCTATGTTGGCACTCTTTCATCGGAATCCTGCCGAATTCCTTCGTCGATATGTCACTGTGGACGAAACCTGGATACACTACTACACTCCAGAAACGAAGAGACAGTCATCACAGTGGATTTTCAAGGGTGAACGGGCTCCGAAGAAGGTAAAAACTGTGCCATCGGCCGGCAAGGTGATGGCCACGGTCTTTTGGGATTCGCAGGGCATCATTTTTATCGACTACTTGGAAAAAGGAAAAACAGTAACAGGAGCGTATTACGCGTCGTTATTGCAACGGTTGAGTGAGGAAATCAAAGAGAAACGCCCCCATCTGAAGAAGAAAAAAATCCTCTTGCATCAGGACAATGCGCGTGTGCACACCTGCGCTGTTTCCATTGCCAAAATTGTGGAATTGAGAATGGAATTGTTGCAGAACAATCCTATTTTTTGGACGGGATAAAAATTTTGGAAAAACGGTTGGAAAAGTGTATAGAGTTAAAAGGAGATTATGTTGAAAAATAAAATTTTTTTTTTTTAAAAACAGTTTTTTCCATCTTTTTCTAGAGATCTACGACTCTCGTAGATCAAAATGTTGATAATTTGCAAAAATTTTTGGTTAAATTTTTAAATTTGTTTTAAAAAAAAAGGCAGTTACAAATCAATATTATAGTTATATGAACATACAGGTCCTGATAAATTTTACCCAAATATGAGTGTATGTAGTTAATGGGAATTTAGAATAGATACTAAGAAACTGATAATTATATTATGTAAAACTCATTTTTACCAGAAATTATGCTTTTTTTTAAACAGAAAACTTTGAATTTTGCGATTAAAAATGCAATTTTGCAATAATTTCATTAAATAAAAAAAAACACCAAAGAATTAAAGATTAAACAATTTTATTAAATAAAAAAAAAGACTCAACGAATTGGAAATAGTAAGTATTAAAATATAAGTTGTAGTAAAAAGTAATCCATTATTTTGCAAATAGATGGCTTTGGGAGTCTGTATCTCCCGTTGTAAAAGTGCGATCGGGTTGCACTAGATGGCGTAAGAAAGATAAAATTTTATACTAAAAAAACTTTTGATATAGTTTTGTGATTACTTGACCCAGTATTTTTTAGCACGCGTCAAAGATGGATACCAACAAAGAGAAAATACGCCATATTTTACAGTTTTTCTTCGATAAAGGCGAAAACGCAAGCCAGGCAGCTGAAAATGTGAAAAGTGTTTATGGTCCTGATACTATAACAGCCAATCACGCGGAATTTTGGTTTCGTCGATTCCGTTCCGTTAATTTTGATGTCAAAGATGCACCACGCTCTGGAAGGCCAATTGCCGAAAATGTCGATAAAATAATGGAAATCGTCGAGTCCGACCGTCACGTAAGCACTGTTTTGATTGCGCAGGAGATAAACATTGCACAAAAAACCGTTTGAAACCACTTAAATAAGGCTGGATACAAAAAGAAGCTCGATGTATGGGTGCCACACGAGTTATCGCAAAAAAACCTAATTGACCGAATTTTCATCTGCGAATCGCTGCTGAATCGCAACAATATCGATCCATTTCTGAAGCGGATGGTTACTGGTGATGAAAAGTGGGTCACTTACGACAACATCAAGCGACAACGGTCGTGGTTTCAAATCGTGGTCACCCGACGCAAACGGTGGTCAAGCCAGGATTGACAGCCAGGAAGGTTTTGCTGTGTGTTTGGTGGGACTGGCAGGGAATCATCTACTATGAGCTGCTCCCCTACGGACGAACTCTTAATTCGGACCTATACTATCAATAATTGGACTGTCTGAAAGAAGCAATCGCCCAAAAGCGGCCAGCTTTGGCCAATAGGAGAGGAATTGTGTTCCATCAGGACAACGCCAGGCCGCATATATCGATAGTGACTCGCCAGAAGTTCCGAGACCTTGGTTGGGATGTTCTTATGCATCCACCTTATAGTCCGGACCTGGCACCAAGTGATTACCACCTCTTTCTGTTTATGACAAATGATTTTGCAGGTGAAAAATTCGCCTCAAGAGAAGATTGTGAAAATCGACTGTCCCAGTTCTTTGACAATAGGGACGAGGGTTTCTATGAGAGAGGCATTATGAAATTACCTCCAAAATGGCAACAAGTTATCGAACAAAATGGTGCATATTTGACCTAAATCGTATCATTCTATCTATGCTAAATAAAACCTTCAATTTAATGCAAAAATAATGGATTTCCATTTACTACACTTATATATCCTTGAGGCTTCTTCGAATTTTGACTAATCGAAAGTTAAATCAGTAAAAAGATCTTAATTTTCATGTACTTATAAAAAATACATAGAAAAAAAAATTGAAATAGCAACTAAATTGGTTAAATGAGGCTCTCTACTGCATTTTATATTGTTTGCTAAAAAACCAAAATGTTGAATTATGTTGGGCTTCAGGATATCCAGGACTCGTCGGCAATGGGTTAGCCGATCAACTGATGACAACTGGTATTCTGAACTTACCGCAATATCATTTAACATTTTTGGCCATTCGTAGAAAAATTTCTTTTCAGTGTCCTATTTGGACAAGTTATTGGCAAGGAAACTTCTCAAAATTCGGACTAGACATACCGCATTTACGTATTATTCACTCTTCGGCAAGCAATCCCAACTTATATCCCATTCCTGCGGCGTTTAACACACCATTTCTCATAATTTAATAGAATGCCATTCAACACAGAATTTATTTTTGAATAGGACTCCCTCCATTGTGGAATTTATAGATCCAACAACTAATTTCCAACTTCAAAATTTAAAAAAAGGACTCTTATATTTTGCATAAAATTAGTCCCCTTCAACGCAGGATGGCAATGCTAACTAACACGTTACACGATGTTGGCAAATGGTCTCAAAGCCGTGGCGTAATAAAGTGGCACCTGCCATATATCTTAAGGATTTATGTTTTAAGTAGGATTTCTACAAATTTGGCATCTTCTTACTATAGTGGGCTGGTAGGACGCCTATTTAAATCGTTCTTCGAAAATGAACTGTATAGATAGTCTTGCATTACTTGAAGCTCTTCGTGGGTACACTATGCCCCGGGATTTAGTATAACCTGCGTAATTGTAGAAGTAGCGGATTATAATTAGTTTCAGAAGACGTCAAAATACTGAGTTATGAACTGTTTGTCAGCCCTCAAGGGAGCCAATTTGCTGTATAGAGCACACAGTCGCATCTTTTGAAGACATCTCATTTGCAGGCCTAAGTTCAAGGCAAGTAAATTGCTGATAATTATCATTGAATATACCGCTCTTACCCATAACCTTCCTCATCCTATAAGCCAATCATGCGGCGGGCGCCTCACTATTTTCGGCGGAATTGCCATCACAACAAGAGTTACTTTCCCGTCGAGCTCCTTAACCAATCTATTCCATTTGCTAGTCTCCTCTTAAATCTTGTCAAAAACAATAATCTGCTCCACAAAATCTAATTTTAACTTTTGTTTATGTTCCACCAACTCAGCGAATTTTCCCATTTAGATAACCGATGCTATTGGTGTTTATTTCTAAATCAATTTCCATTTGAAGTGTGCAAATATTTATTTTTCGATTATTTTAATAATGTTTATAAATAGAATTGTTCATTGTAAGTAAATATTTTCTACCATTAACTTTTGTATGATAATTTTTTTGCAATTATAATAAATCAAATATTTGAATTTTTAAAAATAAACACATCATATTTATTTTCGGATTGATTTGATAATGAATAAAGTTTTTGTTTAAAAATAAAGTTTAGAAATAGAATTTTCGTTCTTAAAGATAGTCTTTATTTTATAGAAAAAGTTCTTACCTTTAATTACTACAATTCTGCTTAGAAGCATATTAGTTTGGTTTTATCTGAGGAAAAGCTATTCCATTTAATATATACTCGTAGTTTTCAAAATAAACAAAAATGATTCTAAGTTCTTTATTTGAATTCTAAATACTTGGCTTAGAAGTTATCCAGAAATGTGCGTCGGAAAATATAGCTACAATAAATAAAGCACAATTAAAATTTAGATTCCGATGAAACCTTTTGGCGACAATATTTTAATAAAAGTCTTGAAGTAAAGTACATCTTTTACAGGTTTTTATATCCACATTCACGCACACGCAAAAATATGTGTACGACGTGAGCCGTAAGGTCAGCGATGGCAAGAGGTGGGAAAGGGCTCCATAAAGTACTATGCGATCATAACCCTTTATGTGAAGAACGCATTCAACTCGGCTAGGTGGGGTTGTATCCTTGACGCTATGGGCTTTATGGGTGTTTCGGAGCACATTACCATTATAATAGACGACTACGTGAACAGTAGAATTCTTTTATACAGGACAAGCATGATCACATGGGGCATTACATTAGGTTTCGAGTTTAGGCCATATGTTGAAAAATGTGATGTATCGCTGACGATATTGTTATGGGCAAAGTGGTAAAATATGTGGAAAAGGTAAAACAGATCTACAATATAATGAGACCGTTGATACAGGTCAACTTTGGGTTGTGACATATGGACTTCAGCTTGTGGGCCATAAGATGATAGCAGTCCTCATTACTGGCAGGAAGTGCGGAGAGAGTGTTACTATTAGGATTACTTATCGCTAAGAAACCGACGGTTGGGGAGGGAGGGTTGATGATTGTCACGAAGCTATGGTTTAGATTAGATTGGTAGTCCGCTGCTTTAGTCGAACACACATAGACGAAAATTAGGTCCGTTGTGATACCACGTAATCATCAGGGCGGATGTCTCCCTGAGAACCAATTGGAAGGGAGTGGAAAATGCTTGATTTTTGTGTTATCCATGTGTGCAAATCATACAAGAAAAAGTCACCCAGAGTTTTTCTTCTGAGGATTGTAAACGCTGGGCATGAGCAAAAAGGTGAGTAATTTTCTCCTCATCCTTTATAACTACGCAATAATCTGTAATGATCTCGGTCAGCATGCTTATATGAGCGCTACCTGTCCTTAATAGGCTTTCTGGTCTCTTTTTATCTAGCATTGTCTCGACCTTACAATAGGTATAGAGTCAATATAGATCAAAAATCTGCGGCATTGCCTCGACCTTACAATAGTCAGAATTTCTGCTTGAAATGCATCACACTGATCTGGGAGTCGTAGGGACATGTTACGGTTTACGGAAGATCTATGACACGTAGGTGGGAAGGCAGTAGGGACAATGGGCGAATCAGGTAGAGTAGGGTAAAGCTGTGTATGCTACACCAATTTGAGCGGATGTGTTGAGCAACCTATATATTTAAAGTTATCTCAGTCTATCGTAGCAGCGCATTGAGGGTAGTATGCGCATTCCGAACGGTGTGTTACAAAGCCACTGTGTTGTGGCCGTAGTGATATCGATCGAAAATATGGCTAAATCGTTTTCATACCGCTGTCTGAGGGAGGTGGCTTCATCGGCATATCCCGGCAGTGAATAAGTGATTAGATCGGCGACAGGTTGGCTACTACCTATCTCAATTTTTACCGGGACATGAATGTTTTCTACTATGAGATGTTGAAACCTGGTGAAACTGTTAATGCCCACCGCTACCACCAACAACTGATCCAATTACACCGTGCTCTGCGTGAAAAAAGGACGGATTATCAATAAAGACATGACAAGCTAATTTTCCTCCACGACAAAGCACTCTCAGTGTTTTTTACTAAAAAACAGCGGATTTAAGCTTATACACCTAGTACTTACAATTATATATTCGATATCTTCGGCTTCTAGGCAAACGTTCTAAAATTACTATAGACAACAAAGCACTTTTATTAATGCACCACTGGAACTCATATTGACTTATGGATTAGACGTATGCGGTTCTATAAGCCTTCCAATTTCTGTCAAATCCAATACATTTAATCAAAAATGCTCTATACAATTGTCGACGCTCCTTTTTATGTTCGCAATCATGTTATTCATGGTGATCTTGAAGCACCATTTGTTTTTTATGTGGATGTGTCTCATTATAAAAAGTTCCATTAAAGTATCTCCAATTATACTAATCCCTTTATTCAAGAATTATCCTCCATAGCCTTTACAAAAAATACCCATCGAAGACTTAAGCGTTACTGGTTCCGGGAACTTACTAAAATACTAAGGATTAACATAAGCACCCGGTAGCAATTTCGATCGAACTTGGCGCGTTTTTTTCGGTCTTGGCTCGTGCGGCAGCTTCTATTGGGACGATTGAGCTTTGGTTTCCACGTCATAACCATGAACCCATGATTCGTTACCAACTATGACCCTCTGGAGCAAATTTGGGTCGTTGCGGACAGAGTGCAACAGCTCCTTAGCATTGTTAATGCGATGCTGTTTTTGGTCGAAAATGGACAAAAATCGAAGACGAGCCAAAACACGTGCAAGCAAAGCAGCTGTCAAAAATCAACTGAATATTCAAAATGGCCGAACTTACCAACATAACGCCATAAAAAATCGAAAATCGAATATACGTAACCCGCGGAAATTCCAAATTCGCGATACTTTGTGAACAGACCTCATATACTCGAAAAACACTTGTAGAAATACACATTTTAAAAACCTAAGAAAATAATTGCCTTAATAGAATAAACAATTAAACATTTTTTTTTAGATTTGTATTATTTATTTAATCAATTATATAATTTTCAACCGTTCTTATAACCTTCTCCCATCTTACTATCAACTTATTAATATCATTAGTGTAAAATTCCATGGATTTTGATGCGAAAAATATAGTAAGGTATGGTTTTACCTGCTCTATTGTATCAAATTTTTTATCATTTAAAAAATTTTGCAGTGATCGGAATAAATGAAAATCGGAAGGAGCAAGATCTGGAGAATACGGTGGATGCTGGATAACATCCCAATTCAACTCATTTACTTGTATTGGGTCATCATACGAGCCACATGTGGTCGCGCGTTGTCGTGATGAAACACTACCCCTTTTCTGTTTACCAATTCTGGTCTATCCTTTTGAAGGGCGATGTTCAATTTGGATAATTGCTGACAATATCGTTCTGCTCTAATTGTGTGATTGCGTTCCAAGAGTTCAACATACACAATACACTTACAATCCTACCAAACACAAAGCATAACTTTTTTTTTGATGGATTTCGGCTTTCGAAGTTGTTAATGGGGCTTTTCCAGGTATAGCTCAAAGTCTTTTTCTTGTCACGTTGTTGTACAACACTCCCATCATTGGGTTAGCTCCCATCATCGACGCGATCTCCCTGGTGGTTAGACGTGGATTGGTGTCAATTATGACCTTAAACTTCTCGTTATCAGACTTCAATGGCCGCCCGGTACGTGGTTTATCAATTAGTGAAAAATCCCCAGATCGGAATTTTGTAAACCATCTTCGTACCTGTCGAACTTTGATGACATCTACTCCATACACTTCGCAAATGTTTTTGGTTGCCACACTCGCGGTATTGTCTTTACGGAATTCATAAAGTAAACACTGACTTAAATGCACTTTATCGACCGACATTTTGAAAAAATACAAGGGCTCTTCACTGTACTCTGGCCATGCCAAAACTGAATAGAAAGTAGAGGGAAAGCATCCTTTATACAATGGAATCATTTAAAAGAAGATACTATTCATCATTTCTGAAGAAAAATTTTTTTTACCTAGGATCATAAAAAACGGGCATAACTTTTGCATACACCCAATAGAAGACTAAAAGTAATTTCCGTCAATAAAATCAGTAATTCTTTATTAATAAAATCCTTTTAATAATGAAATTTAGTATAATTATTTTGTCTTTTATATTTTTTTTTTTTTATATTTGCATTATATTTTGGCAGTGCTGAGCATATATATTATTATTATTTGAGTTTAATAATTTTATATATTTTCAGAAAAAAAATTTATTTTGATTTAACATTAATTTTAAATATTGTACAATGAAAAAAATTTCAAAGTTTTAATAATAATTCAAAGTGTTACAAAAAATATACTTTTTCAACAAAAAAAAACAAAATACATTTTATTTATTAAAACTTAAACAAAAATATGATTAATTATTAAATCGATGATATTATTTTTTGAAGACAAAAATTTTTCCAATAGTAAAATCAAAAATAAAAAATATCTTTTAAAAAAATACACGTTTTTTTTGCCATAATAATTATTTATGTTTTTGGAATTTTATATTTATGTATTATATTTACATAACTAATTATTTAATATGTTTTTGTTTTCAGAAATTTTCCGCTTTATCATATTTTTTTTTTTTTATAAAAAAATTGTTTTTACAAAATCAAATAAACTAAATTAAAAATATCTTAACTTAAATACTACACATATGATTTTTTTGTTAATTTTTAATTTTCATTTTCGAATTGTTTTCACTATAAACACGAACATCTATTATAATTCAAGTATACTGTAAATTATTTTCTTTGACAAATTTTATGTATCCTTATTTATAGTGGAGCTGGTTTTTATAGTTTAGTTATTATTAAGTACTTTTATTTTAAACAACAAGTCTGACAATATTTTTTTTACCCATTTTAATATCATATTTATAAGAAATTCTTTTCTGTTTTTTTATTTAACAAATTTTTTCTAATTATTTATTTTATCTATAGTAATTTACATATACATTCAAGTATAGTAAATATTTAGGTGAGAGTATATTTTTAAATTTACAACAAAGTATCTTAAATCATACAAATGGAATTGTATTTAATTTTTATTTATTGTATAATTTCAATAGTCTTGAAGATTTATGAAATTTTATCTTTCTTTCTTTTTGGGCATATGGTATATTTATTGAGCAAAATTTTATTTTATATACAAAAGCGATTATTAGCACTATTTGGGACTAAAATCTATTTTTTTAATATGTCCTTGATTTTATATAGTACCACAATATTAAAAATATGATAGAGTTCATATGATTTATTTTATGAAATTTGATTGAAACATAAAAACTGTCATATTATAGAAGTTAATTTTAATAATTAAAAATTTTTTAATTCAATTTGGAAATTATTAAACATTTATTTTTAATTAAAATATTTTTCCTAATCATTATTTTATTAGAAGGATTTGTTTTAGTTTATGTTTGCGATGCAATGCCAGAAATAAAATTTAAATATTTAATTTTCATAAAAAATTTGTGAATAACTATTCTTTAAAATAATTTTTCTCTTAAGACTTAACACCTAACTTTGCGTTTTATGCATCCTTATTTGGAATATTTAAAAAAAAATTATTGCTAGTGTATGTACTGATAAAATTTTCCTTGAAAACTTGAATCATTTCGGGTAAAATATATTGAAAAAATTATCATATACAATTAATATAAGCAAAGATAGTGATTTTTTTTTATATAAATTTTTTAATTGTTTTTCAAATTGAGAATCCTAGGTCGAACCATAAGAACCTGGCATATACGAGGGTCGTTCAATAAGTCCTAAGAAAATCCAAGAAATTCCGCTCGTAGTATCGGTAAAGATTTTTTTTTTGTAAGTAGCATTATCGACAGGAAAGCTGTCGATCCATAGTGTAGGTCAATTTCTATCGTCGATTAAAGCTAACGACATTTATTTGTGCATAACAATGGAAAAAAGCGAGTTTAGGGCTGTCATCAAACATCTCCATTTGAAAGGCTTAAGCCCGAAAGAAATCAAAGCCGAGTTGGATACAGTTCATGGCACATCTGCACCTGTGTTTGCGATGGTTTACAATTGGGTGAATGAATTTAAACGTGGCCGTTCATCCACAAAAGATGAATATCGTTCAGGACGCCCAGTTGAGGTGTCTACTCCTGATATTATTGACAAAATCCACGATCTGATTTTGAACGATCGGCGAATTAAAGTGCTCGAATTAGTTGAGGCCACGAGCATATCACAAGGTACAGTCGCTTCCATTTTGCATGAAAAATTGTCTGTAAAAAAAATTTCGGCAAGATGGGTGCCGCGTTTGCTCTCAGAGGAGAATAAGCGCAATCTTGTAGTGGCCTCTGAGGCTATGTTGGCACTCTTTCATCGGAATTCTGCCGAATTCCTTCGTCGATATGTCACTGTAGACGAAACCTGGATACACTACTACACTCCAGAAATGAAGAGACAGTCATCACAGTGGATTTTCAAGGGTGAACGGGCTCCGAAGAAGGCAAAAACTGTGCCATCGGTCGGCAAGGTAATGGCCACGGTCTTTTGGGATTCGCAGGGCATCATTTTTATCGACTACTTGGAAAAAGGAAAAATAATAACAGGAGCGTATTACGCGTCGTTATTGCAACGGTTGAGCGAGGAAATCAAAGAGAAACGCCCCCATCTGTAGAAGAAAAAAATCCTCTTGCATCAGGACAATGCGCGTGTGCACACCTGCGCTGTTTCCATTGCGAAAATTGTGGAATTGAGAATGGAATTGTTGCAGCATCCCGATTATTCACCAGATTTGGCCCCGAGTGACTATTTTCTTTTCCCCAATCTGAAGAAATGGCTTGGCGGACGACGGTTCACTTCCAACGAGTACGTCATTGCTCAAACGGATGAGTATTTTGCAGAACTTCCGAAATCCTATTTTTTGGACGGGATAAAAATTTTGGAAAAACGGTTGGAAAAGTGTATAGACTTATTGAACAATAAATTGTTTTTTTTTAGGATTTTCCATCTTTTTCTAAGGACTTATTGAACAATAAATTGTTTTTTGTGGTTTTACGCAAATGTCTATTTTATAGAAATATATATATTTGTGTTGGAATGAAATATTGTAGTATTCCTCAAGAGTAAGTTACTGGAAATTTGGAAACATTATATATAAGGTTTTCCAAAAAGAGTGATATGATTTCTTTTTTTTTTAAAAATAAACTTATTGTTAAGGAAATTCAAATGTTTTTTATTTAGTGTGAAGTAAAATCAATACAATTAAGTTCTGAATAAAACGTTATTCAAATGGCCTCCACAACTTCTTTTGCAGGAACGAATTCGATGAACCCAATTTTCCACTAAATCAAGTCGTATGTCATGAATAGCACGTTTAATATTGACTTCTAAAGCTTGAAGAGAGTCTGGTTTATTGCTAAAGATCAATGACTTCAAATAACTCCACAAAAAATAGTCTAATGGTGTTAAATCACAACTTCTTGGAGGCCATTCAATGTCACAATTTCTTGAAATAATCGAATTTCCAAACTTTCCTCGCAATAATTCGGTTGTTGCACGTGCTGTGTGGCACGTAGCCCCGTCTTGTTGGAACCAGATATTGTCAAGATCAACTTCTTCCAATTTCGGTCATAAAAAGTTGCTAATCATCGATTTATACCGTTCTCCATTGACAGTAACTGTGTTACCAGCTTCATTTCGAAAGAAGTACGTACTGATGATTCCACCAGACCAAAAACCACACCAAATTGTCAATTTAGGTAAATGTAATGGGTGTTCATGAATAATTTGTGGATTTTCTTTACACAAGAATCGACAGTTTTGTTTTTTTACCGTACCACTCAGATGAAAGTAAAATGGCAAAAGCGCACGAAAAGTTGCAATTGGAGAACGATTATTTTGATAATAAAATTGAATAATTTGTAAACATTGTTTTTGCGTATATCTCTCCATGGTAAAATTGTAAACATTACTGAATACAATGAAGAAAAAAAAACTAGATCATGACATATTACAAATGGCCAAAACGTCACTTAAAAATCATATCACTCTTATTGGAAAACTCTATAGATTACGATAGAATTATCCAATTTATGGTTCGGAAATTGAAAGCCTATTGTTAAACAATTTAAAAAAAATAAATATTATTAAAATTAAAATTTATTTAGAACTATATTTGGCATTTAATATTATAAATTATTGAATAAACAAAAAATTTTTGGATTGGGTGCTGAAAAATCAGAGATTTTATGCTGATTTTTCATGTTCAAAGAAATAAGGCCCTATGATACAGTCTTAATCTTCTTTTTTAGCCTAACCTTAAGAATTTGAACTTGGACCATGTGTGGTTTTAAAAAAATTGCCCTACAGGTAACAGATCATGGCAATCATTTGGCTTCATTGCGTGAAAAGTTCTCCGGACTCGTAATTTCAGGATCTGATGAAACCGATTTTCCTGCATGATCATGCAATTTGACGTGTGTTTTTAAAAGAAATTAAAAATTTAGATTTTAAAAAAATGACCAACTACTGCAATAAATCTCATAGCAACCATCTGAATGATGTTATATTGTATCTTAAGGTCCAAACAATATAATAAAATACAAATTTTTAATATTATATAAAAATGGAAGTCTAAATTATAAATAATTTTTATTTAACTTTACTTTTCCAATCATTAATTGGATAACCCTTTAGCAAAGGGGTTGTTTAATATTTTCAATATTTATTCGAAAATTTAACATTTCATTTCTGTCGTAAAAAAACTAAAAAAAATTATGCTTTTTAATTGAAGTATGGTTTACATATTTAGGAGGTGTTTTTTTTTAAATATTTAACTTAATCTCAATTATATGTTAAATATAATTCCAACAGTAAAGGGATGAATGAATTGTTTTAAGTTGCTTAACTCTAATAACATATTAAGCTTTTTTTTTTGTTTGAACTTTTATGTAAATCCTGTTTTTTTTTGTTGTTGAAATTTTAATTTGTTTATTTAATATTATAATTTCGATGCTCTTGACTTTATTACACCATAAAAATTTATTTTTACAACTACAAACTTTTTTATAATATATTGGGTGTATACCTTAAAAATGCGGGATTGACAACAGATGGCATAACTTTTACACATGGTTTGTGTTAATACTCGTAATAACTCATATGGCATTTTTGAGGTTAAACTACTGTCATTCATTTTCGATTAGTTATTGAACGAAATAGTGTAAACAACAAAGTTTTTTTTTTGCTTCAAAAATGTCGAATTTCGTACCAAAAAAGTCTCATTTGCGGGAAGTGTTGATTTATATCTTCAATTTGAAAAAAGTGCAGCTGAAGCACATCGAAGCTTATCCTGAATATGTTCCATCGAATTCAACGTGCGAGAGATGGTTTGTGCGGTTCAGAAGTGGTGATTTTGACACGGAAGACAAAGAACGACCAGGTCAGCCAAAAAAGTTTGAAGATGAAGATTTGGAGGCATTACTCGACGAAGACTGTTGTCGAACTCAAGAAGAAATTGCAAAATCATTGGGAGTCACTCAAGCAGCCATTTCAAAACGTTTGAAAGCGGCAGGATTCATCCAAAAGTAAGGAAACTGGGTCCCATATGAATTGAAGCCGAGAGACGTTGAAAGGCAATTTTGTATGTCCGAAATGCTGCTTGAATCGAATCATTACTGGCGACGAAAAATGGATTCATTACGACAACCCAAAGCGCAAAAAATCGTATGTGAAGCCAAATATCCCCGGCGCCAAGGTAATGCTCTGTATTTGGTGGGATCAGAAGGGTGTGATCTATTATGAGCTATTGAAATCGGGCCAGACGATCACAGGCGACCTCTACCGAACACAATTCATCCGTTTGAAGCGAGCATTGGCCGAAAAACGCCCGGAATATGCGACCAGACACGAAGCCATAATTTTCCATTATGACAACGCTCGGCCTCATGTTGCAAGACCGGTTAAAAATTATTTAGAAAACAGTGGCTGGGAAGTTTTGCCTCATCCCCCTTATAGCCCAGACCATGTCCCGTCCGACTACCATTTTGTTTAGATCCATGCAAAACGCCCTCACCGGAATACGCTTCACTTCAGAACAGGGCATCAAAAATTGGCTCGATATTCATTCTTGGCCTCAAAACCGGAGCAGTTTTTTTTGGCGCGGAATCCATATGTTGCCAGAAAGATGGGAAAAAGTAGTGGCTTCCGTTGGAGAATACTTTGAATAAAATATATTGTAACAATTTTTCAAAATAAACCCTCAAAGTTTGCCAAAAATCCCGCATTTTTAAGTTATACACCCAAAAAAGTTGTATAAAAATTCTATAAAAAATTATAAGTTTTTGAAAGAAAATCTTTATTTCTTATTTTTTTAAATATTTAAATTTTAAATATTTTTATTTATAAAATGAAACCTCTCCTAGACGTATTGCTAAAGAAACCAAAATGCGGATATATAGTAAAATTATTTTTTGTTTTATTCAAAATAATTTATCCATTTTTATTGGTACTTTATTAATTTTATTATTTCATTTTTTGTTGGGGTTTTCTTCTCATTTATATTTTACACTTATTATTTTTTAAAAGCACTTTTTTCTTTGTTTTTTTTTTTTTTTTAAATTAATTCTTTCATTGCTGTGAATTTTTTTTTTCAAAATACATTAATTAGTAAATAATATTTTTTAATTTACTCTTTACTTAAATTTCTGTATATTTATTTATATTTTATAACGATACATTATATATGTGATTTTTTTTTTTAAATTAAAAACACTTTATAATATTTAATACTTATTCATCTACATATTCAATAATTTTTAGTAAATTTTATTTATTTCATATTTTATTTTTTCAAATTATGAAATTTCTTTGTAAGTTTTCTTTAAATATATAAATAATAAAATTTCATATCAATTTTAAATACAAAATATTATATATATTTTTATAATAATTTCTAATAAATACATTTTATATTTAACTCTATCTATTTATGAAAATTTCGATTTGTAATATTATCCTTCTTTATATGTTCCTTACGTGGGGTGGTGATATGAAATTATATATTTATTATAATGTAATTATTAAATTTTTTATATTCTGTTTTATACGTGATGTGGTAAGTTATTGATATTCAATTATCTATTAAGATTTTGAACTTTTAAATAATTTCTACTATAATTTTATTGTTTTGATTTCATTAATAATTTGTAAGATTATTAATGAAATCAAAACAATAAAATAGTCAATTATGATGATATTTTTGTTATAAAAACTTTTTAAACTATTTATTTTTATTAAAAGGAATTGTTTTTAAAATTTATTTTAAATGTTTAATGGTATTTAACTTTTGATACGTTGAGAATAATTGTTTTTGTTAAACAGTATTTATTTCTGTATATTTGGCTTTTATGATAGTTCAAAAAAATTGGAAAAAATATTATTATAAAAATATATCTACACATATATCTAGAGAATTTATTAGAATAATATTTAATTAGTTTACAAAAGCAAAAAAAAACTAAAAATCCTAAGTGGAAAGTAGTCAATTTTAATTTGATATACGAGGGTCGTTCAATAAGTCCTTCGAAAATCCGAGAAATTGCGCTCGTAGTATCAGTAAAGATTTTTTTTTGTAAGTAGCATTATCGAAAGGAAAGCTGTCAAAATTTCAGCTCGATCCATAGCGTAGGTCAATTTCTATCGTCGATTAAAGTTAACGACATTTATTTGTGCATAACAATGGAAAAGAGCGAGTTTAGGGCTGTCATCAAACATCTCCATTTGAAAGGCTTAAGCCCGAAAGAAATCAAAGCCGAGTTGGATACAGTTCATGGCACATCTGCACCTGTGATTGCGACGGTTTACAATTGGGTGAATGAATTTAAACGTGGCCGTTCATCCACAAAAGATGAACATCGTTCAGGACGCCCAGTTGAGGTGTCTACTCCTGAAATCATCGACAAAATCCACGATCTGATTTTGAACGATCGGCGAATTAAAGTGCGCGAATTAGTTGAGGCCACGGGCATATCACAAGGTACAGTCGCTTCAATTTTGCATGAAAAATTGTCTGTGAAAAAAGTTTCGGCAAGATGGGTGCCGCGTTTGCTCTCAGAGGAGAATAAGCGCAATCGTGTAGTGGACTCTGAGGCTATGTTGGCACTCTTTCATCGCAATCCTGCCGAATTCCTTCGTCAATATGTCACTGTGGACGAAACCTGGATACACTACTACACTCCAGAAACGAAGAGACAGTCATCACAGTGGATTTTCAAGGGTGAACGGGCTCCAAAGAAGGCAAAAACTGTGCCATCGGCCGGCAAGGTGATGGCTACGGTCTTTTGGGATTCGCAGGGCATCATTTTTATCGACTACTTGGAAAAAGGAAAAACAATAACAGGAGCGTATTACGCGTCGTTATTGCCACGGTTGAGCGAGGAAATCAGAGAGAAACGCCCCCATCTGAAGAAGAAAAAAATCCTCTTGCATCAGGACAATGCGCGTGTGCACACCTGCGCTGTTTCCATGGCCAAAATTGTGGAATTGAAAATGGAATTGTTGCAGCATCCCGCTTATTCACCAGATTTGGCCCCGAGTGACTATTTTCTTTTCCCCAATCTGAAGAAATGGCTTGGCGGACGACGGTTCACTTCCAACGAGGACGTCATTGCTCAAACGGATGAGTATTTTGCAGAACTTCCGAAATCCTATTTTTTGGACGGGATAAAAATTTTGGAAAAACAGTTGGAAAAGAGCTAAAAGGAGATTATGTTGATAAGTAAAAATTTTTTTTTTTAAAAACAGTTTTTTTCCATCTTTTTCTAAGGATTTTTTGAACGACCTTCGTAAAAGTAAGTAAAAATTATTAAAATTTTTAAAATTTTGCTGATTTTTTCATGATTTTAAAATAATATGAAGGATATTGAAATGTTGTTGTTAATCTTATTATATTATTTCAAAAATAGAAATTATATTAAATTATTATTTTTCTATTATAAGCAAAATGAAGTACATAAGAAAATTTCTAAAATTAACTAAGATTTTAAGTTTTTTTGAAGAGAAAAGCTTTTTATTGATAAGAAATTTGATTAAATTAATCAAAAACTAAGTTAAGATAGATTTTCAAAATTGTGACGAGGAGAAGTGGAACTTATTGTTAATAATTATTAAAAAAAAAAGTATTTAAAAAAAGAGTTATGAGAATCCAAATTTCAGTATACGAAGGAAGGGTACATCAAATTTATTAAAAAATAATATTTGTGGTTTTTTTTTTTTTAATTTTAATGATCAGTGGTTTCACAAAATTATTCTTTAAAAAAATATATCAGTTGACTAAAAAACTAAGCAATATTTTAATATATATAAGTTGTAGTAAAAAGTAATCCATTATTTTGCCAATAGATGGCTTTAGGAGTCTGTGTCTTCCGTTTTAAAAGTTTGTATCTTCCGTTTTAAAAGTGCGATCGGGTTGCACTAGATGGCGTTAGAAAGATAAGATTTCGTACTAAAAAACTTTTTATACAGTTTTGTGATTACTTGACTCTGTATTTTTTTAGCACGCGTCAAAGATGGACACCAACAAAGAGAAAATACGCCATATTTTACAGTTTTTCTTCGATAAAAGCGAAAACGCAAGCCAGGCAGCTGAAAATGTGAAATAGTATTTATGGTCCTGATACTTTAACAGCCAATCACTCGCAATTTTGGTTTCGTCGATTCCGTTCCGTTAATTTTGATGTCAAAGATGCACCACGCTCTGGAAGGGCAATTGTCGAAAATGTCGATAAAATAATGAAAATCGTCGAGTCCGACCGTCGCGTAAGCACTGTTTCGATTGTTCAGGAGCTAAACATTGCACAAAAAATCGTTTGGAACCACTTAAATAAGGCTGGATACAAAAAGAAACTCGATGTATGGGTGCCACACGAGTTATCGCAAAAAAACCTCATGGACCGAATTTCCATCTGCGAATCGCTGCTGAATCGCAACAATATCGATCCATTTCTGAAGCGGATGGTTACTGGTGATGAAAAGTGGGTCACTTACGACAACATCAAGCGACAACGGTCGTGGTTTCAAATCGTGGTCACCCGACGCAAACGGTGGTCAAGCCAGGATTGACAGCCAGGAAGGTTTTGCTGTGTGTTTGGTGGGACTGGCAGGGAATCATCTACTATGAGCTGCTCCCCTACGGTCAAACTCTTAATTCGGACCTATACTGTCAACAATTGGACTGTCTGAAAGAAGCAATCGCCCAGAAGCGGCCAGCTTCGGCCAATAGGAGAGGAATTGTGTTCCATCAAGACAACGCCAGGCCGCATACATCGATAGTGACTCGCCAGAAGTTCCGGGACTTTGGTTGGGATGTTCTTATGCATCCACCTTATAGTCCGGACCTGGCACCAAGTGATTACCACCTCTTCCTGTCTATGACGAATGATTTTGCAGGTGAAAAATTCGCCTCAAGAGAAGATTGTGAAAATCGACTGTCCCAGTTTTTTGCCGATAGGGACGAGGGTTTCTATGCGAGAGGCATTATGAAATTACCTCCAAAATGGCAACAAGTTATCGAACAAAACGGTGCATATTTGACCTAAATCGTATCATTCTATCTATGCTAAATAAAATCTTCAATTTAATGCAAAAATAATGGATTTCTTTTTACTACAACTTATATTTGTGGTTTTTTTTTAATTTTAATGATCAGTGGTAAAATTTAAAATAACGAATTGAATATAAAAACAAGCATCTTAAAAAAAAAAACTTGTAGTATTTTTTTAAATATTTTGAGGTAAATTTCAGTAAAAGTGGTGTTATTTTTATGGGACTTGTGCGTTTTAGAAAATTACTGAATTTTTTATAAACCTAATAGTATTAATATAAATAAGGAAATTTAAAAAACCTTTAATCGCATAAGTAAAAAATAAGATTTAAAAAAAATTATATTATCTAATTTTTTAATTAAATTAAAAAAAGAAAAATTAAAAAAAAAACGATTAAAAATAAGAAAAAACCATTTTTAAGTCAATTGAAAACTTAGCTCAGAAAAGAGTTTTGCTATTACGACTAATTAAGAAAAAAAATTTACTACTTTTTAATATTTAAAAAAAAATATATATTTAAAAAAAAAAGTTATTAGGATCCTAATTTCAATAAAAATAGCTAAGTAAGAATTATGAAAAAATAATATTTATAAAGTTTGTCACTTAAATTATCGATTTTACATTATGTAATCCTTAAAAAGTTCATCAGTTGTGGGAACTAATAATTGAGACAATATTTTTATATTTATCTAAAAGATTATTTTATAACCAGTAATTTTGTTTGTTAACATAAAATTGAATCCTCCATTTTTATATTAAAAAAATGATTATTTCATGTTTAAATATTTTTATTTAAAGCTTTCAAGTAAACTCACATAAATATTTTCTATCGTTTTTAGAAAAAAACTCCATTTATTATTTTTTTACGTGTACAATTTTTATGGTTATTTCAATTATTCGTAATTAATATTTGATTTGCTTTTTATTCCATCCAGTTTAACTATAATATAATAGATATAAATCTTACCAACAGTTAAATTCTAATCCCTAATTTTAGGTCAATAAATTTTATGTGTTAATGTGTATATTTTATATTATTTATGATGTATTGCGGATGAATATTTTATCATAATAAATTTCCCTTTTAAAATTTATATATTGTATACGAATTTAACATTACCTACAATAATATTATACCAATCATCTAACATAAATGTGAATATTCCTATTGTTCTTGTTTAATATTCAATATTGAATTCTTATTATTATCCTAATTTTATATATTGGAATTATATCTAAATTTTTTCTATACATTAAACATATTTTCATCTAAACATTTTGCATAAGACATTTTCATTTTTGTAAAGTATTTTGTTTTTTTTTTCATAATTTTTTATTCTATTATAAATAACATAGATTTTTATTCATTTACCATATTTTCCCCTTTTGATTTTATAAATTATTTTTAAACTATTTTCCTATTGGAAATTTTTTTTCCAAATTCGGTTTTTATTTTACTACATTTATTATATACGACAACGTTTTGGTTATTATTTATTTTTTTAATAATAGTTTGTGCATATTAGACTTCTTTTAATCAGGGGAATTCTTTTTAAAATTTACTTTAAATATCCTTTTTACTTTACCATATGCTTTAGTAAATTTTTGTTTAATAATATATTTTTGCTCTTAAAATAAATTGAAAAATAATTTGTTTTTTTTTATTTCTTATTAACTGCCATAAGAAAAAACTAATTTTTATGAAAATATTATTTATTATATTTGTTAATTGTTTATATCTCATATCTAAACTTATTTATATAATAACAAAAATATAAAACGATCATTAAAAAAATAACCATTTTCTCAAATTCTATATTTTTTGTCTAGGAAATTATTAAAAAACATAAAAAGATTATTGAAAATAAAGCAAATAAAATCAATATTTTTTAAGTTTTAAACTTTTTTTAAAAAAAAAAAATTATATTGTCAACAGGATCAGCAAAAGGCCAATTTTCAAGAAATATTATTACTACGAAAAAAAAAAAATACTCAAAAAACCTATAAAAAAAAATTAAAAATTTAAAACCGAAGAAATTTTTTTAGCTATCAAGCAATCGTGCTCCCCCGTTGGTATGCTAACACGTAATTTTCAAGTTTCTATTGAAAAACCCGATTATAATTTGCAGAATTTTTAATGTTAAATGAATTCGAAAATTTTATTATTCGATGGTTTATTATTGAAAGAATTATTAAAAATATCCGATGTTTTTTTTGTCAAAATTTTAAAGCAAAATTACAAATTTCTGTTTTTCTTTTACAAAATGAGAACTTAATAGTTTTATATGTGCCTAATTATAGGCAAATTTATGTACATGAATATGATACGGAATCATTGCAAAAAAAAGGCATAAATTTAGGCGATCCACTTATGTTTGTAGGACAGTTTTCGATCAGTTTTGTGCTGTGCGACAATTTATTATCTACACTCTCGCAGAGAAATTTAATTCTGTTGAATTTAATTAATAATTATAATAAAAATGTCGTTCCTTAGTCGGGTACTTTCCATTTATTTTGTCATTTAATGCGACACTGACAACCTTTTTATCAATAATGAATGCTTACAATTTCACACGATTGCGTACATTCGGGCGCAAAATGTATTTGGTACGTAGTTAAGTTTATCTGGTTTTTCGTTTGCTAATTAATTTAACTAATTTTCTCTCAAATTGGATACCACCCGCGCTCCCCCCCCCCCCCCCCCCCCCTTGAATAATGTAAAACTAAAACACTATTTCTTAGAGACCTATGTGTTTTTTTTTTTTAAAACACCCTTAATTACGGATTTTGAAAAAATGTCGTCATTATTGTATAAAATATTTTTGAATGCATATTTTTGGGCGTTTACTTTTGAAATCACCACGCACAAAAATCAAATTTAGCCAAGCGTTGTGTATTGGGTTGTCCGGGAACTAATTTCGTTTTTTTTTTTTTTTTGATTTTTAATCTATTTTTGATATTTTTAAGTAAATTAAAAATTTTAAATGTAAATTTTTATTAAAAATGGAAAATTTTTATTACTATTTTTTAGTCCTGCTTGATTTCTAATGAGTTTTTTTTTTTTTTTAAATTTATTTTTAAGCTGTGTTATATGTAAAATAATTTTTTAAGTGTTTTGGTATTTAAATTTCCAAAAAAAAAATACCAGTTCAGTTTTGTACCACTTTTTCGAGCATCTCGGCTGGTATCTCGCTAATAGCACGTGTACTGTTGTCTTTCAAGGCTGCAAGTGATGCTGGTTTATCCGGCATATACGACTAAGCCCCACAAAAAATTGTTTAGAGGAGTCAAATCGAGCTCACCAAATGTTGAAAAACTGATAAAATTTTTACAAGTAACATTTTTTGAAGTAATATATTTTCAATAAACATTTTTACTGAAGGATTTCAACTTTCTATAAACAATATAGTGGATTGCCATTTGTAAAATCCGTTTAGTTTGGAGAAACCCTAAAAGTCGATTGTAATTTTTTGATTGTGAATTGAAAATCCATTCATGGGTCCAAAAAAATCGTAATCATTTTATTTGTTTATCTTTTTAATCCTATATGGAAAATTCACAATTACTTGTTGTATACTTCTTTGGATCTTACAGTTTCTGCTAGCCGGCTTTCATCCATCGATCTATAGAATATTCAAGAGCGGCTACCCATCTGAACATTACGAAAAAAATTATATCAAATATATTATTTTTTATATAAAAAATCAATTGAACCTTTTCTTATCCATTTCATTTTCTGTACTAAAGAAGTAGTGTCTTAATTTTGGTTCTGGTGGTGCAATTTCAAAAGCATATTTTTTGCCACCTGCTGTACTGGTTGGTTGTACACGATATCCTTGTAAACATGCCATTCCTATAAGAACAAATCGAATTCGAATGCAGAAAAATCATATGATTCTTCTTCATATGATTGCTAAAATATCAATTTGAATATCTCTTACCAAAAGCATTTTTACTATTAGCATCCTGATAAAAATACAGGCAAGCATCTTTAAGAACACAATATCGTTTCGACCATCCTCGCCAACGGCTTCCTAATTTCATCAAATAACCAAAACAATCAGGTCTTGGTACACTATTAGGTGGTAATCGAAGATTTCTGGTACTAAAATATTTTTAAAAATACTCTCATTAGATTTCATGGTGAACATAATGTATGTGCGATGGTTTGAATTATTTACCTTATTTCTAACCAAGGATCACTTTGTGTTGAAGCATGACTCATTACTGCTACCCATCGATTTGCGGCTTCTTCTGTATCTGCCGCCAAACATAGTGGTAAGCATTCGTGTGATGATATCCTGAACGCATGAGTCTTCCCCACATCATTGGAAACATGTTCGACGGTATGATTCGTTAATAAAACAGCACCAATTGGTTGGGTATCCTGAAATTTCGAAATTATCAGTTTTATAGTTCAACATCTAATGAACCATTTTTTTTTTTTTTTTTGGAAAAAACTGTGTCAGATATATCCTAATTTTCCATTTTGTTAATAAAAAAAAAACGTTCGATTTCAATACAATTCATTACGATTTGAACGCGCGTGATATTACGCGCACGTGATTTTTCACGCACGTGATTATAAGAGCACATACATTTTTTTTTTGGAATTTTCCGTTTTTAAATTTCAATTTTTTTTATTAAATATTATTCATTAAAAATTCTGATTGAGAATGTTTATATATTTTTTAGCCATTTTATAGAGCCTATTCTGGCAGATACTCGTATTTAAGGGATCAATAAGCAAATCATAATAATCAGGTCATTTTGGGTGATTTTGCATTTACATTAGAAATAATTTTTAACAAAAATTTTTTACTAAAAGTGGCCAGAAACTTATGTGAGTACCTCCGTCATAGCCGATCTCAAAACCGGGTTGAGAAAGAAGGATGGCGCACAGTCTCATGTTAAAAAATATGATTTATTTGGTTACTTACCCCTTCCGCTTTATAATAATACAAGCAATGATCTGGTCTAAGGCAAAACCATCGGCGAATCCATTTACCATTATTTTGTCCTCCCTGACTACCGCTTTGTCTCCATAAAAATCCAGAGTACAAAGCAGGAGTACTATTATCCTGTGGATCAGTTCCCAATATTCCAATCGTTCTAGCCACTTCCAGTTCTAAGGTATCACTTCCAGCATGAGCAATTTTCACAACTTCCGAATGGCTTTTGTCAATAACAGATATGCCATTTACTGATAGAACAATATCGCCCACTTCCAATCCACAACTTTCGGCTGGAGTATCAGGTTCAATAGCCGAAACAACCACCGGCTTAGATCCATGAATGCGAAAACCAAATTCACCAGATTCACGACGAACAACAATTGTTTTATCAGTTGCTAAAAATTAAGCAATTTTGTTTTATCAGTTGCTTAAAAAAATTATAAACAATATTAAAATATGCTCTAGGTAATAAAGTTTAATTTTAAAAAAAATATTCTTATTAAATAATAAAAGAAAAAAAAAATGAATTAATACCAGTATTATAGCCTGTAATCGATTTATTAGCCCAACTCTCCTTTGCCCATACAATAAGTAACAATTTTAATAATTCTTGAAGTTTTCGCTTAAATGAATTTGGAAAATCTTCTGTATCAGATACTAATCCTAGAAAATATTTAAATTATAATAAAAAATAATAATTCAAATAAATATATAAATATATAAAAAAATCAATAAAAAAGAAAAACACGAAAACATGTAAAAATATTTTTTTTTTCCGAAAATTATGAAAACACAAACCATCACAAAACTAACTAAAAATAGAATAAAACTTTTAATTTGGGTCTGAGAAGATAAGTACGAGTATCTATTGTTAAGAATTTATTTTTGGTATCAAATTCAGATCATCACAGATTGATGTAGGTTAGCTAATCTAGCCTTGAGCGGACTTTTGTACTGTAAAAACTCGACCAATGCGTACTGAATTAGTAAACTTTTGATATCAACACACACTTACTCACAATATTTGTAATTTTAATAACATAAAATATTAGAACAACCAACCACCTTGCAATTTCTCACCTATCATATTTAAATCAAATTAATTAAAATTTAAGCAAAATCGTGCGAGTATGTAAGTTGCAATATGAAAACTTGGCTTAATTAAATTGATTTCTTTTTGGTTAGAATTTATAAATTCCATAAATATTCACACTTTAGCTAAATGAATATTGTTGTTTCACCATTAAAGTTTTCGATTTTCCCAATAGTTCTCGTGTACAATTTAAGCATGTCTAGTTTCACATGAAATCTGAACAGTGTAGGGATTGCCGGTCGAACTGAAAATGAAATTTCCCCAAATTTTCCGGCTCACCGTGAAAACTGCCAAATATCATGCGTGCTTGTCCGCAATTGAATTTATTTTTATATTTCGAATAAGTTGACGTCATCGATCAAACAAATGCGTATATTGTGAAATATCCGCTCGTATAAATTGTCCTCAAAAACAATCTGTTTTTAGTAAGAAAAACTAATGTAAGTTGGTAAATAAGATTCACTTCTTATGTTCTCTTTTTCAAATAATATAAGTTATTTTTATTTAAAAATAAAAATATATTTTTAACAATAATCGATTTATAAATCGTGATCGGAAGCAAAAATTCTAGAAAATTGTTTGTTTTTCTCGTACTTGAACTTCAGAAGCAGCCAAAAACAATTTTTTGCAGTTTCGATTTTCACAGAAACTTTTTCAACAAAATGTTTATAAATTCTTTTATAGAAAATAGTAAAAATTTGTCAGTAACAATTTGTCAGTAACAATTTGTCAGTAAAAATTTATCAGTAAAAATTTATCAGTAAAAATTTATCAGTAAAAATTTATCAGTAAGAATTTGTCAGTAAAAATTTATCAGTAAAAAATTGTCAGTAAAAAATTGTCAGTAAAAATTTGTCAGTAAAAATTTGTCAGTAAAAATTTGTCAGTAAAAATTTGTCAAAAAAAAGTTTGTTAGTAAAAATTTGCAGTAAAAATTTCTCAGTACAAATTCGTCAGTAAAAATTCGTCAGCAAAAATTATAAGAAATTGTCGGTAAAAATTTGTCAATAAAAATTTCTCATTAAAAGTTTACCAGTAAAAAATTGTCAGTAAAAATTTATCAGTAAAAATTTATCAGTAAGAATTTGTCAGTAAAAATTTATCAGTAAAAATTTGTCAGTAAAAATTTGTCAGTAAAAATTTGTCAGTAAAAATTTGTCAGTAAAAATTTGTCAAAAAAAAGTTTTTCACTAAAAAATTGTCAGTCAAAATTTGTCAGTAAAAATTTGTCAAAAAAAGTTTGTCAGTAAAAATTTGTCAGTAAAAATTTGTCAGTAAAAATTTGTCAGTAAAAATTTGTCAGTAAAAATTTGTCAAAAAAAAGTTTTTCACTAAAAATTTGTCAGTAAAAAATTGTCAGTAAAAATTTATCAGTAAAAATTTATCAGTAAGAATTTGTCAATAAAATTTTTCAGTAAAAAATTGTCAGTCAAAATTTGTCAGAAAAAGTTTGTCAGTAAAAATTTGTAGTAAAAATTTATCAGTAAAAATTTATCAGTAAGAATTTGTTAATAAAATTTTTCAGTAAAAAATTGTCAGTAAAAATTTGTCAGTAAAACATTGTCAGTAAAAATTTGTTAGTAAAAATTTGTCATTAAATATTTATCAGTAAAAATTTATCAGTAAGAATTTGTCAATAAAAATTTTCAGTAAAAAATTGTCAGTAAAAATTTGTCAGTAAAAAATTGTCAGTAAAAATTTGTCAGTAAAAATTTGTCAGAAAAAGTTTGTCAGTAAAAATTTGCAGTAAACATTTGTCAGTACAAATTCATCATTTAAAATTCATCAGCAAAAATTTTTAGTAAAAATTTATTAGTAAGAAATTGTCGGTAAAAATTTGTCATTAAAAGTTTACCAGTAAAAATTTATCAGTAAGAATTTGTCAGTAAAAATTTATCAGTGAAAAATTGTCAGTAAAAATTTGTCAGTAAAAAATGTTCAGTAAAAATTTTTAGTAAAAATTTATCAGTAAGAAATTGTCGGTAAAAATTTGTCAGTAAAAATTTGTCATTAAAAGTTTACCAGTAAGAATTTGTCAGTAAAAATGTTCAGTAAGAATTTGTCAGTAAAAATTTATCAGTAAAAATTTATCAGTAAAAATTTATCAGTAAAAATTTATCAGTAAGAATTTGTCAGTAAAAATTTATCAGTAAGAAATTGTCAGTAAAAATTGTTCAGTAAAAAATTTGTCAGTACAAATTCGTCAGTAAAAATTTGTCAGTAAAAAATTATCAGTAAAAATTTATCAGTAAAAATTTATCAGTAAGAATTTGTCAATAAGAATTTGTCAGTAAAAATTTGTCAGTAAAAATTTGTGAGTAAAAATTTGTCAGTAAAAATTTGTGAGTAAAAATTTGTGAGTAAAAATTTGTCAGTAAATATTTTCAAATTTTCGGTTATAATTTTCTGTAGGTTTTTTTCGGTAAAGATTTCCAGAAAAATTGACTGTAAAGTTTTGCGGAAAGAATTTTTTAATAAAATAGGCTAAATTTGTACTTACAAAAAGAATTTGAAGTTTGCCGTCGGTACATTTCGACGCACGATCTTCTATGCACTAGTCGATGGGTAATTGCTTGGTACTTTTTCCGGAAGTCTTTTTCTGAATCTGTGGATCCTCTTCTTTCGTTGATATCACGGTGACGATCTACATATATAAAGACATTTTTAATAATAGAAAATTATCTAATAGTTGCTAAGATTCTCTGATTCAAAAATGACAAAGAATTCACGAATACCATTTGACGATTGGTCAACTTTAAGAAGCGTGTGGTTTTCAATAAAATCTTACTGATACCTGTAATTTGCAGATCATGACGTCTCCAAACATCACGATCTGTTATACAAATCCATAAGCCTAAACGATAGTTGCCATGGTAAATTCCTTGCTCCGGATCAGCGGTTTGGTCTCTTACGTTGAACGATCCTTCGGGCATGACACAAGGACTGGAACCAGCTGGTCGGAGTGCTGGTGGACTTTGTGAAGATTGGTCCTTATTTCGTTCTTCACTCTAAAGGAAATCAGTTTTGGAGAAAGAACAGTGCATAAGGGAATGATATCTTATAAAAACCGCACCTTCGCTCTGGCACTCTCCTGTCTAGCTCTGTAGTGTCTACGATCGGCGTGTCGTTCCTCTGATCTAAATCTCTTGTCCATCTTCTTGTAGAGTCGTTGGGTGTGCGTCTTTGTTGCTACTGGGGAGTCGGCAAAGTCGGCCGGTGGCTTGACGATGTCGGGTCCATCATCTTCTATAGCGGCGATGGATTCTTGTGAACCAGAAACGGCGGTTACAATTTCAACTTCCTTACCACAGTGTTGGCAGTGCACTTGTTGCTCTGGAGGAACATCAGCTTCACTGTAGAATACCGAATCCGATCCTGGTGAGACCGATCGCAAGGACTCTGTTGACTTTGCTTTCAAACGCTTCTCAGGGCCAGATTCAGGTCGCTGCTTCTTGGGACTGTAGTGGGGTCTTTCGTAATTGGACGGGCTCTGCTTTTGCGGTGGTTGCTGTTGCTGCTGCGGTTGCTGTTGATGCTGTAATTGAAGTTGTTGTTGCGGCAACAATAGCTGTTGTGGTTGTGGAGTAACTACTGTTGTCGGAATAACAATCGGACGATCTGGACTTTTGATGGGCGTCTTCGTTTTGCGAGGCAGCGAATCTTCACCGGACGTACTCCGGTTTCTTGGTGGTCTCCTTGCTTTTGGTCGAAAGCGCTTACTTTTGCTGGGGCTTGTTCCATCAAGGATGTTCATAGCGGTTCTATCTTCTGGCGATATTTGCTTAAAGCCGGGACTGTGCTTTTTGATCGGCGATGTAAGTGCGCGCATATTTTCACGTTCAATGTCGAGTTTCATGTTGTTTTTGCGTCGTCGACGTTCCTCTTCGTTCCAGTCTCTGGCTCGGCGGTGCTTCGTTATTGTTCGATGTTCGTCGTCATGAGGACTCTCGTAGTACCCAGACGAAGAGTATCGTTTTTCGCTGCGCTCATCATCTGACACTGATTCCGACTTCTTTTTCGTTATCAGCATTGTCTTCATGACGGCGTTGGAACGGTGAGGGGATGTTTTTGCAGCCGCCTTTGATCGTGCAATATCGGTTAAATTATAACTATCTGATGAAGTACTACTCACAGAATGGGACGGAGATGGCAACGGCTTAGTGATAGTAGTAGCACTAGCATCACCTGATCCAGGACTCTCGTCAATTGGCGGATTATCTTCACAGATAACATCACCACGGGTTGAGTATAGTGACGATGCGCTCTCAAATGATGATCCATCGTGAGTAACCGTTTGTGAACTTTGTGCTGAAACTTGATTATGAAAATAGAAGAAAAGTTACAAAATTATGGATTACAAATTAGAATGCGAGTCTGATTTCTGGTTAATATTATGATAGCTATCAATCATTATAGTTATTATATTTTCTATAATATTTGAGCATCTACAGCTATTAAAATTGAACAGTTTTATTGAACAACTGCGACTAAATTCTAAGTAATTGGCATATGTTAGTGGGATTTATGAAACTAATGGGAGCGTGTATTGTTATTCTTTTATCAAGCCATTCATCACAACAGCAAATACCATTTACTACGATATAAATGGTTAATCGTTGATAATGTCTTGCAATTACCAAAATGTAGCGCTAACATCAAATAAAACAACATCGAACCCACAAGAATGAGCCAATGGGGGCCTCGAACCTGGTACTTGTGTAGATGATGAGCTTGCTGTCGTCGGCGTCTTCATACCTGGTGCTCGTTTTGAATTATCTGTACAGGTAACATAGTCATCGGTGTTGGTGCTCTCTGATATGTCGGTGTTGTTCTTGGGAGCCGAATCGGCTCGACTTGCTACTTGCTGTTCCCCAGGACTCGTCTGAACGGCTGCAGTTACTGTTGTTGCCTTTCCACCACTCAGCATATCTCCAGTATCTTGAAGTCTATTATAATTTTACCGGAAAAAAAAACAAAACAAAATTTAAATCTTAAAATTAAAGCACATAAAAAACCTGAAGTTATCCTCGTACCTTTGTGGACTATGAGTGTGCACTAATGGTTCAATTTTTCTACGTTCTTGAAGTCCTGGAGATAGTGTCCTCGATGTACGTCTAATTGATGGTGGACGATAGGGTACTTCAGCGTCTTCAGTATCCATACTTAGTGACGGTGTAACAGCTATAGCCGGTGTTGAAATTGGCAGAGTACCCACAATTGAAGTTGGTGCTACTTCATTTATAGGCTTTGTAAAAGTCGCTGTTTGAGTTGATGCTGGTTTCAGGATTGGCGTTGATACATAAGGCACAGACTACGCGCAATATAACCACGTGTAAAAATATTATAAGAAAAATTTATTAATCAACTCATATTTATAAGAAGTCTCTGTCCTATTTCTACAGATATCTATTCAAAACGAGAACTAATTAAACTTATTTCTGAGTTAATATAATAGTAAATTAGTATATGTGCTTAGGCGGTTTATCTTGGTTAACATATTCGCTTATTTTTCTATGTTAATGAAAATGACTAGCCGCCTAGTATAAATGACAAGACATCCATATTCATTACGAGTACTGAGGAGTATTTACAGGACTAGTTTCATTTGTTCATTAGAAAAGGACATATTTCTTTAACACAATTTTTTCTCTTAGAACACATTCTCAAGCAAATTATTGCATTAATGCTTCTTAATATTTTACTGTTATTGCTTGGCTTAATTATAAATGTTATAATATTTTTATTGTGATAAAATTTGATGAAAAAAATTATCTATTTAAGATTTACTATGGCTTTTCCCATAAACTTTTTAGGCAATAATAAACTGTTCCAACCGAAAATTATGGAAAATATTCCTTTAAAAGCTTTATGTTAATTTACAACTTTTTATGGCCTGCTATATGAGAAGAAATCTTTTATTCAAATAAATTCTACCGAAAACATATCATATTGATTAATTGCAAAACATTTTTATTTATATTATTATTAAATATCGAAAACTTTTGAAAGGAATCTTTGGCAAATATTTATTCATATATTTAGTCAATTTTGGTAGTAATTTAATATCCTAAAATATGTCTGATTTATTAGCTTATCAATTGTAGTGAATATTATAATAGAATAAGGATTAATAGAATCGAAACATTTTCATTTAGACTAATTTATGTTATTTAGTTACCAGAAGTAAAAACGCAAATAAATCGAGTCTGAGAAAGTTTGTCCTTTGAGTTGATTGACTATATTTTCATGTCAAAAGACTTTCGATTTGTTACAAATAAAAACTTCCTATAATGGACTTATTCAATTAATTTCCAAAAAAAATCTGTAGTCCTTGTACAACCAGTAAATCATTTTTGGGAAATTGTTCGTGCAGTTTTTTGTCATTTTTGCCCCTAACATGTGAATGTGGAATTTTTTGTTATATATCTTTGTGCTTTTGCTAACTTTATCTTTAAAGTATATCATTAAATAATATGATATTGAACTAACTAAATTATTATAATAAAAGATTATTTACTTTAAATTATACTTCATAATAGAAACTAGATAAACAAAATTTGCAGTAAAAAATACACTTAGTAAATAATTCGCTTTTTTTTAAAAACAAATTCTAATAATTTTCTTCATTAATTTTTATGCTAAATAAAAAAATTTTTTTTTATAACATCTCATAATAAAAAAAATCCCATTTTTGAAAATGTGAAAACAAATGCTTCAAGGAGTTTATATAAATAGAAGTGAGTTTCTCTCTATAATAAAATCATAAAATTGAAAATATATACTCAAGTGGTCATCGCAAGAACTCTTTACAACGAGTACTTAAAGGGTACTTCCTACGCTGTTTTTAAACGATTTTATAATAGAAATTGAAGTAATTTGTAATAAAAATTTTCTAGAATAAACATTGAATTACACAACGAACTACATTTTGAAAATTTTTCCTATAATTTAATATATAAAAAATGTTCACATAAAATTTTCAGTAAAAATTTTCAATAAAAATTGTCAGTAAAAATTTTCAATAAAAGGTTTCAGTACAAATTTTCAATAAAAATTTTCAGTAAAAATTTTCATTAAAAATTTTCATTAAAAATTTTCATTAAAAATTTTCATTAAAAATTTTCATTAAAAATTTTCATTAAAAATTTTCATTAAAAATTTTCATTAAAAATTTTCATTAAAAATTTTCATTAAAAATTTTCATTAAAAATTTTCATTAAAAATTTTCATTAAAAATTTTCATTAAAAATGTTCATTAAAAATTTTCAGTAAAAATTTTCAGTAAAAATTTTCAGTAAAAATTTTCAGTAAAAATTTTCAGTAAAAATTTTCATTAAAAATTTTCAGTAAAAATTTTCATTAAAAATTTTCATTAAAAATTTTCATTAAAAATTTTCAGTAAAAATTTTCATTAAAAATTTTCAGTAAAAATTTTCAGTAAAAATTTTCAGTAAAAATTTTCAGTAAAAATTTTCAGTAAAAATTTTCAGTAAAAATTTTCAGTAAAAATTTTCAGTAAAAATTTTCAGTAAAAATTTTCAGTAAAAATTTTCAGTAAAAATTTTCAGTAAAAATTTTCAGTAAAAATTTTCAGTAAAAATTTTCAGTAAAAATTTTCAGTAAAAATTTTCAGTAAAAATTTTCAGTAAAAATTTTCAGTAAAAATTTTCAGTAAAAATTTTCAGTAAAAATTTTCAGTAAAAATTTTCAGTAAAAATTTTCAGTAAAAATTTTCAGTAAAAATTTTCAGTAAAAATTTTCAGTAAAAATTTTCAGTAAAAATTTGCAGTAAAAATTTTCAGTAAAAATTTTCAGTAAAAATTTTCAGTAAAAATTTTCAATAAAAATTGTCAGTAAAAATTTTCAATAAAAGGTTTCAGTACAAATTTTCAATAAAAATTTTCAGTAAAAATTTTTATTAAAAATTTTCATTAAAAATTTTTATTAAAAATTTTCATTAAAAATTTTCATTAAAAATTTTCATTAAAAATTTTCTTTAAAAATTTTCATTAAAAATTTTCATTAAAAATTTTCATTAAAAATTTTCATTCAAAATTTTTAATTTTTTAAGCAAAAAGTTTCAGTTTAAAATTTCAGTAAAAATGAGTTAGAATTAATTATTTTTACCTGTTCAGATAAAGGTTCTTCCAAGTCTAAAGCGTCAGTATCGATAGAGCTACGTTGTTGATGCTGCAAAATTAAATTTTTTCGTCTAGTTTGTGGAGTAAGAAGTTGTGGTCCTTGTTCAGGTTCCCTTTATAAAAAAAAGTACAATAATTAACAACATTAGTGCGGTTTAGAAATAAGCTAAAAAAATTAAAAAACAAATCGTACCTAGCTTCAGCTTGCAATACAGTGGCCTGAGATTCATTCCATATTCCATCGGAATGGTCTCGAGTCAAATCATTTACTATTGAGTCCGTGGAAGGATATGTGGACTGTACGTGGGTGGAGAGCTCGTCCTGATTGGGTGAAGGTGGTGCTGATTTTGGTACAGTTCGAGTGTCCTCATCGGCAGTTGGATCTTCGAGACTGATTGATCGCTTTCGAAATGCCTCACGTTTCATACGAAGAGTGCCCTCAGCATCTGAAGAGTTCGGTAACGCCAGCAAATTTTGCTTATCACAAATTCCTTCATCCTTGATTGGTAAATTTTGGTATTGATAATCCAAAACTCTTCCACCTTCAGGAAGTTTAATATCTTCTTCGCTTGCAGATGCGACAAGAATACTGTCTCGAATGTCATGACGTTTTTCAATTAAAATTTCACCATCCGATAGAGTTTTCTGTAGCTTCTTACGCCTTGATCTTGGGCTTGGCACAGGTGATATATGGGGTTTGAAATCGATGAAAATTTCCTGCTCTTCGTCCTCTTCGTTATTATCTTCAGCATGCAAATTACTTTCTGTTCTTTGTTCCCGATCAAATGATTCCGCTTTGGAGTCACTTTCCGATTCGCAAGTTGAACACATATCCTCGGACGGAGGCTGTCGGTTAGGTGGCAATGGTGGAAGTGGCATACAATGCAATGGCATTGATTGTCTTCGTAAAACAGCGTGTGTTTTCGGTGTAATTTCAAGTGCTTCAGAAGCTCGACGTTTGTCATATTGTTGTTGCTGTTGTGGCGGCTGCAGAAGATGTTGGTGCTGATTAGAATCAATGGAGCTTTCTCGAGAAACTTTCTCTTTGCGAAATTGTGCAGCTGACACTCCATTTAGAAATTCAGTACATTCAGTGACATGTCGACAGGACTCATGATGATAATAGTGGTCACGCCTGGGAAGGCTGTGTGAACAATATTCTTCCATGCGATGATGTAGACAAGTACGACGAGGTAAGCTATTTGATTCAAACCTTTCATATTCAAATCCCTGTCCACTGTCAAAACGACCGGAAGCACCTGTTCCAGGACGTGACACACTGCGACTTCCTGACACCAAACTTTCTTGCGAAGCATCGACTCTGAAATCCTGTGACGTTCGAACAGTTGACGTTGAAGTTGTAATAGCAGTCAATCCTGGTAAGGGTATTCCCATTGTCATACTAATGGAAGTTGCCGGCGTCATACTAGAAGTGTCCATAGAACGATAGGACGTAGCACTATCTTGTGAGAGATTCCGAGAATGTCCGCCTGAGGATGCTGCTGGTGCCACCTCACTTGTACGCGATGATGTGCGTGATTGTGTCGGTAATTCGAAATGACGTTGAAGCTGATGTGGTGTTGTCGGAACCATTAAGGGTGATCGGGGTGGTTCCTCAGATTGTGTGCGATGTAATGGCTCATGGTCAGTTGGGCTATAAATAGACACGAAATACAATTACTATCCATCATCTCTCGGCAGAGATTTTAATTTCAATCTTTTACTATTTATCATTCATTAATCGTATTCCATATAAAAGTAGAAATAAATATTAATATTTATTTTCTTTTCTATTGTATTATACATAATTATATATTTTTATCTATACAAATTTTCGCATACGAGTATATGTGTATGTACATACGTTTTTGGTTCCTCAGTTGGCATCAGAGTATCTGTTGTTGGTTGCTTTCCGCCAGTCATTTCTGATAAGCTTTTCGTCAGTTTTCTACCATTTAAGTAGCCATTTGTTTGTGCACCTTGAGATACCATTTTTACCTAAACAGTAAATATATGAGAAGACATTTTTTTAAAATTATTTATTTAAAAACTATACGGTAATATTTCCTTAAAATTATAACATAAGAAAAGCATTTCAAATGTAGTAAAAATAATCAGTAAACAATTTTACCAAAATTATCAGTCAAAATAAAAGTAAAAATTTTCATTTTCATGTTAACCAAATATAAAAAGGCGGAGCATATTATTTTTAGCTATTCTGATAGGAACATTTTTATATTATAGCATACCATAAAAAAAATTTGTTCTTATATCCTAAATACCATATAACCTCAGATATTTATTTGTGTGTGGTAATATAAGTCATGAATAAGTGACTCTGACTAAGTTGCCTATAATTAGAAGTATTATGGAAATAGCACTACGAAATTATCTGTGCTGAAAACTGGCGATGTGCACAAATATTATTTTTTTTGGTCATGTTATCAACATATTATGTCCTGTTTGAACACATACTCTTCAACAGGACTTACTTCCGATAATACAGTATTTTCTATACAGACTATGCTTCCGTGCATTTCGCATTTTTCTTATGACTTTATGTTGCTATATTGCCACATTTAATACTGTCCTTAATTTTCCCCAATAGGGAATTTTTTTGCTTTACTTATATTGAAGCTGGTAGTGAATGAAATTTTTATAAGAACAACCTTTTTTTTTGATATTGTCCAAGTACATAATTTAGCAGTGGGTTACTTTCGACTGTATACATATTTTATGGTTTCAATGTACCCATAAGAGATGTAAATTTAATATTAAAGGAAAATAAAGGATAAAATAAGTCAGTCGATTTAAATATATATTTTTTTTTTTTTGAAGATTTTAATCCTAATATTATTGCAAAAGTTATATTCAAATTATACGGGGGCGCAGATTATGTTTCTGGTAATGTCCTTGAAAGTTTCGAAAAAATAAAAATGGAAAAAAATCAATTGAAAATTGTATCTTATAGTTATCCTGTTCTCAAAATGAATCCTTACAAGGATAGTTTTCATCCACATTCATATATTTTTATATTTATTGCTTCGATTCTCTCATTTTATTTTCAAAATAAAGACTTAAAAGAGTCATTTTATGAAATGATTTGCTTAAGTATGGTTTGAGTTCTTAGGATTTACATAAAAATATTTCGGAAAATCGACCATTTGAAAATATCATTCATTCAAATTTGAATTTGACTTTTTTCATAATTTTTTTTTTTTTTTTTTTGTTACTTTTAACCAAATACATAATATCTTTTGGAAAATAAATTCAAAACAATTTACAGTCAAACTTTTTAACCGTATATTAACCAAAGGATTTTTTTCGTTATTCTGTGTATTTCGGAAATGATTCTTCTAGGAATCTAAATGTTTACATAAAAATGTGCGCTAGTACGAACGTGATCCTTATTGTATTGAGACAAGCTGAGAACAATAGATTGTTGGAAAAATTGAAAAATATCCTTAAATTTTTCATGGACGTAATTTAACCTATGTAGTGATATAACACAAACACTTTCTTTGTTGAGAATCCTTTTTTGTGCTCGTCCTAGTTGGTACACCACTTCAATTCCGAGCAACTCATTCATTTTCCCTTGAACTTACTACACAATAACTATTTATCATGAGACAAAAAAAAATACATTTACTCCTTCGAGGCTCATGTATTTTGAAGTACCTTCCTATCCTTTATTAGCATTTTGATAAGGTTAGGGACATTTTTGCTGTCGATATCAAGAAAAATTGTTCATACGCCGATGCTAGTTTTTATCTTCTACGGTTATTTCAGAATTCGTACCGGTCTAGCTTTTGGCTATAATAGTGGTATTTTTATTGGCTATTGGTTTGATAGGCAGACCTATTATTTTGGATTCGAACACCTAATTTATATTCATTGAACGTGTTCAGGCCTAAATAATTCCTAATACTTAGCGACTAGCTATTGTGGAATATTTTCTATAGTAATTTTTCAACTTTGTAAAATATTTTCTATAATATTTTAAATTCATTAATTTTATTAATTTTCCCAAAAGAAATTTTATTAACAAAAGTTTTAAAATTTTTACTGAAATAATTTTACTGAACATTTTTACTGAAAGTTTTAATTGTAAATTTTTTCTAAAATTTTATTATATTTACGAATATGGAAAGAAGGACTTTTTCATCTTCGGTCAAGTTTGACAAAAAATGAAAATGATATAAAGCAGCTCCTTTTTTTTAATTTTATTTAGATTATTGAGGTACAGGGGGAAACTGGACAGGGTTCAAAAGGTACTGGACTGGGAGGCCTTCTACCTGTCAGACGAGTTATGCCGGATTTTTACATCGCTAAAACCTAACCTGTACCTCTACCCTTGCTCCCGGAATAATGGTTCCCCGGCGGTACTCTTTGTAAATACTACTTCGCCGGGGCGTTCTTATAATATTTTACTATTTATTATATTTTACTGCTTTCCCGATGTTATGACGCCTCGTGGCCTATTCTTCGTACGTGGTGTGAAGATCCTTGATGATAGATTCCGAGTACTCTGCAACTTTGTTCCAAGCCGATTGGCTCTTCAGCTTGCACTCCACTATGTTTTCTGGACTGATGGAACGGTCCACATTTTTCTCCAGTTCTGCCCGTGTCCCGTCGAAAAAGGGGCATTTGAATAACACGTGTTCTGCATCTTCCAGCACATCGTAGCAACGATGATAGTTTGGGGAGTCTGTTCTCTTGAATCTGTGCAAGTATGCCTGAAAGCATCCATGTCCAGTCAAGAGTTGGGTGATGTAATACCCAACTTCCCCGTGCAAGCGAGTGACCCATTTGGTGACATCTGGGATCAGTCGATGGGTCCACCGACCCTTCGTCGAGCTGTCCCATCTTTCTTGGCAGAGGCGAAGACTCTCGGGTCTCTGTTCTTCACAGAGGACCTTTCGCCGCTCTTCCTTCTTCCTACGATATTGGCGTTCTCGCTCTCCTGCCAGGATGTCGATGGGTGGGCATGATGCCACAACGTTGACCGCATCGTGTGAAACCGTTCGGTGTGCTGACGCCACTCTGATCGCTGAGAGCCGCTGGACTGATGACATTGTCTTGCGGTATGTTGTTAGCTCTAGCGATTTCGCCCACACTGGCGCTCCGTATAGCAGGATGGAGGTAACTACAGTTGCCAGTAGTCGTCTTCGAATTTGCCTGAGGCCTCCGATATTGGGCATTATCCGCGAAAGCGCGCCCTGTACTGCTGATGCCTTCTTGCTGGCGCTGGAGATGTGCTTCTTGTAGTTGAGTCTGGTATCTAAAACCACTCTTAGGTACCTTATGTAGGGTAGCGACTGGATGTCGTGGTTGCCCACTCTTATGGTAATGGTCTCCATTTTCTTCCGGCTACTCACAAGGAGTGCTTCGGTCTTATGTTCCGCCAATGACAGGTCTGCCGATGTCATCCACTGTCTTATCCTCCGGATGGTGGTGGAGAATGCGGCTTCCAGATCCTCCAGGTGTTTGGCTACAAGGACAACCACTACGTCATCTGCGAAGGCCGCGCGAGTTGTGTTCGTCGGTAATTCCAGATGGAGTAGGCCGTCGTACATGACGTTCCACAAGAGTGGCGCCAGCACAGAGCCCTGAGGTACCCCACCCGTGACCCCATACTCCGCTGGTCCATCCTCCGTTTCGTAGTGTAGAAGTCGATCACTGAAGTATGATCTGACCATCCTCCGAAGGTAGTAGGGCACCCCCATGTTCTTAAGAACCTCCAGGACTCGATCCCAGCGGGCCGAGTTAAAAGCATTTTTGATGTCCAGGGTGACAATGAGACAATACTCTTTGGAACCACCTTTCCATCTCTTTCCTGAGTTGGCTTCCTTTGCGATGTTCGTGACGAGTTCCAACGCATCGATGGTCGATCTTCCCTTCCTGAATCTGAATTGGAATTCGGAAAGTTGAGAATCGATGTATTGCTCCAATCTGTCGGCCACTATCCGCTTCAAGTTCTTTCCGTCCGAATCTAGCATGCAAAGTGGACGATAGGATGCTGGTTCGTCCGGTGGTTTCTTCCCTTTTGGGATAATAACCAATCTTTGTTGCTTCCATTGAGACGGAAATACACCTTGCCGCAGGCAGGCGTCATACATGCTTATAAACATGTCTGGTCTGGCAGCAATTGCACTCTTCAGTGCAATGTTTGATATGCCGCTTGGTCCTGGTGCCTTGCCATTCTGCAGTCTATTGCAGGTCCCCATGAGCTCTTCCATGGTCACTCCAGTAATTTCCACTTCTTCATCCTCCGGGTGGTAGTCGGGGAGTTCTGGTTTCTCCGGGAACAGATGTTCTACTATTCGGTGCAGCATTTCAGGACAGGTTGGTGTTGTTGCGGATAGGCTTTTAATCCTATGCATGACCGTCTTATATGGTCTGCCCCACGGGTCCCAGTCCACTTCCGCACAGAGTTCCTTCCAGCATTCTCGTTTACTCGAGTTGATGGCGTTTCTGAGAAGGCGCCTTTTCTCTTCGTAGGTCCGTCTGAGTTTCTCTGTCAAGGCCTTGTCTCGCTTACGAGCACGTTGCTGTTGCCTTCTTGCCTTAAGGCATGCTCGCCGGTGTAGGGCGATGGTCTGGTTCCACCAGTAGACTGCTGTTCGACTGTTGATCGGGCGACTCCTTGGCATCGATGCATCGCTGGCTGCCACCATGGTCGCTGCTACCTCTTCTGTGATGCCCTCGACAGTTGATGCCCTCGGCAGTTGCTGGTGATCCGCTCATCATCAACCTGAAGGTCTTCTCATCAAAGCATTTGCTATTCCAGCCCACTGGCTGCCTCCATGTGGGTCTCTGGCGCCACCCGCTTCTGGGACTGTTGTTGATTTCCCAGATTGTAGCTTGATGGTCGCTATTTGTGAACTCTTCATCGACCTTCCATTCGCAGTCCTCTTTTGTTAGGACACTGCTAATGAACGTCAGGTCGATAATGGAGTTCGCGGCTCCTTTGCGATAGGTACTCGCAGTTCTCTAATTCATGAGAGTGAGGTTTAGTGTCGAGCAGCACCTATAATTTCTTATCTGCTGTAGTTTTATACTAGAACTAACAATAGTATTAGAATTTTAAGTAAATACACCCCCGCATACTTATATTATTAACTCTTTTATAAATGGACGAAAAATGGAAGTTAACCTTTCAAAGGTGTGAACTCAGTTAGAGAAGAGTGTGTGCTCAAGTCATGTTGACTGAAAATATTTCATTTGCTTGATATTTAATATTCTTTTTTATTTTTGATTAAATTTTTACTACTATAAAATAAAATAAATAAATTGTTAGGTTTTGAAACAATACTTGAAAGAGATCTTGTCTTACTCTAAAAGGATTTGCAGTTTATTCAACGATATAAAACAAGACCTAATTATTAAAAAAGAAAGCGGAAATCTACAGCCAACTTTATTGTGAATTTATCCTAAGATATGTTTTAGGAAAATGTTCTTTATTTGGCAATACGCTAAGGTATACTTTCGTTTTTCAATATGTTAAAATGTATTGTAAATAAGACGAAAGCTGTCAGAATCATCTATCCAAATGGTATCTTTAAAATAGAAAATATAATTTAAAATGTAGAAAAAAAAATAAAAGAAAGATTGATTTAAACTAGACTACTATTGATATGAATGAAGAAGATCTACTGAAAGCCGATAAGATAATTTTTTCTTGAATTGATTTTTATTGTGAAATTGAATTTCGTTTGAGTGGCGGCTTTTCCGCAAGTGTAGAAAATGCTCATTTTAACGCTTCAGTAACATTTTCTTGGATGGATAACTTTCTCCAGTTGGAATGGAATTTAATTCGTAGACAGGTTACAAGATAATAAAATATACTAAATTGTGGTCTCTTACGTCTCGTCCTTAATGCTTCGTTTTATAATGCTATCATGAGAGAAAATTGGATTTTTTTTTTATTCGCAGTAATTCAGAGTGAAATCGTTTAAAAGAATCAAATGGCAACTTGAGATCTGGAAATGGCATAGCTTGCCAGTAGAGTAGGTCAGGTCAATTTAGTCGATGGTGGTTTCTACACAGCTATCATTAGACTAGCTGCAAGGACTTGTGAGTTATTCACTTGGTTACAATGAAGGAGTAATGATAGTGAAGAGAATATTTTCTAAAGTAAAGATAAGCTTACTCTGTGAATTGTCCGTGGGCTGAGCGACAGATGATGGGGTGGGATTCCCTTGCGGCTCAAATAGACTTCTGTCTGTGTTGCCTGGGTTTTCATAGCGCCTCGTTTGATTTTCTCGACTACAACCACCTCGGGCTGAAGTTGGGGTTGCAACGACGGTGGATGAATATGATGTGTGTGGTGATGCTGATGCTGGAGGGCATGTTGCTGTGACAATACCATGATGCCGCCAACATTAGCACCACCACCACCACCTGGTAGCGGGGGTTGCTGCTGTTGTTGTTGCTGTTGCTGTTGAAGTTGACCCATTTGTTGGGCAGTTAACATGACTTGCTGTTGCTGCTGCTGCTGCTGTTGCTGTTGTTGTTGTTGATGCTGATGTTGGTGCTGATGGTGGTGGTGGTGAAATGCAGATGTTTGTAATAATTGCTGTTGCGGAATTTGCTGAATGGTAACAGCCTGCATACCAATCTGTTGTTGTTGTTGGGACTGTTGTTGTTGTTGTTGCTGTTGTTGTTTCTGCTGTTGCGCATGTTGTTGCTGCTGCAATAGCGATCCAGTTGTTATAATTGGCTTTTTACCACCAATTAATCGCTCTTGACTTCTTGTCGCATTCAATCGTATCGAAGATCTTAGAGACATTGCGGCTTCATCGAAGGATGTCAAAGTATGCGAACGAGCAAAACTAACATGCTTTATTCTGAAATTAAAAGAAAAATTATAACTCAATTTCACCTGTAGTAAATCATAGTTGAGAAAAGAATGTTTTTTTTTTTTAGTAAATTTATATTTTTAGAACAATTTTTATTAAAATTCACAAATATTCAAAGCCTTTTTAAATATTTAAAGTTTTCACTTAACATTTTTGACCTTTTGCAAATTATTTTCAAGTTTATTTGAACAGAAAATATTTTATTCAAATGCAGTTTTATTTAAAATCCTCTGTCAAGTTATTTGGTTTTATGTTGTTGAATTATAAATGTTGTTTCGATTATCACTTTAAATCACTACAATTTGAACTTTAATAGAAAATAATAATCTATTATACCCTTAATAATAGTAGTTGTATTGAAAATATATCGTTTTATTCTAGTATGTCATAAGAATGATTTCATTTGGGATTTGTGTAAAATTACTAGTAATAAACAGACTACTATACTGAGCTATTGTGAATATTACAGCTTCAGGGATTTTTATAGAAAAGCTATACAATTTTGCCTAGTGGAAAAGCTATAAATCAATATTGTTCAATTCGGGCTTATTGGCAGAGACATCCTTCAAACTGTTGAACTTTACGAGCATCCCTTACTGTTTCATAGCTTAAAATTAAACATTGCTTCAAGCATTTTATATAAACAAATACTATAACATAAAATATAAAATAGAATTTTTTACAATCTCTATTTCAATAAGACTATAAATTTATTGTGATTTCATCCCAAGATGACTATGTAAATTTTATTTTTTATGTATGATAATTATTAGCGAGATTAGGAGCACAGTTTAACTATTTTATTAAGAATAAATAATGAACATTGAATGTATTCAAAATCTATGAATTGCCTTAAAATTCTACAATTTTATAATAAAAATGAGAAAAAATACTTTAAAAAATTTTAAGAATAACATTTTGTTTATATAAATTTTGCTCAAACTTAAATTCAATAATGTAATTTTTATCAATTTCCCTCACTATAAGTAAGCTAGTATAAATATTAACGTTGCCTGAATATATAAATCATTGTTATTTGCTTAAAAGACAAAATACAATACAAACAAGGATTTAAATGCGGGCGTACATAGAAGAGAATATACGCTGAACTGATGAGAAATTTGAGTCATGACAGGGAAGCGTTTCATGAAGGAAATAATATCGAAATAATAGCATTATTGTAAAACAAAATATATTTTACAATAAGCAGTAACATCAATTTTCTTCTCATTACTAAAGTTATAGAGTCCCCTATGTATGATGCTCCACAATATCCTTACAAGGCATAGAATTTCAATTTTGTAAGTCAACAACAAAACCATATGAATCGCATCCTTTCACAATGGGACACACATATTATTTTCTACACGTTTTTGCGCCTCCACCAATTTCCGATTCCTAGAAGTTCGAAGTCAGTTTGTCTCTTAAATTCTTGTTAGGGAATAATATAAAAATTTATTTGGTAAAAGCTTCGATGCATATATCAAATAGGAAAAATTCCATACATCAATAAATAATTCAGTGGTCCTTTCGACTGTCCTGTTTGATTTCGATAAAACTACATTCATTTAAGAACCCATTTGCAAACAAATTCAAAAATTTTCTAAAAAAAATCAGTTCCATGACCAAAAAGAAAACAGATTTATTGTCTGTCCCGCTGATCTTATTCTAATAAATTATAGTATACATTTCATTCTATATTAAAGACGAAAAATTTTGCAGGGATGAAAATAAATCTAAAAATTTTTTCATCCTAAAATTTTCATTAATGTCAATGTGAGGAAAACAGATTTTCTTAGCCAAGGCAAATAAGGTCTAATCAGATTAATTGACCAATTGGGACCCTCAGCATTACATATAAATTTCATATTATTATTTATTAATATCAGAACTTAAAATTTTTACTAAATATTTTTATTGAAAATTTTTACTGGAATGTTTTATTGAAAATTTCTACTGACAAATTTCTACTCATCAATTTTTACAGACAAATTTTTACTGACAAATTTTTATTGACAAAATTTTACTCATAAATTTTTACTGACACATTTTTACTTAGACTTTGTACTGAACATTTTTACTGACAAATTTTTACTGACTAATTTTTACTGAAAAATTTTCATTAACAAATATTTACTGACAAATTTTTATTGACACATTTTTACTGATAAATTTTTACTGTCAAATTTTTATCGAGAAATTTTTACTGACAAATTTTTACTGGAATTTTTTATTAAAAATTTTTGCTGACAAATTTCTACTGACAAATTTCTACTCATAAATTTTTACAGACAAATTTTTACTGACAAATTTTTATTGGCAAAATTTTACTCACAAATTTTTACTGAACATTTTTATTCATAAACTTTTGCTGTAAAATTTTTACTGACAAATTTTTACTCATAAATTTTTACTGATACATTTTACTGGCGCATTTTTAATGTCAAATTTTTATTGAGAAATTTTTACTGGCAAATTTTTACTGACAAATTTTTACAGACAAATTTTTACTGACAAATTTTTATTGACAAAATTTTACTCACAAAATTTTACTGACAAATTTTTACTGATAAATTTTTACTGGGAAATTTTTACTGATAAATATTTACTGACAACTTCTTACCGATAAATATTTACTCACAAGTTTTTACTGACAAATTTTTATTGACAAAATTTTACTCAAAAATGTTTACTGATAAATTTTTACTGAGAATTTGTACTGAACATTTTTATTCACAAATTTTTACTGACAAATTTTTACTGACCAATTTTTACTGACAAATTTTCATTAACAAATATTTACTGACAAATTTTTATTGACACATTTTTACTGATAAATTTTTACTGTCAAATTTTTATCGAGAAATTTTTACTGACAAATTTTTACTGGAATTTTTTATTGAAAATTTTTGCTGACAAATTTCTACTGACAAATTTCTACTCATAAATTTTTACAGACAAATTTTTACTGACAAATTTTTATTGGCAAAATTTTACTCACAAATTTTTACTGAACATTTTTATTCACAAATTTTTGCTGTAAAATTTTTACTGACAAATTTTTACTCATAAATTTTTACTGATACATTTTACTTGCGCATTTTTCATGTCAAATTTTTATTGAGAAATTTTTAACTAGCAAATTTTTACTGACAAATTTTTACAGACAAATTTTGACTGACAAATTTTTATTGACAAAATTTTACTCACAAAATTTTACTGACAAATTTTTACTGATAAATTTTTACTGGGAAATTTTTACTGATAAATATTTACTGACAACTTCTTACCGATAAATATTTACTCACAAGTTTTTAGTGACAAATTTTAACTGATAAATTTTTACTGAAAATTTTTACTGAAAATTTTTATTGACACATTTTTACTGACAAATTTTTGCTGTGAAATTTTTACTGACAAATTTGTACTCATAAATTTTTACTGACACATTTTTACTGGGGTATTTTTACTGTCAAAGTTTTACTGAGAAAATTTTAACTGTACAAATTTTTACTGTCAAAGTTTTACTGAGAAAATTTTAACTGTACAAATTTTTACTGTACCAATTTTTGCTTACAAAAAATTTGGACTGAAAATTAAAAAAATTATTTGTTTTTAGGAGTTTCAGTGCGAAAATCTAATCTAACATGATTAAAAATAGACCACGGGCACTAATAAAAAAATTTTAAATTCGAAGTTTAATTTAGCATTTTTACAATTCCTTAACTTTTGAAGTAAAATTTTTTTAAGTAAATTCCTTTTACCATTTCTGAGTTACACAAAAGAATAAACTTTTTTTATATCAGTAGATATTATACTGCAAATTATAATGATTATAAAAATATAAATATTATTTATAAAAAAGTAATAAATGAGGGAGCAAATAACATTTAAATCATGAGCTTGTAATTTATACTCGATTAAGGAAAACATGAACTTTTAATAAATTGGCACACTTTTAAAATTTCGATTATCTTGCATTCATTTAAGTTGCCTTATCAATATTTGATATTCATTGAAGATTCTTTTTACTTAACCTTCAATAAACATTCTTTCTCTACAGCTTATATAGATTTTTTTGAGAGCATTTTCTTGTAGAATAAAATTACTCTTAAACTTTTCACTGTATATAAAATATATTACTACGAAAAACGAATTGATTCAAGAAAATTCAATTAGAAAAGTGTTTTTTCCCAAATACGATTATGTATTTTTTTTTAGAGTATGGATGAAATATAAATTTAAATTTTAAACTATGCTCATATATAGGGTTAGTGGAAAGTATCTCAGAAAATTCATGAGGAATTATTTCAGAAATAATTGTAGAAAATTTATTTCTCTTTACTCTAACTTTGGTGAAAATTAAATTTTATTTCCGTAATATTTTTATTTGAAAAGCTTTTTTTCTTAGGTTCTTTTTTTTTATTAAATTCAAAATACTTATTCTATTTACAGCTTATTGTAATTTTTTTATTAGGTTGATGGAATTAAAATTATTTTAACTGATTCTAATTTAAGTTTAGTATAATTTTAATAATCGATAAACCGATATACTACAAAAGGTCATAACAATGGTAAGAAGGGGGTAACAAAAATAAATCTATATATTGAAATTTATTTTGCAAAGAATGCACAAGAACTAAATTGAGAAAATCCACTTGAATCTTTTGATAGAGAATATCCTTTGTTATTTTGACTTTGACATAGTACACAATATTTAAGCGTAGATCATACTCTACGAATACATACACTAAAGAACGCATTGTCCTGGTTATATTGAAAGAGGACATAAATAAACTTTAACTTCCAGTTAACTGGGCATACAATCGTATTTAGGTCACGTGAATTATATCCTTTCCGATTCAATATAATAGTAGTTTCACATAATAGTAGATTCTACAGGAACTTCTAAAATCAAGTAAATTTCTATAGGAACCTACCTCGGTGTAGCACCATTTAGAGGCACAACAGGTGGTGGAGGCGGTGGTGGTAAGCCAATGTGTGCTGGACATCTATACATTCTGTAATAAATTAAATGAAAACGAAAAAAGTATTATTTACAATATATTCTAGAGAACGAAAAAAAAAATGGATCCTAATCACAATAGATATTCTTAACTAAGACTAATGAATAGTGTATAAAAAATGTATGAAAAGAAAAATAATATCAAATAAATATAGTAAAGTATATAAAAATTTCTTCAAATATAGTAAGTGATAAATTATGGAAAAAAATATATATTATATTTACCCAGCTATGTGTTCAGTACTTTGGCTTATGTACGTCTTTGGTGGATAAGATCCTACGACATATGGTCCCCTATTGTAGTCTTCATAATCTGGACAAATGGGTCTAGAAAATATGATATATTTATTTTCTGAAATTAATCGCTTTAAACGTATATGAATCAGTTTATTTTTCAGTATTTTTAATTAAATTTATTAAATTATTATATTTTAAAAAAAAAATTGTTATGAAAAATATCAAGAAACTTCAGTATGGAAGGATTTTGAGAAAAAACAAATCCAATTTATTGAAAATGACTCTGACAAGTGGAATTTTTCTAAAAATATTTTCTAAACTAAAAAAAATATATATATTTTTGTGAAAAACTATTTATTTTGAAGTTTGCACAATCCCCAATATGGATTATAATTACCGGTGTTCCTCAGGAAAGTCTCCTTGGTCCTATTCTGTATAATATCAACAGTTCTAATTTTTATACTGAAATTTAAGCAGACTGCAGAACTATTTGAAGAAGCCAAAAAAATCCTCTATCTGCGTTCAATATTTTATAAAATAATATAGCTAAATTCCAAAGATGGTTCTCGAAGTGGGGAATAAAAGTAAGTGATTAAAAAGCCGTTCACGTAAATTTTGCTCTTCGCAGTGAACCATAAAATTCAAAGTAAATTTATTGATTCTCGTTATAAAAAATTTCCTAATTCCTTACGGAAACTTTTTATAAAGAGAAACAAACAATTCACTTTGAATTTATCTTCATTGACTCTCGCCAGTAATACTCTTTGTTGTTTTGGATGGCAATGGCCATAAGACCTATTGGACTAAAGGTCAGATTAATTAGGGCCCAAATCCTTCCTTCATGTAGCACTATATTCTAATGACTATTTTTAACTTTCCTGGAATTGCCCATTCTCGTGTAGTAGACCGAAAATTCGATCACGTACAAAAGTAAGCAATTGTTTTTGCTGAGAACCCAAGTTTCGGAATAATACATGATTTGATATTATGATTAATTAAAAATTCTTTTTTTTTTTTCTTCAACAAGGAGGTTTTTTTAATAAATTATATTCCAGAAGGATCAATTCTTTTGATCAAAATGCTCCCTAACTTAACTCTGGTGATGGCAATATATTATGTAGATAAAAGCGAGCGGCTTATAAAAAATAAAAATGGATAATAAATGTTAATACCTTGGCCCCTCTAATCGTACAGCTTCCTCATCAGCTGGCATCCATGTATACCGTTTGGCATCAGTATTAGTACTGCTACTACTTAAAATCGATGTTGGACGTCGTCTAAAATAGGAACTTTCTAGGTCTTCGTCATACTGGACTAGGTCATGATGATGATATCTGAAAAATTCATAAAATTTTACTAATTAATTATTAAATAGATAAGCTAATGTAGTCACAAATTTTTACAACAAGAGAGAAATACGTATAGATAATCAAAAGTTGACCAAATAAATACAAAAATGATAATTTTGGCATACTCATTTCTATTGTGTTAGATTAGATTCATTTACTTTTTGTCCATGTTTGTACACATTTATGTAGGCAATTTGTCACATTTCAACTGGCAAGAGAGTAAAATAGTTTATAGCTTCCTTTTGATATCAATTATAGAATACAGACAAGCGAATTTTAGGCGAAATTCAATATCATCAGTAAGAAAGAGTATTTTGAGAAGAATTGTTTTGGGTTTGTAATCCTGCGGAAATCTTTATAGCCTTTTTTATGACTATTTACTGGGCGCTGAATATTCAGTACATCCTGTAATAAAATCATTCACATGCAGAACGTAATTAGTCAAGTGTTCCATGGCGATTATACACTCGTTAGCTCGTACTTGTATAGCGGACCTTTCATTTTTGTGATAACAACTTTCTTTCCTATTTGCCAAATCGTAAACTTATTTGTTTTTGGATTTGCCTAAAGGATGCGATACACAATCACATATGCACGAAAATACTTCCATAATATAAGTACAGCCATAAATATGCACAACCACATTTATTATAGTACAATACAACGTTAAGACTATGTTCAATAAATTTCTCTTCTTAGACGAGAATATGCGTAACTCGGAAACCAATGAAATTGAATATATACTCTTGGATTTTACGCTTCCTGAACTTTTCTAATCATCTGTTAACAGCAGAATTCTATGCACGAATGAACCCAACGACTTTCAGATATTTTATTGAAGCTATTATGAAACTTTTTATTTGCGGTATATTATCTTAAATTAAAACAATATTTTATCAAGCAAGAAATTTGAATTAATTTTTGGTCAAATTATGATATTTCAAATTTTTGTAATAAAAGTTACCTCGGTTGAAGTGGATTTATAAAAAAGAGGTTATTTTTTCTATTTCTAATTAAACAATAATTTAAAAAAAAAAATAATTAATTAGATTTTTCAACTAAATCAGTTTTTTTCGAATTGAGTATTTATTTCGTTTTATTATCTATGATTATTGAATAAGTTTATTTTTTATAATTGAAATTTCTGAAATTATTGTTATTTTGATAATTTTACATTTCTGTACAAATGTTATCATCAGTTTTGATTCATTTGCGAAATTGATATTTTCCATATAAATACATAAATAAATTTACGTTAACAAGAGAAAAAGATTATTTCTCTAAAGAGATTATATGAAGTATTTATCCATTTTTATGTTAGTCATTCTACAAGCACAAAAAAATGAGTTGATATTATATGACGAGGTTTTTTTTCTATGCATTTGTAAGAGCTTATATTATCTATCATGTCTTCAAAATCCCTAAATATTAAAAGAATTTCTCCGTTGATAATTTATCATGCTATAATTTTGCCCCGTCATATTTCTATTAAGCGACTTTGAATAGCTTTGCACAACCAGAGAAAATCTGGAAAAATTCAAGCTCAGGATACCAGATTTGCTTCCTCGTATGGAAAAAGTCCTTTAATATTTATGTATTTTACTATCACATTTTCTTTTTCCAATAAAAAAAATGCTTCAAACTCGAGAAAATTAGATTAAATATTTATTGTACATATTCTGTTAAAATTGAAAACTGACAAATTTTTACCAAAAAAATTTTTACTGACAAATTTTTACTGACATATTTTTTGCTGATAAATTTTTCGCTGACAAGTTTTTACTGAGCAATTTTTACTGACAAATTTTTACTGACATATTTTTTGCTGACAAATTTTTACTGACAAATTTTTCGCTGACAAGTTTTTACTGAGCAATTTTTACTGACAAATTTTTACTGACAAAATTTTACTGTAAAATTTTTACTGAAAATTTTTACTGAAAATTTTTACTGACAAATTTTTACTGACATATTTTTTGCTGACAAATTTTTACTGACAAATTGTTTGCTGACAAATTTTTACTGACATATTTTTTGATTTCAAATTTTTACTGACAAAATTTTACTGTAACCTTTTTATTGAAAATTTTTACTAAACAAATTTTTACTGACAATTTTTTACTGACAAATTTTTACTGACAATTTTTTGCTGACAAATTTTTACTGACAAATTTTTTCTGACAAATTTTTACTGACATATCTTTTGCTAATAAATTTTTACTGACAAATTTTTCGCTGACAAGTTTTTACTGAGCAATTTTTACTGACAAATTTTTACTGACATATTTTTTGCTGACAAATTTTTACTGACAAATTGTATGCTGATAAATTTTTACTGACATATTTTTTGCTTTCAAATTTTTACTGACAAAATTTTACTGTAACCTTTTTACTGAAAATTTTTACTAAACAAATTTTTACTGACAATTTTTTACTGACAAATTTTTACTGACAAATTTTTACTGACATATTTTTGGCTGACAAATTTTTACTGACCAAATTTTTCGCTGCCAAGTTTTTACTGAACAATTTTTACTGACAAATTTTTACTAAAAATTTTTACTGACAAATTTTTACTGACAAATTTTTACTGACATATTTTGCTGAACATATTTTTTGCTGACAAATTTTTACTGACAAAATTTTACTGTAAAATTTTTACTGAAACTATTTACTGACAAATTTTTACTGACAAATTTTTACTGACATATTTTTTGCTGACAAATTTTTACTGACAAATTTTACGCTGAAAAATTTTTACTAAAAATTTTTACTGACAAATTTTTACTGACATATTTTCTGCTGACAATTTTTTCTGACAAATTTTTACTGACAATTTTTTACTGAAAAAATTTTTTTTTAACTGATAAACAACATTTTTTTTTACTGAAAAATATAAATAAAATTAATAGCAATTTTCTTATACCTTGGATATTTGTAGAAAGGTGCATAATCCGCCACATTTTCATCGGATGGTGCTCTGCGGCCTACACATACACCCAGAAATGACTGTGGGGCACCTCGTCCTGACCAACAGCCAAAAAATCGCTCACGTCTTGGCCTTTCAATTGAGCTAAGCTGTCTGTCTGTTAAACAGTACTGAAATATAAACAAAACAAAAAAGTTATTAATCGATGATGGAAAATATTCAAAAGACGTTAAACTACTCAAAAAGAGAAGCCGTATCTGATACAAGCAATCAAATAAAACTGAAATGAAATAAAAACGGAAACACTAAATGCAAAATTCAGCAGAAAGATAGCATGCAGAGCGAAAAATAAATAAAACGACAATGGGGGATAATAAAACGTAAAAATGGCCAAAATAGAAGAAAATCTTCTAAGGAAAGATGGAAAACGCCATCGCAATAGGTGGTGTAATGTGTTGTATTTGTGTTTGTGTGTGTAATGTGGGTGGTGGATTTTTTTTAAGGTGGCTTCTGATGCCTTGTGCGTTAAGTACATCGCCTGGACATACCCAGCAGAATAGAACAGCCAAAGTTTTTATGCTTGATAACAAAATGGTTCGAGTGAATTGATTCCTGTTTGGGGATGGAACCAAGCAGATACGTGTAGATAGAATCACACTTTGCTGAATTGTAAAATGTTGAATTTGCTGTCAAGCTTTTCTATTCTATTTTTTGTCGTCTGAATTTTTTTTGCACTACAATCTTTTTATCATTTTTTCTTGATTTCTTTTATGAAAGTTAGAATTGGTGGCTAAGTTTATAAGCGTGATGAACAGAAAAATCAAGGAACAATGGAAAAACTATTGACCGAACGAATGAATGCTAAGAAATTGAATTTTCTTTTATTTTTCATTTGACTTTTCCATCTGTTGTTGGGAAATTACACGTTTTGCACTTGAATTGAAACGATTCCATTCGATCGAATACTAGAGCCCACCAACATTAGGAAAAATGCATTAGTATCAGCATCACCACACCGTATACTATATACTTTATTAAGTACAAGATAAAATATATTGTATAAGACACCCATAGATGACATACCTGTTCACGAATATCTCCTTTCGAATAGACCGATGCTCTGGGATAGAGGCCCGTCGTTTGTGGCCGTGGCTTCTTACGGCCCATATTCTCATCTTCTGAATCGTAGCATCTGCTCGATGTATGTATACTGTTTGTCTGCATATTATAATATTAGAGAAAGAGAAAATGATAGAGATAATCTGAGAGAAAAACTACAAAAAAGTAAAAAAAATTCAAGAAAAATATCAACACAGATAAATAACTAAAAATCAATACCGACATTTTCTTCGCCTCATCAACTCCGGAAGAATTTAATCGAATCGATTCGCATTCAACTGAATTCCTATAGTCGATTTATCTATTTTTTCCATAACTTAATATATAAAAAAAATAACATTATCTATGAACCATATACACCAAAATTTCTACTTTCTTAAATGATTTCACAAAATAATATGATTTTCAATATATGACTAATACCCCTTATATGAACAAATTCTTTCATTTATGATTTTTATAATTTATATCGGATACTAGGCAATCGTTTATTCAAAAAAAAAGTTAAAAATAAATGATATTTAAATAATTCATTATACAAAGAGTACCAAAAATAAGTTAAGGTAAATGTTGTAGAAAATTTTCAACAAACATTTTTATTGGAAATTTTTACCGAAAATTTTACACTCAAAATTTTAAGTTTTTAGTGAAAATGTTTACTCAAAATTTTTACAGGCTATTTGAATTGAAATCACTTATCGCAAATTTATGACAACATTTTGGTCTAGATTTTCTTCTAAAATTCTTCTTATATTGAAATGAATCATAAAATTCTTCCAGATAAATTAATGAAGTTATTCTACATAAACAAAAATAATTAAAAAATCTAACAATCAAATTTTTAATCAAAACACTTTTTTTTTATAATGTCAATTTTTTATTTACCTTTCCAGATACTTCGATATTCCCGAGTGAAATTGCGTGCTGCAATCCTGAAAAGATAATTATATTAGACAAGTTAGTAACTTCCTTCAAATTTAATTAATAATTTCAAATATTTATTTTTTTCATGTAAATATTTTCTAATTGTTTGATTTAATTTTTTTTTATATTTTTTAAACTTTAATTTCAATTAAATATTTTTTTTATTACAAAATTATAACAATATTGATTAATCTATGTTGATTCTAGTAATAAAACTTTAGAGAAATGACAAGAGGGAGAACCTTTTTTGCTAAAAAGAATTCTATCAAAATAATTATGGACATTAGGGAAAAGTTTCCACCCCGTTGAAAGAACAGTCATATTTTCCTGTTAGAGCGCTCTTTATTTATCCAGTGACATAGAGTCCTTCCTGCAAGTTTTACAGGCATCCACTCCAAAGCGACTAGTCCACTGAGCTTAAAAGTTTCTTTCTGCCTTGATGACGTGTCTTTTTCGAAATTTTCTCAAATCATTTTCGTAATTCCTTAAAAGGGGATGTATTACGCTCCATGCACTAAAATTTATTTTATTATTCTCAATACTAGGAAATTTTTTTATTTATAAGCGGTAAACTGTTTTTTTTTCCCTAGTAATACTACTTTAAACAAAAAACTTCTTCTCCAGAACGGGATAATTTGACTTAGATATTAGAAGTTAATCCTTAGTAGCTTCAAATGCTATTTGAAATAATTTAAATCTAAAGAATTATGAGTTTAAAAAGAGTCAACCATAATTTATAATCATAATGAGTTTTTCATATTTTTCAAAAACTTTTTACTCGTAGCAGAGAAATTTGTTTTTCATTTGCAGAAATTAATTTACAAACTTTTGGTTTATGCAAAGACTGAAGGCAGATAGATAAGATTTCGTTGTTTGCTCGTTTGTTATGTTCTTTGGAATTAAAATATTATACAAAAAAATTTAGACGAATTTAGAATAATAATTTTAATTTTTGTTTTTGTTTTTAATAAATTTTTTCGCAATTTATTTAAGGACAAAAGTATTTTTTTTAGAATTTTTGTCAACTTTTGAAGATATGTTAACTTTTTTTTTGGTTATAATTAATGTTTTTAAGGTCTCATTAATCTTGAGCAAAGTTAAAAAATTCTGAAAACTTTAAGAAATAGTGAACAATTAAAAAAGTTAAGAGCCGAATACAATCTAGAAAGTGAAAAAAATATATTAATTTTTTTTTTAAATCTATGTTAAATTGGTTTTAATACTTAAAAGTCTTATTGAATTAAAATTTGATAAATTTAACTATTTTTTATTAGCAATTTGGTTAGATATGCCATGAAATAGTAATAAAATGTTAAAACTGGTAATTATGGTAGGCAGTAAATGTAAAGGATGAAACGGTGCTCTCTCTTATCTTACAATATGAGCCAGGATGCTAGCAGCTGTTACCGTTGTGTTAAACTGAGACTTATCCAAAATACTATTAAAAACTTATTGTATAAACACCTTTATTGCTCTGATTATCCTTTTTATAACGTCTTAAAAAAACCTGTAGAGGTCCTTTTACTATAACTCTGAATTCTCAAATTGCCTTTCTTTATCCTAACTAAAAACCATGGTTGACACCAGAACTGAGAGTGTGTACATTCCTGCATAGGCATTAAGGGCTAAATACATTGACTCCGTTCAACTGCTCCAGAAAATTTTTCTAGAATAGTTGGATGATCTCAATGATTTGATGCTATCTTCCTTTAAAGGCAGATCCATATTATGGTAAGCTTTGGGCAATCAACATGTTCGTAGGAATTGTAGTTTGCACTCCCAATCATCAGAACCTGGGTAGCCATGCATGGCCCATCGAGTGGCCTCGTTTTCAACAATATTCCACAAACTTGCTTAATAATAGTAATATTGAATTGCATTAAATTCGAGGTCAGGTAACAATTTTTGGCAACGAGTCGGACGATCAACTAGCAGAGGAAAATTCTATGCTCGTGAAACGATTTGAGGTCAGGTAACAATTTTTGGCAACGAGTCATTCAGGGACATTATTGCATTTGATTTTTTTTTAGATGAACTAAATTATTTTGTAAAGAATGTAAATATGAATAATATTAATCTGATTCAAAAAAAATGTAAAGTTATGACATTTTCTAGACGCCTCAACCCATGCACTTTATACTATAATTTTTCGGGAATTAATTTCAAATGTTATCAACTTCGGATTCAAACTACATGTAGATAAGAAATTTGAATTTATTCTTTTTATTATAAAATTACTTTCCGAACAACCCAATTGTTTATTTATTGGCCTTTTACTTTAAGTGAATCATTTAATTTGACCAACTGATAACAGTACACTTCCGAATTAATACAATGTTGTCAAGTGTAAATACCTCGGTACACATATACCACCGTTGATCAAAAAGTTACCGGAAAATTAAAAATACAAGTTTATTCATCTAAATCTATATTGTTCCCTTCAAAGTAATCCCCATCGACTTAAACACACTTATGCCAGCGCCTGATCCAATCCTCAAAACATTCTTTATATTCGGTTTTCGGTATGTCCATCAGTGCTTCCTGCGATTTTTCCATTACTTCCTCTCGGCTATTAAAACGCGTTCCCCGTAATGGTTTGTTAACTCGATTGAACAGAAAGAAGTCACAGGGAGCCAAATCAGGTGAATTCGGTGGTTTTTGGATGGTATTTGGTGCATTTTTCGTCAAAAAATTACGAATAATGATGGCACTGTGCGACGGTGCGTTGTCATGGTGGAAAATGCACGAATTTTCTGCCCACAATTCTGGTCTCTTTCGGCGAATTGCTTCACGAAAATGTCTTATAACGTCCAAATAACACTCTTTGTTTACTGTCCAGCCTTCTGGCAAAAATTCATGATGCACTACACCATTTTAATCCATGAAAACCGTGAGAATTTCCTTCTTTTTTGACTGAAAACGACGTGGTTTTATTGGTTTTGCCTCATTTGGTGAACGCCATTCACTTGCCTGATGTTTGGATTGCGTGTCGTACTCATAAACCCACGTCTCGTCCCAGTAATGATCCTTTTCATGAATGTGGGATCGGATTCAGCCTTGCAAATCATGTCTTTTGCGACGTGACCACGGTCTCTTTTTTGCATGAAATTGAGGTCTTTTGGCACCAACTTTGCTGCTACACGACGAAAACCCAAATCATTAACCAAAATGTCTTGGACGGATCCATAGGCAATGTTCAACTCCTTCGCTATCTCTCCGATGGTTAATTTGCGGTTATTGACCAACATTTCTTTTACTTTATCAATGTTTTCGTCGGTTTTCGATGTCGATGGTCTGCCATTGCGTTCATCATCTTCGATTGACTCACGACCACTTTTGAACTGCTCGTGCCACTGATAAACGATCGTTTTCTTTAGAGAATCGTTGCCGAAACACTTCTCCAACATTTCCAACGTTCGCGCACCATTAAATCCATTTTTTACGCAAAATTTAATACAAGTTCCTTGTTGCAAATTTAAATTCATTTCTAAAAGTGTAAAAAATCACCCAACACACACAGAGATAGATGTACTCATGGCTACGTAACTTTCGCAAATGACAAGCTATGATGCTAAGATTTAAAGGAAATATCAACAACAGATGTACCAACTTATAAAAAGAAAACAGAACTCAAATCGGAACGATGGAAGCGCCACACTCCTATCGTTCCGGGAACTTTTTAATCAAGGTGGTATTTCCACGTAGTTATTCGTGAACTTATTTTAGAAAATGCACCTGTAGTTTGGTTACTCTATTATGAGTTTGTCCCGCAATTTGAAAGTCTTTCATTGGCTTAAGATACCAACGCTTCACAGAAGACACAAAGCTGCTGATCTAGTTTTTATTTAAAAGCTCAAAAATTTACTGTCAGGTTACAGCGAATATGGTTTTTCTAAATCTTACTACTATTGAGAAGACTTCTATTTTTTCTCGCTTTTTAGTTTTAGTCCTTCTCTCGTCTGTGTCAAATTTTTTGATCAGTGAACGTTTCCTGAACGTTTGCTGTGGACGTGTGCGTTTTGGTTTGAAGCATAATTTTTGAACTCATTTAAATTACTTAATAAAAACGGATATGCTTCACAAAATCTAACAAACTCTTACAGATGCAGCCAACCAACCGTACTCTAACAGTTACTTCAATAGTGAAAATGTTCAAATGTTGCTATCAACATGTTGATAGGATGGATGCCTTCAGTATAGAAGCTATTCACAATGCTGTGTAGGTGATTATTACAATCATTTCACTTACATATGTACATGTTTTTCATCAAGAATCTATTATTATTCTAATCATCTAAATATAATATATTATTAACAAAATTATCATTATTAGTTGTAGTTAATTGAATGTTTGATCGATTTGCTTAAATGTTTAATTTTTCCATTAACATATTCGTGAGCATTCAGCAAAATTATGATATTAAAATTGAAAATTTTCCATATTATTAAAATTGTATTATGAGAAGAAAATTTTGAGTGCATAATTTATCATAATCATATAATTTATATGCAATCTATGTTCAATTTCAATTAACAAAAATAACTTTGTACATTCTATAAATTTATAATTATTTAGTGAAATGAAGCAAAATCACATTTATAAATCGTGAACTTATAACCCCTTTTATAAGTTTTGACTGGAATTAATTGAACTTGATAAAAATATTTGTTTCTGTTTTCATTTTGTTGTTTGTTTTTGTTGGTCGATTATATGTATTCTCAGCCCTTAAAGTTGTATTGTTGAAAATTTTCTAAGAAGCGAAATATAAATGCTGCGTCATTTCGGATTCCACCCCAAATTGATGATATAAAGTAGTCAAAGTTAGAAATTGTTACTTGTATCGTTGAAATTTTCAACAAAATTCACTAGACTCTCCGCTTTGTTTCTCCACTTTTTTTTTTTTTCTGGTGTGGAGAATGTCTGGGGCGTTTTTCTGTTTGCAAACTTAATTTGAAAGCTTAATGAGTTTAGTGTAATTGTTAAAACAGTTGAAGTGTGTTTATGAATGATAATTGAAAATAATGAGATTGAGGGCTTGACTCATTTCTTCTGTTTCATTTTGGATATTGTATATAAAATTGTACAAAATTTTTGTGAAAAGATCGATGATACTATCGACTATGACAATTTGTAAACAAAAGTGAATTTGTGGTATTTTCTTATATTTCAGGTAATTTACATCAAACCGATTTGGTATAGCGTAAGAGAACCTATACTAATTACTGCAAAAAAAAGAAGAAAATCTGCAAAGTCAAACCTTTATCAAGCAAAACGTATTCCATAAATAAATATAATGAGTTTATTACAAGTAATAAAGTCATTATAAACGCACAATAATAATCATGATAAAATATAAATTAAAAGAAAACCATTTGACTTATGAACACCTCCTTAAATTGCTATTTAATTAAGTAAATTCCAAAAAGTCTTATGGGTGTTATTAAAACAGAGTCTTTGTAATATAAAATTTTCTGGTTGGTTTTAATACAAATACAAAAATTCTCTAATTAAATTGTATTTATATTAAATAAAGTTCAATATTATGGACTCATTTAATTCTTTATAATATATAATAACCTAATAAAATTCACGTTACAAAATTTGAGTAGGCTTATTTTAAAAACAAATTATAAATTTATAGTACTTGACCATAAATAAAAAGAAACAAAATAAAATTGGGAAACAGGACTTTCACATTTTCTATTGTACAAATAAATAAAATTTCATTATGCCTGGTTTAGCTTTTAATTAATTTAGTAGTATTGAATTTTTTAAGGCAATTTCGATAAGGAGAAATTTCTTTTAAGTTAAACTTTTTAACAAAATTTATATTTTCTTAATGATTATTCATCAAAAAAAAAAATATATTAACTATACTTAATAATTATCAAGTCTTTATTATTTTCAATATATTTTTACCAAATGAAGAATTTATAATTCTCTAACAAAAAATAGTTATTAGGTAAAAGAAAATTTAGTTACCGAAAAGAAGACAATTGATAGAATTTTGAATATTAAGCAATTAAAAATCTTATTTGTAATATAAAAATTTTCTATTTCTTAATGGTAAAAAATTCCAAATTTTTTTAATAAAAGAAATTTATAACTTTTGTACGTTATTTTATGTATTTTTTTTAACACAACTTCTAAAATTTGGAAGGATTTTTTTCGTTTTCAAAGTGGGTCCCACCCTGCGAAATACTTGTTGGTGTCGCCTTCAGTTTTTTCTGCAAATTCCCCTTTATTGCTTCATTGGACTCAAAACAATTTACAAAAAGTTGCCATATCAGTTTGCAGAATAGAAAAATATCACAAGGAGATATATCCAAAGTGTGGCAGAAAAATAATTCATTCTGGCAATACTGTAGAATTTCCCGTAAACCTATCCTGTACGTTAGAATAGCGATCCTATTGTCACAGGATGAAGGCTATTCCAATTGAAACCGTCCAGCACTGTTCCGAAGAGTGATGAGAACGCCTCTGCTGATGTGTAGTTGCCGAAGGACTTTTTTATGAAAGATGTCTTTTCTTTATGAAAAAAATACCTCGAAAAGCTCTGTGAAGACTTGGAACCGTTACACTTGGAAGCTACACCGTAACAACGTCTCCTGTCGTCGATACTTTTCTCTGAAAAATAAATTTCTTTGTTTTTCCAGAAACACCGCCCCCCCCCCTCCTATTCACTTGATCAAAGCCCATGTAACTTACGAGGGTCATTCAACAAGTACTTAGCCTACAAAAGAAAAACGAACATTTTGGAAAGGTGGCAATTTATTTTTCCACATAATCTCCTGCAAGCTCGATACACTTGGCCCAGCGATGCTTTAACTTTTTTAACCCGTCCAAAAAATACATTTTCTCGAGGGAAGCAAAATAGGCCTCCGTGGCGACGATGACCTCCTCATTCGACCCAAATCTATTCCCGGCGAGTGATTTTTTCAGGTTTGGAAACAAAAATTAGTCTCAGGGGGCCAAATCTGAAGAGTACGGTGGATGGGGCAGCAATTCGTAGCGCAATTCGACCAATTTGGTGTGAGCCGGCGCGTTGTCGTGGTGGAACAGCACTTTTCTCTTCGCAAAGCGGGCCGCTTTTTCTTCAATTCGACGTCAAATTGGCCCAATAAGTCAGCATAGTAGCGTCCCGTGATTGTTTTACCCTTCTCGAGGTAATCAATGTGGATCACACCTTGTGAATCCTAGAAAACGGTGACCATCACCTTTCCGGCCGATCGAACAGTCTTCGCCTTCTTCGGAGCACGTTCGCCGGGTGAAGTCCACTGTTTCGACTGTTCCTTGGTCTCTGGTGTATACCAGTGAATCTATGTTTCGTCGACGGTCACGAAACGACGCAAGAACTCCGCTGGATTGCGCTGAAACAGCGCCAAACACGTCGCCAATGTGGTCTCACGGTTGCGCTTGTTTTCCGGTGTGAGCAAACGCGGCACCCATCGCGCCGACAGCTTTCTCATGCCCAGTTCTTCGTGTAGAATATGATGGACCGTTGCTACTGCGATGCCCACAGTCTCAGCTATCTCGTGAACCCTCAATCGACGGTCTGCCAACACGAGATCGTGGACTTTTTTAACGTTTTCCTCCGTAGCAGCCGTTTTCGGGGCACCTGGGCGTGGCTCATTAAAAACCGACGTGCGGCCACGAACAAACTCGTTGAATCAATTCTTGACGGTCGCCATCGAAGGAGAAGAGTCACCATACACAGCATCGAAGCGATCTTTGATTTCGCTGCGCGTTTTCACTTCCAAAAACAAGAATCTAATCCCCGAACGATATTGTTCTTTTTCCATTTTTGTGCGACCGACCGACACGCTCGCTTTCAAAGGCTCTCAAAACAAAACTAATGAAGAGAATTGACTGAAACTTTGACAGTAGACTACTAAAAGAATGTACTGCACGATGGTGGATCTTTTTGTGACAGCAGTTCCATCGGGCGGTGAGGCTAAGTACTTGTTGAATGATCCTCGTATCTTTACTTTCAAAAAATCAAAAACACCTGAAAGGGCATAATCTTGGTACTATAGGTGAAAAGGACAATATTAATGCAAAAAATTTAAAAAAAATGTTCACTACTTTTTGTCTACAGATTTAATGGTTTATTGATGGCTCGAAATTGCGAGTGGACAACACTACGATAGTCAAATAAAACAGTCAACTTTGAAGAGGTCTTTCAGTCTTCACTCGTTATGAAAATGCCACTTCGACTATATCTGAAAGCCAGCCAGTTTCTTGGAAAATGAATTAAATTTCTCTTAAAAAATAATAAATTAAATATTACATTAAAAGAATGAAAATTTTAAGAAAAATAAAACATTGTAAAAATTCCAAACAAAAAATAATACCAGAACTTCTAGTTTTAATGAAATTTTCTTCAGCATAGATTTTCAATACTAAAACTTATCTTAGAAGAAAATAATAAAATTTTATACAACAAATTCATAGAATTGCCAAGTTCACATTTAAAAAAATTCAAATAAACTGCAAGTACATGAACTACAGACAAGGTCGAAGGTACAGTATGCAGAAGGATGTACTTAAAAGTTTAATTTTCGACAGTAAAGATTCATACAAGATGCAATTAAAATTTGTAACTGAATTAATGAATAACTTTTCAGTTTTAGATACGAAAAATTACAGGTACAAATACTCTATCTCGTGCATATCAGTACTGTCTAAATGATAGTGTCCATGGGTAGATGTGTCTTAAAAACATGTTATTTCATTTCAATTACTGTATACAATTTAATTAGTACTAGGGGAGTATATCCATATATGATAGTAAATAACAGCAAGGACTTAATACTATTTGCATAAATATTTAATTAAAAATTATCCATTATAAGATTTGGAAAGTAAAGTTTAATTAAGGACATTTAAATTGGTTATTTTATTCTATTATATTAATTTAAGCTTGCCATTATGTACGAAATATAAATTTTTTCTGCAATATTTTGAAGTAATTTTTAATAGCTTGTTCGCTCATTTCGAGTTGTAATTTTGCCATTAGTTTACGGTTGTACAATAGATTTTTAAATGATGCAAACTTTAAAGAAAAGTTCAACGTATAAACACAATTTTTAGTAAAGTTTTCTAAAAAAAAACCACCGGATTGACTGCACCATATCTCAAAATTACATGTCCTGGGAATTTTTTGCTCAACAAGATCAATGTTGTGTGGCTTGAATTTTTTTTCATATTGTGTGGCTTGTCCAGACTGGGCCAACTTGGACTCGACTGATTTAAAATGCAAACAACTTTTGTATTTTTAAATTTTGTTATTGGTTTTTTTTAATTGAAAGAGTAATTTTTTTTAAATTTTTTTTTTATTTTAAATGTTATCTACAACTACTTATGCTAGTAACAAGCAGATTTTTTACGGGAATATACAAGGACATGAAGACATGTGGAGGAAAACACCCATCGATGTTACCTCTAGAACAGGGTAATTTTATTTTATAATTTTAGAGAATCTCTCGGCCATCGCCGTTTTAAACGTCGATGGGTGTATACTGGAAGGGTGGAAGTGAAAAGTTCCTTTCCTAAAGGATTAGGGTGGAAGGATAGGTGCGAATGGAATTTTTTATATCGGGAGATGCATAGTTCACGAACAAATGGATAACAGTGTTTCGCACATAAAAGGGGGCATTGACAATTTTACGAAGGATTCGGGATTGTAGGGATTGGATGGGAAGGGAGTTGGAATGCTTATGTCCATATTGGTTTCTGAACCGTATTATATAGTAATAGTTTACTTGTTGTTGTAAGTTTTGATTTACTGTCTAGGAGACGTAGTAATTGTTTGTATCGTCCGTTAAGTTCACGTCTTTTAGTTTTCGTATAAAGGTTCCAGGTAAACCGTTGTCGAATATAAGTCCAAGGTAACGTACGCTATTTTTTTTTGTGGAATATTACTGCCGTTTAGGGTTATGTGGGGAATTTGTTCTCGTCAGAGTGTGAAAGTTACATGAGCAGATTTTTGCTCATTTACCTTCACTCTCCACCTTTTGAACCTAGTTTCTAAGGAGTGGATATGGTTCTGTAGGATACTAATGGCTGTGGAAGGATCTTTGTGATGTGTCAGGATGGCTGTATTGTCAGCATATGTTGCGGTCAGGATGTTGTTGTGGCAAGGAATGGCATGGGTATAAATGTTATATAGGATAGGACCTAGGATACTTCCTTGAGGGACACAAGTGGAAATTGGATAAATGTCAGAGTACTCCATATTTTCAGCTACCTGAAAATATCGGTCTGAGAGATAAGATTTAAGGATGTGGAAATAACCCGAGGGTAGGACTCGCTGCAACTTCCAAAGCAATCCAGCGTGCCATACATGGTCGAAGGCATGCGAAATGTCAAGAAACACGCCTGGGCAGTATTCCTTTCGCTCTAGCGAACACGCTATGTAGTCGACTACGCGATAACACAGCTGGATAGTGGAATGCTCAGGTCGAAATCCAAACTGATGCTGAGGAATGACACCCTCGGTTTCAAAAATGGGATAAAGGCGTTTTAGGATTAATTTTTCTAGGATTTTTGATAACATGGGAAGAACGCTTACAGGTCTATATGAGGTAGGAAGATTTTTGGGCTTATTGGGTTTTGGGATCATCTTAATTATGGAAAACTTCCACAGGGAAGGAAAAAATGATGTGCGGAGGATACTATTATAAATATAGGTTATAAGGACGAGGGTTTTTTTGGAAATTTGTTTCAGGATTTCTGAAGTTATTAGGTCATATCCTGGGGCTTTTTTTATTGGAAAGGTGTTCTATTGTGAATTTAACTTCGGAAGGAGTGAAAAACTTAGGAGGTAGACTTATGGGTAAATTTTGTTCTTAAATAAGATATTTATTAAATATTTGTCAAATTTGAAAAAAAATTGATAATCCTTTATTAAATGATTTTTGATATGCAAAAAGTTTTCAAAATTTCTCTAGTTAGTATATAATCAATTTTAAAGTTTCTAGTAAATATGTCAAATGATAAAAAAAAATGCTATTTTTAAGATAAATCCTGTTGAAAATAGATTCTTTTTCTTCGAATACGTGCCGAAAATTGTTTATTTATAAAAACACGAAGCAGAAAATTGTATAAATTCGAATTGGGAAAAGAAAGTTAAATTATTTGATACTGAAAATATTATCTTTTCATTTACTCTTGATGAATGCACAGCTAAATAGGATATTGAATAAGAGTACAGAAGTTTTTTCGAAATTTATACGAAGAGAGCAAAAATAAACAATTTACAATGTAGTTTTAGAAGGTATAAAATTTTTTACTTTATTTTCCTTTTAAATCGCTGAAGAAAATGTATTTTGTTGGAAAATTTTTATCATTTTTTCCTGGAATTTTGTAGAAATTCATTTTTCTCATGTGTATTAATATTTGAACTTATTTTTCGGGATTTTTCATTTATATTTCTGGTTGGAGTTGTACTCCCCCAAGATCATGTTATATTAGAGCCGAATTATTGTTATAAGAGCAATATTAACTAAGAACATGTGGTTAGAATTAAGGTACCTTGCTAAGTGGAATTGAATTTGTACATAAGTACTCGTATTCATATTTTTTTAAATAAATATAACTTTTTCTTGTTATTTATTAATTTTATTTATTTCTCAAGTAAAACACACGTGTATATATTCATATTATTGAATGGCTTTGAATTATTTAAGATTTCTTTAAAATAGAAAACCTTGAAAGCAATTCATGTTATTCTTTGGTAATACACATACTCGTATCGGAATGATGCTTAAGGATCTATAAAGAATATTATAATAGAGTATTTTGCGTTTTAGCACTTGCTGTTATATGAAAACCTGCAACCATAAATAGGATAAACTTGAAAGCTTATTTAAACTATACTTTGACAGTGGGAAATGGGAAATGAGCCTACTAATTGAGATAATTAGTTTTTGTACGAGTAAAAGTGATAAATGTGAACTGCTTAAACTTAACTTAGTATCTGCTATGGAAAGTGATCCAATATGGAATTAATGAATTTAACTTATACCATTAAACATTTTCTGTAAATTAACCAAATTCTTAGAATTCTCAAATAAACGTTCAAGTTAAGCTGATGCTATTTTCAGGTAATGTCTTTAGAAAATTTTTGTCTTCAAAATGAAGATAATAGCCTAAGTACACATGTTTTTAGGTAATTTTTTTTTTACCATATTTGTATGTATGCTTTTACATATGTTGGGATAATTAAAGATAAGAAAACAAATTTATGACTATATTTAAGATAATTTTCTTCACAATTAATTGATAAAATTAAATGTGAAATCATATTAGAAGAAATTGCTTTGGGAAGAAAATTTTACAAAAAAACATTTTCAATCTGAATTTTATTATACAATATATGTTATTTTAGTATATTGTATATATTTTGCCATTTTATGTTAAATACAATATTATTCAAGCGACTTCTGAAAGATTTCTTGTAGGAGTAGATTTTTTTTTAGATAATTTTTTGCATATTTCGAGATGTACTTAGGCCATTATTTGATAGATGCTGATTTTTAAATGGTCAAAATTTTCGAAAATTTTCTACATAAAATCTATTTTTTTACGTAATTTTATAAGTAAAAATCAAATGGTGTCAAATAGTACGATTTTGTAGGTCAATTGACAACACCGAAGCTCCCTGGGAACTTTTTGCACAATAAACCCAAATAGATTGTGATGCTGTCTTGTTAAAATCACATCTGGTTCATATTAAAATTTTTAAGTTTCTGTCAAACAAAGTTAGTTATCGTTCGACCATAGTGCTCAGAATTGACGGTAACGGCGTGAACGGCGACGAATGGACAAATCACGATCTTCACCAACACTGGATTCTGCGGCAGCAATATTTTATTCTTTACGTACTCTATGCATACGGGTTGGTGGATTGATGTCCAATAGCGTAAAATTACACTAAAAGTTTCTAACTATGGTTTATATTGCTGGTTCAGTAGATCGATTATGGCGACTATAAAATGGTCGAAATGCGCGTAACACATTTTTCACAGAGCACGAACTTTAATCCACGATGAAATACTGATCACTTTTGGCTTTGGAACACGTCACGTGTTACGCGTGATCTGTCAAAAATAAAAACATGAATAACCGAACAGCAAAAACATCACCCGATATATGTGACAGCTGTCAAATGACATAGCTGTATTTCCAAAGCTACACGAAACGAAAAACCCTCTATATAACAAGCCTTATAAAATTAAATTTTAAGAGAAATTTTATAAAATCAAAACAAACATTATTTAACGAAAATTTTTCTTTACCTTATAAGAAATTAGAGAGAAATATATTTAGGAGATAATAATTTCGAATATGAGTGATATGATTTCTTTTTTTAAAAAAACACACTAATTGTTAAGGAAATTCAAATGTTTTTTATTTAATATGAAGTACAATCGATACAATTAAGTTCAAAAGAAAACATCATTCAAATGGCCTCCACGACTTCTTTTGCAGGAACGAATTCGATAAACCCAATTTTCGAGCACTTTTTCCACTAAATAAAGTCGTATGGCATTAATAGAACGTTCAATATTGAATTCTAAAGCTTAAAGAGAGTCTGGTTTATTGTTAAAGGCCAATGATTTCAAATAACTCCACAAGAAATAGTCTAATGGTGTTAAATCACAACTTTTTGGGGGCCATTCAATGTCACAATTTCTTGAAATAATCGAATCTCCAAAACTTTTCTCGCAATAATTCCGTTATTGCACGTGCTGTGTGGCACGTAGCCCCGTCTTGTTGGAACCAGATGTTGTCAAGATCAACTTCTTCCAATTTCGGTCATGAAAAGTTGGTTATCATCGGTCTATACCGCTCTCCATTGACAGTAACGGTGTTACCAGCTTCATTTCGACAGAAGTACGGACAGATGATTCCACCAGACCGGAAACCATACCAAACTGTCAATTATGGTGAATATAATAGGTGTTCATGAATAATTTGTGTATTTTTTTCGCACCAGAATCGGCAGTTTTGTTTATTTACCGCACCACTCAGATGAAAGTGAGCGCACGAAAAGTTGCAATTAGAGAACGATTATCTTGATAATAAAATTGAATAATTTGTTAACGTTGGTTTTCCGTATATCTCTCCATGATAAAATTGTAAACATTACTAAATACAATAAAAAAAAGACAGGTCATGACATATTACAAATGGCCTAAACTTCACTTACAAATCGTATCACTCTTATTGGAAAACCCTATATCAAAATAATTAGTATCAATCTACAAATACTCATAATATTATATGATAGCTTCGAAAATAGTTCGGAGACATTATCTACCATTCATATTTACTATGTTTTTTTTTATTGTAAGCAATCATATATATTTATATAATAAAAAAAATCAAAACCATCATATTCGTGCTATAAAATTATGTACATAAGAATGTAAAGAAAATTTACACAAAAAAAAAAACCAATTCAAATACTTCTACTACTTTTCATCCTTTGCCTAGAGAATATGAATGGAGATGAAGTTTTAGTCTTTGTAATCCTGTACAATACTCTAAGCAATATGATTTTTTTTTTATTGACAACGACAACGACATCATTTTATAATTTATGAAGCAAAGTGGGTGAAATAAGAACGTGCGTTTGCAACACTATAAGGTTGCTGGGTATTTGAAAATGCTTTCAACTTTATTCTATTCTAAAATTTTTATTTTTTTATTATTTTTTTTATATATTCAGCCTTTTGCAATATACGTTTATCTCCCTAATCTATATCGTATCACATATACCTACCATTGAATGATGTATTCTTTTTATAAGCCTCAAGGTAAAAAAGGAACTATTAAAAAGGGAAATTATGTTCGTTTCAATGCCATTTGGAAAATTTCACTGCATTCACATGTTAAGTTTTTCACCAGACAATATAGTAGACAGCTTTTAAGTTTGACAAGTTTTTAAAATGATTTCTATGCCATATTGATTTATTAAAATTTCGCAAAATGATTATTATACTAATAGGAAATCTTAAAGAATATGTGATACAAAAAAAGATTTGGATAAAATTTTGGTTTAAGAAATGTAAGTGAAATTTGGAGAAAATATTAAATTTTCATAATACAAATTTCTGATATTTGAAATCTATTTTTAAAAAAAAGTCAAATGCCAATAAAACCTATAAAAACACCTTCATTATATAGACCCATTAACCTTCTCTTAATTCAAATAAGAGTCCTTAAACAACCTATTTTGAAGCCCTTATACGTCATTTTTAATAGTAATAATATAATTTCATATTAACAAATTTTTTGAGACATTCGCTATCCATGTTGGTATTTTAAGGGTAGTACGTGTATTCTTGGTTCTCTCCAAGGCATTACCATCCCTTCACGTCACAGACTTCTATCTTATAAAACCCACATTACTTCCCTTCAAAATTGGTGAAGAAAATCGAGAATAAAGGTAAACGTAAAAAATAGTGTTAATGATACTTTTACTTCTTTTTTTTTTTACCAAAAACCGTCTGCTTCCATACATATTACTGGAAATATTGTTCCACAAAATTATCTGTTATGCAACTTAAGAGTGTATATTAATAAACAATTGCATTTGTTAGAGAATTACCCTTACTTTCCAGTAGCTTAGGGCTAAGCCAGTTAGTCGATAAGTTATTTTGAAATATTAGTTAATCGAAAAAGTTCATGGCGTTTTTGATAGATGGGGCTAAATGCAAATAATCCAGTACTATCACATTGTAATAGTACTAGATGAACATTTGAGAGGCCACACTTAAAGCTTTATGCAGCGCACATTTTTTTATTAAAAAAATTATATTGAATGTTATTAAAATCGTTGTAGTATATCAAAAGTTATTTAAATTAAGAAATGGAGCACAATAAAGAGAAAATTTCCTGTATACTTTAAAAATGCGGGATTTTTGGCAAACTTTGATTGTTTATTTTGAAAAATTGTTACAATATATTTTATTCAAAGTATTCTCCATCGGAAGCCACTACTTTTTCCCATCTTTCTGGTAACATATGGATTCCGCGCCAAAAAAATTGCTCCGGTTTTGAGGCCAAGAATGAATCGAGCAAATTTTTGATGCCCTGTTCTGAAGTGAAGCGTATTCCGGTGAGGGCGTTTTGCATGGATCTAAACAAATGATAGTCGGACGGGGCAAGGTCTGGGCTATAAGGCGGATGAGGCAAAACTTTCCAGCTACTGTTTTCTAAATAATTTTTAACCGGTCTTGCAACATGAGGCCGAGCGTTGTCATGATGGAAAATTATGGCTTCGTGTCTGGTCGCATATTCCGGGCGTTTTTCGGCCAATGCTCGCTTCAAACGGATTAATTGTGTTTGGTAGAGGTCGTCTGTGATCGTCTGGCCCGATTTCAATAGCTCATAATAGATCACACCTTCCGATCCCACCAAATACAGAACATTACCTTGGCGCCGGGGATATTTGGCTTTGGCGTTGATTTGGCTGGTTGGCCGGGCTTCACATACGATTTTTTACGCTTTGGGTTGTCGTAATGAATCCATTTTTCGTCGCCAATAATGATTCGATTCAAAAATGACTTCTTTTTCTGCCGTTCAAGCAGCATTTCGGGCATGCAAAATCACCTTTCAACGTCTCTCGGCTCCAATTCATATGGGACCCAATTTCCTTGCTTTTGGATGAATCCTGCTGCTTTCAAACGTTTTGAAATGGCTGCTTGAGTGACTCCCAATGATTTTACAATTTCTTCTTGAGTTCGACAACAGTCTTCGTCGAGTAATGCCTCCAAATCTTCATCTTCAAACTTTTTTGGCTGACCTGGTCGTTCTTTGTCTTCCGTGTCAAAATCACCACTTCTGAACCGCACAAACCATCTCTCGCACGTTGAAATCGATGGAACATATTCAGAATAAGCTTCGGTGAGCAATCGATGTGCTTCAGCTGCACTTTTTTTCAAATTGAAGAAGTAAATCAACACTTCCCGCAAATGGGACTTTTTTGGTACGAAATTCGACATTTTTGAAGCAAAAAAAAAACTTTGTTGTTTACACTATTTCGTTCAATAACTAATCGAGAATGAATGACAGATGTTTAACCTCCAAAATGCCATATGAGTTATTATTAATACAAACCATGTGTAAAAGTTATGTCATCTGTTGTCAATCCCGCAAAAACACTTCGTTTAGAAAATTTTGATTTAAATAAATTAGCCTTGTTGGTCAGTAACCGAAAAAAAGAGAAAATTCTCGAAAAAATTCAGTAAGTCCAATAGATGGACTTAATATCTATTATATGCTCCTGAAGCGCAATGAAATCGAGCCATTTCTAAAGTGAATTCTAACTGGCGCTGAAAAATTAGGTAAAATACTAGAATATTGCTTCAAAAAGATCATAGAAAAAGATCGATGAATGATCTCAAATAATTCCATATCGAGGATTGACGTCGTCCTCTACCACGATAACGCTCGACCATACTCATGGCTCTGCCCGAAAAATGGTAAAACATTGCCGATAATAATGGAGAAAATTTGGTTTGAGTAAATTGATTTTAACACTCTGATTTAAGCATCTCTATTTTACTCCAAAAACACCACGAACTTTTTTGACTAATCAATATTATTTTGTCCAGACCCTTCAAATTAGCTGTATGTGTCAGAGGATTAAGACAAATTTACTGCGTTGATGTGAGCATTGGATTAGATGCCATTATCGGGTGTGTTTGCATGCTTCTTAGACGACCAGTGGACAGATCGACATAGCGTCGTTTGTGTAAACTTCAAATCGTGTAGGGTTTTAGTGGTTTTGGTTCAAATAAACTGATCATGTGAGGAATCAATGACTCTAGTTTCTAAACCTTTAGTTAGCTGAAAAGTCAATGTTGAGCGACTAAAAATAATGTTCATTCGGTAGTTTTTCTTTTCTACAAAATTAATTTATAAACAATTCTTTGAAATTATAATTAATATTAAAAATAATTTTTTTTTAAATGCATTTTTTTTTCAATTATATACATTTTTTTGGAATTAGGATATAAAAATTTGTAATGATAAAAGTTGTGTAAGGACAAAACTTTATATAAACAAGTAACTATTATATATTATTCAGATATTCACCATTTATATTGTAGTTATAACTTCTAAAAAAAAAATTTGTTGAGCAAACACTGTACAATATTTTATATAAACATATTTCATAGCAATAAAAAATACATTCATGTAATGCCTTTTGTATATTTTTATTGGTAAATCCTATTTTTCTTCAATATCAGAATTTTAAAAATATGAATTTGTACTTCTCTACACCCACTCATGTTCAGCATAAGCAGGAGTTATATTGTGAAATGATAAAAATTTTGTTTGCTAATAAAATAAACTCTCAAACTTAAAATATTGATATGAATTCTCAATCGGTACGATGACAAAAACCAATAAACGGATCCTTATGCGAAAACGTATCCTTATTATATAATATTCCACTTGTATGACGACGAGAATGGCATAAAATATATAGTCTTTTATATTGCCAGGAGTAGGAAGGTACATAAAAACCACGGACTATGAAAAATTGCGTATTTGAGCACGGATCCGATATTAATGAGGCTTTCTGAGAATACATAATGAATCGATTAAATTCTTATGCCATTAAATTGGAGTAAATATCCTTCTTGGAGAGCTCGTTCTTAGATAGCTAACAAAAGATTCTTAGCTAAATCGTTAATCGGATAATAAATTCGTCTCCTTCTAAATATTTAATTATATTTATTTGATAGCATATAAATGCCGAACGTGTTAGGGACTATCACAAAAAGAAAATGGAAATAAAATTATGATTAACTCTAGACTAATTATTTATTATTAAAAATGGTTGATTTCAGTACTGCATAATCGTTGCATTCATTTAAAAAAAAAAACAACTTTAAAGACAGTATATTTAAGAAACATTCATCTTCATAATTAGAATAAAATATTTAACAAAAATATATAAAAAAAATACTTAAAAAAAATATTAATTAAATTTTACTGTATGAACAAGATATTAAAGTCGTTTAGAAGGAGCTCTCGACTCAATTTGAAAATTATTATAGTTATTCGAGGCCTTTTTTTTAAATATTATTTAATTTACTTTAAACATATTGAAGTAAGAAGAAAAGCTTACCAGAAACTGAAATGTAATTTGATATTGTCGATAATTATTGCCCTTTAAGGTGACTTAATAGCTTCTAAGGTAGAAGACCTTTTGCATCAATAATTTATTCAAATTAAATGTGAAATATCCGAGAAGGTTTTTTTCCTTCTATTTTTACCTTTCTGTTTCTCTATCTCTCTTAAAACTTTGCATACGAAGCGTATATCTATCATAGACTCCTTGCAGTAAACTTTAATAACCACCAATTTTCACATAAATTATGTAAAAAGCTACTCGACAGTTATTTACGTAGCGACTTTGCGTTGAGTCTTCAGTATTAAAGGTCAAATTTATTTTTCGCACACAAAATTCTTGTAAATTTTTTAGAAGTGCGCATAAGATTCTTTTGATAATAATTTCAATAACAGCGAATTAATATTTAATAGTAAATAGTAAAGTCAAAGATAAAATATTTAACTTACTCTTTAGTGAATATTTATTTTTTAGCATAAGCACTTTTAAGAGTGGATAAATCGAAAGTTTAGTCAAAAATTAATGTTAAAGAGGACTTTGATTATTTTGAATATAATTAGGTTAAAGGCAGTTAAATCGACTACCATTAAATTATTTGGATTTGTAATAAAAAAATATATCATATAATTATGTTCAGCAAACATTTTGAGTAAAAATTTTCAGTAAAACTTTTGCCTGAAAATTTTGAGTGAAAATTTTCAGTAAAAATTTTGAGTAAAAATGGTCAGTAAAAATTTTGAGTGAAAATTTCCGGTAAAAATTTTGAGTAAAAATTTTGAGTAAAATTTTTGAGTTAAAATTTTGAGTAAATATTTGTCAGTAAAAATGTTGAGTAAAAATGGTCAGTAAAAATTTTGTGTGAAAATTTCCAGTAAAAATTTTGAGTAAAAATTTTGAGTAAAATTTTTGAGTAAAAATTTTGAGTAAATATTTGTCAGTATAAATGTGTCAGTAAAAATTTGTCAGTAAAAACGTTCAGTAAAAATTTTCGGTATACTAGATTTGATATCTTAATAAATTTATTTTTGTATTTTTTAAATGCCATTTATAGTATCAGGATCTAGGATTCTATGGTCAATTTCATAAGATTTTAATTTCCTTTTGAAGTCAATAAAATGGAGTAGCTTCCTTCTAGTTATGGTTGACCATTTAAGTAATTTTTCGTGTTAATATAACTTCGCAAATGGAGCGTAGATTTGGAAGTGTGATGACTCTTCTATTCGCAGCTTATTCATGCTTTTGGTCATACGATATTAACCTAATCGATCTATCATTTAATTTCCTGTCAAGCAGATACAGAAAATTGAACGAATTATTTTAAAATAAAATGTAATCGATCATAAAATCAACAACATGGATGGATTGATATAAAAGTATACACATCTTCATCTAAAGTTTTTGTTTTATTTAATTCAGATTCCTAACAAGAAGAAAGAAAAACTTTAACGTTTATTGAGGGAGTTTTTTTTGTAAAAATTACGAAAATATCGAATTCATAGTCTAATATTTACAATATTTAGAATTAATATTGTCTTTATTTTAGTAAAGAAATTTTTGTTTGTATGGGATTTTATTCGAAAGATAAATAATAATTAAAAGTTAATATATTCCATATATTTATTATTTAAATTTTTTTTAAATAAATTTCAATAATTTATTGTATATAAATATCATTTTTTCTATATAATATTTAATTCAAAATACTAATAATTATTGAAATTATATTTTTCTTTAGGATATTCATCCTTAAGGACTGAAAATATTAATTTCGGGATATACGTCACCATCGTCATTTTTATTAATAAGCTAAGCTAAAAGGAATTTTTTAATAAAAAAGCTAATCTGATTTCGTTGTTCAAGAAAAATAATATTATATTAAATTTTAATTATTTAAGGACACAATATGCCTTGATATAAAAAAAAACTGTCCTATTAAAATACAAGATCAAACGTTAATGAAAATAAATTTCATTTATTAAATAGAAAAAAGGTTTCATCGTAAAAAAGAAAATCTTATAAAATAAGGAAAGAGAAATTGCATTAATTAACAAATGTTAAGTTAGAATTAAAAAAGGATACGATTAACATTAAACTTTATCATTGGTAACAGTCGGCTTATCGTAAAATTTAAATGAAAGCTTGCAGGAAATTTTATTTTCAGAACTAATTTTACACTTTTCCCTTGTAATAATTTCTTTACTCAATGAAGTTCACAACGTCTTTGCCATACTTTTTCACCCTATAATTAATTAAAGTGACTTTAATCATTATAATAAATAGAACTCGATAATTTTACAGTGTCTCTATTATTTTGTTTATTTTAAGAATATTTGGGCATAAATTAAAAGCAATTAACAAAAAGTAATATTGCAAAATTCATTACTCAGGAACTCTGGTTTTAATTCATGATTCAGATAGTTTATTTTTAATTTTTTTTTAAATTTATAAATAATTTTTAATTACTGTAAACTTTTAACTAAATATATTTTTACCCAAAGTCGCGTATTAACTTTTTCTTTGTTTATAATAAAAACTAGGAAATTTCTTGGGAGCACATTTTTTAAAAGATATTTTCTTTATGCTAAAGAGTTTAGAGACTGACATAGAATATCTTGAATAAAAGAATTCTAAGTATTTGAACGTATAGTATTTTGTCGATCGATGGGAGTATATAAATGGAATTTTTCTTGAATGTACTTGGGAAAATGAACTCTGTCAAAAGAAAAAAAATGGCTCCCTCTTCGTCTAGAGAATAATACAAACTATCATCGTAGAACAATATAAATATGACAGCTATGTAGATACTGTATAATAACAGAAGAGATAATATTTCAGATAAAAAACTGATAACAGAATAATATACTTTAAAAGCAAACCTGATCTAATCCAAAATGATAAGTTCAACCAGAAGAGCTGTTCAGAAAAGATTCTTGCGGTCACCCGCATTCTTTTATATTTTCTTCGATAAAATTTTCTGTTTTCTGCTTATTGACGATGAAAGTCTTTTTTGATTGTATCAATATCATATTGGAAAGCTTTTATAATGAAAAATTTTCCCCTAAGTTGAACTGAAATTTTTTTGTAATGACTAGAATAGATTTCAAATAAATATCGATCCTAATTTTCAATAAGAGAAGGGGTATTCTTTTTATCAAAGGATCCTTATTAAAATCTTTTCAAAAGAGCGTCTAGATGAACGAAACCTTATGATATGAATTTCATGAAAATTTAAATGAAAATTTGACAAAATAACAAAGAATAGTATTGATACTGAAAATTTTGACTAAATTTTTAGTGGTAAATTCTTACTGACAAATTTTTACTGACAAATTTTTCTGACCAATTTTTACTGACTAATTGTTACTATAAATTTTTACTGGCAAATTTTTACGAAATAATTTCTAGTAACAAATTTTTACTGTTAAATTTTGACTGACAAATGTTTACTAAAAAATGTTTATTGAAAATTTTTACTGAAAATTTGTATTAAAAAATGTTTACTAAAAACTTTTATAGTAACAATTTTTTTGAAAAAACTCAAAATTTGTACCTTAAATGTTAACTGAAAATTTTCCACCGAAGTTAGTCTTGCATTTTTCTATAAATTATGTATTTTTGATTGAAATAATTTTTTATTGTAGACGAACAACGTTTTTACCTGCTTTTTTAATAAAAATGTTTCAACGCAAATGGCTTTTTACAAGAACACTATAATATAAGTTGTAGTAAAAAGTAATCCATTATTTTGCCAATAGATGGCTTTAGGAGTCTGTATCTCCCGTTTTAAAAGTGCGATCGGGTTGTACTAGATGGCGTTAGAAAGATAAGGTTTTGTACTAAAAAAACTTTTCATACAGTTTTGTGATTGCTTGACTCAGTATTATTTTAGCACGCGTCAAAGATGGACACCAACAAAGAGAAAATACGCCATATTTTACAGGTTTTTTTTTCGATAAAGGCGAAAACGCAAGCCAGGCAGCTGAAAATGTGAATAGTGTTTATGGTCCTGATACTGTAACAGTCAATCACGCGCAATTTTGGTTTCGTCAATTCCGTTCCGGTAATTTTGACGTCAAAGATGCACCATGCTCTGGAAGGCCAATTGTCGAAAATGTCGATAAAATAATGGAAATCGTCGAGTCTAACCGTCACGTAAGCACTCTTTTTAATTGCCCAGGAGCTAAACATTGCACAAAAAATCGTTTGGAACCACTTAAATAAGGCTGGATACAAAAAGAAGCTCGATGTATGGGTGCCACACGAGTTATCGCAAAAAAACCTCATGGACCGAATTTCCATCTGCGAATCGCTGCTGAATCGCAACAATATCGATCCATTTCTGAAGCGGATGGGTCCTGGTGATGAAAAGTGGGTCACTTACGACAACGTCAAGCGACAATGGTCGTGGCCAAATCGCGGTCACCCGGCGCAAACGGTGGTCAAGCTAGGATTGACAGCCAGGAAGGTTTTGCTGTGTGTTTGGTGGGACTGGCAGGGAATCATCTACTATGAGCTGCTCCCCTACGGCCGAACTCTTAATTCGGACCTATACTGTCAACAATTGGACTGTCTGAAAGAAGCAATAGCCCAGAAGCGGCCAGCTGGTAAGTGATTACCACCTCTTCCTGTCTATGACGAATGATTTTGTAGGTGAAAAATTCGCCTCAAGAGAAGATTGTGAAAATCGACTGTCCCAGTTTTTTGCCAATAGGGACGAGGATTTTTATGAGAGAGGCATTATGAAATTACCTCCAAAATGGCAACAATTTATCGAACAAAACGGTGAATATTTGACCTAAATCGTATCATTCTATCTATGCTAAATAAAACCTTCAATGTATGGTATAACATTCTTTGACATTCACACTTTGAGATCATATAAAATCACATAAATCATTCAACGTGATCAGTGGGTGTTCATTTTCTGTTTGAGAAAATATAAGCAAAACAAATTTTCTAAATCAAGTACAAACTCCCATTTTTATCTAGAAGAGAATATTTATCTAAAATGAAAAATCTTTTATTGTCAAATATGAATTCGTTACTTTTTTTTAAAATTTTACATTCTATTATAAACTCACATATTCAATTTAATTTCATTAAATAAATTTTCAATGAAAATAAATTTTAAAAGTCTCGAGATAGTGAAGAAATTTTTATTATTATTTATAAATGTACGAGGGTCGTTCAATAAGTCCTTAGAAAAAGATGGAAAAAAACTGTTTTTAAAAAAAAAAATTTTTTTATTTTTAGCTCAAAAAATAGGATTTCGGAAGTTCTGCAAAATACTCATCCGTTTGAGCAATGACGTCCTCGTTGGAAGTGAACCGTCGTCCGCCAAGCCATTTCTTCAGATTGGGGAAAAGAAAATAGTCACTCGAGGCCAAATCTGGTGAATAAGCGGGATGCTGCAACAATTCCATTCTCAATTCCACAATTTTGGCCATGGAAAGAGCGCAGGTGTGCACACGCGCATTGTCCTGATGCAAGAGGATTTTTTTCTTCTTCAGATGGGGGCGTTTCTCTTTGATTTCCTCGCTCAACCGTTGCAATAACGACGCGTAATACGCTCTTATTATTTTTTTTTCCTTTTTCCAAGTAGTTGATCAAAATGATGCCCAGCGAATCCCAAAAGACCGTGGCCATCACCTTACCGGCCGATGGCACAGTTTTTGCCTTTTTCGGAGCCCGTTCACCCTTGAAAATCCACTGTGATGACTGTCTCTTCGTTTCTGGAGTGTAGTAGTGTATCCAGGTTTCGTCCACAGTGACGTATGGACGAAGGAATTCGACAGGATTGCGATGAAAGAGTGCCAACATAGCCTCAGAGTCCACTACACGATTGCGCTTATTCTCCTCTGAGAGCAAACGCGGCACCCATCTTGCCGAAATTTTTTTCACAGACAATTTTTCATGCAAAATTGAAGCGACTGTACCTTGTGATATGCCCGTGGCCTCAACTAATTCGTGCACTTTAATTCGCCGATCGTTCAAAATCAGATCGTGGATTTTGTCGATGATTTCAGGAGTAGACACCTCAACTGGGCGTCCTGAACGATGTTCATCTTTTGTGGATGAACGGCCACGTTTAAATTCATTCACCCAATTGTACACCGTCGCAAACACAGGTGCAGATGTGCCATGAACTGTAGCCAACTCGGCTTTGATTTCTTTCGGGCTTAAGCCTTTCAAATGGAGATGTTTGATGACAGCCCTAAACTCGCTCTTTTCCATTGTTATGCACAAATAAATGTCGTATACTTTAATCGACGATAGAAATTGACCTACGCTATGGATCGAGCTGAAATTTTGACAGCTTTCCTGTCGATAATTGTACTTATAAAAAAAATCTTTACCGACACTACGAGCGCAATTTTTTGGATTTTCTAAGGACTTATTGAAGACCCTCGTATTATCGAAAAAATTCTAAACTAATAATTTTAATTATTTCAATTGTTTTTGCTGCTCTAATAGAAATATTCGCTTATAAAAAAATAATATAAAAGAGATTTTCTTATAAGGATGCTTAAGTCGATTTAGTTAATGTTCTACACACAACCTTTAACATAGATATTCTATGTTTATGTTGGAAGAAGTCTTTGTTATGTTTAAAATGATCAAGCTCATAGGAACGTTGTGGAATTTTTCTATTTCAATAGACTGCAGGTGAAATATGTACAAAGAAAAACTTTGCGGATTAAAGTGCTTCTCTATGTTCTGTATGAATTTATAGAATATTGTAGGTGGTCTTATTTATTACTTCAAGTGTTCTAAGTAAATTGCAATTTTTCCCTTTGTGGAATGGTTTGGTTCAGATAGATTTACTTACTGGTAGTGCCGAACTTTTCTCTTGTGCATCACATTGCTTTCTGCTCAACTTGGAGTAGAAAATGCAATTTCGCACCAGACGATAGACGATAATAAGTGCATAAGTTTTTTTTTAGCACTTTTAAAAATTCTATTCTTTTGATAGAACGACCACGCTCCGGTATCATTTCATGTTTCAGATACAGTATTGTGTATCTAACCAATTGCATTGTCCGAGATACTAGTAAAAGGCTATAAATAAAATTTGCACAAAATAAATAGTTCTGTATCGCAATACCTTAGGTTTTTACTACTCTTAAGAATATCTTTCATATAATTAGAAAAAAATTAGAATGGATTTTGCCATACTTTTAATCGGCTTAAGTATGAGAGTTTTGGGCGAAAAGTACACACCTACTTAAATATAAATGCTCTGCAAATCTGTACATGCCGTAAATTATGAGCGGGGGAAGTTAAATGAATACTGTTCGAGTAATGAAAGAACAAATACTGAATACGATTATAAATTAGCACAGTAAAGATCTACTGAACGAAAGGTAATTTTCCGATATTATTTCAGCTTGGACTACTTTACGCTAGGTGTTATTACACATATTACAGTGCACTTATTCTATTGGAAATCAATAGAATTTTCTCATTCAATATGCATTAGTAATGTAATTAACTAAACATGTTCGAGATATGTATAATTTTTTGCTACATAAATTTCCATATTACAAAATTTCCTATTGCTACGATAAATATTACTACGTTAGGTAATAATTGAACAAAACTTATGACAACGGATGGTAATATTCGGTCTTACCGCCAATTGGATAAGTTGCTTGAATATAAAAATTTTTTTATTAAATTATGTGCAATTCAAAATAAATTAAAAAAATAAATTTTCTTCTAGTTTTCCTTAATTGATATATAAAATTTGTAGCTAAAGTTTCAATAAGCGTAATTGTAAAAAATAATTATTTAAAAGCTGATTTATATTAGAATTACTACTTCATCAAAAATATGTTAGAGAAATAATAAATATCAAAAGTTCTCAATAAAAATTTTAATTTAAAATTCCAAAAATTGAAAATTTTAATTAAATTTATTTTGTTATTAATTTTTATAGAAAATGTTTCTTAAAAATTCCTACTGAAAATTTATAGTAAAATCATGTTTGTAAAAAATTTTAATGAGATTTTTTCTAAAACTTTTTTTTGAGTAAATTAATACTGAACATTTAAATTGAAAATGTTTACTGTTTACTGACAAATTTTTACGGACAAATTTTTTACCGAAAGCATTTTCTTACTAAAAATAATATTTAACTGAATATAATTTTTTGCTGAAAATTTTTTTTGTACTAATAAATTTTTTTTACAGGAATTTTTTTTTGAAAATTTTTACTGGAACTTTTTGCTGGAAATATTTACTGAAATGTTTAGAGAAAATTTTTTCTGAGAATTTTTACTGGAAAGTTTTACTGGGAATTTTTTCTGGGAATTTTCACTGAAAATTTTTACTGAAAATTTTTACTGAAAATTTTTACTGAAAATTTTTACTGAAAATTTTTACTGAAAATTTTTACTGAAAATTTTTTCTTAAAAAAAATTTTACTGAAAATTTTTTTTCTTCAATATTGAAGAAAAAAAATATTCAAGTTTTTGTTCAAATAATTAATAAGCATTTTTTTTAAAAATTCTTTAAAGAATTTTACAAATTTTGTTTTTTCACGTTCGATTATTTTAATTGTATTTTTGGTAAAAAGTTAATGTGTACCTAATTTTTATGTAGTTTTTTTTTACAATTTATTTCAACAAAATTAATTAAAATAATTTCATAGAAAGTTCTTGAGATTTTGACACTAATTTGGTTCCAACTATAAATTCATAGTATTTAATTTGACCAAAAAATTTAAAAAAATTAAAATTTATTTTAATGTCTAGTAAAGATGTTCAAATACGTAAATTTTAGTAATGGTTCGATTCTTTACTAAACAATAAAACTGAAGTACAGGTAAATATTATTTATAGATTCATATGTTAAGTTATGAATACGTTGAATTATGTGGAATAAAAGTGAATGCACTTTGGGGTAAATTGGAACCAGTTGGGCGGATTTTTTGGCTAAGATCAGTACGAGTTCTCACTATTCTGGCAGTCATCAATAACTGATCGTGATCGAAAGTGGGTTGAGTGAGTCAGTCCGCCGAGTGTTAGTGTTTTGTTTGTTGATCGTGATTAATTTTGTTGATTTAGACAAGCCGGAGACAATCAATTTTGTTGATCGTGTTGATCAACACTCTTACTAGACGTGCTATTGATGTGCTTATTTATTCATTATCGGTTTTTACATTCAACAATCAACTTTTCTTTTGGGTTTTGTTATTAAATTCAATTTCTTATCAACTGCGCTGTGCTATATATTTTGCTATAATTAGTATTTTTTGTTGTGAGTGTCGCCTAGTTTGTTGGCATTATCTAAATGCATTTTTTTCAGTTACTTTATTTATTTAGAGTTCAAGACCTTTTTTATTTTTATAATCAAATGATCTGAGAATTTTTGAGATAACTACAGTGACTTATTTTATTTAACTAGTTTTTATTTCCTAAATAGTTTTTACTATTTTTGTTGCTCAATTTTTATATTTAAATAGTTAAATTTAATTCTATGAAGACTTCGTTGCTTTTTTTTACTTCAAAGTATATTTGGGATGATTCTAGATTTTCTATAAACTATTTAGATCTAGTTTTATGTTTGAAATCTTTTAATTTATAGATGACACCTATCTTAGAGTCCTCACCCATATTGGCATATTTTAATTTCTAAAAAAAAAATTATTACAATCACATTATAAATTGATAATCAGTATAAATTGAAATTAAGTGCACAGTTGGTTTTATATACACGTAGAGTAAAAACGTTCATAGTAAAAAAACAATACTTTTAAAATTGAAAAATTTATATTTCTCATTTTTTCATGGAGCCTATTAATTAAAATTAACGTCGTACCATATTTAAATTAAATAAAACAAATTTTTTTCGGTTATAAGTTTATTGTTTCTATCATAAATAAATAGAATTTTCGAAATATTTATCATAGTTTGAATTATTTCTGAATTTAAAATTAATTTTTTGAAAATGGTTGAGTAAATTTTTAACTGGATTAAATAGGATTGGAATTTTTTTATATAAAAGTATTTTGTAAGAGAGAAAATTAAATAATTAATTATTTTCGAATTTATACCATCACATAAAGTGTCTAGTATTATTTCAACAATACATTTTTATGTTGATACGTTATAATTTTAGTTGTAATACAAAATATATATGTTAAATGGAATTACTGCCATATTTAATAAAGGATATTGTATAATTTTATTATGAAAATTATATTATTTAAGCATGTATGTACGAGTATAATAAACATTTGAGGGATTACATGAAATATTTTTGAAAGAATGAATGCATGAAAAAGGTTATAAAAAGGTGTGAATATCAGTATTTTGCTACCATCCTTTTATTGGTCGATGTATTCATGTTTTTTCCTGAGTGTGGTTCGGAATGTAAAACAAATATCATCCCTAAGGTGAAAGTTTTAAATAAATAAATAATAAAAGTGTGTAGTTAAGTTATCAACCCTCATTTTGAAAATTACTACATATTAATATAAGTTAAAATTGATTCGATTTCTATATATGAGCAGCAGAAAGGTTGACAAGAGGCTCGGGTCCATATGCATGTAGATAGATGCTTAAACTACCAGAGTAATTTTGTTTAAGTGCCTCAAAATAGGTCAGTGTGTGTATAATTTAGGTAGAAATAAATTAAATAAAAATCTAGTAACCAATTACATTTTGTTGAATAAATATTGAGAAACTTCATGAAGTAATAAATTTCAAATTAATTCTGAACATTTTCATGGAAATTATCTCCGAAATTGATACTGGAAATTTTTAAGTGGACAATTTTAGTGATATTTTGAAAGCTATTTTTCATAAATAGTTTCTCACATAATATATGTTCTGCTAACAATTTTTATAAAAAAAAATTTTTGTTAAAATCTTTGTTTACAAGTTTGTTTAAATATATTTTTATCAAATTCGGCAATATTTGCCTATAGATTTAAGGTGGTATTTTTTAGTATTCCGTAGTTTTTTTGTAATTTCAATTCAAGTAATAAAAAATCCTCTCATTTTACAATCGTATTCATGTATGCAAAAAATGCCTCGTTGACTTTTTATATAGAAATAGTGTCTTTTTTTAAATTTCATATTAAATATTTACAAAAAAATCTAGTATATCGTATTCATCTATTACTATTTCGAGTGTGTTACATTTTAAATGCATCTCCAAAGAAAACATTTCAAAAAAAGTATTCTGGGGTATATTCCTAGCTTTAAGCTTTGCATACTTTTTCAATAGAATAGCATCTATCTTTTCTATAACTTTCCATAAAATACCTTTAGAAATGAACAGATTTACTACATGACTCGTCTATAAGTTTACCACTAACCTATATGTTCTATACCATCTTATATGCTATTTTTTATATTTAAATATTTCCGCCTATGTAAATAGACTCTTGCTAAGATCTTAGATAAAAACTCAAACATCCAAGCATAAAAAGTGCTGAATATTAAATATGTTTGTCCTTCGTTTACATAAATTTAAAGTGAAGAATTTAAGATATTCAATTGATGGTAAAGCTTCCATAATATTTCCACATTTGCAAACTAGAACATTTTATTAGTAGTATGAAAAAAATTCAACAACACATGAAGTGTAGAACACTACAGTCCTTTTTGATAAACAGGAATTGCTTCTTTATCTATGCAAAAGTGCTTTATGATAGTGGTAGTCCTTTTAGAATATGTACGCTGATTGCTTTGCAAAAACATATTTTCTGATGATTTATAAGATAGCGTTTTCAATAGTAAATAGCTAAAACTTTGTTAAGTCAAAAGAAAATTTTTAACAATAAAAACATTTGTGATATTACGAGTAATAAAAATTTAACGAAAACAATGTGTACGAAATATGTCCACCATGCGATTAGTGAATGCAGTTTTTAATTCTTCCATCTTTAGGAACTCAAATTGATTTCATGTAAAAAATATTCAAAATCTTATCAAAATTTCAAATTGTTAATTCGGCTTCGTAAGTAGTTTGCAAATTATTTTGCACGTTTATTTATTACCAACTCATTTGTTACAAGTTATTTCTGAGAAATTTATAAAAAATTTTTACAACAAAAATGTAGTGCAAATTTTTACTGAACATTTTTACTGAAAATTTTTACTGAAAATTTTTACTGAAAATATTTACTGAAAATGTTTACTGAAAATGTTTACTGAAAATGTTTACTGAAAATGTTTACTGTAAATTTTTACTGAAAATGCTTACTGAAAATGTTTACTGAAAATGTTTACTGAAAATGTTTACTGAAAATGTTTACTGAAAATGTTTACTGAAAATGTTTACTGTAAATTTTTACTGAACATTTTTACTGAAAATTTTTCCTGAAAATTTTTACTGAAAATTTTTACTGAAAATTTTTACTGAAAATTTTTACTGAAAATGTTTACTGAAAATGCTTACTGAAAATGTTTACTGAAAATGTTTACTGAAAATGTTTACTGAAAATGTTTACTGAAAATGTTTACTGAAAATGTTTACTGAAAATGTTTACTGAAAATGTTTACTGAAAATTTTTACTGAAAATGTTTACTGAAAATTTTTACTGAACATTTTTACTGAAAATTTTTACTGAATATTTTTACTGAAAATTTTTACTGAAAATTTTTACTGAATATTTTTACTGAATATTTTACTGAAAATTTTTACTGAAAATTTTTACTGAAAATTTTTACTGAAAATTTTTACTGAAAACTTTTACTGAAAATTTTTACTGAAAATTTTTACTAAAAATTTTTACTGAAAATTTTTACTGAAAATTTTTACTGAAAATTTTTACTGAAAATTTTTACTGAAAATTTTTACTGAAAATTTTTACTTATTTTTTTACTGAAAATTTTTACTGAAAATTTTTACTGAAAATTTTTACTGAAAATTTTTACTGAAAATTTTTACTGAAAATTTTTACTGAAAATTTTTACTGAAAATTTTTACTGAAAATTTTTACTTATTTTTTTACTGAAAATTTTTACTGAAAATTTTTACTGAAAATTTTTACTGAAAATTTTTACTGAAAATATTTACTGAAAATGTTTACTGAAAATGTTTACTGAAAATGCTTACTGAAAATGCTTACTGAAAATGTTTACTGAAAATGTTTACTGAAAATGTTTACTGAAAATGTTTACTGAAAATGTTTACTGAAAATGTTTACTGTAAATTTTTACTGAAAATTTTTACTGAAAATTTTTACTGAAAATTTTTACTGAAAATTTTTACTGAAAATTTTTACTGAAAATTTTTACTGAAAATTTTTACTGAAAATTTTTACTGAAAATTTTTACTGAAAATTTTTACTGAAAATTTTTTTTAAAATTTTTACTGAAAATTTTTACTGAAAATTTTTACTGAAAATTTTTACTGAAAATTTTTACTTATTTTTTTACTGAAAATTTTTACTGAAAATTTTTACTGAAAATGTTTACTGAAAATGTTTACTGAAAATGTTTACTGAAAATGTTTACTGAAAATGTTTACTGAAAATGTTTACTGAAAATGTTTACTGTAAATTTTTACTGAACATTTTTACTGAAAATTTTTACTGAAAATTTTTACTGAAAATTTTTACTGAAAATTTTTACTGAAAATATTTACTGAAAATGTTTACTGAAAATGTTTACTGAAAATGCTTACTGAAAATGTTTACTGAAAATGTTTACTGAAAATGTTTACTGAAAATGTTTACTGAAAATGTTTACTGAAAATGTTTACTGAAAATGTTTACTGAAAATGTTTACTGAAAATGTTTACTGAAAATTTTTACTGAACATTTTTACTGAAAATTTTTACTGAAAATTTTAACTGAAAATTTTTACTGAAAATTTTTACTGAAAATTTTTACTGAAAATTTTTACTGAAAATTTTTACTGAAAATTTTTACTGAAAATTTTTACTGAAAATTTTTACTGAAAATTTTTACTGAAAATTTTTACTGAAAATTTTTACTGAAAATTTTTACTGAAAATTTTTTCTTAAAATTTTTACTGAAAATTTTTACTGAAAATTTTTACTGAAAATTTTTACTGAAAATTTTTACTTATTTTTTTACTGAAAATTTTTACTGAAAATTTTTACTGAAAATTTTTACTGAAAATTTTTACTGAAAATTTTTACTGAAAATTTTTACTGAAAATTTTTACTGAAAATTTTTACTGAAAATTTTTACTGAAAATTTTTTCTTAAAATTTTTACTGAAAATTTTTACTGAAAATTTTTACTGAAAATTTTTACTGAAAATTTTTACTTATTTTTTTACTGAAAATTTTTACTGAAAATTTTTACTGAAAATGTTTACTGAAAATGTTTACTGAAAATGTTTACTGAAAATGTTTACTGAAAATGTTTACTGAAAATGTTTACTGAAAATGTTTACTGAAAATGTTTACTGTAAATTTTTACTGAACATTTTTACTGAAAATTTTTACTGAAAATTTTTACTGAAAATTTTTACTGAAAATTTTTACTGAAAATTTTTACTGAAAATATTTACTGAAAATGTTTACTGAAAATGTTTACTGAAAATGCTTACTGAAAATGTTTACTGAAAATGTTTACTGAAAATGTTTACTGAAAATGTTTACTGAAAATGTTTACTGAAAATGTTTACTGAAAATGTTTACTGAAAATGTTTACTGAAAATGTTTACTGAAAATTTTTACTGAACATTTTTACTGAAAATTTTTACTGAATATTTTTACTGAAAATTTTTACTGAAAATTTTTACTGAATATTTTTACTGAATATTTTACTGAAAATTTTTACTGAAAATTTTTACTGAAAATTTTTACTGAAAATTTTTACTGAAAATTTTTACTGAAAATTTTTACTGAAAACTTTTACTGAAAATTTTTACTGAAAATTTTTACTGAAAATTTTTACTGAAAATTTTTACTGAAAATTTTTACTGAAAATTTTTACTGAAAATTTTTACTGAAAATTTTTACTGAAAATTTTTACTGAAAATTTTTACTGAAAATTTTTACTGAAAATTTTTACTGAAAATTTTTACTGAAAATTTTTACTTATTTTTTTACTGAAAATTTTTACTGAAAATTTTTACTGAAAATTTTTACTGAAAATTTTTACTGAAAATATTTACTGAAAATGTTTACTGAAAATGTTTACTGAAAATGCTTACTGAAAATGCTTACTGAAAATGTTTACTGAAAATGTTTACTGAAAATGTTTACTGAAAATGTTTACTGAAAATGTTTACTGTAAATTTTTACTGAAAATTTTTACTGAAAATTTTTACTGAAAATTTTTACTGAAAATTTTTACTGAAAATTTTTACTGAAAATTTTTACTGAAAATTTTTACTGAAAATTTTTACTGAAAATTTTTACTGAAAATTTTTTCTTAAAATTTTTACTGAAAATTTTTACTGAAAATTTTTACTGAAAATTTTTACTGAAAATTTTTACTTATTTTTTTACTGAAAATTTTTACTGAAAATTTTTACTGAAAATTTTTACTTATTTTTTTACTGAAAATTTTTACTGAAAATTTTTACTGAAAATTTTTACTGAAAATTTTTACTGAAAATTTTTACTGAAAATTTTTACTGAAAATTTTTACTGAAAATTTTTACTGAAAATTTTTACTGAAAATTTTTACTGAAAATTTTTACTGAAAATTTTTACTGAAAATTTTTACTGAAAATTTTTACTGAAAATTTTTACTGAAAATTTTTACTTATTTTTTTACTGAAAATTTTTACTGAAAATTTTTACTGAAAATTTTTACTGAAAATTTTTACTGAAAATTTTTACTGAAAATTTTTACTGACAATTTTTACTGAAAATATTTACTGAAATCATTTACTGAAATCATTTACTGAAAATATTTACTGAAAATTGTTTCTGAAAATTTTGACTGCAAATGTTTACTGGAAAGTTTACAGCAAAAGTTTACAGCCAAATTTTACTGGGAATTTTTACTACAAATTTGTACTGAAAATGTTTACTGAACATTTTTACTGGAAATTTTTACTGACAATTTCTACTGTAAATTTTTATAGCAAATTTTTATTGAAAATTTTTAATGCAAATTTCTACTGCTGTATAATTGTTAGGAAAAATGTTTACCTTATAATTATTTCTATTCATTTCCTGTTCTGCTTTAAAGCTTTCCATAATAATTCTTTAGATTTTTTCATACTCATCGCCTGCATTTGATAATTTTTTAATGTTGCTCTTTTCTATAATTTTTGCTATTATTCATTTAAGTCCTTGAATTTTATATCAATTCTTGAGACGGAAAATATTTTGTTGCTGTACTAACAAAATTGGAACTATTTCATATTATTTAAAAAAAATAATGTTTGTTAACTAAGAGTTAACAATTGAAGTCAAATTATGATCAATTCACTCGACAAATATCTAAAATCTATATCCGTACAGAATAATGTATAAATTTCTCTGTTATAAAAATAAGAATAGAAATAAAAATTCTATGAATTCGAAAGTTTAAAAACAAAAATAAATTACTTTTCAACATGTCGAAATTCTGCTTCAATAAATCCTAAATCAAAAATATTATTTCGAATATCTTATTATCCTTGGATTCTTGTAAAAATTCTTATAACAAGTTTTGGAAACTTTATTTTTAAGTAAAACTTCTTAAATATATAACTTTTTCGTATTTCGTATATAGTATTGTTCTTTTTTGAATATTTTTGAAACTTTCTGGTTAAATGTTATATGGATTTGGATTTTTCTTGAATGTTATGATCATTTATTTTTAGAAAAATATTCTTTAAATTTTATTTTCATTTCAATTTTAGCAAGTTACGAGTAGAAAGAATTTTAAGTTGCTTTACATAATAGTTTTCCCAGTTTATTTGAAAATATTTTAAAATGATTTCTAAAAAAAATAATAAAACGTATTTAGTTGGGAGAATTTCTTATTGAAAATTTTATACAGAATAATTTTACAGGATTTCTACAAAACATTTCTAGTCGTAAGGAACTAAGTTTTTTAGTTTTAAAATCAAAACTTTTGACATATTGACATATAGTGTAACTTCATTTCTCTAAATAAAATCACAATTTTTTTCCCGGAACATATTAAATAATTACCATAGCTCTCTTTTTCAAGTAATTTTATTGGATATTTTTAAGTACATTTTTCATTATAAATTTGAATGTAACTTTTTATTGAATTGTTATAAAATTTTGACAGTATTATTTGGAATATTTATTTTGTTACGGAATTAATTTTTCATAGTAAATAAATACTATATACTCGTATTAAAAGCATATCATTTAAAATTTTACTTCAAAATAATTCGGCCAATTAATTTTTGATAATAATTAATTTTAGTGCCAATTCTATGATTTAAAACCTTTTAATTTTCGTATTAACATTTCGTAAAAAAAAAAAATTCAGAAGCGTTCAATGTGATCATAAAAAAATTTATTAAATAATAATAAAAAATTTTAATTTCTTTTTTTTTTAATTTCTTGCTTATATTTTTTTTCTTTTGTTATTTCATAAAAGATAAAGCTTTGTGATTTCATAAAAAAGTTATTCTCTTAAGAGTAAATTTGTATTATAAAAATTGGAAATAAAATTGAACAAATATAAAGTAAAGGAATTTTATTATTAGAAAAGGTATTTGATTTTTTTATATTATTACATTTTTTATTGAATATAAATATACTGAAATTCTCTGTCAGCCCATTTAAATGACAAAAAAACATTTCAGTTTCCAATATATGTATATGTACTCAGTTAATCTAGAATTTGAAAATTTTATGAAAAATAGTTTGAAATTTTATGTATTGATTTTGTTCAATTAATAGTAATAAATTTACTATAAAATTTATTCCTTTCTTTTTGTGAATAAGATTTTAACCAAATCTATGTTTTATTTATTTATTTTCAATGAAAAATTACTTCAAATATTATTCCTTCTCAATTATATAAATACAAAAATTGTGCACATTTGAATTAAAATATGTGGTAAAATTATATTTGCATATTTAAAAAAATGCTTTCCATGATAAGACCAAGGATTTAATTAAATTTATATGAGCCTTCCATCAATCGAAAGTAGATTTCGGTTTTGTAATTACGAAACTAACTATACCATATGCTGAAATGATAAAAATAAATTTCTGAAGGACTTCAACATACATTTCATATAAATTATCTAGTTTTGAAGGAGTGTGGTTACGAATTCTCAAAATATATTCTACCTTCTTTAGAGGAAATAGATTTTGTTTAGTTTAAGGAATTTTGAAAAGTTCATGGCACAGAGGGAAAATGGATGAAATTTTCATGGAAAGAAAAGGATACTTCTCAAGTATTTGTCTAATTTGCAATATTAACAAGATCTTCGTCAGTTAGATTGAACATCTTTGGGGTTAAAGCTAATCGAAATAATCGGATTGGCAATTGTAGACGCCTTATCCTTTTGGAAGAATATAGGCACAATTTGCTAATTGACACTGTCGTTTGTGTCTTACCACAAAAAGATAAACAAAATCAACTTTAGTACGTAAATACCACTCTTAGACTCGTATGTATTTTGGATATGCTTTATTGTTAAATTTTTAACAACTTCAATCAAAATTTTAAATGATAAAATTGTTGCCTATAATAATAAAATTCCCGGCTTTAAATCTGAGAATGTTGATTCTACCATATTTTCCAAATATCTAATAGCTCATATCATGAAAGCTTATAAATATTTAAAAATAAGAGAGGAATACGAAATAATCTATTAATTTTCAAAATAAAGAAATACTACAAAAATTGAATTATAAGTAAATGTCTTTTGGCAGATTTTACAGGTAATAATCCAATTTCTACCTGGGAAAATAAAATTAAATAAATCTCATTAAAAATTAAAATTTTTTAAAATATTGAATAAATTTTACTAATATGCACTTAGTAGAATATTAATTAAATAATTACCAAAAAACATTTTGCCGCACTCTTTTCTTTTTGAGGGACGACTTTTTGCATATTTCAGGGTGTAATTTGGTCATTAATTAACGTAGTTGGTTTTTAAATAATTTAAAGTTGAAAAATTAGGAATTTTAATAAGATTGTTTGTATATATTTTCAAGAAGAATTCAAATAGAGTCAAATCGCATAATCATTCAGGCCAAAACCACATATGCTCTCGATTATAACCTTCAATTTTAGGTAAAAATTAGTCAGTTATCTAAAAGTTACAGCAATCCGACAGAACATTAATGGTCTCAAATAAAAAGGGCCAATAAATAATTCAAACCAAAATAAATACCAGATAGTGACTTTTTGCAACAACAATAGCTTCTCCACAGTTACTTGTGGATTTTTACAACTCTACACATACGAGGTCTGTTCAAAAAGTATCGCGAATTTTGAATTTCTGCGGGTTACGTATATTCGATTTTCAATTTTTTATGCCGTTATGTTGGTACTCATGTCTCTCACTTATGCCGACAAGTTTGGTCATTTTGAATGTTCAGCTAATTTTTGATAGCTGCTTTGCTTGCACGTGTTTGGGTTCGTCTTCGATTTTTGACCATTTTCGACCAAAAACAGCATCGCATTAACATTGCTAAGGAGATTTCCTCCAGAGTGTCATAACTGGTGATGAATCATGGGCTTATTGTTATGACGTGGAAACCAAAGCTCAATAATCCCAATGGAAGCTGCCGCACGAGCCAAGACCGAAAAAAACGCGTCAAGTTCGGTCGAATTTGAATGTTTTGCTTACAGTTTTCTTCGATTGCAGGGGAGTGGTGCATCATGAGTTCTTGCCACAGGGTAGAACGGTCAATAAGGAATATTACCTGCAAGTTATGCGAAGCAATCCGCTTGTGGAAGAACAAAAATTGGCTTTTACACCATGATAACGCCCCTGCTCATGCATCGTTGCTTGTGCGCGGTTTTTTGGCCAAAAACAACATACTTATAATGCCGCAGCTACCGTATTTCCCAGATCTGGCCCCCTGTGACTTTTCCTTGTTCCCAAAACATATCCTTTGATCCATTTTTTGGAATGGGCAAAAATCTAAGACGAGCCAAAACACGTGCAAGCAAAGCAGCTATAAAAAATTAACTGAGCATTTAAAATGGCCAAACTTGTCGGCATAAGTGAGAAATATAAGTACCAACATAACGCCACAAAAAAACGAAAATCGAATATACGTTACCCGCGGAAATTCAAAATTCGCGAAAATCGAATATACGTTACCCGCGGAAATTCAAAATTTTACGAGGGTCGTTCAATAAGTCCTTAGAAAAAGATGGAAAAAAACTGTTTTAAAAAAAAAAAAAAATTTTTATTTTTCAACATTATCTCCTTTTAGCTCTATACACTTTTTCAACCGTTTTTCTAAAATTTTTATCCCGTCCAAAAAATAGGATTTCAGAAGTTCTGCAAAATACTCATCCGTTTGAGCAATGACGTCCTCGTTGGAAGTGAACCGACGTCCGCCAAGCCATTTCTTCAGATTGGGAAAAAAAAATGGTCACTCGGGGCCAAATCTGGTGAATAAGCGGGATGATGCAACAATTCCATTCTCAATTCCAACATTTTGGCCATGGAAAAAGCGCAGGTGTGCACACGCGCATTGTCCTGATGCAAGAGGATTTTTCCTTCTTCAGATGGGGGCGTTTCTATTTGATTTCCTTGCTCAACCGTTGCAATAACGACTCGTAATACGCTCCTGTTAAAAATGATGCCCTGCGAATCCCAAAAGACCGTGGCCATCACCTTGCCAGCCGATGGCACAGTTTTTGCCTTCTTCGGAGCCCGTTCACCCTTGAAAATCCACTGTGATGACTGTCTCTTCATTTCTGGAGTGTAGAAGTGTATCCGGGTTTCGTCCACAGTGACATATCGACGAAGGAATTCGGCAGGATTGCGATGAAAGAGTGCCAACATAGCCTCAGAGGCCACTACACGATTGCGCTTATTCTCCTCTGAGAGCAAATGCGGCACCCATCTTGCCGAAATTTTTTTCACAGACAATTTTTCATGCAAAATTGAAGCGGTTGTACCTTGTGATATGCCCGTGGCCTCAACTAATTCGCGCTTTTTAATTCGCCGATCGTTCAAAATCAGATCGTGGATTTTGTCGATGATTTCAGGAGTAGACACCTCAACTGGGCATCCTGAACGATGTTCATCTTTTGTGGATGAACGGCCACGTTTAAATTCATTCACCCAATTGGGGGTGAATGATAACCATTATTCACCCAATTGGGGGTGAATGTTTACAATTGTAAACCGTCGCAAACACAGGTGACAATGTGCCATGAACTGCATCCAACTCGGCTTTGATTTCTTTCGGGCTTAAGCCTTTCAAATGGAGATGTTTGATGACAGCCCTAAACTCGCTTTTTTCCATTGCTATGCACAAATAAATGTCGTTAACTTTAATTGAAATTTTGACAGCTTTCCTGTCGATAATATTACTTACAAAAAAAATCTTTACCGACACTCCGAGCGCAATTTCTTAGATTTTCTAAAGACTTATTGAACGACTCTCGTACTTCTTAAAGGACAAAACGTGCCTATTTAGAGCCTAAAAACTACTATTTTTAGAAAAAGTTTTTAAATTTTAAACGTATTGAATCTAATTTATCAAATGGCAATTCTTAATCTAAACAAAATTTATCTTAAATAATAGATTTTTTAAAATAGCCATTAGATGATAGGTGTATTTTTTCAAAATTTAAAATTTTTCTATGAAAATGGAAAATTTTTTATATTAAATTTTCATTTAAAAAATAAAACTTTTTTTTCAGGGATTTAATAACAATATTTTATTGTCCTCTTTTGCAAAATACATTTCTATCTCTGAAATATTTTATTATTTAAAAAGAAAATTCTTTCAACCAAAGAATTATTGTGTAGAAATTTTACTGTTAATGATACAAGACATTATGGCATATTTGGAGAAACTTTTATGTCGTAGAAATATTGTAGAAATATTGAAAAAAGAAAGTTAGCCTAAGCTATTGCAATCCTTAAAGCTGATTGAACGGTAGCTATTTTGGAATATTATCAAAATCCCAATATTATTGTGTTCTCGTAAATGTGAAAAACAAAATCATCATTTCTGAATAATTTTTGTTTTTTCATGGCGAAGGGTAGGTGGAGAGGTGGGGCAGAATAAGGGTATTTTATAAATTTCTTGTAAGATTATAGTTATGCATGGCAATTTTATTAAATAACATTCAAATTCTGATAGAATATATTGAAAACTTAGTATTTCCCATAATTTTTTCGTATTAAATTTTTTGCCAAATTCAATTTATATTATATATTTTTTCATGTTGGTAAAAATTTTCTTTACAGTTTTCAAGTGATAGGAAGGTGTATTTTTGTAGGTTTATTGAAAAATATTTTTTCAATATCTTGAATAAAAAATCTTTATAAAACAATTTCATATGATATATATTGATTCAAAAATATTGAATCATATCCTTGAGAATCGTAATAAAACAAATATTAAATTCATATTCAATTATTGGATTTTCCTTTTTCCTGCTTTTTGATTGAATAACAAATAATTAAGTACGTATTTGATATCTATTATAAGGTAACTTATGAAATTGATCAGGTTTACATATAATATAGGAGGGATGATATTGATACTTGGAAATGGGAACTTTTTTAATATAAGTAAGCTCTTTAGCTATATACACTAACACTTGAAAGTAGTTTCAAAACTGCTTCTACTTATATTTGATTGAAACTAAAACAGTAGTTATAGAAATAATTTTATATATAAACTGTTCATAAACTAAATGATCCAAGTATGGGTCCAAGCAGAATTAATGTCTGTTGACTGGCTCCTTGGCATTACATTGTTAAAAAAGAAGATATCACGGAGTGTATCAATTATGGACATATGACATTGCTGAGTACTATTTGTAAGATTATCTCCGCTCTATTAGCCCAACAAATTATTAACTTCCACCAGGCAGGCTTCACTCCAGGGACATTAGTAAAAGCTCAGACCACCATCTGTTTATCGACACTAAAGCCGCTTACGATCGCATACATGTCCTTGAGAGATTTTTGCATCCTAGAAAAATTCATTAGATTGACTAGCCTAACCATGACTACGGTGAAAGGAAGAGTAAAATCAGCCGAATCACTTTCAGAGCCATTTAACCTTCCACGATGGTATCCGGCAAGAAGATGAACTTTGGTAAGTTCCGTTTAACCTGGCGCTGGAAAAATTGATTCGTGACTCAGGGTAAGAATAAAGGACACCATTCTCACTAAGTTTGCCTAGCTTCTGGGTATACCGATGGCATCGAAATTATGTGTCGATCAGTAAGAGATCTATGAGAGGACTTTATCGAGATTAAGATGGCGGCAAACATTTTGGGTTGCATATGAATGAGGGCAATAATAAATACAGCAGCGTCGCCGGTGAAGTCAAGACCAATTAGCACTAGTCATTTACAAATAAGAGATTATACCTTCGAAAGAGTAAAATAAATTTTCTATTTTGAGTCAAACAACATTATTCCGTCCATAACATCGAAGCTTCTGCCTAACAGACACTTTGAAAACTTTAGTTCTCATACGAAAGCATTACGAACTCTTGTCCACGTCCGAGAGGAGAATCTTTTGACGAATTTTTGAAGGATTTCCGGGGTCTCTTTAACGATGAGATCCTGGAGTGTTATTTATACAGTGCGTCTGTCCATTTATTGTCCCAGAAGACGGAGTAGGTCCTGCCTTTTGTCGAGCGAAGGCATTGGCCATGACGCTAGAAACGAATGCAGATAAAATTTAGCTCAAGGGGGTTTGTTGGACTGGACGCTTATTCCATATGGACGAGAAATATGTTTCTTGGAAAGTCTACAGTGGCTCCATTTATGGTTTCAGAAGACTGGATAGATAGGATATTCATACGGTGGAGTGACGGCATTGGCCAGTACGCTATAAATGATTGCGGATGAAATTTAGTTCAAGGGCTTCGGTGGGCTGGACGCTTATTCCGTACGGACGAGAAAAATCCTGCCTGGAAAGTCTACAGTAGCTCCAGGTATGGTTTCAGAAAACGGGTTATGCCATTCTTTTGGTCGAGCGATGGCATTAATCAGGATGCTAGAAACGATTGCGGATAAAATTTGCTCAAGGGGCCTCGGTGGGCTGGACACTTCTTCCGTACGGACGAGAAAAATCCTGCCTGGAAAGTCTACAGTAGCTCCAGGTATGGTTCCAGAAGACGGGATAAGATTCGGTGGAGTGACGGCATTGGCCAAGAGGCTAGAAACATGCTGCGAATGTTGGAAACTGGGATTTTTGGTAAAAACCATTACGAATTCTTGTTCACGTTCAAAGTGTTGGATGCCTTTCGCAGTCTCTTTAATTTGATTACTGAAGCGTTACCAAGACTGCTCAAAGTCAATCCATATGGCAAAGGAAGATCTTGCCCAAAAAGTCTATAATGGGTCCATTTATGGAACCCATAAGATGGATTAGATCCTGCCTTTGGTGGAGTAACAACGTTAGACAGAGTGTTAAAAAAACAAGACCTCAGTTGAAGCCAAAACTTTTAGATTTCTTTAATTCAGCAGCCGTTGTAAATAATGATAATGATGATTTCTTACTAAAAAAATTCCAGTCAGTAATAATAATAAAATTATCTCCAAAGTTTTTAATAAATCTAATTATTATATTACCATTTTAGTCTGATTAATGTCTAATTTTAATTTTACTGAATATTTTCAGTAGATTTTTTGTAAACATATTATTTTTTTACAAAAAATTTATTGAAAAATGGTAGATTGTCTATCAAAAAATTGTTCACAAAAAAGTTGTAAAGAGACAAACCCTTTTTGTACAAATTATTATTAAAATTTTTATAAAAATCCATTAAGAAAGTGAATTAAATTTTGTCCTCTTTCAATTAATTCCAGTTCGAATGATTTATTTACACAATAAATAAGATTTAACTTTCATAACCCGCCCGAAAAAAAAAGAACGAATTAAGTTAATATATTTATTTTTATCTTTAATTACTTTTTAATTAATAGCAAATAATTTCTTATAAATAAAAACAGAATTTATAATTATACAGAATTTGATATCTTTAAAAGTAAATAAAATCTCTTCCATGAGTATCTACAACCCTTTTTGCCATTTATTTTTTGTGAATTTCTTTGCCAAGTACTTAGTAATCATTAAAATTTTTTTAACATGAAGTAGATTTTTATTGCAATATTAATTAATTGATAATATCCTGAATTGGAATATAAATCTCCTTAATAAGAATTAATTTAGTTACTATATCATCAACATAAAATGGTTAGATTTTTTTCAGGTATAGAAAATATTATATTCAGAAGAGAATTTATTTTAATTTAAAATTGTTTGGAGAAAATTAAAATTAATTATGAATAAATTTTTTTAAAAATAATTATGCTTTACGTAGTGTTTGTTTGCATGTTTGTATGGAAGATGCCTTAGACATGATTCAGGAGAGCCTAGGACATGAGCCAAAAGAGTATTAGACATTAGGTCATTTGGCGTTAACAGTCTCCTGCGGAAAGCTGCTCTGATTTTAGTAGGATAGATCAGCAAGTGTTTGTAGAATTGTGTGAAGTACGTTAGTTTATTTGATCAGATTCAAGAGGAGGCCTGCAAATAAAATTATAGGATTAAGGTGATCTACTGGTTTGCTAACATTTTCTTAAAATATGTGGAATTATTAGTAGAATAACACAGAATTGGCAGGTAGAGCATGAATGGTTTTTCAAAAAGAAAGTTTTGAGTAGGATCAGTATTCCCTTTCCCGATTTTGGAGCAGTTTTGTTGCCAGAATTTCGTTATTGTCTGCCATTCCGTTAATGTGACAGGAATATTGGAGATAGCTGTAGGCATCCAAAGACAAAGAGTTTCTTCAGCCAAATCCTACATGCCCCAGCACCCAACATTCCTATTTTTTAAATTCCATGAGTCGTGAAAAGTCTCGTGGGCATATTTGTAAGCTACCATATCCGTGGGAGGGGGGTTGTCTTCCCTAACTTATCTCTATCACCTTTGCAATCAAATATTACAAGAAAAATCATGCTAAGTTTTTTTTGTCTGCTGACACTCAACGTGTGAATAGCTCCAATTAGAAAGGAAGTAAAATAAAGGAGGCGAAAGATTATTTTTGTACAATTTTATTAGATTTTTTATTCATTAATTTTTTCCATCCCTTAGGATGCAAAAGCCTCGTTTAAACTCTTCGCGGCGGCGTTGCAACGCTTCATGTTCAATCACCTTCAGCTTCTTGGTTACACTCTTTTGGATGGTATCAGGTGAAGAAGAGGCTGGAGAATCACAGGAATTCTTTTTCCGAAAAATGAAGGAACTTTTTAAATGATTTATTATAAATATGTCCTTAAAATTGTCAATATTTTCGTGATATTTTAATTTCGAAGGCCTGTCTGAGCGAGGTTAAGATGCTTTCTTTATTGCATAAGCAATGTAAAAGGCCGAAGTTCTACAATATTTGTTCTAACCCCTTTATTGCCTTCAATGTTAAACGATTATCTGACGTCATAAGAGTTCTTACACGTCCTTCATTTTTATCAGTTTTCAATTTTAAAAGCGGCCTCTTTAAGCGAAGTTCATCTTCCACGTCTTCTAAAACCTCCAAAATGTTCTCATGCCACTAAAAATTTATGCTCTTAGAAAGGAATGTTTTTTAAGACTCGTCGTTGCTCCAAATTTTACTGCTATATTTTTCGTAACACGCTAAATTATAAACCTTAACATATAACGCTCTATAAGGACAATGTTGAAACTTGTACTGCACGTCTACAATATTTGGTCTGATGCAGACAACCTTTTTCTAAACCTTTTAAGGACTCCCTTATCATAGTCGGACGCTATTAGAACTCTCAATCGTTCCAAATCTTAATCAGTTTTCGATATTCAAGGGGCGTCCATAAGCGGGGCTTTTTTTTATCCAACCTCCAAAATATCTTTATGTGACTAAAAAATATATCCTATTAGAAATTAATGTTTCCCAAGACTTGTCGTTGCTCTAAATTTGATTGCTACATTTTGTTGTAAGTCACGAAAGATACACAACTTTACTTATGTCGCCATGTAGCCTCAGTTAATTACCGGAGTAGGTAGATACGTCTAGTTGGGACTATATAGTTTTTAAGCCAGTTTCATTACTTTTATGCCATATATTCGTAGATATTTTGTCTTCATTTGCATATATTTCAAATTAAGAAGGAACAGTTTAATGAAATTTATTTTAAAAAATATAAAACTTTAGCATTTTTTGGCATAAGAGCATAAAAAGTCCAGCATATAAGGCTGGTTGGCGGCAAATCGTATATGTAGGATAATTTTTTTCCTTTTGATTAGTATTTACAATTTTCACATTCAAGACAATTTTCACATTCAAGACAATTTTCACATGCAAGACAATTTTCACATTCATGGCAATAAAATAATTTCGAAAAGTACATCTATAAATTCAGATTATTAGAAAAAGTGTATACTGTTTTCTTTCGTTCTTTGGTAATTTTTTAATAAAATACCATATTCGTACCAGGCCGTACATGGATAAAATTTTCTACAATTTTCCACTAATAGAGATAACAGGCAAAAGACAATGATTATTTATAATACTTACATGTACAAATTAGGGTTAGGTAAATTAAAATTACTAGCATTTAAGGACCTCAATCATAAAAATATATTTGTTAGAATCCAAATGCAACAGAAAAAAAATAATCTTCACATTATAGTGAGTGTCCTTATTTTCGTGTTTTACAAATAATCATGCATACATTTTTTCTTATTGTAAATTTTATTTTCTTTCCTATTTTTGGTAGAGGGCAGTAAATACGTTAGCAAAAATGTACGCCTACCCCTTATTCACTTGGGAAATTACAATATGAAATAAACGTTTATGGGAAGGAAAGAAATACGTTCAAAGATTATAACCTGAAAGTTTACTAATAAATATAATTTTATATGAGTTAGATTGGTTTTTAAATAATTTTCAAAAACTTTTATAAACGATCATTTTATTGTATGGACTATTAAATAGAATATTTATTCAGGAATATAGAATGAAAATTATTGTTTGAAGTTTGCGTAAATTTTATAAAGTTTTTTTTGTTGTTGTTGTAACTGTGCGCGTATTTCAGGGTATTTGGTTTTTTTTTTCTTCTTATTATGAATATTAATAATTTTTATGGGAATTTTTTTAATTTAATCCTTAAATATAGTAAAGTTAATATTTTTATTAAATACTTTATTAACATAAATAGTTTTCATAAATCTTTATCACATCTGATAAAATATGATTTTTTTTTCATAACAAGGTTTTTTATTGTAAATTATTTTTGAAAATATTTGTTAACTTACAAGATTTTGTTTTAATTCCTATATCCTATTATTATCACTAAATATGAATTATTATATTTTTATTTAACAAATGCAAAACTTTTCACTGCATTTTACTATAAAATTTTGAAGTTTATTATTCACAAAAAAAAAAAATGGTATTAATTATTTATTGATAATAAATAAATTGCAAAGAAATATTCACTTATTTTTATTATTTGCAAATAAAAGCAAACTGTTGAAAGTAAAACTTTTCACAAAAACTAAAATAAATTTATTATGCATATGCATTTTATAAAATTTCAACTCAATCGAAAAGAAACTCTATTCCCAGGCGATTCGATATGCATTTTTGTGCACTAAATCCAATGACGTAAAAACTTAGTTACTTTTCTTATTACTGAATACTTTTTTGTTACTCAATTTTAAATAAAATATAACCATTATAAAATATGCATTTTTTCACACTTTTTTTTAAAACTATATTTCTTGCATTGTTGAAATTTTCAAACAATCCTGCACTATATTCGCGTATAAAGGAGACCGGACCATGAAACGAGTAATAACTATCTAAAGAATATGTATATACAGTATACAAACATATGTATATATATATGAAAATTCTACTGCCAAATAACTAGGACAATTGAAATCCTGGCCACGAGTATAATAGTCTAAAGAGAATCACATGAAATAATGTGTCCTCGTAACTACAATCGGTCGTAAAATGAAACACGAAAAGGATACCGAACTCTCCTCTACAGTGCACAGCATCACACTGTGAACTTCCCTATTATAAAAAAATTGAGCTTTTTTGTAGCTTTTTATCTAAACAGCACTGAACTTCCTACATGGACTAGGCTTTTGATTTTCCGTGAATTTGTACTTATATCCATGATGCAGTGAATTGTGGATCGTAAGCCGACTTGACACATATTCTTGGTCTCTAAACTCCACATTTCTCTCAAATTTTTCACAATGAATCTATCGCAAGTATGTAGGTACTTTAAAAATTTAAATTTACTAGCTATAATTAGGCCATAAACACAATTGTTTATTTAATGGTTAACGAGTAGATAACAGATAATATTAGTTAAAGAAAGTATAAATATTTATTAAAAATTTTACATTTTATTATATTGCAAAAAGTCCTTTTTTTAGTTTCCGCCACTGTACTCAGAAGACATTGGAAGAGAAAATTATTACAAAATAAATTTAAGAGCAAATAAGGAAGAGAATTTTTTCAAAGCTTTGTCTTCTGAGTACAGTGAAATTCCTCTCAATATGACAGAAAATGTGTGAAAATAATTAAAAGACAAAGAGTGCAAATGTCACTTTATTCTGGAGGAAGATTTGTGAATTTCTCTTAAAATTATTCCAAATTTATTCATTCATTTTCAAAACAAATTAGGTGAGTGAACTTGGGTAAATGAATTAATAGTATATGTCCTTTCAATTATTTTTCTGTCCATACCTACGATTTTATTAGTTGCACAAGAATTTTCTATTACGAACTAGTTAATTCATACAAACACACGCGCATGCAAGGATTCCCACATATTTTCAGTTTGGTTTTTATATTTCTACGAAAATGGTATAATTCCTATGCTATATTTGCATATAGATTAGTAGTTGTGATATACAATTATTTCCGATTTTATCCTTGCTCACGTCCAGCTTTTGTTCCTTTTAATTATATCCAGAGGAAGAAAATTACATATTATATTGAATATTTTTTTTATCTACCAAAAACAATTATAATTAATAGGAAAACACATATTCTTGATGAATTTCACAAATTATATTTTTTGTTTATCTCAAAAGTGACGAAAAAATAAAATACGAACTTAAATATTTTTTTTTAATTAAACTTTTTAGTAAATGTTTTTACAGATATTTTTTTGTAGAAAATTTTTTTATAGTAAATTTTTATAGAACATATTTATAGAAAATTTCTTGAAGAAACTTTTTATAGAAAATATCTCGAAGAAACTTTTTATAGAAAATTTCTGTTAGAAAATTTTTATAGAAAATTTTTATACAAAATTTCTTGCAGAAAATTTTTATAGAAAATTTCTTGTAGATAAGTTTTATAGAAAATTTTTAGTAGAAAATTTTTATAGAAAATTTCTTGTAAATAATTTTTATAGAATATATTTTATAGAAAATTTTTTGTAGAAAATTTCTTGTTGAAAATTTTAATAGAACATTTCTTGTAGAAAATTTTGATAGAAAATTTCTTGCAGAAAATTTTTATAAAAAATTTCTTGTAAATTCTTTTATTGAAAATTTCTTGTAGAAAATTTTTTGAAAGAAAATTTCTTGCAGAAACTTTTTATAGAAAATTTCTTGCAGAAACTTTTTATAGAAAATTTCTTGCAGAAACTTCTTATAAAATTTCTTGCAGAAACTTCTTATAAAATTTCTTGCAGAAACTTGTTATAGAAAATTACTTCCAGAAATATTTTATAGAAAATTTCTTGCAGAAACTTTTTATAGAAAATTTCTTGTAAAAAATTTCTTGTGGAAAATTTCTTGTAGAAAATATTTATAGAAAATTTTTTGTAAAAAATTTCTTGTGGAAAATTTTAATAGAACATTTCTTGAAGAAACTTTTTATAGAAAATTTCTTGAAGAAATTTTTTATAGAAAATTTCTTGTGGAAAATATTTCTTGTAGAAAATACTTATAGAAAATTTCTTGTAGAAAATTTTTATACAAAATTTCTTGTAGAAAATTTCTTCTAGAATAATTTTATAGAAAATTTCTAGTAGCAAATTTTTATAGACAATTTTTTGTAGATAGTTTTTATAGAAAATATCTTGTAGAAAATTTTTTGTAGAAAATTTCTTGTTAAAAACTTTGATAGAACATTTCTTGTTGAAAATTTTGATAGAAAATTTCTTGTAAATTCTTTTATGGAAAATTTCTTGTAGACAATTTTTCTAGAAAATTTCTTCTGAAAAATTTTAATAGAACATTTCTTGAAAAAACTTTTTACAGAACATTTCTTGTGGAAAATTTCTTGTAGAAAATTTCTTGCAGAAGAGTTTTATAGAAAATTTCTAGTAGAAAATTTGTATAGAAAATTTCTTGTAGAAAATTTTGTTAAAAAATTTCTTGCAGAAAATTTTTATAAAAAATTTCTTGTAGAAAATTTCTTCTAGAAGAGTTTTATAGAAAATTTCTAGTAGCAAATTTTTATAGACAATTTTTTGTAGATAGTTTTTATAGAAAATATCTTGTAGAAAATGTTTTGTAGAAAATTTCTTGTTAAAAATTTTGATAGAACATTTCTTGTTGAAAATTTTGATAGAAAATTTCTTGTAAATTCTTTTATGGAAAATTTCTTGTAGACTATTTTTATAGAAAATTTCTTCTGAAAAATTTTAATAGAACATTTCTTGAAGAAACTTTTTACAGAACATTTCTTGTGGAAAATTTCTTGTAGAAAATTTCTTACAGAAGAGTTTTATAGAAAATTTCTAGTAGAAAATTTGTATAGAAAATTTCTTGTAGAAAATTTTGTTAAAAAATTTCTTGCAGAAAATTTTTATAAAAAATTTCTTGTAAGTTCTTTTATGAAAAATTTCTTGCAGACAATTTTTTGATAGAAATTTTCTTGCAGAACTTTTTATAGAAAATTTCTTGTAGAAACATCTTATTAAATTTCTTGCAGAAAATTTTTATAGAAAATTGCTTGCAAAAAGTTTTTATAGAAAATTTCTTGCAAAAACTTTTTATAGAAAATTTCTTGCAAAAACTTTTTATAGAAAATATCTTGCAGAAAGTTTTTACAATATTTTTTTTAATGTTTGCGGTAGCAGATGTCATGATTGAAAAAAAAATTCATTAGAAAATCTACAAATCTTCAGCTTTGAAATGGTTTACCATGAATATAGAATGTTTGAATTATATGTAAGATAACGTTTTTCTCTTTATATTCTTAAATTCATTTTTGACCATTTAAAATATTTTGTATTACTATTTTTTTTTTATTATTATTTACGTAAAAATTTCATATCAAGATAAGTATTTAATTTGTTTTTTCAAGATTAGTATTGAATGATAGAATTTACAGACACCCTCAATAAAGATGAAACATTCGTGAGGACGAATATAGTAACGGTTATTTATTATTCATGTCACATGTAATAGCCTATGCCAAAGTCCTTTTTCATTATTTTCCTGCATTCTTTTCAAGTCCTTTTCTATACTTTTCTCAATTGACTCAAATAAATTTCTCTTCGTTTTTATTACTGATGCTTGTTTTCACATATGAAAGTTTTCGTGGTACTTTTATATGATTTAAAAAAACAAATATTTGAAAAATAACAGGAATAATTTAAAATTAATATTAAAATTTAAATAAACTTTTATGGTTTAAGTATATATACTTAAAGAATAATTTAGAGAGAAGGAAATTTCTTTTTAAGATTAATTAAAACTATTTTGGTTTGATGGCTTTTTGTTACTAAAATTTTACAATTTTATTATCGTGCCAAAGGAGAAGTTTTAGTAAAAAAGTTTTCCGTATGAACCTGACTATACCAAGAGTATATATTTTAAATTATCCTCGACCCAATTTGGAAAAAAACATAAATTCCACCACAACCCAATTTTGTCAACGATAATTTATTATGTACTACTACTATTCATGAAAATATACCTCCTAATGACTTTAAATACTATATTTTATTAAAAGTTTGGGATGTTAATTATATAATAAGCTTTTAATGACTTCATGTACGAGTATCTCCAACCAAGTTTATTTGCATAAAAACTGATTTTCCAAAGATAATGAAACTTAATGATTTTTAATTTAATTTTTAAATAGTCCTTTTTGAATTTTATCTATGGTACCATAGATAATGAGTTTGAAATATATATGATTGGAAAAAAGCTTACGGATATTTGAAGTCTTAAATTTTTTCAAGTCTTGGAAGTCTTTTTAGAATAAAGTTTTTTATATTATGATAATAACCTACTGAACTGAATTGTTTCTTAAAAAAAATTATAAAAGAAAAAAATATAAAATTCGCTTCAAGGAGATTTGTTATGATAACTTCTTCACATCATATTTCCAAGTATTTCGGCCAGTATGGTGGTTATTTCCTTGTCTTATTGATGCAAACATTTGACTTCAAGTAGCCCCATAGAAAAAAGTCCAGCGGTGTCAAATTAGGCTAACATGGAGGCCAGTAAAAATCATATCAAACTGCCAGAGAACAATGGCTTCAAAAAAGCGATTGTGTTTCTAGCTGTGTGGCGTGGAGCGCCGTTTTGTTGTAACCAGAAGTGATCCATATCATTTTCACGAATAGTTGGCATCAAAAAGTTGGTTAACATAACGCTCCTGATTGACGATTATTGCTTGACCACGTTCATCTTAAAAAAAAAGATTGACCGATGACCATATCAGCACAAATACCACACCACACAGTAGCTTTTTGGTCGTGAAAAGGTACCTCTTCAATAATTTCCGTTTAACATGAAATGTGTTTCATCACTCATGATGATTTTTTACCAAATGTCGTTCTACAATAATCGTCGCTTTTGTCTTTTCCTCGATCCTTTGTGGGACTTCTTCAGCTCCTGTTCTGATTTGATAATGCTTAGAATTTCATCAAAATATTCTACCCATCATCTCAAAATATCCATTTGGTCGTAAATCAGGTCATTCCCTTTGTTGCAGTATGAGGAGAACCTTAAAATATCATCAATGCTTTTGGAAGGCTTTGCGCTAATTGCTTATAAATATGAACAATGTGCGAAAAGGTTTTTGGAGAAATGAAACTTGTTCTCAAAAAGTTTGTCTTGTTTTTGTTTTATCTTGGAAAATTATTTTATTCATTATTTTATCAAAGTATATTTTTGAGAATATGCAAATTAAGGTTAAAGGAAAATAGTATAAAATTAATATGTTAATCGAGTTCATCATTTGGTTTGGCGCAAGCTTTCAAAGTCATTCGATGCACAAAGTTTCGGAAAAGCATCGTAATGTCTTAAGTTAATTACAATATCGAAATGGCATTATATTCCGTAATTCAAGCGTCTAACCATCAATTTATTTATCCATCTGCTGTGTAATTAGCATCATCAGAAAGGCACATACCCATCACATTATCTGACCCATTATTATGAGTTCGTTGAGATGCTCCTTATGTTTTCAAATAGAAACTTTGATGGAAAATAAATGAAAATGAAAATAAGGATCAGAAGAAGTTCGGAAAAATAATATGATTGGGAAAAGAACATTCGTTATCTGAACTTATTTTCTTTTCTTTAACTGCTAGTAGTTTTGTGCATGTATACAAGCATACACATATCTTCAAAAACAGAGCCATAGTCTTTACCCAAAATGTATATAAGTATTGCGGATATTATCGAAGTAATGATCCTCTGACTAAAATCTTCCAAGTTGGAAAATGTTAAGCGTAAATTGAGAGTATTATGCTGATTAAAATTTATGATTAGATTTTCAGAGACCCAATTTTATTTCCTATTATAGTCTGCCACATAAAACCATGTTACAGTGTAGAAAATTGCTGAAATAACCATATTCGAAGGCTGGGATTTTAATATCGGCTGCCATAATGAACCGAATATTCGAACTAATGTAATCCAATAAAAGGACTCTAAGGAAGCTATACGCTTTAGTTTGTTTAAATTCAAAGTTGGGTTTAAAAGATTTCTTGAATTGTTTCTAATCAACCAATAAAGATGTATGCACTCCCATATATGTGTACACGTATATGTTCAAGCATTCATATTGTTTTATTAGAAATGTTATAAAGATACCCAGGATTTATTGGGTACCAAATTAAGTCATCCTGAGATTAAAACACTTCGTAATAAAGGTTGAGAAATGATAACAAATTTTCTTCAGATTATAAACAATTCTCGTATAATAATTTTCAGGATATATTTAAGCACGGACTAATAAAGGGAATTTATGCATCACAAAAAATATATAAGAAAAGTTTGCTGTAAAAAAACGTATATTCAATTATTCCCAACTGCAATGTATGGAAAAGTTAAGAGATAATCGAATCATCAAGTACAGTATCGTCTCGTTAAAAATTTTTGCCGAAAATGCGTAATAAAATTTTCTACTAAATATACTTATTAAAAATTCTTACTAAATAGTTTTACCGAACATTTTCACTGAAAATGGTCACTGAAAAATTTTCCACCATTTTTTCCGAAAATTTTTTCGAAAATTTATAATGAAGATTTTAATCGAATATTTGTACCAAAAATTTCGACCGAAAAATTTTATCGAAAATTTATACTGAAGACTTTGAACAAAAATTTATACCGGAAATTTTTCTGAAAATTTCCATTGAAAATTTTTATCGAAAATTTATACTGAAAATTTTTACCAATTACTTTTAGCGAAATTTTTACTGAACATTTTTATCGAAAATTTATATTGAAAATTTTTACTTTTAAGGAAACATTTTACCGAAAATATTTACTTACAATTTTTACCGAAAATTTTTACTCACAATTTTTACCGAAAATTTTTACTGACAATTTTTACAGAAAATTTTTATCGAAAGTTTTTACTGAAACTTTTTTTATAGAAAATTTTTACAATAAATTTTTATAGAAAATTTATAATGTAGCTTTTGAACAAAAATAAAAATATATACCGGAAATTTTTCCGAAAATTTCCATTGAAAAATTTTACCCAAAATTTCCATCGAAAATTTTTACTGAAAATTTGCACTAAAAATGTTTACCGTTTTTACCGAAAATTTTTACTGACAATTTTTACCGAAAATTTTTACTGACAATTTTTGCCGAATATTTGTACCAAAAATTTCTACCGAAAAATTTTATCAAAAATTTATACTGCAGGTTTTGAACAAAAATTTACACCGGAAATTTTTCTGAACATTTCCATTGAAAATTTTTATCGAAAATTTATACTGAAAATTTTTACTGAAAATTTTTACCGAACATTTTTGTTGACAATTTTCAGTAAAAATTGTCACTAAAAATATTCATTAAAATAATTTTTGTGCTTAAAATTATGAAGAACATTTTTATCGCATATTTCTACAAGAAGTTTTTATTGAAAATATGTAACAAAGCTAAAATCCGATTATTTAATGAAAATTTTTACCAAATATTTTTAGTGAAAATTTTAATTAAAAATTTTTACCAATTACTTTTAGCGAAATTGTTACTGAACATTTTTATTGAAAAGTTATACTGAAAATTTTTACTTTTAAGGAAACATTTTACCGAAAATATTTACTTACAATTTTTACCGAAAATTTTTACTGACAATTTTTACTGAAAATTTTTACTGACAATTTTTACTAACAATTTTTACAGAAAATTTTTATCGAAAGTTTTTACTGAAAATTTTTTTATAGAAAATTTTTACAGGAAATTTTTATAGAAAATTTATAATGAAGCTTTTGACCAAAAATAAAAATATGTAGCGGAAATTTTTCCGAAAATTTCCATTGAAAAATTTTACCCAAAATTTCCATCAAAAACTTTTACTGAAAATTTGCACTAAAAATTTTTAACGTTTTTACCAAAAATTTTTACTGACAATTTTTATCGAAAATTTTTACTGACAATTTTTACCGAATATTTGCACCAAACATTTCTACCGAAAAATTTTTTCGAAAATTTATACTGAAGGTTTTGAGCAAAAATTTATACCGGAAATTTTTCCGAAAATTTCCATTGAAAATTTTTATCGAAAATTTAAACTGAAAATTTTTACCGAAAATTTTTGTTGACAATTTTCAGTAAAAATTGTCACTAAAAATATTCATTAAAATAATTTTTGTGCTTAAAATTATGAAGAAAATTTTTATCGCATATTTCTACAAAAATTTTTGATTGAAAATATGTAACAAAACTCAAATCCGATTATTTAATAAAAATTTTAACCAAATATTTTTAGTGAAAATTTTAATTAAAAATTTTTACCAATTACTTTTAGCGAAATTGTTACTGAACATTTTTATTGAAAAGTTATACTGAAAATTTTTACTTTTAAGGAAACATTTTACCGAAAATATTTACTTACAATTTTTACCGAAAATTTTTACTGACAATTTTTACTGAAAATTTTTACTGACAATTTTTACTAACAATTTTTACAGAAAATTTTTATCGAAAGTTTTTACTGAAAATTTTTTTATAGAAAATTTTTACAGGAAATTTTTATAGAAAATTTATAATGAAGCTTTTGACCAAAAATAAAAATATGTACCGGAAATTTTTCCGAAAATTTCCATTGAAAAATTTTACCCAAAATTTCCATCAAAAATTTTTACTGAAAATTTGCACTAAAAATTTTTACCGTTTTTAGCAAAAATTTTTACTGACAATTTTTACGGAAAATTCGTAATGACAATTTTTACCGAAAATTTTTACTGACAATTTTTAATGAAAAGTTAAATTTTCGGTTAATAATAGAGAATTCCTTAGAAAAAAGTATTTGAAAATATCGGTTTTTTTTCCAAATTTTTTTACATATTCCCTTTAATTATGTATCTTTAATTATTTTATGTCAATTATTTAAATTTACATTCATAATTTAATCTACTATTGATTATATTTAGTGATTTAGTAAATTTTTATTCATCATAAATTTAATAAATTTAAGAACTGGCTCCTTGAGATATTCTGTAAATTTATTGTTACTTTAATAGTTGATTAAAGTTTTCTGTGAAAGCTTGCATTCTCAATAGACTATCTTTTCATAGTAGTCTAGTGAAATGTGCCAATGGAGCGTTTTTTTTAAATTGAAAAACTTTATAATGAGTAAACATTTTCTTTTGTATCTTTTTAATCAAAACATAAATGTGTCCGCGAAATAATATTTTCTTTTAGGATATTCATTTTGAGAAGCGCGATTTTCCAGTAAGAATCATAAAAAATTCAATAGTGTACGCCTTAATGAGTTCCAATGGACTTAACTAGAAAAATCAAGACCAGTTAGTTAAGGCTGATTAAGGCTCATTTGTTTGTTCACAGAAGAAAATCATTGACAATATTTCCTTTAGACAAAATATTGGAATAATCGAACTTCTCGCCGATACAGCCATATTATTATAAGGTAAATATAAGTAGTAATTGATTTTTTTTCTCAATAATACTAAACATCATTTTAGAAATGTCTGCCAATTTCTTAGAAAACGTAATATAATATGTTGTATTTCAACTTTCTTAAAAAAATCTTCTTATCTTATTCGTTATTTTTGCATAATATTTTATGCGTGGAATGTATATTATATACGCACGATCGAATTGAAAGCAATTTTTTTTTGCAATGTAATGTAAACATTCCTCAATACAATATTATACATGAAAAAAAATTTCATCTTTGATATTGAAAATTTATCACAAGAAAAAACTGTTTGTGTTTTTCAATAAATTTCTGTTCGTAATTTTTACATATTTTCCTTATACCAAAATACATTAGTAGATATTTGCACATGTAGTAATTTTTGCTATATATGTATGCATGTTCGTTTAATGTAAGATGTTGTTAGCAATTTCATCAATAATATTAGCTTAAAGATATTATCAAAATAGGGAAGATTCGAAAAACTCATTATTTCTTAAGTTAATTTCCGATTAAGCCAGAAGCATTTTTCTCAAAATTTTTTTAATATAGCGTGTTTTTTTCCTAACTAATCCCTTTATTTTTATTTATTTTTATCGTTTTTTAATATTTAAATGAATTTGGATCTACATTTAAGTAAGTACAAAAATTATGAATAATTTAAATATGTACCAAAAATATATTAATTTTTAAATGTTCCTCTCTAACTCGAGTTTATTATTTCCAAATATTAGCAAGTGGGTTAGGGGTAGCGTTGGCTTATAATATATTCGATATTTTAACAATGGTGCAGGGTAGTAGGAGCTGACCAATCACCATTATTAAAAATGTGTTCAAATTTGAAAAATGTTGCTGATTTAATCCTTTAAACGTACAGCTATCATGTAGTTATGTCTAAGGCAGAATTTCAGGATAGATTCCTCCTCCTTATCAGGTATGATACTTAATTTAGTTTATCGACTTCAATTTTATAAATAATTCGATGGTCACAATAAAACTCAGAAGATATCACTCAAATTATCCGTTCTATTTTTTCTTTTTTACATGAAGACTATCTTTTTTAACGAGCTCTCCGCTTCGCAGCCTCATATTAGTGGAGGTGTGGTTTGAACTGGAATCGTTTTCAGCTACTTAATTAGACTCCTTTAAATTTTATCGACAGCGCCAAGATGACGCCTCTTCCAATGGAACAAAAAAAAATCAAGTACATAAACTCATTGATGCCCGTCTTGACACGAAGACATTACGCTCTCACCTGAAGAGGAATACTCCTTAAACATTTTCATCAGTTTTCGTTGTTCATTCAAAGTGTGACTGCCACTATTTCTCGGCATTCGAAAAATGCTCTATGCCAACGAAAAATTTGTGCTCTTAATAGGGAATGTTCCCCTTATTCACCAAGCGCCACACAAAATTTGATGGCACATTATTACTCTAAATTTCGCTGCTACCTTTATTCCAAATTTACTACAAAAGCACAAGGCCATTTTTTTACACTCTTATACGGTCACGGCATTACCGGACGGACAATACGAGAGACTAGAAATCCAAGGTGTTGGGGGACCGCTTCCATTATTGCCAGTCTCATTCTTTTTACTTTACAAAAAAAATATTTTACATTCTACTTGATCTTTTCTTCCTTTTCAAAATAATTTCTAATAAATTATAAGTGGCAGGGATTTCAAATTATTTCACTTTCCCACAAAATTATATTATAATTAATTAACAAAATATTTTATAGATTTTTCTGTTCTTTCAAGTATATACTTATTATATTTAGTTGCAAATATAGAAAAAATATATATCAAAATTGAGAAATAATTTTACTGTACATTAACAATTTCACTAATGGGAATTATCCTTGTATAATGAACACAATAGCATATGTTGACATTTTTCGAAGATTGATGAGACGCAAAGTTATTATTATTTAGAGAAAATACTTGTCACTCACCTGGAGGGAGAAATCTAATTTTTTTTTTGTTCGTAATAAGAAAGTCAAACAAAAACTGGTGTTCTTTATAGCCTCTCACACTGAATGTTTATTGTTTTGAATAAAATAATGTAATGTTGTTTTCTAAGAATTGTTGTTGAAAGTTTTTGAAATACAGTCTGGATTAGCAGATAAATGGAATAAATAAATTCTAATAGGTATGGCAACAGTATATGTTGGAATAGAGTGCAGAGACTGTTTGGTAGGCGCCATACGAAAGGCGAATATTATATTCTTCTTATTAATATGTATGAGGAACGAAGGTAAGGCAATCTATTTTATATATTTAAACTCTGTTCAAACAGCTAACGTTAATGGTTGTAATGATTTAATGCTTGAGATTCTACGAAATATTATTGCATAAATGTTTGTCCAAATATGAATAGAAGTTAGGAGAAAGACACAGCTAACATATGTTGTTATTGTAACAAATGGTAATATACAATTTTCATAAATAAATATTACAGGATTTTGACGTAAACGTAAATATATATATACATAGGCGTACAAGGACATTAGTTCGATAGCTACTAAATTATCATTCATAAAATATTACAAAATAACATTATAATAGGGCATATTTTTTAATTAGATTACATTTCCAGCCATGTTCGAAACCAACCAAGAATATAAAAACAATTTTTTTTTATTTTATGGAAAAATTGTACAGTACAAATTTTCGTTAAAAATTTTCGGTAAAAGTTTTCTGTGAAAATTTTCGGTAAGAGTTTTCGGTATAAATTTTCTGTATAAATTTTCGGTAAAAATTTTCGGTATAAATTTTCAGTAAAAATCTTCCATAAAAATGTTCAGTCAAAGTTTTTGGTAAAAATTTTTAGTAAAAATTTTCAGTAAAAATTTCGGTAAAAATATTCGGTAAAAATTTTCGGTTTAAATTTTTAGTAAAAATATTTGATAAAAATTTTCGTTAGATAATGGCTTTTTAGCTTTGTACATATTTTCAATTAAAACTTTTTGTAGAAATAAAAACATTTTCAGTTAAAATTTTCACTAAAAATATTCTGTAAAAATTTTCGGTAATAATTTTCTGTAAAAATTTTCTATAAAATTTTCGGTAAAAATTATCAATAAAAATTTCGGTTAAAATTTTCAATAAAATTTTTTTGTAAAAATGTTTGGTAAAAATGTTCAGTAAAAATGTTCACTTAAAATTTTCAGTAAAAATGTTCGGTAAAAAGACTTTTTAAATAAATCAGTTACTATTTTCATAAAAAACTTTAGTAAAAATGTTCACTTAATACAGTTGCGGTCAAAATTTTCTGTATAATTTTTAGTACTAAAATCCTGTAAATAAATACAGTTAAATTTTCAATTATTTTTTAAAATTCTTAATTTTTTATTCTAAAAATTATGTAAGTTTTCGTTACATTTATCAATAATTTTTTTTCTTGACAGTATTTTTTATTTATAAATAACCATCGGTGCATTAAAATTCTGCAGTAAAAGTTAACCAAAACACTAGTCGGGCAGTCATGCGGGCAGTAGCAGCTCTGTGACCCAAATAAATCATTTATAATAGAATGAATGCGCCAAGTTCAGATTATTTCCAGAGTGGACTAGTATTCTCAGTATTGATAGGATATGGTACGATGCCCAAACTCATATATCATTTACATTAGGTGGGCAGCCTTTGTTCAATAATAGTTAATTCACTAGTACCACTAAATAACGACAGACCTATCAGAAGCAGGAGTAGTAGCCAACCAAACACTGGAATTCAGGCTTTCTTCAAATATCCTTTTACTTCTCTATTTTTATAACCCAATTCAGAACAACCGCCTCGTTTATTCTGCCATTCTTCCTTCCTGTGCTTTGTTGTCTAAAAAGGGAATAATTCATATTTGACAGATTTTTCTTTAACGATATAATATCCTTTCCGTCTCTTTATCATAAATAAAATGGAAGGCAAACATTTTTTCTTTAAGCTAATCGCTGTGTTTGCTATAAAGTTGATTGCTGTTGACTGTAGTCTACCTCATTTAGAAAAGCTTTTACTTTGCCTTAAGCTTAGGGTGAGCTTATAATATGCAGCCTTGTTTTGGAGTATTCATGATATTTTTCACATATTGTTGCTGATATTACAAAGAAAATTACATCGACAGTTCTACAAAAGAATTTGTCTTTCCTATATTGTAAGGTTAGGTTAAAGCATCCGGAGCCATGATCGTATTTTGCACATGTTAAAAAGGACACCACATTTTGCTTATGTGGTATTTGCTAAATGGAAAAATCCCAAATGCTGTTGAACAAGAATCGAAATATTGTTGGTCGTGTTGGATAATAATCTGAATGTAAATCAAAGTTGTAAATTATCTGATGAACATGCCCATCGTACATTTGTCATTGACTAGAAACCTTTATTAATTTTGGGTACCAAAGGAGAACTTTCGAAATATCGTACATGTTGTAAACGGAAACCATGAATAAAAACTCTCATATTGCTTTGGAGTACATAGTGGCCTTGGTTCTTTATCTAATTTCTCATATCAATTTAAACAGAAAAGCTAGTTTATATTATAAATAAATAATAAAAATTCCTTGTTGGATTTTCCTTCTATTTGCCGATTAGGACCAATTTACTTTTGAATTGAGTGCCATTTGCAGCTATATTCCCATCGGATGATATGTGTTCGGAAATCTAGATTTAACATTTCTGATTCTGAATGGTTACCAAAGTGTATATCAGCTTTAAAATAAATTCCAAACGAGGATATTTTTCCCATAATTTGCTAAATTTTTATTCAGTTTTATTAAAAAACAGCTGCTCTCATACTTCTATGCTTAAGAGTTGATCGATGGATTAGTATGTTTTTATATTCAATATATTCCAATATTATACAAATCCTTTTAAATGGTTTCCTACGTTTTTCAAAAGTTCACTTTCGTCCTTTAATAAATACGTATAGTCCCTTATTTACAATTCATTTTTTGCCAATGGCATACAGAAATTGTGTAGAAAATTTTATTTCCGAAATCATATATTGCCAATTTCGGAACAGATTCGCTTACTTTAAAAATATGCTTCCATAATACGTATATCCTTAAGAACTATGCTCATCTAACTGGCTTCACTGTTTCTACCCATTTACAAGTGATAACCTTTGTCAAAGTTTGGATAAAAAAGTCATTTAAATCCTTGTTAGAAAAGTGTCACCTTCGTATGTGTGGTTATAACATCCTGTTAGGAAAATATATAAACGACCCTTGTTCATTTCAATGCAAAGCGATCTGATTTACACAATTTCATGATAAAGGGTATAGCCCTAACAAAAAAAAAGTAACAATAATAAAATCAATGCTTTTCTATATTTTGCTTAAAATATTTTTTTGTCTATTCTGTTCTTTATTAAATTATTTTCCTTATTTTCTTATTTGAATGATGACAGCAGAATTTATTTAATTTCTTCTGTCAAATTTTATTGAAATTTATTTGTCTACGAATATGATGAATTCAATTATCCTTATGAAGTTTCATTGTCTATCTAATATCCATATGAAGGATCGTTAATTTTATTCTGTATATCTATAAGTTTAAGTTATATTTGAAGGCTCTTAATTTAGAAATAATCAGAAATAAAATTCCACTAAAAATTTTCAATAAACATATTTAGTAAAAATTATCAGTAAAAATTTTCAGTACAAATTTTCAGTAAAAATTTTCAGTAAAACTTATTTTTAGTAAAAATTTTCAGTATAACTTATTTTCAGTAAAACTTATTTTCAGTAAAAATTTTCAGTAAAAATTTTCAGTAAAAATTTTCAGTAAAAATATCAGTAAAAATATCAGTAAAAATGTTCAGTAAAAATGTTCAGTAAAAAAGTTCAGTAAAAATGTTCAGTAAAAATGTTCAGTAAAAATGTTCAGTAAAAAATTTTCAGTAAAAATTTTCAGTAAAAATTTTCAGTAAAAATTTTCAGTAAAAATTTTCAGTAAAAATTTTCAGTAAAAATTTTCAGTAAAAATTTTCAGTAAAAATTTTCAGTAAAAATTTTCAGTAAAAATTTTCAGTAAAAATTTTCAGTAAAAATGTTCAGTAAAAATGTTCAGTAAAAATGTTCAGTAAAACTTATTTTTAGTAAAAATTTTCAGTAAAACTTATTTTCAGTAAAACTCATTTTCAGTAAAAATTTTCAGTAAAAATTTTCAGTAAAAATATCAGTAAAAATATCAGTAAAAATGTTCAGTAAAAATGTTCAGTAAAAATGTTCAGTAAAAATGTTCAGTAAAAATGTTCAGTAAAAATTTTCAGTAAAAAATTTTCAGTAAAAATTTTCAGTAAAAATTTTCAGTAAAAATTTTCAGTAAAAATTTTCAGTAAAAATTTTCAGTAAAAATTTTCAGTAAAAATTTTCAGTAAAAATTTTCAGTAAAAATTTTCAGTAAAAATTTTCAGTAAAAATTTTCAGTAAAAATTTTCAGTAAAAATTTTCAGTAAAAATTTTTAGTAAAAATTTTCAGTAAAAATTTTCAGTAAAAATTTTCAGTAAAAATTTTCAGTAAAAATTTTCATTAAAAATTTTCAGTAAAAATTTTCAGTAAAAATTTTCAGTAAAAATTTTCAGTAAAAATTTTCAGTAAAAATTTTCAGTAAAAATTTTCAGTAAAAATTTTCATTAAAAATTTTCAGTAAAAATTTTCAGTAAAAATTTTCAGTAAAAATTTTCAGTAAAAATTTTCAGTAAAAATTTTCAGTAAAAATTTTCAGTAAAAATTTTCAGTAAAAATTTTCAGTAAAAATTTTCAGTAAAAATGAAAAATTTTCAGTAAAAACTTTCAGTAGAAATTTTCAGTAAAAACTTTCTGTAAAAATGTTCAGTAAAAATGTTCAGTAAAAATGTTCACTAAAAATGTTCAGTAAAAATGTTCAGTAAAAATGTTCAGTAAAAATGTTCAGTAAAAATGTTCAGTAAAAATGTTCAGTAAAAATGTTCAGTAAAAATGTTCAGTAAAAATGTGCAGTAAAAATGTTCAGTAAAAATGTTCAGTATAAATTTTCAGTATAAATTTTCAGTAAAAACTTTCAGTAAAAACTTTCAGTAAAAACTTTCAGTAAAAACTTTCAGTAAAAATGTTCAGTAAAATTTTATAAAAATGTGTGTTTTTACATTTTTACACAGTTTGATTTTGCTTATTTTTTGATACATCAATTTTTCAAGTGGGACCCTTCGGCAGCTATACTTTAACTGGAATTACCGTCAGCTTCTTGTTATATTTCCACGTGTTTTTTCATCTTAGCAACCAGATGAATTAGGCGGCTGGGGGCCACTGATATCCCTTTACCGGTAAATGCTCGTTTATGGAGGTGGCCGTATGATATTGGACCTATGGTAGAGCATCCAACTTCTGTACTGTTCTGTCCAACAAAGATAACCCTTTTTGTGAGTCTTTCAAAGAGCTTCAAAGTTAGTCTGACCTCACAAGAACCATCGCTCGTTTCATATTTTCATCAGTTTTTGTTGATAAAGGACTTCCTGAGCGATATGCATTTTCCACTGCTTCTCGGCTCTTCAAATATTCTTCATTCCAATGCAAAATATGCTCTTGATAAAGAATGCTCCTCAAACCCTCCTTGCAACATTTCGTAAATCAAACTCAAGGATTCATTAAGCTTAACCAAAAATTTGGTCAAACAACGTTGCTCCAAATTTCTTCGCCCCATATTTCGTAACACTAATTCAAAAATACAACGTGTCGCTTACTATATTTACCGGTCAGGTCTCACGTAGAAGCTGTGTGGAGGCCAGTCTTATTAGTTTTCTGCCACACCTCGTATTTAGCTCGGAAATTATAGTATTTTTTCCCATAGTGATTCAATTTAGTTTTATTATATATTAAATTATCTATTGAACATATATTATTTCGTCCAATAAATAATTTAGTATCTCAACGAGAAGTACTTCTAACCACAAGCACACTTCACGAAGATTAGTTTTCAATATGTTGATCTGAAAATATTGTTTCTAGATGATTCGTAATTGTAAATATCATTTCAGTGGCTATTTATTTCGTTTGATTGTAATTGTTGAATGATAAAGTGGCTTAGTGGTTCGGAATTAATTGTAATTGTGTTATGATAATTTGACTTGTTCTATGAAAATATATTTAATTGGTGTATCGATATTAGCAGCATTTCAAATAATTTTAATGAAATTATATAAGAGAACTGCTTTTATTTTAGCTATTCCAATTGTTTTACATATTTTAAATATTTTAGTGAATATAAATTTTTACGCCGAAACAATTTTTCTAAAATTACATATTTTTACTGAAATAACATTGACCATTTCAAATTGGATAATGTACAATAATTTTTGTTTTATTTTTCTGCTACAAATATAAAATCATACAAAATAAACTCAGCTTGAATTCTATTAAATTATTATAAATGAAATCCTTTCTATATATTATAAAATTTAATTAAAATCGCTGAAAATATTTTTGCAATTCATTACATACTTTCGTCCTCGATTTAATATATTTGCATACGTAAAATAAGAGAGTGCGAGTCTGCAATCAAAATAATGTAATACAAACATTGAAACGTGCAAAATTGTATAATTTGTTATAATTAAATTGAAATTACAAACTTATTTCTATAATATATATTATTGCTGATAGGTAGAGTTAGGATGAGCAGGAAAGGTAGGAAGAGAATAAAATCGAGGAGATATGAATTTCCGGGTATCATTATGAAGTAAAAATATTCCACATCCGTTGAATTTATTTATTTGAGTGAATAAGTTTTATAAGGAAATGAAATTTCTATTAAACAAAATTGATCAATTTTTATTCCATATACTCGTAAATAACTGAAAGGAATTTTGACAAAAAATGAATTTAATAATTTCGAAAAAATCACAGTCAGGCTATGCTTTAGCATCAATTATGAAGAATGTGCTGAATTTGAGAACACAACTATATGGGAAAATGTAGTAGAAATAGCTAGTAATATATGTAATGTTTCCTGATGACCAGTGAAGATTGCTATAATAGAATTTCGTTCAATTATTTTCAATAGAATTGTGGGGGCAAATAAAATGAAGTCGTGGAGTAGTTTTTCAATACTAAACTATTAGAGATGAAATAAAATGAAAAGGCTTTGTCACATTCAGTTTATACTGTAATGTGCTTGTGCCACTTAAGCTCGAATAGTCCAAGGCACTTGGATTATGCTCATAAGTGAACATTAAGAAAAATTCGAAGGAAGTACATGCAAGTACATACGAAGCAGTTAAAGTTTGCGGTGGACACAATTCCCATAGGTCAACTCACCATGAATAGACTTGATTTCTTTCAACAAAACTTTATATAATATGAGTATATATGTATGTGTATGTGTGCTTACGGATAATAAGACGTGGTTCGTTATAAAAGAACATCCCTATATTTCGGTCCATAGCACACTACTAATTTATATTACTTTTATCATTTCATAAAAATACTAACAATTGGAAATCAATAAAAATATAAACATTTCAAATAGAAAAGTCCAAATATTATTATTATATTCGTTCAAACTCAATAATATGCCACTTTATTTCCAATTTTCGATGAATTCCAAAAAATACTAAAGCTGACCAAAATTATATTTATTTATTTTCGTAATCAATTCGAAGAGAAATATCAAATGCATATTGTAAATATTTGATAGAATATCATAACCAATACAAATACACTCTCTAGCAATTGATAATATTAAGATGTGAATAAGTATCGATGCGAACATATGTCCTGTAATATCCTGTAGCATATATTTAGGAAATATAATAACCTAATGTGGAATCGATTGCAGATTATTTTAAAAGGTAAATACTGTGAAAATGGACGAAATAAAATCTGCTATTGAACGGATATTCACATGAAAGTAGACCAATTGAATTTATTCGAATACTCTTTTATCTTAAAATTATTGTAGACAGCTGACGAGTAAGGGAAAATATCTTAGATAAAATTATAAAGTAAGTATAGGTAAAGATTTAAGAGAAAACGTAAAAATTTTCAGTACAATTTTTTGGTAGAAATGTTTAGTAAAAATGTTTGGTAAAAATATTCGGTAAAAATGTTTGGTAAAAATTTTCAGTAAAAATTTTCAGTAAAAATTTTCAGTAAACATTTTCAGTAAACATTTTCAGTAAACATTTTTAGTAAACATTTTTAGTAAACATTTTCAGCAAACATTTTCAGTAAACATTTTCAATAAACATTTTCAGTAAACATTTTCAGTAAACATTTTCAGTAAACATTTTCAGTAAACATTTTCAGTAAACATTTTTAGTTAACATTTTTGGTAAAAATTTTCAGTAAAAATTTTCAGTAAAAATTTTCAGCAAATATTTTCAGTAAACATTTTCAGAAAACATTTTCAGTAAATGATATTCAGTAAACATTTTCAGTAAATGATATTCAGTAAACATTTTCAGCAAACATTTTCAGTGAAAATGTTCACTAAAAATGTTCAGTAAAAATGTTCAGTAAAAATGTTCAGTAAAAATGTTCAGTAAACATTTTCAGTAAACATTTTCAGTAAACATTTTCAGTAAACATTTTCAGTAAACATTTTTAGTAAACATTTTTAGTAAACATTTTCAGCAAACATTTTCAGTAAACATTTTCAATAAACATTTTCAGTAAACATTTTCAGTAAACATTTTCAGTAAACATTTTCAGTAAACATTTTTAGTTAACATTTTTGGTAAAAATTTTCAGTAAAAATTTTCAGTAAAAATTTTCAGCAAATATTTTCAGTAAACATTTTCAGTAAACATTTTCAGTAAACATTTTCAGTAAACATTTTTAGTTAACATTTTTGGTAAAAATTTTCAGTAAAAATTTTCAGTAAAAATTTTCAGCAAATATTTTCAGTAAACATTTTCAGAAAACATTTTCAGTAAATGATATTCAGTAAACATTTTCAGTAAATGATATTCAGTAAACATTTTCAGCAAACATTTTCAGTGAAAATGTTCACTAAAAATGTTCAGTAAAAATGTTCAGTAAAAATGTTCAGTAAAAATGTTCAGTAAACATTTTCAGTAAACATTTTCAGTAAACATTTTCAGTAAACATTTTCAGTAAACATTTTTAGCAAACATTTTCAGTAAACATTTTTAGTAAACATTTTCAGTAAAAATTTTCAGTAAACATTTTTAGTAAACATTTGCAGTAAACATTTTCAGCAAACATTTTCCGTAAATATTTTCAGTACACATTTTCAGTAAACATTTTCTGTAAACATTTTCCGTAAACATTTTCAGCAAACATTTTCAGTAAACATTTTCAGTAAACATTTTCAGTAAACATTTTCAGCAAACATTTTCAGTAAATATTTTCAGCAAACATTTTCAGTAAACATTTTCAGTAAACATTTTCAGTAAACATTTTCAGTAAACATTTTCAGTAAATATTTTCAGTAAACATTGTCAGTAAACATTTTCAGTAAACATTTTCAGTAAACGTTTTCAGTAAACATTTTCAGTAAACATTTTTTTCAGTAAACATTTTCAGTAAACATTTTTTTCAGTAAAAATTTTCAGTAAAAATTTTCAGTAAAAATTTTCAGTAAAAATAATTTTCAGTAAAAATTTTCTGTAAAAATAATTTTCAGTAAAAATAATTTTCAGTAAAAATTTTCAGTAAAAATTTTCAGTAAAAATTTTCAGTAAAAATTTTCAGTAAAAATTTTCAGTAAAAATTTTCAGTAAAAATTTTCAGTAAAAATTTTCAGTAAAAATTTTCAGTAAAAATTTTCAGTAAAAATTTTCAGTAAAAATTTTCAGTGAATTTTTTTTTTAAGTTTACGAAATATTTTTGCAACTAAAGTTATTTTATGTTTCTGTTCATGTTTGACTAAAGTTCGTAGAATTATTGGACTGGTCTTTTGAAAATGTTATCTGAATGCAAAATTAGAATTTTTCTGCTTTTTTATGTACTTTTTATATAGCTTGCAGACACTTTCAATATAAAAGTAAAATAGTGTTTTTATAAACATACTTTCAACATTTCTTTTTCATGCAATAGTACAGTTGTAAAAACTTCTCCTTTATAATAAATATTTTTTTTCTATAGTATCATAAACGGAAGAGAACAATCATTATTTTAGAGTAATTCAAGAAAACTTACCATTTGAACGTAGTGTAGTTGCCATTATCCTGATTAAATAGATCCTGTAAAATAAAATGAATTTAATTATTAATTTTTAAAAAATTGTTTATTACACAATAGGAAAATATACTATATTTAAAAAAAAATAAAATAAAAAAGAAAATTATTAACTCATCCGGCCGTTTCTTATTTGAAATTGTAAACTAAATAGAATTTTCTGGCTATGATCTGATTATCTCCAATATACTCCAACAACTCCCTAAAAGAGCAGTAGTTTTCCTTGCCACAATATATAACTCCATCCTTAGAACAACACATTTCCCAATTCTATGGAAATTTGCAATCATTAAAATGATCCCTAAGCCCAAAAAACCAATAAACCGGCCCACTTCCTACAGGCCAATAAGTCTCCTTCCACTACTCTCATAAATCTTTGAAAAAATCCTCCTTCGCCGCTTACATCCTCTCCACGAATCTTCAAATTTATTTCCTAATCACCAATTTGGTTTCCGCGCCGAACACTCCACTACCCAGCAGCGTCATTGTCGATTTCATTGCATTCTCTTTAGAAAGAAAAGAGTATGTTACTGTCCCGATGTGTTTCTTGATATAAGTCAAGCTTTTGATAGAGTTTGGCACCCGGGTCTACTCTGGAATCTCAAGAGGTTCCTTTCTTCCACCTTAAATGAATCCAACGAACTCTCCAATATGTCTCCGATATTGGCTGGGTTCCTCAGGGTAGCATACTTGGACCCATAGTCTACAACATTTACACCGGATTTAATATACCAATTTGCCCTAATATCTTCTTTGCTACATACACCGATGATACTTTGCTACATACGCCTGCCTTGCATCTAGCGAAAATCCCCAACATGCTTCCGAAACTCTCCAAATCCAAATCCAAACCCTCCAGAACTGGTTTACTAGATGGAGAATAAAAGTCAATGAACGTAAATCTACCCAGGTAACATTCACTCTCCGTCGTGAGTCATGCCCTCCCATATACCTTAATGGCAGTGCCATACCTCAACACACCGAAGCTCGGTACCTAGGACTGTACTTAGACAAACGCTTGACATGGAACCCACATACAAGATTTAAAAGACAAGAACTAAAAAGACATTACCTAAAACACCTTCGACTTCTAGACAAACGTTCCAAACTTACTATAGACAGCAAAGTACTGATATACAATACCTTACTGAAACCCATATGGACATACGGACTAGAATTCTGGGGATCTACTAAGCCTTCTAATTCCCGTCGAATCCTATCCCTTCAATCAAAAATACTCCGTACAATTGCCGATGCCACCTTTTATGTTCGCAATACTGTTATTCATCGTGATCTTAAAGAAATATTTTCTAATTATGTAAAAAAAAATATTTGAATAATTTATAATTACGATATTTATTGTATATGCAAAAATTCAGATTATAAAAATTAATTAAAAATTTGAAATAGAATAATAAGTTAGTTTGCAAGGATAGCTATAAAGAAAACTTTATTAATAAAAATATTGATGGTAAAGAAGAATTTTGTTCTTTGAAATTATTGTCTCAGATTGTAAAGTATTTTAATTAGTTGAATCCTATTAAAAATTCTAAAAAGAAATGAGCTCTTATTAAGTTTTCACATTATTTTTGCATTATTAATAAGAATGTTGAATGAAGGAAAAAAGGCGAAGGAAAATACGAAATGTTTCACCGAAACCTATCGTATTAAGTTGTTAAGAAACGTAGCAGAATAATCTAAAAATCTACTTTCACAGTTTCCGCTAAAGTTTAATTATTGCAAAATAATGAAATTTCCAAAGTTTACCCCAAGCCAATTGTAAAGTTTATTGAGGATATACGAGTATACATGTTCCGAATGCTTTCCTGTATCTGAATAAGTTCTTTTAAGAATAACGTCTTACTAGTTTCGGAATAACATTTTAAGAATAGATATATTTTTGCTTCTTACACTCTTTGTCTATAAATAACATATGAAAAATAATTTCTTACTGAAACAATAATAAATGGTACAAATTCGTTTAATTAGAAAAACAAAGCCAACATTTTATAAAAATGATTTAATAAGAAAATGTCAAAAATTTCCTCGAAATAATTTCATCAAATTCATTGAATATTAATAAATTATATAGTTTTCTGATAAAATAATAAATACCAAAAATATATTATCGATTATAGCCAGCATTTCTACTGGTACACTTATTTAACATAATTTGCAAAAGATTTGATGAACAGATAATTATTATTCGATTGGATAATTCAATCAAATTAACGCATTTGTTAGGCAATTAGATATAATCAAATTAATCTTCATCTCATAAATTATCATTGAATATTAAATTCTTTAATATGACGGATATCTACAACAAGATAAATGACCACCAACCACTATAAGTCCAATTATTAATTTTGGTTTTAATAAAATGCTTAAATGAGTATTTGTACACGTATATGATCTTTAAATTGTTGTGATCAATATTAGGTTTATATATTTTTTTTTAGGTCAAATATGCACCGTTTTGTTCGATAACTTGTTGCCATTTTGGAGGCAATTTCATAATGCCTCTCCAATAGAAACCCTCGTCCCTATCGGCAAAAAACTGGGACAGTCGATTTTCACAATCTTCTCTTGAGGCGAATTTTTCACCTGCAAAATCATTCGTCATAGACAGGAAGAGGTGGTAATCACTTGGTGCCAGGTCCGGACTATAAGGTGGATGCATAAGAACATCCCAACCAAGGTCCCGGAACTTCTGGCGAGTCACTATCGATGTATGCGGCCTGGCGTTGTCCTGATGGAACACAATTCCTCTCCTATTGGCCGAAGCTGACCGCTTCTGGGCGATTGCTTCTTTCAGACGGTCCAATTGTTGACAGTATAGGTCCGAATTAAGAGTTCGGCCTAAGGGGAGCAGCTCATAGTAAATGATTCCCTGCCAGTCCCACCAAACACACAGCAAAACCTTCCTGGCTTTGACCACGACCGTTGTCGCTTGACGTTGTCGTAAGTGACCCACTTTTCATCACCAGTAACCATCCGCTTCAGAAATGGATCGATATTGTTGCAATTCAGCAGCGATTCGCAGATGGAAATTCGGTCCATGAGGTTTTTTTGCGATAACTCGTGTGGCACCCATACACCGAGCTTCTTTTTGTATCCAGCCTTATTTAAGTGGTTCCAAACGGTTTTTTGTGCAATGTTTAGCTCCTGGGCAATCGAAACAGTGCTTACGTTACGGTCAGACTCGACGATTTCCATTATTTTATCGACATTTTCGACAATTGGCCTTCCAGAGCGTGGTGCATCTTTGACATCAAAATTACCGGAACGGAATCGACGAAACCAAAGTTGCGCGTGATTGGCTGTTACAGTATCTGGATTGCGTTTTTGCCTTTATCGAAGAAAAACTGTAAAATATGGCGTATTTTCTCTTTGTTGGTGTCCATCTTTGACGCGTGCTAAAAAAATACTGAGTCAAGTAATCACAAAACTGTATGAGAAGCTTTTTTTTAGTACGAAATCTTATCTTTCTAACGCCATCTAGTTCAACCCGATCGCACTTTTAAAACGGGAGATACAGACTCCTAAAGCCATCTATTGGCAAAATAATGGATTACTTTTTACTACAACTTATATTAAGAGTTTATTTAAATAACTTAAAAATAGGCTGAATTTCATAGGAAATTGGGATTATCTAGTTAATAATTAATAGCAAGGACTGATAGTGCTTTTATTATTCGTATTCAGGTTGTATGACTGCTGGTAATTCCAGAAATATTTTGTTTTGATGTGACAGTATTATAGATATTAGTAGATTTAAGCTCGAAGACATGTTTTTATTTAAATTACCTTGAATTTATTTTTTCTGAGACTCAACTAATTTTATATAATATCAATTTCTAAAAGTTAGGTTTCCCAAAAAGTACTTTTAGTTATTTTGAATTTTTGTATTTTTGGTGAATAAGAAATCTTTAGTTTAAAGAGTTTCAGTGTGAAAGTTTTCTTTTCAAGTAACCTTAAAAATGATAATGTAATTGCCACAGACTTGCCCGACTGAATGAAATAATTTTCCTAAAATAATAAATCGAATTCCTAAAATGTTTGCAAGAATATTGGCCGTTTAGAAATATTTCTTTTTGAAGAAAGCAATAATGACTGCTATTCATAAGCCTTAAACTAATTTAAAACTATTATTTAATAAATCATTTTTCTAGGTTTTCTTTTAAACATTAAATTTCGGTGATGACAGCTCAGACTATTTGACAATCCAGTTAATTCATTTATAATAGCGCGACAACTGGGAATCCGGCTTAGGCTTGCTAAATCAAAGAACTGCAGACGTCTCGGTTTTGCGCAGCGCTCTTTCAGTTTGACATTCCCAGCATGTTTTTAGTACCCTGGCCAATGCCGTTGCTCTACCAAAGACAGTGCCTACTTCATCTTCTGGGACGATATCATAAATGGAGCTACTTTAGACTTTCCAGGCAGGATCTTTCTCGTTTGTACGGAATAAGTGTCCAGCCCTCTAAAGCCCCTTGAGCTAAAAATTTTAACCGCAATCGAGGGGGTCGAAGTAACACTCCAGCATCTCTTTGTTAAAGAGGATCCCAAAGGGCTCCAAAAATTTTTCGATGCTACCACAGTGTACTTGGTAAGTCCTTCATTTATGTGCAGCCCAAGATATTTCGGTGTCGTCTCAACTATGATGAAGGGCCTCCCCTTCAATAATGTCAATTTGGTCGTCGTATGCTAATAAATAGACTCACTAAATGGGGATGGTAACCTTCATGCTTACCCATGAGTACCAAATTACTTTTTCCAGTGCTTCTTACTGGAAACAATTGTGAATGTTAAATAGCTACTTTTACTCTTCCTTTCGCACTAATCATGGTTAGCACTGTCAGTTTAATCAATTTTTCTGGAATTCCGAATCCTCTCATGAACATGTTGAGTTGTACATACTGGCTTTCCTAACATAAGCGGTTTTAATATCCAACAGTTTCTCCATAAACTACCGCAGATATAAGATCTTATCTGTTCCTAAATTTCTCTAAAATTAAGTCTCTCTCTTTATTTCCCATTTGAACTTATCGAATTGAATGCCAACTTCTTATGTTCATAATTACATCAATTCTGAATATTTTTGCTAGCAACATCCTATGTTGATGATTCACTTGTAAGAAATCTTGCCTCTAACACCTTCCCCAAAAATACTCGTCGGTGACTAAAGAGATGAGATAGTGGACCTGACATACGAGTTTTTAAAAATCTTTTAAGCCTCGACAAGTGATAAAACGCCGATGGATTTTTATTCCCACGTATAATATTACAAAATAAAATATTTTTTTAGTTAATCCGCTTCTGATAGTATATTTTTTATAAGAAAATGGACTTCTGGTCTTCCAATTAAAAACTGGAATGTAATTTTAACCAAATTTTCAAAAAAAGAAAATGCTGTGCAATAATTCTACAAAAAAGAGATCTTACAACATTTTCTTAAGAAACTAATTGGCATACTTATTTTCTAACGACTAAGTTTTATACTAGTTTTCTAAAATTATCAGATTAGATTACATTTTCATAAGCTTACATATACAAATTTGGTTGTCTTATTTTGAAAATTCTCTATTTTATTTTAAAATAAAAATAAAATACAGAATTTTCAAAATACATATAAAAAAAATAATACTATAGAAACAGTGAAGTTTCTTCACTACAGAAACAGGCTATCATACTATAATACTATACAAAGTAGTATACTATCATACTATCATAGTTAATAATACTACAGAAACAGGCTATCAAAAAATCCTAATTTACATGAAACGTTGAAAATATCAATAATCGAAATGATAGTACACAATTTTCAAGTCGTTTATTACTGAATTACTAATCATACGAACGCGGCCTGAAATCAGTATTATTATTGAATGTTGTTATAAACAAGTTACATCTGGTTTTTGAGTATTCCATAAAGTTAATTATATAATAATAACACGGCTGTGTTGTTATTATAATTTTTTTAACATTTCATTTCGAAATTTAAGTTAAAATTGAAAGATTAAGTTAATCTTTTTGATTGAGAGCATGACTTGCATTACAGATTGATTAGAGCTGATAATTATTTAAAATTCTACTAGTTTATCTCATTTAAAGTAGGATGTGTCTAGAGTGTCTGAGCTAATAGTATTATCAATGAAAATGTGGGAACGAATATTATTAGTGTTTCGATTTTTCACATAGTCACACTATAGAATTTGATAAAGAAAGAATCGTAGAAAAGTTAGCTGTTCCCTTATTTTATTTAATATAATGATATTATGATTTTGTAACAAAAACTAGTGCTGTTCTATATAAAAAAAATATATTAAAAAAAAACAGTGTTTAAAAAGTTGGCTTTTTTCATATTTGTGTAAATTTTGTATTATATTCTGTTACGAAAATTTAAGTGATTTGTGATTTGCGCAATCTTATAGATTCCTATAAGAAAATATTCTATTTTTAACAACTCTTATAAATACAAATAGTAATTTTTTAATTAGTGCTAAAAAATTTTATTTTTTTTTTAACTAGTGTTAAAAATATTTACATTGCCATAAATATTTGTATTCTCATAAAAATTTAAATTTTTTAAATTTTTTAAGTTCCGAAATCTTAATTTTTTTATAGATTTTATATCTATAAAATAAAAAATTTGCAGAAAATTAATCATACGGATTTTTTTTAGTAAAAATTTTCGGGTAGAAATTTTCTGTTTAAATTTTCAGTAAAAATTTTCAGTACAAATTTTCTGTAAAAAATTTAAGTAAAAATTTTCAATAAAAATTTTCAGTAAAAATTTTCAGTAAAAATTTTCAGTAAAAATTTTCAGTGAACATTTTCAGTAAACATTTTCAGTAAACATTTTCAGTAAACATTTTCAGTAAAAATTTTCAGTAAAAATTTTCAGTAAAAATTTTCAGTAAAAATTTTCAGTAAAAATTTTCAGTAAAAATTTTCAGTAAAAATTTTCAGTAAAAATTTTCAGTAAAAATTTTCAGTAAAAATTTTCAGTAAAAATTTTCAGTAAAAATTTTCAGTAAAAATTTTCAGTAAAAATTTTCAGTAAAAATTTTCAGTAAAAATTTTCAGTAAAAATTTTCAGTAAAAATTTTCAGTAAAAATTTTCAGTAAAAATTTTCAGTCAAAATTTTCAGTAAAAGTTTTCAGTAAAAATTTTCATTAAAAATTTTTAGTAAAAATTTTTCAGTAGAAATTTGCAATAAAAATTTTCAGTAAAAATTTCCAGTAGAAATTTTCAGTTTAAATTTTCAGTAAAAATGTCCAGTCGAAATTTTCAGTAGAAATGTTCAGCGGAATTTTTCAGTAGAAATTTTCAGTGGAATTTGCAATAAAAATTTTCAGTAGAAATTTTTAGTGGAAGTTTTCAGTAAAAATTTCAGAAATTTTCAGTTAAACTAAATTTTTCAATGCTTTTAATTTAAAATAGGTAATTTAAGAAAATCCCTCTGCGGTAGTTTTTAAATTTGTCCAAACATCATAAAATCCTGTATTTTTCTCAGATATTTTTAAAAAAATTTTGCATTTGTCATATTTGTCCAAAATTATTGCGTTTTTAATACTTGCAATTGGGATCAATAAAAATTTTATTAAACTATTTAACTTTTTCTGTACTGATGCGTTAACAATTATTATATTATTAACTTCAAAATAGTTTTAATACATTAAAATTATCCTTTCGTAATCACATGTAATATCTTTCAATTGAAGTTGCTTACTCATAGATATTCTTGAATAAAAATGTTTTCCTTTTTGTGTAATATGTTAAATTTAATCCGTTCATATTATTAATGACAGGATATTGTCTAAAATAATGTATAAATAAATTCAAAAGGATTTTATTGCGAATGTATCCCGAAAGGATATGTTTGCTAATTGGGTAATTTGTCTTTACTACCATTGACGCTTTGTATTTGGTGTTTGCCATTTTGTTTATGATCCTCTTTATATATAACTGCCATTGATTTGCTTTGGGCCACGGATACAAAGCAGAAAATTTGAGCATGGCAAAAGGATTCCCTAATCATAATCAAAAGTTAATTCGAAAAAATATATCAAACAAAATTTTCTTTTTCATTCAGTATTTTTCTGCCCTTGCAAGTATGCCCTTTTCAATATTCTTTCTATTTTCCAGTTCAATTTTTATACTGGTTTTCATAAAAAATATTATTTTAAATAAAAAAGAATTCATCAAAATATAACATATTTAAATGATGGTGGTTTCGAGTAGGTTTAATTCTTTTCAACCAAATTAATTCAAAAGGATACAAGCCAATTGCGAATGATACTCGTATAACAAACTTTGAATGGTTTTATTTTTGTGGCTTCTAAGATATTTTATAAATAAAAAGTTCTTAAGTAAGGAGAATGTTATTTTCTTTTTCCAATTAGCAATAAAATTAATAAAAATTACAATCTTTTCAATAGAACTTAAATAAATTTATGTAAAATGTATTCGTAAACAAAATGGTTTTCTGTTATGGCAATTTAAAAATATTCAATTAACTTGTAGGAAATCATACTTTTTTATGTTTTCATTTTTAATGGATTTAATTTTCATCCTAAATAAGTGGTAGAATAATTTTCCCTTTCAAATTGTTATTTTTGTGTGCAGGTAACTCAGATTGATTTGGTTTAATTTTGTTTTCTTACTCAAGCTCTCTAATATTTTATCGAAATAAAAACAAACCTAAAAGGGCAAATAGAACCGTGATTAAGTTGAAATATAACCAGCCAAATCCCTAATAGTACTTTTAAAAGGACCCATTCCCAACCATTTAAAATGGCCCATCAGACTCTGACCCATCATGACAACTCATCTGATCTAAATTGTGTGAAGTGATTTTGCTGAAAAAATTTGAAAGCATGACTGAATTTTATGTGGTTTTATATAGGGGCAGCATCATGATGATGACGAATGGTTACAAATTTCTTGAGTACCTTTTTGAATAGCTAATGTTATCTAAAAAATAAATAAATAAAAACAAAACAAATTATATTACAATATAATGAAATGTATTCATTATTTTTTCAGTTTAAAGTTTTCCAAATTAAGCTTAAGTGATTTTCTTTAAATAATTTTATCTGATTTATTTTTCATAAATATTTATCAATATTTAAAACTAACAAATTTATTGCTAAATCGTTATTTTAGCCTATAAGAAGACGTGGAAGCTTTGAAAAAATCGCGGTGTTTCTCGGTAGGGTAATTGATGAAAATCCTTTTTGGGAATGAAATTTTTGGTAACGGAAAGTACACAGATTGTGAATAAAAGCAACATAAAGAACGCAATGTTACTTTGAGGGGACATCCATAATTTTGCGGAAGTTCTTTAATTAAAAGGACTAGACTATGTAAAAATTGAAATGTTTTGTTAAATCCAAAATTTCAATTTTATAAGTTCAAATGGGTTAAATTTTTGCAAAAAGTTTACTTTTTATTGTTACTTTTGCAAAAATAAATTTCATAAGTTCAAATGGGTTTTTAATTTCGAAAAATGTCCTTTTTATTGTTAATTTCAGAACCACCCTAATAGTTCAATTCCGTAAGTGCACATGTATTTTATTATTTCAAGAAAACTACTTTTTATTATTAGTTTCAAACCATGTTACGATTAATATGTGGGATTGGGTTGCTTTTGACAAAGAGTAAAAGTAATGTGAGAACTCTTCTGTCCATTAACCTTCACTCTCTATCTCGTTAACCGGAATTGGCAATAAGCATATGTTTTGTAAATTATCGGAAGCTATGCCAGCGTTTGAATGGATAGTGACTGTGGGCATATATTATTTACAAAAATAGTAACGATAGTCTTAGAATTAGATTGGATATCATTGATATAAATATGATATAAAATATTACTAAGAATACCGTCATTTGGTACGCTAGCTGAAATTAGATTCTTTATTTACCACTCTTCAGAAAGGGCAGTAAGAATAATATGAATTTATAATAAGATAATATGTAGAACGAATAAAAGACTCTTGAATTTTGAGAGGAGCTTATTATGGTATGCTTTTTCGGCTGAAAAGTTTATAAGGTTGACGTCTAGATGGCGCCTCTTGCAAAAAACAAAGCACCATGCTTCAAATGATTCCTGTCAAAATTTGACAGCAATCGGTCGATTGGTTCGTGAGATATAGCATTTTGAGTGAAGGAACTTTTGTTATTGAAAAAAAAATGGATAAAGACGAATTTCGTGTATTGATAAAGCATTGCTTTTTGATGAAAAAAATATACTGGAAACCAAAGCATGGTTTGACAAACGTTATCCGGACTCTGCTCCAGCTATTTCAACTGTGGAATATTGGGTTCGTCAATTTCGAACTGGTCGTACGAGCACAGTTGATGCAGAACGCAGTGGACGCCCAAAAGAGGTGGTGACGGCAGAAAACATCAAAAAAATCGACAAAATAATTTTAAATGACCGTAAAGTGAAGTTGAGCGAGATAGCTGAGACTCTGAAGATATCGAAAGATATCTTTGTGCAAAGTGGGTGCCGCGTGAGCTCACTGTGGACCAAAAACAACAACGTGTTGATGATTCCTGAGCAGTGTTTGGAGCTGTTCAAGCGCAATAAACCCGAATTTTTGCGTTGATATGTGACAATGGATGAAACATGGCTCCGTCACTACACTCCAGAGTCCAATCGGCAGTCGGCAGAGTGGAGAGCGAGCGACGAACCGAATCCAAAACGTGGAAAGACGCAACAGTCGGCTGGCAAGGTGATGGCGTCTGTATTTTGGGATGCGCATGGTATAATATTCATTGACTATCTCCAGAAGGGACAGACGATCAACAGCGACTATTATATAGCGTTATTGGATCGTTTGAAGAAAGAAATCGCTAAGAAACGGCCTTATTTGAAGAAGAAAAAATTGTTGTTTCACCAAGACAATGCACCGTGTCACAAGTCGATGAAAACGATGGTCAAACTCAATGAATTGGGCTACAAATTGCTTCCCCATCCACCGTATTCTCCAGATCTGGCCCCCAGCGACTTTTTCCTCAAGAGAATGCTCGCTGGCAAGAAATTTAAGACCGATGATGAAGTGATTGCCGAAACTGAGGCCTATTTTGAGGCAAAACCGAAAGAGTACTATAAAAATGGTATCGAAAAGTTGGAAGATCGCTATAATCGCTGTATCGCCCTCAAAGGCAACTATGTTGAATAATAAAAATGAATTTTGCAAAAAAAAATATTTTTACTGTGTTATCTAATAAACTTTTCAGCCGAACAATGGAATTTATTCCCTAGATGTTAGTTTTGAGTTAATTAATGTGAAGTTCAGCAGGATTATGATCAGTTATGACCATACTCAGAGAACACTTCGATGCTAGAACTTTATGCGGAAGTCATGGGTGTTTTACGCACAGGTGCTCTTACAACTACCATGTCACGCCGGAACATACAGGGGAAAAAAACATACATACACTGAAAGTTATTCACTTTACCAGGGGGGGGGGGGGGTGGCCCTACAATTTGAAGATAAAAAAAAGGTGAAAAAATATTTAAAAAATTTTGAAGTCCGAGAAGATAACGAGTGTAGGTAGAGCTGACCATCCACTCTGATAGTAGATTTTTTTTTTTTTCATTTAAGTAGAGCATTTATTATTTCCATATTACTTGAAAATATTTACATGGTATTTAAAACGTAGAGCTGACACATGCTCTGTACATCCTTTGCTTATATAGTAAATTAGTTTTTAATGACTAAGTACATGAATTGCTTACAACTATGTCTTAAAAATTATATGTGCTTGCTCAAACACTATATTCTATATATTTAATTGCTTACAGACTAGCCTTAATTGTAGACTTTAAAAAAAATTAGCGAAAGGAATATTCAGGGAGAGTATATTAGGAGTTTGGGATTTTTGGGAATTTTGTGTTGCTTCCGCTAACCACGATGGAAATGGGGAGTTAAGAAATTATAAAGCTGAACGTTCATAATATCACTATCCTTAGCAAAATCAGATATAATGACTGGTGAGGCATAGAAGTAATCATTGTGTGAGTATCTGTGTTGGGTGGCTTGGGATTTAATCCTTTCTATTGACTCTTAAATGATTGGATTGGTATGGTCTATTAAATGCTGGAGAAAGTTTTTGGTTAGACCAACCATGTATGAAATAAAAGGAGTAAGATTACTTTTCTGATATATATAGGAGTTAGAATAATGCTTGCCGTCTATTTTACGATATTTTGAAAGGCATTTCCTAATGATTGACCTTTCGAATACATGGACTTTATTGGCATACGTTTTCGAGAAACTAAAATAGATCGGAAATGCATAGTAACTTTGTATTTATACTAAGCCTTTTGGCTTTTTTCAGAGTTAACTCAACATGTGGGTTAAATTTGAACCTAAATATTTTAGTTGATTTGAGACTGGAATAGTTGTGTTTTTAATCAGAATACGCAGCTTTTTGATCTTTGTAGCAATTTTCCTCGGTCCGCGAGTGCTAGAATTACGGAAACATATTAAATGTTAATTTATTAAAATCTTAAGATTGACTGATAAGTTCCAGTCATCATAATAATTTATAATTTTAAAAAGAAGCTCTTGCGTTCTCTTTAGAGCTAATTTTGGTGATTTGCTTTTGGCATAAATAAGAGTGTCGTCTGCATATAATATCATTTGTGCTTTTGCGGCTGTTGGTATGTCTGCAGTATACGAGAGTCATTCAACAAGTACTTAGCCTACAAAAGAAAAACGAAAATTTTGGAAAGATGGCAATTTATTTTTTCAAATAATCTCCTTCAAGCTTGATACCCTTGGCCCAGCGCTGCTCTAACTTTTTTAACCCGTCCAAAAAATAAACTTTTATCAAGGGAAGCAAAATAGGCCTCCGTGGCAACGATGACCTCCTCATTCGACCCAAATCTATTCCCGGCGAGTGATTTTTTCAGGTTTGGAAACAAAAAGTAGTCACAGGGGGGCAAATCTGGAGAGTACGGTGGATGGGGCAGCAATTCGTAGCGCAATTCGACCAATTTGGCCATGGCGACGGCGAAGGTGTGAGCCGGCGCGTTGTCGTGGTGGAACAGCACTTTTTTCTTCGCAAAGCGGGGCCGCTTTTTCTTCAATTCGACGTCAAATCGGCCCCGTGATTGTTTTACCCTTCTCGAGGTAATCGATGTGGATCACACCTTGTGAATCCCAGAAAACGGTGGCCATCACCTTTCCGGCCGATCGAACAGTCTTCGCCTTCTTCGGAGCACGTTCGCCGGGTGAAGTCCACTGTTTCGACTGTTCCTTGGTCTCTGGTGTGTACCAGTGAATCCATGTTTCGTCGACGGTCACGAAACGATGCAAGAACTCCACTGGATTGCGCTGAAACAGCGCCAAACACGTCGCCGATGTGGTCTCACGGTTGCGCTTGTTTTCCGGTGTGAGCAAACGCGGCACCCATCGCTTTCTCATGCCCAGTTCTTCGTGAAGAATATGATGCACCGTTCCTACTGCAATGCCCACAGTCTCAGCTATCTCGTGAATTTTCAATCGACGGTCTGCCAATACGAGATCGTGGACTTTTTTAACGTTTTCCTCCGTAGCAGCCGTTTTCGGGGCACCTGGGCGTGGCTCATCAAAAACCGACGTGCGGCCACGAACAAACTCGTTGAACCAATTCTTGACGGTCGCCATCGAAGGAGAAGAGTCACCATACACAGCATCGAAGCGATCTTTGATTTCGCTGAGCGTTTTCCCTTCCAAAAACAAGAATCTAATCACCGAACGATATTGTTCTTTTTCCGTTTTTGTGCAACCGACCGACACGCTCGCTTTCAAAGGCTCTCAAAATAAAACTAATGAAAGGGAATCGACCAAAACTTTGACAGTAGGCTACTAAAAGAATGTACTGCACGATGGTAAATTTCTTTTGTGACAGCAGTTTCTTTTGTGATAGCAGTTCCATCGGGCGGTGAGGCTAAGTACTTGTTGAATGACCCTCTTATATTGAATACAGCAAGGGATCTAATACCGAGCCTTGTGGAACTCCTTTACCTATTGTAAAGAATTCGGAAGTCGTGTTCTGATATCTGACGTAAGATGATCTATCCTGAAGATATGAGTGCAGCAGCAGCGTAAAATATGGAGGGAAATTAAGTTTACATAGTTTGTGCACTAGTCCCTTATGCCAAACTGAGTCAAAGGCTTTGGTAATATCTAGAGAACAAGCAACTGTTGACTCTTTATGGTTTAACCCAGTTATGATATTACTATGTAGCAAAGTTGAGTGCCCTTTCAGAAATCCAAATTGAAAGTCGAGAATACTTTAATTTTCATTACAAAATTTATTTACCTTTTCGTAAAAGAATTTTTCTAATATTTTTCCCAAACAGGGAAGAAGAGATATAGGTCGATGTTGTTGGACGGCTGCTCTACCTTGAGTTTTCGGAATATTAAAGATTATGGCTATCTTCCAGACTTAAGGGAAGTAGAAATTGCTTTTAGTATAGACTTAACTGTTATGTCTCTCTATAGTCATGCCCCAAACCCACCCATCGGTACTCCTTGGGCAAATATTTCTGAAGTGCTCCTGAAACGGGTGATATGATCTCTTTTACTACATCTGGCGCCATCGGATAATGGAACTTTCTGGCGATAGTACTGCCAGAGGTACTAAACTTGTTCGAAAACACTATAGATAGTTTTGCTACTTTGTGTGCCACTTATTTAAAATTTTGCCAATAAAGAAACCATCAAAACTGTCGCCCAGGTTACAATAACAAATGAAGGACACCAATTATAAGTATGAGAATTTTTTTAGGATTCTCCTAGGCAATAATCTATCTCCTTAAGAGAATATGCAACAGGACTAATAATCCGATGGTATTTTCTTGGAATAAAAAGAATCGTTTTATTTGAAGTCTTTTGAAAAATTTATCAAGAATTTATATGAGGCCAATAGGTCTTATGAAAAGTAAAAAATTTTGGGATTATTTTAATAGCAGAAATTTTTAAGAAAAAGGGATAAAATGTTAAGTACTTTTGTACGCAATCAGAACTAATTTTTTGTTTGGAAATTTGTTTAAGGATAGGGGCTGTTATTCAATTTTAAGGAATATCTTTTTTATTTGGAGAGGTAAAGAAGTGCAAGTTTATTTTCAGAAGGTAATAAATTTTGTTTTTAACATAATAAAAATAATTCCAGAATTGTTTTCTTAACTTGAAAAAAATGGCTACCAAATTTTCTTTGAAAAGATTTATTAACCAATGAATTTTCTCAGAAATTATTCTTTTCAATGTTTTATTAAAATTTTAATTTGGAAAATTTGCAAAATTTTTAATATATTAAAATATATTTAAAAATTTTATTTTAAGGTTACTTATTTATATTTGTGCTCAAACTCATAGATAAATATTCACCAGAAGATATATTTATTAATACTTTTTTGATGTAGAAAAATTTGTATGCAAACCTTAATTGTACGAGTAGCAAAATATTCATCGATTATCATCGATTCTTAAATTTATGATTTTTGGGTAATAAACTCATTATTATAATCTGCATTATTTCAGTCAATATTATCTATTTCATATTTTGCAGTTTAGCTATGAATTTCTGATTATAAAAATTTTAACGACCGAATATCAATCGATTTTATGATCTCATTAGGCATCCGGGTTGGCAATTTCGTATCCCAGATATATGATAAAATTTACCATCCATCAATGAATTATTACATATTAGAATGTTGGCTATAAAATTTTGCTTACAAAACATAACAAGATGTTTAGAAGATTCTATTAAAGTAAAAAATTATGAATTCGACAATTGATGGTGTTTAAAATGCATTTACTCATTTCAAAAGTAGTAAAAAAGTGGATTTGATAAGCGTTCATATTAAAATTGAATATTTAAATTTTTAAATACTGAACATTTTATGAAGTTCCATTTATGCTAAGCATGAAGATATTTGGAAAATTTATGTAATACTGTCATTAGTGAAATAATTTTTGGAGAATTTTTTCGAAATAATCTACAAAATAATTAGAAAATAAATCGAATAAGAACATGACAAGATTATGAAAATTTAACAAGTTAGAGGCGTCAATTATATGATACAATGGTAAAATGATTAAAATCATGATTATGAGCGTTGTAATTTAATTTTATTGTAGAATTTTTATGATTAATGAATAATCAAGAAATTCTTTTAGCAGCTAGTTTATACTGAAAAGATAAATGATCTGAAATTAAGCTCATTCAAGTAGGTTGTGAAACGAGCACCAGAATAATAAAATAAATCCTTGAAAATGAAGCAATTTTTCCATTTAAATAATATTTATGGATAATTTTTACGAAATTTTATCTTAGCTATAATTTTCTTAAAATAATTTAAGATGAACATTTTCTCTTAAATTGTTTGTTTTTGTATATGGTATTTTATTGGCAATGAAGTATGCTACCAATAGATTTCCTTAGTAGAGCTCGGATATCATTTTCAGAAAATGAATTTGGTCATTTGTGGAAAATGTGTCTATTTGTTAAAGTATTCACTTCCGAAAATTTATAAGAACAGGTAATTTTAATCATTCACACAACGAAACTGTGCCCTGGATTTTATTGTATTATGAATTTCTTTTGTGGAAATATTGGAGTTTACCAGTAGTAGTGGCGATGCTGTTATAGGGACTACTGTCATTTTTTTGTTAGAATATGAATAATGACAGCTATTTATTTTATTACATATCCTTGGGTAACTTTTTCGACTTTTAGTTTAGTATTTAAACGATGTGCCTTTTCGAGCATAAAAATTTTATAGCCACAAATAAATGTGCTAGATGCGTGATGAGCTGCTGCTACAATACATCTACAAAATTTGGCGTGTTTTAGAGAAATTCTCAGAGGTGAAATATTAAACAAAAACCACAAAAAAACCATTATTGTAAAAAGGTAATAATAAAAAAAAATACTCATTTTTAAATTACGAAACCTAATTTTCATAATATAAAGACAAATTTCGTTTATAGTACGAAATTCATTGCGGTGGAAAATATTTTAATATAAATATATAGTAGCAAATTTAAACGAAAAAGTTTTACACCTCTAATCAGTGAGCATATTTTTTGAAATTTAAACCTACCATATATCAATTTCTTTGAAAACATTCTTCTTTTTTTCTAAAACTTAATTAAAGTTTGATCATTTGTAAAATGGAAAAATAATTATTTTATTAAATTACTTTTGATATTGTAATATGAAATAAAATTTTTAATGAAAACTTTAATATAGATTTTTTTTGGAATTCTTGAGAAATAATTCCTAAAATCGTGGGTATTTCCTTAGTATCAGTTTGATGTCTAACAGTGCCATCGCATAGTCGATTATATAGCGAGCGCGTTAGATCGCAAGGAATATTTTCCAGTCGTAGTTTTTGATATTTTGCACGCTTTCGATCGTACCCTACTTTGGAACCTCCTGCGGTTATTTATACATTCACAAATACTATCTCTCAGATCGATATATTACAGGGGAAAACCTTCAAAAGGTACTCGCCTGGAAGACCTTCTACCTGCCAGACGAATTATGCGGGATTTTTACCCCTCAAAAACCTACCTGTACCTCTACCCTTGCACCCGGAACGATGGTTTCCCGGCGGCACTCTTTGTAAATACTACTTCGCCGGGGCGTTCTTATTTGATATTACTGCTTTCCCGATATTATGACGCCTCGCGGCCTATTCTTCGTACATGGTGCGAAGATCCTTGATTAAAGATTCCGAGTACTCTGCAACTCTGTGTCAAGCCGATTGGCTGTTCAGCGTGCACTCCACTATGTTTTCTGGACTTATGGAACGGTCTAGATTTTTCTCCAGATCTGCCCGTGTCCCCTCGTAGAAGTGGCATTGGAAGAACACGTGTTCTGCATCTTTGATCACATCGCGGCAATGATGATAGTTTGGGGAGTCAGTTCTCTTGAATCTGTGCAAGTATGCCCGAAAGCTTCCATGCCCAGTCAAGAGTTGGGTGATGTTATACCCGACTTCCCCGTGCACGCGAGTGACCTATTTGGTGACATCTGGTATCAGCCGATGAGTCTACCGACCCTTCGTCGAGCTGTCCCATCTTTCTTGCCAGAGGCGAAGACTCTCGGGTCTCTCCTCTTCACAGAGGACCTTTCGCCGCTTTTCCTTCTTCCTACGATGTTGGCGTTTACGCTCTCCTGCCAGGATGTTGATGGATGGGCATGATGCCACGACGTTGACCGCATTGTGTGATACCGTTCTGATGACATTGTCTTGCGGTATATTGTTAACTCTTGCGATTTTGCCCACACTGGTGCTCCGTATAGCAGGACGGAGGTAACTACAGTTGCCAGTAGTCGCCTTCGGATTTGCCTGGGGCCTCCGATATTGGGCATTATCCGCCAAAACAGCGCCTGTACTGCTGATGCCTTTCTGCTGACGTTGGAGATGTCCTCCTCGTAGTTGAGTCTGGCATCCAAGACCACTCCCAGATACCGGATGTAGGGTAGCGACTGGATGTCGTGGTCGCCTACTCTTATGGTGATGATCTCCATTTTCTTCCGGCTACTCACAAGGAGTGTCTCGGTCTTATTTTTCGCCAAAGACAGGTCTGCCGATGTCATCCACTTTCTTATCCTCCTAATGGTGGTAGAGAATGCGGCTTCCAGTTCCTCCAGGTGTTTGGCTACAAGGACAGCCGCTAGGTCGTCCTCGAAAGCCACGAGTGTTGTGTTCGGCGATAATTCCAGATGGAGTAGCCCGTCGTACATAACGTTCCACAAGAGTTGCCTCAGGACAGAGCCCTGAGGCACCCCTCCCGTGACCCTATACTCCGCTGGTCCATTCTCCGTCTCGTAGTGTAGTAGTCGGTCACTGAAGTATGATCTGACCATCCTCCGTAGGTAGTAGGACACCCCCATGTTCTCAAGAGCCTCCAAGACTCGGCCACAGCGGGCCGAGTTAAACGCATTCTTGATTTCGTGACTTAGGTTTAAGCATGAGTCATTGAGTCTGCTCAGCTTTTAGCAAGACAAAACAAAGTACTGGCGTCGAAGACAAGACTAATATCCACCCGATAAGGGATTATAACTTTGATCGAGTAATATAATTTTTCTATTTGGGGCCAAGAGTTGCAGCCGATAATAACATGAAGGAAGAAATGCGTGCTTAGAACCTATTTTAGTCGGTCTAAGCTCGATAATGCGGACCAAAACATCGAAGGTACTGCTGAACATGACAGTAGCCTTGGAGTCCTTCGGTTTTCTTCGGTAACTTGGGTTCTCGTCAAAAATATTGCAAACTCTTGTTTGCCTTCAAGAGGAGGATCCTCCGAAGAATTTTATCTCCCTATATGAGGATGGACTATTCCGGAGGCTATTCAATGATGAACTGCCCTGTTTTTTGATAAAATAAAGGTCGATAGACTGCGATGAGCTAGACGCTTAAAGAGTCCGAATGAGGATGATCCTACCATGAAAGTCTAAAGTGGGTCCATTTGGAGACCCAGAAGACGGGGTAAGCCCTGCGTTTAGTGGATTTACGGTATTGACCAGGCCGATAGAAATATGCTGTAAGTATCAAACTGAAAGAACAGTTGGAGTTGGTCGGATTTTGGGTTATGGCGCCGTTATAGATGCTGATGATGATTACTTCATTCACTTACTTCTCAAAAAGTCTGAGTTATCATTCCTGAAATTTAAATTTCAGTACAATTCTTGCTAAAAATTACATAAAGAAAAGCCAATTTTATATTCAAAAGAAAAGCTGTGCAAATCATTACTTTAATGTTAGTTCAGATTTTTAAATGAACTTAAGAGCTACAATCTATATTATGTCATTGGACCAGAACCATTCTGTGGCAATCGGAAGACCCACTTGAGGTGCATTATTAAGTCCTGGGAACGCAAGGGTTGTCGCAGCGTGTTCCTCAGTATAGCGTCCTAAGTCCCATAATATTCTATGCAACAATAATATCCCAACCACTATTTTCAGTACAATATTAACTCCTTAAATGAGAATATGAGTGAATGTGCAAAAATGTGCTCATGTTACTTTTACACGATGTAGAGAACAGGCTTCTGATGTAACCCGAAATAACAATAATTCGGGACTCGAACGGATAATACAAATATCACTGCAAAGTAAATTCTCACTATTCAGCATGATACTAGAACCAATATGGACCTACGGAGTCAAAATTTGGAGTTCCCCTAACACCGCCAATTCCTATCAAATTTTTTATTCAGAAATCTTTTCCGTTAGTACTTATTAAAAATTGGTTAACACTCTTTTTTTTTCATAATAACATAACTGAGCCTTAAGCTTCTGTTATTTATTTTTCTATATTAAAAAGTAAGTAAAATGTATCAAATGAAACTTTATTTTTTAAATGCTTTCGGTTAATTTATTCACCATGTAATTTGGTAAATTGCATAATTAAAGTCCTGAACCCCTTGTGAAAAAAGTGATTAAGTATACCGGAAGTGGGAATAAGTAAATATGGTAGATTTTGTATATGGAATAAACGAAACAGATTTAATATTGCTTAATTTTGGAAAACTGATGAAAAAATTCGAAAAAACTAATGAGAAAAGTCTTTCCACTTTCTGGACTATAATAATTTATTACTTTGCAAATAATATGCTTTATGTAGCAAAAAAGGAAAATTGAATGGACTCTGCTATAATGACTATTGCTATAATACGAATACGAATCATTGAACCAGTTACCAACATCAGAGTTTTAATAGGAAAATTAACATGGAAAATTCCATTATCGGATGACTGACTGAATGAATGGATATTTTATAAGCAAAAAAATTTTTCTTCCTTTCACCCTTAGAATTAAAACTTTTCTTTTTCATGAAATTAATTAACATTTAAAAACAGAAACTTGATCAAATTATATATTATATTCAGAAAGGTTGTCAGAAAATTTTTAAGCAAGTTTTCAGAAATATTTTTCACTATCACAATTATCTTGTTATAAACAGAAATATCTTGATTACAAAAAGGAAATGATTCAGTATAACAAAAGATTGAAAATCTTAGAAAAAACAGCTTAGTATACTTCGGTATGGGTTTGATCATTCTTATAAGGAGAACATTAATAATTAATGCTGCATTATTTAAGAAGACGGATCCAAACCTTTGAAATTTCCTGTAACTCTAAAAGCTTTATTAGATATGAAATTATGCAAAGAAGATAAATTTTGGGGATGTATAGTATCTTTTGTCATCTTCCTTTTAACTTTACCGATGATTTGTTATATCTTTATTCATCCAGATGGTGTTTATAAGAACGTAGAATTTGTGCTTTCTGAGCAGTTTCGAATTTTTGGAAAAGTTTTGAACATAAACTCTTTCTGCGAACATTATTTAGTTATTAAAGTTTGTTGTTTATCTTTGAACAGGAACCGTGTATAAATTTCAAATTGTGAACATTACATATTCTTATAAAAAAAGTAGCCGATTCTCTTAAGGAAATTCAAAATGTATGGAAAATTGACTGAAAGGAAAACAAAACATCATGAAAAAATCTTTTTTTGCGCATCTGCTAATATATATAAATTGTTAACACGTGTTTTCAATTAATTTTCCGTATTAGCGTAGAGATTTTATAAGGACTAAGAGAAATTTACTTGGTAAATTAAATTTTCATATTCTGAATTTGTAATTCATTTTATCATAATATGTGAACAAATCCATATGGGGCACATCTGATTATTTGATATCTTTTCGTACTTGTTCTCCCTTATTTCTTAATACTCGTCATATTTTTTTTTGGCGCGTTCTCATTTTTCTAATCAAAATATAATAGAAAACGAAAACAGAATCGTGACAGTTTTTTTTTTATTTCTTTAAAGAAAAAACGAATCCCCAAAATCACTTTTTATGTGCAATTTGTTTTTTTATATGATTCTTCTTCACTCACATAAAAGGATAGAGACGATATTTTTCAATTCGTTAAAATTTTCGATGACTGATTTTAAGCAACAACTTGATTTTATGAGATCCCACAAGGCTGCAAAAATTCAATTTTTAGAGAGTGCCCTTTTATATAAAAATGCTATGATAGACTATAATCTATTAGGCGTTTGTGTAGGTGTACACATAAAGGAGAAGACACTTAAAATTTCCGGCCATTCGAAAAGAGTATATCGAAAGAAATTATGAATTTATGAACATTTGCGATACTTAATTATTGATGAATGATGACACCGTCACTGACACAGAAAGGACTATTTTTTAATGGATCTTTTCAGGTATCATTTTATGTTTTTTTTTAGTAGGTGTTGTTATTGTTTTCTTCTATAAAATTTATATTAAAACACCATTAAAGACAAACAAAAAGTGGTTCAGTTGAAAAATTTAAGAAAACTATTTTGAAATTGCATTTTTAATTACGAGCGTCGTTCAATAAGTCCTTAGAAAATCCGAGAAATTGCGCTGTATCGGAAAAGATTTTTTTTTGTAAGTAGCATTATCGACAGGAAAACTGTCAAAATTTCAGCTCGATCCATAGCGTAGGTCAATTTCTATCGTCGATTAAAGTTAACGACATTTATTTGTGCATAACAATGGAAAAAAGCGAGTTTAGGGCTGTCATCAAACATCTCCATTTGAAAGGCTTAAGCCCGAAAAAAATCAAAGCCGAGTTGGATGCAGTTCATGGCACATCTGCACCTGTGTTTGCGATGGTTTACAATTGGGTGAATGAATTTAAACGTGGCTGTTCATCCACAAAAGATGAACATCGTTCAGGACACCCAGTTGAGGTGTCTACTCCTAAAATCATCGACAAAATCCACGATCTGATTTTGAACGATCGGCGAATTAAAGTGCTCGAATTAGTTGAGGCCACGGGCATATCACAAGGTACAGTCGCTTCAATTTTGCATGAAAAATTGTCTGTGAAAAAAATTTCGGCAAGATGGGTGCCGCGTTTGCTCTCAGAGGCTATGTTGGCACTCTTTCATCGGAATCCTGCCGAATTCCTTCGTCAATATGTCACTGTGGACGAAACCTGGATATACTACTACACTCCAGAAACGAAGAGACAGTCATCACAGTGGATTTTCAAGGGTGAACGGGCTCCGAAGAAGGCAAAAACTGTGCCATCGGCCGGCAAGGTGATGGCCACGGTCTTTTGGGATTCGCAGGGCATCATTTTTATCGACTACTTGGAAAAAGGAAAAACAATAACAGGAGCGTATTACGCGTCGTTATTGCAACGGTTGAGCGAGGAAATCAAAGAGAAACGTTCCCATCTGAAGAAGAAAAAAGTCCTCTTGCATCAGGACAATGCGCGTGTGCACACCTACGCTGTTTCCATGGCCAAAATTGTGGAATTGAGAATGGAATTGTTGCAGCATTCCGCTTATTCACCAGATTTGGCCCCGAGTGACTATTTTCTTTCCCCAATCTGAAGAAATGGCTTGGCGGACGACGGTTCACTTCCAACGAGGACGTCATTGCTCAAACGGATGAGTATTTTGCAGAACTTCCGAAATCCTATTTTTTGGATGGGATAAAAATTTTGGGAAAACGGTTGGAAAAGTGTATAGAGCTAAAAGGAGATTAAAAAAAAAATTTTTTTTTAAAAACAGTTTTTTTCCATCTTTTTCTAGGGACTTATTGAACGACCCTCGTATCTTGAATTTTTATTATTATTATTTATTTTATTTTCATACCATATCTTGTATGGGTTTACGTTGATAGCTACCCTTAAGGAATTTTTTGATAGTTATATGGAGGAAAAAGTTAAAGATTATTAGATTTGGTGAGAACTTTTTTTAACGGTTAGGTCAAAGGGTTCTATAATGGCAGAAGTTCGATTCAAAAGTAAATTTTAAATATAGACAAAAGTAAGTTATATGACATAGGAATGTAATAAAATTCGTGGTGGTTTTTTGAAGAGAAAATTTCAGATTCTCAGAAGTTTCCTATTATGCAAAATATCGATTTCAAAATGAACTGTAAACTGAGGGGCTTTCCAATAGGGGTGGTAGAGTTTTCAAAAGAACCGTATTCATCGAAAGATACTCGCCTCAATAAGGCATGGAAATTATTCAATTTTTTTTTATCAAAATAATTTTTTGTGTTATTGCAATTTATCGTACACTTTTTTCAATCTATGGTTATCGTAATCGCGGCCTACACAATGTTGGCATACCATTAGGACACAGATCCGGTAGAAGTGCCGATAATATTGATGCTATTTAGGTAAGAGTTGACGAAGATCCAAATCTATCAATTTCAAGGCGCTTTCAAAATTTGCGACTATATGCCAGAACAACATGGCACATTCTACGGTTGGGTTTGAACTTACAACGTTACAAAATTCTTATCAGACAAGGAATTGAAGCCATTGGACCATCGCAAACGCGGTGAATTTGCTGATTTGGCTTGTGAAACAACTTAAAAATATTGCTGATTTTTTGCAGAGGTGAGGCGCATTTTCATCTCTCTGGATCAGTGAATAAACAATGTTGTCTTCGCATGGTCAATTCACAAATTATTCACGAGGAACCTTAACATTCCGAAAATATTTGGTATGGTTTATGGCATGGTTGTATCATTGGTACTTATTTTTTTCCAAAATAAGGAATAAGTTACCGTTTCTATCAATGGTAAGAGGTTTAAATCAATAATTTTGACATTTTTGTGGTCTGAATTTGAATACATTGATTTAACGAATATGTGGTTTCAACAAAACGACACTACGTACCACACTGCCTAAAAAATAATCAAATTAATAAAAACCAAATTCAGTCTAACTTCGTGAACAGGTGATGTCATTTGAACAGGTAATCATATGATTTAACGGTCTTGGGGACTTCTTCTTTTAGTGCTATATGAAAGATAAGACTTATGACTATAGTCCACACATAAATCAAGAGCTCAAAACTTATATCAACCGCATCATTGATGGTCCACATATAAGTCAAGAGCACACATAAGTCAAGAGCTCAATCACAAATGGTAAAGTCTCTATAATATATTTTAATGAAGAATGTAAGAATATTTATACAAATTCAGTGTTCTATTCAAAATTTAACTTGCAAAAGTTCTTGTTGAAAGATCCTGTATGTTATGTGCGTGATAGTGAACTGAGTGGTGCAGAATTGGTATAAAGGATGGTTGAGAACAATATACCCAATTTGGATTATGAGCAATTTATGAACCCAAAATTTTGATATTGGTGCTGAATGCAATAATTTATTGGTTGTTAGCCAATGAGTTGACAAAATAGAGTCAATATTGGTCCAATGTTCCAATAACTCAACTCAAAACTTTCATTGCTGAGTAGACCAAATCAAATTATGCTAATTACTTAGTCACTCGATGGACCACAATGTTGTACCTCCAAAATAATGGCAACCCGTTGATTACGGTTATTGATCCCTACTTTAATTGACATTTTAATAGCTCATAACTTCATATACTATCGAGATATCCGATAAAACAAAATTTTATAATGGAGTACAGTGTGCTGCAGCCAAAAAGTTCGACGACTGAAAATCAATGTTCGATTGACTTTGTAATCATGAAAAATAGTATATTTTGAAATATTCCCTATTTTTGATACACTTTACAGCAAATTTACCGAAAGTATCATAAAGTAAACTTCCTTAGTCATACTAACTTCGTCAATGATTAACTTACCAACTCCTGTGGTAGAATTATGTATAACCGCCATACCATAATACCAAAAATATTTTCGAACAGTTTCCTTTTAGTTGGCAATAAAATTAACTCACTTAGCAACATTACACTGTCCTCATGTTTACCAAATTATTGGCAACACTCGAATCCGTTAATTACTAACTTACCTCATAATTAAATTATCATTTTTAGTCTCACCGGCCAAGAGACATATTCCATTAATTGCGGCAAAGCCATTTGCGTGCATTCACAATAGATATCAGCAATTAGCTTAATTGCTGGTGTCAATACGCCGATCGCTCTTCAGCGGGAAAATGCACATTTCTTGAGCCTCATTTATAAGAATCTAGGCTTCCCAAATTATACTCTCCATAAATTATAAAAAATTATATCCATCACCTACTCGAAAAGAAATTCGTCCTCCCTTTCCGCAATGATCTCTGTATTGAAAGGGGATCCATCCACTTTTTTTGCTTATTAATCCCAACCTTCCTCCCACACAAAGATTGGAAATCGTGGTTGGAATCTTACCTAATAGAAGTTCCCTTTTCCATGCCGAACTGTGGGTAATTAGAGACTGCATTTAGTCTCCGCAACCATCGCAGTGTAAATAATTTTATCGGCAGTCTCGCAGCGTTGGTGGCCATTCGTGGACCATCAAATGATCCGGTGCTCAGTGAGATTCGTCGTAGTCTATTAAACAATAGAAGCGTCAAATTACGTTAAATTCCCAGTCTCGGTGGTATCCTAGGAAATGATCAGGCATATCAGCTGGCGAGGGCTCACTCCACCGATCCCTTCCCACTGAAATACCAAACTTACCGTATCTACATACCAAATGGCATTTATCACCCTTAGCCATGGAAATGGAAGATTTCTTTTCCCACATTATCCTAACACCGCAAAAACAGTCTACTCAACAGCCATTCCGAAATTTTGGGCAAGGAAACTTCAGAATTCGAATTGGGTATGCCCAACTTACCCATGATTTCCTCTTCGTCAATGAACCTCGTCCTTTATGCCATTCCTACGGAGCTCTTAGAGCTAACCAACCACTCCTTTTCCAAGTGCTCTCTTTAATTTTCTAAAAGAAAAATAACTTTCTCTACCGAATTTAACTACGTCTAATTGCTCCCTCCAACTAATATTGGACCAATTTTGTTTGTTTGTAAGGTCCCTTAGACATGTGCTAGGGGTCACTTCATAGCGCCACGACCGTGAGGCCATTTGGCGACTTCGTAGTACGTGTGGGAAATCATCTGAGAGAGACTGGTCTGTGGTTAATGGTATGGAATATTAAGAATTTTGTTATATTTTGTGGAGCAGATTAGTATGTTGTAGAAGTTTAAATAGGGACTAGGGAATGAAGTTGTTGTATCGAGGAGCTCCATAATAGGAGGAATCCTGCTCGCAAAGTAGTTCTTGGTTATGTGGCATTCCTGTAGAATATGGGTGATAGTGAACTGGGTGCCAGAAGGGACGATTGATGTTGCCAAAAAGGAAGTTATGAGTAAGAGCAGTATGTCCAATCCGGATTCTGAGGAGCTCTCGCGCCCAGAATTTCGGTATGGATGTTGAATACACTGGTTTGTTAGTGGTTCTCCAATGAGTCGACAAAAAAGTGTCGCTATTGGTCTAGTCATCGTGTCTGCGGATGGCTAAAGGTGTTAGTTGCCATTCTGTTAGTAGGCGATCACTGGCCGACGGAATGATTTGGAGCAATTTTATTAGCGAAGTTAGCAATGCCAACCCACATGTAATATGATGTCGCCAATTGGTCTCATAGTCGTGGCGCTACAAAACTGGCCTATGGTGATTTGGCAATAGCAGCTTATTTACCGAAACTGATCGACTTGAAAGAAGTTGTTAAATTCTATGGATAACAAAAAGTTCTCTTAGAAAATTAAAGAGTAGAATTTCTAAAGCAGTTACATAATGGCAGGAGTCCTTTTGAACAGAATTTCCACTTCGGATCATGGTTAGTACCCGAAATTTTTATGGAATTTATCGAATGGATGAGATTAGGTCTAGATGTTAACCTTTATGAGGCACAGTTCTGTTTTTTGCAAACATCGAGGCACGGTGGGTTTGCAGTATCGATCATGCATTTTGGAGGAATAAACATAGGACAAAACGTTGTAAATGTGTTGAAAAGGCTAGTGGATAGAGTAGAACCTAGTTGAATACCAATTTCTGTCATAAATTTTGACAAAAGGTAACCATTCGAGTTAGCTGGGAAAGTTCTACCAGTTATCTATGATCATAACAAGATGGCTAAGTTGGTGGGTAGTGAGGTGTGAGAATCTGGTTTTGTCTATAAGCTTAACCAGATTCTCACTCCTCATTTTGCGAGAATCTGGTTAATTTTATAAGCTAGTATCGTCTCGAAAATCAAGACGAACGTGAAATTCGTTTGTAATTGTTAGCCGAAGTGGAATACCAGCAGAGACTCCTTAATTATTTTGAAAGATCTTTTATTTTTGCCCGGTAGGGTGCCCTTGAAAAAATTGAAAAAGAATTTGAAATCTACAAAAGATATTGGTTGGCTTAAAGTACATATAGAAGAATTCGGATTTGGCGAGGGATTTTTTATTTTTACCAGTTTCTTAACGATAGACGATCCTCAGTTGGTTATAATTCATTCTTTCCACAACCGAGAACATAAAAAGATCCTGTCTATGCTGGCGTTGGTGAAGACCTGGTGTAGGTTGTGGCAATATAAGCATCCGTGGTCTGTCTTTCTGCATTTTTGGACCAGGTTTTATATTTTTATTTCTTTTATAAAAAGTGTAATATTAGCCGTTCTAATTAAAGCACTTACATAATCGATAATAAAAATCATATTTGTATACTGCCTGGTTTCTCTAAGTTATATTTCCACAGTTCAAATTTCCATCTTTTAACGTTAAAGTTTTAGGAACTTTTATTGTATTGTAAAAACATATAAATTATCTTATTTTTCATTATTTTTTAATAGATAACTAAGAAAAATGCAGCTTCTATATTATTTTATTGCACTGTTAATTAGTGCATATTTGGGAGTTAAATATTTATATTCATATTGGTGGATAAGAGGATTTCCATACTTGGAACCAACAATACCAATGGGAAATTTGGATACTATACGAAAACGTCAACATTCATTTGGTATCGCCATTTATCATTTATACAAAGCCAGCAAGGAGCCTTTCGTTGGAATTTATCTAATGTTCAAACCCGCTTTACTGGTACGAGATGTTCATCTAGTAAAACGAATCCTATCAGAAGATTTCAATAGTTTTCATGATCGTGGTGTATACTACAATGAGAAATCTGATCCTATATCAGCTTCATTATTTAGTCTAACAGGAGAAAAATGGAGAAATTTACGTGCAAAATTAACACCTGCATTCTCATCAGGAAAACTTAAATCAATGTTTTCCACTGTTGAGGCAACAGGAAAGAAATTACAAACAAAGTTGAATAAAATTGTTTCAGAAAAAGGAGAAGTTGTTGAAATGAGAGAAATTTTATCAAGGTTAGATTATTTTAAAAATATTTTATGTGAACAAAATAGTAAATAAAATATAAAGTTAAGAGTTAATAGATATTGAAAGATAGTTTATACATTTATTGAAAAGAGAAATCACTTCTTTTTAAATAAAAAAAAAAATTAGTTTTAAAACAATTAATATATTGATTATTATATATCTGTTCAAAAAGATCTGTTAGATAAATTTAGTTCTTTTATTATTGAAATATTTTTCACTTAGTAGCAGGGCTATGTCAGTTCTAGGATACTTTTTGTAAAATTATTCTATTCGAATCCATCAAATTTGCTGCATGTGTAAAAGTGGATAGAGTAAGGAAGGGGTTGGGACAACTTTTTTTCACTAGAATTGTATCGGTTACGGAAGAACCTCAAGGATTTTTGATGGTAGATACCATTGTAGAAATGGTAAACACTTCTAATTGAGCAAGTTGGATTAAAATGTTGTACGTGTTGCGAAAATTGAAGGTACCTGGAATTATCCTTAACATAAATGCTAGTTACTTCAGAGGCAGGACATTGAGTTACACTAGCAAAGATTGATCTAAACTTTTTAAAGTCATAGCAGGAATTACCCAAGGATCAATTCAGCAGGAAAAAGATACTATTCTAGTCGGAAAGTTTAGCGTTTTAGTCGTATAGAAGCTGGGCACCTTAAGAGCCTCATCGACTTATTCCCAACATCGCCGCATAGGCTACATGGAGAGCTTGACTATTTTGTGATGCAGATGCTAACGGATCATAGCTGCTTCAAGGCCTAACAATTGTGCTTCCAAATTGATAATGATACAAAATGCCCATTTTGAGGATGTAGAACATGTATTATTTTAATACCCACGCTTCTGTAATAAAAGGAAAGCGTTTGAGTTAGTCCTTAGGATAGAAATATTTCCAGAGAATATAAGCAGATCGCTTCTAAGGACAACTGTCACAGTGGTTAAATATGCTTTGAACATTATGAAAAAGCTTCAAAAAGAAGAAAAAACTAGGAAGTGCCGCGAGTCTATAGCCTGACGGTGGTCCTGAATGGTACAATGCCTGACACACTATAGTAGATAGGTCCCACGGCGTCTTAAATAAAATTTTACCTACCCCCTTCAAAAAATACATACACACACACTCAACTCATCCAGGCTCTACCACCGGAGAAGTACGGAGGAGAGAAAGGAAACCAAGCAAAGTCGTTGGGGTACTGATCGTCGATCACCGATGATCTCACTGTCTCATCCCGGCGAACGATGCGTGGACATGGATATTTTCGGTCTTCTACCTACCCCAATTATTGACGGAACATGCATATTTGTGGTCTTACCAATACTGCTTTTAGTTGCACAGTAGCCAAATATGCCCTTCTTGTGGCAGAGTGGTGGAAAGCGCGGAGCACGTGTTCTTCTTTTTCAAGCGGAAAGAAAAGAGGTACAGAAGTGTGTTGGCGGTCCCCTGATACCGGAGAATTTCGTGGCTCTAATATTGGACACAACAACGCCTTGGGAGGATTTTATAAAAAGACTCCATCTGGCTGAGTAGGAATAAAGGCGGTAGGGGTAATCCACCAGAATTGTGATACTAAGCAATCCCTGCACTATAAACTAATGCCTGATGGAGGAGGTACCGTGGAGAGATCTAGAAATATGGTTTTAGTGGTTTTTAAGCCTTTCAACAATTTTCAAATTATCAAATTAAAAAAAAAAAAAAAAAAAAACACATAACTCATCTATCTATCTCAAAAAGTCTCCCAGCCTTAAGAACGTACAAGAAATAGACGATGCCGTAAACGACTTGACTGTTTGCATACAGAACTCATTCACTAACGCCCACATAACTCATAACAAAACAACCATACGAGAACATGACTATAATCTTCCGCAAAAACTGCGCAGCTTGATAAGCGAGAAACGTCGAGCCAGGCCCCAGTGGCAACGTTCAAGAATGCCAAATGAGAAGAAAAAACTGAACCAACTACAACGAGAACTGAAACAAGAAATAATTAATTATAATAACCAACGATTTACTGAATACACAGAATCACTAACAACTAAAAAGTCACTCTGGACAGCTACCCGACGAATTCTCAAATACAAAACAGCTACACACCCGCTCCGGAATACCGACGGAACCTGGGCAAAAACGGATAAACAGAAAGCCGACATCTTCGGCAAACACTTAGAAAATATCTTTAAGCCTCACGAAGATGTCCAAGACATTCTGCATGACGGACAAATATTCCGACAAATATCAACTCAGTTGCTCATAAGTCCACCTCCTAAGTTTTTCACTCCTTCCGAAGTTAAATTCACAATAGAACAACTTTCCAATAAAAAAGCCCCATGATATGACCTAATAACTTCAGAAATCCTGAAACAAATTTCCAAAAAAAACCCTCGTCCTTATAACCTATATTTATAATAGTATCCTCCGCACACCATTTTTTCCTTCCCTGTGGAAGTTTTCCATAATTAAGATAATCCCAAAACCCAATAAGCCAAAAAACCTTCCTACCTCATATAGACCTATTAGCCTCCTTCCCATGTTATCAAAAATCCTAGAAAAATAAATCCTAAAACGCCTTTATCCCATTTTTAAAACGAGGGTGTCATTCCTCAGCATCAGTTTGGATTTCGACCTGAGCATTCCACTATCCAGCAGTGTCATCGCGTAGTCGACTACATAGCGTGTTCGCTAGAGCGAAAGGAATACTGCCCAGGCGTGTTTCTTGACATTTCGCATGCTTTCGACCGTGCCGTTGCAGCGAGTCCTACCCTCGGGTTATTTCCACATCCTTAAATCTTATCTCTCAGACCGATATTTTCAGGTAGCTGAAAATATTGAGTACTCTGACATTTATCCAATTTCCGCCGGTATCCCTCAAGGAAGTATCCTATATAACATTTATACCCATGACATTCATTGCCACAACAATATCCTAACCGCAACATATGCTGACGATACAGCCATCCTGACACATCATAAAGATCCTTCCACAGCCATTAGTATCCTACAGAACCACATCCACTCCTTAGAAACTTGGTTCAAAAAGTGGAGAGTGAAGGTAAATGAGCAAAAATCTGCTCATGTAACTTTCACACTCTGCCGAGAACAAATTCCCGACATAACCCTAAACGGCAGTATTATTCCACAAAAAATAGCGTACGTTACCTTGAACTTATATTCGACAAACGGTTAACCTGGAACCTTCATACGAAAACTAAAAGACGTGAACCTAACGGACGATACAAACAATTATTACGTCTCCTAGACAGTAAATCAAAACTTACGACAAGTAAACTATTACTATACAATACGGTTCTGAAACCAATATGGACTTATGGTCTAGAACTTTGGGGTTCGACACAGCATTCCAACTCCCTCGTAAAATTGTCAATGCCCCCTTTTATGTGCGAAACACTGTTATTCACCGTGACCTAAATGTTCCATTTGTTCGTGAACTATGCATCTCCCGATATAAAAAATTCCATTCGCATCTATCCTTCCAACCTAATCCTTTAGGAAGGGGACTTTTCACCCCCACCCTTCCAGTATACACACATCGACGTTTAAAACGGCGATGGCCGAGAGATTCTGTAAAATTATAAAATAAAATTACCCTGTTCTAGAGGTAACATCGATGGGTGTTTTCCTCCACATGTCTTCATGTCCATGCATATTCCCCTAAAAAATCTGCTTGTTACTAGCATAAGTAGTTGTAGATAACATTTAAAATAAACAAAAAATAAAAAAAAGTCTCCCAAAACTGACATACTTGTAATTATTTTCAAAAATTTTAAAAACATAATTTAAAATAGAAAACTAAACTATGCCTCCTTAATAATTGCTTAATATTTTTATCACTTAGATTTGAAATTTTTTTTACTAAACAGAATTTTACAATTAAGAAAATTAACACCAGTTATTTTTTGTATTGCAAATTATGCAAAATTAATAGAAAACTAAATATTCAAAATAGTCAAATTACGAGTATTTCTGCCCGTCCGACTCGATTTTATCTATTGTAGTATATTAAAATCATTTATTTTCCTCAGATATGCTGTTGACATTATCGCTTCAGTGATATTTGGCATCGAAGCGAACAGCCTCGAGAACGAAAATTCCGATTTTCGAAAGATTAGCCTTCGATTGACGAACGATCAAAGTTTAATAAGTACCCTCCGTATTACCGCAATTTTCCTCGTTCCAGGGTGTGTACCCGATTAATTAAGCTATTTGTCAGAAATTATTTGAAAATGAAAAATCAATTTGCAGCCTTATTAAATTCCTTAACTTACGGTCTTTACCCAAAGAAGTTGCCGACTTTATGATTGGCATTGTCCGACAAACAATTGATTATCGAGAAAATTCGAATATATCACGTAAGGACTTAATGCAACTATTACTACAGCTCCGAAACACTGGAAAAATCAATTTGGACGATGATGTATGGGATGTTGAAACAGAAGCTGGTATTTATTATGAAATTACTATGATAGGTTTATTAAAAAAAAATTCTTATAATAATAGAAAACCTAAAATCAATATCTATTGAACAAATTGCTGCGCAAGTGTTTATATTTTATATTGCTGGTACGGAGTCTACATCCTCGACTACTGTTTTCTGTTTATACGAAGTTGTCCGAAATAAGGTCATCAAGGAGAAACTGGAAGAAAATATTCGAACAACCTTAAAGAAATTCAATGGCGAACTTTCATATGACTGTATTCAAGATATGAAATATTTGGACTTGTGCATAAATGGTAGTATCTATTTTTTTAATTACGTGTATATATGAAAATATCAAAGATAAAAGTGCAATTTATAACCAGAAACAATGAGAAAATATCCTGGATTACCAATACTGAATCGAGAGTGTACAAAAGACTATCAAATTCCTGATAGTAAATTCTTAATTAAAAAGGGCACCTCAGTAATAATATCTACGATGGGAATACACCGTGATGAAAATCTATTTCCTGATCCGTTGAAATTTGATCCGGAACGTTTTCTGGAAACTAATCAAAATTATAATAAAAATGCTTTCTTACCATTTGGTGATGGTCCCAGAGCCTGTATTGGTGGGTATATTGTGGAAGATTTTTTTTTTTAATAATCATGCCAAAATTATACAAATTTTTAAATTTTAGCAATTCGCTTGGGAAAAATGAATGTTAAAATGGGAATGGTTATGCTATTAACAGAATACGATTTTGATCCTATAACCAAAGGAGAGCTTGAATTCATTCCGACTGGAGTGGGACTTATTCCAAAAGATGGTGTTCAATTTTATATAACAAAACGTGAAAAATCTTTGTTCGATTAACTCCGAAAAAAAAAACTTTTTTTATATTTTATATACTCGTAATATACCAAATAAAGTTTGAACAAATTTCCGAGTATTTATTATTAATTTATTAGTTATAAATATTAATTCAAATAAATTTATCAACTCTTTATGCAAAGCAATATATGGTAAATAATTATCAAATTATTTAATTTCATATAAGAAATAATATATAAATATAATTAAATAAATTATTTAAGAATAACTTGACATGTGAAAATCTTTTCTGATTTCATAAAATATCCTGTGAGTTTTTGGCACTCACGCTAAATTAGTTCGTCTTCTGGTCAGAACCAATTATTTAATTTCAAGATAAATGGAAATCAGTGGACTTTTCTTAACTTTATTTTTCTTGTGGCATTGTCATAGGTATTAGTCCGTAAAGTATACCAATAATAATAATTATAACAATACGAAACTTTATTAACAATTGAATAAATAAACTAGCTTAGAGGGAAAAAACTCGAACAAATAAAATAAATGAATTTGACATGGGAATACGTGCGTGTCCAGAACATATAAAAATAGCCAAATCTGTTGAATACTCGTAGTTCCGGAGGCACATTTTGTGAAAATCTATCTCTATAAATACTCAAAGAATATAATCAGAATAAATTTAAGTAACAATATTAAAATTCGAAATAAATAAATACTAGAACGTTATTTTTCTGAAAATTATAAATTCTATGACGATTAAAACGGTGTAAAAATATTTTTCGATTATTTTCGTTTCTACAAATGATGAAATTTGTAAAAAATATTTACAGAAAATGTTAATTGGAAATTGAAAATTTCTACTAAAAATATTTGATGAAAATTGTAATAAAACTATCTTATAAAATTTCATGCTAAAAATTTCTGCTTAAAATTTCTGCTTAATATTCCTGAACGAAAATTTCTGCATTTTGAACAGAAATCTCAGTAGAAATTGAGAAGTTTTTCTCAATTTCTACTGAGATTTCTGTTCAAAATTTCTATTGCAAATTCTTGCTAAAATTTTCTGATCAAAATGTCTGCCCAAAATTCCTGTTCAAAATTTATGTTAAAAATTTCTGCTCTAAAGTTCCTGCTAAAAATTTCTGGTGATACATTCTACGAAAGTTTTTACTGATTATGACTGTTCAAAATATATAATGAAAATTTATGAACAACATTTCTACTCGAAAATTCTGCCGACAACTTCAACCGAAAATTTCTGAGGGCAATACTGCTAATAATTTCTGCCGAAAATTTCTACTAAATATTTTTGCAAAATATTTCTGGTGAACATTTTTTCTAAAAATTTCTGCTCAACATTTTTGTTTAAAATTTCTGCTTAATTTTGTTACTGAAAATGTATAATGAAAATTTCGGTGGATAATTTCTACTGAAAATGTCTGCCCAAAATTCCTGTTGAAAATTTATGTTAAAAATTTCTGCTCTCAAGCTTCTGCTAAAAATTTCTGGTGATACATTCTACGAAAGTTTTTACTGATTATGACTGTTCAAAATATATAATGAAAATTTATGAACAACATTTCTGCTCGAAAATTCTGCCGACAACTTCAACCGAAAATTTCTGAGGGCAATACTGTTAATAATTTCAGCCGAATATTTTTGACAAATATTTCTGGTGAATATTTTTTCTAAAAATTTCTGCTCAAAATTTTTGTTTAAAATTTCTGCTAAAATTTTTTTCTGAAAATGTCTACGGATAATTTCTACTGAAAATGTATACACAAAATTTCTGATCAAAATTATTGCTCAAAATGTTTGTTAAGAATATCTGGTGAAAATTTTTACTGAAAATTCTTGCTAAAAATTTCTACTGAAAATTCCTGCTAAAAATTTGTGGTGAACATTTCTGCTCAAAGTTTCTAATAAAATTTTCTGTTCAAAATATCTGCTAAAAATTTCTGATCAACATTTCTGCTCAAAAATTCTGCCAACAACTTCTACTGAAAATTTTTTTTCAAAATTTCTGCTCAACATTTTTGCTTAAAATTTCTGCGTGAAAAATTTTACTGAATATTTCTAATGAAAATTTCAGCGGATAATTTCTACTGAAAATATATGCTGAACATTTCTACTGAAAATTGTTGCTAAAAATTTCTACTCAAAATTTCTGTTAAAAATATCTGCTGACAATTTCTGCTCAAAATTCCTGTTGAAAGCGTTTGTTCAAAATTTCTACTCAAAGTCCGTGTTAAAATTTCCAGTTTTTTTTGTTGAAATCTTTACTAAAAAATTCTACTGAAAAAAATATGTTTAACAATTATTTCTAAAATGTTTTCACTACTTTATTTACTAAAAAAAATATTCAGATTGCTTGACAATTGAATTATTGAAAAAAAATTTTGGAATTGATAAGTATCGTCTTATTAAATTATCGTAAATAAAGATTTTTCGTTAAAGCTTAGTCGTCTCATATCCGACGTTTTGGAATGAATTCAATTAATTTCTGCTATGCAAACATTTTCACAAAATTATCGAAAAATCGATAATATTAGTAAGATCATATGATATTACGAAACAAAATATTTAGAAGGAAGGATATGAAAAGCAAGATACCTTGGCATATATGCAATGATTTGAAATGATATATTTGTAAAAAAATACAGAATAAGCAGAAATCTACCTTAATGGAATTATTGTGGAATATAATCCTCTATTCGAAAATATTGAAAAGCAGATTTAGTTGGAATTCTGTAGAATTTTCCATTTGACTGTTAATAATCGATGATGTGCAAACTTGAAATTGGTAGGTGGCATATGTTCCATTAGTAGGGCTTTTTTGCAGTTCATGGAAAATCCTTATTTTCTGAGCATGAGACATTCCTGTTTTGTTCTAAGTGGGAAGAAAAAAATATACACTCAATATACAAGCACACCTATTGCAACTCTTTCCATGTCGGCATATTGAAAGAAATAACAACCCACCGAATATATGCATATCAATTTCATTATTTGTTCTAAGCCTCATCATTTACTAGGTTCTATTCTATGTTCTTTTTCCTTGAAATCTTCCAATACAACTTTGAAATACCTGAAAATTAAATTCAAGAGTTTCTGTTTTATTAAATGATACATTCGAATAGGTCGTTTGATCGGTTTTATGAATTATTTGTCAGTGTAAACTTGTATTGGCAGAGACATTACTTGTATAAAAAGTTGGGAAATTTTCCGTGTTTGAAAAGATTTGAATAGTTGATCTATTAAGTTGCTCTTTATAATAAAAAAAATCAATTCTACTATAGCATACTATTTTGCATATTAATATATTCAATCATTATCAATGGAATAAATTTCATACATTTTGGGAAAATGATTAATCAAATGTATTCGCCTAAAATTTGTTTATGATATTTCTCCAAGTGGGAAAAGATTTTGCGCAATTTGCTAACAAATACATACAATCATTTGAATATTCAAATGAAATTGATAATATAGTCATGAGAATAAGGTATGTTTTTATAAAGTTTTGGGAAAAATTTACAAATAAGCAATATTAATCAAGGCTTTAAAATACATCGTCGTTTAGCTTAAAATGTTGAGTCTAAAGATTAAATTTTATTTTCTAGAATATGTCAAACTAAAATTTATTGTTCACAACTAAATAAATAAAATAATTTTCAATATTGTTCAAAAAATAAAAGAAACAATTCAACTTAAAATTAGTTTAATAATAAAAGTACATAATATGTTATTCAATTTTGGCTTTTAAAAGTATAGTTAAATTTAACATATTTTCAATTTAGATTGCTTAAACTTTGCCATTATGTACAATATTTTTTTTATTTTTTTTTATTTTTACAGATATTTACAACTACAACATAGTAATAAGCAAATTTTTGCAATAGTATTAATTAACTTGATAGGTTGTGGGGAGTAAACATCCAATGAAGTTCCTCCTGCTAGCGTGTGGTTCTGTTAGGCCTCAGTATTTAAGTAAATCACGCGACCAGTGACGCTTAAGTCTTCGATGGGTATTTCTAGGGAAGGAAATAGAGGATAGTTCTTGAACAAGAGGATTATTATGATTGAGGACACGGGAACGGAACTTTTTATAACGAGATACAGCCACATCAAAAACAAATGGGACTTTAAGATCACGATGAATAACAGTATTGCGCATAAAAGGGGGCATCGGCAGTTGTACGGAGTATTTTTGATTGAAGGGATAGGATTCGACGGGAACCAGAGTTCTAGTCCGTATGTCCATATGGGTTTCAGTAAGGTATTGTCAGTACTTTGCTGTCTATAGTAAGTTTGGAGCGTTGGTCTAGAAGTCGAAGTAGTTTTAGGTAACGTCTTTTTAGTTCTTGTCTTTTAAGTCTTGTATGTGGTTTCCATGTCAAGCGTTTGTATAAGTACAGTCCTAGATACCGAGCTTCGGTGTGTTGAGGTATGGCACTGCCATTAAGGTATATGGGAGGGCATGACTCACGACGGAAAGTGAATGTTACCTGGGTAGATTTACGTTCATTGACTTTTATTCTCCATCTAGTAAACCAGTTCTGGAGGGTTTGGATTTGGATTTGGAGAGTTGCGGAAGCATGTTGGGGATTTTCGCTAGATGCAAGGCAGGCCGTATCATCGGCGTATGTAGCAAAGAAGGTATTAGAGTAGGTTGGGATGTGTAAATGTTGTAGAGGATGGGTCCAAGTATGCTACCCTGAGGAACCCCAGCCAATATCGGAGAGATATTGGACAGTTCGTCGGATTCATTTACTTGGAAGTGTCGGTTGGAAAGGAATGATCTTAGGATTAGGAAATAGGTGGAAGGAAGGAGCCTCTTGAGTTTCCAGAGTAGACCCGGGTGCCAAACTCTATCAACAGCTTGACTAATATCAAAAAACACACCGGAACAGTACTCTTTTTTTTCTAAAGAGGATGCAATGAAATCGACAACACGATGACACTGCTGGGTAGTGGAGTGTTCGGCGCGGAAACCAAATTGGTGATTAGGAATTAAATTTGAAGATTCGAGTAGAGGATATAAGCGGCGAAGGAGGATTTTTTCAAAGATTTTTGAGAGTGGTGGAAGGAGACTTATTGGCCTGTAGGAGCTGGGGCGGTTTATTGGTTTATTGGGCTTAGGGATCATTTTAATTATGGCAAATTTTCAGAAGATTGGCAAATGTGTTGTTCTAATGATGGAGTTATATATTGTGGCAAGGAAAACTATTGCTCTTTTAGGGAGTTATTGGAGTATATTGGAGGTAATCAGATCATAGCCAGGAGCTTTATTTTTGGGAAGGAGCTTGATTATATTGGCAACTTCGAAAGGAGTGATTGCCTTAGGGGAAGACTCATGGGTAAAGGAATGGATAGTTCCGTCTCGATTGTAGTGCAATGAGTCCTGTCTAATATGTCCTCATGTGGAGTAAATGTTTGTGCAAGGTGTTCAGCAAAAGCGTCTGCTTTATGTTTGTCCGTTTTGGCCCAGGTTTCGTCAGTTTTTCGTAAAGGGTGCTTTGTTTTTCTATAAGATAGTATTTGTCTTGTAGCAGTCCACAAAGTTCTGTTTTTCGTTAGGGTTGAAGTATAGTTTCTAACACGTTCTGTATTGTATTAAGTGCTTTCGTCATGAAGTTCTTTTTGCAGTTTGTTCAGTTTGGTTTTGTCGCTGGGCATTCTTGTGTGTTGCCAATGAGAACTTGCTTTTCGTTTTTCTGCAATAAGACGCCTAAATGTTAATGGTTGAAGTGTCAGGTTTTGTGTAGGTTTAGAGTTTTTACTTCTTTGCGAAAAGTCTGTAGCGTTTTGTAGTAAACATGTAAATTTGTGTACCGTGTCATCTAGTTCTTGTACTGTTTTTAAGCTACATAATATTTAAGATGGTTTTATTAAAAAAACTCGAACAAGATTTCCTGCAGACCTAAATCATTTTGAATATTTTTTCGCAAATCTTCAGCTCTTATTTGGCTATTATTTGATGTTTAAATACTTCAAAATTTAAAAATTATCCACGTAAAAACGATTTTTTTAAATATAATTTTACCAGAAAAAGTCCACCAGCGTCAAATCGCACCAAATATCGAAATTAATCGACCTAGAAATTTTTTGCAGAATGAACCTAAAACATGTAGTATTGTATGGCTTGTGGTGCACTTTCATGAAACCAAATATAATCTAGATTAAAATATTTAAGTTCAGAATTAACGTTAACAATCTAACGATTCTGCATTATTTTTCAAAAAAATAGAGCTTCACACCTAAATGCATACCACACAATTACTTTTCGTTAATTCAATGGCTTTCTCATCAGCACTTGTGGATTTTTAGAGCCATGTACACATCAGTTAAGCTTATCGACGTATATATCGTGCGAGAAATAAGTCTTATCGCTGAAGGAAAATTGTTTCAAAAAAAAGCTGAAAACGTGGCAACGCAAAATAATAATTTTTTTTTAGACAGTTCTCATGAGTTTAATATATTTTTTTGTTTTTAAATGGCATCTTAAACGATAAATAAAAAATACCCTAAATAATGATTTTTTTGCATAACTGTTGGCTGTACTTTCCAAATTATAAAATGGATAACTCTATATTAGATATTATATCCAAATCATAATATAAAATGACTATAAATAAAATGTATTATCAATAAACCAATTAAAATTCCAATATTTAATAATAAAAGTATTAAAAAATATAATTAAAGATTTAAAAAGGACAGCATTTCTCAAAGTCTTTTAAAACAATCCCAAATCTGTCACAAAATTAAAACAGTTGAAATATTAGTGATTAAATTATCGAAAAGTTCAGATAACTTTTCCAAAGTTATAAATTGAAAAGTTCAATTTGCCCAATTTCCTGCGTACTGAATTGAACAAATCATATTTTGATTAACTGAATAATAAAATTCAACACCGTAAATTTTATTTTTTTTAATAATTTTTAATTAATTTTCTTATAAAAAATTTGTAGAAATGAAATTATTGCTTATAACTAGAATTGGGATGATTAAAAAATTTAATTTAAAATGTTTACAATAGAAATATTTTAATGATTTTTGAATGGAAATAACTTGGACTAGTGAAGCTGAAAAGGGGAAAATATCCAATTAATATTTTCTTATAATTTGGAATCAAGTTTTGTGTAAAAAATAATCGAAAAAAAAACATTATAATTAAAATTGTTGATAGAAATTGTTCTCAAGTTTTTGGAAAATTTCAAGCCAAATTTTTTGAAAACTATCAAGTTTCCGCCAAAGTTTTATTTGTAAAGTTTTGTTAAAAATTTTTTTTTTACAATTTTTACAAGATTTTTCTGTTAGCAATTGACATACAAAATGTAACCAAAAATTTTCATCAAGAATATTGTATTTTTTGTTTTTTAATTTTGTCTATAAATTATTCACAGCCTTTTATATGAAATCTTTTTCAACATATTTTATAAAAACAATTTAATTTATTATTGATTTAATTTAAACTTATTTGAAGAATAGCAAATATTGTATAATTTAATTGTAACTCCGCCAAAACCCGATTAAAAAAAGGAGGAGGGTTTTATCCTTGTACTTATATAGTCTTAAGCCTGCTAAAAATTTAAAAAAAAATTACTGTAAACATTTCCATTTAATAAATCTTTCACTTTTTTTCTATAAGAATTATAATCCTAAATTTTGTTTAGATAATTTTCTTTTCTTCTGATTCAAGTTCTTACAGTCTCAATCTTATTATCTATAATTTGTTTTATCATGATTCATTGCATATAGTATTCTGTACATCTTATTTTGATCAATTTATTTCCTCCACCGAAAAAAAACATTATTTTCTAGACTTAAAAATGATTGAAAAAATTGTCGGAAAAAATTGCAAGAATTTTTCAGAGTTTCACTTAATAAGGGGATTTTTTTTTCCTTAAATGTAATATGTTTTCTTTGATCAAAACTTCTAATAAAAATATATACATTTTTCATACATTATATACTTATGCAAGAGAATTATTGTTAAGAGACAAATTTATTTTCGAAAAATCTTTAACTGCTACATTTGTTGAAAGTCATACAATGAAAAAATAATTTTCGCAATATATTCTATCAGTAGCATTCATCGAAATTATATATTTGATAACCATATCAGAGTATCCAAATAGACAAAGATAAAGTTCAATAGATATCCTAACATCAATATTCATAAAGGCAACCAGACAGACATCTACCAAAATACAATCAGAAGAAAACGAAATCAACCCAACATAACGCCTACACTGAAATTATATCAAAACAACCACTGTGCTATCTGGATTTATTTATTGAATAAAATTAATCAAAAGGAATTATCGTCATGTTTACGCTCCTTTTGGCTCTTTCACCTTCTATTGAGCCTTGCAGAGCCAATGAGAAGTTATATTATCTGCCATTTTAGGAAAATGTACGAGTGTATATCTATTCAGTATCCTTTTGATACTGATTTCAAAATTATATTAATATGATAAGCGTAAGATATGAGTATCATGAATTGATATTATTCAATTTAATCATCATTTCATAATAAATATTGGTATGAGTATTTGCTGATATGGACTGATTTGCCAATATTTCGTGAGACTGATACAAACATTAATCTACTGATATAAGGACATTCGTCTCCATAATTAAAACACCGATACCCGTAACCGATACGCTCTAAATAATAATCTGAATTACCCGTTTTTTGTTGAAAATCGATTTTCAATTTATAATTTTTCAAAAATATACAAAAAAAAAAACTATATTAGGTTCTGTCAGATCCTTATTGGGTAGGTATGAGCACTTTTCGTAATCGATTTTTCTTTTTACCCAAGTTCCGTTCTATTTCTCAATAAATTTTTTATATATTAAAAAGTTGTATATCTGCCATAATTTTATGCTTCACATATGACTTAATATTCAGTTCATGGTAAAGTATAACAGCCAAAACTCATCCACAATCATTTTTTAAATACTTCCTTTTTCAGTGATTTTGTTGCTGATTTTTTTTTATGATAGTTGTAGTGGTGGTGATGCTGAGGTTATTTCTTTTTGTAATATTGGTTAGCAATCAAGAAAAGATTCTCGGTACATTTGCGCCCATTCACCATGAAAAATGCGGACACATTCTTATTCAAACTAACAATATATGACTACGTATTAGAATTTGATTAATAATACGTATCCTAAGAGGAAGATCTATAAGAATCTCAGATATAAATATTGATCAACTTGAGAGGAAAAAAAAATTTGAATAACAAAAATTGTAAAATAATAACAACACAGAGGATGATATATTTTATAGAGCTGAAAAGAAACTCCAACATTTTTATGAGTCTTCGAATAGGGTTTATTTATTGTAAGAATTTGTCCTTTTTTGTTGAAGCTTTAAAAAAGGGAAGCCCTTTTTTTTATTTATATCCCAGCAACTGAGATTTTCTTTTATGTTTTTCGAAGAATATTGAAGTATATGATTTTTTTAAGTGATTTTCGTTTTAATAAAATATTTAAGTTTTTATTATTTAATACTATGAATTTATAATATTTTCATGTAATAATCACAAAGATTAAATATCTATTGTTCTTTAAAAAACACAAAAACTTTATAAAAAATTAACTCAATTCAAATAAGAAAAATGTTCGCCAAATCAATAGTTTATAAGCAATATAAATTTGACCGAACATTTTCATCGAAAATTTTTACCGAAAATTTTTACCGAAAATTTTGACTGAAAATTTTGAACGAAAATTTTTACCGACAATTTTTGCTGAAAATTTTTACCGAAAATTTTTACCGAAAATTTTTACTGAAAATTTTTAACGAAAATTTTTACCGAAAATTTTTACCGAAAATTTTTACCGAAAACATTTACCGAAAATTTTTACCGAATATTTTTACCAAACATTTTTACCGAAAATTTTTAACGAAAATTTTTACCGAATATTTTTACCGAAAATATTTACCGAAAATTTTTACCGAAAATTTTTACCGAAAACTTTTACCGAAAATTTTTACCGAATATTTTTACCGAACATTTTTACCGAACATTTTTACCGAAAATATTTACCGAAAATTTTAACCGAAAACATTTTCCGAAAATTTTTACCGAATATTTTTACCGAACATTTTTACCGAAAATATTTACCGAAAATTTTTACCGAAAACATTTACCAAATATTTTTACCGAAAATATTTACCGAAAATTTTAACCGAAAACATTTTCCGAAAATTTTTACCGAATATTTTTACCGAACATTTGTACCGAAAATTTTTACCGAAAATTTTTATTGAAAATTTTTCCGTAAATTTTTACCGTAAATATTTGCCGAAAATTTTTACCGAAAACATTTACTGAAAACATTTACCGAAAACATTTACCGAACATTTTAACCGAATATTGTTACCGAAAATATATACCAAAAATTTTGCTGGAAATTTTTACCGAAAAGTTTTGCCGTAAATATTTACCGAATATTTTGAACGAAAATATTTACCGAAATTCTGACTGATCCAAAAATATTAACCAAAAACTTTTACCGAAAATTGTTAATGAAAATTTTTACTGGAACTTTTTTTTGAAAATTTTTTTTGCCGAAGTCTAAGTTATTAACTTTTTATCATGTGATTATTTTTGTTTGTGGATTTTGCAAAAAAGCAATTTTGTAAATGTTAATGGTTGCAATTCATAATTAAAAATAAAATTATTTTTAGAATAAAAATTCTGTTTAATTTCTTTCGAACTTTTGATGGCTATTTTATATTCATCATAAATCTTAGTTTGTAGATTTTATTTGCACATAAATTAAGAGTATTTATGCTTGGATATTAACGAATTTAAGAGAATATTTTATCCATTAAATTTTTTTAATAATATTAACTTTACTATCTATTTATTAATCGAAAAAAATTGCCCCCATAAAAGTATTAATATTTTTTCAGTCAATTTTGTTTAATATTTTCAATAAAATTAATTTAAAATAAGTCATGTATTTGGTTGAAGCAATCATTTTCTTTGAATAAATATAATTTATGAATATTAAACTTTAGCTTATTTTATTGGGAAATTTTCTATCCCTTATGGAATACCATTTCATTTTATTTAAAATTCAAACAAATACAAATATCTAATTTTATTACTCTATATAAATTTTGATCTATACAAATATTGTATTAATTTTTATTCTTATTTATTTAATTAATTTTTAAAGTGTAGTACCAACTGAGTAAAAGCTTTCTATAACATTGGTACTAGTATAATAAGAAAAGATAAATTATTTTAATTTTTTCTAATATAATTCTTTTTTATTTTATTAGTCATTTAAGGATTTTAAATTTAAGGATATTAATGGCCCCAGGAAATTTTTAATAACAGACATGTCTATTAGTTTATTAATAATATAAAACAAAAATCAATGTAATACCGATTTTTTAGCTATATAATATGTCTGCTCGATTAAAAAAAAATATTTAAAAAAATTGTTCCCATATTACAATGCGATTAGGGATGCATACATTTTTATAGAAAAATTCCAGATTATACAATTTCCAAATTTAAAGTTGTAATAAAGAGATTATAAATAATCAATTCTATTGGTGAGCAATTCATATTGTCTTATAGTTATTGAGAAATAATTTGACTTTTCGCTTAAATCTAATTAAATGGTTTATATGATATGTATTCAAAATATTGAATGCAAAATTTATCATATGCATAAATCATAAATATGACTTTATAAAATAATAAATTTTCACTAGCATTCAATTACTAGTTACTGGAGAAAATTTTATTAAAATTATGTGCTTTTGAACTGAATTTTTGTGAATAATTGAATAATTTTATAAATTTTCTTCCCAACTATTCAATAATATACTCAAAAATTTTTAAATTGGAAGATTTACATCCTAAAACTAGCACATTCTATCGATCATCTAAGTACATTTTATCTACAAGTATATAAATACAAAATTATAGAGCATGAAAGGTTATTCAAAGAATAGGAAAAATAGTATAAAAAAATTAAGAGAAAAAAAAGTAAATGTACCTACCATCGTCCTTTTATTTCCTCCTTTCTTAAGAAAATAATTAAAATTTTTCAAAAGATAGGAATTATTAGGATATATTTCATAAAATTCTCTCAACAAACTAAATATATTGTTCTTCTTTCTTTAAATATAATTAAAAATTTAGCCAATCTTTTTAAATATCACAAACCTCTAATCAATATACCGATATAAAGATATTATATTATAATTAACTTTAGATTCAATAAAATATCTTGCCACAATTTTAAAATAATTAACTTAATAAAAAATATTATTTTAAAAGAGGCTATAATTTTTGAGAATAATAGAATTTAAAGTAAAAATTTGTACACAAAATTTTTACTGAAAATTTTTATCGAAAATTTTTAATGAAAATTTTTACTGAAAATTTTTACCGAAAATTTTATCCGAAAATTTTTACTGAAAATTTTAATAGAACATTATTACGGTTAATGTCTACTGACAATTTTTACTGCAAACTGAAAACTTTATTTTCACCAACAATTTGAAACAAACAATTTACCGAAAATTTTACGGAAAATTTTTACCGAAAATTTTTAACGGAAATTTCAACTGAAAATTTTTACAGAAAATTTTAACCGAAGATTATTGCGAAAAATTTCTACTAACAATTTTTACTGAAAACACAAAACTTTATTTTCACCGAACATTTTAAAGAAAAATTTTTACCGAAAGTTTTACCCAACATTTTTTACCGAAAATTTTCACAAAAAATTTTAACCGAAATTTTCTACCAAACATGTTTTTTATTTGAAATTGTTTTAAAATTATTAGTTTTTTTCTAGTTAATATTTTATATATATTTGTACACAAAATTTTTATCGAACATTTTTACTGAAAATTTTTACTGAAAGTTTTTACTGAAAACTGTGACTGAAAATTTTTACCAAAAATTTTAATAGAACATTATTACGGTAAATGTTTACTGACAATATTTACTGCAAACTGAAAACTTTATTCTTACTGACAATTTCAAACAAACAGTTTACCGAAAATTTTACCGAAAATTTTTAACGGAAAATTTTAACCGAACATTATTACAAAAAATTTCTACTCACAATTTTTACTGAAAACCCGAAACTTTATTTTTACCGAACATTTTATTTTTTACCGAAATTTTTTACCGAAACCTTTTACCGAAAGTTTTACCCAAAATATTTTACTGAAAATTTTCACAAAAAATTTTTACCGAAAATTTAAACCAAAAATTTCTACCAAAAATGTTGTTTATTTGAAATTGTTTTAAAATTATTAGTTTTTTTCTAGTTAATATTTTATATATGTTATATATATAAAAAATATTTTATATATATTTGTACACAAAATTTTTACTGAACATTTTTACCGAACATTTTTACTGAAAATTTTTACTGAAAGTTTTTACTGAAAATTGTGACTGAAAATTTTTACCGAAAATTTTAATAGAACATTATTACAGTAAATGTTTACTGACAAATTTACTGTAAACTGTAAACTTTATTTTTACTGAAAATTTTAAACAAACAGTTTACCGAAAATTTTACCGAAAATTTTTACCGAAAATTTGTACCGAAAACTTTTAACGGAAATTTCAACTGAAAATTTTTACCGAAAATTTTTAACGGAAATTTCAACTGAAAATTTTTACAGAAAATTTTAACCGAACATTATTACAAAAAATTTCTACTCATAATTTTTACTGAAAACCCAAAACTTTATTTTTACGGAACATTTTAAACAAAAATTATTACCGAAAATGTAAACCAAAAATTTCTACCAAAAATGTTTTTAATTTGAAATTGTTTTAAAATTATTAGTTTTTTTCTAGTTAATATTTTATATCTTGATTTGTTGATACAAAAATTAAAGTTATTGTATTTTCTATCCGTTCTTTTCCAAAAATGTATTGGAAAATAAAGCACGAATAATTTAAATCTATTGGAAATAAATAAATTTTGTTTAACTGAAACATATTCAAATAAAAATATGCACAAAACTTAACCCTTCAAAAATAAGAACTTTTTAAATTATAAAGGAGAGATTGAACTCACCAGTATCTTACCTTTTATTCCTTTTCCAATGAATACAATTTCTCTTTTTGTTGTGAAATAATCCAAATTGAAAGTATTTGTAATTAGAAACTAAATTGATATAATATCATTTTAGATTTGATGGAAAAGTTTACCCATAAAAATAATTTATATAACCACTTATTTTGAATAGGTATAGTCAAAGGATTATGCGCTTATTAATAGCTAATTTATTAAAAAAATACAACACATTTTTATGATAGAAAATTTAAATTTCAAGAAAAAATTATACTTTATATGATAAAATAATGATAAAAAATCTTTCTAATATTATTCAGGAAAAATGTCCTTATTTCTTTTCTTTTCTTTTCAACTAAAGATAGTTTTTTTAGCACTTTTTTAATTCGTGATTAACTAAACTAAAATGCTATGTGGGTGCGGTTACGTTCTATGTTAAATATTCGTGCAGAGAATTTTGGTTTTTTGGAATATTTTCTTAATATTTTAATCATATCCCATTTAGAAATTTTTTTTTTTTTAGTATTTTTTTTAAATATTTAACAATTACAAACTTTTTCCTGATTTGATTTAATCATTTTTCAATACCGAATAAATGGTTGGTTATGCGCATTTTTGTGTGAAATTATTTTCCAATTTTGTTTTATTTTGATTATTAAAAAAAATACTTTTTACTTTAATATATTTTTATTTATAATAAAAAAAAAGGTTTTTTTCCCCCGAATATTACAAGATAGTATTATATTTTTTGGATAGTATACTGTATCACAAATATTTTGTTCAAAGTTTTTTTTAATGAACATATTTTTTTCATAAATTTTTATAGCAATCATGAGCTGTGACCAAGCGAGAGTTTTTGAAAGCTTTTCCTTTGTTTTCTTCGACTTATCAAATTTTCCACTTAAGATTATATATACACATATATTATTTAACTTATTATTTATTAGGCCATTATATATATATTACACATTAAGGATTACATTTTTTTTTTTCAAAAATAATTTTAAATGTTTTTAAACTTGAATTTCTTTTGAAAATAATTTTCTTTTAACATTAATTTTTAAGAAATAAAAACTAAACATTTCTCTAAGCAACATTTCATAATAATCTAGTTAGAAACATCAAAGCTGACTGAGAATTTTTTTTTTTTTTTTACACAAGAACAGTTTCTTTTTAAAAGCACAAAATTAAGACTTTTGTATGAATTTATTTAGTAAACGCAATGGAGCAATGTACGAGTACATACATAAAAGCTATTTTATTTGAAGCATGTCAAACATAAAATACAACACTTTTCACTTTTTCTCACATGTAATCAAGAGCAAAATTGCAGACGTCTGCATATAAATAGCATGTGTGTAGATACACCGAATAATGAGGTTATTTTCCGTACTAACATAGAGAACAATTTTAATTTGTTACATTTATACATGAAAAGGTTACTGAATACTGATAGAATTTTTCGTCCATATATTCACAATCACTTATTATTCATTATATGGTATAGTTTGTTAGTTTTTTTTTTAAATAAATTATTTATTAAAATTTTAAAAGATTTTTATAGTTTTTTAATATTCTAAATAAGCACTTATGATTTCCTTCACAAAAGAATATAATTAATAAATATTTTTCGAGATTTTTCTTACCAAAAAAAAATATTTTCGTAAATTATAAAAAAATAAATTTTTTTTTGTTGAAATTTATTAATACTTCAGCAATTTTTGTAAAATATATTACGTCATACCAAGATTCAATCACCTTAGAAAAAATATATTCGCAAACAAGATAATATATCTTAAGAATGTATACACGTAATCAGATAAAGAAATTTTCACTTTAAATAATTCACAAAAAATTAACATAATTTTTCTAGTACAAATTATTCAATTTATTATTTTTATTTAAAATATCATATTCATATGTCAATATAATTCCTATGTAAATATCTCAAATAAATTAAATCCTTACGAGCACACTCTAATTCTGCTATTTTTTCTTATATAAAATTCACTAGAATTACGTAAAGTAAAACTATTTTTTATTCAAAACAAATTCATTATAAAGAAAACTGATAATATTACGCAAAAATATATTAAACAAAATTAAAAATTAGTTAATTTAGATTTATTAGAAATTATTTATAATAGTTTTTATGTTTTTTTAACTAATTTATATAAACAATTTATGTATGATTAGATAGTGCGATTTGATTCAGTTGTTTGCAGGGCAGTACGCCCTTCGCGCGAGTTCTTTAACAACTGGACAAATTTTTGAATGGATATATAAATGGTTGGATGGATGGATGGATGGATGGATCCATGGAAGGATGTAATATCGGATGGGATGAAATTCCAATTCGACTGGGGCTCAAATCTCTCGTTATATTTTATTTTTGCCTTTTTTTTTGGTACAACTCCACGATTCCTAGTCTATTCATTGTCATATTCTCTCTATAATACATTTTGATCAAAAAAAAAATAGTATCCCTGAAAATTTGTCTCGTTCTTTTATTAGGGCTTAGATATGAAGGGGAATTTTGATAGGAAAATTGATATGGATCTTATCGAAAATAAAATACAAACACAGTTTTTGGGTCAATATGTCTTGTAGGAATTTTCCAAAACACTTCATCGATAAAAAAAATATATATTCAAAAAGTCCTCAATAAATATTTTCAAATTATCTCCGTTATTATATTTACTTTTTAGATTAATAATTAGAAATTTTATATTAATATCTTTTGAGACAATTTCTATTCTCGAAGCAAATATGACAACAATTATTATGGTTTATCTTTAATCTTAAATAAATATTCGCAAATTTTTATTTATATCATAATACAATATACTAATATGTATATACATAAATATTATATATATATATGTGCGTTTATGTATATGTATATTCTTGAAAAATCTTATAAATGGTATTCCACAGATTCGTAGTTTTTGGGAAGAAAAATCTATTTCCCCATATTCGATAAGTTGCCATAGAAACTCTTCAGAATTTGAATAGAATAGCATCTGTTCTATGTAGAAAAACGTGTTTCCTTCAATTTCCAGGATAATTATCGTTTACATGTGCTAGTGCGAAATATTTGCAAGTTTCAAAATAATATTAAAATTGCGTATCTTGACTTAAGGACATACATATTGTAAATGGAAGTAATTAGCAGTTTGAGCATCGCTGTATAATCAACCATGAACTGGAAGCTCAAAAGTGGAGAAATTTTATCTCCCACTTAACGTAAAATGTGTTCATGTGCAGAAAAGCTGTTTTGGATTTTGTTTTGTTTTGTGGATTCTGAGCACAATATTATATGTGGAATAATATAAGGAGAACTTAATGCGCAGGTCTTAAATTAAAATTACAAACTCAATTCTACGTTAAGGTATCATTTCTTTCTTATTCGATATTATTATTGTCTGCTAGAAAATTTTATATATTTTTTTCTTCTAAATTTGCATCATGTTACTAATATAATATGCATCATTTCTTTATATAAATTAGCATAATTCTGAATGTCTGCAATAAGAGAAGATATCAAATCGAAGTATTTTCACACTTATATTTTTACTAAGGTTAATGAAATGCATCCGTCTGACCCTGTTTCAATGCTAAAACTAAAACAAGACTAACAAAATTTAACGGCATCTCTACTGAACATATGCTCATAAATTATAACATAATTTTACAAGATATTTGAAAGAATCTGGCAATGAAATGTAAGCATGTTATAAACCAGGTAGAAAATATGCAGGTGATATAAGATAGCAAATGGTGAGTGATATGTTAACAACGTCGGGAGCCGTATTGTCGACGTGACTCAGCTTTTAAAAGGAATTTGTTACGGAAGACTAAATATTGACATCCGAACAAGTGGGACGAAAAATTGAGCGCAGTAGTTTGTATAGCCTTTAAAAAACACGTGACTAAACACGAGATATGGTACATATAATAAAGACAGATAATATATTTGCATATTCTATAATATTACGAACTAGGATTAAATTTTTCTGAAAATATTTCTAATAAAATTGTTGAACACGCGCTTTTAATTATATTTTTTTTGTAGATATTTTTTAGTAGAAATTTTCAGTACAAATTTTCAGTACAAATTTTCAGTAGAAATTTTCAGTAGAAATTTTCAGTGGAAATTTTTATTAGAAACTTTCAGTAGAAATTTTCAGTAGAAATTTTCAATAGAAATTTTCAATAGAAATTTTCATTAGAAATTTTCAGTAGAAATTTTCAGTAGAAATTTTCAGTAGAAATTTTTAGTAGAAATTTTCAGTAGAAATTTTCAGTAGAAATTTTCAGTAGAAATGTTCAGTAGAAATTTTCAGTAGAAATGTTCAGTAGAAATTTTCAGTAGAAATTTTCAGTAGAAATTTTCATTAGAAATTTTCAGTAGAAATTTTCAGTATAAATTTTCAGTATAAATTTTCAGTATAAATTTTCAATAGAAATTTTCAGTAGAAATTTTCAGTAGAAATTTTCAGTAGAAATTTTCAGTAGAAATTTTCAGTAGAAATTTTCAGTAGAAATTTTCAGTAGAAATTTTTAGTAGAAATTTTCAGTAGAAACTTTCAGTAGAAATTTTCATTAGAAACTTTCAGTAGAAACTTTCAGTAGAAATTTTCAGTAGAAATTTTCAGTAGAAATTTACAGTAGAAATTTTCAGTAGAAATTTTCAGTAGAAATTTTCTGTAGAAATTTTCAGCAGAAATTTTCAGTAGAAATTTTCAGTAGAAATTTTCAGTAGAAATTTTTAGTAGAAATTTTCAGTAGAAATTTTCAGTATAAATTTTCAGTAGAAATTTTCAGTAGAAATTTTCAGTAGAAATTTTCAGTAGAAATTTTCAGTATAAATTTTCATTAGAAATTTTCATTAGAAATTTTCATTAGAAATTTTCAGTAGAAATTTTCAGTAGAAATTTTCAGTAGAAATTTTCAGTAGAAATTTTCAGTAGAAATTTTCAGTAGAAATTTTCAGTAGAAATTTTCAGTAGAAATTTTCAGTAGAAATTTTCAGTAGAAATTTTCAGTAGAAATTTTCAGTAGAAACTTTCAGTAGAAACTTTCAGCAGAAATTTTCAGTAGAAATTTTCAGTAGAAATTTTCAGTAGAAATTTTCAGTAGAAATTTTCAGTAGAAATTTTCAGTAGAACTTTTCAGTAGAAATTTTCAGTAGAAATTTTCAGTAGAAATTTTCAGTAGAAATTTTCAGTAGAAATTTTCAGTAGAAATTTTCAGAAGAAATTTTCAGTAGAAATTTTCAGTAGAAATTTTCAGTAGAAATTTTTAGTAGAAATTTTCAGTAGAAACTTTCAGTAGAAACTTTCAGTAGAAATTTTCAGTAGAACCTTTCAGTAGAAATTTTCAGTAGAAATTTTTAGTAGAAATTTTCAGTAGAAATTTTCAGTAGAAATTTTCAGTAGAAATTTTCAGCAGAAATTTTCAGTAGAAATTTTCAGTAGAAATTTTCAGTAGAAATTTTCAGTAGAAATTTTCAGTAGAAATTTTCAGTAGAAATTTTCAGTAGAAATTTTCAGTAGAAATTTTCAGTAGAAATTTTCAGTAGAAATTTTCAGTAGAAATTTTCACTTGAAATGTTCACTTGAAATTTTCAGTAGAGATTTTCAGTAGAAATTTTCAGTAGAAATTTTCAGTAGAAATTTTCAGTAGAAATTTTCAGTAGAAATTTTCAGTAGAAATTTTCATTAGAAATTTTCATTAGAAATTTTCATTAGAAATTTTCAGTAGAAATTTTCAGTAGAAATTTTCAGTAGAAATTTTCAGTAGAAATTTTCAGTAGAAATTTTCATTAGAAATTTTTAGTAGAAATTTTCAGTAGAAATTTTCAGTAGAAATTTTCAGTAGAAATTTTCAGTAGAAATTTTCAGTAGAAGTTTTCTGTAGAAATTTTCAATACAAATTTTCAGTAGAAATTTTCAGTAGAAATTTTCAGTAGAAATTTTCAGGAGACATTTTCAGTAGAAATTTTCAGTAGAAATTTTCAGTAGAAATTTTCAGTAGAAATTTTCAGTAGAAATTTTCAGTAGAAATTTTTAGTAGAAATTTTCAGTAGAAATTTTCAGTAGAAATTTTCAGTAGAAATTTTCAGTAGAAATTTTCAGTAGAAGTTTTCTGTAGAAATTTTCAATACAAATTTTCAGTAGAAATTTTCAGTAGAAATTTTCAGGAGACATTTTCAGTAGAAATTTTCAGTAGAAATTTTCAGTAGAAATTTTCAGGAGACATTTTCAGTAGAAATTTTCAGTAGAAATTTTCAGTAGAAATTTTCAGTAGAAATTTTCAGTAGAAATTTTCAGTAGAAATTTTTAGTAGAAATTTTCAGTAGAAATTTTCAGTAGAAATTTTCAGTAGAAATTTTCAGTAGAAATTTTCAGTAGAAGTTTTCTGTAGAAATTTTCAATACAAATTTTCAGTAGAAATTTTCAGTAGAAATTTTCAGTAGAAATTTTCAGGAGACATTTTCAGTAGAAATTTTCAGTAGAAATTTTCAGTAGAAATTTTCAGTAGAAATTTTCAATAGAAATTTTCAGTAGAAATTTTCAGTAGAAATTTTCAGTAGAAATTTTCAGTAGAAATTTTCAGTAGAAATTTTCAGTAGAAATTTTCAGTAGAAATTTTCAGTAGAAATTTTCAGTAGAAATTTTCAGTAGAAATTTTCAGTAGAAATTTTCAGTAGAAATTTTCAGTAGAAATTTTCAGTAGAAATTTTCAATAGAAATTTTCAGTAGAAATTTTCAGGTGAAATTTTCATTAGAAATTTTCGTTAGAAATTTTCAGTAGAAATTTTCAGTAGAAATTTTCAGTAGAAATTTTCAGTAGAAATTTTCAGTAGAAATTTTCAGTAGAAATTTTCAGTAGAAATTTTCAGTAGAAATTTTCATTAGAAATTTTCATTAGAAATTTTCATTAGAAATTTTCAGTAGAAATTTTCAGTAGAAATTTTCAGTAGAAATTTTCAGGTGAAATTTTCATTAGAAATTTTCATTAGAAATTTTCATTAGAAATTTTCAGTAGAAATTTTCAGTAGAAGTTTTCAGTAGAAATTTTCAGTAGAAATTTTCAGTAGAAATTTTCACTTGAAATGTTCACTTGAAATTTTCAGTAGAGATTTTCAGTAGAAATTTTCAGTAGAAATTTTCAGTAGAAATTTTCAGTAGAAATTTTCAGTAGAAATTTTCAGTAGAAATTTTCATTAGAAATTTTCATTAGAAATTTTCATTAGAAATTTTCAGTAGAAATTTTCAGTAGAAATTTTCAGTAGAAATTTTCAGTAGAAATTTTCAGTAGAAATTTTCATTAGAAATTTTTAGTAGAAATTTTCAGTAGAAATTTTCAGTAGAAATTTTCAGTAGAAATTTTCAGTAGAAATTTTCAGTAGAAATTTTCAGTAGAAGTTTTCTGTAGAAATTTTCAATACAAATTTTCAGTAGAAATTTTCAGTAGAAAGTTTCAGTAGAAATTTTCAGGAGACATTTTCAGTAGAAATTTTCAGTAGAAATTTTCAGTAGAAATTTTCAGTAGAAATTTTCAGTAGAAATTTTCAGTAGAAATTTTCAGTAGAAATTTTCAGTAGAAATTTTTAGTAGAAATTTTCAGTAGAAATTTTCAGTAGAAATTTTCAGTAGAAATTTTCAGTAGAAATTTTCAGTAGAAATTTTCAATAGAAATTTTCAGTAGAAATTTTCAGGTGAAATTTTCATTAGAAATTTTCGTTAGAAATTTTCAGTAGAAATTTTCAGTAGAAATTTTCAGTAGAAATTTTCAGTAGAAATTTTCAGTAGAAATTTTCAGTAGAAATTTTCACTTGAAATTTTCACTTGAAATTTTCAGTAGAAATTTTCAGTAGAAATTTCAGTAGAAATTTTCAGTAGAAATTTTCAGTAGAAATTTTCACTTGAAATTTTCACTTGAAATTTTCAGTAGAAATTTTCAGTAGAAATTTCAGTAGAAATTTTCAGTAGAAATTTCAGTAGAAATTTTCAGTAGAAATTTTCAGTAGAAATTTTCAGGTGAAATTTTCATTAGAAATTTTCATTAGAAATTTTCAGTAGAAATTTTTAGTAGAAATTTTCAGTAGAAATTTTCAGTAGAAATTTTCAGTAGAAATTTTCAGTAGAAATTTTCAGTAGAAATTTTCAGTAGAAATTTTCACTTGAAATTTTCACTTGAAATTTTCACTTGAAATTTTCACTTGAAATTTTCACTTGAAATTTTCACTTGATATTTTCCCTTGAAATTTTTACTTGAAATTTTCACTTGAAATTTTCACTTGAAATTTTTACTTACACTTTTGACTTGAAATTTTCACTTGATATTTTCACTTGAAATTTTCACTTGAAATTTTCACTTGAAATTTTCACTTCAAATTTTCACTTGAAATTTTCACTTGAAATTTTCACTTGAAATTTTCACTTGTAATTTTCACTTGAAATTTTCACTTAAAATTTTCACTTAAAATTTCCAATAGAAGTTTTAATTCCTTATTTTTTAATTTAAAAAAGACTAATCAACAGCACCTTTTCTGGAAATTGCGGAAAAAATAGTGTTAAACGTATAACGACTTGAACAAACACAACTACACGACTATTACCATGCAGAAGCTTTTGTTGAATTCATGACTAAATTTTGTACCAACTATCTCGTAAAAATCATAACTGAGTTAAGTGAAAAGTTCTTTTTATAAAAACAGCTTTTTAAAAATTGAATTTTTTATCTAGAAATTTTTTTATAGTATTTTGAGAAATCCTCCTAAATTAATTCCAAAAAAATATTATTGTAGTGAATATTTTTGCCAACTTTTCTGAAATAAAAATTCGTAAATTTTTTTATATACTTTATTCAATGTAATATTCAAAAAATTAGCTCGTAATCTCTTAATTCATTAATCGAATCCTAAATTAAACTTCTTTTTAATAGGCGAAATACTAAATTTTTTCCACAATTAATGGTAAATTTTCATCTAATGTTAATACTAATCTTCCTGGTAAAAATTTTGCTGGGTATTTAAGATTAGGTGATGGAGAAAAACGAAATTTTTTAAGCAACGATATCAACCCTATACGAGTCTGCATCATTCCAAAACGCATTCCAATACAGTTGCGAGGTCCGTCACCAAAAGCTAAAAATGTAGATGGATGACGAGTTTTAGTATTTTCCGGCAGAAACCTATCTGGATCGAACTTTTCTGGATTTGGATAATTATCTGGATCATGATGAATTGCATAGCAAGGAATCCATACCAGGACACCCTTTTCAATAATGTAACTCGTATTTGGAATTTTATAATCCTTTGCAGTTACTCGTGATATCAGCACAAATGGAGGGTATTTGCGAAGGGATTCTGTAACATAAAAATATATTGTAAAAATATAGTGAAAATCACGTAGCACAAGTTACCATTTATTATCTGGTCAAGATATGACATTTCCGACAGCGCCTCATACGTTATCTTTCCATCATGACGACTGAGAACTTGGGTTATTTCGTCGCGTGCTCTGTCTTGAATGGATTTATTAAAGGCCATTTCATACAAGGCGTATGTCATAGCTGTAGAGGACGTTTCAAATCCTGCTAAAAAGAATAACAAAGCCTGTGCAGTAATTTCATTTGTAGTGATGCGCTCAATTCCTGGTTCGTTAGCAGTGGAATTTTTTAATTCGATCAGTAATTCCATAAAATCATTTCGGTGGATATCATTTTTCTCACGAAAATCAATTGTATTATAAACAACAGATGAAAAGAAATTCGTTACACTCCTGTCAAAGTGTCGTATTCTCAGAAAGTTTGCTAATGTCTTAAAATTCGATGTAATTTGGCGTCTTATAAGTGACCTAGTGAAAACTTTCTTTCCCATATTCGAAAATTCAGTGTTCTTGTTTCGCAGAGTATTGCACTTAATACCAAATGCACACGAACCAATAGTATCCATTGTGAAACGGCTTAAAATATCCTTCATTTCGATTTCACTTTTAACAAGAATGCATTCTGCTAATACATTCTGCAATTCCATACCAACTTCTACAACTGTCGAGAGCATGAATTTCATTTTTCCAGATGTAAATGTTGGTGTCAACTTTGGTCTTAAAACTTTCCACTTTGGATAATCAAGACTGACCAAATGAGCAGATAATGGATCGTGGCGTTCATTATAATATATTGGCCGAGTTGGAAAGTAGCGAAAATCTTTTACCAAAATCAATTTAATCAGTTCCAAATCACACACTAAAGCCACTGGTGTTAATATGGAATATATCCCACCAAATATTTGATTTCTTGCCTTGAAGTGTTTATAAAATTTTTGAAGTAAAATGCCAAATGGTAGCCTTTTTACAATATCTTTTATATTCCCGTATGGTATTTTTGGTTCAATAAAATCAACAGCTCGTCGCTTCCAGTAATTATATTTAACTATGATTAACAAGTAAAGTAATAATAATATTGACAACAGTAGAAAAATAATGCTGATCGTTGATTCCATTATGAAGCACAAATTGAAACTGATTTTAAATAAGTCCAGACTGTGAAAATAAAAATAATTGACATATTTAAGGGTTGCTTATCTTTTAAACAAATGCATACACTGAGAGTATATAATCTACAAATAAAGTGATTAGAATTGCAAATATGAAGGAAAATATTTTAAATAATTAAGATATGATAATATATTAAAAACACCAATGTTTTCATAATTTTATAAAAGTAACAGATATGACTCTATATGTATGGAATAGTAAATGAATTAAAAACCAAAATAATAGGCAATATGCATGCTATAACTACTCTTAAATAAAAATTTTTACTCAAAAATTTCACTCAAATTTTCGCTCAAAATGTTCACATAAAATTATTACTTAAAATTTTTATTCAAAGTTTTCACCAAAATTTCTACGCCAAATTTACTCTCAAAATATTTCGCTCAAACTTTTCATTAAAAATTTTGACTCAAAATTTACACTCAAATGTTTAGTCAAAATTTTTATTAAAATGTTTACTCAATATTTTCACACAAAATTATCACTCAAAATGTTTGCTCAAAAATTTCACACAAATTTTCACACAAAATTTTAACTCAAAATTTTCACTTAAAATTATCACACAAAATTTTTATTCACAATTTTCACTAAAAATTGTACTCAAAATTTTCACTCAAAACTATCATTCAAAATTATCACTCAAAATTTTTACTCATAATTTTCACTCAAAACTGTTACTCGAAATTTTCACCTAAATTTTCAATAAAATTATTACTCAAATAATTTCACTCATAACAGTTACTCAAAATTTTCACTCAAATTTTTACTCTGAACTGTTACAAAACTGTTACTCAAAATTTTCACTCAAAATTTTCACCCAAAATTTTCACTCAAAATTTTCACTCAAAATTTTCACTCAAAATTTTCACTCAAAATTTTTACTCATAGTTTTTACTCAAAACTGTTACTCGAAATTTTCACTAAAATTTTCAATAAATTTTATTACTCAAAATTTTCACTCAAAATTTTCGCTCAAAATTTTTACTCAAAATTTTCACTCAAAATTTTTACTCTGAAATGTTACAAAACTGTTACTCGAAATTATCACTCAAAATTTTTACTCAAAATATTTACTCAAAATGTTCACTTAAGATTATTACTCAAAATTTTTATTCACAATTTTCACTCAAAATTGTACTCAAAATGTTCACTCAAAACTATCATTCAAAATTATCACTCAAAATTTTTACTCATAATTTTCACTCAAAACTGTTACTCGAAATTTTCATCTAAATTTTCAATAAAATTATTACTCAAATAATTTCACTCATAACAGTTACTCAAAATTTTCACTCAAATTTTTACTCTGAACTGTTACAAAACTGTTACTCAAAATTTTCACTCAAAATTTTCACTCAAAATTTTCACTCAAAATTTTCACCCAAAATTTTCACTCAAAATTTTCACTCAAAATTTTCACTCAAAATTTTCACTCAAAATTTTCACTCAAAATTTTCACTCAAAATTTTCACTCAAAATTTTTACTCATAGTTTTCACTCAAAACTGTTACTCGAAATTTTCACCCAAATTTTCAATAAAATTATTACTCAAAATTTTCACTCAAAATTTTCGCTAAAAATTTTTACTCAAAATTTTCACTCAAAATTTTTACTCTGAAATGTTACAAAACTGTTACTCGAAATTATCACTCATAATTTTTACTCAAAATATTTACTCAAAATTTTTATTCACAATTTTCACTAATAATTGTACTCAAAATTTTCACTCAAAACTATCATTCAAAATTATCACTCAAAACTGTTACTCGAAATTTTCACCTAAATTTTCAATCATAATTTTCATTCAAAATTGTTACTCGAAATTTTCACCCAAATTTTCAATAAAATTATTACTCAAATAATTTCACTCATAACTGTTACTCAAAATTTTCACTACAAATTTTCACTCAATATTTTCAATTCAAATCGTCACTCAAATTGTCAGTCAAATTTTTACTCAAATTTTACACTCAAAATTATCAGTAAAAAAATTATTTTTATTGAAAATTGTTTTCAGTCAAAATTGTTATCCGTAAATTTTAAGTAAAAATTTTGATAAAATTGAAGCAAATACGCTAATCTATTGACTTATAAAAGGAACAATTACAGAAGTAAACTGCACCTACAATGACAAATACAAATTCGGTATACGTTTAGAGATATGGAAAGTTTCAGCTCACATAGCACACCTAATAGCGATTGATGGCAGAAAAGTTTATCGTCTTGTTATACTGGAAAAAACAATTCAGTTCATTGGATGACGTTCGCTCGAACAAAACTATTCTTCCCACTTCGGTTCGTGATCTGTTTTTCGCCCTGCTTTCTGTACTGCTGCTAAAATATAAAATTTTATCTATCGGAATACTTTATATAAAATTCTAATTTGAATCGACATTTTCATCAAATTTTATTTATGTTTATATTTTTTTGGGATAATTTTCATTGAATTTTATTTATGTTTATTTTAATTTAAACTTTATGAAGAGTACAATAGAATAATTTACTATTTATGATAGCTGGCTTAAAAATGAATTAAATATAATTTCGTCTCTCTGCTTATATCCGCTAAACTATTGTTCATCATTTCAATATTTCTATGACCTTAGAACATAATAACAACAGATGACCAACCGGACTTGATTTGCTGGCATTCAAGTACAAATACAAATGGTGAGTGGGGATCTCTAGTCCAAAACTTGTTTCTCTTTCGATTAAATGATAAACTGAGTAAATTTCCTAATCGGAAGATAAACGAAAAGACTACAAATACACTTTGCAAAGCAGTAGATAAAAATGTTTGCTAGCATTTATAGGGGATACGAACACGTAGCATTTTTCATATTTACCTTCCCTCTGGCAGTCAGACGTGAAGCTTTTCCTTTCATTACCCCGTAAATCTACCCTTGGTCTACTAGAAAAATATACCGAATAGAACTATCGTGCAATAAGCACAATCTCGCACAAGCTGAATTGCGCAACGAACACATTTTTTAGTCGCACAGTGTAGTTCGAGTTCGAAACAGTTGCTATTTCCTCTAACACATAAAACAGCTGATTTGTCAAATAGAAATGTTTTTTTTTTTTTTTTGTAAAATTTCATGTTACATTAAAACAACAAAAAAATTATTGTGATTTATAGTTAAGAAAAAAAGAAATAAACAGAAAAATCGAATCATGATTGAATTAATTCAGACCATAGTATGTGTTCTAATTGCAATACTGACATTTGGTTATGTTTATTTTAAATATAAATTCAGCTATTGGAAGAAATTGGGTATTCCTTATATTGTGCCTAAAATCCCGTTTGGTAATATCGAAGGAATCGGTAGAAAAACGCATTCCTCGCAATTGATGTCAGGCTATTACAATGAGTTCAAATCGAAATCGAATCATCCGTTCGGTGGAATATATTTCTTTACGAATCCGATTGCGCTGATAGTTGATTTGGATTTGGTGAAAAATATTTTGATAAAAGATTTTGGGAATTTTATGAATCGTGGATTGTATTATAATGAAAGAGATGATCCATTATCGACACATTTGCTGACAGTTGAAGGAAATCGATGGAGAACGTTACGATCGAAATTGACCCCGACATTTACATCTGGTAAAATGAAATTTATGTATTCGACAATGGTGGAAGTGGGTAACCAGTTCAAGGAGACTATCGATGAGATTATTAAAAATGACAATGTACTCGAGATGAGAGATTTATTGGGTCGATTTACAACCGATATAATTGGAACCTGTGCGTTCGGTATCGATTGTAATAGTCTTAAGGATCCGAATGCTCGATTCCGTGAAATGGGCAGAAAAGTATTCGATGTACCTAAAAATATTGCTATTAAACAGTTTTTTATGATAATGTTTAGAAAATGGGCAAGATTCTTTCGGATGACCACAATTCATGCTGATGTCAGCGAATTTTTTCTTAATGTTGTACAACAAACCATCGACTATCGAAAGAAGAATAACATTCAAAGGAATGATTTCATGAATTTGCTGATGCAAATGGAAGATGATGGAATTGGTAATGGGGATAAGTTGTCGATAAATGAAATTGCTGCCCAATCGTTTCTGTTCTTTTTGGCCGGCTTCGAAACATCATCGACTGCTATGACGTACGCATTATATGAGCTATCATTGAATCTGGATATACAGGAGAAGGCACGTGAGGAAATTAGACGTGTCGTGGCCAAGCTCAATGGAGGAGTGCTCACATATGATGCGATGCTGGAACTACATTACATTGACCAGATTCTCTATGGTAAGAAAACAGATTATTCCGATAAAAAAATAGTTTTATTTATTCTTGGAACTTTTGCCATTTTTTGCCTTTACAATTGTTTTCTTCTTTTTTTTGTTAAAATATATTCACAGAGGCATTGCGTAAATATCCGCCAGCATCAAATTTGATAAGGCAAACCAGTGATAACTACAACGTTCCGAATACGGAAAGTGTGATTGCAAAAGACACCACTATCTGGATTTCTGTTTACGGAATACATCACGATCCAGAAATATATTCTGATCCAGACAAATTTGATCCGGACAGATTTTTACCGGAAAATATTAAAGCGAGACATCCTTGTGCGTTTTTGGGATTCGGCGAGGGTCCAAGAAATTGTATTGGTTTGCGTTTTGGCATGATGCAAGCACGAATTGGACTTGTTATGATGTTGCTTCATTTTCGATTTTCACCTTGTTCAAAATCGGAAGTACCACTTGTATTTAGTCCGAAACATTTTATTCTCACACCAAAAGGGGGTCTTTGGTTAAAAATAGAAAAATTATAAATGTGACAAACAATATTTCAATATTGTTATTGATTATTTATAATATTTGTTATTGTATTATAAGATTTTATGTCTATTTTAAAAGTATTCTTCGTGATATTGATTTATTTTTTATAGAAGGTTAAATTATTTATAAATGAACAAATATTGCTACAATATAATAAATTTATGCTGACAAAAAAAATAATGATTCGTGTTTTCTTATCTTGCGCGGAAACTTCTTTAATGTCATGATGATCTGTGAATATCCTTATCACTGTTTTTTTTTTTAATTAAATAAAGTTAAATAGGAAAATTAATTCTTTTGACTAGTCATTTTAACTTATATTTAGTATTGGTTTATACAACACTAAAGATAATTTAGATAAGAAATAATACTTAAGTCTTGGTAATCTAGTTTTTATGATTTTAATACAAAATTTTTTTTTTTAATGCTTGTCCACACTTGTTTTTTGTAAAGTGTTTCTTCAAAAATTTATTAAATTTGAACTACTAGATCATAATAATTATATTCCATTAAGATTTGTACACAAACATTTCTTTTAAAAGAGCAAAAAATTGCTAATATTAAAAAGAAAACATTTAAATTAAAATGTCCCAAAAAAATATTTACTCTGCGTGTGTACTTTGAGTGTCATATGACAAAGCTTAATCAAATTTACATCTCGGCAAATAAAATTAAATTAAATACTTTTCTAAATCATAATTTAATATAATTTTTATTTTATTTTATTACATTTACTATGACATTTTGATTAAAATATGAAATTAATGAGAGATTCTCTTAAGAAATCATTCTTGATGAAATAATTTTTGGTAATATTTTCGAAAGTTTCGGACGGTAATTCGGTGACTATTTGATGGATATTAATTTTAAAATTGCTTAAAGTTTTAATATTATCTGCGTAAATATAGTGTTTTAGATTGCTTTACAAAAAAGAATTCCAACATAAACAGTATGTCTTAAAAATAACCGAACTTTTTGGATATAGAATAAAATACACATTATATTATCTTTGAAAGTTATTATTTATTCAAAATAGGTTCCATTAGACTCAATACAACGTTTGGAATTTATAGGAATGTTCTTTAGCACCTCGGTTACGGCTGCTTGAATGGCTGAGATATCATCATAAAATGCTCCTTTCATCTTGGTTTTCAGTTTTCGAAATAAAAAATAGTCACATGGTGATAGATCAGGCGAATACAATGAGAGAAATCCGTTTTTTCATCAAAAATACGTTCACTTTTTTGGTCTGGTGAGGTGGTGCATAATCGTGCAATAAAAACAGGTGTTTTTCTGCTGGACATTCAGGTCTAACACGACTAATTCTTTTCCACAAACGATCTAAAATGCCCAAAATAGTATTATCCATTAACAATTTGACCTTCTGGAACAAATTCCTTATGGACAATACCCTTCGAATCATAAAAAGTATTCAACATTATCTTGATTCGAGACTTCTGAAAGCGCTTTTTTTTTGGTTTTGGCTCGCCTCTGGACTTTTATTCAGCAGATTGACCCTTAGTTTCAGGGTCATATTTAAAGCACCATGACTCATCACCAGTTATAATTGAATCAAGGAAGTCTGGATCGTTTTCAGCAGTTTCAAAAATGTCTTTGCAATGCTCCACACGAGCGATTTTTTGGTCTTCATTTCATTCATGTGGAACAAAACGCGCACAGACCTTTCTTTTATCCAAATTTTTAGTTAAAATTCTCCAAATTGTGTTTTTACTCGTATTTAATTCCTCAGCCAACATTCTCATAGTAAAATCTGCATCGATACCAATGATTTCAACGGACTTTTTCCACCAATTCAGCACGATTACTAGCTTCTGGGCGACCTGTCTTTAGGTCGTCATTTAAATCCTCACGACCATTTTTTAATTGTATAAATCACGTATAAACTTGAGTTCGACTCATACAATCATGACCATAAACTTTTTCCATCAATTCATATGTCTCAGCGACTTTTTTTTTCAACTTTAACACAAAATTTTATATTTGCTTTTTGTTCCATTTTTGTTTTTGTAACATTAGCACACTTTTTCTTTTTTTTGTAATATTAGCACACTTTTTTTGCAACATTCATCCTCTTTCAAACGCACCTTAATTCATGTAAATCGGATAACATGTGTCATCCGATTTACATGAATTGATGTGCGTTTGAAAGAGGATAAATGCTGCAAATTTTTAATGCTGCTAATTTTCAATAGATGTCGCTGCATGTTGTATAATTTAAATAGAAATTAAATATAAATCAATAGATGGTGCTGCATGTTCGGTTATTTTTGGGACACACTGTGTAGTTAAAACGCACGAGGACCTTGAAGAACAATTTATATCACCAAATGTCTAAATTACGCATCTTTGATACGTTTCGCGCAATTAAGGTAAAATTTCTTGCATCGGGTAGCTGGTGATACCGTCTTCTTGAAATATAATCTAAATTGCAGCCTTCAAGTAAAGTCCAAAAAAAGTCGATTATCAATACGACCATAGCGATCAGAATTGACAGTATTGATCTCTGACGCAGCCAAAGACTGATATCTTCAGAATAACTTGCGTATTTTCAGTACCCCATAGATGGCAATTAAGCTTATTTCATGTTCACCAATTAAGAAATAAGCTGAAACGAAAAAATCCCTTCTTCATAACCGAAACATGGCTACGGCAGAATCACCACTTTTGTAGAAAGTTTTTACAATTTTAACACATTGTTTGGTAGTAAAACTATCTATAATATTAAAAAAAAAACAAATCTAAATCTAAGTAAATGCTAATTTAGATGACAGCTCTCTGTCGTCAAAGGAAGGGCTGAACTCTCCGAGCCCGTTTTATAATCGATTTTTAATATTAGAAAAGTTTACAAATTAAAAAAATTGTGTCTTTCAGTTTAAAATCGGGTTTATGTAAAATGTTATTGTTTTATAAGAAATTTTTAAGTGACATAAAATATTATATTACAGTTTGCATATTTCTGCTAAAAACTATAATCATTTTTATAATATTTGTAATCAGATTTTTAATAAAGAATTTTCCACCAACAACTACGTAATTTGTAACTAAAAAGTTTTAGATTTTCTTAAGATTGAAGAGTGTTATATAATAACAAAAAAAATATAAACGATTAAGTATTGCAAAAATATCGAACTGGGGACTATCTAAATCAATACTCGAACAATTAATTACGCTAGAAAATCATGAATTTATTTTTAGAATTTCAATAGCAAAAATTTCATATTTATATAAAAAATCAAGTTTTCTTATCAATATTGATTTTGAAAATGAAGATAATGGAAAAAGATGCAGATAATTGAGTTCTATAAGTAAAAACTTATTAAAAATATTTTTTGTACGTGCACATATTTATTAAAGGTTTTTTTTTTAATTAAATTTAATATTTAAAAATCTTTTAATTTATAAATCAGGAAAATATTTGCAAAAAAAAAAAATGTATTAATAAATATTAGTAGGGTAATTATAGTTTTTTTTATTCCATAAAAGTTAAAAATTGTTGTTTGAAATTCAACGCAGTAGACCAAGACTGCAAAACCTCTGATAAATGACATTGAAAAAATATGAAATTAATTTTTTTATTCTGCTATATTAACTATTGATAATGACGCTTTAAAATATGTTCACTAAAACGTTCCAGATCATTTAGGTGAAGCGTATAAGTTTACTCAACAATACTATTACTATTCCATATGAGGTACATTTATAAATAATATTTTTTGCTAGATAATTATTTGAAATAATGAAGTAGAAATTTTTTTATTTATAAATCAACTTCGTATAATATGTTCTAAAATAGGGTAGTAATTGAAGAAAATTTGAACAAAATAATAAACAAAATTACAAATAAAAAATGTCATAGTGGTTTTTCTTAATTATATTAGAAAAGTTTACAATTTTTTCACATGTAACCACATTCCATCTTTTGGAGCTAAAATTAAATTCGCAAATTTCATTTCCAATGGTTCTGGTGTCTTTGATGATTTTTCGAATTTGAAATTTTTTAGCAACATTATGATACCGATGCGTGCCTGCATTTTACCGAATCTCAAGCCGATACAGTTTCTGGGACCATCTCCGAATGCCAAAAACGATGTAGAATGTCTAGACCGGACTTCTTCTGTAGTAAAACGTTCAGGATCAAATTTCTCCGGATCAGAATATACTTCTGGATCATGATGTATAGCATAGCATGGTATAATAATGCGTACACCTTTTTCAATTACGTACTTTGTATTTGGTACTTTGTAATTTTCAGTAGCACGTCGAAATAGGAGCGCAACCGGTGGATATTTGCGTAGAGTTTCTGAAAAAGAGTTCCAATAAAATATTGTAGTAAATATGATATTTTTGGTAATAATCTCTTGACTTGCCTGATAATACAAGCTCCAAATATGTCATTTCGGACATTGCCTCATAAGTTAAATTCCCATTATGTCTGGTTAGAACTTCGTTTATCTCTTCACGTAGCCTATCTTGTATATCTTGATGGACAGAAATTTCATGCAAAAAATACGACATTGTCGTGGATGAGGTTTCGAAACCAGCAATAAAGAAGACAAAAGCTTGTGCAGCAGTCTCCTCAAGAGATAATTTCCCAATAAATTTTTCACCACCACTATCCTCTAAGCGACCAGTATTTTTTAACTGAATTAATAAATCAAGAAAATCGTTACGTCGAATATTATTCTTTTCACGGTAATCTACTGTTTCCTTAACGACATTCATAAAAAACGATTCAAGTTCTTTGTCATTATTTGTAAGTCGTAAAAATCTCGACAATTCTATATAAGAAAAGCGAAAAGAACGCGAAATACTGCTAAAATTCCGTTCAAAAATTTGTCTGCCATATTTTCGGAATTCTGCATTTGGATCCTTCAAACTATTACAATCAATGCCAAATGCACATGTTCCAATTATGTCGGTTGTAAATCTAGCTAATAACTCACGCATTTCCATTAGTTCACCTTCGTTTGCGATAATATTCTGTAATGTAGAAGTGAAGTGGTGTCCAACTTCTACTATTGTTGGAAACATGAACTTCATTTTTCCGGAAGTGAACGTGGGTGATAATTTGTTCCTCAGGGTTTTCCATTTAGCACCATCAAGAAGAAAAAGATGTCCAGTTAGCGGATCATCCCTTTCGTTATAATATAATCCACGATCAGGAAAACTGTTAAAGTCTTTGATTAAAATATTCTTTGCTAAATTCAAATCGGTTATCACAGCACTAGGTTTTGTAAGAGTATACATGCCAGCAAATGGACTTACACTTTTATATTCTTTATATATTTGATTGACAACATCGAACAAATCTGTTTTACGTTCAAAACTAAATGGAATATTTCCTCCTGGAAAACTGGGTTTTGGTCCAGGAATACCCATGTTACGCCAGTATGAATATGTCTTTTTAATAAATATATAAAAAACACTAACTAAAAGTATAACGCCATATAATATGAACCAAAGAAAATCCATTTTTAATTAGCTGCGATAGTCTCGATGCAAAGAAATTTTCTCTACTAAACCGAAACTGGGGTTTAATCGTATTTTTATACACGATTTATATTAAAAATAATCAGTTGTGATACTTTATAAATTCATAAATCATTTACTAAACATGTATTTGATAAATAGATGAAATAAAAATAATCACAGGAATGACTGTTAGAAATTAAATAGAATTAAAGACTGTTTCTTGTTGTGATTAAATATATTTTTATCACATACTTTTCATAAAAATATTGCATTTGCTTCTATTTTTTCAAGAATAGAAGAAAATATTGCTGATAATAAATTATCGGCTATCAAATAAGATTTTATTATTTATCAAGTTTATTCAATGATAACATAAGATAAAAGTAATAGTAATGCAACTGGTAAATAAGAAATTTGCTATATCATTCGAAGTGTCTTTTATCTAATCGCTAAAGAGATATTTTGAAATTAGTAAATTAAACGTTACCACATAATAACGAAGATTAGTCTTCATCATTTTTTTTATTTAAGATAACCAAAATTTAGGATTTTGTTTTAACGAAAATTAAAATTGAACGTGTTTGTATGAATTTTTACCGAACCACAAAAATTTTTAGCCACTTTCAAATTAAAGAGAAAATCTCATAAGTGGACTTTTTCTTTTTTTAAAAGTCATCACTCACTGGATCAGTTATAAAAAAAATTTAAATTATTATTTATAAACTTCTGTTAAATTATTGTATTTTTTTTTTACAAAGACGAGTCATGTTTTGATAAGTCAGTGATAAATGAAACAAAACATTTATTTATTCAACAAAAATTAAATCGTTTAAAATTGATACGCTTTGTCTAATAATAATCATTTTAGCTGGTGTAGTATGATTTGTCAAACTCTACACAGTTGTGACTACGAGTAAAACTTCAGAATTGGAAGTAAACTGCTTTCCACCACACAATTTCTTTATGTTTACAAATAGGGGGAGTCGCAGAGAGCTAAATCTATAGAATAAGGTTGGTGTGGAAGCTATTCAAAATATTATTTCTATAGTTTTGCAGTTCTTTCATTATTTAAGTATATAAATAATGCCTTACCAGGTGTATAAGCCTAAATCCGCTGTTTGTTCATAGATGGTGTGAGTGAGCATATTAAGCTACCATGGGCACGCCATACTTGACACTCAACATTATGAGTTTGACATCCGTCAACATTAATCAGTGCACATTGTAAGCAATTTCGTACAACAACATATATTTTTCCTTTGGTAATCATGTCTAGTTTTGTGTCAGAAAAAGAGCATATGCGGGAAGCACTGCTTTTCCGCTTCAATTTGAAGAAATCGGCTCCCGAATCGCATCGTATGCTTATGGAGATCGGAAATACAATGTGTATCGTATGCTTATGGGAATGCTTTATCGGAAATAATGTACCGAGATTGGTTTCGTCGGTTCAAAGACGGCAATTTTGACTTGTGGGACAAGAATCGTGAAAATCGGCTTAGGAAGGTTGAGGATCATCAATTGTTGGCTCTTTTGGGCAAAGACCCAATCGCAAAAAATGCTCGCGGAGCAATTGAGTGTTACTCGACCAGTCATTTCCATGCGTCTGCGTGCCATGGGGAAGGTTGAAAAGATCGGAAAATGGGTGCCGTATGAATTGAACGATAGGCAGATGGAGCGATAGGCAGATGGAGCTTACCAGACAAAAAAGAAAGTCGTTCCTGCATCGGATTATGACAGGCGATGAAAAGTGGATGTATTTCAAGAATTCTAAACGCAAGAAAAGGTGGGTTGATTCCGGCCAACTATCAACATCTTCCCCAAGACCAAATCGCTTCGGACGATTCCGTGCGTTTGGTGGGATCAGCAGGGTATCGTCTACTATGAGATGTTGAAACCTAGTGAACTGATCAAATTACACCGTGCTCTGCGTGCAAAAAGGACGGATTATTAACAAAGACATGAGAAGCTGATTTTCCTCTAAGACAACGTACCATCGCACACGTCAAAAATGGTCCGAAACTATTGTACTTGGAGACACTCAACTGGGAGGTGCTACCCCACACCGCTTATTCACCAGTCCTGGACCTTTCTGACTACCACCGGTTTTCGTCGATGGGCCACGCACTCGCTGAGCAGCACATCGATTATTACGAAGATGTCCGAAAATGACTTGATGAGTGGTTTGCCTCGAAAGAGAATGTTTTTTTTGGCGTGGTATCCACAAATTGCCCGATAGATGGGAAAAATGTGTAGCTAGCGAGGACAAGTACTTCGAATAAATTTGCTTTTGCTTTCTATAAAAAAACGTGTTTTTTTATGAGAAAACAGCGGATTTAAGCTTATACATAAAACTGTTATGTTATTATTTTTTTCTTTTGTATGATAGACGATAAAGATTATACAATGTGCATTCCAGAATATTGGACCCAACATTTCCTGCAAATGGAACTGCACGTTCGCTAGTAGAAGCCAATTGTTTTCACTAAACTTTAGTTTCTAGTATGTCAACGTGAATCTATTTTTTATCAAATATTATGAATCGACGCAAAACTTCATTTGGATTACGCTTACAAATATCCAAACACTCCATACGAAGATGTTTTTGGTTAGATGTTAGCAAACGCTGCACCCAGTTCACCAATAGCTTTCTTCTATTTAACATTTAGTTTTGCTCAATGGTCTTCGAAAATGATATCATGGATTTTGTTCATCATTTTATCGGTGGTAATTTTAAGATGGACGTCCTGGATCTACAGCATCGGTAAACCATTTCTGAATCATTTCATACGATGGTAAGGATTTCCCATAACATTTTTAAGCTTGGTTTTTGTTTTAGATATTGTTTTTTTGCTTAAAAAATAGTGTTTTTTTTAATACATTAGTACTGAAATGTATATACTAAGCGCCACAACACTTAAGAGTATTTGGCGGCAAACTAAGGTCATGCATCAGTAGAATTTGAAAGTACGACCCCTTCAATGGTAGCCCAGTACGCTTACAAGCGTTTTTTTCTGAAAATGTGTATAAAAAATTTTATCTGATTTTTTTTTACTGAAAATTTCTACCAAAAACATTTTCTGAAAATGTCTACTGAAAACTCTTATTGAAAAGTTCTTCTAAACTGAAAAATCACTTTTTTCCATAAGAGTAATAAATGCAATTTTTGTCTGCCTTTAATGTCTGTCAAAATTAAACTAATCAACAAATGTTTATAAAAAATTTTGTGGCGTCTTTTTAATAATGCCAAATAATAAAGAAAATATCATTTTGCTGATATCATCGTAATATTTTATATATATCGCTGATTTATCAGACTGCCTGTGTATTTACCTCCGCTATCAATCTCTTCTGCCAGAATTTTTAGATACTTCATATAAGATCAAGTATCTAAAAATTCTGGCAGAAGAGATTGATAGCGGAGGTATCCGTTAATCGGACGGGCAGTCATGAATATAAATATTATATATAATGGGATCAATGATACTGCCTTGTGAGACTCCTAGGTGAAATAGGATATAATTCTGATGACTCTGATTTCACCGCTACTTGGAAATAATGTTGGGATAGATATGAATTTATAATAAGATAGTATGTAAAAGGAAAAGAGATTTTGAGTTTTCAGAGGAGTCCAAAATGGTACACACGATCCAAAGTATGAAAAATATCTAAGAATCTCTAAAAAAATGATGGAATATTATCAACAACTCGATGACGTGCTGGATTGTGAAGTGTTGAAAACGTAAGGCAAATTGGTGATTTTTTTAAATTTATTTGACAGGGTTTTCATTTCTACGTTATTGTACAATTTTTACATAACACATATATGCATTTATACACATAGACATGAGACACAGTCGCTCCTATGGAGCATTAAGCGGCACTAGAGACTCTGTGAACTCTCTCGATCTGCTTCTGTCTTGGGCTAGCCTTTTCACATCCGACCATGACTTTCCAATTTGTTGGTGTTCGCGCTCGACTGATCTTCTCCAAGTGGTCCTTGGTCGTCGTCTGCTGCGATTGCCTTGTGGGTTCCAATCTAGTGCCATTCTTGGTATGTCCGTAGGTGGTTTTCGCAAGGTGTGGCCAATCCAACTGCATTTCCTGCGTTTGATGTCAGCTAGCAGGGGTATTTGCTTCGTGAGAAGAAGCAGCTCATCGTTCGTTATCCAGTTCGGCCAGAACATCTTGCTTATACGCCTCAAGCATCTGTTCACAAATGTTTGAGGTTTACGAGTCGTGCTGTCGGTTACTTTCCATGTTTCGCAGCCGTACAGCAGGACTGGCTTGACGTTTGAACTGAATATTTGAAGTTTGAGTGCTATGGAGAGGTGGTTGGAACGCCACACGTTCCCAAGTGAGGTGTACGCTTGTCGCGCCTTGTTGATGCGCGTTTGGATGTCTGTTTCAGTTCCATAATCCTTGATGAGCATTCTGCCAAGGTAACAGAACTTTTCGACATCTTCAACTTGGGTACCGTGTAGCATCAAGGGCCTCTCGCAGGTGGTGCCGATACGCATCGATTTGGTCTTCTTGATGTTGATTCTCATCCCCACCTCTTCGGCGTTGGAGGCCATAGCATTCAGTTTCTCCTGAATGCCGTTGAAGGTGTGGGACATGAGGCATACGAGGGTCATTTAACAAGTACTTAGCCTACAAAAGAAAAACGAAAATTTTGGAAAGGTGGCAATTTATTTTCCCACATAATCTCCTTCAAGCTCGATACACTTGGCCCAGCGATGCTCTAACTTTTTTAACCCGTCCAAAAAATACATTTTTTCGAGGGAAGCAAAATAGGCCTCCGTGGCGACGATGACCTCCTCATTCGACCCAAATCTATTCCCAGCGAGTGATTTTTTCAGGTTTGGAAACAAAAAGTAGTTACAGGGGGCCAAATCTGGAGAGTACGGTTGATGGGGCAGCAATTCGTAGCGCAATTCGACCAATTTGGCCATGGCGACGGCGGAGATGTGAGCCGGCGCGTTGTCGTGGTGGAACAGCACTTTTTTCTTCGCAAAGTGGGGCCGCTTTTTCTTCAATTCGATGTCAAATCGGCCCAATAAGTCAGCATAGAAGCGCCCCGTGATTGTTTTACCCTTCTCGAGGTAATCGCTGTGGATCACACCTTGTGAATCCCAGAAAACGGTGGCCATCACCTTTCCGGCCGATCGAACAGTCTTCGCCTTCTTCGGAGCACGTTCGCCGGGTGAAGTCCACTGTTTCGACTGTTCCTTGGTCTCTGGTGTGTACCAGTGAATCCATGTTTCGTCGACGGTCACGAAACGACGCAAGAACTCCGCTGGATTGCGCAAAAACAGCGCCAAACACGTTGCCGGTGTGGTCTCACGGTTGCGCTTGTTTTCCGGTGTGAGCAAACGCGGCACCCATCGCGCTGACAGCTTTCTCATGCCCAGTTATTCGTGTAGAATATGATGCACCATTCCTACTGCTATGCCCACAGTCTCAGCTATCTCGTGAACCTTCAATCGACGGTCTGCCAACACGAGATCGTGGACTTTTTTAACGTTTTCCTCCGTAGCAGCCGTTTTCGGGGCACCTGGGTCACCATACACAGCATCCAAGCGCTCTTTGATTTTGCTGCGCGTTTTCCCTTCCAAAAACAAGAATCTAATCACCGAACGATATTGTTCTTTTTCCATTTTTGTGCAACCGACCGACACGCTCGCTTTCAAAGGCTCTCAAAACAAAACTAATGAAGGGAATCGATTGAAACTTTGACAGTAGGCTATTAAAAAAATGTACTGCACGATCGTAAATTTCTTTTGTGCCAGCAGTGCTATCGGGCGGTGAGGCTAAGTACTTGTTGAATAACCTTCGTCGGCGTAGACCAGGTCGTGGAGCTTCTCACGCAGTGTCCACTGGATACCGTTGTTAGCTCTGTTGTTAGTGCGTTGAAGGGGATAGGCGAGATTACGCAACCCTGCCTGACTCCTCTCGAGATGTTGAATGGATCGCTGTTTCGTCCTTTGAAGCGCACTCTACACGGGGCCTCACGGTATAGTTCTCGGATGAGATCGATGATGGCCTGTGGGATGCCTAGTTCAGCCAGAGCACTCCAGATGGCATCGCGAGAAATCATGTCGAAGGCTCTTTCGAAGTCAACGAAGAGCGGGCTGTTCCATTCGTTCGACTGTTCAATGATCATTCTTAGACTGTTGATGTGATCAACACAGGAGCGGTTTGGTCTAAAGCCAGACTGCTCGTTGCGAAGGGCACAAATTGGTGATTAGGAATAATTTTTTTCATTATCTTGGAAAAGATAGAAAAATGGCAAATTCACTGGTTTATTTGGTTAAAGGAATCATTTCATTAATTGAATTGACAAATAGTTTAGTTATATTTTAGTATGAATGTTACTAGAAATGACACAAAAAAAAAAAATAGGATGAAAATTTATTACATAAATGTTAGTTCAAATGTTCAAAAATTCATTTTTTTCCGTCAAAATATCCAAACAAACAAAAATTGATGAGTAAAAGATTTTTACCCACCAATTTTCATTTCTTTATTAAACAAGCATCTTGGAAATATCTTACTTTGAAAAATTTATATTATATGATATTAGCTGGGGTTTATAAAAAAAAAATTCAAGGTGGTTTGAACAAAAATATCTCTTTGAGCTTTAGTCTACTAACTTTCGAGCTTTAATCTACAGAAACAATTCTATTAGAAATATAGTAGATATTTTCAGTATATGATTTTAAATATAAACACGTCGATATAATATATCACCTGTAGGATATGCATAATAAAAACACTATCAGTCCTTATTATAAAATATAAGCTGGATAATACCACATTCGTTTGAAATTCAGTGTATTTTCAGATCGGAACCTAAATTTGCGATTACGATAATATTTTTACCATATAAAAATAGAAAGATGATTGATGATAGCATATCAATTAGATATAATTTAAATAATAGAAAATTTTCAAAGTAGGAAAAAATAGGTTGAAAAAATATTTTTCAGTTCAAATTATATTTTACGTTTAGAATTTTTAGTAAGTTTAATTCTTTTATGAAATTATTGTTATAACAACAAGTCATACATTAGACTCGAAAATATAAAATATTCAATTAATTTAGAATTTTTTTTTAAATTATTATTTATTAAAACCAATAAAAATTATTTCAATTACTAGTAATTTATTTATAATAAAAATTCATAGTAACTACATAATTGAATCAATAACTATCTATATTAATATTAAGAGTACTAATGAAATTATTATTTTCACGAAAAAATGTTGATTTGTAATAGTATCGTTTTAAATTCAGCCAAATTTCACCTTTTGGTGATCCAATTACATCGGAATATGTCATTTTAATTGGTTCTGTTGTTTTGGAAGATTTTGTAAAATAGAATCTTCTTAATAGCATTACTAGAGCGATTCGTAATTGCATTTTTTCGAATCTTAAAGCCATACTATTTCTGGGACCTTTCGCAAAAGCTAAAAACGATGTGCGTTGCTTAGAGTTGATATTTTCTGCAGTAAAACGTTCAGGATCAAATTTCTCCGGATCCGAATATATTTCTGGATCATGATGCATTGCTTGGCACGGTATTATGATATGAACACCTTTATCTATTTTGTGCTTAGTTTTTGGTACATAATAAGTCGAGTTTGTACGTCGAAACAGAAGTGGAACTGGTGCATATTTGCGTAAAGTCTCTGTAAAAAAAAAAAATCCTCTCAATAAACACAGAGTAAATTTTTGAAAATATACAAACCACATAGCACCTGCTCGAAATATGTCATCTCATTGATTGCCTCGTACGTTAAATTACCATCATGTTTAGCTAAAACTTTATTTATCTCATTCCGCAATTTATCTTGTACATCTTGATGAATAGAAATTTCATACAAAAAATACGACATTGTCATGGATGAGGTCTCGAATCCAGCAATGAAGAATAGAAAAGCTTGTGCAGCAATTTCTTCAATAGTTATTTTACCAATTAATTTATCTTCCAGAAGACCCGTATTTTTTAACTGAATTAAGATATCAAGAAAATCCTCTTGTCGAATGTTATTCTTTTCGCGGTATTCTACTGTTGACGCAACGAAATTCATAAAAAACTTTCGAAAATCATCGCGAATATTTTTCATACGGAAAAATTTAACAAAATCAGGATAACAAATTGTCATTAATTTCATATAAACACTTGATGTAGGCTGTTGACGCATTTTTTTACCAAACATTCGAAATTCAGTTATTGATTTTTTTAAGCTATCACATTCGATACCAAAAGCACACGTTCCAATAATATCAGTAGTAAATCTGGATAGTAGTTCGCTTATTTCTATTAGTTCACCTTTTTTGTCTAAAATATTCTGTAAGCTGCCAATAAACTGAGTCGTAACTTCTACAATTGTCGGGTACATGAATTTCATTTTGGCAGAAGTAAATACTGCTGACAAGTTATTTCTAAGCACATTCAATTTATGACTATTGTGGCTGAAAAGATGTCCTGTTAGTGGATCATTCCTTTCGTTATAAAATAATCCACAATCATTAAAACTGTTAAAGTCTTTGACTAAAATGTTCTTTGCTAAATTCAAATCGGTTATCACAATCCATGGCTTTGTAAATATGTATATTCCCGCAAAAGCACTTTTTTTTAGGTATTTATGGTAAATGAAATCGCAAACACTTAGCAACGGCGGTTTTCTTCCAGATTTTATTGGTAAATTTCCGATTAGAAAAATTGGATCTGGTCCGGGAACGCCCAAATTTTTCCAGTATAAATGCTTGGATTTCAGAAACATATACAATGCACCAACTAATGTTATAGTACCGAAAAATGACATCCAAATAAAAGGCATTTTAGAAACTTGTTAACTTTACGTAATAAAGTATTTACTAAAAAATTCAACTTCAAACAACCAGAGTGCGAACGTTACATAATTTTGCGATAAGATTTTCGAAGCCTATCAGTACGAAATACAACTTATTGACTAATAAGCCAGACGATATTTTTGTATTTTTTACTAGATATGTGAGCGAAACATGAAAAAATAGGAGTAACAACTAAAGATTACGCAGATAATACACTTTATTGAAGCTTTTATTTTGTTAATTGATTAAAAATATCGAAAATTGGATTAAAAGTATCAATTTTATATGTGGCAGAATTTGGAAGCCGGATTAGAATATTTCGACCGAATGTATTTTTTTAAAAACAAAAAATTCGGAAATAAAAAATTTTCGAATCCAAATTTACTTGAACGAAATTTAATTGAACTGAAAATTTTTACTGAAAACTTTTTACTGATAAATTTTCGCTACCAATAAAAATTTACTAACAAATTTTTACTTGCAAATTTTGACTGACAAATATTTACTGACAAATTTTTACTGGCAAATTTTAACTGGCAAATTTTTACTGACAAATTTTCGCTGACAAATTTTTACTGAAAACTTTTTACTAAAAAATGTTTACGGACAAATTTTTACTAACAAATTATTACAGACAAATTTTTATTGACAAATTTTTATTTATAAGTTTTACTGACAAATTTTTATCAACAAATTTTTACAGACAAATTTTTATTGATAAATTTTTATTTATAAGTTTTACTGAGAAATTTCTATCGACAAATTTTTACAGACAAATTTTTATTGACACATTTTTATTTGTAAGTTTTACTGAGGTTAGAGTATTTCGACGGAATGTATTTTTGTAAAAACAAAAAATTCGGAAACAACAAATTTTCGAATCCAAATTTAATTGAACGAAATTTAAATGAACTGAAAATTTGGACTGACAAATATTTACTGACAAATTTTTACTCACAAATTTTTGACTGACAAATTTTCGCTGACAAATTTTTACTGAAAACTTTTTACTAAAAAATGTTTACGGACAAATTTTTAAGAACAAATTAATACTGTCAAATATTTACTGACAAATTTTTATTTATAAGTTTTACTGACAAATTTTTATCGACAAATTTTTACAGACAAATTTTTATTGACAAATTTTTATTGACAAATTTTTACTGACAAATATTTACTGACAAATTTTTACTGGCAAATTTTTACTGACAAATTTTTGGCTGACAAATTTTCGCTGACAAATTTTTACTGAAAACATTTTACTAAAAAATTAATACTGTCAAATTTTTACTAACAAATTATTACCATCAAATTTTTATTTATAAGTTGTACTGACAAATTTTTACAGACAAATTTTTATTTATAAGTTTTACTGACAAATTTTTATCGACAAATTTTAACAGACAAATTTTTATTGACATCTTTTTACTGAGAATTTGTTACTGATAAACGTTTACTAAAACATTTCTACTGATACATGTTTATTAAAAAGTTATTACCGAAAATTTTTTTTGACAAATTTTTACTGAACATTTTTACTGAAAATTTTTCAAAATTGTTACTGAAAAAATTTTACTAAAAATTATCCATTAACACATTTTACTGTGAAACAATTTCATTTTCAATCGAAGAATCTCCGTCAAAACCAGTCGTAAGCTCTGTTAACAAGGAAGGAGGACTTTATTACATATATTCATTAATAATTTGAAACTTTTGCAATTTGGTTTTTAAATAAATTTTTATTAAATACTTGAAATTTATAAAGGTTGCTTATTGATTTTATTCGATCTTAACTTTTTTCTTCAAAAATAAAAATCTATTTTTTTATTCAACAATTGTATACATTTAAAAATTGCTGTGGCGTTATTTATATGATATTGAAGTAATTTTACTTAACTTGTGAAATATTTAACCAAATCCCATCTTTCGGTGTTAGTATAAAGTTTAAGAAATCAATTTCTGCTTTTTTGGTCGTATCCGAAAGTGTTATTGTGAAGTTTTTAATGATCATAGCCAAACCGATGCGTGCCTGCATTTTCCCAAATCGTAAGCCTATACAATTTCGTTGACCATCGCCAAATGGAAGAAAAGTTGATGAAATCTGACTACTTGCTCGGTCGGCTGCAAAACGATCTGGATCAAATTTGTTAGGTTCAGGATAAAAGTCGGGATCATTTTGAATTGCGTGTGCAGGAATTGCAACGTAGGTACCCTTTTCGATTACGAATTTGGTATCTGGAACCTTATAGGTTTCAATAGCACGTCTTGTTAGAATTGGCAATGGTGGATATTTTCGTAATGCCTCTGACCAATTAAATATTAAACAGTAATAAAAAATTTAATTAATTTACCTTCTGAATGATTTATTTAAATGACAAGAAAATGTCTACTCTTACCACACAATACTTGTTCCATATACGTCATTTCTGATAACGCTTCATAAGTCAAATCGCCATTGTGCTTGTCTAAAACCATATTGATTTCCGCCCTCAACTTATTTTGAATATTCTGCTGCATAGCAAGTTCGTAGAGACAAAATGACATAGCCGTTGATGATGTTTCAAATCCTGCCACAAAAAAGATTATAGCTTGAGCTGCCACTTCCTCTATTGTAAGTTTGCCTGTAAATTTGTTCTCTTCATTTTCTAAGTATCCCTTATTCTTGAGCTGAATCATTAGATCGAGAAAATCTTTCTGTCTAATATTATTTTTTTCACGATATTCGACAGTTTCCTTAATAGCTTTAATAAAGAATCGTGATACATCATCCTCAAATACCTTCATTCTCAATAACCTAGCATATTGTCCATAGCAAAGTTGAAACATTCTAATAATAGTACTACCGCGGGGCTCTTGGAATATTTTTCTTCCATAGTGTCGAAAATCAGCTTCAGGATCTTTTAAACTATTGCACTCGATTCCAAATGCACAAGTACCTATTATGTCCGTTGTGTACCGGGCCAAGAGTTCTCGCACTTCAATTGGACTCTCACCTCTGGTAACAATATCATTTAAGGTTTCATGGAATCTTTTAGTCACTTCCAAAATAGTTGGATACATAAACTTCATCCTTCCCGAAGTGAAAGTTGGCGATAATTTATTTCTTAAAATTTTCCATTTAGGCCCATCCAGTCGAAACATATGTGCTGAAAGCGGATCATCGCGTTCATTAAAATACATACCACGATCCGGAAAGTATTTGAAATCTTTTATCAGAATATTTTTGATCAAAACTGGATCAGTTGCAATAGCCCATGGCGATGCAAAAAAATACATTCCCGCCATGGGAGACTTTCCCTTGAACTTTTCATAGCTTTCATTTACGACACGTAAAATTGGTGATTGCTTGCCGCGTATACCGTACAAATTTCCTACTGGAAATTTCGTTTCCAATGATGGAACACCCATTTTTTCCCAATAGTTAAATTTGTATTTAAAATAAATATACACTACACTAAATAACGATACCAAGGCGGTTAACAAAATATATATAACATCCATTCTACTAGTTTTAATATGAAAATATATCTTGCCGAATCACGGAAAGCAAACAAGCAACTGATCGTTAAAACTGTTCACATCTTGAATATATCCGACAGATCATTTACGAATTACGTAATACACAATAATGGTTGACCTTAATATAGTCCATTCACACTAGCAAAATACTCAAGTACATAATAATATTATTAAACTAATAATATTCTTAAAGCGTTTTTGGCAATATTCATTTAAATAGCGAATCTAACTTGTTTTTGCAGCGAAACTCTTATCAAAAGTTTTGAACTTTTCTTTTTAAATGTAATTATTTGTGCTTAAACTTGTTTTCTAATGAACGTCCAATACTACAATAGTTAAACTGATTTTTAATATTTGATTTTATGTACCATAATATGAATTGTCAATCTTTGAAATTATTGCTTGTAAATTGATTTTATATAATTAGATGTATTAGAATTTAAAGGCACATTAATTAGTTAGGAGTAGTAATTTTTCTATATAATTAAATATATATTTTATACTACTTATTTACTATTACAAATTCTCGTGAGTGAATGTATTAAGTATGCCAGGTCTATGAATTATAGCTGCAGCTTTTTTAAAATAAATATTAACTTTTACTCTATGCCATGAACCATGTCCTTCTTCCATACACGTATATCTTAATGGTAAACGCTTGACATGGAACCCACCTACAAGACTTAAAAGATAAGTACTAAAAAGACGCTACCTACGAGTCAGTCAACTGAAAATTTTGTCTGGAAAATTTCTACTGAAAATATCGACTAGAAATTTTTACTATAAATATCGATTAAAAATTTCGACTTAAATTTTCTAGTAAAAATTACTTGTGAAAATTTTTTGCAAAAATCTCAAATAAAAATTTCGACAGAAAATTGGACTGCAAATTTCGACTAAAAAATTCGGCTGAAATTTTCTTGTGCTAATTACTTTTAAAACTTTATTGTAAAAATTCCCACTGAAAATATTTACTGATAATTTCGGCTGAAAATTACGACTTGAAATTTTGACCGAAAACTTCCACCGAAAATGTAAACTGAAAATTTTTACTTAAATTTCTACTGAATTTCTATTAACAATTTCGACCATAAATTTTGACTTAAATACCTACTAAAATTTTCTAATGCACATTTCGACTTAAATTTCTATTGAAAACTTCTACTGAGAATTTGACTGAAATTTCTAATAAAAGTTGCTGGTGAAAATTTCTACTATAAATTTGACCAGAAAATTTCTCGTGAAAATTTTGGACTGAAAATTTCGACGGAAAGTTTCTCGCGAAAAATTCTACTGAAGATATTGACTGCAGTTTCTATTGAAAATTAGATTAAGAATTCCGAAGTGTTGTACGAACATTACACGAGATCGGACGTTAGATGAGTTCTGAAGTAATTTGTTTTTTTTAACTTAAGTAAATAATAGTGTACAAAAAACTTTCAAATTAAAATTCTGAATAAACTATTGTAAATTACTGTGAACACACAAAAAAAAATTTAAAGTTAGACAATTAATTAATATGAATAAAAAAAGAAAAAAAAAAGAATCAAATTAAAAAGTGTCAGTTATAGTTAAAAAAAAAAAAAAAAACTGAGGTGACTGACCATACACGGAATGTTAACGATAACCGATGATAATGTCATGTCGTCTGCTGGTGAGGATACAGACTCCACAGCCAGCAGAGAATTTGTGAAACTGGTTGGACATCCTCGACGTCCAAAAACAACAAAAAGAGACGTAACCACTTTCAGCTGGCCTGGCTCATCGCCGAAGGCCTAAAACCAAAAGAAGGGAACGTACGTGCCAGCATCGGTGCCAACAGAAAATGGTTCCGGCAATAGATTTGCTCTGTTGTCCGAAACTTCAATAAGTGCGGCAATTCCAAACTCGTTTACACAAGCGAATACCGACAATGCTTATAATCCACCACCCATCTTCGTCACAAATGTCACGAATTTTGTTAACTTAGGTCGTACTATTGCCAAACGCATCGGTACTGACCAATTCGTGTGCAAGTCAAATGCGAAAGGACCAAGTCTGGTGTTCAAATATTAGAGGAAACAAAGCAAACGTTTCACACCTATCAATCAAAGGCAGAACAGGCCTATAAAGTTGTAATTCGTAATCTGCATCACACCACATGCGTTGACGATATAAAAAGTGAGCTAGAAATACTACGACATAACGTCACTAGTATTTCCAGTGTGAGAAAAGATTCTCCATGGCCACTTTTTTTCGTGTCCTTGAAACCGGCACCCAACAACAAGGACATATTCAAAATTGAAACGTTGATGTATACAAGGATAAAGGTTGAAGAACCGTACATCAGCAAAGAAAAAGTTCAATGCTACAGATGCCAAGAGTACGGACACACCAAGTCGTATTGTCGACATAGCCCAAAATGCGTGAAATGTGCAGGTGCACACCTCACCAGGAAGTGCAGTAAAAGTAAGGCAATCCCAGTCAAATTCGTTCTCTGCGACGGTAGCCATCCCGCAAATTATAAGGGTTGCTCCACGTACAAGAAGCTTCAGGAGAAAATAAACCCACACACCAAAAAGAACATCCAATCGACCACTATACGAGTGAATACCCAACCAGTGCAGCAAGGTTTGTCATTTGCTGCGATCGCGGCAGGCATTTCAAACACGGAACAGCAACAACGAAAACAACGAGAACCTCAACAACAGCAACAACAGCAGCCACAACTACAACAACCGCAACAGCAACAATATAGTAGTAAGAATTATATTCCCCCTCCGTCATTGTTATCGCGAGATATATCCTCAATGTTCTCCCAATTAACCAACACACTCATAGATCAACTTAATAAAATACTAACACCACTTGTAAATGCCTTGATGTCCATTGTGTCAGCTTTATCGTCCACTGTTCAAAAATAAATGTCGTTGTCTACCGAAAATTCCCTCTCCATCCTTTTATGGAACGCAAATGGATTGAACCTCCATCGACAAGAACTGGACATTCTCCTACATGACAGACGTATTGACATTGCTCTATTCACTGAAACGCACTTTACATCCAGGTCATACTTCACCATACGAGACTACGATACATACAGAACTGATCATCCTGACAATACGGCGCATGGTGGAACAGCTATCCTTATAAGAAAATCCATTCAACATAACATTCACTCCAATTTCTCCTCTGAATCCCTGCAATCCACAGTTGTTACAATTGATACCTCCCTATTTAATCTTAATGTAGCATCTGTATATTGTCCTCCCAATAAATCCATAACTGGCTTCGAATTTTTATCCTTCCTACACGCACTTGGAGCCTCATTCCTTGCGGGTGGTGATTACAATGCTAAACACCCTCAATGGGGTTGCCGCGTTGCTAACCCTCGAGGAAAGATTCTTCAAGAAGCTCTATCCCATACATCATATCAAATAACCTCCCCTCCAATTCCAACATACTGGCCAACATCTGTTTCAAAACGACCTGATATCCTCGATTACTTCATTAGCACTCCTTCAATTACCATGAATTCTAGTATTGAAACTATTTCCTCGGAAATTAAATCTACAATTCTGCGCCTTCCCAATAAAAAAGCTCCTGGTTATGATCTAATAACAGCTCCTATCCTGAAGCAAATTTCCCGAAAAGCTTTAGTTTTAATCACACATATTTTTAATAGTATCCTGCGCATAACCTATTTTCCCTTACTCTGGAAATATTCTGTCATAAAAATGATTCCTAAACCAATTAAATCCATTAATTCTCCTTCCTCCTATAGACCTATCAGCCTCTTACCAATTCTTGGTAAAATATTCGAAAAACTCCTATTAAATCGACTCTACCCTGTCTTAGTTAATGAAAAAATTATTCCTGATCACCAATTTGGCTTCCGATCTGAACACTCCACTATCCAGCAATGCCATCGCATTGTTGATCATATTACATCCTCTCTTGAAAGGAAAGAGTATTGCCCAGGAGTATTTCTAGATATCTCCCAAGCTCTTGATCGTGTGTGGCATCCTGGACTCCTTTGGAAACTCAAGGGCTTTCTTCCTTCAACATACTACCTTATCATAAATTCATATATCTCTCTGAACGACATTTCCAAGTTGCAATTACCTCAGAATCGTTGGAAATATATTCTATTCTCGCCGGAGTTCCTCAAGGCAGTATGCTTGGTCCCATCTTATATAATATTTATACCCACGACATCCCAGCTTATCCTAATACTATCATTGCTACTTATGCAGATGATACGGCCATACTTGCTACCCATAAAAATCCTGACATAGCTTCCAACAATTTACAATCCCATATCCACAACCTTCAATCTTGGTTTAAGAGATGGAGAGTGAAGGTAAATGAACAAAAGAGTGCTCACATTACTTTCACACTTTGTCAAGGTAAACCTACCCCTTTATACCTTAATAGCAACATGATTCCACAATATGATAAAATGGGTTATTTGGAACTTTACCTGGACAAAAGACTAACATGGAACCCACATACTAGATTAAAAAGTAAACTTCTAATCTACAATACAATTATAAAACCAATTTGGACATATGGAATTGAACTTTGGAGTTCAACGAAACGTTCCAATTCCTATCGCGTTCAGGCCTTGCAATCCAAAATCCTCCGTAAAATTGTTGATGCCCCCTTTTATATTCGTAACACTGAATGTTCCCTTTGTTCATGACCTATGCATTTCCCGCTATCAAAAATTTAATTCCCGCTTACCCTATCTCCCCGGAAACACTCATCGGAGACTTAAGAGACAATAGCCTAGAGATCTTCTAGAGGAATCTAACTTCCGTTAGCTGGAGAAACGCCGATGGGTGTCTACTCCCACTTCATGATGCACAAGATTGTTAATTAAAATGTTATGTAAATTTGCTTGTTACATAAAAATTGTATTTGCAGATAAAAATTAAAAAAAAAACAAAAAAAAAACAAAAAAAAGAATTTTGACTATAAATTTTGACTGGAAATATCAACTTTAAATTCAACTGAAAATTTTGACCACTAAAAATTGCTCGTGAAAAATTTCTACAAAAATTTTTGTCTGAAATTACTAGTAAAAATTTTGTCTGAAATTTCTCGTCAAAATTTCAACTGAAAAGTATGCACTTTATTTTGGATCATCATGCACCTAGTTTTGTATTCTAATACCTGATCATTATTACGTCATTTCAATATCTCGTTATTATAGCAAAAAAAACGCGAAATGGTTCTATTGTTCATACTGAATTACTCGTACTGAAAGAATCATCGTATTATCTAGTCACTAAAATATAATGTGAATAATTTTTTAAGAAAAATTCCTTTCTAAAATTTATAATTGTTTATTTTTATTTTTTAATAAAACTAAATAACTTGTACTAAGACTAGCTTAAATTTAATTATCACTAACAACTTTCTTAACTTTTAAATGCACTCCAGATTCAGGTGAAAGGACAATGCCATCGATTTGATATTTAACTGGATATATTGTTTTGGGGCACTTGTCGAACTTGTAGTTTTTCAGCAAAATGATTAGTGCAATTTTACTTTGCATTTTAGCAAACCGTAATCCAATACAATTTCTAGGTCCATCGCCAAATGGTAAGAAGGTCATTTGTGGTCTAGTTTTGACTTGTTCAGGCGAAAAACGTTCAGGATCAAATCTATCAGGATCAGGATAATATTCCGGATCATGTTGTATAGCGTATATGGGTAAATGGATCATTGTTCCCTTCTCAATAACATCATTTGTTTCTGGAACTTTATAGTCTTGAACCGATTTTCTAGATACATACGGTAGAGCTGGATATTTACGAAGAGCCTCTGTACAAAAAAAATTAAATTGTTCAAAGCGTTAGTTATATAATTTCAGATTGAAAATTCAAAAAAGGATTACCTGAAAACACTTGATCAACGTAGGTCATCTCCGAAATTGATTCATAAGTTAGCTTACCATCATGTCTTTTCAAAACTTCAATAATTTCGTCACGACAACGGTCTTGGATATCATGTTGATGTGCCAATTCGTACAATGCAAATGTTGATGTTGTTGATGATGTTTCGAATCCAGCTACGAAAAATAGAAATGCTTGAGATATCATTTCTTCTTCGTCAATCTTCTCCACCACTGTTGTATCATCGCCAACCAACTTTCCAAATTGTTTTAATTGCATCAATAAATCCATAAAGTCGTTACTATTAATATTATTATTTTGACGATAGTCCACTGTCTGACGTACAATATTATGGAAAAAATCACTAACATCTTTTTCTACAGCTTTTCTTTTCAAAAATATCGAAAATTTTGGATAAATTGCCTTGAAAACTCGCAACAGTTCTGTATCGAAAGGATTGTCGAAAACTTTTCTAGATTCCACACGAAATTCCGCCATAGGATTCGACATGCTGTTACATTCAACTCCAAAAGCACAACAGCCTATGACATCGGTTGTAAAGCGAGCTAATACATCCTTGATATCAATATCCTCCCCAACTTTCATTGATTTGGCCAATACCTCATGGAATCGTGTCGAAATATGAATAACTTTCGGAAACATTTGCTTCATTTTACCGGATGTGAAAGTTGGCGATAACTTATTGCGCATAATTTTCCACTTTGGCCCGTCCAAAGAGAATAAATGCGCAGAAATGGGATCGTCATGTTCGTTATAGAAAAATCCACGATCTTGAAAATAATTGAAATCTTTGATCAAAACGTTCTTAAGCAGATTTAAGTCTGCGATAAAAGCCACAGGACTGAGGAAATAGTAAATTCCACCGTAGGGATGTTTTCCTTTGAATTCATAGTAGAATTTTTCCGATAGGTAGGCTATGTGTGTACCTCTCCAGAGAGCGCCCAGATTTCCAAATGGCAATGTAGCTGGTATCGATGGAACTCCACGTTTTCTCCAATACGAAAATTTATACTTAACGAAAATATATAAAATCAGAGATATTGTTATAACCGCCAAAGCCACAATAATTTCATACACCATTTTTACTCAAATTAATTATTTAAATCGACTACACTAGAACTGATCTTGCAATTATTACGACAGCTGTGTTCTTATGATAATAGTCGACTTAGTATCATGCCTTTTATATAATATGCTGCCCTACTAAATAATGGTCAAATTAAAATGATATCAGTGTAAGTGTTAAAAATAATTATTTTTTACCAAAGTATACATAAATGTATTTGCCATTGAAAATAATTGAAAATAATTGCCAACACTAATTTGAGATTAGCTTTTATGTAGTATTGTAACTAAGTATGGTATTATGAAAAGTCATCATGATATGCTAAATAATAATAAACTCACACATAAATTCCACTTCTTATCAGGACAGTAGCATTGACAGGAGTATGGATGTTTTAGTTCGGCTATTTGACTTAAGGCTACATTTTTGCTTATCAAATATTGCCTTCACATAACGTTCTTAATTAAATAAGTTTTTTTGTAAATGATTTTTAAAATTCTTATCAATGAAATGATTCTGTTAATAATTCGATTATTCCTCATCAGAGTATTTTCGATTTATTCTAACATATATTTTATTACAATATAATAATTAAATTTAATTATTATGCTAATTTTTAAATCCAATAAGAAAAACACTTGATAATTAGTATGTAGAGTTTTACGTAAAATATAAATTTGTGTCGCATCATAACGTGATTTGCAAATTCGTTTTCTGATCGTTAATTCTTGCAATATCACTAATATTCGACTTTCAAGTGAAATTTTTACTAATTTTAATTAAATCTGTTTATTAAATAATATTATATATCAGAAAACAATCAACATTGTATGTGCAAAAATCTTATTGTTAATGGGTTATCCATTTCAAAGTTTGGAAAGTATAAGCATCTTATTTAAGAGTTTTTTTTCAAAAATATATTTTTATTATAAAATTATTTTTACTATAAAATATGCCATTTTTTAATAAATTAAACAAATTTTTTGTAAATTCTACAATAGCTATTTTGTACTCTTGAATCCATTTCCTATTAATGGTTGCGAATTTTCTCTGGTGCTTTGGAATTTTTTTTAGGTGAGGTGGAAAATCATATCGACTGGCAGTTGATCAAATATGATACTTTGTAAAATAAATTAAAAGATATTATTGCAAGCAGACACTTTTTTAGACGAAATTTCTTTGATTTTGGTCGGGCAGTTCAGGTGCCGTTGAAAATGGGAAATTTAACTTCAACGATGAGGTTTATTTCTTGCTCGATGGATATGTTAATAAGTAAAATTTTTATATATAGGGCTCTGAAAACCCACAAGTGACTGTATCGAAGCCATTGTATTAGAGATAAGTAATTGTTTGGTGTGAATTTTGGTGTGAAGTGTACATTTTTTGACACTAGCCTGTAGCCATAAATTCCGAACGTTATGGCCGATTGATTGCAGATTTTTTTGGCCTGAACTATAAGGACTCTAAGTAGTTTATACCAAAAAGAGCCATAACTGACAGAATACGATTAATATAGGCTTTATTTCAGGAAGCATAATTTCGATCGAGTTGGTGATGTCAATTGCTCTCCAAGGTTTTTTGGTGAAGTTGTTGAACTTTTTATTGTCAGTCTATGTAAAAAAATGTATTAAATTTTGCAGCAATTGAAAAAACTACGTAAACCTTCTCAGTCTACCCACAAAATTACGTTAACAATCAAGGCAGATGATCCCTTAAATTTAAGAGCATTTTTTTCTTATTTTTTTATTTTTTATTTTTTTAGATATTTACAACTACAAGCAAATTTTTGCAATAGTATTAATTAACTTGATAGGTTGTGGGGAGTAAGCATCCAATGAAGTTCCTCCTGCTAGCGTGTGTTTCTGTTAGGCTTCAGTATTTAAGTAAATCACGCGACCAGTGACGCTTTAGTCTTCGATGGGTATTTTTAGGGAAGGAAATGGCGGATAGTTCTTGAACAAGAGGATTATTATGATTGAGGACACGGGAACGGAACTTTTTATAACGAGATACAGCCACATCAAAAACAAATGGGACTTTAAAATCACAATGAATAACAGTATTGCGCACATAAAAGGGGGGCATCGACAGTTGTTCAGAGTATTTTTGATTGAAGGGATTGGATTCGACGGGAACCAGAGTTCTAGTCCGTATGTCCATATGGGTTTCAGTAAGGTATTGTCAGTACTTTGCTGTCTATAGTAAGTTTGGAACGTTCGTCTAGAAGACGAAGTAGTTTTAGGTAACGTCTTTTTAGTTCTTCTCTTTTAAGTCTTGTATGTGGGTTCCATGTCAAGCGTTTGTCTAAGTACAGTCCTAGATACCGAGCTTCGGTGTGTTGAGGTATGGCACTGCCATTAAGGTATATGGGAGGGCATGACTCACGACGGAGAGTGAAAGTTACCTGGGTAGATTTACGTTCATTGACTTTTATTCTCCACTTAGTAAACCAGTTCTGGAGGGTTTGGATTTGGATTTGGAGAGTTGCGGAAGCATGTTGGGGATTTTCGCTAGATGCAAGACAGCCGTTTGAGCAAAGTATCATCGGCATATGTAGCAAAGAAGATATTAGGGCAAATTGGGATATCGGATGTGTAAATGTTGTAGAGGATGGGTTCAAGTATGCTACCCTGAGGAACCCCAGCCAATATCGGAGAGATATTGGACAGTTTGTTGGATTCATTTACTTGGAAGTGTCGGTTGGAAAGGAATGATCTTAGGACTAGGAAATAGGTGGAAGGAAGGAGCCTCTTGAGTTTCCAGAGTAGACCCGGCTGCCAAACTCTGTCAAAAGCTTGACTTATATCAAGAAACACACCGGGACAGTACTCTTTTCTTTCTAAAGAGGATGCAATGAAATCGACAACACGATGACACTGCTGGGTAGTGGAGTGTTAGGCGCGGAAACCAAATTGGTAATTAGGAATTAAATTTGAATATTCTTGTAGAGGATATAAGCGGCGAAGGAGGATTTTTTCAAAGATTTTTTAGAGAAGTGGAAGGAGACTTATTGGCCTATAGGAAGTGGGCCGGTTTATTGGTTTATTGGGCTTAGGGATCATTTTAATGATTGCAAATTTCTATAGTATTGGGAAATGTGTTGTTCTAAGGATGGAGTTATATATTGTGGCAAGGAAAACTACTGCTCTTTTAGGGAGTTGTTGGAGTATATTGGAGGTAATCAAATCATAGCCAGGAGCTTTATTTTTGGGAAGGAGCTTGATTATATTGGCAACTTCGGAAGGAGTGATTGCCTTAAGGGGAAGACTCATGGGTAAAGGAATGGATAGTTCCGTCTCGATTGTAGTGCAATGAGTCCTGTCTATTATATGTCCTCATGTGGAGTAAATGTTTGTGCAAGGTGTTCAGCAAAAGCGCCTCTGAACACCTTGCATGTTTGTCCGTTTTGGCCCAGGTTCCGTCAGTTTTTCGTAAAGGGTGCTTTGTTTTTTTATAAGATAGTATTTGTCTTGTAGCAGTCCACAAAGTTCTGTTTTTCGTTAGGGTTGAAGTATAGTTTCTAAAACGTTCTGTATTGTATTTAGTGATTTCGTCATGTAGATCTTTTTGCAGTTTGTTCAGTTTGGTTTTGTCGCTGGGCATTCTTGTGTGTTGCCAATGAGATCTTGCTTTTCGTTTTTCTACAATTAGACGCCTAATTGTTAATGGTTGATTTGTCAGGTTTTGTGTAGGTTTCGAGTTTTTACTTTTTTGCGAAAAGTCTGTAGCGTTTTGTAGTAAACATGTAAACTTGTGTACCGTGTCATCTAGTTCTTGTACTGTTTTAAGCTTTGTCGTAAGTCTAAATTTAGAGTATTTAAAAACAAAAATTCGTCAAGTAATGGCCGAATTATATTCCAAAATTTCTACAATAACTAAGCGCTATAACGTCGTAATCTATTCTGATGATATGAAAATATTTCCCTATATTGGCTCTGAAGCGAGGGCTAACAATATACCTTTCGGTTGGTTCACTTCTAACGGCCACGAGAAATGTGAAACGATGATATTTTCTAAAGGGTTTTCCCTACTTATTTTGTAAAGTTTATATGTATATTATACTATTCCTTAAAGAGTCGGATCAATGCAATTTTTTTAGATACACATATGTGCAGATCAGACCTAATTGCTTCAAATGCCTTCATTAGAAAAATTATATAGTGTTGCTGACTTAATTTTTATTCATCAAGTATTTAATTCAAATATTGACTGTAGGGCATAATCAGACCAATAAAGTTTCACTTAGGCGTGTTGGGTAAAATATGGTATAAGACGCTTGTCTATGCTAGATATCAAGTTCTCTTCATATAACAATTGTCTGCATCAGCTGTTGCACCAAAAGTACTCGGCTGTTAATAATTGCAAGTAATTCAACCTTAATTTGTCAAGGGACTCTTTCGAAAAGCTCTTTTCTTGAAAAAAAAGGACAAAGCCCTACTTTAATCTTAGATTACACCGTGCGTCTAATACACGATCTACGGGTGATATTTCTCAATTTTTGCACGTTCGACAGTCTAACGACTCGAATTTTGTGCGTGCATATAATTGTGCAGGTTCGCCGGACTAAAGTTTGTGTATTTTACGATTTAGGCAAGCAAAAAGGAATATTTTTATATGTAGAAATATATTGTATTTTTGATCGCGTGACGGTTCGTGCATTTTTTATTTGTGAATTCTCTAGTTAGTCACTGCTGTTCTGATTTTATTTACTTTGTATTGTAAATGACGTTTTCACATTCATTTATATATTTGATTATATCAATTTAATTATTTATTTTAGTAAACATTTCATATTTTATTTTAAGATTTCATTCAATATTAATTTCAACATTATTATTTAATATTTAAAATGTTCCACTATCAGTTTAATAAAATTTATTTATAAATTTATACGCGCAAGATTTGTTACTATACACTACTATTTTACAATTTTTTTAAAAATCTTCACCACCTATTTTAATATATACAAATCATATACTAAATAAAATTTATCATTTATAAAATAAATACAAATGAATGAATGTATAGGGACAGTTTAAATATGGGAACTCTCAATGACGAGTTTGCAACAAGCAACATGAACGAATATAATTCATGTATAGGTTCACTTAATTTCTCCTTCTCTCTGCTTGGCACGAGCAAAAAATTCCTTGTCCACGCGCAAACATCGTGCAATCACACGATCAGTGTAATATTCCGGCGAACTGTTCGTAAAGTTAAACGGTTTGTCAGCGTATTATTTGCAGGAGAAAATCGTGTCCGGTGTAATCTAAGCTATAGAGTCTTTTGTTTGGTATTGGAATTTCATTTAATAAGAGCCAAATCTATTTGACTGGTGAATTGTTTTCCAGTATTTGCTGTGGACGTATGTGCTTCGAGTTGAAGATTAAAGTCAATATAAAAGTGTGCGAAAATGTCTTAAGAAATTGACTCAAAAAATCGAGTCATCCAAGAAGTCACGTGGTAGTCATTTGAATAATTAAATTAATACATAATGACAAAATTTACTAAATATAATGAACTAAAATTTTTATCTAAGTTTGAATATTAAGTATCTATTATTTATATTTATTTTGTAAAGTATCAATTGATGAACTTTTTATGTAACTATTTATCTTCAATATGATTTTACTAATATTTTTAACAAAATTTTTTTTTTTCAAAATTGTAACTCTAAATTTCACTTAAATATTTTTACTATAAATCTTAAATAATTTCAATAAAAGTAAAATATAATTTTCTGTTTTCTGACCCCAAATGTATACAATTATTAATAGGCAGATTTAAAAAACAAATACAATTTTTTTTAATTCTGTTGAGGTTTTTTACATCTCAAAAAATCGATATTGTGGCTTCCTGCTTTTTGTATAAAGGATGTCTACTCTGTGTTTCTTCTCAAAAGAACTGTTGAGTGCTCTGGAACATTGTGTTCATATTTTTAAACAAACGTAAATATTTTCATGTCTATCACATTTTTGGAAAATGCTTAAAAGAATTTAAAATATTTACTTTATACATCTGGCAAAAAAAAACCCATAGTATGCATGTTGAAAATGTGTATTTTTATTTGTAGTTTTATTTATTTACAACAAAAATAATATCTTCAGAAATAGAAATATGTTTATTGCGAAATAAAATGAAATTATTAAAATTGATCTAAGTATCTAAGTATTAAATAGTTTTAGTACTTTTAACTAAATAAACAATTAGAAAAAATGTATACGAAATAAACTTGTTAGAAACTGTAGTTTTTTTTTAAATATTTACTTTTCTTTAGTTTGATGCAAAAAATCTAATGAAAATGGGAAATATCTCTTGAGCAGACAAAATACGTACTAGAAGTTTTCATCGATTGAACATCAATTCAACAGCATGCAATAAACATAAAAGTGAATTAAAATATTTTCATTTCGATCGACTTTATTGAAAATATTTAGTTAACAAGTTCGAAATTATTGACTTATAACAATTTCATTTGATGTTATTTCCTGTTCCGCTGCCAGCTTAATAAAAATTTTGTTTATAGTTTTAAAAGTGAAAAGATTTACGAAATGATAGGAATGAAGGACATATGCATAAATATGAGTTTGGAATTTAATTGAAACTATTAATGCAAGTACGATTTATAGAAGTTATTAATTAGCATCAAGAAATTGGCTAGTCAATTGATTAAATCCATATGGGAATAAGAAGTTCGATAAATAATATTTTTAAAATTTATATTTATACTCACAGTTTTCTATGTCAATGCCATTTGAAATTTGGTTTATTTATAGTAATTAAACATATTTGCTTAAACTTTACCGCTTACAAGCGAAGCTTTACATTTTTCAGATTTAATCAGAATTATAAATTGTTAATTTAAACTATTACAACAAAAACGTAAAATTTAAATATTAATAAGTATTAATTATTAGTCTAGAGTATTTAAAATAGCAATTTATATTTTTGAATATTTTTCCGTTGATGATTTACAAAAATGAAGTATTTTTCTATACAAAATTATACGAGGCAGTCATAAATGAAAATAAAAATAAATAATTCAATAATAACTGATGTATTTTTATTCCAATTTGTTTATACCATCCGTAATAATACCTGATGTATTTTTATTCCAATTTGTTTAAACCATCCGTTTAGTATTATTTGTCAAACTCTGCAAAAAAGGCCCCAGTTCCGGCTATAACTTTAGAATCGGATGTAATTTTTTTTAACTATTTAGCCATTGGCAACAGAAAAAACTTTATGGGAGACCAATCCGGAAAATACGGTGAGGTAACGAAGTACTTTATTTCGTAATTCATTGTCTGGTTTTTCCAAATGCTGTCATTTTGTCTTGATTTCATAATTCATCCGGCCTAGCAGTGTTATATAAAACTCTCGTATTATCGTTTTTCCTTTTTAAAATTAGTTGATAAAGATTATACTACATATGGTCTCAGAAAAATAACACTTCATACCAAAGGAATCATTTTTGATATCTTTGTTATACGTTTGCTAGTATAATTGCATTGTTTTGATAGAACTTTATTTTCTGATACTTAAAAATGAATTCATTTTTTATCAATAAAAAATTCTTTTAAATTACGTTTAAAATTATCCAAACACTCCATTGAATATATTACACGAGGACGTTTTTGGTCAAGTGTTAGTAAACATGATACCCATCATGCCGAGGGCTTTCTCAAATCTAAAATTCCATTTAAGATGTTGCCTACACGTTTTTTTGTCATATGTAAACATATCGGCTATCGAACTTTTAATTCAGCGTTTTTTATAACGATATAAACAATTTTGTTAATTATTTCTTCGGTGGTGACCTCAATTAGACATTCTGTGCGCTCAGCGTTCCATTCGATGGTAAGGAGTTCCCATTATACCTTTTAAAGTTTGGTTTTTCCTCAAGAAATAGTGTTTTACTAACACACAAAATTCAATTTTTTTCTATATTAATAAAAAACTAACCTTATTTTAATGGCTGTCAAACCTTAACTAATAAATATATATTTATAATAATCTTGAATGGAGTCTTTTTAAGAATGAACAATTACATAAAATATATCATTTGGGTGATATCCGCTATATATTTTGGTTTATCACTTACTTATCAGACCACCTTCGTATTTTTCGAACAAAACTATTGTTATTCAGTGATGTTGCATATTTCTCATCCGACATATATATCATTAAGCAAAATTTCCATGTGCTCTGAAAACAAGTAACTAGAGAAAAGCCATTCATCTAATACAGGTGACTGTCTAGTGTAAATTTTACTCGGGAGGTCACTAGGCGGCATTACTTTGAAAATTAAGAATTTTGCTGAGAAGGTGTCACTAGGCCGTGATTGCAAAATTTCGTGATATCAATTGGCCTCCAAAATCGTTCGTTTTGACACTTTTGGACTTTTTTTTTTATATAACTATGCAAAAGATAAGGTTTACGTAGATACTCCTCAAAATATTAAAGTTTTTCAAAAGTCCTGCAAGAAGTCTCACGGACGGTCCAAGTGTAATATAATTAAATAAAATTTTTTAAAATCTAAATTTTAGGTGTGTTTTATTATATTTTATATTTTGAAGCAAAAATTTAATTACTCTTTTTTTTCCTAAAAAAATTCAGGAGAAATTTGAATATTTTCACCCAGTAAAATCATTTAAGATTGAAAAAAAATCTATTATGAAAAATTGTATAATGGCGTAGGTAAGAGGTATTCACCATGAAAAAATTAGCCCATTTGATGTTGGTATTATCTCTGCTGATGTAGATAAAGAATACCTTATTTATTTTGTGACAAATCTATCTAATGTAAAATTGTGAAAAAGATTCATAAAAATATCTTTTTTTTTAAATCTTTGATTTTAGAAGTTTTTCTTTATAATTTTTGAACTGATAGATCAAGAAAAGCGCTAATTTTTGGAATAAAAAGCTTCTTTTAACACAATGAAAAAAAAATTCTTTATTATATAAAACATTTGAATCTCTTGGAAAAAAGTTCAGCACAATTTATGTGCTTAAGTTAATATGTATATTTTGTGTGATATAATAAATTATTCATTTTATAACTAACCCACATATTTTGCTATAAATCATAAATTTTGCAGTAACAGTCTAATGTTTATAGTTAGAATAAAAAATATTTGTTGGAATAATCCATTCATTTGCCATAATTAACATAAGACAAGTGTTGGCTTGGTTGACTGTTTAGAAGGTGTATAAAAATCACGCTTTTGCTTAGATAAAAATCTACATACTAAATGTAAATAGTAATTAAGAAATTGTATTAGGTTATGTGCTCGGATTTTATTTCAGTTTACTCATACATGTAGATTTACTATCAGAGTTGTTTATTATCCAGTATCGCCCAGTTAGTATTTGTATTAAAAAACCTGTTAACTAAGAAGTTAATAAACGTAAATAAGAAGTGGTTTCTCTATTGAATATCATTTTACAATCGCAAAATTGATCTACTCATATTCACACCTATTTTTATCAAGACTGTGAGAATATTACAGTCTAATTATAGTAAATAAGACTTTTCAAAAAATTATTTCGACAAAAATATTGTAATATGATTTTTTTTCGAAATACAACAATTTATTTAAAAAAAATGGCAATATGTGTTTTTAACTCTCCTGTGGTAGTATTTATATATATTTTTACTAATATTTAATCACTCTTCATGTTTTAAAATTGCCTTTTGGTTAAGGAACCATTTTTTCTATGTTTTTGTTGTCTGTAAGAGCTGTTACTTCTATAAATAAAAATTACCTTCATATTTTAATGATTTCACATTGTAGAATTGTTAGAAAATAAAGTAAATTTTTGAAAATGTATAAAAAAAATATAATAAAACATTTTAAACAAATTTGATAAAAGTTTTTCATTTAAATGAGAAAATTGTTCAGGTTTCTTTGATGTGTTCGTGCAAACAATATTCTATGGCCTATATTTGGGCGTTCGGAAAAATATTATTAATTTTTGACGTCCATTTAAAACCTTAAAAATTATACTACTGGCACATTAATTACTATTCCGTTATATGTTTAAGAAATTTTTACTGAAAACTTGTACTGAACATTTTTACTGTAAATTTTTACCATACTGTAAATTTTTACTGTAAATTTTTACTGTACATTTTAACTGTAAATTTTTACTGTAAATTAAACAAACAGTAAATACATTTTTTTAAAACTAAATTTTTAATTACAGTACATTTTTCCTGTAAATTTTACTGTAAATTTTTACTGTAAATTTTTACTGTAAATTTTTACTGTAAATTTTTACTGTAAATTTTTACTGTAAATTTTTACTGTAAATTTTTACTGTAAATTTTTACTGCAAATTTTTACTGTAAATTTTTACTGTAAATTTTTACTGTAAATTTTTACTGTAAATTTTTACTGTAAATTTTTACTGTAAATTTTTACTGCAAATTTTTACTGTAAATTTTTACTGCAAATTTTTACTGTAAATTTTTACTGTAAATTTTTACTGCAAATTTTCACTGTAAATTTTCACTGTAAATTTTTACTGTAAGTTTTTACTGTAAATTTTTTCTGTAAATTTTTGCTGTAAATTTTTGTTGTAAATTTTTGCTGTAAATTTTTGCTGTAAATTTTTGCTGTAAATTTTTACTGTAAATTATTACTGTAAATTTTTACTGTAAATGTTTACTGAAAATGTTTACTGAAAATTTTAACTGAAAATTTTTACTGTAAATTTTTACTGCAATTTTTTACTGCAATTTTTACTGCAAATTGAACTGTAAATTTAACTGTAAATTTTCACTGTAAATTTTTACTGTAAATTTTTACTGTAAATTTTTACTGTAAATTTTTACTGCAAATTTTTACTGCAATTTTTACTGCAAATTTAACTGTAAATTTTTACTGTAAATTTTTACTGTAAATTTTTACTGTAAATTTTTACTGTAAATTTTTACTGTAAATTTTTACTGTAAATTTTTACTGCAATTTTTACTGTAAATTTAACTGTAAATTTAACTGTAAATTTTTACTGTAAATTTTTACTGTAAATTTTTACTGTAAATTTTTACTGTAAATTTTTACTGCAAATTTTTACTGCAAATTTTTACTGCAAATTTTTACTGCAAATTTTTGCTGTAAATTTTTACTGTAAATTGTTACTGTAAATTGTTACTGTAAATTTTTACTGTAAAATTTTTACTGTAAATTTTTACTTTTAAATTTTTACTTTTAAATTTTTATTGAAAATTTTTACTGAAAATTTTTACTGAAAATTTTCACTGAAAATTTTTACTGAAAATTTTTACTGTAAATTTTCACTGTAAATTTTTACTCTAAATTTTTACTGTAAATTTTTACTGTAAATTTTTACTGTAAATTTTTACTGCAAATTTTTACTGCAATTTTTACTGCAAATTTAACTGTAAATTTTTACTGTAAATTTTTACTGTAAATTTTTACTGTAAATTTTTACTGTAAATTTTTACTGTAAATTTTTACTGTAAATTTTTACTGTAAATTTTCACTGTAAATTTTTACTGTAAATTTTTACTGTAAATTTTTACTGTAAATTTTTACTGCAAATTTTTACTGCAATTTTTACTGCAAATTTAACTGTAAATTTTTACTGTAAATTTTTACTGTAAATTTTTACTGTAAATTTTTACTGTAAATTTTTACTGTAAATTTTTACTGTAAATTTTTACTGTAAATTTTTACTGTAAATTTTTACTGTAAATTTTTACTGTAAATTTTTACTGTAAATTTTTACTGCAATTTTTACTGTAAATTTAACTGTAAATTTAACTGTAAATTTTTACTGTAAATTTTTACTGTAAATTTTTACTGTAAATTTTTACTGTAAATTTTTACTGTAAATTTTTACTGCAATTTTTACTGCAAATTTAACTGTAAATTTTTACTGTAAATTTTTACTGTAAATTTTTACTGTAAATTTTTACTGTAAATTTTTACTGTAAATTTTTACTGTAAATTTTTACTGTAAATTTTTACTGTAAATTTTTACTGTAAATTTTTACTGTAAATTTTTACTGTAAATTTTTACTGTAAATTTTTACTGTAAATTTTTACTGTAAATTTTTACTGTAAATTTTTACTGCAAATTTTTACTGCAATTTTTACTGCAAATTTAACTGTAAATTTAACTGTAAATTTTCACTGTAAATTTTTACTGTAAATTTTTACTGTAAATGTTTACTGTAAATTTTTACTGTAAATTTTTACTGTAAATTTTTACTGCAAATTTTTACTGCAATTTTTACTGCAAATTTAACTGTAAATTTTTACTGTAAATTTTTACTGTAAATTTTTACTGTAAATTTTTACTGTAAATTTTTGCTGTAAATTTTTACTGTAAATTTTTACTGTAAATTTTTACTGTAAATTTTTACTGTAAATTTTTACTGTAAATTTTTACTGTAAATTTTTACTGTAAATTTTTACTGTAAATTTTTACTGTAAATTTTTACTGTAAATTTTTACTGTAAATTTTTACTGTAAATTTTTACTGTAAATTTTTACTGTAAATTTTTACTGTAAATTTTTACTGCAAATTTTTACTGCAATTTTTACTGCAAATTTAACTGTAAATTTAACTGTAAATTTTTACTGTAAATTTTTAACTGTAAATTTTTACTGTAAATTTTTACTGTAAATTTTTACTGCAAATTTTTACTGCAAATTTTTACTGTAAATTTTTACTGTAAATTTTTGCAGCAAATTGTTACTGTAAATTTTTACTGTAAAATTTTTACTGTAAATTTTTACTGTAAATTTTTACTTTTAAATTTTTACTTTTAAATTTTTACTGAAAATTTTTACTGAAAATTTTTACTGAAAATTTTCACTGAAAATTTTTACTGAAAATTTTTACTGAAAATTTTTACTGAAAATTTTTACTGAAAATTTTTACTGAAAATTTTTACTGAAAATTTTTACTGAAAATTTTTACTGAAAACTTTTACTGAACATTTTTACTGAACATTTTTACTGAAAATTTTTACTGAAAATTTTCACTGTAAATTTTCACTGTAAATTTTTACTGTAAATTTTTACTGTAAATTTTTACTGTAAATTTTTACTGTAAATTTTTACTGTAAATTTTTACTGCAAATTTTTACTGCAATTTTTACTGCAAATTTAACTGTAAATTTTTACTGTAAATTTTTACTGTAAATTTTTACTGCAAATTTTTACTGCAATTTTTACTGCAAATTTAACTGTAAATTTTTACTGTAAATTTTTACTGTAAATTTTTACTGTAAATTTTTACTGTAAATTTTTACTGTAAATTTTTACTGTAAATTTTTACTGTAAATTTTTACTGTAAATTTTTACTGTAAATTTTTACTGCAAATTTTTACTGCAATTTTTACTGCAAATTTTACTGCAAATTTTTACTGCAATTTTTACTGCAAATTTAACTGTAAATTTTTACTGTAAATGTTTACTGTAAATTTTTACTGTAAATTTTTACTGTAAATTTTTACTGTAAATTTTTACTGTAAATTAAACAAACAGTAAATAAATTTTTAAATTTTTTAAAAACTAAATTTTTAATTACAGTAAATTTTTACTGTAAATTTTTACTGTAAATTTTTACTGTAAATTTTTACTGTAAATTTTTACTGTAAATTTTTACTGTAAATTTTTACTGTAAATTTTTACTGTAAATTTTTACTGTAAATTTTTACTGTAAATTTTTACTGTAAATTTTTACTGTAAATTTTTACTGTAAATTTTTACTGTAAATTTTTACTGTAAATTTTTACTGTAAATTTTTACTGTAAATTTTTACTGTAAATTTTTACTGTAAATTTTTACTTTTAAATTTTTACTGTAAATTTTTACTTTTAAATTTTTACTTTTAAATTTTTATTGAAAATTTTTACTGAAAATTTTTACTGAAAATTTTCACTGAAAATTTTTACTGAAAATTTTTACTGAAAATTTTTACTGAAAATTTTTACTGAAAATTTTTACTGAACATTTTTACTGAAAATTTTTACTGAAAATTTTTACCGAAAATTTTGACTGAAAATTTTTACCGAAAATTTTTACTGAAAATTTTTACTGTAAATTTTTACTGAAAATTTTTACTGAAAATTTTTACTGAAAATTTTTACTGAACATTTTTACTGAAAATTTTTATTGAAAATGTTTACTGAAAATGTTTACTAAAAATTTTTACAGAAAACTTTTACTTAATATTCTATAATTTATGATTAAATATTTCTGTAAATTACATTTTATGAACTTATTAGGAAAATTTAGTAATTTTTTATAGCTGGAAAAAATTGTTCAATAAATACAATTACAAATTTTATTAGATGACTTTTTATTTCATATTTTTTACACGCTTTTTTAAATAACACTTTATATATTTTAAAATTCATTTGATTCATTCCCATATGACTAAATTAGTTAAGTTTTATAATATTATATTAAAGAAGTGCACTAGTAAAAATAAAAAAAAATTTTTAAGAATTTATTAATTTAGTATAGCAGTTATTATTCTATAAATTCTTAGTAATTTATCATCTGCAGATAAATAAAATTTTATCTAACACTGCATACACGTATAATAGATATTTTTGATAGTGAATATAAATTAGTTAAACATACATTTCTTATTTAAATATTAAGTCTAATTAATTTTTTTCAATATTAAAATTTCCAATTTTATATTATTTATAATTATTTAATATAATGACTCTTAAACATTTTATACATAATTAAATATTTAATATTTTTAATAAGCTTTGCTTTTATTTAATGTTTTTATTTATTGAAAATTTGATTTATTATGAGTGTAAGATAATAAGGTTATTCTAAGGCACTCGAAAAGACGTTAGTTAGATTGTGGAGTAATTTGAAAACCAAATATATTAACTATTAAATTTAAAGTTAATTAAAAATATTTTTAATAATCTTTAACAGTTATGATTTCATAAATTTAAGATGTTACTTATTGTTCACATTTTGTGCTTATAGTTTTTCGAATTAATTCAAATTTGTATTTTATAGTGAAGCAGTTTAAAATTATATTTATAAAGGTTAAAATTTGAAAGATATCAAAGGCTAAAATTAGAAAATCAAAAAGTTTCATTATTATTGTATCTTTACTAAGTAAATTTCCAAAAAAAATTCCAAATTTCTATTCTTACTAATAAAAAGTGTTAATCTGATTTTAGTATTGAATTGGAAGATTTAATTTGATGGAGACATTTTTTGGTATATTTATATATTTGTAGCAAATTTTTATTTCAATATATTTTTAAATAAAAAAAATGTAAAACTGCCATTCACATAATAACTCTTACAATTTGGCTATGTTTATGACTTGTTTTTCACCGTATTTCTTAAAATTCTATGCCGATTAAAAATGTTTTCTACAAAATTCTTTCTTGTATGGAAATATGAATTTTAAATAATTTTTGATTAACATAAAAATTGTATTTTTTCTCGTCACTACCGTCATTCTAAATATCAGTCAATATTTCATATAAAGCTTTATGTTCACAATTTTTCTCCAAAATTATAATAGTTTTTTAAAACAATCTTTTGAATGAGTTCTTCTAAGAGAACTACTTTATAGAAAAATACATTTTTTTTAATTCCAAAATTTTCTAAAATACTACTATAAATTTTGTGGTAAATATTTTGATTTTATTTTATTCTAAATAATTCATTTGAATACAAGTTGAATAAATTTCTGTATTAAAAATATACAAAATAGGCATGCGTTAATAACAAATATAGATTTTTATTTATTTAATTAATTTTTTTTTTAATTATGAAAATATTTAGTTTTATTATAATTTCAACAAATTTCAATTTAGTATATTTATTAAAATCACAAGAAAACGTATGGGATTTTAAATTTTGATAATTTTATTTAGTAAAATTCTTTAGTTAGTAAAGCTAAATATTCATAAGTAATACAATTTTCTTTTTCATAGATATATCAATTATCATTTTTATTAAAGAAGAACATACTCGTACCATTGTACGATTTATATTATAAATATTTATATATATTGTATTTTGAATTAAATATTTTTATATTTTTATAATTATCAGTTTAGCTATTTATGGTTTCATACCATATATCATTGGTATAATAAATCCCTGATAGTATAGTTAAAGCATGTGTTAGTAAAATAAACCAAACACAATAATTCCTCTTATCATTATTATATTTTTAAATAAATTTTTTAAATTGTTTTTTACTTAAAGCAAAGATTAAATTTATATCATAAATTTGACAATATTTTTTTTTCGTTAATATATATTATTTTTAACAAAAATTATTCCATTATTAGTTGATGTTTTCGTGTTTATATTTTTATTTTTTAAACAATTCAGCATTATAAAAAATTTCATTTCGATTCCAGTAAGAATACGAAAATATAAAAATTTTTAACTTATCAGCCACTTTGACAATCTTTTAATTAAAAAAAAAAATGAAAAACTGTAAAGATTTGACCGTATTAACTTCATATTAAGATAACTCTAAGATAAGACAAATGAATTTCTTATCATTTTTCAAATTTTATCTAGAGAAATTCAAAAAAGATATATTAAAGAAATTCGGAAAAAAATATTTTGAATTTTTTTCGAAAACAATTATAAAAAATTCTAACAAAAATAAAACGTAATTTTCACAAAATAAATATTAACAAAAATCAAATCATTAAATAAGAAAAAAAAAATGAAAATATTGAAAAATGCAATAAAAATTAAAGTATTTTACGTAGGATGACTTTAAACTTTTCTAAATTTTAGCCAAACACTATTTTTAGGTATATAAGTAATTGAATTCGGGTCAATCGATATTGCTGGTAATTCAGTCTGTTCAGTAGTTTCGACAATATAGTTGCGCAGAATCATAATAAGGCCAACTTTTATTTGTAAATATGCAAATCTTAGACCCAAGCAGTTGCGAGGTCCTTCACCAAATGGCAGAAATGTATAAGGATGACGTTTGGTTTCATTCTCTGCAGTAAATCGATCAGGATCGAATTTTTCCGGATTTGGGTAAATATCCTTATCACGGTGTATTGCCAGTACAGGTATAATAACTTTTGTACCAATTGGAATTTCCTTACCATTTGGCAGTATGTAGTTTTCATTTGCTACCCGATGTATTGAAGAAATCGGTGGATCCTTCCGAAGAGTTTCTAAATAAAATAAATAATCTTATATATAAACCTATCTTAATTTTTAACAAAATTAACCATTACTGTTGGATAGAATGGAAACTAACTCTTGTATGGAGAGTGATTGGAGAGGAGAGGAAATCGAATAAAAGACAGACTAACCATTAACAATTCGATGTAATAAAGACATTTCGCTTATTGACTCATATGATAATTTGCCATCGTGCTGTTTTAATACATTTTCGATTTCCTTTCTGGCCGCATCCTGTATATCTTGGGCCAGTGCCAAATTGTGCAATGCAAAAACCATTGTTGTAGAGCTACTTTCAAAGCCGGCAAAGAAAAATATAAAAGCATTTGCTGCTACCTCGTCAATAGTTAATCCCTCGGTAGATTCATAGTCTTGACGCATCATTTCCATCATAATCTGCATTATATCGTTCCGATGAACATTCTCTTGACGTCGAAAGGCGATAGTTTGATGTACCATTTGGTTAAAGAATTCTGTAGATTTACGATCGAAATATCGGAAACCCAATTGTCTAGCTAACTCTCGAAAAGAGACGGCCAAAACGACTAGAACACTTTTCAATTTCGACATTTTCATTACTCGATTGCCGACACGTCGGAATTCTGATTCGGGATCAGCGATGCTTTTACCATCCAAACCAAATACGCACGAGCTTATAACATCTGTTGTAAATCTGCCCAATAAATCTTTAACATCGACATCGTTATCGATAACATTATTACTTTCGATATATTCTCGAAGCTGTTCTGCCACTTCAATCACCGTATGGAACATCATTTTCATTTTGCCACTACTAAATGCCGGAGTCATCTTTTTTCGTAGAGTATGCCATTCTTCACCCTCCAGGAAGAATACGTTCGCCGACAAAGGATCATCTTTTTTATTGTGATAAACGCCCCGATCAGTAAACGTATTAAAATCACGCACCAAAATCATTTTAGCGAATTCCGGCCCAGTCACCAATAGTGCTGGACTCTTAAACATGTATACACCGGCATAATCATCATCGTGATTTTTTAACTTTTTATAAAGGTCGGCAATAATATAACCGAAATGTTGACTTTTCAAGATGGCACCAAAATTACCGAACGGAAAGGTCGGTTCAAGATGTGCCACATTCAATTTCGACCATAATCGATAGGTTTTCTTAAAACTCAAATACAGAGCACTTATTATCACCACTAACAACGATACCAGATAAATAAAAACTCCCATTTCTATTGAATGCAAATGTCAGACTGTTCGTAGTCGTCATGGACTACCAAGCCATCTCATATAGGCGGCCCCTCAATGCACGTAGCTATTGTGTACTCGTAGCGTAGCATTGGACGACCAACAGAGATACATTGGCGTCAGTCAAGCAAGTCTGGAATCAGCAAGTGGAGAACCATACGGTCAATCGTCAATCAATCTAAACCAGCTGGTAAGGATTTGGCTTAAGTAACTTAAACAAGCACCAGCCAAACTACGTGCCCCACACAAAATATGTAATCAATATTTTATTCCAATTTCTTCATAAGCTCTGCGTAGTTGTTACCAATGAACTTCACACGACTACAAAGCATTATCTACGGTCATACTATATGTCCTCCAGTAGCTGATACAATACACCAAAAGAATTCAGCGAATCCAGCACAATTTGGCAGCGCATTACCATCCCATACAATACATAAAACGTATTTATACGCTTTACCCCAAAAATTTTGTGTGGGCACTAGATACTAATTGCCCCGGCCGCTCCTTCTATCCACAAGACCAATTTGATGAACGTAATTTGCGGGGCTGAATCATACGCTCGAGAAGGAAAGCATTTTCCAGCTTATTTTACTGACTGATATCAGAAACTTGAGAGTTGAAAAGAACTTGAGAAGATACCAAGGTCGATTGGTAGTGGGACGTAAACAATAGTTTTATATGTATTTGTGATGTATCTTTTTATTGTAATTCACTGTAGATAATACCAAAAAGCTCAAGTCCTAAGTTGGACAAATCGATTAATAATAATAAGTGAGACGATAGGGGCTCACTTATGGTATGTCCAATTGATTACCATTCGATTCGTTTCGTTTTTACAGCAAATAATTGAGTGAAATTTTATTTAAGAAGAAAGAATTTTTAATTAAAAACAAATAAAATAATTTCCGAAACGGGGCCACCAAACAAATAATTTTCATCGATAATGGCAGGAATTTAATAGTGTGCGTTATGATAAAATCCAGCTGGACTGTAATAATAGGGGTGTAGGGTTTCTTGTCTATTGAAAATTAAATGGTAATTTTCACTATGTGCTTTTACTACATAAAATCTACTAAGGCTTTCCATGCTCGTCTACGAGTATATAGTATGTGATACTACTTTGCAGTCAAATCATTACCAAACTACTGACAATGAATTCTCGTACAGACAAACAGTTGATTGTACAACTGGATTTGATGGTATTTGTTATTTTTTTTGGTATAAAAAAATTAAATGTAAACAAACTGGGGAAAAAAACTATTTTTGTTTACTTTTCGAGTGTTTGCTTGCACTGTGAGTCTTTCTAAAGTTTTTTTTTTTTTTATATTTTGACTGAAAAACCTTACAAACAAACACTTTAATCATCAATATTTTTTTTATTTACTTCGGAATTATTGGTTATTATCAATATTTTCGTACATGTAGTATTAGAAAATTTCAAAATTTTAGAGTAAATGATTTTTAAACAAAAAATAAAATCTACTTTTCAATAAAGCCATATTTAAACGCATTGAAACTCTTACAAATATTACTGATATAAAATCCACTCCCAAGTATAAAAATATATAAAATTCTATTTGAAAATGAAATAAATTAAAAAGCTTTTTTTTATTTAATCTAATTTGGAATAAAAATATACATTATCATGACTATAATTTTTTTTCTGTTTATTGCTAGATCTTTCGTTAATATTGTCATTATTGTTTGGTATCCAGATCTGAAAACTTAAACATTCTTCAGTGATTACGTCAGAGAATTACCGGCATTATATTTGACATGCTTGAATAAATTTTCCACCTTATTGTCTCCATCAAGCATGTTATCATCAAGTGTTTTGTTTACATTTGAATAAGTTAAAAAGCATCTGAAATCGGAGAGCTTTTATCTATTGTAAAATATCTGATTTCAAGTATTCTTGTATATTATAAAAGTATCTAACAATTACAGCAGGTGGACAAGTGTATAAATATAAAATTATAAAAAGCTCTTAAATAATATGGACATTTGAAAAAAAAATGAACTCACATTCGTTAAAATGTTCACTTTTATATATTAATATTAAACAACAGTTGGTAAACTATCAATTTTCAAAAATATAATCAAGCTTTTTATAGCAAAGTTCATTTTAAGCTTTATTTGGTATTCATTGTAAGAAAATTTCAAGCTTCACTTCGTGTCAAAAGCTTAATTACAACAGTGACAACTAAAAAAAAGTTTTATAGAAAAACTTTTACTAGTACAACTTTACTGCCAAAATGCTTGTCGGAATAATTTTAATTGGAAAAATATTTATTGTAAAAATCCTTACTAAAAATATATCTTGAAAAAATTATACTAGCTATTAAAAAATTCACTATTAAAAATTTATCTGCAGAAATGTTGAATAGAAAATTTTTTGCTGTAAAAAATTTTACTAGAAAAATATTTATAGTAAAAATATTTTGTAGAAAAAGTTTTAGAGGATAAATTTTTGCTGCAAAATTATTATATTTATAAAATTTAATATTTATAGAAAAATTTTTATGGCAAAAATGTTACTGGGAATTTTTTACTGCAATAATATTAACTGGAATTTTGTATTAATTAGAAATTTTTTTTAGAGTAACATTATTAAATGTAAGGAACTATTTGCTGAAAAAAACTTTATAACAAAATATGTTATTGAAAAACATTTTACTGGAATAATATTTTTTGATAATTATTTGAAAGAAAATTTTTTTCAGATCAAACTTTTCCAGTTAACATTTATGCAGTAAAACTGGAAGTTGAAGTTATTATGGGAAAAATTCTTGCAATGAAAATGTTTTCGGTAAATTTTGCAGTAGTTAATATTTACTTAGTCATAAGAGTTTTTTACTGTGAAAATATTTACCTGTAGAATAATATAGATTGAGCAAAATTCAACTACTATAAAATTTACCGAAAAAAATTTCATTGTACTGGAAAAATGTTCCAGTATAACTGCTACAGTATTTTTTACTCCAAAAGTATTTTGAAACAAAAGCGCCTACTGACAAATTATTTATCTACAAAAGCGCAGAAAAAATAGGCACTTTTGTAGTATTATAAAAAAACTACAAAAGCGCCTATTTTTTCTGCAAAAATTATTCAAGTTAATATAATTACAGTAAAAATTTACCGCCTTATATTCTTACTGCATACTCGTAATATAAGGCGGGAAATTTTTACTGTAATAATATTTACTTGAATAATTTTTGCAGAAAAAATATTTTCAGCAATAGCATCTGTTGAAAAAGTTCCTAATGCAAATAATTTTACTGAACATTTTTTTTACTGCAATAATATTAACTGAAATTTTTTTTCGAAAACCATTTACTGGAAAAATATTGTCTGAAAAAAACTTCCGTTTATTGCAGATTTTTTATAGCAATAATGCTTTTTCTGGAAATAGAAGAATTTGTACTGTAAAAATATTTAAAAAAATATAGCATATTTTGAAAAAGTTCCTAATGCAAATAATTTTATTGAACAATTTTTTTACTGCAATAATATTAACTGAAATTTTTTTTCCAAAACCATTTACTGGAAAAATATATTCTGAAAAAAACTTGAGTTTATTGCAGATTTTTTATAGCAATAATGCTTTTTCTAATGGAAGAATTTGTACTGTAAAAATATTTATATAAAAAAAAAATAAAAGCAATAAAATCTACCGAAAAATTTTTTTTTTACAGCAGTAAAATTGACCACAGACATTTTTATAGCAAAAATTTTAACTGTAGTATTATTAACTTCTATAAAATTTACAGTAAAATATTTACTGGCATAATTGTTACTATAATAATATTAGGTGGAAGAAATGTTTACTGAAAAAATTTTGACTGGAATAATTCTTATAGCAAATATAATATATTTACTGAGATTAATTTTACTAAAATAATACTTATTAGAAAATAAATTTATAGCAAAAATGTTTACTGGAAAAAATTTTATGTAAACATTTTTAATACAAAAATTTTAATAGAGAAAATTGTTTACTGAAAATACTTTAGTAAAAAAAAAGTTTTTAGTTTTTATTAAAAAAAAACGGTTTTAACTAACTCCGCTATAGCCGGTCCCAAGCCCAGTTGAGAAAGGAGAAGGGTTTTCTGTTGTGATTCCAAATTTTAGAGTACTTCATTTTTAAGAATTAATAATACAGTTTGTGAATTTTTTTAAACATCAACAACAAAATAATTATTGAAAAGCCTTCTTCAGGAATAGAATTATAAATTTACCCAAAATGTCTTTTTTTAGTCTTTTAAAATTTAAATTCGTTAGTTATCTTACATGCCAGAAAATTCAAATTATATCTAATAAACTTTAATTATAATAACCTTATTTGGTTAGATTAGTGATTATTTTTTTAGTAAACCAAAGCTTATCCCCTTCTTTTAACTGTAAATCTCAAATAATACTTACTAAAAAAATATATTATAACTTTTGTTATCTGTAATAATATATTTATTAATAAATTATGTCAATCATAATAGAAAAATCTTAAAAATAATAATATACTTTTATATTCTTATAATATGATTAGTTTTCCTTTTATAGTGAAGCAGAGATGTAGAGGTACATGAGAAGAGCTTTCGTAGTGAATGTTTTGTTGCTTGTAGATAAAAGTTAAAATCAAATCTGTTCTATCAAAGTTTGTTCAATTATTTCTCACCAAATTCCATTATGTACATAATTAAAGTTTCCAAAATTACATCAATTTTCTGTAAAAGGATTAATTCAATTATGGATGAGAAAAAAAAAATCGACTAACCTTACTTTTCCTAGCATACTAACGAGTATGAATGTATTAAGGACTAAATCAAATATAAACTTTTGTTTGGTTTGTGTCAAGTTCGTGGTAGTTTTCTATTTCAAGATAGTTTCTTTTTTATAATACTTCAATCTATCTAATAAGATACTTGTACATCTGTTTCATTGCAAGTAAAAATGTTTTTAGATACTTCTACTTTACTTAATCAACGTCCAAATGTTTACATACAAATATGCTCCTTTTGTTATTTGTAGATTGTTACATTTTCTAACGGAGGAGGCATTTTGGCTTTACATGAAAACTTGATAAAAGTTATACAAAACTTTTCGGCAGGTGTAATCGATTGTAAATGGTTTTCGACTTTTTAATATAATATTGACAGCAAAAGTCGAACATTTTAGTTTCTCTGTATATAGTCATTATATTAAGGACATATTAACTCCCTAAGTCATTTAATGTATCCTTTATTGATTTGTGATTATCAATTATTTTGTTCTTCTATGAAATTATCTTTAATAAAGTTGTTTCTTTTGCAGGAATTTTTTTATCGAAAATATTAAAGACTATATGACAGGATTAAAGCATAATATAGAAAACGGCATATACTCGTATTAATAAATAATTTTCATAGAGTATTTTTGAAAATATGCAATTTTTCTATTTTATTTTTTTAAGAATTTGGTTGTTTTGTTTTATTATTATTTTTTAAATATAATTTTTATATCAAAGAAATTTCTTTTAAATTAATTCTAATATAAATTTTTTTCATTGGGTACTTATAAAATTATATATGAGTAAATTTAACAGCAGTAATGGTACCCGAACTCTTTTTGTTTTCTTAACTAATTTTTGATAAAAACACATACACGTACTACGAGTACTTAATTATATATTCAATAAATTTTCTTTAAGTATAAATTAAATTATAATAAATAATTAAAGTTTGAAATAGAATTTATTTTTCATTAATTTTCCATTAAACAATTTTATTTGAAATGTGAATTTACTAAGCTCAAAATTTGATTTATATTTAATTTACGATGGATTTATTAAGAATCTTCCCATTAACCATATTTACAAAAAGATGATTTTATAAAATATTTCCTAATGCAAATTTCCGAATTTAATATTCTTTATTATTTTCTACTCTTGATATAATTAAGGATTACTTCTGAAACTTAAGGTTTTCAAATAATTTTCTTAATAGTCAAACCGAAAACAAAAAAGTACAATTCCTATCTTGAACTAGAGAATGAATGGTAAATCCAATAAATTTTAGTTTCTATCTTAACCATGAAATAATTTACCATAAATAAATTATATACTTGAAATTATTATAAAATCGTTGACTGTGGAAATATAATTGGTTTATTTGTAGAGTTGTTTAGATTTTCTGATTTGGTAATATGAGTTGCTCATGACTAGGAACGAAGTGCCTATGATAATAAATTCTGAGGAAATCATGATTTTGTATAACAGGACGATCTGGTTGATTTGTTTTGAATAAATTTGAATCCTGACTTTCGAAATAAGGTCATCTATCCAATTTCACTTCAACATTGGATTATCATTAATTATTGCCTTATAAAGCAATACGGACTAACTCATAATTACATTTGCATCTATTTCCGATCTAAAAATACTTTGTCGTGTACGTGTCTCTAATTTTCTAAATCTCCAAAAACTCAAAATATGCGAAAAAATTTTTATATTAACTTTTTTTAGTGAACTTTTTTTTCTGAAACTCTTTTTACGGAACATATTTTTAATGATAACATATTCACTTAAAATCTTTCTACTGGAAATATTTTCAACAGAAAATATTTTTACTGAAAATATTTTTACTAAAATAATTTTTACTCGAAATATTTTTACTGAAAATATTTTTACTGAATGTATTTTTACTGAAGATCTTTATACTGAAAATATTTTTACTGCAAATATTTTTAGTCCAAATCTTCTTTCTGAAAATAATTTTACTGCATATCATTTTACTGAACATTTTTTTTCTGAAAATATTTTTACTGAGAATATTTTTACTGGAAATAATTTTATTGCTAATATTTTTACTGAAAAAATTGTTACTGACAACATTTTACCTCAAAACATTTTCACTGAAAATATTTTTACTATGAGGGTCGTTCAATAAAGCCTTAGAAAAAGATGGAAAAAAACTGTTTTTTAAAAAAAAATATTTTATTTTTCAACATAATCTCCTTTTAGCTCTACACACAATTTTTTCTATAAACAATTTTTCCAAAATTTTTATCCCGTCCAAAAAATATGATTTCGGAAGTTCTGCAAAATACTCATCCGTTTGAGCAATGACGTCCTCGTTGGAAGTGAACCGTCGTCCGCCAAGCCATTTCTTCAGATTGGGGAAAAGAAAATAGTCACTCGGGGCCAAATCTGGTGAATAAGCGGGATGCTGCAACAATTCCATTCTCAATTCCACAATTTTGGCCATGGAGACAGCGTAGGTGTGCACACGCGCATTGTCCTGATGCAAGAGGATTTTTTTCTTCTACAGATGGGGGCGTCTCTCTTTGATTTCCTCGCTTAACCGTTGCAATAACAACGCGTTATACGCTCCTGTTATTGTTTTTCCTTTTTCCAAGTAGTCGATAAAAATGATGCCCTGCGAATCCCAAAAGACCATGGCCATCACCTTGCCGGCCGATGGCACAGTTTTTGCCTTCTTCGGAGCCCGTTCACCCTTGAAAATCCACCGTGATGACTGTTTCTTTGTTTCTGGAGTGTAGTAGTGTATCCACAGTGACATATCGACAAAGGAATTCGGCAGGATTGCGATGAAAGAGTGCCAACATAGCCTCAGAGTCTACTACACGATTATGCTTATTCTCCTCTGAGAGCAAACGCGGCACTCATCTTGCCGAAATTTTTTTCACAGACAATTTTTCATGCAAAATTGAAGCGATTGTACCTTGTGATATGCCCGTGGCCTCAACTAATTCGCGCACTTTAATTCGCCGATCGTTCAAAATTAGATCGTGGATTTTGTCGATGATTTCAGGAGTAGACACCTCAACTGGGCGTCCTGCACGATGTTCATCTTTTGTGGATGAACGGCCACGTTTAAATTCATTCACCCAATTGTAAACCGTCGCAAACACAGGTGCAGATGTGCCATGAACTGCATCCAACTCGGCTTTGATTTCTTTCGGGCTTAAGCCTTTCAAATGGAGATGTTTGATGACAGCCCTAAACTCGCATTTTTCCATTGTTATGCACAAATAAATGTCGTTAACTTTAATCGACGATAGAAATTGACCTACGCTATGGATTGAGCTGAAATTTTGACAGCTTTCCTGTCGATAATGCTACTTACAAAAAAATCTTTACCGACACTACGAGCGCAATTTCTCGGATTTTCTAAGGACTTATTGAACGACCCTCGTAACAATATTTTTAATGAAAATCATTTTGTTTAAAAAATTTTTACTGCAAAATATATTTACTGATAATATTTTAACTAAAACAGTTTTTACTGACAATGTTTTACTGAAAACATTTTTTATTGCTTTTTTGAAAATGTATATAGCTGAGAAATGTTAATATATTAAGCTTATTCTTATTTATGATGTATAAAAATTGTAAATCGGCGGTAACTTTACAAAATGTATAAGTTATTCCTACATATGCACATCAATTTTAATATATAAAAATCCAACAAATAGCGTAATATTAAATAAAAAATTTCGAAAAGAAAAATATAGCAAGTAAATTTGTCTTGATTGAGTGATTGATAAGATTTCTGTTAATAATATTGATTTATTTTGTACTCAAGTCTCCATTTATGTTGATAGTACATAAGCTGATTCTCAGGAAGGATATGAAAATATATTTTTTTGGCATCAAATTATATTCGTATGTGGTACAAATTCGTAGTATCCTTTATAAAAAAAAGTTTCATTCATATAAAAGATATCAACATTTCTGTTCATATACGAAGAAGTTGTATCAGAGTAAGTGAATTCATAATGGAAAAAATGCCACAAAATGAAATATTTTGAATGAATTGAAATAGTGACTATGTAAGTGACGAAACCATTACCATTTCGACCTAAATATGTCAATAAGAACAACAGTAGAACCAATTTATTTGGATATTATTACTTGATAATAATCGTAAAAGCTTTTTTAAGCAGTCGGTCTTACTAGATAATTGACAGTTATTTAGAAATCGTTTATGATAAAATTGGAACTTATATGGAGCCCACTTTCTGGTCGTGTATGCATTCGTAAGTAGCGGACGTAAAGCGATGACAATAAATTGATAAGATTATCTTATTGATAGCATATACATATCTAGTTATCCTTCTTATCATAGAGTTAGTAATCTTTAAAAAAAAAGATCAATTTATAGCCATTCCCAAAAGAAATAGAAATGAGCACAGACAAAATGAAAGATTTCAGATTATGCACATCCATACGTCCTCATATAATAAGTACGATAGATTTTATGAATTCCCAAAAGAAAATTCTATCTTTGAATATATTTTAGTACATAAAAGCACTTTTCATTATATTGTAGAATATAAAAGTCATATGCATATAAATGCATTATTTTGTGGTATCTTTTATAGTTTCACTTATAATTTGGACGCTTCAAAATTCTACTTGTGGAGTGCTTTTGATGGAAATAGAGAGAAGTCATTTCAATGTCTGAACGTAGATTGTTTCAAAGTACTATCAATGAATAGATATTCCGATTATCAGGAAAATATTCGAATTTTAGCAACAAGTTTATCTTCAATTTGAAGTAATATTGTATTATGAAAATCTTAGTCTTTTTAGTATTATTCAAATTTGAGCTTTGGAAGGTGAAGACAACTCATATTTTGCCATTTGACATAAATTATAACATAATTCCTGTAAGACTTCTTACAAGACACGATCCTTTTGAGGTTAGTTTTGATGATTTTCGCCATTACTTAAGGGGTCTTGGATTCAAAATACTCAAAGTTAAATAACTATTTATAGGGTTTTTCAATAAGAGTGATATGATTTCTAAGTGACGTTTCGTCCATTTGTAATATGTCGTGATCTGTAATTTTTCTTTCATTGTATTCAGTAATGTTTACAATTTTATCATAAAGAGATATACGCAAGAACAACGTTTACAAATTATTCAATTTTATTATCAAAATAATCATTCTCTAATTGCAACTTTTCGTGCGCTTTTGCCATTTTATGGTCGTAATAATCGTCCAACTGTGCTCGCTATTCTTTGAATTGTTAAAAATTTCGAGCGTACATTTTCTTTATCGAAGTAATGAAAATATTGCTGCCGTTCAGGCAAGTTTTGCTGAAGACCGCAATTTGTCGATTCCAAGACGTTCTCAAGAATTGGGACTGTCTCAAACTACAAACCCGGCGGATTTTGAGAAAGGATTTGGGCTTGTATCCATATAAATCCGTTATCACTCAAGAACTGAAGCCATTCACCATAGACGTCGTGAATTTGCTGATTTTGTCTTAGTACAACTTGAAAACCATAACGATTTTTTAAAGAAAATCATCTTCTCCGATGATGCTCACTTTCATCTGAGTGGTGCGGTAAATAAACAAAACTGTCAATTCTGGTGCGAAGAAAATTCACAAATTATTCCTGAACACCCATTACATTCACCGAAATTAACAGTTTGGTGTGGTTTTTGTTCTGGTGGAATCATCGGTCCGTACTTCTTTCGAAATGAAGCTGGTAACACCGTTACTGTCAATGGAGAGCGGTATAGATCCATAATAACCAACTTTTTATGGCCGAAATTGAAAGAAGTTGATTTTGACAACATCTGGTTCCAACAAGACGGGGCTACGTGCCCCACAGCACGTGCAACAACCGAATTATAGCGATAAAAGTTTGGAGATTCGATTATTTCAAGAAATTGTGATACTGAATGGCCTCCAAGAAGTTGTGATTTAACACCATTAGACTATTTCTTGTGGGGTTATTTGAAGTCATTGGTCTTTAGCAATAAACCAAACTCACTTCAAGCTTTAGAAGTCAATATTGAACGTGCTGTTCATGTCATACGACTTGATTTAATGGAAAAAGTGCTCAAAAATTGGGTTCATCGAATTTGTTCCTACAAAAGAAGTCGTGGAGGCCATTTGAATGATGTTTTCTTCAGAACTTAATTGTATCAAATGTACTTTACATTAAATAAAAAACATTTGAATTTCCTTAACAATTAGTGTATTTTTTCTTAAAAGAAATCATATCACTCTTATTCGAAAACCCTATACATCAAATCTGACAACGTTGGAGCCTAGTATTTATTATCAAATATCAAAATTACGCGTTCTGGAAAGTTTTCACATAATGAGAATTTATGGTACTCGTATTTTTGGGGTAATGACACCTTCTGGTGTAATAATTATATATTAATAATTCGAATATATAAAATTTCCAATTTTTTAGTGTTTATTCCCAAATATTTTATAAATTTTTAAAATATTTTTAGGAAATAAAAAAGGAGTGATTTTTTAAAATACTGTAACAATTTATGAAGTTTTTTTTTTGATTTATTAGCGATATTATGAGCTTTATTATTATTAATTTATTTAACAATATTTTGAGTATATTATGTACTTTTATTGTTTGATTTTAAATTTAAGCAAATATCTTAAAATATAAAGATGGTGAGAATATTTCTGTATGTATTAAAGTATGTAGAGACAGAAAGTTTTCTCATAAATATTCTTAAACAAAATTAATTTTCTGGATAATGTTACACTTTGAAAGTTAAGCATCTAAACAAATTTATAACGATGAAAATTTATGTAAGAAAGGCAATTTGAATAAAGAAACATTAAAAGTTATGCACACATTTTGAAGAATGAATTGTTTTCTTATTCGTACAAATTAATTTTGATTTATAAACGATATAAACTATTTTATTATTTTATTTTAAGGTGTTATATTATAACTGCATCGGGAAAATGGTTATATAGGAGCGTCGTATATGGCGAGTGAGTTTCAGAAATTTTGTTGAAAATAGATACGGTTCTGTTTATAGGATCTGTTTCCAAATGGAAAAATATAAGGCAATAAAAATAAAAGAAACAATATTTTTTATTAAATAAGATATGAAAATATATTTGTTCATCTACTATGAGGCCACCTGCCGACCTGTAAGTGGTTGGATTAAATGAAATCAGACGATTCTTAGTTGGACGTGATTATATTGTATTTTGAGGAATTAAAAAAAAATTTAGAAGATGATTTGGAAAGGATATTCAGGGATATAAAAGCTCCACTATGAAGAGAACCTTATTGGAATTGAAATTTTGGATAAGGCCACATTCGGTTAGAAGATGAGGAATAGTGAGTTGAACGTCACAGTATGGGCAGTTCGGATAAGTGTGATGATCGAAAAAGATAATTCTGAACAGCTTATACTATCTAAAGTTCTTTTAGGATTACCGAAAAGAGTGTTGGTTGAATGGATGGCTAATGTTTCAAAAGAAACCTGTCGCTACTTATTTAATACCTTCCGCCACAAATGGCTTAGATGTTATTACCTGAAACTCTCACGTGACATGGAACTCAATACAATTCTAGTAGGTCAGTAAAATTGTTTGGTAAAAAATTTTCTGTAAAAATATTCAGCAAAAACTTTCGGTATAAACGTTTGTAAAATGTTTCGGTAAAAATTTTCAGTTCAAATTTTCGGTATAAAATTTTCAGTTAAAATTTTCGGTATAAAATTTTTGGTAAAAATTTTCAGTAAAAATTTTCTGTAAAAAGTTTCGGTAAATTTTTTTGGTAAAAATTTTCGGTAAAAATTTTCGGTAAAAATTTGCGGTAAAAATTTTCTGTAAAAATTTTCGGTAAAAATTTTCGGTAAAAATTTTCGGTAAAAATTTTCGGTAACAATTTTCGGTTAAAAATTTTCCGTAAAAATTTTCGGTAAAAATTTTCGGTAAAAATTTTCGGTAAAAATTTTCGGTAAAAATTTTCGGTAAAAATTTTCGGTAAAAATTTTCGGTAAAAATTTTCGGTAAAAATTTTCGGTAAAAATTTTCGGTAAAAATTTTCGGTAAAAATTTTCGGTAAAAATTTTCAGTAAAAATTTTCGGTAAAAATTTTCGGTAAAAATTTCCGGTAAAAATTTCCCGTAAAAATTTTCGGTAAAAATTTTCGGTAAAAATTTTCGGTAAAAATTTTCAGTAAAAATTTTCGGTAAAAATTTTCGGTAAAAATTTCCGGTAAAAATTTCCCGTAAAAATTTTCGGTAAAAATTTTTGGTAAAAATTTTCAGTAAAAATTTCCGGTAAACATTTTCGGTAAAAATGTTCGGTATAAATGTTCGGTAAAAATTTTCGGTAAAATTTTCGGTAAAAATTTTCGGTTAAAATGTGCGGTAAACATTTTCGTTAAAAATTTTCAGCAAAAATATTGTACTTATTTCATAAAAAACTATTTGTCAAATAAGTACTTTAAACACAAATAAAAAAAAAATATTCATAAAAAATATTTTGTACCAATTTTTGGTAAAAAATTTTGCTCTAAATTTAAAAAAAAAAAAAATTTAGAACCTTTTGTATTTTTTTAGAAAATTTTAAAAAAATAAATTGCAAAACTTTACAAAAATACTAAAATCAAAAATTTTTGTCATTTTATACTACAATAAAATTCCATTTTTAAGGCTTATAATTTCTCGTAAATTGAAGGATTAAATAAATTTAAATTTAATATTTTAGTTCTTGTATATTATACAATATTAATTGCAAATAAAATTTATGTAATTAATTTGTCTAGGAAATTCAAAATAAATATTAACTTTCTGATGAGAAATTTCAAAAACAAGCCAATTTACTGTCGTAATGTAAATAAACAAAAGTTTTGTAGACAAGATCCTTTAGTTTTAGCTACTGCCAAACATATTATATGAATTTCTATTTGCTGTTTGTCCAATTTGGTTAAATAAGATTGAATTGGATTAGATTTAGTTGTGTACTCATCTCCAATTAATTTCAAAGGCGACACAACTAATCCTATTGAATCATCATAGTTTGTTTACTTCAATAGTGCATATTCCCATTATATTATTCCATATTCAAATTCATTTTGGTATATGAAAATATGTATAGTCTCTTAAAGTTGTATTTATTCGATGGAAATATTAAATCAATATAAGAAAATATGATCAGTCATGATTATATTATATAGATTATGGAGGAAAACTATAATTAACTGTTCTGTAAGCTGTGATGATATTTAAATTCGTATAAAATTAATTTTTCACATGTGCAATAGAAATAATTAAGCTCTGCTTAGCAAAAAATTTTATTACAATATTATTTATTTTATTTCCATGGACATACTTGTTGATGATTAAATATACAAAATGAAATTTTTCTGTTACATCGTACGATAACCGTTGATACTTGATGACAAAAGGTCAATACTTTTAGATGATTTTTATGACCAATTTACTTTCCTCAAATATAACTAATTCAATTTGCCGACCGCATCAAATATTTTATGTTAAGATTCGGTATTAACAAGTACACCTCAAATACATAAAAAGAACCCTTATCAGTAAAATTGCCACGAAAGAATTTATACCGACTTTTTTATAAGATATTCTTTTTTTATTTTATTAACTCTTAACCAAGAGAAATTGAGGTGATAATTGATTAGGAAAAAAATACTTTAAATTGCTTTTATTTATTGCACATATAAAAGCATCCAACTAATTGGATAAACTCTCGAGTATCTACTGAATAAAAGAACGAGTACTTGATACTTAATACTTACTGAAAAGAAAAATATATACTGAAAATGTTATGTTCAGTAAATATATTCTCTAACAATTTTCAGCTAAAACAATTTTTAATTAAGTAAACAAATTTCGGTAGAAATGTTTTCCGACAAAAAAAAGTTTGAACAAAAATTTGTTCGGTAAAAACTTTCAGTAACAAATAGTTGGGAAAAATTTGACAATTAAAATATCATCAGTAAAAATTTGTTAGTGTTAATTATTAATAAAATTTGTTAATAAAAATTTGTCAGTAAATAATTATTAGAAAAAATTTGTCAGTAAAAATTTGTTGCCACAAAATTATCAGTAAGAAATTGTCAGTATAAAAATTTTCTGTAAAATTAGGTAAGTAAAATATTACCAGTCATAAAATTGTCAATAAAAGTTTGTCAGTAAAATTTGGTCAGTAAAAATTTGTCAATAAAAATTTGTCAGTAAAAATTTGTTAGTAAAAATTTGTTAGTATTAATTATTAATAAAATTTGTTAGTGAAAATTTGTCAGTAAATAATTATCAGAAAAAAATTTGTCGGTAACAATTTGTCAGTAAAAATTTGTTGCTAAACAATTATCATTAAGAAATTGTCAGTAAAAAAATTTCGGTAAATATTTGTTAGAAAAAATTTGTCAGTAAATATTTTTTAGTATTTAATTCTCAGTAAAAATTTGCTAGTAAAAAATTTTCTGTAAAATTAGGTTAGTAAAATATTACCAGTAAAAAATTGTCAATAAAACTTTGTCAGTAAAATTTGGTCAGTCAATAATTATCAGAAAAAAATTTGTCAGTAATAATTTGTCAGTAAAAAATTATCGGTAGAAATTGTCAGTAAAAAATTGCCAATAAAAAAATTTTCTGTAAGATTAGGTGAGTAAAATATTACCAGTAAAAAATTGTCAATAAAAATTTGTCAGTAAAAATTTGTTAGTGAAAATTTGTCAGTAAATAATTATCAGAAAAAAATTGCCAGTAAAAAATTTTTCTGTAAAATTAGGTAAGTAAAATATTACCAGTAAAAAATTGTCAATTAATATCAGAAAAAAATTTGTCAGCAAAAATTTGTTGCTAAAAATTTATCGGTAGAAATTATCAGTTAAAAAATTGTCCGTAAAAAAATTTCAGTAAATATTTGTTACAAAAAATTTGTCAGTAAAAAATTGTCAATGAAAGTTTATCAGTAAAAATTGGTCAGTACAAATTTGTCAATAAAAATTTGTCAGTAAAAATTTGTTAGTAAAAATTTGTTGCTAAAAAATTATCATTAAGAAATTATCAGTTAAAAAAATTTCAGTAAATATTTGTTAGAAAAAATTTGTCAGTAAATATTTTTCAGTATTTAATTATCAGTAAAAATTTGCCAGTAAAAAATTTTTCTGTAAAATTAGGTAAGTAAAATATTACCAGTAAAAAATTGTCAATTAATATCAGAAAAAAATTTGTCAGTAAAAACTTGTTGCTAAAAATTTATCGGTAGAAATTGTCAGTTAAAAAATTGTCAGTTAAAAAATTTCAGTAAATATTTGTTAGAAAAAATTTCTCAGTAAAAAATTGTCAATGAAAGTTTATCAGTAAAAATTGGTCAGTAAAAATTTGTCAATAAAAATTTGTCAGTAAAAATTTGTTAGTAAAAATTTGTCATTAAAAATTTTCCAGTCAAAATTTCTCAGTAAATATTTATCAGTAGAAATTTGTAAGTAAAAATTTTCTGTAAAAATTTTCTGAAAATATGCAGAATATGTTGAGCGTCAACATTTGTTTATACATCAACATTTTGTTCTTTGATAAAATTGTGCAACTTGAAGAAATACCGTCACATAATATGCATCCGTTATTAATTATGTCGTGAATAAGACGAATATAACGGGTTTTATCATTCTTTTATTATATCCTTACAAAGGCTCATGATTTAATGGCAAAGGCGTATTGAAAAGTCCTGATTTTAAGTTGGACATCAATTGATGTCAAAACCCTGAAGAGGGCGAATATTGGATTCTGCCAATATCACCGTAGACGTACTTCTTCCCTAAGAACGTTATTTATAACGTCATCTATGAGTCAAATGGCGTGGAAAATGCAGATAGACAGTAGCATTTAGAGTGTGAATAGGTAAAAATAGGTTAATTGCTGTTATTCAACATCGACATCGTAAAGTTAGAAAGTTGAACATCACTTCCTACTTTCGAGGATGAACATTTCTCTTAAGTTGGTACTTTTATTGAATTAATTATGTCATGTAGCTCAGTAAATATCCATATATGTTTATTCGACTATTGAATAAATTTATATTTAGCTAATTTGATTTTCATTTGACTTTTGCGGGTAATCAAATAAACACTAATATAAAATATTAGATAAAACACAAAGACAACAGGAAACGGAATTTGGTATTGATGAAATTTTTTCTCCAAAACTTTTCTAATTAAAATATTTTATACATTTTAATTGTTAACAGTTGAAAATACTTTAATTAAAATTAAATTCTTTTAAAATTTCAGAATTTTTTATTCTTTTCGAAAAATTTTCAAAAATTTGCTATAAAAATTGTTAAAGGCATTCCAGAAAGGGCTTAGGCAAATTTTTCCTTAAAAAAATTTGTGTTAGTGAAAAATGTTTATTTTTATTTATCTTTAACTAAAAAATTAATCCAGAATTTATAATAATTATTAAAAAAATATATAATCAGTCTAATAATAGCTTTTAGAGTATCTTTGCAATCGAATTTTCAGTTTTTTTTTTGATAACGTAATAAATTATTGATAAAAACAAATTTGACCAATGACCTTCCATTTTTAGATACAAATATCATCAAAATATTTACAAACAAACGTAAATTCAACATAAATACGAAATAAATTTACCAAATCGAAAGAAAAATCATTTTTGATCTGCACATTAATATTTCCAATTTAATTATCTTAAATTTTTTTGGTACTTAGTCAGAAATTCAATAAAACTCTTATGAGGAAGCAACAGGAAATATATTATAATCGGTAATAAATTATGCTTATCACATAGTAGTTAGGAATATATATAAAATAAATAAGTGGAATAGAAAAAGAAAGATCATTACAAGTACGTGATTTAATCTCAAAGATATCATAGACTCCTTGGTTTCAATAGGCATTTTTAGTCACAGTATAATATGGATCCTTAAATAGAGCTGTTATTGACCTTATACGATCATAGAACTGATGATGTCTATGATTATAAGTGTACAATATTAATATCAATCAGCTAGAGTATTCTAACAATAGTTAATACCAATTACAGTAACGATCCAATATTAACGTGATAATCTTCTTTTGTCTGATACATAATATTAAATTTTGCTAAAGAGCAATAATCAGCATTTCTTCGAGCATATACTTGAATAGATATTTAGGACGAATTATAGAAAAATTTCCTTTTGGCTATTGGTACTAATTTGTACAATTTCATAAAATGTTTCCGTGTCAATTGAGTCCAATATTCAAGAATAGATAAAATAATAATCAATCATTTGATCAATTATTCCTCCTTTCGATTTCTTTTAATATTGACTGATGAAAATTATTTTGTTCTATAAGTTTTATCCTAATACCCATCATTTGCTACAACTCAATTCTATAATATACAACAAGTATGACATGAAAATAGAATTACTGAATCGAGAATAATATAATTATTGGATATCACGAAATCTAGCAAGGATGAATTCTTAAATTACTGTGCTATTATGGATCGATTGACCAGTATTAATTATAGATAAATAGAGTACAGTAAATTTTTGCTAAGGATCTTTGAAGAATTATCGACTAAATAACTAAATACAATATCATTTAACTGATAGCTTAGTAATCTTGGCGAAAATTAATGTACTATAATTAGGAAAATATAAAAAGCCATTTAGAGGATTTGTCCAATCGATAAAAAATGAAAACATCAATTTGTCATTGAAAGATTTTTTGTAATAGTTTTCAATCAAAATTAATTGTTCTTCTCTTAAAAATATATTTTTATGTATGTAAGTTTGCTCCATTAAATTTCAATTAAAAATAGTGAGAGTGAAAAAGAATATTTTTCAAGAATTCCCCTAATTCTAATTAAAACCGTTTAATTAGAGCTTCCTTATATTATTTAATGTTTTTCAAAAAGTTGACCGAAATATTTTTTTAGTATATTTTCTAATAGAAGCGCAAAGATTTTAAAATAAAATTATGTTTTTTTTTTAAATCCCGTACACAAAACTTTAAATACTCTTTATTTTGCTTGTATTTATTTACAAAATATCTAACTAAGAGAATTCTTATTTGTAGAATACACATATACTCCGTGTATATTGATCTTGAAAAAATACAAACGTCTTTTGTACATATTATGCTACTAGGTAAGTGGTAATCATAAGCAGAAATGGCAAAAATTTCCAACTACTTAGCGTAAAAATCTTCTCAGCTTAAGAACACTAAAGTGTTGACACATTTTGCAAAATGAATAAAATTTCCTCCTAATTTTACTCTATTGCAAGCTAAAAGTACTTGTTTAATATCATTAGACATTTGCACGTATTTATATCTAAAGACACCATTTGCACAAGTAGCTCCATTGTAGACACGACACGTCTCTTTAGAAAATTCCATTATAAAAATCGTTTTCACCTTATTTACCTGCTCGACTTTTTGTTGCATTTTTAATTCAATAACACTTTAACAAATATTTTAAATGGAATCCAATAAAATTTTAGCTTTTATATTAAGACACTTTTTTTATAAAGATTTTTTTTTTTTTTACAGAAAATATATTAACTGAAATAATTTTACTCGAGATAATTTTTACTAAAGTACGTAATTTTTAATGAAACAATTTTTACTGAAACAATTTTTTCGGGAAAATTTTTACAGGAACAAATTTTACTGAAATAATTCTTACTTTCGAGACAATTTTTTTTAAAGTAATTTTTAATGAAACAATTTTTATTGAAACAAATTTTTCGTAAACATTTTTATAAAAACAAATTTTGGTGAAACAATTTTTACTGAAACAATTTTTATTGATGCAATTTTTTTGTAAACATTTTTACAGAAACAAATTTTGTTGAAACAATTTTTACTGAAACAATTTTTTCGGGAAAATTTTTACAGAAACCAATTTTTCTGAAATAATTCTTACTGAAACAGTTTTACTCGAGAGTAATTTTATAAAAGTAATTTTTACTGAAACAATTTTTATTGAAACAATTTTTTGGTAAATATTTTTACAGAAACAAATTTTGGTGAAACAATTTTTACTGAAACAATTTTTTTGGTAAAATTTTTACTGAAACAAATTTTTCTGAAATAATTCTTACTGAAACAGTTTTACTCGAGAGTAATTTTATAAAAGTAATTTTACTGAAACAATTTATATTGAAACAATTTTTTCGTAAACATTTTTACAGAAACAAATTTTGATGAAATAATTTTTACTGAAACAGTTTTACTCGAGACAATTTTTATTAAAGTAATTTTTACTGAAACAATTTTTATTGAAACAATTTTTTGGTAAACATTTTTACAGAAACAAATTTTGGTGAAACAATTTTTACTGAAACAATTTTTTTGGGAAAATTTTTACTGAAACAAATTTTTCTGAAATAATTCTTACTGAAACAGTTTTACTCGAGAGAATTTTTACTGAAACAAATTTTACATATGCAATTTTAATTGAAACCTTATTTACTGAAACAATTTTTGCTGAAAGTATTTACTTTATTTTTTTACTAAAACCGTTTTAACGAATAATATTTACATTATAGAAATTTTGATTTAAAGAAGTTTGGCTGTAAAAATATCAACTGAAATTTAAATCAAACAAAGCTTCTTGAAAAATATTCGCTGACTAAAAATTTCTGCATCAAATTTTAGGTCAGATAAGGTTTTTTGAAGATTCTTTTCTGAATACACTTTTCCAAATGAATGTTTTTTTATTAACATACTCTTTGAAGATTAATTGACTGACATAAATTAAGATAAAAATTTATAGTAAAAGCAAACAAATATGACAAAATTTGTCAACTTTATTATTTTAATGAGAAAACAAATTTTATTAATAAAAATCAAATACAAAAATGCGTCTACTAATATTTAAGGTAATAAAACAACCTCATTATGCTAATTTTTGAGAAATTTTTCATGTTTATTTTCAACAAATTCTTTTGAACTTAAAACTATAGCTAAAATTGAGTATAATTGATGTAAGTCTTAAAGTATATTCAATATATTTATAGCATACCTAAAATATACACAAGAAAAGCTTTAATTGAGCATCTTGTTTAGAACTGTTCACTTTCTTTAAGAGAACAGCAAATATTTTTAATTATGCGCAAAAGGAAACATTATCATAACCTCCACGGAAATTTGAAATTATTTCCCATATGGTATTAAAAAATGGCAAGAAAAATAAATTTGTATAACGAAAATAATCGCTAAAGTGAAAAAGGCCATATGCTTCCCAAAAATTTCATCCTGAATTGTATAATCAAAGAGCAAAGTGGAAAATCGCTTATGCTTGCCATGAAATCATTTCGACTCTGCATGTAAATCCATTTTACATAAATGGAAATTTTTGAGCCTGCCTATGCCGGTATGTGATTTTTCGTAGTATACAAAAATCACTTTAGAGAATATCAGAAAAAGAACTCAAACTTGAATCTGAATATGAAAATTATCCCGATTTGTGAAAACAAGCCTTATGAGGTTATGTGATCCTGCAAATATTGAATACATATTTTTGTCCAACTCAATATTACTTCGCCGAATTTTATACGTTTGAGAATTTGGGATACGTTGGATGATGCGTACAAATTTCACATTCGCGAATATTTCTGACTGAGTTTCATTTGAATAATTTTTGCGTATCCATTACACTGTTAACCCCAACTTTGCTAAATTAAGTAAGCACAACTTTTATACCACCAAAACAGCGTGTAACCATTCTGCGATACCATTTGCAGATTTTATGGTCTTTGATATGCAAAAATACCTGTTGTATGCTTTTGCCTACCTAATTATGCATAACAAACCAACTACTGAATCAGTATAACTCATATATTATGGGACAAACTTTCATGCTAATAGATTTTACTTATGTTCTGAAACTTTTCCCGTATCTCGTCAGGGCTTTCCAAATATTTTGCATACAAATTTTTTTCTACTAAACATTTTTACAAAAAATTTTTACAAATACATTTTTACTAAAAATTTTAATTAAAAATTTTTACTGCAAATTTTTAGTACCAAATTTTTAGTGACGTATTTTTACTGGCAAATTTGATAAATCAATTTTCACTAAACATTTTTATTGACAAACTTTTACTAAAAATTTTTACCAACCAATTTACTGGCTGACAAATTTTTACTTAAAACTTTAAATAAAAATGTTCACTGCAAATTTGTGGTAACAAATTTTTTACTGACAAATTTTTACTGACTAATTTTCACCGAATATTTTCACTGATTTTAATTGGAAATTTTTACTGCAAATTTTCATTGACATATTTTTCCTGACAAATTTGACTGAAAAATTTTTACTGAAAACTTTTACTGACTAATTTGACTGACAAATTTTTACTAAAAATTTTAATAAAAAATGCTTACTGCAAATTTTTAGTCACAAATTAACATTTTCAATGTCATAATTAATTTTACTGACCATTTTATTAAAATTGTTAATTAAAAAATTTTCCTGCCAATTTTACTAACTAATTTTTATTGACAAATCTTTACTGACAAATTTTTATTGACAAATTTTAACTAAAAATTTTCCTGCATATTTTTAGTAACAAATTTTTATTGACAAATTTTTACTGAAAAATTTGACTGACAATTATTTAATGACAATTTCTTACTGACAAATTTTTACTGAACATTTTTACTGACATTTTTACTGACAAATTTTTATAGACAAAATTTTACTGAGAAAATTTTACTAGCAAAATTTTACTGAAAAAAGTTTACTGACACGATTTTAGTAGCAACATTTTACTGATAATATTTTACTGACAAAATATTACTGACAAAATTTTACTGAGAAATTTTTGCTGAAAAATTTTTAGGCTGGAATAAATTATTAAGTACTCGTAGTCCGCCAAAGCTGGTCATGAATACGATTCATTTTCATTTTTGAAAATTATTTTCAGTAGCTATTTTAACTTTATTAAGCTTTCTATACCTTAAAAAACGATTATTCCAGAAATCCATTAGTTTATTATACAAGAATTTGATGGCTTCAAATTATTTATGATAATAAATACTTATAAAGATTGTGTTCAGAAATCGTTCCCCGAAAGAAGGAACACAATGTTAGGCACATTATTTCCCAGTAGAAATGAATTTATATTGTATAAAAGAAAATAATTTAAAAAGTTACAAAATTACATTTGAAGAAAATTTGATAGGAATGAGTTATATTCATGAATTTTTGGATAATTTTAGCTATGAATAATTACATGAAGTCCCAAAAAGTTCTCCATGAACGTATTTTTGTAAATTTAAATAGGCAAATGCTTGCAGTTCAAATATAGGAAACCATAAAAAATCTCTTAAAGAATTCACGAAATTCTTCAAAATGTTATAAAAATTTGAATACATAAAAATTAAATTTCGTCGGATCAGAATTGAAAGTTATATGCGCAGTCCTTTTTTGCAACATGAAATCACTGTTATTATATTAAAAAAAATAAAGTGACTGCAAAATGTATGTTTTGACTTTTTAACAAGGACCGTGCATTAAATTTCATATTCTAGGAGTTTTAAGTAGCCTATTGCAGAGGCACAGAATATAAACGAGTACAATTTTCCAATCCGTTTCGCTTGGGACTAATAAATCATTCATCATATTGAAATGTCCTTATGAATAAACAAGGATTTTGATCCTTCGTGACTTATGAAAAGTTTGTCTGCTTGTTTATTACTTGTTTGCAGTTGTTTGCAATACAATATTTTCGATATTGGCTAGAGAAAGTTTAGTAAATTTTTGGTGCGTAGCCAAAAAAATTATTGCTATTTTCCCTGCATTTGAATATATTTTATGAAAATTTCTTATAACAAAATTGTATTGAAACGGGCACAGATAACGACTTTGTTATTAAAAGTTTTCATTAGATAAAGGGGACACATATGGCAAAGCCTTAAGATTGGTTGTGAAAATCTTATTGTAATATTTATAAAAAATGAAGTTTCTAAAATTTAAGGAGTATGAGAAATAAAAAATCTTATTTTCCTATTTTTTTTTATACTTTTTTTAATTTTATTTATCAGAAATATTAAAAATTATCTACATTTTCATGAACGATACGTTTTAAAAAAACAATTTGGTAGAAAAGTATTCTAGAAAACTAATTTTAATTGGAAAAAGAAATTTTTAAATAGGAGTTAATCAATAATATCCGTCAGTCGACTATAAATTCATTCGAAAGCATTAAAAAATGTATCTTTATTTTTAATGACTGCAAAAATCAGAATCTTAAAGATTTATGAAAAACAAAAATCAGAATCTTAAAGATTTATGAATAGTTTTTCTTTAAATTAGTAATTTTCCTTTATGAATGTATGAAAAAAATATGGTTATTTAAGTGTCCAGGCCACAGCAGCCTATTAAATTTAAATTATGAGCTCTAGAATCTCATCGTTAAATAGGCTCAAAAATCATATATTCTCATGCAGGGGAATCATCCCCCTCTCGAACGTGGACAAGAGTCTGCAATGGTTTCTTCTGAGACCGTAAGTTTTCAAAGAATACATTAGAACTGGCAAGACTAGTATCCTTAAAAGCAGAGATTTCGATGCTTTTTTTTTAAGTTAAGACCTTCTACCTGCCAGACGAGTTATGCGGAATTTTTACCTGGCTAAAACCTACCTGTACCTCCACCCTTTGTCCCTGAACGATGGTTCCCCGGCGGCACTCTTTGTAAATACTACTTCGCCGGGGCGTTCTTATTTGATATTACTACTGTCCGGATATTATGACGTCTCGCGGCCTATTCTTCGTACGAGGTCCGAAGATCCTTGATTAAAGATTCCGCGTACTTTGCAACTCTGTTCCAAACCGATTAGCTCTTCAGCATGCACTCCACTATGTTTTCTGGACTGATGGAACGGTCCAGATTTTTCTTCAGATCTGCCCGTGTCCCCTCGTAGAAGGGGCATTGGAAGAACACGTGTTCTGCATCTTCGATCACATCGCGGCAATGATGACAGTTTGGCGAGTCAGTTCTCTTGAATCTGTGCAAGTATGCCTGAAAGCATCCATGCCCAGTCAAGAGTTGGGTGATGTAATACCCGACTTCCCCGTGCACGGGAGTGACCCATTTGGTGACATTTGGGATCAGCCGATGAGTCCACCGACCCTTCGTCGAGCTGGCCCATCTCTCTTGCCAGAGGAGAAGACTCTCGGGTCTCTCCTCTTCACAGAGGACCTTTCGCCGCTTTCCCTTCTTCTTACGGTGTTGGCGTTCACGCTCTCCTGCCAGGATATCGATGGGTGGGCATGATGCCACGACGTTGACCGCATAGTGTGATACTGCTCGGTATGCTGATGCTACTCTGATCGCTGAGAGTCGCTGGACTGATGACATTGTCTTGCGGTATGTTGTTAACTCTAGCTATTTGGCCCACACTGGTACTCCGTATAGCAGGACGGAGGTAACTACAGTTGCCAATAGTCGCCTTCCGATTTGTCTGGGGCCTCCGATATTGAGCATTAGCCGCGAAAGCGCGCCCTGTACTGCTGATGCATTTCTGCTGACACTGGAGAAGTGCTCCTTGTAGTTGAGTCTGGCATCCAAGACCACTCCTTGATACCGGATGTAGGGTAGCGACTGGATGTCGTCGTCGCCTACTCTTAAGGTGATGGTCTCCATTTTCTTCCGGCTACTCACAAGGAGTGCCCCGGTCTTATTTTCCGCCAAAGACAGGTCTGCCGATGTCATCCATTGTCTTATCCTCCGGATGGTGTTAGAGAATGCGGCTTCCAGTTCCTCCAGAGGTTTGGCTACAAGGACAACCGCTACGTCGTCCGCGAAGGCCACGAGTGTTGTGTTCGGCGGTAATTCCAAATGGAGTAAGCCGTCGTACATGACGTTCCCTAAGAGTGGCCCCAGAGACTTCGATGCTATAATGTCCTAGCTGTATGCGACTTGTGCCGACACTGTCACCATGTACTTTGTTTTGCCTTGATTTATGTGCAGCCCAAGATTTTTTGCCATCGGGTCAACCTTGATGAAGGCCTTTCCTACAGCTTTTTCGATGTCTTCGGGGTATGCTCAAAGATGGGCACACTTAATGTGGGTAGTACCCCTCATGCTTACTCCTGAGTCACAAATTACTTTTTCCAGCGGTAGGTGAAAGAGAACGCACCAAAGTGAGTCTCCTTGCTGGGGACCATTGTCGAAGTTAAATGGCTTTGAAAGGGATTAGGCTGCTTTTACTCTTCCTCTAACACTAGTCATATCGTATCAATTTTTCTAAGATGTCCAACTCTCTCGGCCTTAAAGTCTATGAATAGTTGGTGAATCTACTAAACATATTCCAACACAGACAACAGTCTCAAGGTTTATTACTGAAAATTGGAATACTTTAAACTTTCTGATACCCTAATAATATTTTCTAAAAAATGCTAATCAATTATAGTATATTCTAAATAAATTCATTAAGAGGGATTCCTGCTAAAATTAAAATAACCGTGAAATAAATTTCAATTATTTCTGCAATTGAAGATGATGGGAAAATTGGTGTAAAAATTAGAATGAAGAACCGTCATTAGTGAAGAGTATCGGAGATGGAGAATAATAATTTCAGATGGAAAAAGGCAAATTCTAACTTATCCATAATAGAATATTGCAGAGAAAAATTACTTTCATTCCCTCTGGTCATTTGGTGCAAATTTGCCAGGATACAGCCAAATGGAAAAGAAACTTAAACCAGTCAGGAAAAATTACTTATTCTAAAGTATCCAATTCTTTTTACTTTTTGAATGAAAAAAAATGAAAAAATACTTGCAAAAGGATATTAAAACTAATATACAAGATTATTAAAGTAAAATTTAAAGATAAACTTAAATAATTTTTAGTAATTGTTGTAGTTTTATGAGTTCATACAAGTGAAATAAACTTTTTGTAGTTCTGAGTCAAATTTGAATAATTTATTTTAAAGTTTATAGTGGTTAAAGTTTTAAATTATAAATTGAAAATTTTCATTTCAATATTAATATTTTCTTGATAAATAGGTTTGTTTTTGCAATTTTTTTAAATAAGAAAATTAAATTGATTACTAGAAGAAATACTTTAAATAATATTGTAGATAAAATATGTGTGAGCTCTTTTTGCTTGTAATTGTCTAAATGAATTAAATGGAATATTAATTTGGTAATAAAAGTAATGGAAAAAATTTAATGAAATATTTTTGTTTTTGTAGCCTAAATGATAAACAGAATAAAATTAAAATAGAAAATCTGTAGGGCTCGCAGCACCCTTGAGTGGGCAGAAGTAGATAATAATTTAAGATTTATTCAACTCTAATTTGAAAGTATGCCTTATATTAGGTATATTTTTGGTAAACCAAAATGTAAAAAAAAAATCCAATTTTTTAGATGAAGGTAATTTTAAATTAATATTCATAAAAATGATCTGAAACCATGCTTGAAAAACGTCCACCCGACGATTCGGCATAATTCAAATTTAAAGTTCAAAGTGGTTTTTATACCTGAAATTTAAGAATTCTCTCAAGGTAATTTCATTTGACTTAAAGTTTTTAGAGTTGTTTCGACATATTTCTAGATAAAAAAAACTTTTTAATATGAGAAGTTTGTCGGTCTGAAACATTAAATTTGCAGTTCAAATTTGCTTCTGCACTAAAACTTCGCCTTCCTTTCTTCATGCCTTAAACACAATTGAACCACAACTGAGCAAGTTCTTGTAAATTCGTCTTATCAAAAAATTAAACATATTTGCGACATTTACAGAAATGTAACATAATTTTTAAATTCACTAAATAGTATGTAAGAATTTACCTTTACCTTTGAATTTGCCTTAAGCAATGCTGACATATAAAATGCAATAAAAACTGAGGAACTATGTGCTGGTATAACAGGCTTTCTGACACTGATTTTTCGAAATAAAATTTTTTTCAACGATGTGGAGATTCTCTTATTTAAAAGTATGATTTTTATTACGTATAATTGACATATATGGGGCTCTGAAAACCCACAACTGACTATAAAGAAGCTATTATATATGTAAATAACGTTAATTTGTGTCCAAAATTTTTATTTGGAGCGTGCTTTTACGTGGACAGTTCTCAAACTTAGGAGCATTTAAAATTTAATATCCGTTGACTAATAGCCGAATTATAGGTTCATCCGTCGACTAATAGGTCCATTTTAATTATGCTCTATTTGTGCATTATGTTACAACTTGAGCAATATAAAAAAGTCAAAATTTTTTTTTCATTTTGATTTTAAATGTTTTTAAACATTTCTTCTTTCTAAAGCATGTTGAGATGTTTGAACTTGAAGTAGTTTTGAAGTTTAGCCAGCTGGCCTCGTTCGCTGGGCAAGAGTAGAAGAAAAAGTGAATCTACAGGAGTTCCCGCTATGACCTGTTTGATGGCTGGAGAGTGATAGACGAGTTGGGAGAGTCGTAAGAATAGTCGTTAAGGTAGTTTTGTGAACTGGTTTTTTTTTTTTTGGAGACCATAAATATACTAATTATTAAACACGCTTATAGTCAAATATAATATAGAATATTCATAGAAATTTTCTTATTTTTTGTTTTTGTAATTAATTGTAATCAAATTTTCCTTCCTTATTTGTTTAATTGGAATAACTTCCAAAGTTTTTATATCGCCGTAATTATGCGGAAAACAATCCTATAAAAATAAATACAATAAAATATGTATAGGGTTTTCCAATAAGAGTGATATAATTTCTAAGTGACGTTTCGGCAATTTGTAATATGTCATGATTACATATTACAAATGGCCGAAACGTCACTTAGAAATCATATCACTCTTATTGGAAAACCCTATACATATCTGTCTTATTTGTTCATTGTATTCAGTAATGTTTACTATTTTATCATGAAGAGATATACGCAAGAACAACGTTTACAAATAATTATTAAATTTTACAAGAAAATAGTCACTTGGGGCCAAATCTGGTGAATAAGCGGGATGCTGCAACAATTGCATTCTCAATTCCACAATTTTGGCCATGGAAACAGCGCAGGTGTGCACACGCGCATTGTCCTGATGCAAGAGGATTTTTTTCTTCTTCAGATGGGGCCGTTTCTCTTTGATTTCCTCGCTCAACCGTTGCAATAACGACGCGTAATACGCTCCTGTTATTGTTTTTCCTTTTTCCAAGTAGTCGATAAAAATGATGTCCTGCGAATCCCAAAAGACCGTGGCCATTACCTTGCCGGCCGATGGCACAGTTTTTGTCTTCTTCGGAGCCCGTTCACCCTTGAAAATCCACTGTGATGACTGTCTCTTCGTTTCTGGAGTGTAGTAGTGTATCCAGGTTTCGTCCACAGTGACATATCTACGAAGGAATTCGGCAGAATTGCTATGAAAGAGTGCCAACATAGCCTCAGAGTCCACTACACGATTGCGCTTATTCTCCTCTGAGAGCAAACGCGGCACCCATCTTGCCGAAAATTTTTTCACAGACAATTTGTCATGCAAAATCGAAGCGACTGTACCTTGTGATATGCCCGTGGCCTCAACTAATTCGCGCACTTTATTTCGCCGATCGTTCAAAATCAGATCGTGGATTTTGTCGATGATTTCAGGAGTAGACAGCTCAACTGGGCGTCCTGAACGATGTTCATCTTTTGTGGATGAACGGCCACGTTTAAATTCATTCACCCAATTGTAAACCGGCGCAAACACAGGTGCAGATATGCCATGAACTGCATCCAACTCGGCTGGGATTTCTTTCGGGCTTAAGCCTTTCAAATGGAGATGTTTGATGACAGCTCTAAGCTCGCTTTTTTCAATTGTTATGCATAAATAAATGTCGTTAACTTTAATCGACGATAGAAATTGACCTACGCTATGGATCGAGCTGAAATTTTGACAGCTTTCCTGTCGATAATGCTACTTACAAAAAAAATCTTTACTGACATTACGAGCGCAATTTTTTGGATTTTCTAAGGACTTATTGAACGATTAAGTTTAATAACTATTTATAGGGTTTTTCAATAAGAGTGATATGATTTCTAAGTGACGTTTCGTCCATTTGTATTATGTCGTGATCTGTCATTTTTCTTTTATTATATTTAGTAATGTTTACAATTTTATCACAAAGAGATATATGCAAGAACAACATTTACAAATTATTCAATTTTATTATCAAAATAATCGTTCTCCAATTGCAACTTTTCGTGCGCTTTTGCTATTTTATGGTAGTAATAATCTTCCAACTGTGCTCGCTATTCGTTGAATTGTTAAAAATTTCGAGCGTACGTGTACATTTACTTTGCATAATATTCAAGTGCCAATAAGACAAAGAACCGCTCGAAGTAATGAAAATATTGCTGCCGTTCAGGCAAGTTTTGCTGAAGACCGCAATTTGTCGATTCCAAGACGGTCTCAAGAATTGGGACTGTTTTAAACCACAACCTGGCGGATTTTGAGAAAGGATTTGGGCTTGCTTCCGTATAAAATTATTATCACTCAAGAACTGAAGCCATTCACCGTAAACGTCGTGAATTTGCTGATTTTGTCTTGGAACAACTTGAAAACGATAACGATTTTTTTAAGAAAAACATCTCGGATGAGGCTCACTTTCATCTGAGTGGTGCGGTAAATTAACAAAACTGTATAGAACAATGGAGAGCGGTATAGATCGATGATAACAAATTTTTTATGGCCGAAATTGAAAGAAGTTGATCTTGACAATATCTGGTTCCAACAAAACGGGGTTACGTGCCACACAGCACGCGCAACAACCAAATTATAGCGAGAAAAGTTTGGAGATTCGATGTTATTAAGAAATTGTGACATTGAATGGCCTCCAAGAAGTTGTTATTTAACACCATTAGACTATTTCTTGTGGAGTTATTTAAAGTCATTGGTCTTTAGCAATACACCAGACTCTCTTCAAGCTTTAGAAGTCAATATTGAACGCGCTATTCATGACATAGTGTACGACTTGATTTAGTAGAAAAAGTGCTCCAAAATTTGGTTCATCGAATTTGTTCCTGCAAAATAGAGGTCGTGGAGGCCATTTGAATGACGTTTTCTTCAGAACTTAATTGTATCAAATGTACTTTATATTAAATAAAAAACATTTAGTGTATTTTTTTTGTTAAAAGAAATCATATCACTCTTATTCGAAAACCCTTTACTTATAAAAATAATAACAATATATAAATTTAAAATAAAGTTCAAGAAAAAAAAGGAAAATTTAGTAAAAATTATAATTAATAGTTTTGATTATATTAAATTAGCAAACATATTAATACAATTAATAAAATTCAACCAAAATGATTGATTTGAATAATAGAATATAAAATAAATATATTAAAACAGATCTTAATATATTGTAGTTAAAGTAAAAAATAAATTTAAAAAATCATAGCGTGAAGAAACTAATTTTTCTAGAAGGAACAAAATAGAAGAGTGGTGGACGGTAATTGAAAGCGACGTCGGACAGGGAAAGGAAGTCCTCTTCCCAAGGCAGATAAGTGGTCGGAAAAAGAAAAATGTATAAAATAAAGTCTTGGGGAAAAAATTAAAAAAAAAACATTGTCCGGTTTGGGTCAAATATGCACCATTTTATCTTTATAATTTGTTGGAATTTTAAACGTGACTTCATCGAAGCCCTGATTTCTAAAGATTACAAAATTGATAATTGGCATCAAGAGAATATTATGAGGATCGACTAAGCTATCTTCACAATAATCTCTTGATGCCAATTATCAATGATAAAAGGGATGGTAATCGCTTTTATAAAGTGGCAGCATCAAAACTTCCCAACCAAGCTTCCAGAGTCCCACTAAATAAACAGTAAAACCTTCCTGACCGTTAGTTCTGGTTGCGAAGTTTTGATGCATACATTTATAGTCCGGATCGTTTTCGCATAATATGATCCGGACAGTCACCATCCGTTTAAGAAATTGGTCGATTTTGGTCCGTTTGGTCAAGGCTAGCTTAACTCCTTTTCCCACAGAAAAATTCACACTTTTGGTATCTTCAGTTTAAATATATTGTAAGGATGCATATTGATTGGTATATTTGGGTGAGAAGACGATAGTGGTATGTTAAAGAACCCCCTCTACAATCCCGCAACGCGCTATCACTGCCTCATCTTCTGGAGGTTCTGGTTAAGCTATCAGAGCTGTCTCTATAAAACTTCATGACCTCATTAAACAAATTTTTTTTTTATCACACCACTAAATGTCCTAACTTTCTTAAAGTTTGGCGTACAAAACATAACAAGCATAAATTGGATAGCCCTTAACAAGCTATAATTAAAATTAGTAGTAAGACTTAATTCAGCTAGCCTTTTTTACCATTTGCTCATCACCGTTGTGTTCCTACCAAAAATATTTATTTTTAAATATTTATTAACATAGATTATAGTTAATAAAAAATCTGGTGTTATTTTTGATATTCAAACTTTGTTTTTTTTTCTAGAAATAATTAAATGTTTTTTGAATTAATTTTCCAATGATGCCATTAAATATCTAAACCTTAAGACTAGCCTGATTTAGTGTAGTTAAAGTACCATATTAGGTATATAGAAAATATACAGCACCCTTACTGTTTTTATGTATGTTTTTAATTTGTTTCTACTTAATTTAATAGTGTTCTAAATTTTAAACTTCTCTATTATAAAAATTTCTGTTCAAATCTTTCCTATTTCAAAAAAAAAAATTTATTTGAAAAGAAAATAAAATCATTTTCGAATCCGATACCTTCAATACCTCATTATAGTTAAGTAAGAAAAATATAAATTCCTTATATTTTTGCATACAGGAATTTTTGTAAAATTATTACTTTTCTTCTATTATTTACTAAAATGATCGAACCTTAAATCGATAAACAGAACACAAGCGGTTATTCGACAAAAAAAGAAAGAAATAAATTGACAGGAATGAAAAAGATTTTAATGATACATGAAAATATCTGGCATATCAAACGTAGTACATGAAATTTGGGTATATTTTTAAGGGTTTAGAGGTGGGAACGAGATTACTTTGGCATCAATATTTTTGTACAAGATTCTAAGAAATATATACAATTTACCAAATAAGATACTTTCCTTCAAGAAATACATATTTGTACTGACGATAAGCTTTCTTCAAAAATAAATACCATTTATTATAATAACAATTTTGCTCATATTGCGAAAGTTATATTTATGAATTTATGTTTGCTTGCATGCACTCTCAGATTTTACCTTTTAAAAAATTCATAATTATATGATGTGCCAGTCAAATAGAAACTCTTTTTGAAAACAGTTCTGATGAAATATTTATTTATTCTGTAACCGAATTTTTGATGAGAATATTTTCAAAAATGATCAAATTGCAGTTCGTTAGAAAATTACTTTGCACCTAATATCCTGTCAGGAAGTTTTTTATTTATAATATTTCCAGTCTAAAGGAAATCGAAAGAATCATTAATTTATTGACTAATTATTTCATAAATATTTTATTAAGCAGAGTTTTTACTTTAGAAATTTCTTTAATAATATTTTTTTATTATTTTTTTGCAATAAAACTTTTTTTTATAAATACGTATTCATAATTAACGCTAAAAAATATATTAAATTTGAAAAAAAAGTAATAATTACAAAAATATGATAGATTATTTTAGTTAAGAAAAATTAATAATTACAATATTTAAAAATTTACATAAAATATTACTGAAATTATTTTGTTAAAATGAACTGAATTTCACCGATCGTTTGAATGACGTTGTTTTCCCAGTTCGGAAAGTATTGTTGGTAATTTGGGATAGTCCAGCAGCATTAAATCGCAATGATAATGGCGGTTGGGTCACATTAGCATGTCTCAAACTAACGCAACATGAAAACTTCTTCTGAAATAACACCCTTGTTTTAACTCTTGTGTCCCTTGGTTTAACTTGAGTAAATATCGTTTAATTGAGGTTATAAAAAATATTTTATCATCGTTCGATACCTCCCCTCTCGCCATTGACAGTTACCGTTGCATATGATGTCGCCCGACCAAAATACACACCATACAGTTAGTTTTTCTAGATGCAGACAATTTGGCATGTTAACCTATGCGAAAAATGCGCCTCGTCGTTGAAGATTATTTTTTTACAAAATCTGGGCTCAAGTACCCAGGCAGCAAAATCCCGACGCTTGCATTTTCTTGTGGTTTTTTTATTGAGCCAATTTAATATTGTATGGAAATTTTATCAATATTCGAGAGATGAAGTCGCAGAAAGGCTCAATTCTTGTGAATGACGCAGAATTAAGAGGTTGTGTGGTCTTCATGTATTTTTTGAGCCGCAGTTGCGATACTGTCCTAACGACCATACATCTCTTTATTCACGTCGGTAAGGAGAAGTCCTGTTGAAACGCTGTAGAGATACCAATCCAGTGTGTGGAATATTTACCCACTAAAACAAACTCCTCTTTCTTCAAGTATGACTCCCTATGGGACCACCTTTTATCCCATTATTCTCAGTCTTTCTTCCTGGCAGAGCATACCATATCTGCGATGTTGCCATTCTGGAACACTCATTCATAGATTATTTTCTCCAATTGCAGCCTTCCGCCGGTCAACCCTAGACAGCTGAAAAATACATGTTCTGTATCCTCGATTGTGGGCCGACAATTTGGGCAAAGTATGAAGGTACCAAAGATTGAAGGTACTTATTGAAAAGCTTCTTATAAGGATATGAATTTCAAAAAAAAATACTTTAATATTCAATTTTCTAGTTGAAATCGATTAGAGCAAAAGTTGTTTGAAAAATTATTATAGCATTTAAAAAATTTTATATCTAGTATATTGGGTTACCGGAAAAGACATGCCGCACTTTTGTAACAGATGGCGTTTGTTCATTTTTGGAAATACTTTAGTTATTCGCATGTTTATTATTGTTATGTCATTTAACCGCTGATAGCCCAGTTGAAGTCCAAACTGTAAATTTTTCCAATATAAATTGTTTGACATCCGTAAAGGGAAGAATGCGTGTCAAGCTCAGTGCCAACAACGGAACGTGTATAAGAGCGTCAGTACCAACGACGGTTCATGAAATTCCGCGCTTGTGATTTTGATCTCTACGGCGGTCCCTAGTCAAGAAAGCTAACCGAGCTTGGTGATGACTAAATAAAGGCATAAATTGAGTCAAACCAGCATTACATGACACCAGAGAATGCAGAGATATTGAAAATCCATTATTACCTGAAGATACATAAGCAAGCTCGATGTTTGGGTTGCCCCACATGTTCATTAAACGTGAGGAAAATGAACCTTTTCTTAAAGTGGTCGATAGCTGGTGATAAGAAGTGGCTCCTTTGCAATAATGTGGTGTGCAAACTGTCTTAGTCCCCGAGTAATGAACCGCCTCAAACGACATCGAAAGCGGCCATTCATCATAGGAAAGGTATGCTCTTAATGTGGTGGTATTTTAAATATGTCGCTTTTTTTGACCTTCTACCAAAAAGAAAATAATCAATTCTGAAGTGTACGGTCGGCAATAGAACAGTTTAAACAAATCTACCATTCAAAAAAAGTCCCGAACTCGTTAGTCGTAATGGAGTTGTTTTCCATCACGACAAGCTAGATCACAGATACATTCGATCACCCGTCAAAAAATTTTCGAGCGTGGATGGGATGGGTTGTAATACTGAATATATTCACCTGATCTTGCGCCGTCAGACTTGCATTTGCTTGGTTCTCTTTAAAGCGCCTTGCATGGTATGACGTTCAATTCAGATGAGGTTGTAAGTCAGCACCTTTGCAAAATGGGCAATACATCATTGATTGATCTTTCTTCTTTGTAACGAGTGATTTTTTAAGTGTTTGGTTTTAAAAATTTCCAAAAGCGTACAGAAAAAATTGCTCCTGCGCGACCTGTATTTAATACGCTTTCAGATCAAGATCCTTGCGTAAAATCATCCACATAGTCGAGTAATACAACCCCAATTACTGTGAACGGTGACAGATGGACAAATCTACGTCTTCACAGACATTGGACGCTGTGGCATCAATATTTTCCTCTGTACGCAGTCTTCGCACACGGGTTGGTATTCGCACACGGATAGCGCCACGACCGTGGGGCCATTTGACGACTTCGTAGTACGTGTGGGAGTTTATCTGAGAGAGACTGATCTGTGGTTAGTAGTATAGAAAGTTGAGAATTTTGTTATATTTTGTGGAGCAGATTAGTATGTTGTAGAAGTTTAAATAGGGGACTAGGGAATGGAGTTGTTGGATCGAGGAGCTCCATAATGGGAGGAATCCTGCTCGCAAAGTAGTTCTTGGTTATGTGGCATTCCTGTAGAATATGGATGATGGTGAAATGGGTGCCACAGGACTGGCAGAATGGACGATTGGTGTTGCCAAAAAGGAAGTTATGGGTAAGCGCAGTATGTCCAATGCGGATTCTGAGGAGCTTCAGCGCCCAGAATTTTGGTATGGATGTTGAATACACTGGTTTATTAGTGGTTATCCAATGAGTCGACAAAAAAGTCTCGCTATTGGTCCAGTCATCGTATCTGCGGATGGCTAAAGGTGTTAGTTGCCATTCTGTTAGTAGGCGAGGCAGATTGGGAATGACTGTGATCACTGGCCGACGGAGTGTTTCTCCAGCCAACTTGTCAGCACTTTCATTACCCACAATTCCCACATGCCCTGGCACCCATTGCAACTCGACACTCCTATTGCTAAGTAGGCTATGACTAAGTACTGGGTCACTCGATGGGCCACAAATGGCTTTAAGGGCGGCAAGGCTGTCGCTAAAAATAATAACGTTTTGTTGGCTGGGAATATTGGTCGCAATTTCAATTGCCGTTTTGATGGCCCATAGCTCCCCGTAATATGGAGCTGCCCTATAAGGGAAGATTCGACAACATAGTGTGCGGGTGTGGCAGCAAAAAGTTCGACGACTGAAAAAGATGTAATATCGGTGTCAGCAGCGGCATCAGTGAACAACAGTCGATAATCTTTTAATCCGTCCAACTGTTCAAGGAAAAATTTCCTGGATGTGAATGGATCAGTTCTAGCCTTCTTAAACCTGTCAAGAGAAGCAGTCACTTTCAACTTTGCTCCTAACCACGGTTTCCAATCTGGGTGTGGAAGGGGAGTTTGGAAATCGATGGGGAGGATGGATGAAGTGCTTTCAAGGTGGGATATTAATAAGGATAGCGATGATGAATTCCTTTTTAAACTGGGGGAGATGATAATGTTTTTTATTAAAGTGTGGAGTGGATAATTTGGAAGGCATAGGTTTTTGTAAATTAAACTTAGGCGGGCTTTGTGAAGATAGAGAAAAATAGGTTTTCGACCAGTCTCTATCAGTATGGATTCCACCGGAGAAGTCCGATGTGCTCCACTGGCTAGTCTAATACAACGGTTTACCGCTGCCTCGACTAGTTTTTTCCCTGCTATTGGCACACTGACACATATAGTGAGCAAATAGAGTAAGGTCCAGTCCAAAAGGGCGTTGGTTACTGCTACGAAATGTTGTCGCTATGGCTTGTTACGAGTATCTGACTCAGTAGGTCGATTATGACGACCATACCTTTTTCAGAAAGCATGAATTTTGTTAAAAAAATTCAATAATTTATAAGAGTTGTTCGATTGTAAGTCTTTTCAACATGAAATGGCAATGCTAACTGAGCACTTTTTACTTTGACATATGTGTACGTCACGTGTCATGCGTGATCTATCAAAAATAAAAACATAAAAAACTCAACAGCAAAAAAACAGTGCACTTCTTTAAACATGTTATAACTTTTCCGACAACCCAATAGTGTATTTTATATAAATTTATCTTTCTGCAAATTCCATTAAACAATCGAAAACTTGAAGTCAATAAATTTCAAGTCAGTCTCATTCAACAAATTCATTTATTATTTAATAAATCCTTCGATTATTATAAGTGATTAAAGTAAATCTAAAATAATATATTTAACTACAATAACTAATACTACATATCCTTTATATCTGTCAATCAAAATTTTTACACTATCACATCAAGTCTCATAAAATAAATTTACTCTAATGAATAATTTGGCAAATTTTAATCAATATAAATTCATAACTTCTATGTTACGTGCTTGAATTATCTTTAATTAGTGTTTGATATTATTTTGTTGTTAAATTATTGATAAGCTTTGGGAAAGATTTAATAACTGAATTGATCATAACAGAACAGTTTATGGAAATTAAGTTTATTTATGAAATTCAAATAAGACTTGTGAGAATATCTTAAGCTAATTGACCACAAAATGATATAATAAAAAAAATTTTCTTTTATTTGGTCCTATTCAGTCGATTGTGTATTTTATGGAGAATGGATGAACATTTTTAGTACACTATGCATGAGATGATATTAAAATGGTGAAACTGGACAAGAATATTTACAATTTTAGGAAATGCGATTTTTTTTTTGTTTATCTTTATTTTCCGATAAAAGTTTTGTTTTGCACAATTTATTAAGAGCATTTAGTAGATAGTATGGCGGACAGATGGAAGAGAAAACTTTAGTATTTATAGTCAACAGATTCTAAGATAATAACCACAGCTTCATAAAATTCGAATGAAATATTTATGATGCACAGAAAAGGTATTAAAAACTGTGCCTTCATTTCAGAATATCCTTGATACTATTGTGTGTTTATGTAGTAAAGATAAACCAGAATCTTGATGGTGTTTTCCTTATGAGAATTCAAAGAAATCGTTTTTGTTCTCTTTTATTCTATTATAATAAGTGTCCTGTTTTTTTTATTATTTATTCTTGTTATTTTTTCATTTGATATTTCTAACAAGTGCTAAAAAACTATTAGCATATTTATATCATAAAATTATATTTTAGGCAATGAAAATATAGTTTCATAGTCTTTGAGGGCTTTAAGACGAGCATAATTATGTTCATAGTCATTTAAATTTTAGTGTCATACTTATTTATAGGAAAATTATTATTATTAAATACGACTTAAATGGAAGAGTTCTGAAAAGAGAGAGTTTACTTATTAATGTATTTGTAAACATTTTCTTTAATATTAGAAGTATTTTTGTTTGAACGCTCTTTTATTAAAACGTGATCTAATTATAAGGACTTATCCAAAATAAAAACGTATATCGTATTTGAAAAGCTTAAATATCCTTCGAGTGAATGTCTGCTTAATTGAGGATTGTATACGCTTGATTTTCTGATTCTAATTAATACATTTTATGTTGTTAGCTAATGTAGATATACAAAAATCTACTTGACAGTATACATAGAATCATCTATTTTGTAGTTTGAAAAGTGTAACTTTGAAATTTTACTGACTAGAAAACAAAAATATTATAAGAAAAGAAAACATTATTACATGTAAAGTTTGCCTTAATATAGTTAATATCATTAACGCGACCAAAAGCAGGCTTTTAGTCTAGGCCTACTAAATCAAAGAAGAACACCAAACGTTCCGGCTTCGCGTTGCAGTCTTTTAGCTTGACAAATACACTATGTCATCTTTTACGACCACAAATGTAGCCACTGTAGATTCGAAATCATATATACGGATTAAGTATCTGTAGTCTTTTGAGCTTAATTTGATCCACGACCGATGGTATGGTATATGGTACTCCTGGATACGGTGTTAAGTGGGCTCCGGAATCACCCAACCTTATATAAATGGCTAAACATTCTTTGAAGAATCTTCTATTCGAACGCAAACAAGACTATGCAATGGTTTTTACTGAGAACCCAAGTTCCTGAAGAATATATGTGAACTGACGAGCCTAGTGTCTTCTACATTTTTTTGCCACCTCGTCTTGGACTCATATCTTTCCTCCGTACATGTGTCGGATTGCGCAATAGCGTCACATCGACTTCTCTGGCGGTACAGCCTCAACCGCTCATCTGCGAGGATTTCAATCGAAATCATTCCGGCCACAAGACGAACGGTCTCATAAGACACTGTTCGGAATGCGCAGATCATTCTCAATGTACTTCTACGGTAGACTGAGATAACTCCACGTATATAGGTTGCTTTTTTTTAAGATTATTGAGGTACAGGGGGAAACCTTCAAAAGGTACTCGACTGGGAGGCCTTCTACCTGTCAGACGAGTTATGCGGGATTTTAACCTCGCTAAGACCTAACCTGTACGTCTACCTTTGCTCCCGGAACGATGGTTCCCCGGCGGCAATCTTTGTAAATACTACTTCGCCGGGCGTTCTTATTATATTTTACTATTTATTATATTTTACTGCTGTCCCGATGTTATGACGCCTCGCGGCCTATTTTTCGTACGTGGTGTGAAGATCCTTGATGATAGATTCAGCGTACTCTGCCACTCTGATCCAAGCAGATTGGCTGTTCAGCATGCGCTCCACTATGTTTTCTGGACTGATGGAACGGTCCAGATTTTTCTCCAGATCTGCCCGTGTCCCCTCGTAGAAGGGGCATTGGAAGAACACGTATTCTGCATCTTCGATCACATCGCAGCAATGATGACAGTTTGGGGAGTCAGTTCTGTTGAATCTGTGCAAGTATGCCCGAAACCATCCATGCCCAGTCAAGAGTTGGGTGATGTAATACCCGACTTCCCCGTGCACGGGAGTGACCCATTTGGTGATATCTGGGATCAGCCGATGAGTCCACCGACCCTTCGTCGGGCTGTCCCATCTTTCTTGCCAGAGGCGAAGACTCTTGGGTCTCTCCTCTTCACAGAGGACCTTTCGCTGCTTTTCCTTCTTCCTACGGTGTTGGCGGTACCGCTCTCCTGCCAGGATATCGTTGGGTGTGCATGATGCCACGACGTTGACCGCATAAAGTGATACCGTTCGGTATGCTGACGCTACTCTGATCGCTGAGAGCCGCTGGACTGATGACATTGTCTTACGGTATGTTGTAAGCTCTAGCGATTTCGCCCACATTGGTGCTCCGTATAGCAGGACGGAGGTAACTACAGTTGCCAGTAGTCGTCTTCGAATTTGCCTGGGGCCTCCGATATTGGGAATTATCCGTGAAAGTGCGCCCTGTACTGCTGATGCCTTCTTGCTGACGCTGGGGATGTGCTTCTTGTAGTTGAGTCTGGCATCCAAAACCACTCCTAGATACCTTATGTAGGGTAGCGACTGGATGTCGTGATCGCCCACTCTTATGGTAATGGTCTCCATTTTCTTCCGGCTACTCACAAGGAGTGCTTCGGTCTTATGTTCCGCCAATGACAGATCTGCCAATGTCATCCACTGTCTTATCTTTCGGATGATGGTGGAGAATGCGGCTTCCAGATCCTCCAGGTGTTTGGCTACAAGGACAACCGCTACGTCGTCCGCGAAAGCCACGAGTGTTGTGTTCGTCGGTAATTCCAGATGGAGTAGGCCGTCGTACATGTCGTTCCACAAGAGTGGCGCCAGTACAGAGCCCTGAGGTACCCCACCCGTGACCCCATACTCCGCTGGTCCATCCTCCGTTTCGTAGTGTAGTAGTCGATCACTGAAGTATGATCTGACTATCCTCCGTAGGTAACGTATTACGTATATAGGTTGCTCTAATCACCCATCCGTCCAAATTTGAGCAACATACAGCAGGATTAACCCGACCACAGTCGCTAACAGGGTCGTCCTACTCTTTGTTTCCGTTGAGTCCTATTTTTTCCATTTTTTTCTTCTATTTGTTCCAATCAGTGGATTTTGTATTTTATGGAGAATTGATGAATATGTTCACCCAAGGTTGAGCATGTCCTTTCAAAGGACATTCTTTCAAAGCTAGAATGTCCATTGTATATGCGACTAGTGATAATTAGTATTTTCTTTAATGCTGACTGTACCACCGTTTAGTTGGTATTGCTTTTATTTATGTGCAGATCAAGATTTTTCGCTGCCGTCTCAACCTTGGTGAAGGCCGCTCGTACAGCTTTTTCTTATGCACACATAATGACGATGTAGTCGGCGTATGCTAAAAGGTGGGCAGCCTTAACGAGGGTAGTACTCCTCATGATTATACCTGAGTCAGGAATCACTTTTTCCACCACTCTTTGCCGGAGACCTTTGCAAATTGTTAAATGGCTCTGAAAGTGATTCCATTGCTTTTATTCTTTGTCATGAACGGCCTAGTCGGTCTTATCTATTTTTCTAGGATGTCGAACTCTCTCATACGAGTTTTACTCTGGGTATGCTATTATCAAAGTCAAACGTATTCTAACAGTTTTTTCATCGACTGACGCAGATATAAGATCGGATCTGTGTGACACCTCCTCTGGTATCTTTCGGGACCTTCAAATTATATTCTGGCTAGTTAGTATTAAGGTATTTATTGAAATAAATTCATTAGCATCAATCATCCAGAATATATTTAATCAGTACACTTTAAAAATCATCAAGCGTTGAGGTACCAAAATTATGGTTTGGAATGGTTTTCTTAACCATGATATTGGACCTATACACAAAATTTCTTGCATCATCAGCTAGTAGGATTATATTAAAATTTTTAGAGAAACTAGTCTTCTATCGGCGGAGTTTAAAATGCCATTTAGATGATTATTTCAAAAGTATTATGACCCAAGCACACAAGCAGGAGGCCAAAATAAACGTTTCAATCCTAAAACCCACGAAATCGCCATACTTTAACTCTATTTAAAATGTATGGAGTAATATTGTTATTACCGGAGAACTGAAAAATAATAAAAGTGTTACTGGAACTACACATTCTTTTTGGCAAAAAAACTTAACAAAAATACACAAAAATATTTGTATTTATAGAAAAGTTCTTCCAAGTTTAACTACAATACGTTAATTTTTTTTAGTAAAACCACTTAAAAAACTACAAGCTAATATACTGAAAATATTCAGTTAAACATTTTCTCAAATAGTTATCGTAACTTTCATTCTAATTGCACTATAAATAATATGAAAAAGTGTATTGGTAAATATTTTCAATGTGGTAGTCTTAAGCATAGTCAAGTGTCTAAACCTGCTATTTCAGACAAAAGATTTTTTTATCACATTAATTTAACGTTAGGGCTATGAATATTTAGTATTTTATCTGAAAATCACGTCGAAAAGATGATGATAGCTGCAATTCCTATTTATATTATCAGATTCTTGGAAGTTTAGTAGAAACTAAAGAGTAAAAACATAAATAAATAAATAAATAAATAAATAAATGAACACATACAAACAGGAAAAAAACTAAATAGAATAACTAAAGAAAAAGTAAAGGCTGGAAGTTTTTTGTTATATCCATAAGGATAAACTTGTGCTTATACATGAATAGGATTCGATCTAGAGCAACTTACACGATATAGAATTTTGTATCTCATAATATCCTGTGGCAATTGTTTGTTAAGTTCAATGTTAGCACAGACAGTATAGAGTAAAGTACATTGTTGTAAGTGCCTAGTATACACTTGAAATCAATTTGGAACAAGAACAGCGATTCATGCCATTTTATCAGCTTATACTTTGCATAAAAATGATTATAGCATTACAATATATGAGTACGTATACCCTCTTATATACTAGTATGGACTGGTACATTAGGGAATAATATTAAAGGAAAAATTCTTTCCACAGAGAATAGCATTGATTTACTAAGAAGAGAAAAAAATCAATTTCAATATTGCCTTTCGGGAGATTCAGTCTGTAATTTAATTCTTGTACTCTCTTTTAACTGACTTCAACTTTTATAGAAAAATATTCTTCAGTTATTATTTGTTTTTCTTCGACTTGAGTTTTCTCTTTATTAAATACTATCAAAGAAAAGAAAAAACAAAGGAAAAATCTCATCTATTGTAATTTTTTTCCTATTATTGAGAACTATTGAGAAATTTCTTTTTTACTATTTATAACAATCAAGATTATAAACTAAATTGCTTGAGAAAAATTCAACATTATCAGTTGTAATCAGGAAATACTAAGATAATACGAAAAATGGTACTTTTGAAATTCATCAATTTGAAGTGGATTTGTTTTTAAATTAACATTTAATAATAACATATTTGTACAAAAAAAAATAATACCAAAAAGTGCATTATTATATGGGGCAGCAATTCGTAGCGCAATTCGACCAATTTGGCCATGGCGACGGCGGAGTTGTGAGCCGGCGCGTTGTCGTGGTGGAACAGTACTTTTTTCTTCGCAAAGCGGGGCCGCTTTTTCTTCAATTCGACGTTAAATCGGCCCAATAAGTCAGCATAGTAGCGCCCCGTGATTGTTTTACCCTTCTCGAGGTAATCGATATGGATCACACCTTGTGAACCCCAGAAAACGGTGGCCATCACCTTTCCGGCTGATCGAACAGTCTTCGCCTTCTTCGGAGCACGTTCGCCGGGTGAAGTCCACTGCTTCGACTGTTCCTTGGTCTCTGGTGTGTACCAGTGAATCCATGTTTCGTCGACGGTCACGAAACGACGCAAGAACTCCGCTGGATTGCGCTGAAACAGCGCCAAACACGTCGCCGATGTGGTCTCACGGTTGCGCTTGTTTTCCGGTGTGAGCAAACGCGGCACCCATCGCGCCGACAGTTTTCTCATGCCCAGTTCTTCGTGTAGAATATGATGTACCGTTCCTACTGCAATGCCTACAGTCTCAGCTATCTCGTGAACCTTCAATCGACGGTCTGCCAACACGAGATCGTGGACTTTTTTAACGTTTTCCTCCGTAGCAGCCGTTTTCGGGGCACCTGGGCGTGGCTCATCAAAAACCGACGTGCGGCCACGAACAAACTCGTTGAACCAATTCTTGACGGTCGCCATCGAAAGAGAAGAGTCACCATACACAGCATCCAAGCAATCTTTGATTTCGCTGCGCATTTTCCCTTCCAAAAACAAGAATCTAATCACCGAACGATATTGTTCTTTTTCCATTTTTGTGCAACCGACCGACACGCTCGCTTTCAAAGGCTCTCAAAACAAAACTAATGAAGGGAATCGACTGAAACTTTGATAGTAGGCTACTAAAAAAATGTACTGCGCGATAGTAAATTTCTTTTGTGAAAGCAGTTCTATCGGGTGGTGAGGCTAAGTACTTGTTGAATAACTCTCGTCGGCGTAGTCCAGGTCGTGGAGCTTCTCACGCAGTGTCCACTGGATACCGTTGTTGGCTTTGTTGTTAGTGCGTTTAAGGACTAGGTCTATGCGATAATGAAGAGGATAGGCAAGATTACGCAACCCTGCCAGACTCCTCTCGAGATGTTGTCCTGTACTATACACGGGGCCTCACGGTATAGTTCTCGGATGAGATCGATGATGGCATGTGGGATGGCTAGTTCAGCCAGAGCACTCCAGATGGCGTCGCGAGAAATCATGTCGAAGGCTCTTTTGAAGTCAACGAAGAGAAGATAGAGCGGGCTATTCCATTCATGCGACTGTTCAATGATCATTCTTAGGCTGCTGATGTGATCAACACAGGAGCGGTTTGGTCTAAAGCCAGACTGGTCGTTGCGAAGGGCACTTTTCACTGTTGGAGTGATGCAAGTCAGGATGATTAAGGCGATTAGCTTCTGGATGGTGTTCAGCAGAGTGATTCCCCTCCAGTTTTTGCTATCGCCAAGATCACCTTTCTTCGGGCTGGTGATAATTACTCCTTCTTTCCAGCTGTCCGGGAAGTGGCATTGTATCCAGGCTTCTGCGATTATAGGATGCAACAGCGAGGCCAGGAATGGCGGGTCAACCTTCAGAACCTATGGGGCCAGGTTGTCAAGTCCGGGTAATTTGCTGTCCTGGAGCTTGTTGACTGCTGTTGTGATCTCCATAATCGTGGGCGGTGTTGTTGCGATGAGACCACTCTCTATAACTATCAAATACTAATAGACAAATGTTATACCAATCAAAATGGCAGCTAAATAAAATCAACCTGGAACATAAAATACACCCTGTATATATCAAATTACAAGATGGGCAAACCATATACAACGTATGTCCGACAATCTCCCAAGAAGGTCTTCAACGGTCAGGTAGATAGAAAGAGACGAGCAGAAAAGCCACGCACCCGTCGGTGTAATGCAATCCGAAAAGACGCTTGATTATTACTCCAAGAACAAAACTGAAAGTGGACAGTAGAAGATCGGCCAGCGTGGAAAAGGAAAATTAAGCAGCCCAAGGCCCAAAGTCTGGTTGTAGCGCCATAGAAGAAGAAGAAGTTAATTAGAAAAGTAATTTTTGTTTGGTTTTTAAATCTTCCATTATTCAAAAAGTCCATAAAAAAGTTACAAATAAATTTAGAAAATTTTCTTAAAAATACAAAATTGAATTGGAAAAAAATGATTTTTTTTTAAAAATATTTGCTAAAATTTAAAACTCAGATATTCGCCTTTTAAAAATGGAATTCGATTTTCGTTTATGATTATTTCGATAGAACGTTGATATTACAATACATTGTCAGGCTTTGAATTATGTACTTACATTTGGTAAATAGGAACCAAATAATGAGTTGCATTAGCGATAATTGTATTTTCTTGTAAATACGCAATATCCTCTCGAATTAGATTAAATTTTGGATATCCGCCAATGATTTGTATTTTAAATTAATGATTTTCCAATTTTGTCAGATAACAAATTTTACATGTAATCATCTTCTATGGTATTTATTTAGATGAATAAACTTATTCTAAATATAAATACAAATATCAATACTACGAGTATGAACATCATCCTTGATTATTTCATAAACGCCTATAAATAAAACATAATTCATATCAAAATGAACACAAACATATCCACGGATTTATGTTATTTATTGTACATAACATATGTGCGTGGATACCACCAATTGAATAATGCTTTTTGAAATGAATTGTTTGGATTCTCATGTTTTATTAAGTAAACAATTATCTTCGCTTTGTTTAGTTAATAATATTTTTATTTAAATTCAAAAGGCAAAATATTTAAATAGAACAAAAATATTATTATTGAAATAAAATTTCTCCCTACATGAAATAATAAGCATCCAAATAATTCGGTTAGAAAATATTTACTCTCCTTTGAAAATTGTTCCTATAAAAACAGAATATGGTTTTTTTTTTTGTTTATATATTCAGCCTTAGGGGTTGAGGTATTTATTTCTATTTTATGTTGGAAAAAAATATGAAAAATGTAAATTTTCCTTTTATTTAAATATTTATATTATATCTTGGAAATTATAAATACAATATTTTTTTATTCAAAATTAATTTTCTGTAAATTTATACAAAAATTATATTCATTTTTCATACCATTGAGGAATATACATTTTATCTGTTGTTAGAATTAGAGGCAAAAATTTCTACAGGAAAAATTCAATTGGTAACTTCACTCCAAAAGTTTGATAATATAAATATACGTGTATGCTAAATGAATCAACAGCTAGCTTGAAAATTATGTAAAACAAAAGGTCTAATTTACAATTTATTTCCCAATTAATTATGGTCTTTTATATTTAAGAAAATTGAATTATATGTAATTGTTTGGGCAAAAGTAAAATCCATTATTTTTTCGCTACAAAGCTGTAGTGATATTTATCTCGTAAGGTATTGGTCAAACAAATTCAGGACTTGTGCTCGTGTGAAAAGTAACATTGCCTATTTAAAAAAAAAATTCTTTTACAGTTTTTTGATTGCCGAATCAGGTGTGAGTTACAGGGTCTAAAATATGGAAGTTAACAAAGAGAAAATTCGATATACTTTACAATTTTGCTTTGATAAAGGCATTCCAGTTTTTTGATTTTAAAGATACACCCCGCGACGTAGGCCTATCGTCAACAATGTCGATAAAACAATTCAAATGATCGCAATAGACCGGCATGTTAGTAGTTGTAGCATCGCCCAGGAGCTAACGATCGACCACAAAATAGTTTTAAACCATCTGTACACGAATTGACAAAAAAAAAACATGATGGATAGAGTGGGGAGTAGACTCTCCAATATTGGCACTACTACGTTCCTACCTAACTTCACGGTACGCGCCAACGGTCATTTTTCGTCAAAACGCGAAATGAAAAACGGCATCCCACAATTATCCCCTTTATCAACGATCCTGTTCAATACGTGGGTCGTTCAATAAGTCCTTAGAAAATCCAAGAAATTGCGCTCGTAGTGTCGGTTTTTTTGTAAGTAACATTATCAACAGGAAAGCTGTCAAATTTTCAGCTCGATCAGCGTAGGTCAATTTCTATCGTCGATTAAAGTTAACGACATTTATTTGTGCATAACAATGGAAAAAAGCGAGTTTAGGGCTGTCATCAAACATCTCCATTTGAAAGGCTTAAGCCCGAGAGAAATCAAAGCCGAGTTGGATGCAGTTCATGGCGCATCTGCACCTGTATTTGCGACGATTTACAATTGGGTGAATGAATTTAAACGTGGCCGTTCATCGACAAAAGATGAACATCGTTCAGGACGCCCAGTTGAGGTGTCTACTCCTGAAATCATCGACAAAATCCACGATCTGATTTTGAACGATCGGCGAATTAAAGTGCGCGAATTAGTTAAGGCCACGGGCATATCACAGGGTGCAGACGGTTCAATTTTGCATGACAAATTGTCTGTGAAAAAATTTCGGCAAGATGGGTACCGCGTTTGCTCTCAGAGGAGAATAAGCGCAATCGTGCAGTGGACTCTGAGGCTATGTTAGCACTCTTTCATCGCAATCCTGCCAAATTCCTTCGTCGGTATGTCACTGTGGACGAAACCTGGATACACTACTACGCTCCAGAAACGAAGAGACAGTCATCACAGTGGATTTTCAAGGGTGAACGGGCTTCGAAGAAGGCAAAAACTGTGCCATCGGCCGGCAAGGTGATGGCCACGGTCTTTTGGGATTCGCAGGGCATCATTTTTATCGACTACTTGGAAAAAGGAAAAACAGTAACAGAACCGTATTACGCGTCGTTATTGCAACGGTTGAGCGAGGAAATCAAAGAGAAACGCCCCCATCTGAAGAAGAAAAAAATCCTCTTGCATCAGGACAGTGCGCGTGTGCACACCTGAGCTATTTCCATGGCCAAAATTATGGAATTGAGAATGGAATTGTTGCAGCATCCCCTTATTCACCAGATTTGGCCCCGAGGGACTATTTTCTTTTCCCCAATCTGAAGAAATGGCTTGGCGGACGACGGTTCACTTCCAACGAGGACGTCATTGCTCAAACGGATGAGTATTTTGCAGAACTTCCGAAATCCTATTTTTTGGACGGGATAAAAATTTTGAAAAAACGGTTGGAAAAGTGTATAGAGCTAAAAGGAGATTATGTTAACAAATAAAAATTTTTTTTTTTAAAATAGTTTTTTTTCCATCTTTTCCAAGGACTAATTGAACGACCCTCGTATATACAATATATTCACTCCCTATAATAATATATTGCAGTAATATATTGCATGTTTGCAGGAAAAAAAAATTGTACTGTATCGGACTCTTCACTACACTCCTTCCCTCTCCGCCCAAAAGATTCAATGAAAATCCTGGGTATCTCAATTGCCCGTGGAGGAAAATGGAATCTTCAGATTAAAAATCCGGTTGACAAAATTAATATCGTTCTCCGAATGGTTAAAATTTTAGTCAGCAGCAACAGTAGGGTAAGACAAAGTGTGGCAATTAGAGTAACCAACGCCCTTTTGGACGGGACCTTACTCTATTTGCTCACTATATGTGTCAGTGTGCCAATAGAAGGGAAAAAACTAGTCGAGGCAGTGGTAAACCGTTGTATTAGACTAGCCAGTGGAGCACATCGGACATCTCCGGTGGAATCCATACTGATAGAGACTGGTCGAAAACCTTATTTTCTCTATCTTCACAAAGCCCGCCTAAGTTTAATTTACAAAAACCTATGCCTTCCAAATTATCCCCTCCACACTTTAATAGAAAACATTATCATCTCCCCCAGTTCAAAAAGGAATTTATCATCGTTATCCTTATTAATATTCCACCTTGAAAACACTTTATCCATCCTCCCCCTTGTTTACCAAACTTCCCCTCCACACACAGATTGGAAACCGTGGTTGGGAGCAAAGTTCAAAGTGACTGCTTCTCTTGACAGGTTTAAGAAGGCTAGAACTGATCCATTCACATCCAGGAAATTTTTCCTTGAACAGTTTGACGGATTAAAAGATCATCGACTCTTGTTCACTGATGCCGCCGCTGACACCGATATTACCTCTTTTTCGGTCGTCGAACTTTTTGCTGCAACACCCGCACACTATGTTGTGGAATCTTCCCTTTTAGGGAAGGTCCATATTACGGGGAGCTGTAGGCCATCAAAACGGCAATTGAAATTGCAACCAATATTCCCAGCCAACAAAGCTATATTATTTTTAGCGACAGCCTTGCCGCCCTTAAAGCCATTTGTGGCCCATCGAGTGACCCGGTACTTAACGCAATTCGTCATAGCCTACTTAGAAATAGGTGTGTCGAGTTGCAATAGGTGCCAGGGCATACGGGAATTGTGGGTAATAAAAGTGCTGACAAGTTGGCTGGAGAAACACTCCGTCGGCCAGTGATCACAGTCATTCCCAATCTGCCTCGCCTACTAACAGAATGGCAACTAACACCTTTAGCCATCCGCAGACACGATGACTGGACCAATAGCGACACTTTTTTGTCGACTCATTGGAGATCCACTAATAAACCAGTGTATTCAACATCCATACCGAAATTCTGAGCGCGGAAACTCTTCAGAATCCGGATTGGACATACTGCTTTTACCCATAACTTCCTTTTTGGCAACACCAATCGTCCCTTCTGCCAATCTTGTGGCACCAAGTTCACTATTATGGAGCTCCTCGACCCAACAACTTCATTCCCTAGTCCCCTATTTAAACTTCTACAACATACTAATCTGCTCCACAAAATATAACAAAATTCTTAATATTCCATACCACTAATCACAGACCAGTCTCTGTCAGATGATTTCCCACACGAAGTACGAAGTCGCCAAATGGCCTCACGGTCGTGGCGCTATGAAGTGGCCCCTGGCACATGTCTAAGGGACCTTACAAACAAACAAAACATGATGTATCGGATTTCCATCTACGAAATCTTGGCCCAACAGAACGGAATCGATGCTTTTTTTGCGAAAACGGATGGTCATATACGACAATATTGTGCGAAAACATTCATGGTCAAAGCGCAATGAAGCGGATGAAACGGTGACCAAAGCAGGACTAACGGCCAGGATGGTTTAGCTATGTATTTGGTGCGACTGGATAGGGATCATCTATTGTGATCTGCTTCCATATGGCCAAACACCAAACTGTCAACAATTGCATCGTTTGAAGCTATCGATTGACCAGAAGCGGCCAAAATTGGCTAACAGGAGAGGTGTTATGTTCCGTCAGGACAACGCCAGTTCACACACGTCTGTAGTGACTCGCCAGAAACTCCGGGAACTTGGTTGAGACATTTTTACACATCCACTTATAGTACGGACCTGGCACCAAGCGATAACCATTTTTTTTTATCATTGCAAAACTTCTTTAGTGATAAGAAATTGGCATCAAGAGAAGATTGTGAAAATCGCGTTAGTCGAGTTTTTTGCAAGTAGGGAGCATGGCTTTTATGACAGAGAAATGATAAAGTTACCTTTAAAATGGCGACAAAATATAACCCAAACGGTGCATATTTGACCCAAATCGGACAATCCAAACCATGTTAAATAAAGTCGAAATAATAATGGAAATTTCTTTTTCCCAAAACCAATTTATTTTTCTTTTGTTCTCGAAATTAAATTTAACAAATTTTTATAATAATTTTTAATATAAACTAAATTAAAATTAAGCTTTGAAAAAAGAAGACAAAAAATTTGCGGAATTTTTTTTGTAGAATCTCTAGGTTGCAGTGTCGAAAATCGATTTTTCTTCATTTATGTTAGAGTACCATTAAAATGCGGCAAATGACGACAAATTCCAACAACATTTATCTTAATTTTCATTTCGAATGTGCTAGAAAAAACCATTTTATTCAGTTTAGAAATTTAATATGTCACGTTTCATGAGTAATTTTAACCTTAAAACTCATAAAACCTTAAACTTACATCAAATTTTATACTACTAGTAGGTAATTTTTTTTTTTGATAGTCGAGGTAGATTTGCAATTTTTTTTATTTTGATATTTGCTATGTATTCTTGTATATATTTTAAATAAACTATACTAAAGCTAAACTTTTTTTTTATATGTAAAGAAAATTTCCCAAAAATTGAAGTGGTAAAATAACTATTATTTAAAAATGTAGTTTTATTAAAAGATTTTTTGAAAAAAAAAATATTTCTTTTCCATATTCCAGTTAACAAATGTCAATTTATGAAAAAATTTTCTCGAAAAATATATGAAATTTTTTAAGAAACTTCACTTGTCTTAAGAGTTTTTAATGAACTTTTCTAAATAGCAATTTTAATCGAATTCTTATGATTAGATTGCTTAGTAAGTAATTGTTGTAATTACCCAAAAAAAAAACATTATTTAAGAGGCTTACAATTATTTTTTTGGTTATTAAAAAACAGGAGTAGTTAAACGATAGTAGAACAGAAGTTGGAAAGAAATGCAAAAATTTCCTAGCAAACAATTCAATTAAGATAAGTATTTTCAAATATCTGTGAGATATTAACTAGTAAAATATATTTAGTAGCACATTAATGAAAAAAATTTAGTTAAATTAATAAAAAGGACAGAAATAAAAAATAAAACAATACGAAAAAAATTAAAAATAATAAACAATTTGAATGAAATAAATTTGTTTCTTATTTAAATTCAAAAGAAGAAAATAGTAATTTTAGAACTATTTTTTGTTTTAAAAAAAATTTAGTAAATTTTGAATATAATTTAAAAAAAAGTAAACGCTTTTTTTTAAATATTACAAAAATATTTCTTTTTTTGAAAAAAAGTTCTTTTCAAATAAATAATAAATAATTTAAAATATTTAAACATAAATGAACTGTTTTAATTTTCTTAAAAAAAATTCACTAAAAAATCTTTTCTTAGTTCTGAAAATCAAAATCTCTCTCATATGTCTTTATTGCATAAATAAATAATAAATAATTAAAAGCAAATAAAGAGAAATAAACTGTTTTTAAATATTGTAAAAAAAATTTACTAAAAAAGCTCTTCTTAGAGCTAAAATTCAAAATTCTAATCAGAGAGACTAAAGTAAAGTTTTGTTGTTTTATCGGGAAAAAAAAACAGAAAATATTTCAGAGAAAATAAATCAATTTCAAAAATTTTGTACAATTTTAACACGGCCGGAAAAGTAACAGGAGCCAAGTATGAGCAGAAGTTGAAATTTCAGTCGGAGTCTGCTGTATGCAGCAAATACAAACGTGACTGCAGCTTTGACTTTGCCATTTTTTTTACTTTCTCGAAAAGTATATGGGCTGGGGCGAAATGGATGACATGCCCTTGGTTAAGAGATCATCCTACACATCCTCCCAATAGTCATCTGCCATGTTGCTAGAAAGTCCGTCATCTCCCATGTAGTAGTCGGTCACTGAAGTATGATCTAAGGATGGTCAGATCATGCTTCAGTGATCGACTACTACACTACGAGACGGAGGATGGACCAGCGGAGTATGGGGTCAAGGGAGGAGTAACTCATGGCTCTGTTCTGGGGCCACTCTTGTGGAACGTCATGTACGACGGCCTACTCCATCTGGAATTACCGCCGAACACAACTCTCGTGGCTTTCGCGGACGTCGTAGTGGTTGTCCTTGTAGCCAAACACCTGGAGGAACTGGAAGCCGCATTCTCCACCACCATCCGGAGGATAAGACAGTGGATGACATCGGCAGACCTGTCTTTGGTGGAAAATAAGACCGAGACACTCCTTGTGAGTATCTGGAAGAAAATGTAGACCATCACCATAACAGTAGGCGACAACGAAATCCAGTCGCTACCCTACATCCGGTATCTAGGAGTGGTTCTGGATGCCAGACTCAACTACAAGGAGCACATCTCCAGCGTCAGCAGAAAGGCATCAGCTTTCGCGGATAATGCCCAATATCGGAGGCCCCAGGCAAATCCGAAGGCGACTACTGGCAACTGTAGTTATCTCCGTCCTGCTATACGGAGCACCAGTGTGAGCGAAATCGCTAGAGTGAACAACATACCACAAGACAATGTCATCAGTCCAGCAGCTCTCAGCGATCAGAGTAGCGTCAGCATACCGAACAGTATCACACGATGCGGTTAACGTCGTGGCATCATGCACACCCATCGACATCCTGGCAGGAGAGTGGTACCGCCAACACCGTAGGAAGAAGGAAAAGCAGCGAAAGGTCCTCTGTAAAGAGGAGAGACCCGAGAGTCTTCGCCTCTGGCAAGAAAGATAAGACAGCCCGACGAAGGGTCGGTAGACTAATCGGCTGATCCAAGATGTTACCAAATGGGTCACTCGCGTGCACGGGGAAGTCGGGTATTACATCACCCAACTCTTGACTGGGCATGGATGCTTTCGGGCATACTTGCACAGATTCAAGAGAACTGACTCCCCAAACTGTCATCACTGCCGCGAAGTGATCGAAGATGCTGAACACGCATTCTTCCAATGCTCCTTCTACGAGGGGACACGGGCGGATCTGGAGAAAAATCTGGACCGTTTCATCAGTCAAGAAAACATAGTGGAGTGCATGCTCAAGAGCCAATCGGCTTGGAACAGATTTGCAGAGTACGCTGAATCTATCATCAAGGATATTCGCACTGCGTACGAAGAAACGGCCGCGAGTCGTCATAACAACGGGACAGCAGTAATATCAAATAAGAACGCCCCGGCGAAGTAGTATTTGCAAAGAGTGCCGCCGGGGAACCATCGTTCCGGGAGTAAAGTTTTCGCGAGGTAAAAATCCCGCATAACTCGTCTGACAGGTAGAAGGTCTTCCAAGCGAGTACCTTTTGAAGGTTTCCCCCTGTACCTCATTAATCCAAGCTTAAAAAAAAAGTCCAATGTGAGAGGTCCAATTTTCAACAACTTTTTGGAGCATCTCGGCTGGTATCTCGCTAATAACACGTGTACTGTTGTTTTCCAAGGTTGCAAGTGACGCTGGTTTATCGGCATAAACGACTGAGTCCCACAAAAAATAGTTTTGAGGTGGCAAATCACACGATCACACGTGAAATAAATTGCTCATCGAACTCATCTCTCAATATGTCCATTGTTGCACGTGCTGTGTGGCATCTAGCGCCGTCTTGTTGAAACCACATGCCAACCAGATGCAGTTTTAGCATTTTAGGTAAACAATTTTTCTAAATCATCCAGCAATAATGGGCGGCATTTACAGTAGCATCATCGTGATTCTACCGGCCCATAAACCGCATCAAACTAAGAATTTTTGTGGGTGGAATGGCAGATCTTGTTCTGTCTGTGGTTGTTCATCAAAACAAATACGACAATTTTGCTTACTCATATACCCATTCAACTAGAAATGATCTTCTTCGCTGAACGCAATTTTTTTTCATAAAAAACGAATTTTCTTCAAGTTGTTCTAAGGCCCACTTACCGAAGTTGTTCAGCTTCAGCTCTTGCGCGAGCTGTATTTTATACGATTTCAGATCAAGATCCTTGCGTAAAATCATCCACATAGTCGACTAACACAATCCCAATTTCTGCAAACGGCGACAGATGGAGAAATCGCGGTCTTCACGGACACTGGACGCTGTGGCATCAATATTTTCCTCTGTACGCACTCTTCGCACACCGGTTGGTTGATTGATGTCTAATAGCGTAAAATTGCTGCGAAATTTGCTGACTTACTAGGTCGATTATGACAACCCCAAAATGGTCGCAGTGCGATATATTGAGCACTTTTGACTTTAATCCGAAAAAGATTTATTAAAAATGTACATTTTTATTTAGTTTTAAGCTGTTTCAGGTTATTTTATGTTAATCATTTTCCTTTTTAAAAACAATTTTCTGCCAAAAAATTATTAGCAAAGAACAAATTTTATTATTTAATCTCAAATATAAAATTTTTTCAATACACACTTTTCTATCGAATAAAAGTTTTTTATTAAATATTTGAAGAGAAGCTTAACTCCTAAACATACTGTCATGATAATAAGCATACACATATTTAGCATATGGTTATGAGATGTTCATTATATGCTTAGTATTATATATTTTGTCAGTTTTGCATCTAAGAATTCTGTCCTTGCCTAAATTATGATTTCGATGAGATGATCCGTTTTAAATGTTCAACTATGGTAGTCCTAAGCTTATTTCAATGTGTTGGAATGATAATAGAGGTCCGAGAAATATTTCGATAGGAAAATATGATAAAAATTGATTTTTATTGGATAGTTTAAATTTATCTATTTTTTTTTGGTTTTGTTTAATTTACCATACCTTTTGTGCAGGTTGAGGAATGAAAATTTTGTTATTGTCATATTGTTCAGAGCAATGTTCTGTAATTTATTTATAAAAGAAATTACTTTTATAAAATAATATTCTAATTATAAATTATAGAAAAATAAATACATAAAATCTGCAAAAATTATATTCGTTAAGACAATTTTCTCATTTAATTACACTCACGGTTAAAAATATTTTTTTTTATATTACAAATAATTACCTTATTGTTATGATATTTTTTTGTAAATTTTCAAGAGCTTCCTTTCAGCAAATATTAAACAATGCAATTTTTCATACTGACTATCCACTAGACTAAAATGTTTTTATTGTAGCTATAAAAAAAGAAAAAATAATCTGTAACAAAATACAATTTAATTAAGGTGAAATAAAGTTGAAAATATACAAAAACACTCGTTTTAATTATTCGACAAAAGCTTAGTGTGCATTTAATAGAAATTTTGAATTAAACTTGTTCATAAAAGGCTGCAGTTGAAAGCAGAATATAGAGCCACAGGTAATTGTCTAAATGAAGTACTTTTCTGAAAGCTTTTATTTTCCATACACTCATGTAAGCAAAATATTATGAACTATAGTATTTCTATAAATTTGTCTATTTTATAAACGGTAGAAAAATGTGCAGTATTTAAATTAAATAAATTAAAAACCAACTTTTCAAATAGGATGAATGGTAGAAACTAAGCAACTTCACAAAATGTTTTTGTTTTAATTTTGCACCTTCAAAAATATGATCTAAGGTAAAAATAAATGTTAATTTGGTTTTGTTTTTTTTTTCTCATTTTAATATATGTAATATTTAATATCATAGAAATAAAACAAATTTAAGAAGATAGAAAATTTCGGTGAACATGATGAAATGAACGTGCCAAAGTAGAATGAAATGCTTAATAGGAAAAGAGTACATTTATGAACATTTTATACCACTGACCTGGATACCTTCATTTTCTTAAAAGGTTTCTAATAGAATTTACCATTTGGATACGGGCACATTTGGTCAAATATTATGATTGTAGGTCTATGCCCATATCTGATACATTATCATATGTGATTTGAGCGCTTGTTTTGAAATGTATGCGAATCAAGAAGAAGTTGTCTTGTGATAAATAATAAACAGAAGCTTTTGGTAGGAGAATGTTTGTATACTGAATACGTGGTGTAATTGTAGACTGTGTACACGGCTCATCTGTTTCAATATTCTTGTCTATATTGATGTGAGGGCCCACGTTCATATTCATGTTCCCATTTATGCTCTATGCCGGCTACTATAAAAACGATAAAGCAATTGTTCAGAGAACTCTTGCCATAAAAGAATATACCCTAGAGATTTTAGGCTCCGTTGACTGGAAAAATGGTAATGCATGTAAAATAGCTCCTCTGGACAGAAAATACGAGTGAGTAAGGATCCTGTGGTTGGTAGTGTTGTCGTGTTATTATGAAAAGATTTTCCATGAAAACGGATAGAAAATATCGTGCCTATTTAGTTTTCTTTATTATTATTGAACAGAAATTTTTTTACACAGAGTACATAATTGTACCTGTTGTACCTTTCAAAATTAGTAATTTTGATGCGATTTTAAATTAAATCAAATATCAAAAGTGTTTTTTTCGCTATATGAATTCTTCTTAATCTAACAGAAATTAGTCAAAATCAATCTGAAAAATGATTAATTTTTTCTACCTATGAAAAAAGTAATTTTTTTATTGAAAAAATTCTAGAAAACCTTATATCAATGATCGGTAATGAAACATTTTTTAAAAGCATAAAAATAATATACAAAATATATCCAAAATACGAAAATTTTTAATACAAATGTTAGAAATCCTTTTTAAGAGAAATATTTTTTTTTAATCCTTTTCACGACGAATACAACAAACTTTTTAAAAAAAATTAATTAATACATGAAAAGTTTAATAAATTAATTTAGTAAATTTCTAAAACAAAATAAAAACAATATTTTTTTAATTTTCTTCTAATTTTTTTTAAAAATTTCTCCCAATTATTTATAAAACCAAAAACTATAATTCTAATAATAACAAAATTGAAAAGTTTCTATTTTAAACCAAAAAAAAAAACAAATATATTCAATATTTTTGCAAACAGATTCTATAATAAAAAAATCTATTATTAGATTAAACAAAAAATAATTAAGAAAACGAAAACTTGGTATTGTTTAAGTAGCAAAACATTGATTGAGAATAAACATTTTCATTAGTTTGTTTACATTAAAATGAAGAGTATAGTTTAGAAAAATATTTAATTTTTGTAATACAGTATGTGCTTGATATGAGCGCATAATAGCAGAAGCCGTAAAATACGAATATTACGTATGCTTACTCTGATATACCAATGGAAAATTAATTTAAGAAAATTTCTGAAAATATTTACCAAAAATAATAAACTTTTCTGTTTAAATGATAAATAGTGCAAAATTTTCAAAAGAATTTTAAAAAAATGTTAAGATTTGTTTTAAGTAAAAATTCTTAGTAGAAATATTCTGTAAAAAATCGTCAGCAAAAACAATCGTAAATAATTCCCAGTAACAAATTTTAGTAAAAAATTTAACAGTAAATAATTGTCAGTAAAAATTTTTCATAAAAATTTGTCAGGAAAAATTTGTCAAAAAAATTTGTCATAAAAAATTTGTCAGTAAAACTTTGTTAATAAAAAGTTGTCAGTAAAAATTTGTCCTTAAATATTTGTTAGTAAAAATTTGTTAATAAAAAGTTGTCAGCAAAAATTTGTCAGAAAAAATTTGTCCTTAAATATTTGTCAGAAAAATTTGTCACTAAAAATTTGTTAATAAAAAGTTGTCAGTAAAAATTTGGCAGTAAAAATTTGTCCTTAAAAATTTGTCAGAAAAAATTTGTCATTAAATATTAATAAGAAAAATTTTTTCAATAAAATTTTATCACTAAAAATTTGTCTGTAAAAATTTGTCATTAAAAATTTGTCATTAAAAATTTGTCAGAAAAAATTTGTCAACGAAAATTTGTGAGTAAAAATTTGTCAATAAAAATTTTTCAATGAAAATTTTCAGTAAAAATTTGTCAGAAAAAATTTGTCAAAAAAATTTGCCAGTAAAAATTTGGGTCAGTAAAAGCTTGTCAGAAAATTTTTGTCCCTTAAAATTTACAGTAAAGATTTCTCATTAAGAATTTGTTAGTAACAATTTGTCAGTAAAAATTGTTCAGTAAAATTTGTCAGTGAAATATGTCAGAAAAAATTTGTATCAAATATTTATAAGAAAAAATTTATCTATAAAATTTTATCACTAAAAATTTGTCATTAAAAATTTGTCAGAAAAAATTTGTCCTTAAATATTTGTCAGAAAAATGTGTCAATAAAAATTTGTTAATAAAAAGTTGTAAGTAAAAATTTGTTAGTAAAAATTTGTTAATAAAAAGTTGTCAGTAAAAATTTGCCAGTAAAAATTTGTCCTTAAATATTTGTCAGAAAAAATTTGTCATTAAATATTTATCAGAAAAAATTTATCAATAAAATTTTCTCAGTAAAAATTTATCCTTAAATATATGTCAGAAAAAATTTGTCAGTAAAAATGGTCAGTAAAATTTGTCAGTGAAATTTGTCAGTAAAAATTTGTCATTAAAAATTTGTCAGAAAAAATTTGTCAATGAAAATTTTCAGTAAAAATTTGTCAGAAAAAAATTGTCAATAGAAATTTGTTAGTAAAAATTTACAATTGAAATTGGTCTGTAAAAATTGTGTCAGTAAAAGCTTTTCAGAAAATTTTTGTCCCTTAAAATTTACAGTAAGGATTTCTCATTAAGAATTTGTTAGTAAAAATTTGTCAGTAAAAATTAGTCAATAAAAATTTGTCAGTACAAATTTGGTTGTAAAAATTTGGCAGTAAAAATTTGTTGGTGAAAATTTATGAGTAAAAATTTGTCAGTAAAAATTGGTCAGTAAAATTTTTCAGTGAAATTTGTCAGTTAAAATATTTCAGTGAAAATTTTTCATTAAAAATTTTTTAGTAAAATTAATTTATCAGTATAAATATTTAGCAAAATTGTTGAGTATAATTTTTTTAATAACAACTAATATATCGGGTTAAAGAATTTAAAGGTTAAAATTTCACAAATTCTATGTAAAATAAAATTTAATATTGAAGGAGAAATGGTGCAAGCAAAACTTATTCAGCCAAATAAGCTTTTCGGAGTTATTTGAAATGAAATTATGCATATACTCAAATTGGGAATACTTACCACAAGAGATAAATAAAAATTGAATATTTTCCCTAATTTGAATAATTATTTTGAATTGAATACAAGTTAAGATTAATTTACAGTTGAAGTTTGGTTCCTTCAGTTAGTATTAAAGAAATTTAAAAATATATTCCTATTAATGATAACGTAAATATTGTACAAATAATGGCTTAAGATGAAAATCCAATCTTATTCTTAAAGAATAAAAAAAATACTTTTCATTTAAATAATATCATTTATATAACAAAGTGACTCTGTGGTCTCAAGGAGCACATTAAGTAGAAAATTCCTTTAGATTTTCTTAAAGCCACTATATAAATATGTAAATATATGTACGTCATCTGAGCTATGAGTATAATCATAGAGTATATAAGATGATCTCACAATTACGGGCATTTATTCTCCCTTACAACTCCGAAAGCATATGAAAATTTTATGGAACAATTTATATTAATTATGTGGTCATGAAAAATTATCTTCCATTATATATTAATATTAAATTATACTATAATAAATAAGAAAATGTGGAAAATATGCAAACGAATTATTTTTATTTGCTAAATAAATGGGCAGTGGAGAGGAAGTATTTTCTACAATTTCGTAAGAATTATTAGTGACGGAAAAGCATAAAAACGAAACTGATGTAAGTATCTTTCTAAAATATTATTAAGTAAAAGTTAATATTGAAAGTGTAAAAAATATTTTCACAAGAAAAAATTCTTCAAAATATTCTAGAATGAAGATAAACGATTTTCACTATTACGAGTATAACAACAAATGCCTTTGAGTAATAATATATGCACAATTTTGATAGATATTTCCTCATATTGCTACTGATTTATGCGAAAGCAATTTCGCTTTTAATATTTCCTTATAATATAATAATACTAAGAAAATATACTTTTTATAACCTTATCTCTATATAAATGTGAAAAAAGGGGAATACTGGAATGAAAAATCAAAATTTCTACTTTCGAATACTTATCACGTAGTGACACCTTCAACGTTGACTGCAAAGAAAATCCATGATAATAGATTGCAAGCTTAGAGTAATTGGATGCGAGATTTATTTAAATGGAATTTTGCCTTCTTATTGTCAACGTTACTATTATAGAGTTTGGAAGGACTTCTTATCCCTTAAAGGTGGCTTTTTTATGTCTATTTATATAAAACTTCCGTTTCAAAAAGAAATTCTTCTATTCGCTTATATTTTTATGACGACAAAAATAGCTTTGAATATGAGCAGTAATATGATCATAATAAAATACATTGTAAATTTTTGTAATATTTGAAAGATTAAAAAAATTAAAAAAAAAAAATATGCATTCCAAAAATAACATATAAAAACTTTAAAGGAAGTTTGAAAATTTTATAATTTTTTCTGAAAATTTTGTACTGACAAATTTTTACTGACAAATTATTACTGAATAACTTTACTGACAAATTTTTACTAAATATTTTTACTGACAAATTTTTAATTACATAATTTTACTGACTAATATTTACAAACAAATTCTTGGCGAAAAATTTTTTGTGACCAATTTTTTCTGAAAAATTTTTACTGAAAATTTCTACTGAAAATTTCCACAACAAATTTCTTCTGAAAATTTCCACTAACAATTTCTACTAAAAATTTCTACTGCAAATTTCTACTGAAAATTTCTACTGCAAATTTTTACTTAAAATTTCTACTGCAAATTTCTACTGAAATTGTCTACAGCAAATTTCTACTTAAAATTTCTACTGCAAATTTCTACCGCAAATTTTTACTATTATTACTAAATATTTTTACTGACAAATTCTTAATTACATATTTTTACTGACAAATATTTACAAACAAATTCTTGGCGAAAAATTTTTTGTGACCAATTTTTTCTGAAAAATTTTTACTGAAAATTTCTACTGAAAATTTCCACAACAAATTTCTTCTGAAAATTTCCGCTAACAATTTCTACTAAAAATTTCTACTGCAAATTTCTACTGAAAATTTCTACTGCAAATTTTTACTTAAAATTTCTACTGCAAATTTCTACTGAAATTGTCTACAGCAAATTTCTACTTAAAATTTCTACTGCAAATTTCTACTGCAAATTTCTACTGAAAATTTCTACTAAAAATTTTTGCTGCAAATTTCTACTGAAAATTTCTACTGAAAATTTCCACAAAAAATTTCTACTGAAAATTTCTACTAACAATTTCTACTAAAAATTTCTACTGCAAATTTCTACTGAAAATTTCGACTGCAAATTTTTACTAAAAATTTCTACTGCAAATTTCTACTGAAAATTTCGACTGCAAATTTTTACTAAAAATTTCTACTGCAAATTTCTACTGAAAATTTCGACTGCAAATTTTTACTAAAAATTTCTACTGCAAATTTCTACTGAAAATTTCTACTGAAAATTTCTACTGAAAATTTCTACTGAAAATTTCTACTAAAAATTTCTACTGAAATTGTCTACAGCAAATTTCTCCTAAAAATTTTTACAGCAAATTTCTTCTTATGTTAGAGTTTCTGTAGAAAACTTTGTTTCGAAAATTGTGCTTAAATAAATTAAAAAAATTCCTGAAAAAATAATTTATTGCTTTAAGAACCTATTTAATCAGCTTTCCAAAAAATATATATATCCTTATTTTATTTCTAATAAAATTGTTTGATAATTTTTTCCAAATAAACTGCCTTTATAAAATTTCCAAACCAAAGCTGACTCTTAATAAAATCTTTTATTTATTTCTTCGTACTTTAAAATTTTTTCTGTTTCAATATTACAATAACAAATGAATGTTATCGATTATTTAAAAAAAGACTACTCCATCCTCTCTCAGAAAATTGCTATTCTCAAAGATTTTACAGAAAATACTTCTAACAAATATCAAGGAATTATGAGAGTCTTGGAAACAAATTAATGGTTAGCCTTTTAAGAATTTCAAATTATTTAAGCTGTCCATTATATACTTTTCTGAGAATTTAAAAAGAAGGAAACCTTTCTGTGCAGATAAGTATAATAAAAATAAGTCGAAATAATAGTAATTAACAATGTAAAGGAAGAAATTCAGAAAAATACCCTAAGTTTTTCTTTAATAATAAAGTTCAATAACACATTAACTTTTTAATTGTAACTTAGTCGTAACGCTCACATACTACATAAAATATATATTATAGCCAAAACATGCAATATCTAAAAGTTCTGATTTTGTAGAGTTTGAAGAAAACTGAAAAATTAATGTTAGTCTGCTCTTTTCTTAAAGATTGTTAATTATGTATTTAAACTTAATTAATCATTTTTTTTTATATTTTCATTATCATATACTACATTGAAACCATCGGGGATGGGATAAAAGCTAATGAGGTACAACATTTTGTTAAATGATCAATTTCTGTGAAGTGTAACCACTTTCTGATAAGGAGAATAATTGGTAATTAGCACTTTTGTGCATCTTAAATTCTGGAAAATAAGGAAAATATGATATAAAAAGAAAACTAATTGTCTGAGCAAATACGACAGTGATTCTGTACGTTATTTCATGGCAACAAAATCGAGCAGAGAATTCACTTTTATAGGACTGTGAGGATAACATCCAATTTCAACTCATCGTTAATATTATTAAGCCAGAATGACTTTCAAGATTGTCGCCTTATTATTTTACTAGTATTGTTAGGGCATGGTGTCAGAAGTGAAAAAGAGTGAAGTATTTATAAATAAAAGTGTTAATCAATACTACCTAGAGAACCTCGTCTCCAACGAGAGAAAGTATTAGTCAGCTACTCCTATAATCATCTGAAACTTGATGTGCAACCAGACAACTGGAAGACGATATGTTGGAGCTATTGGCCTTCACGAAATAAACTATTCATTAATTAGAGGATGAATAGCAACATCTACAGGAGCAGCTAGGGCTCAATCATGAAGAAAAGAATCGTAGTCAGCAAGAGCAGCCACGATAACAAAAGAACAAAGGCTATGACTGGAGTTACAACTCTTAGTATTCCAGCATCAGCAATGAGAGTTTGGGGCGTTTCTCAAAAACTTCGAAGAAAATATGGTGGAAGATATTGGAAAATGGGAATGCGGAGTTACCTTAGTAGAAAAGAATGTAGAACTTTTAAATAATAGAATAATAAGAGTTGAGACGGAAGTTGGGACAAGAATTGAGACAGCAGCCGAGACATGAGTTGAGAGAGGAGTCAAAACAGGAGTCCAGATTGAAGTTGAGATCGGATTTTAGATAGGAGCAAAGATGGAAATCAAAAAAGGAGTTGATAGAGGACCTGAGAGAGAAGTCGAGAGAAGGGTTGAGGCAGGATTCGAGAGAGGAGTCGGAATAGGAATAGAGACAGGAGTCGAGATGGAAGTCGAGACAGGAGTCGAGATAAACATTGAGGCAGGACCGGAAAGAGGAGTCGCAACAGCGGCTGAGACAGGAGTTTAGATAGTAGTTGAAACCGGAGTCCAGGGAGGCGTTAAGAGAAAATTTTAGGTAGGAGTTGGAATTAGAGTTGGAACAGGAGTTAAGATAGAAGTAAGACAGGAGTCGGGATAAGGGTTGAGGCAGGACTCGATGGCGTAGTCGGAATAGGAGTCGAGACAGGAGTTGGGAAGGAGCCGAGACAGGAGTCGAGAAAAAGATTGAGACGAGCTTGAAAATGAGATAGCAGTCGAGATAGGGGTTCAGGCGGGAGTTGAGAATAGATTTTAGACAGGAGTAGAGACGGAAGTCGAAAACTAAGTCAAGACAGAACTCGGGATAAGGGTTGAGGCAGGACTCGAGAGAGCAGTCGGAGTAGGAGTAGAGACAGGAGCTGAGACGGGAGTCGAAACACTAGTCGGGGTAGGAGTCAAGACCAAAGTTGGAATAAGAGTCAAGTCAAGAGCGAGAGAAGAATCGAGAATCGAAAGTGGAGAGAGTCGAGAAGCCTTAGGAGGCGAAAATAGTAAAAATAATTAGCATGGACGATCTCAGTGCAATTATGAGTGTAGCTACAAAGGCGTACAGGGTCCATTGGGAGCAGTTAATGCAGAACTGTTGATTGCTGGACATTTTGTGGCTACCCTACGATGGTATTTCTGGATGACATCTTGGAGTCAATAGTCTTATTGGATAAGTTACTGTGCCAACTTCAAATTGTGGTGCCATTTGTGGAAGAGCAGCCTATCTGTAAAGGGGCCATACAAGAAGCAATAAAATGTCGGTGCTCTATAGAAAAGATAGCACTGCACGTGACAGGAACTTTACATACTACAGAAGGCGGTAGCCGATATAAACCACATCCAGAAGTGTCAGCATAGCTCACTGAAGATTGTTACATCGACAGCCTGGCCCCTTATAATGCATCAATTGATCTCTTAGAAGGAGCCAGTGTTATTACGTGGCATACCTCCAGCAAAAATACGAGCCCTACTCGACTGCAAATGTAAATTTATAGAGAAAAGTAATTACCAGATGTATAAGCTTAAATCCGCTGTTTTTTAGTTGAAAAAAACACATGTTTTTTTCATAGAAAGCAAAAACAAAATTATTAAGAGTAATTTCCCTAGCTAGCTACACATTTCTCCCATCTCTCGGACAATTTGTCGATACCACGCCAAAAAAATTCCTTCTCTTTCAAGGCAAACCCCTTATCAAGCCATTTTCGGACGTCTTCGTAAGAATCGAAGTGCTGCTCAGCGAGCACGTGGCCCATCGACAAAAACAGGTGGTAGTCAAAAGGAGCCAGATCTGGTAAATAAGCGGGGTGGGGTAGCAGCTCCCAGTTGAGTATGCGATTGTGCGTTGTCGTGGAGGAAAATCAGCTTGTCATGTTTTTGTTGATAAGCCGTCGTTTCTTCACGGAGAGCATGGTGCAATTTGATCAGTTGTTGGTGGTAGCGGTGGGTATTGACAGTTTCACTAGGTTTCAACATCTCAAAGTAGACGATACCCTGCTGATCCCACTTAACGCACAGCATCATCTTCCGTCCGAAACGATTTGGTCTTGGGGAGGATGTTGATGGTTGGCCGGAATCAACACGATTTCTTTCGTTTGGGATTCTCGAAATATATCCACTTTTCATCACCTGTCATAATCCGATACAGGAATGACTTTCTTTTTTGTCTGGCGAGCAAGATTTCGCATGTGTTTTGGCTTCGCTCCATCTGCCTATCGTTCAATTCATGCGGCACCCATTTTCCGATCTTTTCGATCTTCTCCATGGAACGCAGACGCATGAAAATGACAGGTAGAGTAACATCCAACTGCTCCGTAAGTATTTTATGCAATTGGGTATCGTCTTTGTCCAAAAGAGCCTACAATTGATGGTCCTCAGCCTTCCTAGGCCGATTTTCACGATTCTTGCCCCACAAGTCAAAATTGTCGTCTTTGAACCGATGAAACCAAGCTCGGCATGTTGTTTTCGATAAAGCACTATCACCATAGGCCTCCATAAGCATTTGATATGATTCAGCAGCCGAATTCTTCAAATTGAAGCAGAAAAGCAGAGCTTCCCGCCTATGCTCTTTTTCTGGCACAAAACTAGACATGATTACCAAAGGAAAAATATATGTGGTTGTACGAAATTGCTGACAATGTGCACTGATTAATGTTGACAGATATCAAACTTATAAAAAAAAAGTATGGCGGGCTCATGGTAGCTTAATACGCTCACTCACGCCATCTATGACCAAACAGCGGATTTAAGCTTATACCATTGGTAAACAAATTAAACACTTGCAATTAGTCATTAAGAATGTAACTCAGTTTGAAAATAACAAAAAATGTGTAACAAAGCAACCTCAGTTAGTTTTTAGGCTCGATTTATTTGCTTTATCTATATTGCCATTTTGATTTTAATATACCAAACTTAATATTGCAGTCAAACTTTTCTTATTAATGATTTTCTTAAAAAGTTTTCATAAAAAATTTTCAAATAAAAAACTTTAGTATGATCGTAATTTTCCAAAAACAAAATAATTAGTTTTATTAAACAATTCAAAATAGGCGAGGTTAATCAAAAAAATCTTGTTTTATTTCAAAAATATTTACGAGTGCTTTAGAAATGTTTTTGTAAAATTATTTCCGCCAATTTTTTTTATAGAAAACATTGTGATTTGCTGTATTTATTGAACTAATTTGATCAAAAACATTTCATTTTATTACATATCTGGAATAATTTTATAAATTGAAATTGAACAATAATTTTATTCCTACGATAACGCAAATATAATTTTATCGATATTATTCTGTCATGTACACATCGAATAATGTCTGATCGAATTTCCTTTAATAAATATTAAATAATATCGTTTATGTATGATTGATAGATTATTAAAAATATGTAACAATTTTAAATGGAATTTTATAAATATGACACTTTAGTAAAATACAAAAAACAAATAGATTTTGTTTTTGAAGAAATTTTTAATGTTTTAAAAAAAACGAATTTGCATAAAAAAAACTTTGTTAAAATTATTGTTAATTTTTCTAGAAAAAGAAAATTTAACTTTTCTTAATTTTATTATAATTTGTTGATTGCAGTGTAGCTGAAAGAAAACATTTAATTTTACAGTCTTTTTCAATTTATCACGGTCAAAATTCACTTTGAATGTAAGAAAATTCTCTTCATTTACTACTCAAAGTTGAAGAGTATACGGAATAAAGAATGATTTAAAAGACTATTAAGAAAACATTAAATTGAAATATGAACATTTAAGCTATGAGACATGGAGCAGAGTCAATATAAATTCGCCTCACACACTATTCGAGAAAATATATTTCTATTTTTAATGGCCAATAATCTTCGATAATGGTTTTAAATGAATTATTTTTCAAACTTCAAATATGTTAAATATTTGGAATAAAATCAAATTCACTTAATAGGTTTTTAGAAAAAAAGCGGTAATATTTTTAAAATTCGATCAACAGTAACATATAAAAATAATAAATGTTCATCATAAAAGATAAGTTCTGGCAACTAATGAATACTTACAGCGAAATCCTTTAATAAAAATTTTATCATAAAGAAATTTTTTTTTGGGAAAATTGTCTAATAATGTTTGCAAAGAATTTACAAAAAAAAATTATTCAGTTTTTTTTTTAAATTTATTTTATAGTATCAAAATATGATTGAAAAACCATAGCATAATTGATATAAATACAGACCTTTTGTCGATCATATTTCAGCTTGCGGAATTGGGAGTTGACTCAACCAGAATAAATATTTTTGAGTCCAGTTTTCAGACAGAACCTACAGGATTTCTTCATATTTTGATATATCATAATATGGCACTACACAAGGATCCTACTATACTCCTTAACTCCATATCCCAGTCACTTTCCACAAGTGAACATTTTTTATATGCACACAATTTTTTGTACCAACAAACCGCCAAGATTCTCTAGAAAAAAATACACATTATATTATTTATGCAAAATAGGTTCCATTAGACTCAATACAACATTTGGAACGATCAACCAGCGTACCGAACGGTATCACACGATGCGGTCAACGTCGTGACACCCTGGCAGGAGAGCGGGAACGCCAACATCGTAGGAAGAAGGAAGAGCGGCGAAAGGTCCTCTGTGAAGAGGAGAGACCCGAGTGTCTTAGCCTCTGGCAAGAGAGATGGGACAACTCAATAAGCCGATGGACACATCGGCTGATCCCAGATGTTACCAAATGGGTCACTCGTTAGCACGGGGAAGTCGGGTATTACATCACCCAACTCTTGACTGGGCATGGATACTTTCGGGCATACTTGCACAGATTCAACAGAACTGACTCCCCAAACTGTCATCATTGCCGCGATGTGATCGAAGATGCAGAACACGTGTTCTTCCAATGCCCCCTCTACGAGGGGACACGAGCAGAACTGGAGAGAAATCTGGACCGTTCCATCAGTCCAGAAAACATAGTGAAGTGCATGCTGAAGAGCCAATCGGCTTGGAACAGAATTGCAGAGTACGCGGAATCCATTATCAAGGATCTCCACACAACGTACGAAGAATAGGCCACAAGGCTGTTCATAACATCGGGACAGCACTAGCATCACATAAGAACGCCCCGGTGAAGTAGTATTTACAAAGAGTGCCGCCGGGGAACCATCGTTCCGGGAGCAAGATTAGAGGTGCAGGTTAGGTTTTAGCGAGGTAAAAATCCCGCATAACTCGTCTGGCAGGAAAAATTTCCAGGCGAGTACCTTTCGAAGGTTCCCCCTGTACCTCATAATTCTAAACATAAAAAAAAAAAAAACCAGCGCACGCATAGATTTTTTTATGTCATTTATAGGAATGTTCTTCAGCACCTCGGTTACGGCTGCTTGAATGGCTGGGATATCATCATAAAATGCTCCTTTCATCTTGGTTTTCAGTTTTGGCAATAGAAAATAGTCACATGGTGGTAGATCAGGCGAATACGGAGGGTGGTTGATGAGAGAAATCCGTTTTTTTTATCAAAAATTCGTTCACTTTTTTGGTCTTGTGAGGTTGTGCATTATCGTGCAATAAAAACAGGTGTTTTTCTGCTGGATATTCAGGTCTAACACGACTAATTCTTATTATCCATTAACAATTTGACCTTCTGGAACAAATTACTTGTGGACAATACCCTTTGAATCATAAAAAGTATTCAACATTGTCTTGATTCGAGACTTCTGAAAGCGCAATTTTTTTGGTTTTGGCACACCTTTGGACTTCCATCCAGCAGATTGACGCTTTGTTTCAGGGTCATATTTAAAGCACCATGACTCATCATCAGTTATGATGGAATCAAGCAAGTCTGGATCGTTTTCAGCAGTTTCAACAATGTCTTTGCAATGCTCCACACGAGCGATTTTTTGGTCTTCATTTAATTCATGTGGAACAAAACGCGCACAGACCTTTCTTTTACCCAAATCTTCAGTTAAAATTCTCCAAATCCGATTTAGGTGAGTTTGAAAGAGGATGAATGTATCTTTTTAATGCTTTAAATTCAATAAATGGCGCTGCATGTTATATGATTTAAATCATACACTATCTAGTACTGCTGAATCCAAGAACTCCAGACGTCCGGGATTCGCGCCGCTGTCTTGCAGTTCGACACTACCAGAATAGTTTTAGCATCTTGGCTAATGCTATTGCTCCACCTAAATAAGGGTCTACCTCGTCTTCTATCCATACGGGTAAAGCGTCCGGATCACCGCAGCCTGTTAAGCTTAATTTTATCCACAACAGGATAGTCATGATAACACTATAGAAACTCGTCGTAAATAGGCTCCGGAGTCGTACATCCTTATTTAGGCGGCCGAAAATTCTTCGAAGGATCCTCCTCTCGAACGTAGACAATAGTTCGCATAGGTTTTTACTGAGAACCCAAGTTTTCGAAGAATGCATAAAGAGTGGCAAAATTGTAACTTGGATGTTATGTTCAAAATTTTCGAGCGAAATAATTTAGTTTAACTAAAGAAAACTTTGTTTGCTGCCATCAGCCGTGAACGGATTTATTCCTCCATGTTGTTATCGGCAGGGAACCTTGATCACAAATATGGAATCGATCTAACTCCTTCGAAGCTATAATCTCCTTTTTGTATACGATTGTTACCGCGCTAATTGCTCCTATAAGCTGAGCAGACTTAATGATTATGGTACCCCTCATGCTTACCGCTGAATCACAAATAATTTGTGCAGCGCCAGATCTTAAAGTACTTTAGTTTAGTTTACCGTTCCTGTTACACCTGTCAGTCTAATAAATTTTTCTGAGATGACGAACTCTTTCATAAATGGATAGAGTTCTATCTTGGCTATGTTAATTATAAGCGGTTCTAAAGTCGGTGAACAGATAGTGGATCTGTTGATCATATTCGAACAGTTTTTCCATCGACTGCCAGAGAGAAAAGATCTGATCTGGGTTTTGCCTTTAATGGAGGAAAATAGAATCTAAAGATCAATAGCTCTATTGATAAAATCAATGCCTATCTATCAGATGCTTAAGATATTAGTCAGTTATAAGTGTAAAGTTTGACATATTTAGGCAATTAGAGTAACTGACAGTTTTAAACTTTCGTCATTATATGTATTAGAATGTCTATAGCAGAGTTAAGGAAGCAGTGGTTAAACATTTTATCAGACTAGCCAAAAGAGTACCTGGGACTGCTCCGGTAAACTTCGTCACAGACAGAAAATGCATATACTTTTACCTTCATAAAGTCCGAGTCAGTTCAATCTATAATAAAGCTTATTTGGCAAATTATCGCCGTTAAAGTTTAGAAAGAGTGCTATCATCACGCTCAATTCTAACCGAAATTCATTCAACTTATCCTTAATAATTTCACAATAAGGAAGACACTCTTTAAATTTATCTCTTCAGTGCCAAACTTCCATTTTACATCTAGATTAGAAGCCGCAGTTTGAAGCAATATTTAGAGTTTCTAGGTCTATAAATAGGTTTAAGGAGACTCTTTATCGACAGGTGGATGGATCTCAACACTACTTAATTTACAGTTATCGTGGTCAATATCGCCCAAATCCGTGTTCTACATTATGGAGTCTTCCCAATTTACAGTAAAAATATTTATAATAAAAATATGTACAGTAAAATTAATTTCAGTGTAAATGTTCGGTAAAAATTTTCAATAAAATATTTGTTAAAATTTAATAGTCTAAGCCTCAATATGAAAATAATTATCAAATTATTATTATTTATATTAACTTCAATAAATAAAAACCTCAAATCTTTTAAAAGTTTGTCTTTAGAAATTCGAAAAAATATTTTATTTCAAATGTAATTAAGAAAATATATAAAAAGGTCATCGTATATCTTTTAATAAAATTTATACAAAATATTCGTTGGGAAAAATACCATATGTTATTATTGAATATTATAAAATTTCCTAAGGATATGAAAATACTTCAATAGCAGTTTTAGTTATGGAATAAATGGTGAATAAATATCCACAGGATAAGTGAAGAGGAAAAGTCACGCCTTATGAACATTAAAATGAATATTTCGTTTTTTCTTCAAAAAGTTTTCAGAAATCTGATTTTTCCTCCTCTGATACGATATTTTTCTTTCCATTTTAAGAAATTAAAAATGTTCCTATACAAGAACTCAAAGAAAAAATTACATCCTGAAATAATTTGCCCATCTTCCTGTTGAGCCCAACCAAAAAAAAAAAAAAATCGAAGCAAGAAAGAAGAGGAGACTGGTCTTTGAAAGAAATAAACGGAAAGTTTCTTTAGGTTTTATTAGAAAAAGTTTTGAATTCTTACGCATTTCTTCCACTTAAAATTAAATACTCTAGGGAAGATATTATCTTATACGTATTCATATTAAAATATTACTGAGCTTATGGTTTTCATATAAGCTTATTTTACAATATTAAATTTTAGATTTTATTATAATGCAGAAAGTTATTACTGAGTCATAGCATATGAATGACTATAAAAAATGTTTGAAATGAAAAATGACGGACGGAAACAATGTGTTATAATAAATGCCCCAAAAATATACCATAATAAGACAAGAACTGAATATGTGAATATGTCTGACAAGCAAACATTGAATATGAAAACAAAATCTGATAAATATGTGATTTCAGATGGCTTCGAGTTTTGCTTTTATGTATTGATTGATTAAGTTTAACAAAAATTAAAGTTTATCTGAATTAATTTACCGGCTTAAAATGAAACACCAAAAAATATTTTTTTTTTCACAATTACTATAGAAAAATTAATTCTGTCTACAAAAAAAAAATTATTATTCATGAAAAATAGAAAAAAGATTCAGTAAATTTTACTTAAGAAATATCTAAATAATAATTTCTTGGAAATATTGTCTTAAAAGAGTCTTTATTATAAATTTCGTATAAAATATTTTTTAATAACGGTTGCATAAATTCCATTTATATAATTTTCCATAAGAAAATTCTGTAAATTTGCTATTTTATAAATAATTTTCAACCCAACTAAATAAACCCCATTTCAATATGTTTAACTTATTTTAGTTAAGTGTTCCTTGAAATAATATTGATTAAAACTAAATTTATAAAAACAAAATTCACCTTAACAAAAGTTTAAAATGATTGATGATATTAAATTATATATGAATTTAATATCATATATTATTATCAGAATATGAGTATATATAACAGCCGCATATATAAAATTTCCGACCCCAACAAAAGTAAGAATACTAATTTTAATAAGAATTCATTGTACCCGGTGGAGCAATGGATGCTTTTCATTACACATTAAATTGTTTTGAAAATGAGTACACTGAATCATTTCCCCATAATTGAACAATTAATGAGTGTTTCGTAATACAAGTTTGGCAACAAATTGTAAGATTGTAATTAATTTTCGTATTTAACGTAATTTTAGTTCGTAAAATATTTAAAAATAAAAAACACTAATAACGATAATAAATGTTTTCATAAACATTTTAAGTATATTTCAAAAGATTATATTCAATATACAAAATATTAAAATGATTTAAAATATCAGAATGCATAAATTATACAAAAAATATTTATCTACCAAATTAAAATGAAGATAATAGATAATATGTGTATGTGTATGTCTGAAATTCTGAAGATAATTGTAAAGATCTAATTAAAAATCCATACTATAAAGTGTTGTTCAATTAAAGGCTTACCTAAGATTATTCTGATATCGAAACCATATCTGAAATTACTTATTAAATGACATAACTTAAGAAGACCTTTTAATCCAATCAGATATGACATCAGCCAAAATCATTCAATAAAAATATTTTCAGTAAAAAAATTTAGTAAAAAATATGTCAGTAAAAAATTTGTCTGTAAAAATTTTTTAGTAAAAACGTTCAGTAAAAATTTATCAGCAAAAATGTATCAGCAAAAATTTGTCAGTAAAAATATTTTCAGTAAAAAAATTCAGTAAAAAATATGTCAGAAAAAATTTGTCAGTAAAAATTTTCAGTAAAAATATTTTCAGTAAAAATATTTTCAGTAAAAATATTTTCAGTAAAAATATTTTCAGTAAAAATATTTTCAGTAAAAATATTTTCAGTAAAAATATTTTCAGTAAAAATATTTTCAGTAAAAATATTTTCAGTAAAAATATTTTCAGTAAAAATATTTTCAGTAAAAATATTTTCAGTAAAAAGTTTCAGTAAAAATTTGTCAGTAAACATTTGTCAGTAAAAGCTTATCAGTTAAAATTTTCAGTAAAAAATTATGAATAAAAATTAATCAGTAAAAATTGATCAGGAAAAATTTATCAGCATAATTTTATCAGTAGAAATTTGTCAGTATGAATTTGTCAGTAAAAATATGTAAGTAAAAATTTATAAATTAAAATTTGTCAGTAAAAAGTTGTCATCAGAAATTTGTCAGTAGAAATTTGTCAGTAGAAATTTGTCAGTAAAAATATGTTTGTAAAAATTTATAAGTTAAAATTTGTCAGTAAAAAGTTGTCATCAGAAATTTGTCAGTAGAAATTTGTCAGTAGAAATTTGTCAGTAAAAATATGTCAGTAATAATTTATAAGTAAAAATTTGTCAGTAAAAATTGCCAGTAAAAATTTGTGAGTAAAAATTTTCTGTAAAAAATTTTCAGTAAAAATTTCAATAAAAATTTAGTAGCAAAAATTTGTCAGTAAAAGCTTTTTAGTTAACATTTCCAGTAAAAATTTGTGAGTAAAAATTAATCAGTAAAAATTGATCACGAGCAATTTGTCAGCATAAAATTTGTCAGTAGGAATTTGTCAGGAAAAATATGTCAGAAAGAATTTATCAGTAAAAATTTATCAGCAGAAATTTGTCAGTAGGAATTTATCAGTAGAAATTTGTCAATAGAAATTTGTCAGTAGAAATTTATCAGTAAAAATTGTCAGCAAAAATTGCCAGTAAAAATTTATCAGTCAAAATTTTCTGTAAAAAATTTTCAGTAAAAATTTCAGTAAAGATTTATTACCAAAAATTTGTCAGTAGATGCTCATTAGTTAACATTTTTAGTAAAAATTTATGAGTAAAAATTAATCAGGAAAAATTGATCACGAAAAATTTTATCAGCATAAAATTTGTCAGTAGGAATTTGTCAGGAAAAATATTTCAGAAAGAATTTATCAGTAAAAAATTGTCAGTAAAAAGTTATCAGCAGAAATTTGTCAGTAGAAATTTGTCAGTAGAAATTTGTCAGTAGAAATTTGTCAGTAGAAATTTGTCAGTAGAAATTTGTCAGTAGAAATTTGTCAGTAGAAATTTGTCAGTAGAAATTTGTCAGTAGAAATTTATCAGTAGAAATTTGGCAGCAGAAATTTGTCAGTAGAAATTTGTCAGTAAAAGTTTGTCAGCAGAAATTTGTCTGCAGAAATTTGCCAGTAGAAATTTTACAGAAGAAATTTGTCAGCAACATTTATCAATTAAAATTTGTCAGTAAAAATTTTCAGTAAAAATTTGTCAGTAAAAATTTGTCTGTAAAAATTTTTCAGTAAAAATGTTCAGTAAAAATTTATCAGTAAAAATTTGTTGGTAATCATATTCAGTATATATATTTACAATTAAAGTTTTGATGGAAAAAATTTTTTATCTTCAATTATAAGAAAAATATTTATCATAAATCTTATTAAGTTTTGTTTAAAACTTTTCAACGATCTATGGGGAGAGTTCGATAGTTCATTCGAAATCGTATTAAAACTTAATAGGAATTATATGAAAGCTGCTTGAGTGAATCCTTTTTTGAATATTTAAATATTACAATCTAATTCAATTCCATTCCAAAGCTGTCCCATTTTATGTAAATATTTAAAATTTCATTTCTCTTCATAACTCAAATCCAATTTGAATGACAAACATCAAAAATCAATTGGCTTTCATAAAATAAATTTTAACGTCTCTATCATGTAAGGCACCATCCAACCAGTAATGGATGGTAGTTTTTTAAAATAACTACGTTAACGTAAACTTCCTGGTAAATGGGATTAGAATTTTCAGTTTTAAACTTGTCTTAAACCAATTTATTTGAATTGTTTTGCATATATGTGTATGTGGTTGCAATTTTCAAATGCTGAATATTTTTCAATATTAGAAAATGCGTATTATGTAAATAAAATATTATTACGAACTTCTAAGAGTCTCCAACCTAATATGTTCCTTAAAATTTTTGTTACGATATGTAAGAAAATTGTAAAAAAAAACACAGGTTAGAATTTTCAAGTGAAAATGTTGAGTGAGTTCATGTTCTACTAAAGAACTTGAGGCAAAATATGAAAATTTATGTTTTGCAATTATTGTACAAGCAATGGCGAAGAATTTTAATTAATGTATTTTTCTTGCTTTTCATTTGCACATCTGAGGAATAATTTATTATCAAAAGAACAAAACTCATGCTGTTTTCATCTATACGAACAACGTTGCTACTTAGAATCATTTTCTGTTTTCAGGGCCATTTATATGAAAAAACCAAAGTTTATTATGAATCTAGGAGAAAATATAATAAAATAGATTTAAAAGTAATTTTTTATTCATAAAATCTATTGTATAATAGATATGACTGATTAACAATACTAAAGAATTTTCGGTTTTTTGCTTGCAAAGTACTTTTATTAATTTCAATCAAAAAATAAACTATTTTCATTACCTTTTTCAAAAAACGATTCACTTTCAATTATTCTCAGAATATTTGAAATTGAATAGTCATCTCGAAATCAAGCTTAAGGGTTGGAATACAATTTTGTGGTACTTATTAAAATATGAGCCAATTTTCTATACAAATAAATTACCTACTCTACTAATATTAAGATCTTATAAATCTTAGTTTTTGAATAACTTGAGGGTGAATTTATTACGACTGTCTACCACAGCCGACAAATTATTTATTATTCGAATCTCTAGCGTGTTTTTCTTACGTTCAATGTGAAATTAACAAAGTTTGTTAATACTTTTCAAATCAGAAAATTATTTACTTACTTAGCTAATACAATTTGTAATTTTCTTTTAGACAAAAAGCTTTTCATCTTATTAAATCATATTTAACTAAGCAATTTACTTAATATATAACTTCAATAATAACTTTTATATAAAAAAACAATCCAATAATAGTTTTTATAAAGAGTACATCGTAATTTAATTTAAATATTTAATGGCTCCTTCAAAACCTTCTTCTACCATCAGTTATTCTATCAAAAGTTTCGATAATGAAAATAATTCCACTGGTTATATAAATCCTGGTAAATTTCAATTAAATAAATGTATTCTCTTCCCAACGGAATTTTTTTCACAGAAAATTTTTCAATTGAGCATTTCTGCGCAGAAAATATTTTCACAGAATAGTTTTTCAACGAAAATTTTTATTCTAAAACTTTTTCCACCGTTAGCGATTTTGCTAAAAAATTTTTTTAACAGCAAATTTTTTCAGAGAAAACTTTTTCATAGAAAATTTAACAACTAAAAATTTCTCTACAAAAAACTATTCTTTATAGTTTTTTTATGGAAAGCTCTTCAAAAAAAAAGCTTTCCATCGCAAATTGGTTAACAGAAAATTTTTTCGCTTAGTTTCTCTGCAGAATTTTTCTTTAAAAATTTTTCCCGCTCAAAATTTTTCTACAGGAATTTATTTCACAATTTTTTGATAAAAAATTTGCCTCAAAGAAAATATTGCACAAAATTTTTCCGCAGAAAATTTATCCAAAGTAAATTCTTCCACAGAAAATTTTTCTTCAGAAAATTTTTTCTCAAACATTTTTAATCAGAGAAAATTTTATAAAAAATTGAAGCACTAAAAACTTGTCTACAGAAAATTTTTCTCCATAATTTTTTTTACGTAAAATTCTTCAAATAAAAATTTTTTCTATCAAAAACTGTTTGAAAGAAAATTTTTCCACAGACAATTTTTCCCCTTAGTTTCTCTGCAGAATTTTTCCTTAAAAAAATGTTATCACTCAACATTATCCCATAGCAAATTTATCCAAAGTAAATTTTTCCACAGCAAATTTTTCCACAGACATTTTTTTCACAATAATTTGGCAAAAAATTTGCTTGGAAATGCTTAAAAAAATGTTCTGTTAAAACGATATCACTCAAAATGAGTTCTACAGAAAATTTTCCCTGAAAATTTTTTTAAAAGAAGATTTGCCTTAAAGGAAATATTACACAGGATATTTTTGCACAGAAAATTTGTCCACAAAAAATATTTTCACAAAAATGTTACGACTGAAATTTTACAAAAAAAATTTCTACTAGAATTTTATTGGCAGTAAAAATTATCAATCTCAATTAGAAAAATTATTTCGTAATTTTATGTAGAATAAAATTACTTCTGTGAGTTTAGTAAAAACTTAATTTTTCTACGAAGAATACCAATTCGAAAACGAAAAATTCTCTTCTATCAATAAATTAACGCAGAGTGGAACTTTGAAAAGTTACTTTCTAAAACGTGACAGGAAATTGATTACTAATACTTCGGAAAGTTTTTTTTTTCTTTTGCGTGTAACTTTTAATTTGTTTCGTACATAAAAAGTGTATTCTCGTATATTTTGTATCACTTAAGTCATCAATTCTGACTTTAATTGAAATTCACATGCTAGGAATATACATCAAATCATAGTTAAATTGCAATGTCTTTTTGCTATTAGTATCTTTTATTTGCAAAGATAAAACATACACGTATGCATGCCATCTACATACACCAAAAGTAATTAGCATGCCTCAGAAAGCTTATTTTTCGATGATATTAAGGATTTATATTTGTAATACGTTTACTAGTTACAAATGTTAAGAGGATAAATTTTCACAATCAAAAATCGAAATCATAAGGTTTATTGATAGAAATGAACAATCGATTATTTTGCAGATTGTTCGTTGTGTAGAGCAGTTTAAAAAAAAAGCATTTTCCCTCTAAAGCAGACTCGTTACCTTTCTACATTTTTGAAAAACCGACATCGTAAGCTGGCAAATTACTCAATTGGTGCTTTAAAAATGAGGCATTTGAACTAATAAAAGGATATGGCAGCTGCATTCGTGGTGAGCCAAATGCACGAATAAGTCTAAAAAGAAAAATACTACATAAAGCACACATGACTACGGTTGTGGCGTAGAAACTTTCTCTGCTATTTACAAACTTTATCTTCTTTTTTCCTAGAAAAGATATTATAAATAAGCACTCTCGAAAAAAAATAGGCAGCCAAAGTTTAAGCATTAATTTAAAAGCATTCACTTAATTAACAAAACATGTGAATGCACATATGATGTTGACGAAATTGTTTTGAATTTTCCAAAAATCAGTTCCACAAAAACTTATATAAGGTTTAATAATAATATAATAATTAAATTTTACGTATTTTATGATATTTTCTTTTTGAGATTTATTGTAAAGTTCTTTATAAAAACGATTTTTTTTTTAAATATCATGTAACAAAATATTTTCTAAAATATTCTGTTTACCATAAAAAAACTTATATCAAAGTTGTTATAAGAAATAATTTTTTTTTCTTTCGTTATTATTTCGAGTGACATTAGTAGTAAAATGTATATTCTAAGCACCACGACACTAAAGGTTATTTGGCAATACAGGATAACCGATTATGGAAATTTTGATAGAGAAGGAAAGAAAAGTGGTTTTTGGGAATGACTGTGGGACCATGCCTCAGTGGGATTCGAAATAATTTTTATTATCACCAACAAATTTTTCTGAATAGTCACTTAGACATTTTTTACTTATAATTTATAATATATCATGGAAAATTGTATTTAATTAGTAGATATATAATTTTTTTATTGGTCCAAGTATAGGAATAGCGAAAAAATATAGATTAGATCTTATCACTGAGGCAGTCGATGGAAAAACGATTGGACTTTAAAACCGTTTATAATAGCATAGCAAGATAAAATATTTTTTATCTAAGATTTAGATGCTAGAACAAGTTTGTCAGCTTAGAAAAATTGATAAAACCGACTACGTTGACCATAACTAGTATGAGAGGAAGATTTAAATCAACCGAATCACTTTCAGAGCCGAGTTAACATCGTGCCTTCTCTTTCACCTGATATTCGAAAAAGCGATTTGAACAGTACTCTGACCTTAAATGTATGCTACGAGGGTCGTTCAATAAGTTTTTAGGAAAAGATGGAAAAAAACTGTTTTTTAAAAAACAATTTCTTAATTTTTCAACATAATCTCCTTTTGGCTCTATACACTTTCCCAACCGTTTTTCCATCCCGTCCAAAAAATAGGATTCGGAAGTTCTGCAAAATACTCATCCGTTTGAGCAATGACGTCCTCGTTGGAAGTGAACCGTCGTCCGCCAAGCCATTTCTTCAGATTGGGGAAAAGAAAATAGTCACTCGGGGCCAAATCTGGTGAATAAGGGGGATGCTGCAACAATTCCATTCTCAATTCTACAATTTTGGCCATGGAAATAGCTCAGGTGTGCACACGCGCACTGTCCTGATGCAAGAGGATTTTTTTCTTCTTCAGATGGGGGCGTTTCTCTTTGATTTCCTCGCTCAACCGTTGCAATAACGACGCGAAATACGCTCCTGTTATTGTTTTTCCTTTTTCCAAGTAGTCGATAAAAATGATGCCCTCCGAATCCCAAAAGACCGTGGCCATCACCTTGCCGGCCGATGGCACAGTTTTTGCCTTCTTCGGAGCCTTTTCAAGGGTGAAAATCCACTGTGATGACCGTCTCTTCATTTCTGGAGTGTAGAAGTGTATCCAGGTTTTGTCTACAGTGACATATCGACGAAGGAATTCGGCAGGATTGCGATGAAATAGTGCCAACATAGCCTCAGAGTCCAATACACGATTGCGCTTATTCTCCTCTGAGAGCAAACGCGGCACCCATCTTGCCGAAATTTTTTTCACAGACAATTTTTCATGCAAAATTGAAGCGACTGTACCTTGTGATATGCCCGTGGCCTCAACTAATTCGCCGATCGTTCAAAATCAGGTCGTGGATTTTGTCGATGATTTCAGGAGTAGACACCTCAACTGGGCGTCCTGAACGATGTTCATCTTTTGTGGATGAACGGCCACGTTTAAATTAATTCACCCAATTGTAAACCGTCGCAAACACAGGTGCAGATATGCCATGAACTGCATCCAACTCGGCTTTGATTTCTCTCGGGCTTAAGCCTTTCAAATGGAGATGTTTGATGACAGCCCTAAGCTCGCTTTTTTCCATTGCGCACAAATAAATGTCGTTAACTTTAATCGACGATAGAAATTGACCTAAGCTATGGATCGAGCTGAAATTTTGACAGCTTTCCTGTCGATAATGCCACTTAAAATCTTTACCGACACTACGAGCGCAATTTCTTGCATTTTCTAAGGACTTATTGAACGACTCTCGTAGATAATCGGCTTACGCGGAGCCCTCATACGATATTTAAAAAAACTTGAATCCAACCAACGCCAGCAAAAACTAATTAGGTTTATAGACAATCGATCAAAACTGACACTAAATATCGAAAGTTTTAATTTTAAAATCCGTCTGGACTTACGGAATACAATTTTGGGGTTCTTCTTAGCCCTTCTTGTTATGGTATAGAACAACCCAGGGATGATTACTCTCATATGTTCCACTCCTGTCATTATAGCGGCTTTTTCATAGAATCTGCTTATTACAACTTTTATCTAGTTAAATATACCAAATTAAATAAAATAAAAAACTTGACAAAAATGCCAGATTTGTAAAGAAAATTAATTAATTTGCTATCAAGAAAAATACAAATGATTATCAAGATTCTTAAAAATGAGTTTTTAAATTTTTCATCGATCGAAATTTATACAAAGAATATCTTAAATGCTTTTAACGAAAGTTTTTATGCTCACCTATAGATATGGTGAAATTTCGTGCTTGTATACCCGTTCGATAAATTAAATTCAAATACAAAATGTTAAGTAGAATAAAATGAGTATCTACCTAATTTATTGGAAAAATTGTACCAATAAAAACATATATTGTATATAACTTAAAATGTATCTATTTATATGCTTCGCTATCTATCATATTGTATTTCATTGATACTATAAAAGATCTGAGATAAAAGAAATTATGACAGGAAGGCTTCCTAAATATTTTCTAATTTTCATTCTTTTTTCTAAGATACGAAAATCAATATTTAAAAATAAAAATAGAAATGTATCCGCAACTTTTGCCTGTTTTTTTTTTTTTTTGTATGCGTATAATGAGGATATATATTTTGTAAACATGATATATATTTATATAAAATATATTTTATACTTGTTCACACTCGCTCTCACCAAATTTAATGAAAATATTGTGCAGAATATAAAAGCTATAAAAGTGCCTATTTTCAATTTTTATCCTGGAATTGTTTAGTGTCGAACGTACTTTTTCATCGGTGAAAAATTTTCAGATGGTTTCGTAATTTTTTTTTTTTTTGCACAGACATTTTCTGGGAAAAAAATCAAATTCTCTACTACATTATATTTCGTAAATTTCATTCTTATACTTTTTTTTTTTTTGGTGTCAGGATTATTATTTCTATTTTAATTTAACTTCGAAGCGTTCGTAGAGCAACTGAAATGTATTAAAATATGTGGAAAAAAATCGATAGGATTAATTTTCAAATCAGCCCTAAGGCTCAAGATATTTGAGGATCTGCTCTTGACAGGTTCGAAAATAATCGAATCGAATCGAATATAATATGATATGGAATTTCATGTTCATCCTTATAAAAATTTAAAAAAAAATTCATTATGAGTTACCTCAATCTAAAATTTCTCTTCATTAATTCTACTGATGATTAATCTAAAAAAAAAAGTATATTAACTTAACATTTTGAAAATTTAATGTACCTGTTTTTAATGTGAAATATCTTTAAATTTTTTTACTTTAATCTAAAAAATTGTATTTCTCAAATTCTTGTTAAATTTTTAAAAAAAATCTTACGTTTTTCATTTAACAAATAGTTTTTTTTGTAATTTTACTAGTAAATAGTTTTGACTTAAAGTGTTTTTTTTTTAATAATTTACAGTAAGAAATTGTTATTAAAGGTGACCTGGTTGTGCAAACCTCAAGACCACGAGCCGCCTACGACTATAGGGATTGAGATACGCTCAATCAACGCACCACTATTACTGGCAGTTAGCAGTTAGTAGTCAGTTACAAGCCGACTTCTCCACCTGTTGGTGGCGAGGACTATCTAAACCTCTACTGTCATTAGCAGTGACAGTGCCCGAGATAATTGCAAGATGAAATTTGCCAGTTACCTCCCACCTGCGGTCCGGGGACCATACCCGCGACATGGGCATAAAACAGCCACCACGTTGCTGCCATATGCCGCCTCACCTCAATCGGGCACAGTGTATTCCCCGATTCTCGTGGTAACAATTTTTTTTAAGAGTACTTCGATTTGTACCCCGCTTATTGAGTTATGGTCAGGCATCTTCTTAACGTGAGCAAATACCCAAGAAACAGACCAAATTCAAATCCATACGCAGATGCAAAGCACACATTCGGAATAAACATGTGCGTCCATCTGCCATTCACACTCTCATCCCATCGTTGCTGCCATACCTCAAACATTTTTTTCAGGACCAGTACACGCTGATGGCGCGGACTAAGATCCTGAACCTCATCATTCCTAACTGAAGAACCGGTAAGCGGGATGCCCCGCCGCAGACGATAGTGCATACTTCCACGCACCACCTCCAGGTCCCATGGAATTTCTCCCATCAGAACCTGCATCGCCTCAGTTGAAACGGTTCTACACACATTCAAACACGCATACAGAACCAAACGCTGGACCGAATTTATGCCTACCCTCACATACTGGTGGCGCATAGTGTCAGCCCACACACACGATGCATACATAGCACATGGAACAAACACACTCTTATACAGGACCCTCACCGCTCTGGATTGAAGTCCCCATTCCTTGCGAAGCACTCGCACCAGCCTGCCAAACAAACCGGCTACGCGCCCCCTTAGATGTTGCAAGTTCAGCCTCTCTCCAACCATTAATCCAAGGTACCTAACTTGTCGCACGTATCGGACCCCAACCGTCTCTAAACAAAGGCCGCCTAAAACCCCTTCAACAGCATACAAACCGTTTTCTTTTCGGAAACTTTCACACCCATTCTTTCCCCCCATTCTGAAACAAGCTTAATAATTTACAATCGCCCATTCAAGAATATTTTTTTAACATTTTGATAATAATTTTTTTTATTTTTAAATTAAAAATTAAATTTTTTTCCAAGTTTTCGCCGGTATTTTTAACAGCAACATATTTAACTCTATTCTTTTGGAAATAATATTTACACATCACCTATTAAAACTTGTCTTAACTTTCTTTTTCCTACATGTGAGTTTAATCTGATAAGTCAGTGATAAATGCAATAAATATAGCTGATAATAGATATATGTAATTTTTTTTTATTATCTCATATACTTTAAAAGACAACATTAAGAATTTAATAACATCCATTCATTAGTTGAGTTTTGACAGCCATTAAAAACATATAAGAATTTTGTTTTCTAATTATTATGGAAAAAAGAAAATTTCATCTGTTAATATAATAAAACATAATTTTTTGAGAAAAAAAAAACAGTATCCGAAACAAAAACCTCACCATCGTATGGAATTATTCAAAAGTTATACAAATAATGTTGAGCGCCCAGAAGATCGAATTGAATTTACCACCGAAAAAAATAATCAAACTGTGAAAGTGTATGAAATAGCTTATACGGTAAGCATCATAATAAAAAATAACATATTAAATGCAATTTTGGGTATGAGAAAGATATCAGCGGGTTGGGTGTCCTCGTTTGCTAATACCTGACCAAAAATGTATTTGTTTACCAAATTCTATAGCGTGTTTGGACATTTTCAAGCGTAATAAAAATGAATGTTTACATCTGTTCATAAAACGTAGATTCATTATTATACATCTAAAACTAAAGTTAAGCCAAAACAATCGATTTGTACCTAGCGCCGCTAAGAAAGTGGTTCCATCGGTAGGAATGGTTATTTTTAGGGATGCACATGATACAATCATTATTGACTATCTTGGAAGAGGAAAAAAATATAATAGAATAGTCTTAGTCAGCATTATTAGACCAAATGAATTATGAAATCAAGACAAAAGGAACTGCATTTGGCATCCAGGAAAATTTTCTTGTTTCAAAACATGAAAAAATGGCTTGAATAAAACTTAAGCACTCGAAACTGAGCATTTATCCTTAACAATTTACACTACACAAATGGAATAGAGAAGTTAAAATAATATTATGCGAACTGTAAAGAATTTTATCAAAAAAGAAATCAGTTTTTTGTTTCATTTATCACTGACTTATCAGACTGCCCTCTTATATACTTGCTTACATATAGCAAATATCCACATTATGGTTCCGATTTTTTTTAAATCCAAATCTAATTTCTCTAGAAGTAGTTTACCAAGAAGAGGATAAAAGTGAACAAACCCAAATGTGTTCATGTAACTTTTACTCTGCACCATAAACGATACGCTGTCATATTTCTCACTGGCAGTAAAATACCACAAGATATTAAAATTCGATAATTTGCATTATATGAAGCCAAACTATTAGAGCTAAATAGATGATATCAACAGCTGATTCTTAGTTTCTAAATTCATAATATTACACAATGTGCTACTGAAACCAATTTGAACTTACGGCCCACAACTCTGGGTCTCTACTAAGCCTTCGAAAAAAAAAATAGTGATATTAATCATGATCTTTAGATTCCATTTTTTTTGGATGTGACTGTGCCTCGTTATAAAAGCATTTCCTTTCATAATTCCAATCATTTGCTTGAAATTTCGTTCAATAAATATTTCCCCAGAAAGCTATTATTGAAATAATTATTTTCCTGGAATTTTTACCTTCAATATGCTAAAGCTGGAATATGTACATTATGTATTATTATCGATTTATCTGGGAATTAATGCTCGTAGTGATTTTAAAATTTCAGTAACGTAACCAATAAAATCGACAACAGAACTTACTTAGTCACAGTTATTCGATTCAATTTAATTCGTTCCATATTCAATTCAATCTCCTCTTATCCTAATTCAGTTTTTATTGTAAATCATAAGAAAAAAACCAAAAAACAGAAACAATTTTTGTTCCAAGACAAAACACGTAAATATTTTTTTCAAAAAAAATAAAAAAAACAATCATAAACGTTTTTTGAATAAAATTCCATCTAAATAGTAATGAGAATAGTGGTAAGGTGGAAGTTTAGAAATATTGAAAGTTAAAAAGCATGGACATACTAGTTAGTCAGTATAAACCTGTAGAGATAAGGGTGTCGTTTCCATAGGTAAAAAAAATATATATTATTCGTATTTCTCACACAAATCTCTGCGAAAACGGTCCCAACTTTTGGGGTTTTTTTTATCATCTTCCCTAATTCAGAATAGTCCTAAAGCAATAAAATAAAAATTCTCAGGGTTGAAATCGATTTCATTGGTTGCATACACAATGACTTTCAGAACCAATAGCAAAATAGAGGAAAAAACTAAATTTGACCTACAGCCTGCCTGCCACCTTCATGTTTTGGGGATTTAGATATTTCAAATTTGAATTTTATTTTTGTATTCTATTCAGATATATTTTTTACTCTACACTCGCACTCTGAAAACATTGAATTTATAAATCGCTTCACATTTAGACGCAATTCACTCCTGCTATTATTATTGTTTGAAAATTTGGAAATTCTAATTTGACCTTCTCCTGAGCACCATTCACAATTGAGTCATTTGATCCATTTCAGCTATCATCTTGGAATATTATTTGTACGTGAACTGAATTTAATTTAATTTTCTATTATAGATTTTCTGTTTTTGTATTTTAGAATTATTCCACTTAAAAAATCGAATTAACTTTTATTCATTGTGAAAAATATTTATTCATAAATAAAATTTAAGAAAAAATTGAAAATTTCAAAAAAAATCGAAATTTTGCATTAGATTTTCGATAAATAATATTTAAAAGAAAAAATATTTTTTTTAAATTTTCTTGCCAAAATTACATATTTTACGAGGGACATTCAACATGTACTTATCCTCACCGCCCGATGGAACTGCTGTCACAAAAGAAATATACCATCGTGCAGTACATTCTTTTAGTAGCCTACTGTCAAAGTTTCAGTCGATTCCCTTCATTAGTTTTGTTTTGAGAGCCTTTGAAAGCGAGCGTGTCGGTCGGTTGCACAAAAATGGAAAAAGAACAATATCGTTCGGTGATTAGATTTTTGTTTTTGGAAGGGAAAACGCGCAGCGAAATAAAAGATCGCTTGGATGCTGTATATGGTGACTCTTCTCCTTCGATGGCGACCGTCAAGAATTGGTTCAACGAGTTTGTTCGTGGCGGCACGTTGGTTTTTCATGAGCCACGCCCAGGTGCCCCGAAAACGGCTGCTACGGAGGAAAACGGTAAAAAAGTCTATGATCTCGTATTGGCAGACCGTCGATTGAAGGTTCGCGAGATAGCTGAGACTGTGGGCATCGCAGTAAGAACGGTGCATCATATTCTACTTAAAGAACTGAGCATGAGAAAGCTGTCGGCGCGATGGGTGCCGCGTTTGCTCACACCGGAAAACAAGCGCAACCGTGAGACCACATCGCCGACGTGTTTGGCGCTGTTTCAGCGCAATCCAGCGGAGTTCTTGCGTCGTTTCGTGACCGTCGACGAAACATGGATTCACTGGTACCCACCAGAGACCAAGGAACAGTCGAAACAGTGAACTTCACCCGGCGAACGTGCTCCGAAGAAGGCGAAGACTGTTCGATCGGCCGGAAAGGTGATGGCCACCGTTTTCTAGGATTCACAAGGTGTGATCCACATCGATTACCTCGAGAAGGGTAAAACAATCACGGGGCGCTACTATGCTGACTTATTGGGCCGATTTGACGTCGAATTGAAGAAAAAGCGACCCCGCTTTGCGAAGAAAAAAGTGCTCCGCCGTCGTCATGGCCTCTTTTTTCTTCGCAAAGCGGGGTCGACGACACCTCCGCCGTCGCCATGGCCAAATTGGTCGAATTGCGCTACGAATTGCTGCCCCATCCACCGCACTCTCCAGATTTGGCCCCCTGTGAGTACTTTTTGTTTCCAAACCTGAAAAAATCACTCGCCGGGGATAGATTTGGGTCGAATGAGGAGCTCATCGTCGCCACGGAGGCCTATTTTGCTTCCCTCGAGAAAATGTATTTTTTGGACGGGTTAAAAAAGTTAGAGCATCGCTGGGCCAAGTGTATCGAGCTTGAAGGAGATTATGTGGAAAAATAAATTGCCACCTTTTCAAAATTTTCGTTTTTCTTTTGCAGGCTAAGTACTTGTTGAATGACCTTCGTATAATAATATTTTTTTTAATTAATTTTACAAGTTAATATTTATTATTCTCTTTATGGTAAAAAGCTAATTTTTTTAAACTGATTTTTTCGCCATCATTGATTTTGCTTTGATGATCACTAAATTTTATTAAAATAATTTCCAAAAAGATTGTATATACCAAAAAATCAAGCAACAAGGATATTTGTAAATTTGTATAAAGCAACAAGTATCAAAATGTGGCCATAGAATTTTCTATATATAATTTCCACTCGCATAATATTTATCGATTTTCTAATAGATTGTTTTCAGTGCCACGGCTAGGTTTATTGAAACATAAAACTGTGCTAAATTAAGATATAATTGCTTAACAACTACTTAAATATTGGCAATAAATTTAGAATATTGGTAATAATATTGTTAATTTATATTTTATGGTATTTAATTAAAAGCATTAAATAATTTTTGTTCAATTTTCTTATAGATAAAATATGATAAAAGTTATCGTTTTAAAAAAAAAATTTTAATTCATTTATTATCTCTAATATGAAAAAATTTATTATTTATTTTTAATAAAAAATAAGAATGTGAAATAAAATCCAAATATTAATATAAAAAAGGTGCCGCTTTTATCTGATCTCTGAAAAACAAAACATTATCTTTTAATCCCGTAAATTTTTCAATTAGATTTATACCACCAAAAAACGGTTCCTATTTTTTAAATCAATAGAATTTTTTAAGATATTTTATTTTCTATTAAACATTAACTCATTTAAAATTTTTATTTTGTAAGAAAATTACTATTTTTAAGCATATTAATTTTGAACCTTTTAGAAATTTATTTTTTAAGATTTTACTAAATTCTTTCAAGAAATTCATTTTATATTTGTTTTTTTTTTTTTTTTTTTTTTTTTTTTTTTTTTTTTATTTTAAATGATATCTACAACTACTTATGCTAGTAACAAGCAGATTTTTTATGGGAATATACAAGGACATGAAGACATGTGGAGGAAAACACCCATCGATGTTACCTCAGAACAGGGTAATTTTATTTTATAATTTTAAATAATCTCTCGGCCATCGCCGTTTTAAACGTCGATGGGTGTATACTGGAAGGGTGGGAGTGAAAAGTTCCCTTCCTAAAGGATTATGGTGGAAGGATAGGTCCGAATGGAATTTTTTATATCGGGAGATGCATAGTTCACGAACAAATGGAACATTTAGGTCACGGTGGATAACAGTGTTTCGCACATAAAAGGGGGCATTGACAATTTTACGAAGGATTCGGGATTGTAGGGATTGGATTGGAAGGGAGTTGGAATGCTTAGTCGAACCCCAAAGTTCTAGACCATATGTCCATATTGGTTTCAGAACCGTATTGTACAGTAATAGTTTACTTGTTGTTGTAAGTTTCGATTTGCTGTCTAGGAGACGTAAGAATTGTTTGTTTCGTCCGTTAAGTTCACGTCTTTTAGTTTTCGTATGAAGGTTCCAGGTTAACCGTTTGTCGAATATAAGTCCAAGGTAACGTACGCTATTTTTTTGTGGAATAATACTGCCGTTTAGGGTTATGTCGGGAATTTGTTCTCGGCAGAGTGTGAAAGTTACATGAGCAGATTTTTGCTCATTTACCTTCACTCTCCACCTTTTGAACCAAGTTTCTAAGGAGTGGATATGGTTCTGAAGGATACTAATGGCTGTGGAAGGATCTTTGTGATGTGTCAGGATGGCTGTATCGTCAGCATATGTTGCGGTTAGGATGTTGTTGTGGCAAGGAATGTCATGGGTATAAATGTTATATAGGATAGGACCTAGCATACTTCCTTGGGGGACACCGGCGGAAATTGGATAAATGTCAGAGTACTCCATATTTTCAGCTACCTGAAAATATCGGTCTGAGAGATAAGATTTAAGGATGTGGAAATAACTCGAGGGTAGGACTCGCTGCAACTTCCAAAGCAATCCAGGGTGCCATACACGGTCGAAAGCATGCGAAATGTCAAGAAACACGCCTGGGCAGTATTCCTTTCGCTCTAGCGAACACGCTATGTAGTCGACTACGCGATGACACTGCTGGATAGTGGAATGCTCAGGTCGAAATCCAAACTGATGCTGAGGAATGACACCCTCGGTTTCAAAAATGGGATAAAGGCGTTTTAGGATTAATTTTTCTAGGATTTTTGATAACATGGGAAGGAGGCTTATAGGTCTATATGAGGTAGGAAGATTTTTGGGCTTATTGGGTTTTGGGATCATCTTAATTATGGAAAACTTCCACAGGGAAGGAAAAAATGATGTGCGGAGGATACTATTATAAATATAGGTTATAAGGACGAGGGTTTTTTTGGAAATTTGTTTCAGGATTTCTGAAGTTATTAGGTCATATCCTGGGGCTTTTTTATTGGAAAGGTGTTCTATTGTGAATTTAACTTCGGAAGGAGTGAAAAACTTAGCAGGTGGACTTATGGGCAACTGAGTTGATATTTGTCGGAATATTTGTTCGTCATGCAGAATGTCTTGGACATCTTCGTGAGGCTTAAAGATGTTTTCTAAGTCTTTGCCGAAGATGTCGGCTTTCTGTTTATCTGTTTTTGCCCAGGTTCCATCGGTATTCCGGAGCGGGTGTGTAGCTGTTTTGTATTTGAGAATTCGTCGGGTAGCTGTCCAGAGTTATATTTGTTTGACTTTTTTTTTTTTAAATTAAAAACTTGACTGTTTAAGACAAGAAAATTGAAAAATTTTCTGAAATTCCGTCAGAAAAAAAATTCCGTCATTTATTTAAACTTTTGTTTAAGCTTTTCCAAAAATTCTGTCAAAAATTCATTTTTTCTATTGGGTGTACAACTTAAAAGTGCAGGATTGACAACAGATGGCATAACTTTTAGACATGGTTTGTGCTAATTATAACTCATATGACATTTTGAAGGTTAAACATCTGTCATTCATTCTCAATTAGTTATTGAACGAAATAGTGTAAACAACAAAGTTTTTTTTTGCTTCAAAAATGTCGAATTTCGTACCAAAAAAGTCCCATTTGCGGGAAGTATTGATTAACTTCTTCAATTTGAAAAAAAGTGCAGCTGAAGCACACCGATTGCTCACCGAAGCTTATCCTGAATATGTTCCATCGATTTCAACGTGCGAGAGATGGTTTGTGCCGTTCAGAAGTGGTGATTTTGACACGGAAGACAAAGAACGACCAGGTCAGCCAAAAAAGTTTGAAGATGAAGATTTGCAGGCATTACTCGACGAAGACTGTTGTCGAACTTAAGAAGAAATTGCAAAATCATTGGGAGTCACTCAAGCAGCCATTTCAAAACGTTTGAAAGCAGCAGGATTCATCCAAATGCAAGGAAATTGGGTCCCATATGAATTGAAGCCGAGAGACGTTGAAAGGCGATTTTGCATATCGAAAATGCTGCTTTAACAGCAGAAAAAGAAGTCGTTTTTGAATCGAATCATTACTGGCGACGAAAAATGGATTCATTACGATAACCCAAAGCGAAAAAAATCTTATGTGAATCCCGGCCAACCAGCCAAATCAACGCCAAAGCCAAATATCCATGGTGCCAAGGTAATGCTCTGTATTTGGTGGGATCAGAAGGGTGTGATCTATTATGAGCTATTGAAATCGGGCCAGACGATCACAGGCAACCTCTACCGAACACCATTAATCCGTTTGAAGCGAGCATTGGCCGAAAAACGCCCGGAATATGCGACCAGACACGAAGCCATCATTTTCCATCATGACAACGCTCGGCCTCATGTTGCAAGACCGGTTAAAAATTATTTAGAAAACAGTGGCTGGGAAGTTTTGCCTCACCCGCCTTATAGCCCAGACCTTGCCCCGTCCGACTACCATTTGTTTAGATCCATGCAAAACGCCCTTACCGGAATACGCTTCACTTCAGAACAGGGCATCAAAAGTTTGCTCGATTCATTCTTGGCCTCAAAACCGGAGCAATTTTTTTGGCGCGGAATCCATATGTTGCCAGAAATATGGGAAAAAGTAGTGGCTTCCGATGGACAATACTTTGATTCAAAGTTTGCCAAAAATCCCGCATTTTTAAGTTATAAACCTAATATAAAAATTTTTTTACATACTCGTATTTTGGCGAAAATTTTGCCATTTATCGACTTTAATTCTTTTCAACATTTTATTTATATAAAAAATAAATGCTTAATTTAAAAATTTTAAATAATTAAAAAAAATAATCTTTAAAGTTTTCTAAAATTCGGTCAAACGTCATTTTTTATATAATAAATTTATCTGAAATTTTGACATATCTTTAATTTTAATTCTATTAAAAATTGTATTTGAGTTGAAAACAACTATTTTCAAATTTAAAAATTTTAAACTATCAATGAAGTAAAATAGTCTAATTTCTAAAATTCATTTAAAAGTCCATTATTTTAAATAAAATGTTTGCACATCTTTATCTGAAAGATGTGCTAAAAATTAAGCATTTATTTAACCTCAATTGTATAAAAAAATTTATTTTGTATAAAAAAAACTTTGTAAATTAAAATAATTTAAACCTTCAAGATAATAAATTTAAAACTTTTCTGAAGTTACGTGAAAAATCTATTTTTCTTTACAAAAAAAATATAAAATATAAAGAAAATGAAATTTAAGATTTTTAAAAAGCTGATTTTCTTAAAGTTTTAAATAAAAAAAAAGCATTTTTTTATTTTTGAAATTATGGGTGTATTCTAGAAAGTATAGTATATTTTTCTTATAGTTTTATTAGTATTATTAATAAAAATTTTCAAGTTATAGTTAACATATAAAAGAACAATCAAACATTTTATGGGGTAACAATCAACGAGATTGAATATAAAAGCGATTCCAAAACTTGAGCTCAGTAACCATAATAAATTTTTTATTTCTATTACTATTTACTCTTTTTTATGACTTTATATTCCTTAATCTATTATTTTCATTTAAATTGTTTACAAAATTCATCTCAACTGGATATAAAGGAATTTGTGCGATCAAAATTTCTCTAATATATTCCGTAAGAAATAAGCATACATTCAACTTTGTAATAAAGTTTTTAATGTTACAGTTTAAAAAAAAAACTACAATTATTCCGTTTAAAGAATATTCCAGTATAAACGACGACTCATATTTTCAGAACTGCATTTTGTAATATATCATAAACCGATCAAACTTTAAAGCTCCTAAGGTTATGTTAATGTTATGAAAAGAATATCCTTTATCATTTCTATGTGTAGAACAAATTTTTTCCATTATTTTATTTTTGCACATATACAGTATATATTTTTTTCCATTAAAACTCATAACTTTTATTTGGCCATATAAAACTGATATCGTAATAAAAAGAAAACTTTCTAATAAAGTTTTAAAGTTAGTAAAAGAAAAATGCCAACATTAGCTTAAACTTTGAAAATAAATATCGTTTGCAAAGTGGCAATATCAATTCTGTATGAAAGTCATTAATAAGAATTATAGCATCATTAATCTTATGCCGTTAATATCTCTATTAAGATTTACACGTCGAAATAAGTACTAACAACAATAATAACATTAGGCTAATGTGCACAAAAAAAATATATTACATCACTTGGGCGGATTACAAAATGAGCAGTTTAATAGAAAAGTGGACAGATTTTAAGCTTTGAAACGAATAAATAAGCTTTAAACCAAAAGAAATGCTAATTTAAATATTTAAAAAAAATACAATATATTAGATATTAATATAAAATAGAACTGCAATGAATGCTTGTTTAGATATTAATAATAAATGGAAAGTTTCATAAAATAAATTTAACTAAATAAAATGAGTTTATGAAAAAATAAAAATAAAAAAAATGTCCTAATAGTATTGTAAAAGAACGTTTTCTAACACAACGAAGTGTTATGCAAAATTATGCTTGAGTTTGACATTAATAAAGTCTATTACATACTAGAATGTCCCGAATTTAATGCAAGAAATAATTGTTCCTCGGGCTGTATGGCATGTGACAGCGTCTTGTTGGAACCACATGTCGTCCACACCCATATCTTGCAATTTAGACAATAAATTAACTGCTATTGCCTGACCAGGTGCATTTTCGAAGAAGAATAGTCCGATGATGCTTCCAGCACAAAATCCATGGGCATTTGTATCTCAACAAACACTCGTGGATTTTCTGAACCGCAAATGCAATAATTTTGTCGATTAACCAAGCCATTATGATCGCTGAAGATGATTTTTGTTCGAAAAATAAGCGTCCATTTTTTGTTTTTCCATAATCCATTCAACGAACTCTCTTACAGTAAATTGAACTTTGCAAGCATGAAGATCCAAATCTTTCATGAGGATATGCTGTAAAGAGTTTTTCGAAATGTCCAATTTATGAGCACGATGCCGGATTGATGTTCCTGGACTCTCAGCAACACTTTCACGAACTGCTTCGATTTTTTTGTCTTGAACGACTTCAGAGAGCTTTAGATCACTAATTGATCCAGAGTCCCTAAATTTTACAATTAATCGACCATATTTTATACGAAAATTGCGAACTGTAGCTGCCAAACCTTCATTATTTCAAAAATATTGCTCAACAACTGCTACATTTTTAATAATCCTGAAGAACTCAAATCTAATAGTTTGAGACACTGTATATTATTAACTTTAATTGAAAAAATTCAAAATTATATAAATCTATTCAAGAAGACTTTTCGGTAGGAACCGATACTTTTCATAAATTCTTCATGACTTATCAATTTATTTGATAGATTATTATTTTCAAATATTATAAAAATTGAAGATTGTCTATTTTATGTAAATATTTTCTATAGCCTTATAAGAAAAAATCTGACAGCGTCAAATTGCACGATCATGGATGCCAATTAGCATACGCAAAATGTAAAATTACACGTTCTGGGACCTTTTCACACAATAAATTCAAAATCTATCTTATAGTATGGCTTGTTGTCCTATTTTATTAAAACCAGATATGGTTCAGATTAAAATACCAGATATGGTACAGGTAAGCATTAAATACCAGATATGGTTCAGGTAAGGTTCTTTCCTATATTTTCCACGAAATACGGTCCAAATTTATACCAGACAGTCACATTTCTTAAATACAATGGCTTTTTCATAGTGGCTTGTAGATTTCCAGAGCCTCATATATGGCAGTTTTGCTTATTGACGTATCCACCAAGCGTAAAATGAACTTCATCGCTGCAAAAAAATTTGTTTTCAGTATCGAAAGCCTATTGTTCCAGTACCTAATTTGGGTATTTTTTCCATTTTTTTTATTATATATATTATTTAGTAAAATATGGCAACTTTAAGGCTAACCAAATATTTTATTAGATATATATAAGTTTTTGAAACTTGTCAAATGATAGCATAACTCTTGATTATTACTAAAAATACATGACAAGAGTTACTTTGAGTGAACGTAGAGTCCAAAAAGGCAGAGTAAAGTAGGCTTTTAAGCTAGCATATTTGGAAATCAGGGACAAATAGAAGGTATTGGTTATCATAACAAACAACTTTATTCAACCAGATTAATTTATTTTAGGAACCTGTTAATAATTTATTTTTCTCAAAAGAATAAAAAAAAAATAAGTAAAAAATCGATGAAGAAATCAATAAGTTCTTAGGAAAAAATCGTGGAGAAGGAAATTTTGCTTATTAACACATCAACCATGTGGAAAATTACCCTCATCGATGAAGAAAATTTGTATAAAGTAACTTTACAGATACTTTATACAATTTTATTTTTAATTCAAAAATAATAAATTTTAATAAATGCCAAATTAAAGTCTATTTATTTTTGATTATAATTTTTTGAATTTCCATTTTATTCATTCAATATGCCGAAACGGGAATAAAAATGTTAAAATAAAATAAATTCATCAAAACGCATTTACTTACTTTGTTTAGATAAAAATTAATTACACTTTTATTAATTCTAATGTAGCCATAAATTTTCCAGATAATTAAAATTGCAGCATTTATAATTTGTTGGAATTACAGGGAGAAAAAAAGTAAAAAAAAACAATTCCATTCAATCGAGCATATATTAGTGGGCAGAAATTTTCCATGCACTTAAACTCTCAAATAAAAGAAAATTAAAAAAAAAAAAAAAAACGACAAATAAATAAATTATTTGTGAGCTAAAATGGGTAATCGCAATATATTTTCCCAAGAGAATTTTCCCCCAAAAACATGAATTTTTGTTGGTGTAACTTTTCGCTATACAATACCATACGCATATAGCTTATAAACTTGAAAGCTTTTGCTGAATAAAATTTTGTAGAGATTCTCCTTGTAAAGATTCTGGTTGTTCTCATTTGATGAACCCGAAGTGATATGAAATTTGGTTTTCACATATCTCGGTACTAAAGTTAGCCGCCTATTAATTTTATTTGTTTGCTTTTAGAGAGACAAGAAGTATTCAATTCATCTTTTTGGAGATTTTAAATTCATCTCATAGGAAAATGTTGCCGCTGCGCATAAAATCACTAAGAACATAGCTGAATACCATAAGGGAAAATGCATAAACTTTCGTTGTGAACAAATTATGTGAGATGCTGGGAAGCTTCATAGATGAGCATATGCAGAGTTTTTTTTCAGTACGCTATACATCTTGGATCATGATAGAGATTTCCCATATTGGATGTATCTAAAAAATATTTCCGAGATATCAGTATAATTTTGGACCTATTCAGATAGTAAAAAGCAGTGCGTGCGGTTAGTTCAATTCCGATCGAAATCATTGAAAACTTTGTGAAACGCTATTTCTTATCAATTAAAAAAATGTTACATTTTGTTAGAAATTTTTTTGAAAAATGTTTAGATTGTGACATGGTATTTTGTTTAATATCAAAAAAATATTTGCTATAATTTATTTGAAAGTTGTTTTTTTTTCTTCAAATCATCTTTTCAGATTTTTGAGCATAAGTTTTTATTATGTTTCGAAATAAATGCAATCAAAAGAAAACATTTTTCTAAGTGAAAACAGGTGCAAAAGTGTTTAATGTATGATTTATGTATCCGAAAATGATTTGTATCTATCGGAGAGAAAATATAAAAAAAAAATAAACAACCAAATCGAAAACGGAAAATAAAAATTTTATTTGAGTGAAAATTTTTCGTGTAAGTGCGTTTTCGGTTATGAGTTTGGAATAATTGTGCTTACATGCAGTGCCAGTGACGATCATAGGTTAATAAAAGCCTGGAATTTTAAATGAATTTTTAGCTAAGAATTTAAAGTGAGTTCGAATGAAATATAAAATAGAATATTTTATTGAGAATTTTTTTAGTTTTTTTTCGAAAATGAATTTTATTCTTAAAAAAAAATCAAATTACGACAAAATATTTTTTAAATTTTAAAATAAGTATTTTTTTTTCGGCCCTTAAAAACTGACATACTTGTACATTATAGAAAAAACTGATTTTTTAATTAATACTTTATCAGATTAGAAGGTAAATGATATTGAAATTTTTTTTTATTTAAATAAGTCGTAATTTTCTTAATTAATATGCCAAAAAGATTCGCCCGAAGAAAATTCGCAAAATTCCGCAAAAGTATTATATTCCATATTAAAGTCGAAAATTAATGCTGCTTAATCCTTAAGGCAAATGAATTGTTTCTTAGAAGAATATTCTCTATTATAAAAGTTTTATTGTGTGAACAGATATACTTCCGCCTACGCAATAGTATGATACAACTGTTGAATTAATTTTTATTCTAGTTTGAAAAAATAGAAACAAGCTCAATGATGAGAATTTCTGTCATGTTCTACTATAAATATTAGCAAATTAATTGATTTACAAAATTTATATCACCGAAAGCACATTTTCGTTGCAACAATATGTGAGACAATATCAAATATTTTTAGGCAAGATATTTTTGAATGTACTGCTATTTTTCTATTTTTTCTGAAGAAATAAATCACAAAACCTATATATAAGATGAAATTATTATTGAGCAGATACTTTATTTTAGTATGTTAAATAAATAAATATGTTAACACAAAACATTTGTTCGAAATCAATCATGTAGAATTTGGGTGAAATACTTTAACATTATATACGTGTATACTAAAATATTTGTACAATAGTTTTATGTTTATATATTATGAAATAATAACCTTGGAATTTCTAATTGAATTTTTTCAAGTGTCAAGTGAAAATATTTTTCCAAATTCAAACGTATGCAAAAACTTTTAAGACGTACTTATTTGTTGTAAAAAAATGTACTTAAATAATTTTTAATTGGGAAATGATTTGTTTCTTATTTCCAAATATTTAAATAAGATTTATTAAATGGTTTAAATAAAACAGTTTGAATTAAAAATCTTTCAATTTCGATGGAAAAGTCAATTATTTTTGTACATTTTATAGCTACTAATAATAAAGGAACTTTAAAATTCTATAAACCAAAATGTTAAAAGTCCGACCAAAATTGAATAAAAACCTTTAATAAATTTTAAATTATTTCAAATTCAACTTATTTTTTAAAAAAAAATATATAAAAGAAATACTTTAAAAAAAATGTGGTTTAAATTTAAAAAAATTGAAATTCTATCAAAAATCAATCTTAACATAATTAACAAGAAATAAATAATGTTTTAGATATATTTTTTTTGTACTAGCTAATGCGGAGAAGACAATTCTTAAAAATAGAATAGACTTAAAATTTTAAGTGAAATTTTTTAATTAAACTTTCAGTAAGAGAGAACAAATTTTTTAAAAATTTTCTGTAAAAGAAATATATTAGCTTAATAATTTGAACCAGCAAATAGTTTTCAATCGAAATTTTCTATAAAAATTTTCTATAAGAATTTTCTATAAAAATTTTCTATAAAAATTTTCTATAAAAATAAATTTTCTATAAACATTTTCTATAAAAATTAATTTTCTATAAAAATTTTCTATAAAAATAAATTTTCTATAAAAATTTTCTATAAAAATTTTCTATAAAAATTTTCTATAAAAATAAATTTTCTATAAACATTTTCTATAAAAATTAATTTTCTATAAAAATAAATTTTCTATAAAAATTAATTTTCTATAAAAATTTTCTATAAAAATTTTCTATAAAAATTTTCTATAAAAATAAATTTTCTATAAAAATAAATTTTCTATAAAAATTTTCTATAAAAATTAATTTTCTATAAAAATTTTCTATAAAAATTTTCTATAAAAATTTTCTATAAAAATAAATTTTCTATAAAAATTTTCTATAAAAATAAATTTTCTATAAAAATTTTCTATAAAAATAAATTTTCTATAAAAATAAATGTTCTATAAAAATTATCTATAAAAATTATTTTCTATAAAAATTATCTATAAAAATTATTTTCTATAAAAATTATCTATAAAAATTATTTTCTATAAAAATTATCTATAAAAATTATTTTCTATAAAAATTATCTATAAAAACTATTTTCTATAAAAATTATCTATAAAAATTATTTTTTATAAAAATTATCTATAAAAATTATTTTCTATAAAAATTTTCTATCAAAATTATTTTCTATAAAAATTATCTATAAAAATTATTTTCTATAAAAATAATCTATAAAAATTATTTTCTATAAAAATTGTCTATAAAAATTATTTTCTATAAAAATTATTTTCTATAAAAATTATTTTCATAAAAATTTCCTATAAAAATTATTTTCTATAAAAATTTTCTTTTCTGTAAATTTTTTTTGTAATTTGTTGTTCCTTTGTAGTCCAACTCTGTATGAAATTTGTTGCACTTATAATTTTTTTATATTTCTATCGTAGTTTCATAGAATTTGCTACATTATTTTACTACTATTTTCTTATAAATTTAATTCTCTTGGATATATTATCATCATTTATTTAATAGCAAAATAAAAACAAATAAAAACTAATGCCATATTACTCTTAAATACTGACAATAATAAAATTCATTTATAGAGTAATTTATTTATTAGCAATACAACGAATTTAAGTAAAATGGAAATTTTGTTTGCTCATGTAGGAGTGCTTGAGCATCTTGCCATAATTTTATTAGAATTTCTCAAATAAACAAAAAAACAGTACAAATTTTTAGAACCCATAAAATTTATATTACTACCGAAAAATGAATATTGTTGTTATAGTATGAAAATGAATAATGCTGATAGATGGGTCTATTTTAGCTTTCATTCATACGAGTATAGTATACGTGACGAAAATGTGAGTACTTCTATATGATGATTATTTATTAAAACAAGTCAATAGGTTGTAGGTGTCTTATATCCACATAAATATGTACAGAAGGAATATATACCAGTGTAAGGGGCATGGTGTTTTTGGCAAATATGTAGCACTGATGTTGATGTATTGCAAGAACATTAATTTCAAAGGCCATAAAATGACTGATGATAGACTCTGTACTTAAACGACTATAATCATTATCCATAAATTCACTTCGAATATACTAGAAAGTATGGATTCGTATTTATATACAAGCACTTGTACCCCCTTCGATGTTAATGCGAAATAAATTCAGAACATTTTATTTTTACCTTTCGATTTTTAGTTATTTGCATTTAAAATAAATTTTCATTAATAACACATATGAGAAGTACGTAATAATGCCAAAAAGTATTGATGGATCTTAAAAGCTTTCAATGCAAAATTGAGATGTGTTTTTATTCAATTCCACAAATAAATATAATGTATTTTTCTATTATTAATTTTTTTAAATATTCTTAAAATCAGATTAATTTCGATAGGTAATGGGGCTGAATCAAAGGATTATTTTCTAAAACTTTTTCTCGATATTAAATTTTGCACTTTCTTTAGGATAAAGAAAAATTCCTATTAAAAAAATGCATTCAATAATCTTATATCAATTTAATATTGAACAATGACTAATAATGCATATTAAGAAAATTGTAGACATTTTAATTAAATTTAAAAGATTTTATTTTAATTTATCATACAGAAGTGCTATTAAATGTTCTTTTATTTGGGTCTGCATGAGTGAATTCGAAATATTTTGGTAGATTATGATTTTGAAGATAATTAATTTTCGGTATACGAGAAATTTGAAGGATAATGTAACAAGAAAACAGAAGAAAAAACAATTAACAAAAGTGTTCGAATAGATGGTATTGGTACCTATCATTTTTGACTATAATATGTCTACAGATAACTTTATTTATTTGATACAAAATCATAAAATTTAAAATAATATATTAGCTTTCAATGTTTAAATTTTAAGTAATACATTGACTATGGCCTAATTAAAACAATATTTATTATAACATAAATCTACATATGATTATACGAGGACATTGTGGAATCGACAAATGCTACCTGCATCCATACAAATAATATATATAAAAATTTGTATGTATGTGTACATATGTCCTTTTTTGCACTAATACAAGGGAAGATACAATTTTGTAACAAAACAGCTAGGAAAATGCATAATAGATCCTTGCCTCAATAACACCATTTTAGTGCTAACGAATTCGGTTATAAAACCGCATCATTTAGGAATGGTTTTTATGCATTTAACTATTTGTCATGTTGGCTGCACATTTAGTCTTTCAAATGGAAAGGGATCTGCCAACCGCATCATAACCATTCATTCCGATTTACTACCCTGTACGCACTACAATAACTCTAATCTCGAATGGATATATTTTACTCTTGTCGATTGCATGAACATACATAAATCCAAATAAACGAGAAGTGAATATGGTCCATCGATAAGCCAGAAAAAAAATAGTTTGGAGATTTTCACATCATGTAGTAAATACTAATGGAAAGAATTTTGGATGATTTTATGAAATTAGAAAAAAAAATTTTTATATAACAATAGTGAGGGCGCTTCCACTTCAAGTTAAATAAAAACTTTGGAAATATTGCTCGTTCTGAGTAGGATACAGAACAAAGTCAATTGAGGGTGAAGATTTAATTATAGTTTATTCGTTATTGCTGACATCAAAAATGATATAGTGCTTCTCAATAATAACAATCAAGATTGTTTAGTTCGATTGGAGAAATTTTTTTTGTGAAAGACAGAAGTTCCCCTAAGTCTTTGCGAATATTTTGATATATTCTATGAAAATATCGCAATACAAATAAATTAAACCAGAATTATGCGCTTCGAAAATAAAAACAATAACTTTCCTTCTGGATACTATAAAATACATTTCTACTAACATAAGTTCGAATGTGGCAAATATTATTCAAAATTATAGATCGGAATAATATAAACAAAATTTTTATTTGAAAATATATAGTATTTATAATAATTGCAAATATATAAACAAAAACTAAATAGAATAAAGACATTTGCAGTCAAAAATTCCAGTCAAAAAAGTTGGTAAAAATTTTCAATAAATATTTCCAGTAAAAATTTTCGGTAAATATTTCCAGTAAAAATTTCCAGTGAAAATTTCCAGTGAAAATTTTCAGTGAAAATTTCCAGTGAAAATTTCCAGAGAAAATTTGCAGTGAAAATTTCCAGTGAAAATTTCCAGTGAAAATTTCCAGTGAAAATTTCCAGTGAAAATTTCCAGTGAAAATTTCCAGTGAAAATTTCCAGTGAAAATTTCCAGTGAAAATTTCCAGTGAAAATTTCCAGTGAAAATTTCCAGTGAAAATTTTCAGTGAAAATTTTCAGTGAAAATTTTCAGTGAAAATTTTATGTGAAAATTTTATGTGAAAATTTCCATTGAAAATTTCCAGTGAAAATTTCCAGTGAAAATTTTATGTGAAAATTTCCATTGAAAATTTCCAGTGAAAATTTCCATTGAAAATTTCCAGTGAAAATTTCGAGTGAAAATTTCCAGTGAAAAATTCCAGTGAAAATTTCCAGTGAAAATTTCCAGTGAAAATTTCCAGTAAAAATTTCCAGTGAAAATTTCCAGTAAAAACTGTCAGTGAAAATTTCCAGTGAAAATTTTATGTGAAAATTTTATGTGAAAATTTCCATTGAAAATTTCCAGTGAAAATTTCCAGTGAAAATTTTCAGTAAAGATTTTCAGTAGAGATTTTCAGTAAAGATTTTCAGTAAAGATTTTCAGTAAAGATTTTCAGTAAAAATTTTCAGTAGAAATTTTCAGTAAACATTTTCAGTAAAAATTTTCAGTAAAAATCTTCAGTAAAAATGTTCAGTAAAAATGTTTAGTAAAAATGTTCAGTAAAAATTTTCAGTAAAAATGTTCAGTAAAAATGTTCAGTAAAAATATTCAGTAAAAATGTTCAGTCACAATGTTCAGTAAAAATGTTCAATAAAAATGTTCAGTAAAAATTTTCAGTAAAAATTTTCAGTAAAAATTTTCAGTAAAAATTTTCAATAAAAATTTTCAGTAAAAATTTCCAGTAAAAATTTTCAGTAAAAATTAATTTTCAGCAAAAATTTTCAGTAAAAATTTTCAGTGAAAATTAATTTTCAGTAAAAATTTTCAGTAAAGATTTTCAGTAAAAATGTTCAGTAAAAATTTTCAGTAAAAATTAATTTTCAGTAAAAATTTTCAGTAAAAATTTTCAGTAAAAATGTTCAGTAAAAATATTCAGTAAAAATGTTCAGTCACAATGTTCAGTAAAAATGTTCAATAAAAATGTTCAGTAAAAATTTTCAGTAAAAATTAATTTTCAGCAAAAATTTTCAGTAAAAATTTTCAGTGAAAATTAATTTTCAGTAAAAATTTTCAGTAAAGATTTTCAGTAAAAATGTTCAGTAAAAATTTTCAGTAAAAATTAATTTTCAGTAAAAATTAATTTTCAGTAAAAATTAATTTTCAGTAAAAATTTTCAGTAAAAATTTTCAGTAAAAATTAATTTTCAGTAAACATTTTCAGCAAAATATTTTCTGTGAACAATTTTTGTTAGAAATTTGTCAGTAAAAATTTATCACTAAAAATTTGTCAGTAAAAATTTGTCAATAAAATTTTTCAGTAAAAATCTTCAGTAAAAATCTTCAGTAAAAATTTTCAGTAAAAATTTTCAGTGAAAATTTTCAGTAAAAATCTTCATAAAAATCTTCAGTAAAAATTTTCAGTAGAAATTTTCAGTAAACATTTTCAGTAAAAATTTTCAGTAAAAATCTTCAGTAAAAATCTTCAGTAAAAATGTTCAGTAAAAATGTTCAGTAAAAATTTTCAGTAAAAATTTTCAGTAAAAATTTTCAGTAAAAATTTTCAGTAAAAATTTTCAGTAAAAATTTTCAGTAAAAATTTTCAGTAAAAATTTTCAGTAAAGATTTTCAGTAAAGATTTTCAGTAAAAATGTTCAGTAAAAATGTTCAGTAAAAATGTTCAGTAAAAATTTTCAGTAAAAATTTTCAGTAAAAATTTTCAGTAAAAATTTTCAGTAAAAATTTTCAGTAAAAATTTTCAGTAAAAATTTTCAGTAAAAATTTTCAGTAAAAATTTTCAGTAAAAATTTTCAGTAAAAATTTTCAGTAAAAATTTTCAGTAAAAATTTTCAGTAAAAATTTTCAGTAAAAATTTTCAGTAAAAATTTTCAGTAAAGATTTTCAGTAAAGATTTTCTGTAAAGATTTTCAGTAAAGATTTTCAGTAAAGGTTTTCAGTAAAAATTTTCAGTAGAAATTTTCAGTAAACATTTTCAGTAAAAATTTTCAGTAAAAATCTTCAGTAAAAATGTTCAGTAAAAATGTTCAGTAACAATGTTCAGTAAAAATGTTCAATAAAAATGTTCAGTAAAAATGTTCAGTAAAAATTTTCAGTAAAAATGTTCAGTAACAATGTTCAGTAAAAATTTCCAGTAAAAATTTTCAGTAAAAATTAATTTTCAGCAAAAATTTTCAGTAAAAATTTTCAGTGAAAATTAATTTTCAGTAAAAATTTTCAGTAAAGATTTTCAGTAAAAATGTTCAGTAAAAATTTTCAGTAAAAATTAATTTTCAGTAAAAATTAATTTTCAGTAAAAATTAATTTTCAGTAAAAATTAATTTTCAGTAAAAATTAATTTTCAGTAAAAATTAATTTTCAGTAAAAATTAATTTTCAGTAAAAATTTTCAGTAAAAATTTTCAGTAAAAATTAATTTTCAGTAAAAATTTTCAGCAAAATATTTTCTGTGAACAATTTTTGTTAGAAATTTGTCAGTAAAAATTTATCACTAAAAATTTGTCAGTAAAAATTTGTCAATAAAATTTTTCAGTAAAATTTTGTAAGTAAAAATTTTTCAGTAAAAGTTTTGTCAGTAAAAAAATATAATTTTGGATTAGTGAAATAAGTCTAAAAATTATCCAATTATCTCTTTAGAATAAAAAAAAAATATACTCATTAAGTATGTAAAAGGAACATATCAGATATGTCCTTTTGCGTATTTTTTTTGTTGATAAGTTTAAATTTAATCCATCAAAATCATTCCATATTCAGATTTGATATACTTTTGGAAAGTTTACCAGTTCATTATGTGTAATTTTCAATACTAAATTTATGTTATGTTAAGTTTGTATAGCTCTTTGTATCATAAAAAAGTTTTAAACAGAAAATTTATTAAGAATTTTTTGTATGTTTATTAATAATTTTCAGAGTCATTATGCGTATGCTATATATGACACGGTAATAATTTACAAGTTCCTACAGAAGAACATACCATATTCGGGTATTATACGATTTACCACCTTCTACCACTTCTCTTCCATTTGTGTAAATTACTTCGAAAATTTGAATTTCAAAACTTGGCTTTTAGGAAACAATGATATACGAGTGTGCAAGTGAGTGTTCCTAATTTCAGAAATAAGAATAAAAAGTTATTATCAGAAATAAGTTCACTTTACACTTCACCTCCGTATTTTTATCAAGTACAAGTGTGTAATAAAACTGAGAAGATTTCTTTTCGATTATAGTATTCGGATAAAAGAACTCCTTTTCCCTCAACTCATTATTATTGAGCTAACTTCAAGGAAAATTCGCATTATAGCAGATATCCTTTTAAGATAACAGAAAGCAAAATGACAGAAACAGAGCACACCCGTAAAGTATATTATTGTAATATTCGAACACATGTGCGTATATACAAAAATTTATTTATACAAGTACATCTATTGAGGCATATATTTATGTATGTATGTACAATATATGAATATGCATGAATTGAAATAGGAAAAAAAATCGTGCAAATAAGCGCACACTCGATTGCACAGCGCTTTTTCCTTAGTTTACTCGTCGAGTGCAAAGTAAACATAGAAAAACAAGGAAGCTTAAAACCCCTCAAAGTTATCTTACCACAGGAAAGTAACCGCCAACCCCTAAAACTGTACACACTTTCGGCAAACACACCCTAACCCACGTGAATACTCCGGCTGTGCGGCTATCGAAAATGAAAACAAAATGAAAGCTTCAGCATTCACTAAATGGCTGGAATTGTTCGCCGCTATAACCATAATGGCTGTTTCGTTTTCTGTCAATTTGGGCGCACAATGAGTGAAAAAGGATAATTTTAAAAATTTTGTTTTTCTTCATTATTTTTTTTTGTGTGTAGAATATGTTTTTCTCTGCTAAGCAAATATTTACCACAATACATAAAAAGTGAGTCTGCAAGGGAAAATTTATGTAAAAAATTTATTAAAAATATTCAGTTTGTAATGAAGTTGAGTTTTTTTTCCTGTTTCCTTGCCCTTAGCTATTTTTTTTTGTATTTTGTAAATTAGGATAAAATTTCGTTTTAGCAGAGGGAACAATAATAGTATAGTAGTAGTGGTGATAGTTAGATTTTTCTATCGATACTTTACCAGTTTTTTTTTTCAAAATATTTTATAAATGAAAATTGATCAGATTTTCAAAACGCAATATTATTTTTTATATCAGAAATGTTTTTTACAAGAATGAGTATTTTTTTTTTTTTTAATAAAATGTAAAACGCCAAATAATTGATTTATAAATGAGAAAAAAATATTATTAAAGAGGATAGGCGCCATGCTATAACAGAAATTTGGAAGAAATATTAGAAATATATTTTTGTACATTTCTTTAAAAGTTTTTAACTGATTTAAGCGTAAATTTGTGCAAGGTAAGAAAAACTTTTCATTTTTTGAAAATAAAATTTAAACACTTCATTTCTATTTTATAATCTTCCTAAATACGATACTAAAAATCGGAAAATTTTGTTTTCATCTTTTGAAAAAATTAATTAGCTTAAAATTTTTGCTTTTACGGTAACTGAAGATTTAAGTAATTGTTTACGGTCGTATTTTATTATACTGAAGAATTTTCTATCCGTTCGATTTATATTTTACGTTATTTTCATAATTGCTTTCTTTTGAGGCTATTCTTATTTAGTCTTGGCTCAGGTTTTAATTTTATTTTCATCCTTCAGAAAATTATAATTTTATTAGAAACCTTCTCATTTTTTGGAAAAGTAGCCGACTCCACAAATATCTCAACCATTTTCACATTTTAAATAAAACCTCTAAAAAACTGAACTTTTTTACAAATAAATACCATAAATTCGGAATACATTCATATAACTAATTTTAAATATGCATGAAATGGCCTTACCATCTCTTTAAATCAGTTAAAGTTTGATTATTTCACCATAGTACACCTGTTTAATTTTCCAAAATGATTAACAAATTTATGATATTAATTTCTGTTGACAGTCATAATAATACGTATGGAAATAAAGAATTCACAAAGGACTTATTATGAAATTAAATTTTTAATACATCAAATTTTACTATCATTCAATATTATTTACGGCAATATCAAATTTAATTTGACTTTTATGTGCTAAAATATCATAAAATATTTCAATTAAATTTAATTTGATTATGTCGAAATTTTCATTAAACATTATCAAAATTTTAACAATCAATAAAAATGCAATTATTTAACATCATCAATTTTATACGGCAACTTTTAATTAAATTTCCACTGGAAAAAAAGTGTAATATGGAAATTAATTTGACTTTAATTAGAACAATTTTTTTTTTTTCAAAATTATCATATTTTTGGTAAAACAATTCAAATTTTCTTACTAACACAGATGTCAGTTTTTATTGTTGTGAATTTTATAAATAGCCTTAAGTCTCTCCTAATTTTGACATATCTACAAAGAACTTATGTAAATTGAAATAAAACCACACAATAATATGACAATTATCAGAAGGATACACATTTTTAGTTCAATTTAATCCCTTATTTTTGGAGCCGTTATCGGTATACTAGCTAAATATACTACAGTATAATCATGAATAAAATATATTATGCCCTACTTCAGAAATATAACCACAAAAAAAAGTTTTAATCCCGAAAATTTGTTAGAGGATTTGTTTCTTATGCATTTATATCAGATAAAAGTGTTGAAAATGCTGATATTAGTACGAAAATTTGCTCATATTTTATACAAAATATTCCATATTTTTATGAAAATACATAGCTTAGGTAACAAAACAGAAAAATATACTAGAAAAAAAATAATTCAGGTTTATATTTAACAAATAAAAGCAGCATATTTCGCACGATGATGATTTTATCGCAGTTTTTTTTTAATCAAATTATGGCTTGGAGTGAAATAATTAATATTATTTAAGCTAGCAGCTAACTCAAAAGATTCCAATTTCAAAATTTTCTAGAGAAAATTTCTATAAAATTTTGGTAGGGCAAATATATATAAAATATTGCTAGAGAAAATTTCTATCAAATTTCTATAAAATTGTGCCAGAGAAAATTTCTAAAAAATTTTGCTACAGAAAACATCTATAAAATTTTCTAGAGCAAATTTCTGTAAAATTTTCTAGAGAAAATTTCTGTAAAATTTTCTAGAGAAAATTTCTGTAAAATTTTCTAGAGAAAATTTCTGTAAAATTTTCTAGAGAAAATTTCTGTAAAATTTTCTAGAGAAAATTTCTGTAAAATTTTCTAGAGAAAATTTCTGTAAAATTTTCTAGAGAAAATTTCTGTAAAATTTTCTAGAGAAAATTTCTGTAAAATTTTCTAGAGAAAATTTCTGTAAAATTTTCTAGAGAAAATTTCTGTAAAATTTTCTAGAGAAAATTTCTGTAAAATTTTCTAGAGAAAATTTCTGTACAATTTTCAAGAGAAGATTTCTAGAGAAAATTTCTGTAAAATTTTCTAGAGAAAATTTCTATAAAATTTTCTAGAGAAAATTTCTGTACAATTTTCTAGAGAAAATTTCTGTAAAATTTTCAAGAAAAAATTTCTAGAGAAAATTTCTGTAAAATTTTCTAGAGAAAATTTCTATAAAATTTTCTAGAGAAAATTTCTATAAAATTTTCTAGAGAAAATTTCTATAAAATTTTCTAGAGAAAATTTCTATAAAATTTTCTAGAGAAAATTTCTATAAAATTTTCTAGAGAAAATTTCTATAAAATTTTCTAGAGAAAATTTCTGTAAAATTTTCTAGAGAAAATATCTGTAAAATTTACAGAAATTTTCTACAGAAAACTTTTATGTAATTTTTTAAAGAAAAAATTTTCTCTAGAAAAACTTAAATTTTTTTTCTACAGAAAATTTTTATGTAATTTTTTTTCTATAAAATCTTCTGGAGAAAATTTCTATAAAAATTTCTAGAGAAAATTTCTATAAAAATTTCTAGAGAAAAATTCTATAAAATTTTCTAGAGAAAATTTCTATAAAATTTCTACAGAAAATTTCTGTATAATTTTCTAGAGAAAATTTCTGTAAAATTTTCTAGAGAAAATTTCTATAAAATTTTCTAGAGAAAATTTCTATAAAATTTTCTAGAGAAAATTTCTATAAAATTTTCTAGAGAAAATTTCTATAAAATTTTCTAAAAAAAATGTCTTTAAAATTTTCTAGAGAAAATTTCTGTAAAATTTTCAAGAGAAAATTTCTGTACAATTTTCTAGAGAAAATTTCTGTTATATTTTCTAGAGAAAATTTATATAAAATTTAGCCAGGAAAATTTTCTATAAAATTTAAGTGAAAATATCAAAAGAAAATTTATGAGAAAAAATAAATTTTTTTTTGAAATTTTCTGTAAAATTTTCCAAAGAAAACTGCTATAAGATTTTCTAGAGAATAAAATTTCTTAAAACAAATTTCTGTGAGAACAAAATTTTCTTAAAACAAATTTTTATTTTAAAAATTTACGCATTTAAAAATGCGTAAATTTTTAAAATAATTTTCAAAGGAAAATTTTAATTTATAAAGTATATGAAAATGAAGTTCAGTAGAGAAAATTTCAGTAAATTTTTTTATGGAAACTTTATTTAAACATTATAAAAAAATCTGAGCTTTTGCCGAAAATTTTTAGTGATTTTTTTTGTAAATATGTCCATAAAAATGCACAAGAAATTTTAATAATATTTTTTATGGAAACTTGCTATTTAATATTTGAATTAATTAATTCATAAATTTTTAAAAAAATACAAAAAATTATATTTATTCTATGCGTTATTATTTTGCGAGACTAAAAATTCATTTTATTAGAAAATTTGCAGAAGTTCAGAATATTTTTATAGTTTTTTTACCCAAAAAAAAAAACCATGAACAAACATTTCCTATATAATTTTATATTGAAACATGTAAAAGAAAATATTTTCAATGGTCCTATTGCTGAAAATTTTCATCTTGTTTCTTCATTTCCTAAATTATTAATGAAAACTTTTGCTTTCAAAATATTTCACTATGTCTCGTGGAAGTATTTTTTATATATAAAGCTAGCTTTCAGTGCTAAGTTTTCTGATGAAAAGGTATAAAAATTGAATAGTTTTTTTTTTCATACCCTAAAATGAATTTCTTCCTCGTCTTCTCCTCTGACTCATTTTTCCAAACTGACATGTAAATTCCGAGTTTTCATGTAGTACGGAAATCATATAAGTTCCTACACATTTTACAAGAGCTTATAAAGTTCTTGCGTTTATCTTTTTATTTTGTCAACTCATCTAAACTTTCCGTTTCATCCTGTCGATTTTTTATTATTTTTTTATTAGCATTTTTCTTTGCCTTATACTACATAAAATAGTTTTGTTCTCACTGAATTTTCATAGGTTCCATTTTTATATGCTTATCGTATGCATATTTGAGGTGACAAGTAATACTTTTCTCTTAGTTTTGGAATTTGTACTTGCTCCAGTTTTTTTCTCCACAGTTTTAGTAGAATTCTTATTTATTTAGTTTCTCGCTATTCTGAAGAGTAAACTAAAGTGATACTTTTCAGTTCATGGGGGATCACTACAGAAAACTTTATACGTAATTCAAAACAAATTTCTGAAGGTATATCATATAATAGAATGCATGATATTCTTTTTCTAAATATTCAAAAAAAAAAACTTTTTGCATAACATTTTACATTTATTATATTATTTTTATATGATATAAAAAAGATTATAGGTCAATTTTTTATTATATGGTATACAATATTTGGGTAGAATATTTTTACTTTTTTCTCGTTTTTCATGTTATTTTATATCAACAAATATTTTAGACAATATAAAATATTATTTGATAAAAGACTAGTAATATATGACATATTTAAGAAAAAATATAGGGTTTTCAGAATATTTTATAGTAATTGGGGAAAAAATGCTTCAATAAAATAATAATCCAACTTTTGCATAGTAAACGAATTTTTTATTGTTGACAAAAATGAAGAAGCATTTTAAATATAAATATTTACTTAATAATTCAACAATTTTCTTTATATTTTTTATACTAGTTTATTATAACAATTGGAAAAGGTCAAAATGGAGTACTCTATTAAAATATGGAAAAATGCCGACTGATAGTAGCACTTCAAATGTTAATAGATGTATTTGTGCTGACAGCTTTGCACCTTCTTAATAAGAATATATTTGAAGGAAATTTTTTTCGGAAAATTTAATGGAATGTCAAGTGTATACTTTGTATGAATAAATAATAATAGAAATATTCTCAATTTATATGATGCATTTGTGAAAAGATAATTTACTCGTCTGTTAGTTTTGTTGAAAAAATATAAGATTTAGGCGAAAAAATATAAAAGAAAATCTCAAAAGAAAGTATAAATTTTGAAATTTTTTTGTTGAAAAAACGAATGATTTTTTCAGCACTTTTGATCATATTAATTTTTTTAGTACATTTTTTTTTTAATTAAAAAATCAAAAGATATATTTATAGAAATCCAAAATAAATTATTAACTTTTACATAAATAGAGTACATATATTTTTACTTTTAAATTATAATTAATTTTTATTTTGTTTTAAATATAAAAGAGAAATGTTATAGAAAAGTTTTCCATTTGCTTGGATATTTCAAATTAATAAATTTTAATTTGGTGAAAGCTCATAAATTTTAGTATTTTTTATGAAAGTCCTTTCACTTAAATAGATAAATTTTATCATTATTTTAGTCTATTAATATAAAAACGTACTTGGGGGTGGGTTGATAGTATATTTTGAGCTTGTTTCTGTGGTAATTAGAATTAATAATTAAAATTTTCTAATAAATATTATGTATACAGTAGTATATAATTTCCAATAAATAAAAGATACAATATATAGTTTAGTAAATACTTTTAATTTATATTTTTATCACAAAAACTGGGGGGGGGCCTATGTAAATTTAATAAAACATAAAAATTTAAACTGAAATACTTAAAACGCTTTTAAAAAATTTAAAAAATTTTGAAGTAAAATTTTTAAATTGAATATTTTTCAAACTCATCTCAGTAAAAATTATATTTTTTTAAAATTAAAAACAAGAAGTTAATTTTAATATTTTATATTTTTTTCCTCAACACACTTTTAAAAGTTTCTCCTGAAAAATACTTCGTAATAAATACAAGTATTTTGAGAAAAAAATTATTAAAGAAATACACAAAATCGACGATTTTTTAGAATAAAAATTAATTGTGAGAAAAAAACCAAAATGTTCAAATTTAGTCTTGCAATTAAATTTAAATTCAAAAATATGCCTTTTTAACATATTAAGCAAAGCAAAATATTGTATAAGTTGAAAATTAGACAAAATTTAATGGAATCGTACAATTTATGTATAATTATGAATTTATTTCTCGTTTGACGACTTTTTTAAAGAATAATATTTGAAAAACCGAACATTTAAAACGAAAAGTTTTCGTAAAAGTTTAATATAATTTAAATTATATTTATCAGCCTTTCTTGATAATTTTTGAGGATCCACAAATATTACGACAAAATGTAATCAATAAACGAATTTTTTATATATTTATCTGGATGACATTTGTTGAAAATTTAAATGAAATTCAATTCAGTAAGGAAATTCATTTTTCAAACTAATTTTCATATTTTCAAAACGGATATTAAAGCTGATAATTTATTTAAAAGAAAATATTGAGGAAGTCAACTTGAGCAGGAAATTAAATTCATTCTCCTTATTTTATATGGCATTGAAAATATTTGTTGTGAAAGAAATTTTCTCCCAAATATCCAAAATATAATTCATTCTCAAAATAGGAAAGTTTTATTGATTTTGTTCGAAATTTTTCAAGAAAATTTGCAGTTTTCTTATAAAAATAAGCTTAAATAAAATAATTAGTCATATCGATATAATTAGAAAAAATATCAAAAGGAAAACTTCCAAAATTGCAAATATTAACAAGCCTTGTTTTGAACAGACTAAAAACCATCAACACTAAAAACACGTACATAGAAAAAATATCAATATTTGTTATTAGATTTCTTCCATGTTTATGAATTACACAAAATGAAACTATTCAGTAAATATTTCTATGTATGTCGACCTATTGCTACTGTCTAGATTTTATCCTAGAGAAAAATGTAAACGGAAGTCGGAACTACATATATGAAACGATGTCAAATAAGGACAAACAAGCAAATTAATTTAATTGTAACCATAAAAGTATGTATTTCTAAGAATATATATTGTGTATTATGAATGAAACTGTTGATTTAATTTGTCCTTAAATGATAAGCAAACAAAAACAAGTCAAACAAAAATAAAGAAAATACATTTTTTTAAGAAAATAAAATCATTATTTGATAGGTCATTAAAATTGATGTCATTTATTTATTTCCCTAGGAAAGTATAAAAAAATATGTTACGATATTTTTTTAATTTCAGTTTATTTTCCCTAAAATTACGGCATTTTTCTAATACATTAACTACTAAGAAGTTCTTGTAAAGTTTTGTCAGTAAAGATTTTCGGGAACAATTTCTCGGCAAAAATTGTCGGAAAAAATTTTTTCGTAAAAATTTTTCAGTAAAAATTTTCGGTAAAAATTTGTTATGAAAATTTTTGGGCAAAGTTTGTCAATAAAAATTTTCGGTAAAAATTTGCCAGTAACAATTTTTGGTAAAAATTTGTCAGTAAACAATTTCTAATATATACATTAACTACTAAGAAGTTCTTGTAAAGTTTTGTCAGTAAAGATTTTCGGGAACAATTTGTCGGCAAAAATTGTCGGAAAAAATTTTTTCGTAAAAATTTGTCAGTAAAAATTTTCGGTAAAAATTTGTTATGAAAATTTTTGGTCAAAATTTGTCAATAAACATTTTCGGTAAAAATTTGTCAGTAAACATTTTCGGTAAAAATTTACCAGTAATAATATTTGGTAAAAATTTGTCAGTAAACAATTTCTGTAAAAATTTGCAAGTAAAAATTTTTGCTCAAAATTTCTTAGTAAAGTTTTCGGTAAAAATTTGTCGATAAAAATTTTCAGTAAAATTTTACAGTTAAAATTGTCAATTAAAATTTATTAGCAAACATTTTGTCAGTAAAAATGTTCCATAAAATTTTTTCAGTGAAAATGTGGCAGTAAAATTTTATCACTAAAAGTTTTCAGTAAAAATTTGCCAATAAAAATCCGTCAGGAAAACTTTTCGGTAAAAATTTATCGGTAAATATTTGTCAGTAAAAATTTTCGGTAAAAATTTGTCAATAAAAATTTAAAGTAAAAATTTGTCAATAAAAATTTGAAGTAAAAATTTGTCAGCGAAATTGTTCGCTAAAAATTTATCAGTAAAAATGTTCGGTAAAAATTTGGCATTAAATATTTGTCAGTAAAAATGTTCGGTAAAAATTCGGTTTCTAAAAATTTGTCTGCAAAAATTTTCAATAAAATTGTCAGTTAAAATTTGTCAGTTAAAATTTGTTAGCAAAAATTTGTCAGTAATAATGTTCCATCAAATTTTTTCAGTAAATATTTTCGGTAAACATTTTTGGTTAAAATTTGTCAGTAAAATTGTCTGGTAAAAATTTGTCAGTTAAAATTTTCTCGTAAAAATTTATCAGTAAAAATTTGTTATTAAAAATTTATTGGTAAAGTTTTGTTAGTAAAAATTTGTTAGTAAAAATTCGTCAGTAAAATTTATCGGCAAAAATCTGTCAGTAAAAAATGGTTTGTAAAAACTTGTCGGTAAAAATTTTCAATAAAATTTTTTTCGTAAAATTTTGCAGTTAAAATTGTCAGTTAAAATTTGTTAGCAAAAATTTTTCAGTAATAATGTTCCATCAAATTTTTTCAGTAAATATTTTCGGTAAACATTTTTGGTTAAAATTTGTCAATAAATATTGTATTTAACGTAAAAATTTGTCAGTAAAATTGTCTGGTAAAAATTTGTCAGTTAAAATTTCCTCGTAAAAATTTATCAGTAAAAATTTGTTAGTAAAAATTTATTGGTAAAGTTTTGTTATTAAAAATTTGTTAGTAAAAATTTGTCAGTAAAATTTATCGGCAAAAATCTGTCAGTAAAAAATGATTTGTAAAAATTTGTCGGTAAAAATTTTCAATAAAATTTTTTTCGTAAAATTTTGCAGTTAAAATTGTCAGTTAAAATTTGTTAGCAAAAATTTGTCAGTAATAATGTTCCATCAAATTTTTTCAGTAAATATTTTCGGTAAACATTTTTGGTTAAAATTTGTCAATAAATATTGTATTTAACGTAAAAATTTGTCAGTAAAATTGTCTGGTAAAAATTTGTCTGTTAAAATTTTCTCGTAAAAATTTATCAGTAAAAATTTGTTAGTAAAAATTTATTGGTAAAATTTTGTTAGTAAAAATTTGTCAGTAAAATTTATCGGCAAAAATCTGTCAGTAAAAAATGGTTTGTAAAAAATTGTCGGTAAAAATTTTCAATAAAAATTTTTTCGTAAAATTTTGCAGTTAAAATTGTCAGTTAAAATTTGTTAGCAAAAATTTGTCAGTAATAATGTTCCATCAAATTTTTTCAGTAAATATTTTCGGTAAACATTTTTGGTTAAAATTTGTCAATAAAAATTTAACGTAAAAATTTGTCATTAAAATTGTCTTGTAAAAATTTGTCAGTAAAAATTTATAAGTAAAAATTTGTTAGTAAAATTTATCGGGAAAAATCTGTCATTAAAAATTTGTCAGTAAAAAATTTTCAGTCAAAATTTGTCAGCGCAAATTTGTCAGCAAAAAATGGTTAGTAAAAATTTATTAGTAAATATTTGTCAGTAAAAATTTGGCAGTGAAAATGTTCAGTAAAAACTTAAAGAGAAATTTTAAAGGAAAAAATATTGAAAAAAATTATAATAGTTACGAATGGCGTTTAAGATTATCTTAAATTACTGAGAACACAATCCTTCATAAGGTTTTAAATTCAGTATAATAACAAAATCAATATTCATTTTGTATTTAATTCAATAATATTCCCTTTAATTAAAGTGATGAACTTTAAAATGAATGCAAAGAAAATTCAAAATATTCTGATTAAAAGTCTAATGAAATCATGGGAAACAATTTTAACCATTCAAATTAAAGGACTTTTCAGAAGTAAAATTCAAATAAATGAAATTTCATTTTAATATAATTGAAACGTCCTAATGAATTTATTGATTGAATTTTAAGTAGTTGATTATTTGCGATTATAAAATGTTATTAGTTTTATGTGTTAAAAATTTATTAGAATGCAGAAAAGACAAATTTTTTTGATTTTACGTATGAAATTTGTTTGTTAAAACCAGAAAATAAACGAATAATACCATTTTTTTATATTAGAACCTTCTCTTATAACCCTTCATATACTTAACTTTGTCAATAGATATTAAATTTTTCACATGATTATAAGCGAGAAATATTAATTAGTAATGACATTATTGATTTTGTAAAATTCCATTATCATAAAAACTTTTTGCCGATCCATCCCAAAAAATCATACATTTTTCCAAATTTATTTTATTAATATAATTATTATTTCGGGCATCGAAACAAATTTTGACAAGAAAAATAAAATAATTCTTTATTAAAAGGACCAGAGAATTCTGAAATAAAAGATATCCTTGATGTACGTAGGCTACTATATATATTTCTGGCCTAGGCAACACTAAGTGTTGCCAGGTGCGATCTGACATTTCCATTGGAAAGTTTGACATTTTTTAGCATAAACGTACTCAGAACGTTTTGACGTACGACTATCATTTGTGTTGTTTACAGTGACTTGAAAAAATCAATTTGGCAAAAAAATGGAATTAACTCGTGAACATTTTCGTGCGATCATTTTTCACAACTTTCGACGTGGATTATCACGACAAGAGTGCATCGATGAACTTAAATCTTTGTATGGCTATGAAGCACCATCCTATAGCACTGTGAAAAACTGGTACAACGAATTCAATCGTGGCCGACGCTCGCTCAAAGACGAATTCCGTGAAGGTCGTCCAAAAACAGCCGTTGTTCCAGAAAACATCGATGCCGTACGTGAACTGATAATGCAAGACCGTCATGTGACATACCGTGAGATAGAGGCATGCCTAGGCATTTCTCCCACCAGCATACATTCGATATTGCATGAACACCTGGCCGTAAAAAAGGTTTGTTCTCGTTGGATCCCGCACAATTTGACAATCGCTCAAAAAAAGGCTCGTGTGGATTGGTGTAAAGAAATGCTTAAAAAATACGATCGCGGTGCTTCAAAAGACGTTTATAAGATCGTCACAGGTGACGAATCATGGATCTATGCGTATGAGCCCGAAACAAAACAGCAATCGACCGTGTGGGTCTTCCAAGACGAGTCAAATCCAACGAAAGTTGTTCGTGGAAGAAGCACTTCGAAGCAAATGGTCGCTTGTTTCTTTGGCAAAACTGGTCATGTGGCGACTGTTCCGCTTGTGCAACGTAGGACGGTCAATTCTGAGTGGTACACCACCATTTGTTTGCCTGAAGTCTTCGGAGAAATTCGAAAAACGAACAAGAGAAGTCGAATCATTGTGCACCATGACAATGCGAGCTCTCACACATCGGCTCAAACCAGCGCCTTTTTGACCGGACAAAACGTCGAATTGATGGGTCATCCTCCGTACAGCCCTGACTTGGCACCCAATGACTTCTTTTTATTCCCACACATCAAGAAAAAAATGCGTGGTCAACGATTTTCGTCGCCCGAAGATGCTGTTGAAGCATTCAAAAAACATGTTTTGGAGGTGTCTCAATCGGAGTGGAAAAAGTGCTTCGAAAATTGGTTTGAGCGCATGCAAAAGTGTATAAATCTTGATGGAGAATATTTTGAAAAACAATAAAACCTTTTTCGTTGATAAATATTCGCATTTTCATTATTAGGCCAGAAATATATATAGTAGCCCACGTATCCATAGCTGAATACCTTCTCATTTAATGCGAGCACAAGGCTACATTTTCAGTACTCAGAAGTGATGTATTTCCGCAGGAAACGAACCGCAAAAAATACTCGTACTTTGGATTATGTTTCAATTTTGGAAAACACACATCAAATTATAAGAGTAAATATAAATTATATGTTTCTTCTACATTATTTTTGCTGTCTTTTCCAATTTCCATTAAATAACAAATTATTTTTTGTTGGTCAACTTTGTAAAATAATAAAAAATTATATATGTACGTTAGTTCTCATATATTATTAAAAGTAATATTAAAGCCCAATTTGATATTTGAAATTGTCAAAATCGTATCAGTTGAATTTTTTTTAACTTGGATAAAAAATAAAAAGTATTATTAATAGGGATGATCATGATTTTTTTTTCAAAATAAGCATGATTTTTCATAAGCAAAATGGACATTTACATGAATAGACAAATTCCGAATATATTTCAGATTTAATAATAAATCAAACAATAAAAAATAAAATTTTATTTAGTTTTATTTTATGTTCAAATATACAAAAAAAAACTTTAAAAATTATTTTTTTTTTTTTGCTGAACTTTAAGATTAAAAATAGAGAAATTGCTTTTTGGAATGGCACACCAAAAATTCAACTGAACTGATGAAAATACCTGCCACAAATAATCTATAGAAACTCTCTACATTGTTTATTCAATTAATTGGATTTTTTCCATGTCCTTTATTTATTTTTGTGTATTTGTTTAGCACGATATTAATTAGGAGTTACTGTATCGCAAAAAAATAGTTTTTATCTGTGGTCGAATATGTAAAAAAAAGTTTTGGTTGAAAAATATCTTTTATATGATCAGCATTTACAATCTCTGTGTACAAATATATAATAGATACTTTTCTATAACAGAATAAGAGATATTTTTTTAAATTTTATGTTATTGATATCTACAACTATTTACAACAAGCAGATTTTTATGAGTGCAAATACTAGGATATGAAGAAACTTTCTGTTGTCAGTTTGGACTTACTGTCTAGTAGTCGTAGTAATTGTTGTTATAGTCTGTTAAGTTTATTTATTTTTCGTGTAAGGATTTAAAGTTAACCGTATATGATTTTAAGATAACGTATGCTTGTTTTTTGTAAAATGTAACTGCCGTTAAGGGTTATACCACCTTTATCAAAAGTTCCCGGAGCGTGGCGCTCCCATCGTTCCGATTTGAGTTCTGTTGTTGAATTTCCCTCTAAATTTTAGCATCATAGCTTAACATTTGCAAAACGAAAATTTACAATTTTAGAAATGGATTTAAATTTGCAACAACGAACTTGTATTAAATTTTGCGTAAAAAACGGATTTAATGGTGCGCGAACGTTGAAAATGTTGGAAAAGTGTTTCGGCAACGATTCTCTAAAGAAAACGATCTTTTACCAGTGGTATGAGCGGTTCAAAAGTGGTCGTGAGTCAATCGAAGATGATGAATGCAGTGCCAGACCATCGACATCGAAAACCGACGAAAACATTGATAAAGTAAAAGAAATGTTGGTAAATAACCGCAAATTAACCATCAGAGAGATAGCGAAGGACTGGAACATTGCCTATGGATCCGTCCAAGATATTTTGGTTAATGATTTGTGTTTCCGTCGGGAGCTTCAATTTCATGCAAAAAAGAGACCGTATTGACGTCGCAAAAGACATGATTTGCGAGGCTGAATCCGATTCCACATTCATCAAAAGGATCATTACTGGAAACGAGACGTGGGTTTATGAGTACGACAAACAATCCAGACATCAGGCAAGGGAATGGCGTTCACCAAATGAGCCGCGACCAAAAAACCACGTCATTTTTAAGTCAAAAAAGAAGGCAATGCTCACGGTTTTCATGGATTACAACGGTGTAGTGCATCATGCATTTTTGTCAAAGAGTATTATTTGGGCGTTATGAGACGTTGGCGTGAAGCAATTCGCCGAAAGAGACCAGAATTGTGGGCAGAAAACTCGTGGATTTTGCACCATGACAACGCACCATCATTATTCGTAATTTTTGACGAAAACCGAATATAGGTAATATTCGGTTTTAGGTATGTCCATCTGTGACTTCTTTCTGTTCAATCGAGTTAAAAAACCATTACGGGGAACGCGTTTCAACAGCCGAGAGGAAGTAATGGAAAAATCGCAGGAAGCACTGATGGACATACCTAAAACCGAATATTACCCTACATTCCATTTAACCTACATTCCAGATTGGCTGTGGTTTTATAGAAAAATGATTGCTGTTTAAGGATCTTTGTGATGTGCAAAAATAGCTCTTAGAATATCACTGAGATAAGGAATATTTTTGACTTAAGATACTTTCCCGAGGGACAGCGCCGGATATATGATTAATATCAGAATACTCAATATTTTTAACTACCTGAAAATATTGTTGTAAGAGATAGGCTTTAAGGATGTGGAAATAACCAAAGGGTAGGACTCGGCGCAATTTTCAAAGCAATTCGGCATGCCATACACGGAAGAAAACATGCAAAATATAAAGAAATATGACAGGCACGCTATATAATTGACTACGTGATGACACTGCTGGATAGTGGAATGCTCAGCTCGAAATCCAAACTGACGCTGCACAATAACACCACCAGTTTCAAAATAGAATAAAAATATTTAAGGATTATTTTTCTATTATTTTTGATCAAATAGGAAGCAAGCTTTTCTTGACTACTATAGTAGAAAATCGTATCCAACAATAAAAAAATCCTATATTACTTTTTACTATGATAAAAAATTTTATGTTATTTCCACTAAAAAAAGATATAATATTTAGTCTATTAAAAATTTAGGATATTATAAATATGATCATTTAAATTTTCTGTCATTAAAAACTGCATAAAAAATTGAATATTACATAAGAAAAAATAAAATTTTTTTTTGGAAATAATTTTTTTTTGCATAATTATTTTAAGGTCCTTTTATAAATATTTTCAATAAAATTTCTCATAAGTAAATATTAAAAGTAATTTGTAAATATTTTTCGTCCAATTTGAACTTCAAAAATACGTTTAGCATACAGATTTTGATAAAATTTTTATTTTATAACATTTTCTAAATTTTACCAAAAAAATTGACTTTTTGACAATTACTTGACGGATTTTGGTTTTTATATGCTAAAAAATTATGTCTATAGGATCACCTATAAGATATTATCTGCTATTTTAATAGGTAGGATAGCCCCATTCGCCTAAAATTTCTTGGCCCAGAGAGGATGAACTCCAAAAAAATTAATCGACTGCCGCAGATTCTTTATACGCCAGTCGATCGAATAACTGTTGGATGATGGTCAGCAGATCCACCATCTGTTCATCGACTTTAAAGACGCTTATGAAAGGGTAAAACTGTTCATATTCATGAAATAGTTCAGTAATTGAGAAAAATTAATTAGGCCGAGCATGACTCCAGGCATTGGAAAAAGCGTCGATGCGGACGACACTGATGTTATGTGTTAATCAAAAAGTTCTGTACAAGAGAGATTCATCGAGATTGAGTTGTCGTGGAAATAAAAAAAGATTATAGCTTCGAAAATGTTAAATCATTCTCCTTTTTGGAATTAAGGATTACAGCCAACAACAACATGGGGAAAAAAATTCGTGCAAAACTGCTAGCAGCCAACAGACAATCAGTCTAAATTACTTCGCTCGAAAATTCTGACCATAACATCGAATCTTCTGCTGTATTACAAGACACTAATTTTGCCACTCCTCATGTATTCTTCATAAACTTGGGTTCATTAACAAATTCTTAACCCTACATAAGAATAAACGATTCTAGAGCCTATTCAACAACGAGATCCTGAAGCGTTACCGTAACTACCCAGTTGTGGATAAAATTAGGCTCAACAAGCGGCGGTGGTCTGGCCACTTCAACCGCATGGACAACGTATGAGGTCTGTTCAAAAAGTACCGCGAATTTTGAGTTTTTTCAGAAATTATTTATTTATTCACGAATATCTATTTTGTCCCCTTCAAAATAATCCCCACCAGATCTTCGAAACACTTCAAAAAATCATTTTTTGTGATCATGTTCAGCTCCTCCTTCGATGCCGTCTTTATCTTCTCAATCGTAGCGTAGAGTCGTCCTTTCATGGGGCTCTTCAATTTCGGGAACAAAAAAAAATCAAAGGGGGCCAGATCTGGGGAATACGGTGGCTGCGGCATTATTAGTGTATTGTTTTTGGCAAAAAATTCGCGCACAAGTAACGATGAGAGAGCAGGGGCGTTATCATGGTGCAAAAGCCAATTTTTCTTCTTCCAAAAATTCCGGCGTTTCTGGCGGATTGCTTCGCGCAACTTACGCAAAACTTGCAGGTAATATTCCTTATTCACCATTCTACCCTGTGGCAAGCACTCATGATGCACCGTGCCCCTGCAATCGAAGAAAACTGTACGGAAAACCTTCACATTCGACCGAACTTGACGCGCTTTTTTCGGTCTTGGCTCGTGCGGCAGCTTCCATTGGGATGATTGAGCTTCGGTTTCCACGTCATAACCATAAACCCATGATTCGTCACCAGTTATGACCCTCTGGAGCAAATTTGGGTCGTCACCGACAGAGTCCAATAGCTTCTTAGCAATGTTAATGCGATGCTGTTTTTGGTCGAAATAGAGCAATTTTGGTACGAATTTCTCGGCCCTCTGAGAACATTTTGTACCACCGATAAACGTTGCTTTGGTCAAAGGTAGCTTCACCATATGCCACAATCAACAATCGGAATGCGTCCGCGCAATTAATTTTGTTTTTCACACAAAATTTGATACAGATTCTTTGATGCATTTTTTGGAATGGGCAAAAATTTAAGACGAGCCAAAACAAAGCAGCTGTCAAAAATTAACTGAACATTCAAAATGGCCGAACTTATCGGTATAAGTGAGAGACATAAGTACCAATATAACGACACAAAAAACCCAAAATCGAATATACGTAACCCGCGGAAATTCAAAATTCGCGATACTTTTTGAACAGACCTCATATATTCTGCCCGGAAAGTCTTCAGTGGCTCTATTTATGGTCCCTGAATACGGGCCTTCCGTGGATCTAAAAATATGCTGGGATTTTCTATCTGAAGGCCATGGTACGGCGTCGGGACTTTTCGAGGTCCTTGATTCAGCAAGTCTACACCGAGCTCCCGATGATGATGAAAATTTGTTAATGTTTTTGGCCCTCTCAGATCGTGCAATTTGATGCCATTGGACCTTTTTTTGTGTATATTTCGTGTATCCCTTCGAGAAAAAAAACCGACTTAGAGGCTCCTAAATATCACAAAAATTCTAAATAAGGCGTCTTGTGCAATAAAACCAAAATTGTACGTATTTATTTAAGTTCAAGACAAAAAAAAAGAATCTCAAATGGCTCTAAATAATTTTTTTTTTTAGTTGAAAATATGTCTCCTTCTTAGTTTTCGCAAAAATACGAATCAATGAGAATTTGAGACAAAAATACGCAGTCGACAGTCACTTTTCGAGAATAGAATAGCTTCTCCATAGTCACTTGTGGGTTCCATAAATGACAATTTGGCTTATTTACGTATCCATATTTGCTCTTAAAGGGAGAAAGGTGGCTAAGGACAGAAGCACCTTGTTTGAAGAAAGTTTTTACTATTTTAGTGCATTGTTTGGTGATTATGTGATCTATAGCATATAAAATGGCAAACAATAATTTAAAAACAATTTTTTAATAACTCTCAAAGGACATTATCAAACTACAGAATGGATAATTCTGTATTGCGGCAAAATTGTCTATTCAAATTATAAATTTTAGAAGATTTTTAATTTTTTTAATAAACAGTATTTAGTTAATATAAATAATATTTTTTATTTTTTTACAGGTACGATTGGATTTGAAGTAAAAGGAGAATCATAAAAATATTAATACTCAATTGAAAAATGTTCAAGTTCCACGATTTTTAATAGTTTAACATTTTTGGTAAAGTCTGCTATCATACGGTCAAGATTAAATATCAAATGTATCGCATTAAATAATTAGTAGAAAACTTTTATTGTTTTAAAAAAAAAGAAGGCAAAAACAAGAACGTAAATCAACAATTATCTTGTTTGAGAAATAAATTTATATAAAAAAAAAAAAGTTAAATGAAAGTCTAACACTATAAAATAAGGCTGACTAACATAAAAAAATGCTAATAGTGTACCATTAATCTTATAAAAAGTGGGCATTTTATGCTCTAGAACCTAAAAGTGCTACGAATAATGATGATGATGATGGCTTGACGAACGAAGTATACAAATCCAAGCACAAGGAAAACACATACGCAAACGGAGATATGCGTACGATATGGATGGAGAGAATCGGATTATTCTTAATGTGGGCGGGATAAGGTGAGTTATCCTATATTGTCCTAATGGTACAACATTTATTCGTATAATATTTATAATGAATTAGAATGCAAAAATTTATACTATTTATTATAATAAAGAAAATGGTGTAAACACCATCAGAAGTAATACAATTAAAAACAATCTTTGGAACAAAAAATTAAGGGTAGAAAATTTTATTCAATTTTCAAATTCAGCATCTTTTTACCTTTGGAATATTTTATAAGAAATAATTATCTATATTTTTCATTGTTTTTAATATGGAAAATTACAGCTAAGAGCTAAATAGTATTTTAAGAGATAAAATGAAGATATTTCGTATCCCAAAATAGAAGGATTTATCTAAGAAAGATATGCCTAAAATTGAGACAAGGAAGAAAATTATTTTATGGTACTTTTCCTGATGTTAATTTCCTACGATCATATTTCCCCTATTGTAAAATGTTTCAATTAACGTTTCCAATAATGAATATAAAAGAACGCAAAATATAATTGTAATTTTTACTGCTTTATTCAAAGAATCTTTCCACTCTATCTGATTAGGGGTTTTTTTTTAATTTTTCACTTTCGATTTTTCCACTTTCAGTCAAGTACGAGCATAACAGAAAAAGGCTTTTATACTGATTTGCTAACATCAACATTAATTAAAAACAATTAAAATTACAAAAAGGGACGAAAATCTAATATTACCAAAATGAAAATTATTGAAAATCTTAAATTTCCAAAAAAAGGTGATTGTAAATATTTTAGAAATTTCGTAGATGACTAACTTATTAAAGGCAGTGATATCATATAATCAGTTATGGCGATAGTGTTAGAGAGGCTTGTAATTAAATTTGTTTTGGGTTCTTTTTGAAATCGTTTTCTACAGCATAAGAATGGTTTCGAATTAAATATTGATAAATATGATATTGGGAGTCTTGATATTTTTTTATTTTTTTTTATTTGACAGGTTTTCATTTCTATGTTACACATAGACATGAGAACACAGTCATTCCTATGGAGCATATAGCGGCACTAGAGCCTCTGTGAACACTCTCCATCTGCTTCTGTCTTGAGCCAGCCTTTTTACTTCCGACCATGATTTGCCAGTTTGTTGGTGTTCGCGCTCGACTGATCTTCTCCAAGTGGTCCTTGGACGTCCTCTGCTGCGATTGCCCTGTGGGTTCCAATCTAGTGCCATCCTTGCTATGTCCGTAGGTGGTTTTCGCAAGGTGTGGCCAATCCAACTCCATTTCCTGCGTTTGATGTTATCTAGCAGGGGTATTTGCTTCGTGAGAAGTAACAGCTCATCGTTCGTTATCCAGTTCGGCCAGAAGATCTTGCTTATACGCCTCAAGCATCTGTTCACAAATGCCTGAGGCTTACGAGTCGTGCTGTCTGTTACTTTCCATGTTTCGCAGCCGTACAGCAGGACTGGCTTGACGTTTGAGTTGAATATTCGAAGTTTGAGTGCTATGGAGAGATGATTGGAACGCCATACGTTCCCAAGTGAGGTGTACGCTTTTCGCGCCTTGTTGATGCGCGTTTGGATGTCTATTTCAGTTCCACCATCCTTGCTGAGCATGCTGCCAAGGTAACAGAACTTTTCGACATCTTCAACTTGGGTACCGTGTAGAATCAAGGGTCTCTCGCAGGTGGCGCCGACACGCATCAATTTGGTCTTCTTGATGTTGATTCTCATCCCAACTTTTTCTGCGTTGGAGGCCAGTGCATTCAGTTTCTCCTGAATGCCGTTGAAGGTGTGGGACATGAGGCATATGTCGTCGGCGTAGTCCAGGTCGTGGAGCTTCTCACGCAGTGTCCACTGTATACCGTTGCTGGCTGTGCTGTTAGTGGGTTGAAGAACTAGGTCTAGGGCGATTATGAAGAGGATAGGCGAGATTATGCAACCCTGCCTGACTCCTCTCGAGATGTTGAATGTATCGCTGTTTCGTCCTTTGAGACGCACTCTACACGGGGCCTCGCGGTATAGTTCTCGGATTAGATCGATTATGGCCTGCGGGATGCCTAGTTCAGCCAGAGCACTCCAGATGGCGTCGCGAGAAATCATGTCGAAGGCTCTTTCGAAGTCAACGAAGAGCATATAGAGCGGGCTGTTCCATTCGTTCGACTGTTCAATGATCATTCTTAGGCTGCTGATGTGATCAATACAGGAGCGGTTTGGTCTAAAGCCAGACTGCTCGTTGCGGAGGGCACTTTCCACTGTTGGAGTGATGCGAGTCAGGATGATTGATGCGATTAGTTTCTGGATGGTGTTCAGCAGCGTGATTCTTGATATAATGGAAGTAAATAAATTTCAAACGAATTTCTTACATCTTACAATAAAATATTTTTTCAAAAGCTTTCACTGATAATAATTATCATTACGATAACGAAAGCAAGAAAGTTTTCACCAAATAGTTTATATGTCAGCGGATTCTAGACAGATTTTAACGTCGTTCGGTAACTACAAAACAAATTATAGACTATGATAGGTGAGGTTATGTTTTTGTAGTTAAAAAATGGAACAGCAAAATTTGGAGCAATGACGTACTATAAAATTTCTTCTCAGACATGATGAATTAATCCTAAAACGCCTTTATCCCATTTTTGAAACCGAGGGTGTCATTCCTCAGCATCAGTTTGGATTTCAACCTGAGCATTCCACCATCCAGCAGTGTCATCGCGTAGTCGACTACATAGCGTGTTCGCTAGAGCGAAAGGAATACTGCCCAGGAGTGTTTCTTGATATTTCGCATGCTTTCGATCGTGTATGGTACCCTGGATTGCTTTGGAAGTTACAGCGAGTCCTACCCTCGGGTTATTTCCACATCCTTAAATCTTATCTCTCAGAACGATATTTTCAGGTAGCTGAAAATATTGAGTACTCTGACATTTATCCAATTTCCGCAGGTGTCCATCAAGGATGTATCCTAGACCCTATCCTATATAACATTTATACCCATGACATTCCTTGCCACAACAACATCCTGACCGCAACATATGCTGACGATACAGCCATCCTGACACATCACAAAGATACTTCCACAGCCATTAGTATCCTACAGAACCATATCCACTCTTTAGAAACTTGGTTCAAAAGATGGAGAGTGAAGGTAAATGAGCAAAAATCTGCTCATGTAACTTTCACACTCTGCCGAGAACAAATTCCCGACATAGCCCTAAACGGCAGTATTATTCCACAAAACAATAGCGTACGTTACCTTGGACTTAACGGACGATACAAACAATTATTACGTCTCCTAGACAGTAAATCAAAGCTTACAACTCCAAGTAAACTATTACTATACAATACGGTTCTCAAAGCAATATGGACATATGGTCTAGAACTTTGGGGTTCGACTAAGCATTCCAACTCCATTCCAATCCAGTCCCTACAATCCCGAATCCTTCGTAAAATTGTCAATGCCACCTTTTATGTGCGAAACACTGTTATCCACCGTGACCTAAATGTTCCATTTGTTCGTGAACTATGCATCTCCCGATATAAAAAAATTCCATTCGCATCTATCCTTCCACCCTAATCCTTTAGGAAGGGAAATTTTCACTCCCACCCTTCTAGTATACATCCATCGACGTTTAAAACGGCGATGGCCGAGAGATTCTCTAAAATTATAAAATAAAATTACCCTGTTCTAGAGGTAACATCGATGGGTGTTTTCCTCCACATGTCTTCATGTCCATGTATATTCCCGTAAAAAATCTGCTTGTTACTAGCATAAGTAGTTCTAGATAATATTTAAAATAAAAAAAATAAAAAAGACATGATGAGTAACTAAAAAAATTCTTTTTGTATTGCGAGGAATACTTAAATACAAAAAAAAACCACGGATTCACTACCAAATATCAATGTAGCCTAGGCAAAAGAAGAGATTTCAAAAGCCGAAATCTTTGGAAAAATATTATTTAATATCTTTAAAAAAAAAACAAGAAAATATACAAGATAAAACAATATGCCAAGTCCACTCCCAAAATTCTTAGCTTCGTTCAGCATTAAATCCAGATAACTTCGAAAGTATTTGAGCAAATATTCAAAAAAAAACTCTCCACTGCCAGCTTCCCTAATGAAACTGGTCGTTAGCTACTCGTATTTTTATGGAGCAAATTTAGATGCTTAAGACAGTCTAAAAAAGCGTTTAGAAAAATAATTTTTCGATATAGGAGCTCCACAATGGAGTAAGTTTTATTCAAGAAGAAATTCTGGATTAATTGGTAATCATTTAAAATAAGCGGAATAATGAGTTGATAGCCACAAGAATGGTTTGTTGGGCAAGGTTGGTTACCAAAGAAGAAATCATGGGTAAGTGTGGTATGCTCAATCCGAATTCTAAACTGTTTCCTTGCACAGAATTTCGGAATGGTTGTTGAGTAGACTGGTTTTGCGGTGTGAGGCCAATGTGTGGATAGATATTTTCTGGTTAAAGATATTGTACGCCATTTGGTTAGTAGCCAGTGCAGGTTGGAGAATAGATTGTGACAAATCACATTGAGCACCAGATCACTTGACGATTCACGAATTGCTTTGAGGGTAAATAGGCTATCTGTAAATATACCATAACTATTCTGCGGTTGACTGGGAGGTTGATGGTATTCTCTACTACCCACAATTCTAGAGCCCATTACTGGAAAATTCCACTGATTAGTTCACGACTTGTATTGCCAACAAACTGGATGACAGCAAAAGATGTTGACAGTTTCCAATCCGGACTAGACTATTTTCAGTAGGCTAAACCTCTTAGAATGTGTTAAATTTAGTGAAACACGTTCGTACGTTTGATCAGGTTAAAAATAAGACTTTGAAATGTCTCGGAGAAAAATTCCTGGTTTGCTGACACTCGCTTAAAATATGTACATTAGTAAGGAGAACGCTTATTGCATGGTTTCCAAAAATTAAGTTATAGGTGAGAGTAGTTTTCTTACCAAGAATTTCTGTAATGATGTAGACTTAACTGGATTCTAAAAATATCCCACTATCAGTTGAATTTATATATTTCTATATTTGACTGAAGATGTTATTTACTATTGTGTCAGTAGGCGAGGTATAATATACCTTATCTGCGAGCACCGGATATGAGGAGTTTCTTTAGCCAACTGATTAATGCGTTAATTTCCCATAATTCCCACGTGGTCCGGCATTCTCCTTTTATTAAGTTAAAGATGTCAAATCTCGTAGAGTATTTTATCGGACCATCAAATTTTGTATTAAGCTTGGTAAATCCACAAGTTTGACTTACGAAAATACGTAGTTTAGTGAGAAATAGCTTTAACATCGAAAACTGATGGAAATGCACAACTTTTTAAGGATTTCCTTACAAAAAAGACTTTCTTTTATATATTGTAGAGGTATTTAAGCGGGTTAGAAAAAGGATTCTTCCTATTAGATGGACATTGCAGATAATTGTATGCTAACTCCATCAGAAGAAGACACGCATCTTATTTCTTAGACAACTCCACACCTCTTTCCTACTCTACTCAATCAACTCACCTGATGAAAGTCCGCGCCAATTTTTTTTATTCTTCAAGATATAAAATACTTGAAAGGACATATTGGCGATAACATATATCCCAGGAGCTGAGGTCAGCTTAACCTCCAGCCCTGCTACTTAGAGTAAAAACAACGTCTCCGCCGACGTTTTGCTGTCCAAACGAACTACACATACTTGCATATAATACGAGGGTCATTCAACAAGTACTTAGCCTACAAAAGAAAAACGAAAATTTTGGAAAGGTGGCAATTTATTTTTCCACATAATCTCCTTCAAGCTCGATATACTTGGCCCAGCGATGCTCTAACTTTTTTAACCCGTCCAAAAAATACATTTTCTCGAGGGAAGCAAAATAGGCCTCCGTGGCGACGATGACCTCCTCATTCGACCCAAATCTATTCCCGGCGAGTGATTTTTTCAGGTTTGGAAACAAAAAGTAGTCACAGGGGGCCAAATCTGGAGAGTACGGTGGATGGGGCAGCAATTCGTAGCGGAATTCGACCAATTTGGCAATGGCGACGGCGGAGGTGTGATCCGGCGCGTTGTCGTGGTGGAACAGCACTTTTTTCTTCGCAAAGCGGGGCCGCTTTTTCTTCAATTCGACGTCAAATTGGCCCAATAAGTCAGCATAGTAGCGCCCCATGATTGTTTTACCCTTCTCGAGGTAATCGATGTGGATCACACCTTGTGAATCCTAGAAAACGGTGGCCATCACCTTTCCGGTTGATCGAACAGTCTTCGCCTTCTTCGGAGCACATTCGCCGGGTGAAGTTCACTGTTTCGACTGTTCCTTGGTCTCTGATGTGTACCAGTGAAACCATGTTTCCTCGACGGTCACGAAACGTTGCAAGAACTCCGCTGGATTGCGCTGAAACAGCGCCAAACACGTCGCCGATGTGGTCTCACGGTTGCGCTTGTTTTCCAGTGTGAGCAAACGCGGCACCCATCGCGCCGACAGCTTTCTCATGCCCAGTTCTTCGTGTAGAATATGATGCACCGTTCCTACTGCGATGCCCACAGTCTCAGCTATCTCGTGAACCTTCAATCGACGGTCTGCCAACACGAGATAGTGGACTTTTTTAACGTTTTCTTCCGTAGCAGCCGTTTTCGGGGCACCTGGGCGTGGCTCATCAAAAACCGACGTGCGGCCACGAATAAGCTCGTTGAACCAATTCTTGACGGTCGCCATTGAAGGAGAAGAGTCACCATACACAGCATCCAAGCGATCTTTGATTTTGCTGCGCGTTTTCCCTTCCAAAACAAGAATCTATATTGTTCTTTTTCTATTTTTGTGCAACCGACCGACACGCTCGCTTTCAAAGGCTCTCAAGCAAAACTAATAAAGGGAAAGTTTCAACTGAAACTTTGACAGTAGGCTACTAAAAGAATGTACTGCAAGATGGTAAATTTCTTTTGTGACAGCAGTTCCATCAGGCGGTGAGGCTAAGTACTTGTTGAATGACTCTCGTATACCAGCCCTGCTACTTGTAATTTCTCTACATATACTAGTATATGTTTCGTTTGTATACGAGTATATGTAATATTTTGCAGAAATTCTTTCTTGGTAAGTTAGTATGGAAAAATATTATTTCTTTTATACTTTATATTAATAGTCACAAAATAGGATGATGAGAAAAAAAATAATATCAACATATTCTCGTAGATTCTTTTACATACAATAGGATTTTTTCGAGATCCTGCCGAGTCTCTTTTAACCATCTGCTCTTAATTTACTGTGAAAATTACGCTTCAAATACTCATATCTCGAACATAGTTGTAGAACCTTCTACGACTTTATCAACCCTTAGCTTTATAAATGTCAACACATGCATGCTCATATTTAGAATCCATCCCTTTCCGTATACAAGCACATATATTTGCACATTATCGTTTCGTGTAATATTAAACCCTATATTGTATGGATAGGATTACATTCTCTAGTAAAAGATTGTCAAGGATAAACCAACCGCTTATTCATATGTTGCTATTCCATCTATTCTCGTTCCAATTTTCAAACTGAAATGATCTAAGAACATATGAGTACATAGTCCCGTAGCAGATATGACTGCATAAATATGGTTTCAAAAGTGACAATTTCTTCAAGTTTTAAAAAAAATATAAATAAGTAAATATTTTTTTTTTGCTATGTTATGGATTTAAAAAATTTAAAATTGGCATTTTTTTTACTAATTTCAACTAATACCGAAGTCTCTTGAATATTTTTAATATAACGTAGCTTTAATATAAATGTGTTAAGTATTTAGTTTAAGAGGGAGAAAATAAGGCCAGAATCCCAATGTTGAATAAAATGAATGTCGAAAATGGAAAGCATAATGATCCTTTTACCCTCATCTTAACCATCTTTGTTTTTTATCCTTTGTAATGATTTTTATTTTTCGCACAGCTCCTTTCAGTCTTTCACTTCCGTTTTTATTGTTATTATTAACACGCCTGAAACGGGAGAAATTTTCATAGTCATAGTCAATCCTTTTTCCTTAAGTATTCCATAAAAATTACATTATTTTTTCCCTACAATACGTTTGTGTGTGTCAAAAAAACAACAACAACAACAAAAAATTTCACTGCAGTAAAACTCTTCTCTTTTTTTTTATAGATATTATTGAAAATTTATTAAGAGAAAATTTTTAAATATTTAATAAAGGACGATGTGTCCCCGCCTTTTTACTATTTGGAGCAAAAAAATAGAAAAACGGAAAATTTAAAAAGAAATACAAACTCAAATGTTCTTTTTCTTTTTCTTTTTTTAATCTACATATACTCGTACATGTTTTGGAAAAGTAAAGGCTTAGAAAAGTATGTTAACTTATTGTAACTTTTAATATATGTTTTTTTTCTATGCGAGACGAGATATGAGTCCTCCCTCCCACTACATAAGATGAGATAAGCTTTATTTTCAAAAACATACAAAAACTACATTCTGAAAATATATAAATTCAAATAACGAGTTTTCATATAGTATGAAAAATGAGCAGGCAACAAAAACAGAATGAAAATAAAAGGAGAAAACCTCCACTTTCTTATTGTACATAACATATAGGATATATTGCATATAAGATACGCATCTAAGCTAGAGATTTGCATTAACAAACAAGTAGTACGAAAATGTACAGTATAAGAATATGTGTACTTTCATTTTGTTGATAATTTTTCCGGTTTTTTTCGTTATATTTTTTTTTTTTTTTGTAAAGAAAAGAAAATGTTTTGGAATGTTGAGTGGAATATACGCTGACAAGACGTTTCAGATATATAAGTTGCGTAGCAAAGACCAGCAAACCAACCCTATTTACATGCCTTCCGAATGGATGACTTTCAATCATAATGAAGAAAGATAATCTTTGGCAAGATGTTAAAGATTTGGATAGATATAATATGGCAGAGACGAGTATCTTATGAAAAGTGATACTGGGTTGAAGCCCATCATTCTCATCACCACTTTGAGGGCTAAAATAAAACTTGCACTTCTACATTTGACTATAATATGACAGCAAGATCCATTCGTATTCAATTTTTCTTTTATTTTGTCTATGCGTTACAATATATGTAATTTATCTACGTATTATTTTTACTTTATTATCGTATCATGGGAAAAGTCTAAATCGAAAGCTGAAAAAAAGAGCGAAATACTGAAAACGAAATGACGTGTAATGAACCGAAATATAGAAAATTTCATTATCCTTTCCGCATCGAATGTGAATCCATAAATCTTGGAATATACAAAAAGTCTTTGGCACACAAAATTCTGCTTTGCCTTTTTTTTATTAGAATCGACAGTGCCCTTAGATTTACGAAATCGATTTGATTTGATATTTTGTGGGAAAGCGCTAGACGAAACTAAATTCTATTTAAGTTCAAATGTCCGTAAATCATACTGAAACCGTGATTAGAATATTTATTTTTTGCCAACCATATATTCTCTATTCAGAATACGAATTTCGTTTTGGGGATTTTTAAATAACGTTCGGCAACAAGTTTTGGAAAAGATTTTTGAAAGCTTGCAACAAGTTAAATTTACTTATTTATTGACTAAATTATAGATAATCTTATACATATTACGTAACATCTTTAAGAAATGTAATATGTTTCAGAAAAAGATTAAAAAATAAATAATCTACTTAACATTCCTGAAAAATGTATAGTATTTTTAAAGTTCTACGAACTAATTTTTCACTTAAAAGCTCTGTAATTTTTGAGCATAAGTTGAAATTCGTACCAAAATAATTTTACAACACCAATAAATGATATTTCTACGAAATCAAAATTAAATACAATAAATAAAAATTTTGTCAGTAAAAATTTTCGGTAAAAATTTTTTAGTAAACATTTGTCAGTAAAATTTGCCAGTAAAAATGTCTCTGAAAAAATTTGTCCGGCATAAATTTTCAGTAAAAACTTGGTAGTAAAAATTTGTCAGTGACACTTTATCAGTAAATATGTCAGTAAAAATTTATCAGTAAAAACTTGACAGTAAAAATTTGACAATAAAAATTTGTCAGTAAAAATTTGTCAGTAAAAATTTGTCAGTAAATATTTGTCAGTAAAAATTTGTCATTAAAAATTCTCACTAAAAATCCACAGTAAAAATTTGTCAGGAATAATTTGTAAGAAAAAACTTTTTAGTGAAAATTTTTCAGAAAAAATTAGTCAGTAAAAATTTGTCAGTACAAATTAGTCAGTTACAATATTCGGTAAAATTGGTCAGTGATTATTTGCCAGTGAAAATTTATCAGTAAAAATTTGTCAGTAAAAATTTGTCAGTAAAAATTAGTCAGTAAAAATATTCGGTAAAATTGGTCAGTAATTATTTGACAGTGAAAATTTGTCAGCGAAAATTTGTCAGTAAATATTTGTCAGTAAAAATTTGTTGGTAGATATTTTTACTAACATTTCTCACTAAAAATGCTCACTAAAAAACCATAGTAACAATTTTTAGTAAAAATTTATCAGGAATAAAAATTTATCAAGTTGTCGATAAAAATCTATCAGTATAAATTTGTCAAAAAAATTTACTAGTAAAAGCTGTCAGTAAATATTGTCAGAAAAAAATTGTCAGAAAAAATTTGACGGTAAAAATTTCTCTTTAAAAATATGTCAATAAAAATATTCGGTAAAATTGGTCAGTAATTATTTGCCAGTGAAAATTTGTCAGTGAAAATTTGTCGGTAAATATTTGTCAGTAGAAATATGTCGGTAAAAATTTTCACTAAAATTTCTCACTAAAAATGCTCACTAAAAAACCATAGTAAAAAATTTAAGTAAAAATTTGTGACGAATAATTTGTAAGTAAAAACTTATCAGTAAAAATTAGTCAGTAAAAATTTGTCGATAAAAATCTGTCAGTATAAATTTGTCAATAAAATTTATTAGTAAAAGCTGTCAGTAAATATTGTCAGAAAAAATTTGTCAGTAAAAATGCCTCTGAAAAAATTTGTCCGGTAACAATTGTCAGTAAAAACTTGGCAGTAAATATTTGTCACCGAAAATATGGTAGTAAAAATTTATCAGTGATACTTTGTCAGTAAATATGTCAGTAAAAATTTGTCACTAAAAATTTGACAGTAAAAATTTGACATTGAAAATTTCTCAGTAAAAATTTGTCATTCAAAATTCTCACTAAAAATCCACAGTAAAAATTTGTCAGAAATAATTTGTAAGTAAAAACTTTTCAGTAAAAAATTGTCAGTAAAAATTAAACAGTAAAAATTTGTCAGTAAAAATTAGTCAGTAAAAATATTCGGTAAAATTGGTCAGTAAATATTTGCCAGTGAAAATTTGTCAGTGAAAATTTGTCAATAAAAATATTCGGTAAAATTGGTTAGTAAATATTTGCCAGTGAAAATTTGTCAGTAAAAATTAGTCAGTAAAAATATTCGGTAAAATTGGTCAGTAAATATTTGCCAGTGAAAATTTGTCAGTGAAAATTTGTCAGTAAAAATTTGAGGGTAAACATTTTTCTTTAAAAATTTGTCAGTAAAAATTTGTCTGTAAAAATTTATCAGTAAAAATTTTTCAGTAAAAATCTTTCAGTAAAAAAGGTATCAGTAGAAATGTTTTAGCAAAAGTTTGTCAGTAAAAATTTGTCCATAAAAATTTGTAAGTTGAAATTTGTTAGTAAAGATTTGTTAGCAAAAATTATCAGTAAAAATTTTTATTAAATACATTTAACCAAAGTTAATTAATCGTGTGTTATTTAGGAACTTTAATTAAATTTTATATACTGCAATCCAATTCTATATTTAACATCTTAGAAGAATTCCTTCAATATAAAAAATAAAAATAATTTCTCCAAGGAATTTAATTACGAATTTTTATTGGTTTCCCTGTCCAGTAAACTAGAGTTAATTGCTGTTGGGAAAACCTAGGAATTTGTCGGATTTATATAATATTTCTATTGTTTTTTTTCCTTGTGTCATGCTAGATTATATACAAGCCACATAACCTAGCATGACACAAGGAATTAAGCAAACCCTTTTCAGTTTTTTAAATCAGAAATTTCAACAAATTAATTAGGACATTTTTGGACTTTAACAATTATTAAGTAGAACGTAATTAATAGATAAATTTAAAAAAAAGTTAAGCAAGTACTTTCAAATAATTAATTATGTATTAGCATTCACAAATATTTGGGGATGAGAAAAAATTAAATAAAATTTAGTGGTCAGTAAGAAAAATGTTTTTATGAGTTTTATGTTCTGTTGGTAAATTGTTTGACATATAAAATAATGTGAGAACATTTTTAAAATAATCCTTTTAAATATTTTTAAGATATATTCATATTAAACAAATTTTTGTTTTTACAAAATATTTACCTATAAATGTTTTTTTGAGATTTGCTCGTATTTGCGATATTATTTTTTTAATGTAACCAAAATGATTTTCATTTTAACTATAAATTTTTATAAAGTTTTCGATTTAATATTTTCTGTTTTTTACAAATTTCATATATGGAAACCTTGGATTCACACACTAAATCATTAATAAACTTTGGTGTTCTTTGCTGTAACATTTATCATTTCGAATTGGAAAACGAGTGTAAACTTTTCCACTTAATTTTGGAATTTCTATTTATTTATTAATATCGATTCGATTTTTTGATTTATTTATTCTGATAGATTAAAATAATATCGTATTATTGGCTTATGTTTTATTTTACATTTTCCTTCTTATAAATATTAATCCATTTTTCTCGAATTTATTGTAATATTTTACAATAAAATTTAAGTTTACATTAAATCATTTTTTTATAAATAAATAAAAAGTTCTGTTCAATTTCTATGCGTTTAAATTTTTTTTTTGTTGAGGAAAACCATGGAAAATATTTGCATATTCTAAAAAAATTAAATTTAAAAATTTTATACTAAAGAAATATTTCAGCAATTAAAAAATAATTCAATAAGTTAAAATTATAAGAAAAATCAAGAGTCTTGGTTAAAATTTTGATCCTAGCATAATTATTACTCAGATAACGATTAATTGCAAAGAAACTCTTAAAAGTAAGTAGTTCTGAGAGATTATTTTAGTAAATTTTTTCGCATTTTTTTTTAAATATCAGCTTACACCACAAAAAGGTGAAAATCGTAAGTTCATCAAAAAATTATTTATATTAAAATCATTGATCATGGCGAACACATCGATTAAAAAAAAAAAATTTGATTTGGTGAAATGCGTAAAAATAACTTATTTGAGAGAGAATGGAATATCTGAAGTGAAAATATTTTAAATCGTCAAATGTTCACGCAGACCTGATATATTTAGAAAAAAAAAATGTATTGAAAGAATAGAAACGTCTAATTGCATTGGGTATCTGGTCATGGTGGTAAATCTAGGTTATGAATGCTGTGCTCATACTTGTCCTGCCTACTAACCAAAGGACACTTTAGATCATTAGCCATGCGTAGACAAACAGACTGGATCATAGGTGGACGTGTTCTTTCCATACGTTGGCCAAATATTATAAAGCCAGTCTACTCAACTGGGCACGGAAACTTCTCATAATTTCGACTGAGCATATCGGATTTTCCCATGATATCCTCTTTGGTAACCAACCTCATCCTTCCTACCATTCGTGTGGCATTTAATTCACCATTCCCCATATATTATATGAGTGCCACATACTCCAGAATTTCTTTTCGAATAGGACTCCTTCCATAGTGGAGCTCCTAGAGTCAACAACTCCTTTCGAAAATCTTCTTTTTAACCTTCTATTACATTTAAACACGCTCCACAAAATTTAACAATCTCTAATTAAGTCCTCAAAAAACCAATTGATCAGTTTTTTTAAGGAAGCTGGTAAGGTAAACCGACACGAGATATGGAGTCGCCAAATGCCCTCATGGTCGTGGCGCTATAAAATTGCTTTTGGCTTTTATGTAAGAGAGCCTACATACAATCAAATAAACAAATATGTATAGCTGCTAGATAGCACTTTTTGCCAGATCAGCAATGAAGCGGCAAAAGAAATTAGGATTAAAATTGTCTAAGGACTGCAAGAATCCGAGCCTGTAAGAGAAAAAAAGGAAATCGTGCCACGCGTCAGAAAAGAACTGTTCTAATACGAGTTCTGTTCAAAAAGTATCGCGAATTTTGAATTTCCGCGGGTAACGTTATGTTGATATTTATGCCTCTCACTTATGCCAATAAGTTCCGCCATTTTGAATGTTCAGTTAATTTTTGACAGCTGCTTTGCTTACACGTGTTTTGGTTCGTCTTCGATTTTTGCCCATTCCAAAAAATGGATCAAAGAATCTTTATCAAATTTTGTGTGAAAAACAAAAATAATTGCGCGGACGCATTCCGAATATTGGCTGTGGCATATGGTGAAGTTACCTTGGAGCGAAGCAACATTTATCAGTGGTACAAAAAGTTCTCAGAGGGCCGAGAAGATGTGAACGACGAAAAGATCGATTGTGAAGGTTTTGCTTACAATTTTCTTCGATTGCAGGTGCGTGGTGCATCATGAGTTCTTACCACAGGGTAGAACGATTAATAAAGAATATTACCTGCAAGTTATGCGCAAGTTGCGCGAAGCAATCCGCCACAAACGTCCGGATTTTTGTAGCCACCGTATTCCCCAGATCTGACCCCCTGTGACTTTTTTTTGTTCCCGAAAGTGAAGATCCCCATGAAAGGACGACGCTACGCTACGATTGAGGAGATAAAGATGGCATCGAAAGAGGAGCTGAACAAGATGACAAAAAATTATTTTTTTAAGTGCTTCGAGGATTGGGAAAAACGTTGGTGCAAGTATATAATATCTGATGGGGATTACTTTGAAGTATACAAAATATATATTCATGAATAAATAAATAATTTTTGAAAAAACACAAATTTCGCGATACTTTTTGAACAGACCTCATATATAAGTTGTAGTAAAAACTAATCCATTATTTTGCCAATAGATGGCTTTAGGAGTCTGTATCTCACGTTTTAAAAGTGCGATCGCGTTATACTAGATGGCGTTAGAAAGACAAGATTTCGTACTAGAAGCTTCTTATACAGTTTTGTGATTACTTGACTCAGTATTTCTTTAGCACGCGTCAAAGGCTGACACCAACAAAGAGAAAATACGCCATATTTTACAGTTTTTCTTCGATAAAGGCGAAAACGCAAGCCAGGCAGCTGAAAATGTGAATAGTGTTTATGGTCCTGATACTGTAACAGCCAATCATGCGCAATTTTGGTTTCGTCGATTCCGTTCCGGTAATTTTGATGCCAAAGATGCACCACGCTCTGGAAGGCCAATTGTCGAAAATGTCGATAAAATAATAGAAATCGTCGAGTCCGACCGTCACGTAAGCACTGTTTCGATTGCCCAGGAGCTAACCATTGCACAAAAAACCATTTGGAACCACTTAAATAAGGCTGGATACAACAAGAAGCTCGATGTATGGGTGCCACACGAGTTATCGCAAAAAAACCTCTTGGACCGAATTTCCATCTGCGAATCGCTGGTGAATCGCAACAATATCGATCCATTTCTGAAGCGGATGGTTACTGGTGATGAAAAGTGGGTCACTTACGACAACGTCAAGTGACAACGGTCGTGGTCAAAGCCAGGAAGGTTTTGCTGTGTGTTTGGTGGGACTGGCAGGGAATCATCTACTATGAGCTGCTCCCCTACGGCCGAACTCTTAATTCGAACCTATACTGTCAACAATTGGACCGTCTGAAAGAAGCAATCGCCCAGAAGCGGCCAGCTTTGGCCAATAGAAGAGGAATTGTGTTCCATCAGGACAACGCCAGGCCGCATACATCGATAGTGACTCGCCAAAAGTTCCGGGACTTTGGTTGGTTGGAAATCGTGGTGATTACCACCTCTTCCAGTCTATGACGAATGATTTTGCAGGTGAAAAATTCGCCTCAAGAGAAGATTGTGAAAATCGACTGTCCCAGTTTTTTGCCAATAGGGACGAGGGTTTCTATGAGAGAGGCATTATGAAATTACCTCCAAAATGGCAACAAGTTATCGTACAAAACGGTGCATATTTGACCTAAATCGTATAATTCTATCTATGCTAAATAAAACCTTCAATTTAATGCAAAAATAATGGATTTCTTTTTACTACACCTAATATATTATGATCGAAAAAACCAAATTTTTGCGGCAAATTATAGTTAATTTACCTTTTAAAAAATAGGAATTAAAAAAAGTTTAAATGGAAAATGTCGGAAAGTTTTTAATACAATTTATTTTGAGTGGGTGAAGAATACGAATAAAAAGTGTGGAGTACCAACCGTAAAGCATGTTGGAGGTAATATAATGATTTGGGCTTACAGGACTTCTGATGCCGTATGGGAAATTGAGATACTAAAAGACCCAGTTTTAAGGGATACTGACGTACGTTAGGTAAAATTGCTGGAAGACAATGCTTTCTATCACAGTGAAGCCCAAACCATGAAGTGGTATAAAAAATGGAATTGGTCTCCTAAAATGGCCATGTATATTTGAGGATACAAAACCCAGGAATACTCCATTATATCAAAAGAACACATAGAAAATGTGTTCATTTATCAAGAATGGAACAGTCTAGTAAGCTCAATGATCAAGCAGATTACAACTCGAGCGATAGGCAAGGGGGGTACACAAATTATTTTCAAATTAATGAACATACAATAAAAATGTACAAACTTGACTTCCATTTAATTTAACCCCCATAAAATATTGATATTTTTGTTGGAATGCTGCATACCTTCAGCCACGATTGTAAGTAAAAATTAAAAAACAAAAATTACTAATTCCCTAAATTTTGTATGAACCAATTTGAAGATTATGTATTTACGCCTTTATCCGAAATATAAAAAAAAAGTTAATTATAAAAGATGAAAGCTACCAAATATTTATTCCGTATTAAATAATTTTTTTTTCTGTAAATAATGAAGCTCTTTTCAAACTTTTGATATTAAATTAAATTTGAAAAAGTTTAGTTTAAAATTTCCGAATAAAAGAAAACCAATTAATTATATTAAGAAAATTTCATTAACAAAAATTTTTAAATAAGATATTAATTAAATATTCTAAAAAGCGAAACAATTATCAAAAAAATTTGAAAACATCTTTTATAATGAGGTATGAAATTTTCAAGATAGAATAAATGGAATCATAATTACAACAATTCTGAATTGTACTAATTTATTAGCTCTTCATGAAGTAGAGATAAACTTTTCAAGATGTTCAAGAATATTGTCAATTCATAAGGAATATTATAGCATAAGCTTTCATTAAACCAACTTAACTTGTGAATAAAAATATTATTTACAAAAGCTTAATCCATCTATTATTAATCCGTAACTTTAGTTAATCTTCAAAGTTGTTTATCTGAGCGTGTGATAATCCATAAAACTCTGGTTTTCTGATATTATCTGTGCTACTATGATTTATGTTTAGTGCAAATATCAATGACCATTTTTATGGTATATAAAACAAATTATAGCTATTCTCGGATTGTACAGTAATATTACGATTTTATTATTATTTACTAGGCAAAATTATTATTTCTTTTAATGTACATTCATTTTTTTTTGATAAGGCATAATTTTATCACAAATCTGGTAATTTAACAAGCTACTAAGTGAAATTTTTAACAAATAAATTTGTTTATGAAATTTTTAAATAAATTTTAAACCAAAATTTATTTACAGCAAAATTCAATAAGGATAAAAAAAACAGAAAAGTTAAATTCATTCAATCATATTTTGAGTATGCATACACACATATAACATAAATGGTGGCTAAACTTTCTCATCAAATATTCATAAGTTGTCCTCTTTTAGTAATATGATTAAATATGCTAAGTTCGAAGTGTTTATTCATACTATACTATTTTATGTAATAGACTTTTACGTAGAAAAAGTGTCGAACTTTTCGTCAACAGAAAAGCCATACTTCCAACATCAATCGTTTATCCTATTTTATCGCTAGTTAACTAACTTTAACAAAGGTTATGTAAGGGAAATAATTTTGTTTTTTTTTCAATATAATTTCATATCTTTAACTTTTAATGTAATATGGACAATATTTTTAAATGCGGTAACAGAAATAAAAAAAAGGTCTCTTAAAGTAGCCAATCTGTGATGTCAGAATATCTAGTCATCGAATGTAATAGAAAACAGTTTGGAACAAGTGCTTTTGACTGTGGCCGAAAAATGTTGGGCGTTACATGTTTGCTATAATAGCACTTGAACTGAAAAGCACGTAAACTGTTTGAAATGTCCTTTTTCTGGTTTAAGGAGTTGATAATCCTGTAAAACAAAGTTTGGGGCTAATAATAGTAGACGGAGGATTGTATCACTAACAGCAGTTCAAAAAAAAAAGTCAAGAAAATAATGAAAAACTTTCGAGTTTGTGAAAATTGTTTGAAAAGTGCGCGAGATTTTCCACTCTGATCTAAATAAAATAATAGATGAGAAACTAGTGACATCGTCGAAAAGGAAGATTGCTAATAAAATATTACAGATAGATTAAGGTTAGATTTATAGGAATTTCATGAAAATTAGATTTCGTATTAACTAGCGCAATCGCGCGTTCTGTAAATGGGTAGGCAATTATAGTAACATAAAGATAGTATGTTAAGATATTCAAATGAAAAACAACGTAGTTAAATAGATAAAATTAGAAGATTTTAGAATGTTTAACAAAATTACCATAAATACTGTAAAAAAATTTAAATGTTTTTTCTTGTTTTTGTATATTTTGCTATAAATGGAAATGAGTTAAAATTGCTATGGGAATGAGATTACTGCCATTTTATATGTACAAGGGTAGTTCAAAAAGTACCCGACCTAAAAAAATAAATGTCTTCATTTCTCAACATAGTCCCGTTTTATTGTAGTTGGATACAATTTTCCCAGCGATGTTTAATAGATTCAATACCTTGTTTATAGGAAGAACCGTCGAGCTCTTCAAAATAGCCATTAAACGCAGACTCCATATCTTCATTGTTGGTAATTATTTTATCATTGAGCAATTTTTTGCAGTTTGGAAAAAGAAATTATTAATTTTGGCCATCGCGATAACGAAAAACAACAGCATAATACTCGCCGCCGTTGATTGTTTTTCCTTATTGAAGATAATCGATGACATTAGCCCATGCGCATCCCAAAAAACAGATGCTATGACCCCTTGCCAGCAGATGAAGCTATCTTCTCTTTCTTTGGAGTCAATTCTACCTCTAAATTCATTGTTTTGGCCGCTCCTTTATCTTAAATATAAAGGAATAGATACATGCCTCCTTCACGGTTATGAATTGATGCAAAAACGCAACTTTCTTGATGCGAAACATCGCCAAACACTTGATTGGAACATCCAGCGACGCTGTTTATGTTCCATTGTGAGCAAACGCGGCACACATCTTGCGCACAGCTCTCTCATGTCCATCAATGTGGAATGTACAGCTCGGTTTGAAATACCTACCATGTCTGCTAGCTTGTGCACCTTCATTCGGCGGTTATCCAATACCATTTTGTGGATTTGCTTCACCATTTCTGGTATGCTCACTGCAGTTCATCTTGGCAGCTCATGCGGTCTCGTTTAAACTCTGCCACCCAATAATTTATTATTGTAAACGAAGAAGCTGACTTCACCAGAGTAGAGTCTAGCACGACTTTGATATTGATAAGATTAAGATATTTCAAATAAAATGATTATATCACATAACGATGAGCAATTTTTTTCATTTTTAAAAATTCACTGAGAGCGTTCACTATTATGTTAAAGGCAAATTAAGCCGATTATTGTACAGTGAAAGTCTTAGGCGATGCAAGCATTGAAAATCTTTCAACGTAAACTTAACAAAATTGCGTTTAACCGATTCAAATCGCTTAATATATGTGCCCTCATAATAGGGAAACCAGACTACTCTGAGATTGGTCTAACTAGGGAGCAATATAAATCTACTAAGATATTTATACTTAATATTTCACTTCACCAACCCTAAAATTTCGCTACTTTTGTATCCTATTTCAAAAATATGATCTCTTCAACCCTTCAAAATAGACATTCCTTTTAGTAAATGTTTTTTCGCCGAGCCATTTTTTCATAATCGAAAATAGGAAATAATCGCTGAGGACAAAATTTGGTGAATATGGAGGATGCGAAAGAAATTTTGAAACAATCCAGTAAATTGGCATAATACACTCGCCATTAACCGTTGTGCCCTTTTTACGATAATTGGCAAGGATTATACCAAGTGTATCTTAGAACTTTGTTGACCGATAAAGTCGCGTTGGGCCTACTTTGGTCTATTCTTTAATATTTAATGTGCTGTAATGAATCTATATTCTGTCAATAGTTATGAATCGACACCAAATTAATTTGGATTGTACTCTAATATCACCAAACGTTCTCTTGAAGTAGACACACGTACGTATTTGTAATCAACTATGAACAATCGTGGCAACCATCTTACGAAAAGGTTTCTCATATCCAAATGAGTTATTAAAATATTCTGCACCCGTTCTATTGAGATGCCCATAGAGTTATTTTAATAATATCAGCACTACCTTTTACGAGGCCAGGTATTAATCATACAACCCCCGTCGTGCACATAAATTCAAGTTTATTATCGAGTTTGATTTTTAAAGTCGGTTAGAGATTGAAAACGTTTAATTTAGGATTGCTGTACAAATTTTTAATTGTTCTGTAAATAATTACTTCACTTTTTGAGCTTTTTTTAAGAATAAGTATTATTTAGGACTTATTTTAGAGGTTAGGCAACTGACCATTCTGAGTAGATTCCTTGAAAATTAAATTTCAAAGGAGTGAGTGATGCAATGGAACAAGAGTTAATAAAAACCAAATAAATAACATCTGAACCATAAGAAAAAAAGCAAATTTGATATTATTATTACTACAGAAAATGATATTGTCATTTAATTAAGAGGCTTCCAAAAATCTTTTTCACATTAACTTTTTAGTATCTTCATAGTTAAAAAAGGCCGATTTAAAATCTGTTAACAATATAAATTTTATAATTGTAACAGTGTTATTAGGTAAATTTGTAAAATTTTCCGAAAGAATTTTAAACAAAATCTTTCTGTAAAGAAATTTTACAAATATTCTAGCATTTCCCAGTAAAATTTCTTTAGTAAAATGTCTTCATATCTTTTTAATTAAGAGGCACATTATCAGAATTTGATATAATTATTAGTATTTTATATAATAGTATAACTGCCTTTGCTGAAAATATGATAGAACTTTGAATATCGATCCATGAGTTTACCTTAAGTTAAGTAGAAACTGCTGATTAGTACAATCCCATAAAATTAGAATTCTCCAATCTAAAGTATCGAACTCATACTATAAAAAAGTTTATTTCATTCATTTCGGCAACTTTAACTTTAACTACTACTACTACTACTACTACTACTACTAAGATGTCGTTAATAATTTCTCAAGTCAACAATTTGGTTTCATTAAAGACTTAAGTGGTACACGATTTACACTTTGAAAAGAGTTCTCGAATAACCCACTTAAATTTTCCTATCTGGAATATTTTTCCATTTCATTTTTCTTTAGTTAAAACTTTCAAAACTTGTATACAAACTTAATATATTCATTTTGAAAGTTTCCCTTAATGCTGAACTGACTGTTCATATATTTATGTAAATTTAGTCTCTTTAATTTTTCCAAAAAAAAAACTCTCATTCCTGATATTCAACTAAGAACTTTTAGTTTAAATTGACTGGACTGCAAATAATTCTTAAATCTCGTTAGATACTTTTTATTGTATTCATAATACTATAAAACATTCAATCTAGAAGATTTGAAATTGAATTAAAATTTAATAGAAAATTATATACAAACACTAACTTTTAATATATACTATGAAAGTCAAATGAATAAATTTTTAAATTCTAATTCTTGTAAGCAACGTATTTTAAATTTTAACTTATAAAATTGATAAAAGTTAATGCTTTAAAAAAAAAAAGTTCGGTCAAATTATTCAATTAAAATTTTTAGAAAAACATTTTGAAAAGCAGGAAGCGCTTCTGATTAAGTCAATAAAAAATTTTTAAGATAAAATAATAAAGGTTAACCTTGGAATAAATTTTTGAAAGTAAGGTAATGCTCTAAAAAGGACTCGTTTCATTCATAATTAGATATTATGACTATGACAGGATTATTCATTTAATTATACTGCTGATTATATAACTTGAACTAGAAATAGATATAAACATTAATTTCCGTAAAGAGAGCATATGGATATCTTTACAACATATTTTTTTAAAAAAATAAGTAAAAAATATATTTTTTTTTATAATTAATGGCAATGGAATTTTAATGAACCACCAAAAAGTAAATACTTTTGATATAATTTATATAAGGATGATGTCAACGTCAAACGTTTTATATTAAAAATGTCAGTGAAATTTAAATTCGATAAGTTTGAAACTTTACCATATCTCTAAGCACTAAATAGCACTTAAAAGTAGTAGTAAAGATAAGCCTTTGAATAAAAAAGCACACAAGAAACCTTATCTTACTCCAAAGTAAAACAATAAAGCCACTAGAACATAAACTTTAATGTAAATTCAGTTTAAGTAATAAAATTTAACACGTTCTTATATCAAGTGTATTGAAACTATCTGCAAAATACAATAAATATAACGCTTTATTTTCGACTAGACGAAATAATAATCCTGATAAGTAAAATTAGGTGAAACCATGAGAAAAAAATGATTTATAGAACATTTTCTAAGGAGACACATATTTCGGAGAGAGTAACTCTCATCCAATCAATAAATTCTATTAAAATTATTTCTGATAGATTTCCAACTCTACTCAAATACCAGTGCGTATACGTGTATGAGAAAATTTCACCATAGTTTTTAGATGAGGTACAATTGATATAACAACTATCGTCCTTTTTAATCCAGATGAGGGCCGGCAATGGCGGAGTTAAAACCAAATAAATACATGCGCTAAAAGTGATTAAAAATTTTTTGAAACTGAAAATTTTTACTGAAAATTTTTACTGAAAACTTTTACTTACAGTTTTTACTGAACATTTTTACTGAAAATTTTTACTGAAAATTTTTACTGAAATTTTTACTGGAAATTTATACTGGAAATTTATACTGAAAATTTATACTGAAAATTTATACTGAAAATTTATACTGAAAATTTATACTGAAAATTTTTACTAAAAATTTTTACTGAACATTTTTACTGAAAATTTTTACTGAAAATTTTTACTGAAAATTTTTACTGAACATTTTTACTGAAAATTTTTACTGAAAATTTTTACTGAAAATTTTTACTGAAAATTTTTACTGAAAATTTTTACTGAAAATTTTTACTGAAAATTTTTACTGAAAATTTTTACTGAAAATTTTTACTGAAAATTTTTACTGAAAATTTTTACTGAAAATTTTTACTGAAAATTTTTACTGAAAATTTTTACTGAAAATTTTTACTGAAAATTTTTACTGAAAATTTTTACTGAAAATTTTTACTGAAAATTTTTACTGAAAATTTTTACTGAAAATTTTTACTGAAAATTTTTACTGAAAATTTTTACTGAAAATTTTTACTGAAAATTTTTACTGAAAATTTTTACTGAAAATTTTTACTGAAAATTTTTACTGAAAATTTTTACTGAAAATTTTTACTGAAAATTTTTACTGAAAATTTTTACTGAAAATTTTTACTGAAAATTTTTACTGAAAATTTTTACTGAAAATTTTTACTGAAAATTTTTACTGAAAATTTTTACTGAAAATTTTTACTGAAAATTTTTACTGAAAATTTTTACTGAAAATTTTTACTGAAAATTTTTACTGAAAATTTTTACTGAAAATTTTTACTGAAAATTTTTACTGAAAATTTTAATGAAAATTTTTACTTAACATTTTTATTGAAAATTTTTACTGAACGTTTTTATTGAAAATTTTTACTGAACATTTTTACTGAACATTTGTACTGAAAATTTTTATAGAAAATTTTTTTTGCAAATTTTTAGTTCAAAAATTTACTGCAAATTTTTACTGAAGATTTTTACTGAGTATTTTTACTGAACATTTTCACTGAAAATATGTACTGACAATTCATACTAAAAATTTAGACCACAAATTTTGACTGAAAATTTGAACTGAAAATTTGGACTAAAATTTATACCGAAAATTTTACTTATAAAATTCTTACAAAATGTTGGATATTGCTCTAAAAAGAAATTTCAAGTTGCTGACTTAATATTGCTGAAAATTAATAATGAATTATATTAATAAGCATCTTATTCTCTTACAATAGAAATTTATCTGAAATAATTTATTAGTAGTTGTGTTTAAGAACAGATATCTTCCTTTGCATCCAATATAAAGTCGATTTTATTTGAATATCTTTACTTTTTCATTTATCATAACGAATTTTGTTCATACTATGTGATTTGGAACAGGAGAATGATTTGACAACTTCAAGTTTTCTGCTTTTGTTTTTTTGTATAAGCATTCTCATCATCAATTAAATGTCTAGTTCGACTACATGAAATCTTTAGTTTGAATTTGATTCTATTAATTTCGTTGATTATTGAAATGGAATTTTCTCTGTCATCGGGTGATCAAGGCATGTCAAAACCAGACAACCATTTAAGTTTGAGAACGTACTTCGGGTAGCTGAAGTGATTTATATTCACTCATTGAGGAACAATTTGTTTTCATTACCAATATGGTATTACTAATGAAGCGGCATGTGGCCGCCCAACTGCCAAATCCAATTTTCTACCCATTTCTTAAAAGATAATTAAATGTGCTCCATCAAAACATAACAATGGCAAGGTAGTTAAAAAAATTATTGCTTCAGTAAAAAACTAAATGAAAATGAAACGATGACATTAAAAATGTTAGTGTCATTTTGCTAAGCCTTAATATGACCATTCAAAAATACACAGTAAACCTCTTAGCTACGTTATTATGAAAATTAAATGAAGTGTGCTGAAAAGTTTTGAAGCTGTTAATGATTGATTCGAAAATACTAATGGAACTACGGAATGGAGATGATTATTTTAAGCAGAATAACAAATTTTTCTTCCTAATTTACCATCAGAGAGTCGAATTGAATCAAGCTCCACTCGATTCAGTCGGATTTAAAAAGACTTCTCCGAAAAGGAATTTTATCATTTTCTTCTATGCCTAAAAGTCCTTTTTGCAGTTAAATAAAATCTACGATTATTTTTTTTCCCTCAATAAAAAAATATACGAAAAGGCATATTCTGAATAAGACGTTACTATTCAACTGAGAAGCAATGACAAAGTTTCAAAGTGCGTCTTTTATTTGCTACAAAAATTGTTCTTTATTTGTTCACAACTTGTTCTTTTTAATTTTCGTTTTTTGTTAGATTTAACGAACAGATTTTTATTTTATTTAATTATGGAAATTCTGAACAAGAAGATGAAATTATATTTTAATCTGAATTAGTTTATTTAAAGAATTTTTTAATATCTCTTATCGGGTACGTTTTCATTTAAAAAGTAAAATCGTCCTTTTTATAAAATAAAATTCTTCTCTTATTTTAAAGCTCTTTTAAATATTTTTTTTCACACTACACAATAAAAAATTAATTTCAAATTTATTTGTGTTTATTTTGGGGTTATGTTAATATTTTTATAAGGATAAACTTGTAATTCTCTTTTATCCAAAATTATATTAATAAAAGAATTTATACAAGGTTAGTTGCTATTATAATTATCCACCCCATTTACACTACCCTCTGCATTTTTACTTCGATTACCTTATTAATTTTTGGTAAACTTTTCAATGGTTTTTCCCCTCTTATTTTATAGAAAAAAAAATGAAATTTTATTCAACTTTACGTCTTTAGGATAATACTAATTTACGGCAAAAAGAAAAAAAAATCCTCATCCAATTAAAATGTATTTAATGAAATTCTAACGACAATTTCGATATTCTGAAGATTAGGAAGAAAATAATTTTAAATTTATTTGGACAATCAGTAAATTGATAAAATCGTATGTATAGGTTTTTAATAAGGTGGCGTTTGTATCAAGTACTTAACAATTACTTCGAGGAAAACTAAAAAAATCTTATTCTTATTTACCTTATGAAACTACCCATTTTCATTCTTTATTTTCCTTTTTCAAATGTCAACGTAATTGAATTTGATCACAGATTGCCATCTAAAAATTTACGAGAAGATTAAATTTTAAAATATTTTTTTGGGGTGCATAAATATCGAAATTCCTAAAAGTGTTTATATTTAATCAAATAAACTGTCAATATTGGAATAGAATTTTTTATTTAATGAGTTTTGTATAATCGCTATGAGCGACGATTCCATATAATTTTTAATAAAGGACAAATTATCTTCAATTCTAAGAATATGAAAAAATATACAATATAGCTATAAATATGGACTTAAAAATTAATTATATTTTATACAGTAAAGCCGTTTTCTAAATATTAAGAACTATCCAATCTATATTTTGGAAAGTAAAATTTCATAAATTCTGTTTTAAATTCAGACTTTGATAAAAATATTCATTATATATATTTTTCCAGTAATTATTATAATTTAATTTAAAAGATATAAAAATATTTGAACGGTTTCCAAGACACTTAATGAAGGACTTTATCCTTTTGATGCCTTCTTCATATATTTCGGGCTATAATTCAGTCATTATTTTTAAGGATGTTGATTTTTATATGATTTAAAATAAGAAAAACAATCTATGTTGATATAAATATTTTACATATTCTTATAAGAAACAATCAAAAATCAGACAGTAATATACGTAATGTTTTATTTAACGTGACTTAATTGTCTTTCAGCATAAAACCACGAGTCGCCTACGACTATAGGGATTCAGTTACGCTCAATCAAAGCACCACCATTACTGGCAGTTAGCAGTTAGTAGTCAGTTACAAGCCGACCACTCCACCTGCTGGTGGCGAGGACTATCTAAACCTCTACTGTCATTAGCAGTGACAGTGCCCGAGATAAGTGCAATGCATTGCTACATTTGCCAGTTACCTTCCACCTGCGATCCGAAGACCGTACCCGCGACATGGGTATTAACCAAAACCACTCCGTAGCTGCCAAATGGCGCCTCACCTCAATCGGGCACAGTATCTTCTACTGTGGGGCTCCCGATCCCCGTGGTACCCATTTTCGTTTTAAAAGTACTTTGGTTTGTACTCCGCTCGTAGATCTACGGTAAGGAATCTTGTAAATTCCTAGGCACCGCTAGGCCAGCTCAGGTATGCTAGTTCGCAAAGACCCGAAAGCACAACCGGAATCGACCTTGGTCTTTCAACCGGTTGTAGCACACCAGACATTTAGAAATTGTTATTTAACGTGACCTGGTTGTCCAAACCTCAAGACCACGAGTCGCCTACGACTATAGGGATTGAGATACGCTCAATCAACGCACCACCATTACTGGCAGTTAGCAGTTAGAAGTCAGTTACAAGCCGACTACTCCACCTGCTGGTGGCGAGGACTATCTAAACCTCTACGGTCATTGCTACATTTGCCAGTTACCTCCCACCTGCGATCCGAAGACCGTACCCGCGACATGGGTATTAACCAAAACCACCCCGTAGCTGCCAAATGGCGCCTCACCTCAATCGGGCACAGTATATTTTACTGTGGGGCTCCCGATTCCCGTGGTACCCATTTTCATACGATGAACCGAATTTATGACCACCCTTGCATACCGATGGCGCATAACATCAGCCCACACACACGATGCATACATAGCACACGGAACAAACACACTCTTATACAGGACTTTCACCGCTCTGGATCGAAGTCCCCATTCTTTGCGAAGTACTTGCACCAGCATGCCAACCAAACCAGCCACAAGCCACCTCGGATATTGTAAGTGAGGTTGACAGTTCAGCCTCTCCCCAACCTTTAATCCAACGTACTTCACTTCCCGCGCGTATCGGACCCCGACCATCTCCAAACGAGTATTGGGCGTTTTGAAACATTCCTTCAAGAGCATACATACTGTTTTCCTTTCGGACACTTTCACACCCATTCTATTTCCCCATTCAGTCACCATCTGCACATAGCGGGTCCCCGCTACCTCCACCGCGGACCTACTCCCCAACTCAATCAAGAGCAGAAGATCATCCGCATATGCGACCACAACACAACCGGTCTCCTCTAACTGCACCAGGAGACCATTCATCATCATATTCCAGACGGCGGGGCCAGCCACAGATCCCTGTGGGCAGCCACGCACCATCTGGCGAACAATCCCCCCCATTATTCGCGCACACAAACGCATACCTTTCATGGAAGTAACTCCGCCATAGCGAAGCCTCCTCACACGAAACCTCCAGTCGCTCAATAATGCGATCCCATCGCAGGCAATTGAACGCACTCCTGAATTCCACAAACACATCACATACACGCATCCAGGCGTCCTCAGTCGATTTATCTTTCGTAAATCCATATTGAGAGCCGGACACATTGAAGTCTGCCAACTTCACATTCAACCGGTGTACCATCATTCGCTCGAGGACCTTGCCGAAAACTGGCAGTAAAAATATCGGCCTGTAGGAGGACGGGTCAGTTCGTATCCCGTCTGGAGACTTGGGAAGGATAATCACATCCCCTACTTTCCATTCACGCAGAAACACACCACTCTTCAGGCGTTCATCGTAAAGGCTATTCACATGTGTGGGAATAGTCCGCCAAACACTCCTCATTATCTGACGCACTTTTGTGCTCCACACAGACTGATCTATCTCCCGCCATTCAAACGGCAGAGGGTATCTCCTGCCAACAGTCACTTCTTCTTGACTTTTAATCCCCGGAAAGAAGTCACTCATCAATGCATTCACTCTGTCCTCCCAATTACTCGTATACCCATCATTCACTCTCATACTCGAAATATCATTTCGAGCACCTTTGCGCATCCATAAACGATACACCGGACCCCACACAGCCGAATTTCCAATTTCATTCACATACTTCTGCCAGTGATTTTCCTTGGCAAGTCTAAGACTTGTCACATAATCAGCTCTGGCCGCCCTGAAGGTCACACCTTCAGTGTGCGCATCTACACCACGGCGTCTACATCGCTGGTAGATCCTACGCAACCTACCAACTTTTCTTTTCTCCAAGCCTAGCTCCCGGTTCCACCATGGAGTAGCTTTCCTACGCCCCTCTGCTCTTTTACTCATGCACCTGTCATTAACAACATTCACGCATCTGCCCAATTCAACCACCTTTTCCTCCAATCGCATCGACTGAAATCTGGCGAACTCACAGATCTCAGCCGCGACCTCCTCCCCGTAGACCAACCAGTCTACCCCACCGGTATGCCACCGCCTACCACGCGAAGAAACTTCGCGATGGTCATCCATTGGCGCAGTCACCACCAGTTCGATGAGGTTGTGATCGCTCACCCCCCACTCAGGCAATATTTTCCACTTATACTCGTAAAAATCAGCAGCACGACTACACAGTGTGACATCAATGTCACTCTGCCCATTCGGAACACTGAAAGTATACCATCCGCTCGGGACATTCAGTACATTCATACCACTGGGCAGAATCCACTCTTCGAGTTGCCTGCCTCTCACACAACTCGACTGGTCAGTGTCTCCCCTCTTGCGGTACCAGAGAGGAGAATCAGCATTCGCATCCATACCGATCAGCACAGCCGAACGTCCACACTTAGCCAACACTGTATCGAGATACCGCAGGTACGGTTCTATTTCAGAGCCAAACCTACACAGCATAAAGCTCTACCTGTCCCTTCTTCACATAAACGCACACACCAAGTTCGTTCGAGCACTCGTCAACTCTCATTACATCCATACCCACACCAACGAAAGAGACGGACGAGTCAATTCTAACCCCAGCCTTGGCACTGGTAAAAGTCCTGGAGGATCTACCCAATCCGCACACCGATCCACCATACGAATATGGCTCCTGGATCAGTGCAATATCCACCCCATTCTCACACATGTACACACTCAACTCATGCATAACTGCAGCTGACGCATTCGCATTTACTTGGATCCACCTAACCATTTAGGCAACAATTCTCATTCGCTCTCTCTCGCACAACCTAACATACACCGGGCAATCTTCCGACATGACGGAGTGCGTGCCCGGAAGATGGTCACCGCTACCACACCTACTGCAAAGCCTTCCAGCCCGCCTACAGCCATCACGGAGATGCCCGAAATCCAGGCAACCGTGGCACCTACGTACCAATTCGTATTCACGACTTGGTAGACATAACCATCCCACAAACACACGTCTCTCACTCAACATTTTCTCCTTAACATTAGCACTAACCTCTATGACAACCATGTGTTCACCATCTTTACCGGTTGTCCTTCTGAGTACACACACCTCCTTCTCAGCTTCTACCGTAATGCCTCTCATGTTCTTTTCTTGAAGCTGCTGCACCAGCTCGGCGTTGTCAACCTCAGCCGGCACAGCGTGGATGACGAGCTTCGGCCTCGCCCTCTTTGGCGCACTGGTTACCAAACCAGCCTTGGCCAAATCAGCTGGTTCGGCAGCTCGGCGCAACTCACCGCTGCTGCAAACCTCCACCGCAACACCCTCCTTCAACCCCAAACAGCACGGACGCGTACGTCCGCCAGCGACTTTCCCGCCTCCAACACTCTCTTCTTGACCTCTTCCGCCAGCACACCCGCTGCAGTGGCTTTCACCACCAGCGCGAAGGTTTGTGCCGGTGGAGGCGGCAAAGGCACCAGTTTCCTCGGCGTTGGAACTGGCCGTGGGACAATCCAGGGATTTGCTGGTACGACAGCTGGCGCAGTGGCGGGGACCACCACCCCCCCGCGGATCGGGTGAGCATTGGGACTGGTAGTCGCGGCAGCAGCAATACGTTGAGACATATTGGCCGTCCGCATCGTCTCCAGCCTGCTCGTCAGGTAAGACACCTTCTTCTTCAACGCGGTGGCAGCGTCAGCAGCTTCGACCACAAGCAGCAACACCGCGCTGACGTCAATGGCTGTGACTGCCTTGCCATTAGCCAGGCCAGCAACACCCTGTCACACACTCTTTAGTGCGTCCTGCAATGAGGGTGCACTGCCTGCCTTTTTGTGAGCACACCAGACAGTTACTTTTTAAGAATGCAATAGCTTTTAAACAATTACTTATGGATTTTTTTTAAAAAAACTCCATAAAATTTTACTTATCAAAGTATCCGCCGACCGAGAAATGAACCTCATCGCTGATGTATATTTCCTCGAAAAAATCATCATCCAAAGCCTGTAGCCTCACCACCCAATGGCAATTCTTTAGATTAATATTTATCGTTTAACAATTTTTAAAGTAAAATGGCATATTTCAAGATAGCCAAATATAGCCTTAAATAAAATATATTTTTAATAAATGTCAAATGGCAGAGTCTTTATTTCCGAATTGCAAACTAGCTAACCCATGGCAGTAAAAATGTTGAGTCAAAAATGTCCAGTAGAAATATTCTTATAATTTTAACAGAAATTTTTAATTATAATTTTTAATAAAAATTTTACTAGAAATTTTCAATGAAAATAATTGTTGTACCTTTTTATGTGCCCAATTTTTTTTTTAATACGTTAGAAATAATATGTTTTCTGATTTATTTAAACTCATTAATATAAAGAAAACTAAAAAAAAAATCCTAATTATTTACTTTACAATACAGAATAAGTGATAAGTAAGAGCAACCAATTACAAAACAAGCAATGACAATATTGTTCACCAAATCTTATAAATGCCGAGCACATCTTACCTAGGATTGAATTCAAGGCATCGTATTTAAGACATCGTAAAGGGAATCATTGAACAATTTTGTAAACAATCGAAAGGATACGCAAAAAGGAAAATTATTTTCTTCAGCATTGAGCACACAGAGAATTCCATTGATAAGTAAACAGAACATCGATTCGAATAAACTATTGTTTAAATTGCCTTACCGAATCCTACAAATAGTCATTGTGTAATAGTTCTAGTTGTACGTTATACTATGGAATTTCTGCACTCATAGTATTTGTACATAACAGCTTAATACAATGTACATAGTAGAGCATAGATAAAGGATCAAGTCGTCTTAAGTTTTAACCGCCTATAAAATTTAAACAACACCACCACAAGTAATTCCATAATACCTTCCTCATTGATATTGTACACAAACGAGCTATAATACTAACAAAACAGACCATCCAATTGATATAAATTGTCCTTTGACTCTAGAACAACTCTAACCCTATTTACCACTGCACTATTATAGAAGTTTTTTTAAAATTTTTCTACAAAAATAAACATCCAAAAGATGATAAAAGTTTATGTGATTTTCGCTCTTAGAAAAAGTAAAGAAATTTTTTTTTTAAGAAAGTCCTTATTAATAGTCAAAGAACACAGGTAAACTTGGGGGAAAAAACCTGAAATATCCTTTGCAGAAGCGCTGCTGCTAGAAATCTTGTACTGTGAATATGTAAGTTATTCCGGAATTGTTTATTTTCTATAAAATTCCCATATTCGTTGCGGATTGTACATTTTATTAACACTATTAGTGTTGTTGTTCGTTTGATGTTATCTTAAATAATTTTAGTGCAAATAGGATCGTCAACATTAATTAAAGAGCAGTGCATGGATGCTTGTCAAATTATATCAAAGGAAATTAAAATGTTTATTCAACTTCACGTGTACGTCGGCCAAGTACACACATGTTTACTGCCACTTCAATAAGGAAGCCAACTAACATACTCCAATAGTCATGAGCGAAAACTTTCTAAGGACTAAATTACTAGAGAAGCTGCACAGAAGCATAATGTGGAAAAGATAAACTGCACAGAAGCATAATTTTCTCCTTCTGCGTGTGCAATTGATAGGCTAATAATTTTAATTCTAGATTCAATTTGTTATATGAGACCTTTTGAGCAGATAATTTTTGCTATTAGATGGTTTTTCATAATTTTGTATAAGGAATAATTTACTTTGCTTATTTTCAAATAATCATCTTTTCACTGTTATAGATAATTCCAAAAATAAGCTTATATACATAATATTCATTGCACTTCTCAATTATTCTTAAAAGTATCCAAAAATATCACTTTATCAGCCTTAACTCTTTTCAATGGTGTTTCTTGGTAGCTCTGAAGTAGTACTAGAACTTGAATTACCTTCTACTTTTCGGTTACATGCTCCTCGGTTACATGTTTTTGGATGTTATCAATAGTACCAAGATTATTATCTTCAACGTAGCGATAAGCATGAGTCTTGAAAAGGTCAGTTCAATCAAAGAATGCGGTCCCGTCTTCCAGTTCGATGCTTCCAGTATGTTTTTGGCTTCTTGGCTAACACTGACACTTTTTCGTCTTCTGGGACCATAAATAGAGCCTCTGCAGACTTCCCAGATAGGATCTTTCTCATCTATGCCCAGTCTAAAGCAGCCTACTAACCTTAACTTTATTCATACCTTGGTGGTCGCAATTAACAGTTCGGCTGAAAAGTTTATAATGTTGACGTCTAGATGACGTAATTATCACAAATCACCATGCTTCAAATGATTCCTGTCAAAATTTGACAGCCATCGGTCGATTGGTTCGTGAGATATAGCATTTTGAGTGAAGCAACTTTTGTTATTGAAAAAAATAGGATAAAGACAAATTTCGTGTATTGATGAAAAAAAATATGAAAAAAAATACAGTGGAAACCAAAGCATGGTTTGACAAACGTTATCCGGACTCTGCTCCAGCTATTTCAACTGTGAAAGCATCAAAAAAATCCACAAAATAATTTTAAATGACCGTAAAGTGAAGTTGAGCGAGATAGCTGAGACTCTGAAGATATCGAAAGAGCGTGTTGGACATATCGTGCATGAATATTTGGGTATGCGAAAGCTGTGTGCAAAGTGGGTGCCGCGTGAGCTCACTGTGGACCAAAAATAACAACGTGTTGATGATTCTGAGCAGTGTTTGGAGCTGTTCAAGCGCAATAAACCCGAGTTTTTGCGTCGATATGTGACGATGGTAGAAACATGGCTCCGTCACTACACTCCAGAGTCCAATCGGCAGTCGGCAGACTGGAGAGCGAGCGACAAACCGAATCCAAAGCGTGGAAAGACGCAACAGTCGGCTGGCAAGGTGATGGCGTCTGTATTTTGGGATGGGCATGGTATAATATTCATTGACTATCTCCAGAAGGGACAGACAATCAACAGCGACTATTATATAGCGTTATTGGATCGTTTGAAGAAAGAAATCGCTAAGAAACGGCCTCATTTGAAGAAGAAAAAATTGTTGTTTCACCAAGACAATGCACCGTGTCACAAGTCGATGAAAACGATGGTCAAACTCAATGAATTGGGCTACAAATTGCTTCCCCATCCACCGTATTCTCCAGATCTGGCCCCCAGCGACTTTTTCCTGTTTGCAGACCTCAAGAGAATGCTCGCTGGCAAGAAATTTAAGACCGATGATGAAACTGAGGCCTATTTTGAGGCAAAACCGAAAGAGTACTATAAAAATGGTATCGAAAAGTTGGAAGATCACTATAATCGCTGTATCGCCCTCGAAGGCAACTATGTTGAATAATAAAAATGAATTTTGCAAAAAAAATATTTCTACTGTGTTACGTTATAAACTTTTCAGCCGAACAGTTACGCCATAGGATCCCATAATAGAGTAGATCCTAGATTACCTTGGTGGTCGCAATTATGTTCTAGGCGCTCATCATTGAATCTAGCATGAATGATTTTTGCTAAAAACCCAAGTTTTTGAAGAATACTAGGTCTTTACTTTGCTGCCGACAATCTCAACCATAAACATTGTTTTACCTTCATTTATATGCAGCCCAAGATTTTTCGCAGCCAACTCAAATTTGATGAAGGCCCCTCTCGTATAGCACTATCTGATTGACAAAAAATTTCGATGTCATCGGCGTATGCTAAAAGTTGGGCAGACATAATGAGGATAGTACCCCTTATACTAACCTCTAAATCAAGATCCTTTTTCCACTGTCAAGTTAACGAGAAATCACGAAAGCGTGTATTCTTACCGTAGACCGTTGTGGATGTTAGTCAATTTAGTAAAAGTAGCCGAATTACTAGTCAGTCTAATCAATTTTTCTGGGACACAGAACTCTCTCATAGATGTGTAGAGTTTTATCCTGCTTTACTGTCGATTAACAAATGGTGGATCTCCACCTAATCTTCCTAGAGTGAACCCTCTCTAGTATGTGCTAGAGAGTGTTCACTCTAGGAAGATTAGGTGGAGATCAACTCAATGTTTTTTATGAGGCTATCCTGCCTTAGATAAAAGTGGAGAATATCCTCTGCAAAAAATTCTCCTTGCCTCCAAAGGATCCGTTTCAATCGTTATAAAGGCCTCTCGTACTGCTCTTTCTGATCGACGAATCACTGAAAGTGATTCGGCTGCTGCTACTCTTCTACGTACAGGGGTCATGGTAAGCCTAGAAGCCCAATAAATTTTCCTGGTAATGCCAAACCCTGACATGGATGTGTAGAGTTTTACCTTCTTTACTGTCTCCCTGGAGTTAAGCCTCTCTGGTATGGGCCAATATCTATGGATGATTTCCCAATATCTGTTGCTGATCTTCTAATAATTTTTGGGATGAATGAGGATACTCATACCCTAGTACAATAGTAGAGAATATCTTATAGTCGGGTACTCAGCAACGTTATATCTTTATAGTTGCCACTCTCTGTGATATCTCCTTTTTTAAGTATAGAATAGATAATGCCAATGTGCAAGTCATCGGGCATTAATTCACAGTCGCATAATTAGGTCATTAATTGATAAACCATTAATTGCAGGTTCAGCAATTATTCGGAAACACAAAAGATCGTCGTATGACAGCAATAGTTATCATGGTGGAGCCCTTACTAATTCGATTTTGTTGACAGGGAGGGTTGTCATGACAAGAAACCTCACACATTCCACGTTTCTATTAGTTTTCCACGTTGAAGGCCTCCCTCAGTAAGATTATTTTTTCACTACTTCTCGGCACTTTTAAAAACCATTATGTCACCAAAAAACGTATGCTCTTGTTAAGGAGTGATTGCCTAGGCAAATCGTTGCTCCAAATTTCGCTGTTCTATTTTTGTTACGTACTAAAACAAAATCGGTGGCAATTAATTTTTAATTGACCTAAATTGGATTTAATAAATTCTAATACCCAATTTATATTGAAAAAGCCAAATTATTACTGAATTATATTTGAATCCGTAGTTAATTATTATGATTTTTTTATTTAAAAGCATATCGTAATAAAAGGCGAATATTTACACCAACTTTACATAAATATTTAGTGAAGTTTCTTAATGTAAATTGTAAATAATATTTTTTTTAATTCTTTACAACTTATTTTTGTACGATCTTATCAGTTGGGTTAAAATTTTTCACTGTAAATTATTTCTAAATTACATAATTTTGCTGAAAGCCCTTAATAAATAATTCCAACAAATCATATTTATTTTTTTACGTTTTGTTTTGTTACTGTGTGCACAAAGCCACAAATTTACACTAAGACTATTTTCTCTTCGAAATAGAGTAAAGGATATCAAAATAAATAAATCATTTTAAAAATTTACAAGGATTCAATGTTGATATAAAAATATATGAAAAGATATATTTAAGATAATATTAATGTTATTAGTCAGTTGAGTCGCTGTGAATATAGCAGATAAATAAAATGGAGATAATATTCTCGCATAATATTCCTACGAGAAATATTATAATAAATTTTTCAAAAATATTATCATGGGAAATACAGTTGAAAAAATGAAAAAACAACAAAGATCCTTGCGAATCGTGTATATGGTATTTATACTAAAGAATTTCTACAATAACAATTCATAAGTTGAAATTAGCTTAAGTAATTCTATTGAGAAAAAAAAAACAACAAATATAATATGTATTAGTACCTTGGCCATATGGCAAAAATGTATAAAGAAGCTATGTTAATGGAAGAACGGGAATTACAGCAAAGATGAACGCAAATCCATAAGGACCTGATTCGAGAAGGACAATTGTCCGTCGCATAAATATAAGTATGTGTGCATATATTCGAATCTTTGTGGTTGTAAAAATATTGTCCAATATGCCCATTTAGCGCGGTTGGTATTATTGGATATTCCAGACACGAAACAAAACAAGGTTCAAGGATTATTTTTACAAGGAAAACAATTTCATTGCAATGGGCGTGTATGTACATTATTCAGGATTTTTATATCTCCCCAGTATCATTGTAACCATCGTCATCTTTATTGTCACAATATGGTCCTTTATCATCACCTCTACCGTTCAGAGCAACCATTCAACATTTTCACTATCATGCCGGTTGTTATATTTATCATCTGAAAGCCATCATTCTTATCAGAATGGATAAATATTAAGCCGTCGTGTAGAATCGTAGCAAGACAAAAATTTTCTGTCATTGCCAGAACATAAAAAAGTAGAATAAAATTCCAAGATTTATATTCATCCTTAAATGTAATTTCGGTTCTTTTTTAACAATTTGTACTTGAACAAAAGTCCTCAATTTTTCCACTCACATTTTTTCTTTGTATTTTATAAGAAATAATATTTCAATAATTCGAAGACATTCCAGCTTATGTTTCCATAATGAAATTCTTCGCATATTCAATATAATTTTGCAATTATTTCGAAATTTTTTCAATAATCAGACAAACAAATATTATTCATTATCTTGCATTATTTACTATAAAATTAATTATTTTATTTCAATTATTACTGAAAACATTTACTGAAAATATGTTTAATCTTTGCTTTTTTTTGATATTTTATTGATATCGACAACTACTTACAACTAGGAACAATAAGATTTGAATTTACCCATTAATTTTGCATCAAGAATATGATAAATTTATTTTATCATTTCTTAAAATGTCTCGGCCATCAGTGATCTGATATCGGCAGAGCAGGATATTGATGGCTGTGGAAAGATCTTTGTAATGTATAAGGATGGCTTAGATATCACTGCGAAAATGAAATTTTTTGGTGCAAATATTGCAAAGTATTGGACCTAAGATACTTTCGTGAGGGACACCGGCGGAGATAGGATAAATGTCAGAATACTCAATATTCTCAGCTACTCAAAAAATGTCCATCTCAGAGATTGGATTTTTACTGAAAATTTTTACTGAACATATTTACTGAAAATTTTTACTGAGGATTTTTATCGTAAAATTTTTACTGACAAATTTTTACTGACAAATTTTTACTGACAAATTTTACCTGACAAGCTTTTACTGACAAATTTTACCTGACAAGCTTTTATTGACAAATTTTTACTGACAAATTTTTACTGACAAATTTTTACTGACAAATTTTTACTGACAAATTTTTACTGACAATTTGGTATTGACAAATTTTTACTGACAAATTTTTACTGACGAATTTTAACTGGCAAATTTTTGCTGAAAAGTTTTACTGAAAATTTTTGCTAACAATTATTACTGAAAATTTTTACTGACAAACTTTTACTACAAATTTTTTACTGACAAATTGTTACTGACAAATTTTTACTGACAAATTTTTACTGACAAATTTTTACTGACAAATTTTTACTGACAAATTTTTACTGACAAATTTTTACTGAAAAATTTTTACTGACAAATTTTTTCTGACAAATTTTTGCTGAAAATTTCTACTGAAAATTTTTATTGACAAATTGTTGTTGACAAATTTTTGTTGAAAAGTTTTACTGAAAATTTTTACTGAAAATTTTTACTGAAAATTTTTACTAACAATTTTTACTGAAAATTTTTACTGAAAATTGTTATTAACAATTTTTACTGACAAATTTTTACTGAAAACTTTTAACTGACAAATTTTTGGTGACAAATTTTTACTGACAAATTTTTACTGACAAATTTTTACTGAAAATTTTTAGTGAACATTTTAACTGAACATTTTTACTGAAAATATTTACTAACAATTTTTACTGAAAATTTTTACTGAAAATTATTACTAAAAATTTTTACTAACAATTTTCAATGAAAATTTTTACTGAAAATTATTATTAACAATTTGTACTGACAAATTTTTACTGACAAATGTTTACTGACAAGTTTTTAGTGAATAATTGATACTGAAATAACTTTTACTGAAAATTTTTACTGACAAATTTTTACTGGCAAATTTTTACTGACAAATTTTTACTGACAAATTTTTACTGACAAGTTTTTACTGACAAACTTTTACTACAAATTTTTTACTGACAAATTGTTACTGACAAATTTTTACTGACAAATTTTTACTGACAAATTGTTACTGACAAATTTTTACTGACAAATTGTTACTGACAAATTTTTGCTGAAAATTTCTACTGAAAATTTTTACTGACAAATTTTTGCTGAAAATTTGTACTGAAAATTTTTACTGACAAATTGTTGTTGACAAATTTTTACTGACAAATTTTTGTTGAAAAGTTTTACTGAAAATTTTTACTGAAAATTTTTACTGAAAATTTTTACTAACAATTTTTACTGAAAATTTTTACTGAAAATTTTTACTGACAATTTTTACTAAAAATTTTTAATGAAAATTTTTACTGAAAATTTTTACTGACAATTTTTAATGAAAATTTTTACTGACAGTTTTTACTGAAAATTGTTATTAACAATTTTTACTGACAAATTTTTACTGAAAACTTTTAACTGACAAATTTTTGGTGAAAAATTTTTTCTGACAAATTTTTACTGACAAATTTTTACTGAAAATTTTTAGTGAACATTTTAACTGAATATTTTTACTGAAAATATTTACTAACAATTTTTACTGAAAATTTTTACTGAAAATTATTACTAAAAATTTTTACTAACAATTTTCAATGAAAATTTTTACTGAAAATTATTATTAACAATTTTTACTGACAAATTTTTACTGACAAATTTTTACTGACAAGTTTTTAGTGAAAAATTTATACTGAAATAACTTTTACTGAAAATTTTTACTGACAAATTTTTACTGGCAAATTTTTACTGACAAATTTTTACTGACAAATTTTTACTGACAAGTTTTTACTGACAAACTTTTACTACAAATTTTTTACTGACAAATTGTTACTGACAAATTTTTACTGACAAATTTTTACTGACAAATTTTTACTGACAAATTTTTACTGACAAATTTTTATTGACAAATTTTTGCTGAAAATTTCTTTAACGGAAATGTTTACTGAAAATTAGTACTTATCTGAGAAATTCTTAATATTTTAAATTTTCTAAAAAACTTTTGTGAGATTTTAGAATTTGTGGTTTGATTTATTCTTTTTAGAATAATACCACTGCTATGCTATGGAGAATAAAAAATATAATTGCTTTCAGGATTTTGAAAGCGAAAATGGTCTTTTTTGTGTAATTAAAATGAATTATGTTTTTTCGTGTTCCGTTAATGTTGAAATATGCGTAATGATTTATGCCAACGTAAATAAAATACGATCTGCCAAGAGATAAAAGATGTTTCTCAAAGAAGAAAAAACGCCACTCTTTCAATGAATTCAGATAAACTGCGAAATTTTTCTACATGAATAATTTCATTCATCACGTACTCGCATGCCTCAGTTTATACTTATGGTGCTGACTTTTTTGAATTTATTCATTGTTTCCTTAATATTCCGCACTTGATATTTTCACAAAAGTCACATATCCTCTTCAGAGAGTACAACTTAGAGTTAAATATTGCAGTGTAAATTTCATAAGTAATAACTATTCATATTGAAAACGTTTTCGAGTGAATTCATTGTCGTTTTACGGTGTTTATATAATCTAGTCATACAGACTTGTCCAGTTAAGTAATGAAGTCTGAGGCGAAACATGAAAATTTCAGTACGAAATTTAAATAAAACTCAACAAAGAACCCTCAAAACAGGGTAGTAGGGTGGCCAAATACTCCAGAGCGGATAACAACTGTGGCAAAACTCGTACACTCTCTACGTGCTGTCAACCATGTTGGAGAGAAAGTATATTAATAATCCAACAGGTACGCTTGTCTATACTTTTGCACTTGCAGTTACATAATAGACATTGTCTGGTATTGTTCTTTATGTACTGCATTGTACAGTGTGATATTAGTGCTCAAGATTCAGGGCTCAAGGACTCCTACCACCTTTTGGAATTCGATGGCGCTTGCTCGCTGTGTATTTTAATTATAGTAATTTCTTGTTTGAATAACAACTAAAATAAAGGTAATACCTTTTGCCTAATTCAATATACCTTATTTTATAGCGTTCATCTAATATTTGCTGTCGCATTTTCATCACATTTCATCGTCATTTTCAAGTGGAACTTTATTCAATTTTTAAATAAATTTTTACCAGAATTTCGATGTGTACTTCAAATATTTTCTTCTTTAAATTTAATTAAAATTTTCTCACTTGTTTTTGTATAATAATTAATCATAACTTATAGACAGACTTTTCTTTTTATTTCGTACTTAAATTTATAGGCTTTTATATCATTTATGGAATAGAATTATGAATAATTTTCCCACAAATCATTTGCAGACATAAAATATTTTCAGCCTCTGTTGACAAAATAAGATAGCTTGTTAAAAAATAAAATTTAATACTATGAATTTTAAAACGTTGTATAATATAAACTTTTACTTTTATAGAAAAATATTATTTATATATGTTTTCATAAATAGGACATTTTTCCGAATATCATCTAACATTAGAAATTCACAGACTATCAAATTTGATATATTAAAAAAAAAAAAAAAACGAAACATAAATTATAATTTGATTATTAGAAAACTGTTTGCACAACTTAAATAGATTTTTTTTAAAAATTTACATAAAGTAATGGAAAAAAGTATTTTATTTTTAAATAAATGAAGAATATTCATTTTCATTTATTGGAAAATTTCAGGAAAAATGGATTAATTTTATAGTGTTTGCTTTTAATGATATTGCTAAATATTACAAATTGAACATTTATTTTCTAAATCAATAATTGTAATTTTAGCATAAATAATTTTAAAAAAAATACATTTAAAATTATGTCTTCTTCGAAAATAATTATTTGAATAAAATGTTTTTTTCTGTTTTCTTCTTTTTTTTAATCTACAATTACATGTTTTTATAAGAAGCAAATGTTTACGCAAGGACCAATTGATGGGAAACTATGCTGAAGCAGTGCATAAACACCCACCGATGTTTCTTTGCCTATCGAGGGTAGTTGCGGATAGCCCTTTAACAAGAGGATCAAAATGATTACTTAGACGGGAAATTAAATGTTTTTGTAACGGATTATGGACAGTTCACGAAGAAAAGGAACATTTAGGTTATGGTGGATAACAATCATGGGGGTATTGACGATTTTACGTAGAAACTCTAGATTGTAGTGATTGGATTAGGAGGTACTCGTAGTTGCAATGCTTCGTGGAGCCCCATAGTTCAAGTCCGTACGTCCAGATTGGCGTCAGTACTGTATTATGAACAAACAATTTACTGTCGATTGTTAACTTTGATCTAGTTAATTTTAGTCCTTTTAACTTTTGTATGTGCATTCCATTTATTCAAACTTGTGTCCTAGATAAAGTACTTGATCTTTTGTTGGAATAATGTTGCCGTTGAAGGTTATGGGAGGAGATGATTCTGGACGAAGAGTAAAAGTAACCACATTTTTGTTCGTTGACTTTCACGTTCCACTTTTTGCACCATTTTTGAAGAGAGTAAATATGGTTTTACAGGATGGTGGATGCTATAATAGGGTTTTGGTGAAGAGCTACGATGGCAGTGTTATTAGGTTCTTATTGTTGGTTGAAATATTATAAGTTAAATATTTCGAAATAATCTATGGATTTAGATTAGGCAGAGGTAATCTATGGATTTATGCTAAAGTCTCCCGTATAAATTACGATAAAGGCCAATTAATTGGTTATTTCGCCTACTGACTAAGGATGGGAATTTTTGTCGATAGTTTTCACTCTATTTTTTTTTTTTTTTAATAATTGTTTATTTATTATAGTATTTCAATCTTACGATGCTATCTGTAAGTTTTTACTTTTTCTTTTTTTTTTTTAACTGAAAAATGTACTAAAATAGTTATAATTTTTTTTCTTTTATAATAAAAAAATAAAAAAAAAAAAAAGCTCAAACTTAACTAACTTAATCTAAAACACACCTACCACTAATGACCACTTAAACGCTATAAATACATACGTATCATAATATGATTATTTTACTTATTTTACTTATTTTTTATTTTTTTATTTTATTACAAATTTTTCCACCAAAATAAAGCTTTGTTGTTTGAATTAATGTCTTTATCAGATAACTGTGTACTGAATTTTAAGCTTCCATTTGTTGGGTGGACTTGCACTGCTTTGGCGGTTGCTCTTCTATAAGTATGGTAGAATACGAGGGTCATTCACCAAGTACTTAGCCTACAAAAGAAAAACGAAAATTTTGGAAAGGTGGCAATTTATTTTTCCACATAATCTCCTTCAAGCTCGATACACTTGGCCCAACAATGCTCTAACTTTTTTAACCCGTCCAAAAAATACATTTTCTCGAGGGAAGCAAAATAAGCCTCTGTGGCGACGATGACCTCCTCATTCGACTCAAATCTATTCCCGGCGAGTGATTTTTTCAGATTTGGAAACAAAAAGTAGTCACAGGGAGCCAAATCTGGAGAGTACGGTGGATGGGGCAGCAATTCGTAGCGCAATTCGCCCAATTTGGCCATGGCGACGGCGGAGGTGTGAGCCGGCGCGTTGTCGTGTTAGAACAGCACTTTTTTCTTCGCAAAGCGGGGCCGCTTTTTCTTCAATTCGACGTCAAATCGGCCCAATAAGTCAGCATAGTAGCGCCCCGTGATTGTTTTACCCTTCTCGAGGTAATCGATGTGGATCACACCTTGTGAATCCCAGATAACGGTGGCCATCACCTTTCCGGCCGATCGAACAGTCTTCGCCTTCTTCGGAGCACGTTCGCCGGGTGAAGTCCACTGTTTCGGCTGTTCCTTGGTCTCTGGTGTGTACCAGTGAATCCATGTTTCGTCGACGGTCACGAAACGACGCAAGAACTCCGCTGGATTGCGCTGAAACAGCGCCAAACACGTCGCCGATGTGGTCTCACGGTTGCGCTTGTTTTCCGGTGTGAGTAAACGCGGCACCCATCGCGCCGACAGCTTTCTCATGCCCAGTTCTTTGTGTGGAATATGATGCACCGTTCCTACTGCGATGCCCACAGTCTCAGCTATCTCGTGAACCTTCAATCGACGGTCTGCCAACACGAGATCGTGGACTTTTTTTACGTTTTCCTCCGTAGCAGCCGCTTTCGGGGCACCTGGGCGTGGCTCATCAAAAACCGACGTGAGGCCTCGAACAAACTCGTTGAACCAATTCTTGACGATCGCCATCGAAGGAGAAGAGTCACCATACACAGCATCCAAGCGATCTTTGATTTTGCTGCGCGTTTTCCATTCCAAAAACAAGAATCTAATCACCGAACGATATTGTTCTTTTTCCATTTTTGTGCAACCGACCAACACGCTCGCTTTCAAAGGCTCTCAAAATAAAACTAATGAAGGGAATCAACTAAAACTTTGACAGAAAGCTATTAAAAAAATGTGCTGCACGATGGTAAATTTTTTTTGTGACAGCAGTTCCATCGGGCGGTGAGGCTAAGTACTTGTTGAATGACAAGATGTAATCTGTGCTCTGGTAAATTACATGTTTAACCAAACTATTTTCATTGTCGTCCATTGTAGCGATTTTTGCAAAGTGGTTTCTTATGAGATTTATTATAAAATTATCAATACGTATAACTTGGGGATAATTGTAAATATTTTTGTTGGATATATAGTGCTGATAATTTGTTTGAGGCTTACGGTATTTACCCAGGCATGCTCTTAAACAATTCCTTTCAAATTTTCTATATATTTCCATCAGTGACCAACTAATATTGAACCATATCGGGCTGCCGTACGTCAGTATTGGTCTAATAAATGCTTGATAAGCAATTACTTTCACTCCGGCAACAGGAATTTAGAATAAAACAGCCTTTTAGCTAAATAAAATGCTGCATTTGCTTTATTCGGCTGCTTCTTGATGTGCTCACCATAGTTCAGGTTATGCCTCACCCAAATTCCCAGATATTTCCCTGCATTCTAAAGCTCCAAAACCGTACCATCGCCTGCTCTAACTCCAAATTGTCTCCATATTTTTTGAACTGACACATGGCAAAATCTTAGCACATTTCTGAATAATATTGTCTCACACTTCTTGAAATTAAGCCTCAATCTCCAGGCTTCAGCATAGCTGAGTACGGTATTGAACATGAACTGCAAGTTTTTTCCTAATTTATGGTAATCTTTCTTTACTGTGTAGATAGTTAGATTATCCATGAAAGCGATGCATTTATTTTCGCGATTTTTATTTAAGATACGAAGGTCGTTCAATAAGTCCTTAGAAAATCCGAGAAATTGCGCTCGTAGTGTCGGTAAAGATTTTTTTTTTAAAGTACAATTATTGACAGGAAAGCTGTCAAAATTTCAGCTCGATAGGTCAATTTCTATCGTCGATTAAAGTTAACGACATTAATTTGTGCATAACAATTGAAAAAAGCGAGTTTAGGGCTGTCATCAAACATCTCCATTTGAAAGGCTTAAGCCCGAAAGAAATCAAAGCCGAGTTGGATGCAGTTCATGGCACATCTGCACCTGTGTTTGCGATGGTTTATAATTGGGTGAATGAATTTAAACGTGGCCGTTCATCCACAAAAGATGAACATCGTTCAGGACGCCCAGTTGAGGTGTCTACTCCTGAAATCATCGACAAAATCCACGATCTGATTTTGAACGATCGGCGAATTAAAGTGTGCGAATTAGTTGAGGCCACGGGCATATCACAAGGTACAGTCGCTTCAATTTTGCATTAAAAATTTTCTGTGAAAAAAATGTCGGCAAGATGGGTGCCGCGTTTGCTCTCAGAGGAGAATAAGCGCAATCGTGTATTGGACTCTGAGGCTATGTTGGCACTCTTTCATCGCAATCCTGCTGAATTACTTTCACCGATATGTCACTGTGGACGAAACCTGGATACACTACTACACTCCAGAAACGAAAAGACAGTCATCACAGTGGATTTTCAAGGGTGAACGGGCTCCGAAGAAGGCAAAAACTGTGCCATCGGCCGGCAAGGTGATGGCCACGGTCTTTTGGGATTCGCAGGGCATCATTTTTATCGACTACTTGGAAAAAGGAAAAACAATAACAGGAGCGTATTACGCGTCGTTATTGCAACAGTTGAGCGAGGAAATCAAAGAGAAACGCCCCCATCTGAAGAAGAAAAAAATCCTCTTGCATCAGGACAATGCGCGTGTGCATACCTGCGCGGTTTCCATGGCTAAAATTGTGGAATTGAGAATGGAATTATTGCAGCATCCCGCTTATTCACCAGATTTGGCCCCGAGTGACTATTTTCTTTTCCCCAATCTGACGGACGACGGTTCACTTCCAATGAGGAGGTCATTGCTCAAACGGCTGAGTATTTTGCAGAACTTCCGAAATCCTATTTTTTGAACGGGATAAAAATTTTGGAAAAACGGTTGGAAAAGTGTATAGAGCTAAAAGGAGATTATGTTGAAAAATAAAAAATTATTGGAAAAACGGTTGGAAAAGTTTCCATCTCTTTCTAAGGACTTATTGAACGACCCTCGTATCTTGCAACTCATTTAAATAAATTATAAACAGGATTAGTGTGGTAACTGTTCCTTGTTGCAATCCGTTTTTAATATCATACGTCTCGTCTGTGCTTCCACTAAAAATTTTCTACCTATTATCATAGTTCTGATTATTTTAATCAAGTACGTATATATTGGAAAGTTGTATTTAAATAGTTTAAAAATCAATCCGTCAATCCACACTGTTGTAAATGTATCTGAGAAATCAACAAAAAGAACATAATTTGCTATGTGGGTATTCTTGTCCAGAATAAATTTTCCTTCTAATTTTTCTAAGCTGTTCATTTCTATTTGTGGTTCTGTTAATAGGTGGTGTTTATCCGGGGTTACTATTAAATGGTTTATTTTCAAGTTGTTTTCTTTTCTAAATATTTTATTTAAAGTGGGGAACATGTTCGTGTTGGATGGCGTTATGTTGTTTATTTTATTTTCCCAGTGTTTATTGATTGACAACCTGAAGTTCTGTTTAATAAGCTAGTTCAGATTAAACAGGATTAATTTGTTTCTTATTAGCTGTGGGTCAGTTTTACGGCAACCACTACGGTGCATACCATGTATCGCGCTCAACATTATGCTTTTCTTCTTAAACAGGTTTCTTATGGTTGGATTTGTGTATTTTACTAAATGGCAATTATTTTTGAGGAGTAGAACTGATTTGTCAATAGCTTCTTGTATTATTTTATCAAGTTCTTGTACTAAAACGTCCATTTCATTATTACTTAGATTTCTATTATTTAGTGGTGTAAGCGAGTTTTCATGTAAGTATTTTTCGGTAATTTTATTAATATGGGTTTTAAATTTTGTCCAGTTTGTTGTCCTGAAATTATATTTGTGGTATTCTTCTGGGATTTGGTATACAATATCTTGCAGGTCTGAAGTAGATATTTGAATAAATAACATTTTCAAGCATGCCTGAAGTTCCTGTTGTACTAAAAGTTAATCTGGTATCTGCAATACAAATGTCCAAGTATGAATCGCATCTTGGGTATGTCGGGTATTCACTATGATATAGTCTAGCTTTATAATTAATATGATTTTGTTGCAACCAAGAATATAGAAAACTGCCTCTTGCGTTATTATCCTTATTTTATGAATGATTTGTTATAATAAATGATCAATGATTATACCTTGAGGAGCACTTGCTTGGGCTCGGATATGCATTACCATTGAATCGTCAATTTCATTGCATATTCTTTAGAATGGAAAAAAAATTATTCTAGTGTATTTTTAAATATAAATCAAGCATTTGCCCTACTCAAACTTACTCTGGAAACCCAAGGATACTTCCTTTCTCATATTACCTAATACTTCTATCATTCCTAATAAACCGATATTTTTAAATAAGTAAACCTAAACAACACACGAATATTTCTCTGATATTTCCTGGTGTTCCACAAGGCAGTATACTTAGGCCCATTCTCTACAACAATCTATGTATTGTTCACATTTTCATACAAGTGTTAAAACCTTTGTATCAGCAGTATATATAGCCACGAAGGAGTTAGAATAGATTGAAATAATAATATTGTAAGTTTGAGAAAAAAAATTCCAAATTATCAGTAAACATTTTAAATTATTAAATCCGCATGGGAAGATATTGAGAAAAAAAAATTGATTTTTATATAATCTAGAAATTAATTTAATTTACAGAATTTTTTATTACAATAAAACCTTTTCAACTGCTTTCATAAATTAATTAATATTTTTTTAAAAGGGTCGATCAAGATTGTAATAAATTTGATAAGAGAATAAAAATTACCCTTTAGCTATTTATACAGTTTTTCCAAAGGATAGCAAAAATGCTACTTTCAAAAATTCTAATTTTTATTATTTTATTTTAGATTTTCTTTAATAAAAGGATAATACAGCTTCTGAGAATTTTCAATTATATATTTTTTTCTAGTAAAACTTTACAATAGTTTCTACGAATTCGTTTTTGATACGTTAACATCATGTACAATTTCAGTCAAAGAAGAAATCTTTTATTCCTTAGAAGATATTTGAAATCCGTAAATTGGAAAAAAATTCTTTCAATATTTTATTATAAGTATATGCTATAAAAAATTTCAACCACAAATATGATTATATTGAAAATTTAAAGTATTTTTATACGTGAGTATTTTTTATAAAATCAAAAATGACGTAAGCCAACGAAGCTTATGTGGTTACGAGTATGAGTGCAAAAATTACCCACTATTAATCTTAAATGTAATAGGAATTGTGAAAATTTAAAAAAAAAATGGCGAATTTCGTTAGAGAAAATGTTTTAATAATACAATAAATTACAAGAAAAGAATGAAAATCACTTTTATGATTTATTATGATTGATTCTTTGAAACGTGTCGCTTCCTTAAAAATACTTTTTAATAAAAGCACGTAAAGTCTGCAAGAATAAAAGACAAATGGTCAAAAGTTATTCGGTAAAATTACAAAAAAAAATATATTTTAAAGTTAAATCAAATTAAGGCAATTTTTATAAATAATTTTTACTTATGGTAATTTTTAATAACACCACCAAAACTTTAATTTAAATTCATATTCGGAAAATTTTCACAGTAAAAACTGAATTAATCTAATATAAATTATCTAAAATCTTTAAAGGAGATTTTAGATATTATTGGGTAATGTGATTTATTTGGGGAGACATGCACATAAGAGTAAATTCAGGTTAATTTTAGGTCAGTTCAAAGGTAAATACAAGGTCAAATAGGACTGCGTAAATATATTTATTAGATTAAATTAAGGCTTGCGTAAATTATTTAAGGAAATCTTTAAATCTAAACTGAAAAGGATACGGTCAGAATTCCCTTACAGGTAATATTTAGTTATATTTAATCAAATGACCATTTATATTGAATTTAAGTTCTATTTCCAATTTTAACTCTATTATTTAGAGAGTGTTTTTACGTGTTGTTAAAATAAGTATTTTTTTTTTATATTCCAAATCTTAAAAAAAAAATCAAGTTTTTAATATTACCTTGTAAATTTCCTCTATCAATATTTTTATATGTGTATTCAATAAAAGGCTTTGATTTTATATAAAATGCCATAAGATGTTGTAGCTTCGTTATTACTTATTGACCCAAAAAAATTTGCTAAAATTTTCAATGCTATAAAAATTGGCAATAAAAATGTCCTATCAAAAGGAAATATTATCGATACTATAACAATGGAATTTTCTGATATAACAAGCATAGAAAATTTATTGTCAACTCGAAAAAAAAGGAAAAATACAATAAAATAAGGATTATGTACTTTGAGGATTTTATTCTTACAGGACTACCATATATGTAACATAGGCCTACAATTTCCTTTTCTTCTACTGAAACATATGTGATAACAAATTGAAGAAGCTGATTTATTTATCTCTTAAACAATTATTTTCGTACACGGTTAAATAGAAATAACAATACGAGTTTTTAGATCACATTAAAAAAAAGATGTTGTATCCAATTTTGGTAAAAAATATATAAAAATTTCTGTATCCTATTTTCATAATAAAATCAACTGAAATAATTTATTTATTTTTGAAATTTGCTTTCAAAAAAAGGTTTGTACAAATTTTTTCCTATATATTTAAATAAATATTTATTAAGATTTTTAAATTATTAATATTGATAAAAAATTTATAAAAAAAAAATGTTTGTTAAGGTTAGGTTGAAAATTGGAATAAAAAATTGTGCTGGAAAATTTTACTGATAGTTTTTATTAGCAAAATATTCCTAATCATAATAAAAAATATCTTTCCTTATTATCAGTAATATAGTTTTTAATTTATTTACTATTGTATCCTTTTAAGTTATTCTCATTTATTGTCATTATCATCGCCAATGCCGCCAGTCTAAAACTGCTGAATCAAAAAACTCGATGTCCCGGGTTAGGGCTGTGATCTTCAACTTTGATACTCCCAACATATTTTTTGGCATCCTAGCTCACCCTATCACATTCTGGCTAATCCCCAGGGTCTACCTCGTCTTTTGGGACCATAATTGGAGCCACTGTAAGCTTTCCGAACATAATCTTCCTCATTCATACGGATTAAATGACCGACGCATCGCAGCCTATTGAGCTTAATTTTTTCCACAACCGCTCGCACTAACGCTCTCGGATCTCGTTTATAAAAAGTCTCCCGACCCGCCTATTCTCATGTCAGAGACCAAAAACTCGTCAAAAAATCCTCCTTGCCTCCGAAGTATTCTTCTCAATGACGATAAAGGCTCCTTGTACAGTTCTTTCTGATCGATACATTATGGGGATGTCGTCAGCATATGATGAACGTTGGGCGGACAATGAGCATGGTACCCCTTAAAATAATAATAATAATAGCCTTTATTTAACAATCTTAGAAGAAAGTTACTATCACTTATGTTAATTGACACCGGTTTTGAGATTGTCCTGCGTTTCCGCAAAGGCCTCCCCTAGAGCTTGTCACACTTTCCGGTCATGAGTCGTCCTCTTCCAAGTAGCACCGGCTATTTTCCGAATATCGTCCTCCCATCTCAGATGCTGCTTCCCTTTCTTTCTTTTATTTTGTCTTGGACACCATTCGGTTGCATCCTTAGCCCATTTTTCTTGTTTACTCCTCATCATATGACCTGCCCAACTCCATTTTAATTTTCTTATGCAGTATGTTACATCGTTAATTTTAGTTTGGTTACGTAATGTTCCTAGTTTTACTTTGTCTCTTAACTTGACTTTGAGCATACTTCGCTCCATGCTGTGTTGGCAGGTTTCTAGTTTGTGTAAGTTTTGTTTTGTTAGACTCCAAGTTTGACATCCGTATGGATAGAATACAGGAATCAACTATTTTTTTCTTAGCTTTAAGTGGTACCTGCGGGTTTTTGACAATTTCTTTAAGAAACCAGTACCTTTTCCATGGTAATTGTACTCTGTTGTTTATTACTTTGGTTGTAAGGTCTTTTGGTGATATTATCTGTCCTAGGTATGTATATTCATCGACGTACTTTGGTTTTTGTATTATTCATGGAGAGTCCGACTTTATCACTTTCGTACACCAACTGTTCAAGCATTGCTTGCAGGCTTCTCGGGTCTTCAGAGATTAGAATTAGATCGTCTGCAAATCTTAAATGGTTTAGTTGCATTCCGTTAATGTTTAGTCCATATTGACTCCATTCGAGACGTCTAAATATATATTCAAGCACCGCCGAGAAAAGTTTGGGTGATAGTGGGTCTCCCTGTCGAACTCCTCTTTTTATAGGGAAGTACATACCTACTCTTTCTGTTCTTATTTTCGCTTTCATGTTCTTGTTTATATTTTTAACAATTTGTTTGTTCTTGTTTTCAACCCCTTGTGTTGTAAGTGCTTCCCATATTTTTGTATGTTTTAATGAGTCCAAAGCTTTATTATAGTCTACAAACGCCAAATAGTAATTGATACCATATTCTGTACATTTCTGGATAACTTGTTTTATGGTGTGTATGTGGTCGATTGTTGAAAAGTCCTTGTGAAAGCCTGCTTGCTCTCTGGGTTGGTTTTCATCAAAAATCTTTGTTAAACGATTAACAGTATTTTGGAAAAGATTTTATATACGTTCGACATCAGGCTGATGGGTCTGTAGTTAGTAAAGTTGTCTTTATTTCCTTTTTTATGTAGTAGTATTATAGTTGACGTGGTCCGCTGGTGAGGTATACATTCTATCTCAAAAATTTGGTTAAATAAATCTGTAATAGTGTCTACTATAATATCAGATGTTCCTATTTAGATATGCCATCTTCTTCCGGTGCTTTGCCTCTTTTTTGAGATTTAATAGCTTTTTCTACTTCTTCTTTCAGTATACGTGGAATTTCTTCGTTATTATTTGTATCATTTTCAGTTAGTTGGTGGATTTCGTCTGGTGTTTTGTCGTTGTCGTATAGCTCACGGTAGTAATCCGTGGCTATGTCTAATATTTCGATTCTATCGGTCTTCTTTTTCTTACCCCTTATACTTACCTCTAAGTCACTATACTTTTTCCACCGTCAGATTAACAAGAATGTATTAAAGTGCGTCTCCTTGCCGGAGATCGTGGTGGATGTTACGAGTAAATAGCTTTGAAAGTGATTCGTCTACTTTTACTCTTCCTCTCACACTAGTCGTGGTCAGCCTAGTAAGTCTAATCAATTGTCCTGGGAATGCAGAACTCTCGCATGGATGTGTAGAATTTTTGTCGATTTATAGATGATGGATCTGTTCACCATATTTGAGTGAATTTTCCATAAACTACCGCAGGGAGAAGATTTGATTTCTTGCTTATCTCCCTGGAGTAAGGCCTCTCTGATATGGGCCAATATTTTTTGGGACGAATAAGGCTATTTTAATTAGTACAATAGCGGACAATATATTTTTCAAAAAATTCTCCTTACCTCCGAATAATCCTTGTCAATCTTGATAAAGCGACATATTGAAGAGAAATTCATTTTGGATATTAAATGGCTTTTTAAGTGATTCGGCTGATTTTACTCTTCCTCTCACACCGGGTATGGTCAGCCTAGGCAATCCAATAAATTTTTCTAGGAATTCGGCTGCTTTTACTCTGTCACTAATGTAGAGATTTACCCTATGCTATCATAAGCGGCTTTAAAGTTAGTAACCAAACTGTTGAGCAGAATATCTTATAGATAGTACTTAGGAATATACACGTAATACCTCTATAATGATGACACGACGTTGACCGTATCGTGTGATACCGTTCGGTATGCTGACGCCACTCTGATCGCTTAGAGCCGCTGGACTGATGACATTGTCTTGCGGTATGTTGTTAGCTCTAGCGATTTCGCCCACACTGATGCTCCGTATAGCAAGACGGAGGTAACCACAGTTGCCAGTAGTCGCCTTCGGATTTGCCTGGGGCCTCCGATATTGGGCATTATCCGCGAAAGCGCGCCCTGTACTGCTGATGCCTTCCTGCTGACGCTGGAGATGTGCTCTTTGTAGTTGAGTCTGGCATCCAAGACAACTCCTAGATACTGGATGTAGGGTAGCGACTGGATGTCGTGGTCGCCCACTCTTATGGTGATGGTCTCCATTTTCTTGCGGCTACTAACAAGGAGTGCCTTGGTCTTATGTTCCGCCAAAGACAGGTCTGCCGATGTCATCCACTGCCTTATGCTCCGGATGGTGATGGAGAATGCGGCTTCCAGTTCCTCCAGGTGTTTGGCTACAAGGACAACCGCTACGTCGTCCGCGAAAGCCACGAGTGTTGTGTTCGTCGGTAATTCCAGATGAAGTAGGCCGTCGTACATGACGTTCCACAAGAGTGGCCTCAGGAAGGAGCCCTAAGGTACCCCTCCCATGACCCCATACTCCGCTGGTCCATCCTCCGTCTCGTAGTGTAGTAGTCGATCACTGAATTATGATCTGACCATCCTCCGTAGGTAGTAGAGCACCCCCATGTTCTCAAGAGCCTCCAAGATTCGATCCCAGCCGGCCGAGTTAAACGCATTCTCGATGTCAAGGGTGACAATGAGGCAATACTTTTTAAAACCGCCTTTCCATCTCTTTCCTGAAATGGCTTCCTTTGCGATGTTCGTGACGATTTCCAACGCTTCGATGGTCGATCTCCCCTTCCTGAATCCGAATTGAAATTCGGAAAGTTGAGGATCAATGTATTGCTCCAATCTGTCGGCCACTATCCGCTCCAAGTTCTTCCCGTCCGATTCCAGCATGCAAAGTGGACGATAGGAAGCTGGTTCGTCCGGTGGTTTCTTCCCTTTTGGGAGAAGAACCAATCTTTGTTGCTTCCATCTAGTCGGAAATACGTGCTTATGAACTCTTCAGTACGATGTTGGATATGCCGCTTGGTCCTGGTGCCTTGCCATTCTGCAATCTAGTGCAGGCCCTCGTGAGCTCTTCCATGGTCACACCAGGAATTTCCACTTCTTCATCATCCGGGTGGTTGTCGGGGTGTTCTGGTTTCTCCGGGAACAGATGTTCTACTATTCTGTGCAGCATGCCGGGACAGGTTGGTGTTGTTGCGGGTAGGCTTTTAACCCTATGCATGACCGTCTTATACGGTCTACCCCACGGGTCCCGGTCCACTTCCGCGCAGAGTTCCTTCCAACATTTTCGTTTGCTGGAGTTGATGGCGTTTCTGAGAAGACGCCTTTTCTCTTCGTAGATCCATCTGAGTTCCTCTGTCGAGGCCCTGTCTTGCCTACGGGACACATAATATTAAGGTGTCAGTCATGAGCATGGGACCATTAATTGATGAACTGTTTGGTGCAGTATGCCACCATCATACTTAACCAGTCAAACCCGTTGATACTGTACGGCTTGCTACTCTTCAGTTTTCGAGTTACTTTTGATGATTCCTCGATGCTCTATGGCGCCACTATGTACTGTATACCTGACGGGGCCTCCAGCTCGTGTTCAGACTCGTTTTTGTTAACGAGTTTTTTAAAATATTCTCTACCCACCATCTTAATATACCCATTTGGTCAGGAATCAGATGCTGCGACATGATGAGCATCGTTGTGGCATTCGCGTCTCCTCCTGCTAACAAGTAGATAAATCTTTCACGCCTGATGCTATCGGTCCCTATACTCCCAGGCTTTTTAATTTTGTCTGTGAATCCTCTTCTCTGTTCTTCGCAATTTACGATAATTTTCCACGCGTGCCAGCGTTCTCTCTGAATGCAGCATATCTCGCTATGCAAACATCGTCAAACCAGCTATTCTGACTTTTTCGGTCGTACCAATAATAGTGCCCCTTTAGGTCTTTCCATTCCAATTCAAAATATTCTTCGTTAATTCTCATTTGACTGAATTTGAATTATTTTCAAATACGAAAAACGTTTACAAACAAAATTTTAATATAAACTATTAATTTTCTATTCATTAAAATTGCTATTTATTTTTAATATTAATAAATTTCGTCTTTAATGATAATATTAATATTTTTAATATATTTCAAAATTTAAAATTTAAAAGACTTGTAATAGAATAAGAGCAAAAAAAAATTAAAATATTTATTATTTTTCGAAGAACGGATACCTTTTATTCAAAAATAAATTAATATCTAATATCTGGGTATAAGCAGATGTGACAAAATAATTTAAGATACATTTTTTTGAAACAGATTGTAAGTATTTTATTACATTCAAGTATACAAAAATATGTTACAGCACTTTATTATAAATATTTTACTTTATTATTCCAATAATTTTTAGGCAATATAGTTTTTCGTTCGCATTACTAATAATTTATCAAAAATAACTAAATAATACAACATTAAAAATATAGAAAAAAAACATACAAAAATCATGTTCAAACAAATATTATTTGAGTAAATCTCTGTTGACAATCCCAAAAAGTTCCCATTCATAATAATAATACACTCGCTTTTAAAAAAAAAAAAATACTTTTATACAAAAATTACATAAGAGACTTTTCTTATACAAGTTTATGAAATCGCATAGGAGAATTGATATAATTAGTTGTGTACATTTCAAAGTAGAAAACTTAAACAAAAAGAAAACGGTTTCAGCATAAATGTCAAGAAGCTACACTGTCAAGAGACTTAAACCATCATTAATTAATATCAATAACAATACAAGAAAAATGTTCCATTTTTGTTTTGCCAAGGAAAATCCTTCAAACTATTCTAAACTTGAACTTGCTGACGTCTACCTAAAACCAAAGAATCATATTTAAATGCCAAAAAGATTATGAGCATATATACAAATCTTAGCCGAAAAATAAAATGAAATAAAGTCTTTTGGTAGAAAAAGTTAAAGAAATCTTTAAGGTTTTTCGTGCGTTCATATTTCTATAATTTCATCATTTCTGTGGCATCTGTACGACTGTCATATTTATAAGCCCCAGATGGCAGCAAGTCGAAACGATATGACATGGTTGACGTTTATATTTTTAGGGAATTTCTTGGGCAAATCATTTCTACTCGATTGTCAGAGCACGCCATGTGTGTAGGAGGATGACTCCAACATTGGATTAACATTCAATGAGTATGTTCCAAAAACTGTTTTATATACAACTTCTAGTATTTTTCACGGTAAAAAGACGAACTGAAAAGGAAATTCCTTTTGCCCCAATTCCATTTAAGATCATTTATATTTTGACATTTGGTCTCATTCAGTCAGTCAGTCAGTCAGTCGGCAGCAGGCTGACATCAACATTTAAGGATTTCTTGTGAAATTCGAATCGATTTAGTGAAGCCATTTTCATTCCAAAGGATTCTCCTTTTAAATATGGAGAATGAGATAAATACCAAAAAATGATTGTGAAAATGATATCCGTCCCTGGTACGTGTGCACAGTCTTCTTGTTTCACTAAAAGAGTATGGGAACTTGCTCACAAAGGTACCTAGCCGTGTAGCCGTAATATTATATATACATACAATCATCTATAGATATTTATATAAGTTCCTTTATATCCCATATATGTGTAACTCGATTAAAAGTAAGTAAATACGACTAGACAAGCATAACGAAAAAGGATCCTTATCCTTGGCAGAATTCACTCTTGCAGCTATTTTCATTGCACACACTATGAATTTGACTCGAGGCTAAATAAGACAAGATAGCTTTTGTAGAAAAATCACATTTTTCTTATCCGTCCATTTCAGGAAATTTATATCCTTACGATATTGTTATGGCACACCGTTATGTCGATAACGAAAAACAAAAGAATGACGCTAATAACTTTCGGTATAAGATAAAAGAAAGCACAAAGTTACGCTAGTAATTAAAATGAATATAAAGTAAAAATCAGAAAAAGAATTTACTGACTTAAGTATTAGTGACACAAATGGTTTTTATATTTTCTCATAATACTATTAAAAAAATGCGAAAATATCCTTTCATAAATTTATTAGAATTTTCAACATAACTGATATGGTTCTTTTTGTAGGTAATTTTATAAAATCAATACCAAAATAAAAATATGCAGCCCCAAAAATAATAAGTTTAATTTCATCCGATTCTTTTCCAATCGACATTTCCAAGTAAACGTATTCAACGAACTCTCCAATATCTCTCCGATATTGGCTGGTCTTCCACAGGGAAGTTTACTTTGGCCCAGTCTCTATAACATTTATACATTTGGCGTCCCAATCAGTTCCATTACCTTCTTTGCTGAATTCTCCGAGGATACGGTCTGCCTTGCATCTAGCGAAAATGCTTCTGAAATTCTCCAAACCAAAATTCAAACCCTACACAACTGGTTTAGCAAGTGGAGAGTGAAAGTTAATGAACGTAAATCTACCCACTTGACTTTTACTCTCCGCCGTGAATCCTATCCTCCCATATAACTTAATGGCAGCGAATTACTACAACACACCGTAGTTCAGTACCTAGAACTAAACTTAGGCAAACGCTTGATATAGAACCCACATACAAGACTTGAAAGACAAGAACTAAAAAGACGATACCTACAACTACTTCGACTTGTAGACAAACGTTCTAAACTTACTGTAGACAGCAAAGTACCTTTTATACAATGCCCTACCGAAACCCCATCTGGACTTACGGACTAGAACTCTGGCACTCTACTAAGCTTTCCAATTCCCATCACATCTATGAGGGAGCGTCGATATTTGTATTCCGTACAAATATCGACGCTCCCTTTTATATTTTCAACACTGTTATTCATCTTGAAGTCCCATTCATTTTTGACGTGGCTGTGGCTCGTTGTTAAAAGTTTCATTCTCGTTTTCTTTAAAAACTATCCTCTCTTCCTTTCTGCGACCGTGCCATCCTGGATCCACCGGTTCTCGTCAGATCACCGAAGTTAAGCAGGACTGGGCGTGGTTAGTACTCGGATGGGTGACCACTTGGAAAACCGCGTGTCGCAGGTAGGTAGCGGGTTCGATTCCCGCTGCCGCCATCTCGGCATTGGTGCCGGGGTGAGAGGCCGACTACAAGCCTTACATATGTAGTCCGTAGGGTCCCCCAACGTCACTGGCGGTTGCTTCGCTGGCCTGATAAGCCGCAAGCCATAAAAAAAACATCTTATCATGAAACAGCACAAGAGTAATCATCCGGACAATACCTCAGGCAAAACGACATTTGGCTTTCACCGAACAACTCGAATGGGTACCTGGAACGTGCGGACTCTCTCCCAAACTTCTCCTCTGGCGCAAGCTACTTCCGAAATGCGACGCTACAATCTCGACATACTGGGAATCTCCGAAACAAGGTGGAAACATCAAGGAATCCTCGCAACGCAGACGGGTGAACACTTCATCTACAGCGGCAACGACAGTGGACACCACTGTGGAGTCGGATTAATCCTATCAGCCAACGCAAAGAGATCTCTCATGGGCTACAAACCGGTCTCCGACCGCCTTCTGACAGCCAGGTTCCAGTCGAAGTTCCGAAACATCACCATCGTGCAATGCTATGCCCCAACTGAAGTAGAGGATGACGCCAATAAAGAAGCCTTCTACCACCAATTAGAGACGTGTATTCTCTGTGCCGCTATATGCTCCATAGGAGCGACTGTGTCTCATGACTATGTGTATAATGTATAATGTAGAAATGAAACCTGTCAAATAAAAATAATAATCTCTTCCTTTCCAAAAAACACCCATCGAAGAATTAAGCGTCACTGGTCACGTGATTTACTAAAATACTAAGGCTTAACATGAGCACACGCAAGCAAAAGAAAATTCACGTTCATTAAAAATATTATTCAAATCTGAATAAAAATTAAAAAAATAATTCATCCGAGGTGTGGAAGAAAATTAATCATTAGCTATACTGCGGACATCCCACCTTATAATTTATACGATAGTGTCTTCTAGACGAGCAATACAAGTTTCAACCTCATCCAGGAACTACGCGACCATATAAAGGGCACTTTTATTATTCTTGTAAGGTCTCTGAGAGTAGATCCAGATGCCATTTTAGAGCGCCACGACTGTGAGTCCATTTAGCGATATCAACTTGCGTTTGGGTTTGCATTGTCAAATTGCCTTAAAAAACTGGTCAATAGTTAGTTGGAGAGAGCAATAAGAAGTGAGAAGACTTTATGGGGCAAAGTAGGTTACTTTAAAAAAATTAAAAAGAGAGCTACGAAATTGAATGTTTGGGCCTGGGAGCACCACAATGGAAGGATTCGGATAGAAATTCTGGGTTAAGTGATTTTTTCTTTAAACTCCATACGAATGGTATCAAGGACGAAGTTTTCGTTGCCAAAGAGGATATCATGGGCAAGTGCGATATACTTAATCCAAATTCTGGGAAGTTTCTATGCCCAATTGAGCCAGTCTATTAATCTACGCATTGCTAATCATCTAAGGTGTCATTTCGTAAGTAGCTGTACAAGTTTTGAAGTTACAATAAGGACAGAAAATAAAATCAATCCTTACCCAGAATGCCTGAAATGACTCGGCATTTTTATTCTTTAATAGATTTTCACAAATTATAGAGAAAAGGTGTGTTTTTGTAGTGCATTATTAAGAGTACCAGATTTTCTGGTTTAAGGGAGGGTAAACAGTACTTATTAGATTTTTTTTGGGTGGGGGAGGTGTTAAGAGGTATATGGTTTGATTAAAAACCGAAGACGAATCTTACTAATGGTGGCGTTTAACATCAAAAGCCGATTAAATTATGGAACGAATGAGAGCTCTTTTGATATCAGACCGTCGATTAACATTGTGGCTGATGAGTAGTGAGTTAAATTTCCTTGTAATCCTTCCCAAAAAAGGGCTCTTTGCATTATATTAAACTTTATACATGCTGGGATGCTACACCATGACAACTCGTCCTGTTACACTGCCACCTCCTTAATCGGGATATTCCCGGAAAAGAGATTTCTGTGGTTTACCAACCCCCATCTCCCACTTGCTCATTTGACCCATTGGTAGTCCATGTAACTTTTTTTTGGGTCACAAAGATTAAAAGGTTATCACATTGATACTCTGTCGATAATATCCAAGGACCTGCAAGTGATTTTAGTTCGAGTCTGCTAGCACTTCTGTGAGTTGCTGAAGAATTTTTTTATGGTAAGGACTACTTTTTATAAAGAATAGTAGAAGGAATCAGAAAGGAGGCCTCATATTCAGCATTACAGATATTGTGGATAATATACAAATGATTATAACCGAGGGCCTGATGGTAAATCTAGTTGAAGCCTGCCAACACTGCCTATGCCGATGTATAGGTATGCAAGCAAACTATCTTAAAGGAGATAATACGAGGGTCGTTCAATAAGTCCTTAGGAAAAGATGAAAAAAAACTGTTTTTTAAAAAACAATTTTTTAATTTTTCAACATAATCTCCTTTTAGCTCTATACACTTTTCCAACCGTTTTTCCAAAATTTTTATCCCGTCCAAAAAATAGGATTTCGGAATTGCTGCAAAATACTCATCCGTTTGAGCAATGACGTCCTCGTTGGAAGTGAACCGTCGTCCGCCAAACCATTTCTTCAGATTGGGGAAAAGAAAATAGTCACTCGGGGCCAAATCTGATGAATAAGCGGGATGCTGCAACAATTCCATTCTCAATTCCACAATTTTGGCCATGGAAACCGCGCAGCTGTGCACACGCGCATTGTCCTGATGCAAGAGGATTTTTTTTTTCTTCAGATGGGGGCGTTTCTCTTTGATTTTCTCGCTCAACCGTTGCAATAACGACGCGTAATACGCTCCTGTTATTGTTTTTACTTATTCCAAGTAGTCGATAAAAATGATGCCCTCCGAATCCCAAAATACCGTGGCCATCACCTTGCCGGCCGATGGCACAGTTTTTGCCTTCTTCGGAGCCTTTTCAATGGTGAAAATCCACTGTGATGACTGTCTCTTCATTTCTGGAGTGTAGAAGTGTATCCAGATTTCGTCCACAGTGACATATTGACGAAGGAATTCGGCAGGATTGCGTTGAAAGAGTGCCAACATAGCCTCAGAGTCCAATACACGATTGCGCTTATTCTCCTCTGAGAGCAAACGCGGCACCCATCTTGCCGAAATTTTTTTCACAGACAATTTTTCATGCAAAATTGAAGCGACTGTACCTTGTGATATGCTCAACTAATTCGCGCACTTTAATTCGCCGATCGTTTAAAACCAGATCGTGTATTTTGTCGATGATTTCAGGAGTAGACACCTCAACTGGGCGTCCTGAACGAAGTTCATCTTTTGTGGATGAACGGCCACGTTTAAATTCATTCACCCAATTGTAAACCGTCGCAAATACAGGTGCAGATGTGCCATGAACTGCATCCAACTCGGCTTTGATTTCTTTCGGGCTTAAGCCTTTCAAATGGAGATGTTTGATGACAGCCCTAAACTCGCTTTTTTACATTGTTATGCACAAATAAATGTCGTTAACTTTAATCGACGATAGAAATTGACCTACGCTATGGATCGAGCTGAAATTTTGACAGCTTTCCTGTTGATAATGCTACTACCGACACTACGAGCGCAATTTCTCGGATTTTCTAAGGACTTATTGAACGACTCTCGTAATAATGTCTGCCACACCTTGTACACTAAAAATTAGTTTTTTACGAAAAATGTCCTATGGAAAATATTTTCGAAAAGTCCTATAATCCAAAAATGTGTGCTGAAAAAACCTTCTACAAAAATCTATATTTTCAGTCTGTATTTTTCAAAGCACACTTCTTAAAATGAAATGTAAAATAAACATTATTTGCAGTGTATTGAAAATATGGATTGAAAAATGTTTAAAGAAAAATCCTTACTTCTGTATTTAATTTTCTCAAATCTATTTAAAATTATTACGAAGTACGAATATTTGGTTCAATACATTGTGCAATAAATAATTTCAAACAGCTTATATTATTTAACAATTTAGTATTTACCTTTAAGTGGTTAATATTTTTTTTATTCGAATTTGAACAAAATTGTATTTAATATTGAGAAGCATAATTTAATAACTCTAGGATCATTATATATATAGAAATCTTCATGTTTCAAACAAAGGATAATTTATCAAAAGTTTATCTTGAAATTCGACATGTTTGCTATGTTTTCAAATGTGTTCTGTTAGAGCTGGAAGCTAAGTTTTGTGTTCGCAGAAACTGGAATATCTGGATTGGACTGATTTCAAGATGAGTTCTTGTATATAATGAAAAGTTTCAAAATTAATAATGAAAATACTCTCATGTACTCGTTCGTACTCATAGTTTGAGAAAAGCAAATATTATTGTAGGAAAATTTCAATTTTCATCCAACTACAAATGAAAAGAGGTGAAGCCGCCACATCGCCAGACCACATATTCACATTACTTGTATTATTATTGAAAAAGGATATGAGATATTATTACACAACAGAAGCTTGTGCCACTTAACGGTATTATTGGATGAAATGAGCCTTAATCTCAAACATAAATCACAATGTAAGTTGTAAGTCAAAAAAGGATATTTTCCAGTTGTGATGATATCTTTAAAATATATGCCGATAATTGTTGAGAACTGCCCACTTTTTTAATAAATATTTATATTGTTTTAAATTGAATTGGTTTGAGGTCCTTATTAGGAACAGGTTAACGGATAAGTCTAGTATTAGGGAAATATAGAAAATTATTCATAGTTTTTTATTAAATACTTTTTTTGGACAGATTTTGTGTTTTGAAGCACCATAAGTAAGCAATTATTGGGCCCATTTGGACTTACAGAATTGAACTTTAGCATTCTAACAATGTGGAAAATTGACATTACTCCCTTTATATTCGTAATAATAGCCTGTGTATATAACGCTATCAGAAATTGTAGTTCCATTTATCCTTTTGTGATAATCCACTCAAAATTTTCTTATATCACGCTTCCCGAAAAAAAATCTCATCGGAGACTAAAGGAGACATTGCCCGCAAAATTTATTAGAATCCTCTAATTATCGTTAGAATCTTTTCATCCTTTAAGTTAATGTACATTAAATTTAAAACCTTTTATTTATTTATCGCCAAAAATGCTGAAGTATGGTCATCACTAGCCATACTCCTGTGGAGTTTCATGGATTTCATACTACATCTTTTTACTAATCATAAAAATTTTTTTCAACAAATAAATTTAATAAATACAAAACCATTGAAATTCTGATCAATTTTAGTAAGGCAAGGCTTATTTTTATATCAGCTGATAAAAAATATATTCGGTAAAATGTTGGTGATGATTCCAAACAATTGTCGCACAGTAAATATTTAATAAATATTCATAAAAATAGATCCCTTATTTGAATTTAAAAGCTGCAATATTTATAAGAAACAAATTCTTTGCATTAAAATAAATTTGAAGTATGTCCAAATTGAAATAAGAGGCATGTCCTTTTATAGAGTTTTTTTTTCCCGTCAAATTATATTTCCGCCATAATCGAAAAGTATCCTTATACCAATATACCATTTCATGTAATAAATATTTGAATAACATGCCCTCTAATTAGTATTTGAGACCTAAACCATTAACACTTTAATATACCAGGAAAACATGACTTGTTCAAATTATATAATTAAGTTACCCCATTGACATCATTTAAATTCGAAATTCGTAGATTGCACATGTACTCACCACTGTTAGTATTAAAATTGAATAGTCGTAATGCTTGTTCACAAAATTATCACCCCTTTTAAGGGAGATTATTTTATTTATTTTATTTTTTTTTCATGTACGAAATACCTAAATTGAAATTTGTACATTTTTGAAAATAAATTGGCGGAATAAATATGTTCTCAGTGTTTGTGTATCGATGCGAAGGTAATCTAACCAGAAATTACTACGGATTGGTAGAATTTTTCTGACTTTTGTAATGTTTTCTTTCTTTTTGCCCATAATATTCTTTCGTACTAAACTAATAGTAAATGTTGTACGAATTTAATTTACCATGAAATTAAAGAATAACGTACCACCGGCTCGGCTCTATTTACTTATCATTTTATAAATTGTAAATGCATACTCGTATACGAGTTGTTTATATGGTTTTAATTTCATTTTAGTTTCAAGTGAATGTTTTGTGGTAAAATTGAAAATAAATATACGATAAAATTTTAGATAAATTTACCACAAGTGTTTTTGGAAAATATATAAGCTTACATAATAATTTTTTTTTTTGGACAATTTTAAATAATCAAAAAGTGGTTTTCAGATAATTTACAATAATTTACAGTCAGCAAAAAAAAAAAGTTGAATTTAATTTGATAAATTTAAAAATTCTTTAACGATAAATATCAAAAAATTTCCAAAATTAATTTGAACTCCAATTTTTTTTTAGAATGATTTTATTTTTAAAATTAAAATTTTTTTACAGTAAAACAAACTTTTACAAAAAAAAATCTATATTAACAATTTCATATTTTATCTTTTTATAACGAGAAATACTTAGCTTATGTGAAAAGGATGCATTTCCCAGAATTCAACTCCATAAGCCTAAATAGGTTTTAGTATTGTTTTTAAAACATTTAATTTAGTGTCAATTGTTAGCTTTTAATGTGAGCGAACGTCATCTGCGTAAGTTTCAGTGCGGATGTTAGGACAAGTACTGCTATTGGATATTAGATATTATACAGGATAGGACAAAGCAAACTACCCTGAGAAATACCTGGAGAATGGGAATTGTTTCAATTTAAAGGAGGTAGTATTGTGTTTGTTGTATAGTGGAATGTTCTGCTCTAGAACTATGTTGAAGAATTTAAAGTTTTACAAAAACTACCAGCTGGGAATGGGAGTAAGATTATTTTGCGACCAGAAGAGGTTTACGACTGAAAATTTTGAGAGGGTGGAAAGTTACTACAAAATATTTGCATGCTACAAGGTAGAATAATTTTCTTATTTAGTGTAATTTATCCACCTATGGTTAAACGTAATACCACGGGTCGTCAAGGACTATAGGTATCGAAATACGCTCAATCAACTCGTAAACTAAACCTGTACGGTTATGGATTTTGCTAATTCAACCGATTTGATTCACTTGGTTAAGTGGCCTCATTATATACCAACTCTACTATCCCATTATTAGACCATCCTTCATGTCCGATGCTGACGGGACCAATTAAACTCATAACAGGTACAAACGTTGCTAACATTGCGGGATTTTTGACAAACTTTGATTGTTTATTTTGAAAAATTATTACAATATATTTTATTCAAAGTATTGTCCATCGGAAGCCACTACTTTTTCCCATCTTTCTGGCAACATATGGATTCCGCGCCAAAAAAACTGCTCCGGTTTTGAGGCCAAGAATGAATCGAGTGAAGCGTATTCCGGTGAAGGCATTTTGCATGGATCTACACAAATGGTAGTCGGACGGGGCAAGGTCTGGGCTATAAGGCGGGTGAGGCAAAAACTTCCCAGCCACTGTTTTCTAAATAATTTTTAACCGGTCTTGCAACATGAGGCCAAGCGTTGTCATGATGGAAAATTATGGCTTCGTGTCTGGTCGCATATTCCGGGCGTTTTTCTGCCAATGCTTGCTTCAAACGGATTAATTGTGTTCGGTAGAGGTCGCCTGTGATCGTCTGGCCCGATTTCAATAGCTCATAATAGATCACACCCTTCTGATCCCATCAAATACAGAGCATTATCTTGGCGCCATGGATATTTGGCTTTGGCGTTGATTTGGCTGGTTGGCCGGGCTTCACATACGATTTTTTGCGCTTTGGGTTGTCGTAATGAATCCATTTTTCGTCGCCAGTAATGATTCGATTCAAAAACGACTTCTTTTTCTGCCGTTCAAGCAGCATTTCGGACATGCAAAATCGCCTTTCAACGTCTCTCGGCTTCAATTCATATAGGACCCAATTTCCTTGCTTTTGGATGAATCCTGCTGCTTTCAAACATTTTGAAATGGCTGCTTGAGTGACTCCCAATGATTTTACAATTTCTTCTTGAGTTCGACAACAGTCTTCGTCGAGTAATGCCTCCAAATCTTCATCTTCAAACTTTTTTGGCTGACCTGGTCGTTCTTTGTCTTCCGTGTCAAAATCACCACTTCTGAACCGCACAAACCATCTCTCGCACGTTGCAATCGATGGAACATATTCAGGATAAGCTTCGGTGGGCAATCGATGTACTTCAGCTGCACTTTTTTTCAAATTGAAGAAGTAAATCAACACTTCCCGCAAATGGGACTTTTTTGGTACGAAATTCGACATTTTTGAAGCAAAAAAAAAACTTTCTTGTTTACACTATTTCGTTCAATAACTAATCGAGAGTTTAACCTCCAAAATGCCATATGAGTTATTATTAACACAAACCATGTGTAAAAGTTATGCCATCCGTTGTCAATCCCGCTGTAAGTTATACCAATATAATAATATTTCTAGAATTTTTGAAATATATTTTGAAAAAGTCTTTATCAAAAAATTCCTAAGAACTAGGGTGTGCCACGAGGAATGAGTATAACTTCAGACTGCAAAATTTTACAGTGAAAAAGCTCAGTAAAAATTTGTCAGTAAAAAATTTTGGTCATTAAAAGTTGTCAGTAAAAATGCTCGTTAATAAAATTTTCAGTAAAATTATCAGTAAAAATTTTCGGTTAAAATTTATTATTGAAAATTTGTCATTACAAATTTTTCATTAAAAATTTGTCACTAAAAATTTGTCAGTAAAGATTTCTTAGTAAAGATTTGTCATCAAAAAAGTGTGGTTAAAAATTTGCCAGTAAAACTGTATCAGTAAAAATTTGTCAGTCATAAATTTTCAGTAAAAATTTGTTATTAAAACTTTGTCAGTAAAAATTTGTCAGTGAAAAGTTCCTAGTAAAACTTTTTCAGTAAAACTTTGTCAGTGAAGATTTGGCAGTAAAAATGCGTGGGTAAAAATTTGTCAGTAAAAATTTATAGGAAAAATGCACAGTAAAAATGTACAGTAAAAATATTTAGCAAACATATTCAGTAAATAAACTCAGTAAAAATGCTCAATAAAAAGTTTTCAGTGAAAATATTCAGTAAAATTTTTCTGTAGAAAACGTTGGAATAGTTGTTCGGTAAAAAAATTCCAGCAAAATCCGTAAAAATTTGTTATTAAAAATTTGTCAGTGAAAATTTGTCGGTAAAAGTTTGTCATATTCTAGAATTTTTGAAATATATTTTGAAAAAGTCTTTCTCAAAAAATTCCTAAGCACTAGGGTGTGCCACGAGGAATGAGTATAACTTCAGAGGATAATTTTTTGGTATCCGAAAAGACGAATATTGATTTAGTGGAGAGGTTATTTCGTTGTCAGGATAAAGTTAGAGAATATTTAAATGTGTTGGCCTAGGCAAGTTTCAAAACCTATTCAAATATTGTTTATTCTTAAACGAGTCAACAAAAATCACATATGATAGACGAAATTATTTTCATAAGAAAAATATTTAACAATGAGAGAATATTTTATCGGCATTAATTTAAAGTGACATTCATGAATTTTTGATAGCTCCTTCAGGAATAAATAAACATTTTTTTAAACACCTTTCAATTGAATTCTAACCAAAAAATTGACATATGGTCTAGAAAACATTTCTGTATATTATTCTTATTTAGATTCTTCATTTTTTCTGCATTTACATAAGCAAATAAACTTTTCCCAATATATTTTCCTAATAATTTTTTTTTAATTTTTATGCAAAAAAGCATCCTTCTTAACTATTAGACATAAAAATATACTATAATAATGAACATATTTTTTTCTCATTCGAATTACAACATTTTTTTTTTTTTTATTCTTCACCAACGCTTTTCCTTTTTAATCCGGGCTTATATTACAAAATTAGAAAAATACTTTTAAAAACAAATCTCAAAAATTATTTTTATCATAATTTAAAAAACAAAAAAAACTTTTAAGTATATTTAATATAGTTTTGTTTATAGAAAAATGTTGATATAATACAATTTGAATTTTGTTTGAAAATTTTTACCCTTATTAACAGTTGTTTGTCTTACATTTTCAATAAAATAATATATTTTGGCATTTTTCCTAATTTATTAGGAATTCAAATAAACAATAAAAAAAAACCAAAAGGGATGGCAAATTATAGGTTAATCCTGCGGTCAGCTTAAATAGACAAAGAACCTTTTTTGCATTTGGCCAACCTTGAATAAAAATCTATAATTTTCACCAACAATTTAGCTTATTACAATATCGAAACTTTCTGATTTCCATATTACGGGTGGGTCTACATCCGACGTGATCATAATACCCAAAATTGTATTATATACAAAATCTAACAACAGAAAATCAATATGCCCATATAAGTTTATTGTGGATCTTACCATACATTTACGGTAAATAAAGTTTATTCTAAAATTTGCTTATTACAAATCCAACTTTAATAATAAATTCCATATTTCAATAGCAACGACGTGTATTTAGTGTTCAATTATTTGAAATTCTAAAAAATTTATTTACCCTAACTATATTTTATATTTTTAACTATTTCTATATTTACTGTTAAATATATAAATAAAATATTTTTTTAAAATACCGAATAATATTGTTTGATACTCTTACAAAAAATTATAGTAGCATTGTTCCTTAAACCGGAGATCACCTAAATCTAAAACTTGCCACTTTACGTAAATTAAGTAAATTACGTTTTATTGAAGCACGTGACATGTGCTCACAAAACATTATAGCAACGACTTAAAAGCATTGTCCTTAATGGTTTTACGTAATTTATGGGAAGTTTTGTGCCATAAAAAATCAATTTCGTGACCTATATATATTCTGTAGCTGTGCGATATTCAACCACATCGTACACGTATGTCTACTTTTTCTCTTTGGATTGGTTTCTATTTCGCCTGCTGCGATTCCAATAACTAATCCTAGTCCTATTCCTATGCCAATTTCTATTCCTATACCTAATTTCATTCTTACTCCTATTTCCTTACCCAATACAATACGCACAATGAACAGGAAAATATTTTGTTTCGATTTATACTCATGTATTTCCCAATATATAATACAATATTTGTATTTTAATATTGAATTAAGTACGTATTTATATGCATGTATTAAAATACGCGCTTACAAAAATACATGTAAATGTATTCCGATTAGTCCTTTGTCGAAATGGCCTCTAATCGAAATTCGTTGTTGGCAAGATTTTTGGAAAATGTTTCCGGAATCCTTTTCGTTATTAAACGAAATATTCACAATTCTATTCTCTTACATATTTACCACATTAGCACAAACATTTTAATTAATCATCAAAAGTAATTTATTATAGATAAGTAGCAATAATATAAAATTTATAATTCTACTAAAAACATCAGCCACACATAACAAATTATTATTTAGACCTACTGAAAGCTCTATTATTGGTTACAGAAAATAAATGAAATATTGAAAATACTCTCAAATATTAATTTTGAGGCAGTAATACTATAACAAAAACATTTTGTAATATCATGCATATAATAAATATTCAAAATAAGTACATTAAAAATATATCAAAATAACTTTTGTGACATATGGTAAATGAAATTTTGTACAAGTGTTTATAGGAACTAAGTTGATTAAATCCTATTAACACTTGCTAAAAGCTTAATTTTTGGTATAACTAGAAAGATGTAATTTCTTTATAAACTCTTTTATATATATTAAAATAAAATTAATTTTTCTTCTTCAATTTTTAATAAAATTATTTTTAAATAATTTTTAAAAGTAAACCTTTTATAAACAGACAATTAATCTTAACTCAAAGTATTAAATAATAACTTTACACAATATTATTCGACTTGGAAATTTAAAACTATTGCAATAAAAAAATAACAATAATTAAAATGACATAATTTGCAGTAACGTATTTTTAGTATACCATTTTTGGCATAAAAACAACATCGCACTAAATTAAACAATTTCAATTTGAAAGTTTGAAAAAGTTTACTAAATAATTTGAAATAACAAATTCAATTTCAAGAAATAATAAACAATTAATTTTAATTTTAATCCAATTTAAAGTTTTTATTAAAAGTTAAAAAAAACAACAACAAATTGTTTTAATTTATATTATATTTGTCCTCAAAAAGTTCTATTGTAAAAAATTGAGAATAATTTCATTTATTCTGGAAACTAAGCAGTCAGTTTGGCTGAAATCCAATGACATAATAATGACAAGATTATCCATTTAAGCTTATTTTGGATCATAAAATGAAAATATTGATATTTAAAAGTGTTTTTACAGATATTTGCAAAAATCTTACTAAAAAGATTGCAAAGCAAATAAATCAACCTTGACGAGAATAACACTTCATTATCTAAAATGACAGGACATTACGTAAACTTGTTACAAAATTACTTCTCCAACTGAATATTTGCAATTATCCCTTTCCTCTTATTGTGCGAATGATTTGCTTTTGTTTTATTTTATGGTGCGGACTGTAATTATATAAAAATGAACAGAATTAAGATAATCGGACACTTCCGAAAAAAAACTGTATTACAATGTATGGAAAATCCTTATACTATTGCCATTATTTACCATTTCTTTTGTCGTTGTCGACTTATGAGTAAATCGGAAAACCTGAAGAAATTACTAATTCTTATTTCATTTAATGGCTTACCCTTGTCACATTGAACGGTTTTATAAGAATCTACTTTAACAACATCGATTAAAATAAAAAATAAAAAACCCAGAAACGGTCTACGCTAAACGGTTCAATTTTTCGAATATTTCCATTTATTAACAAGACTAATTTTTATATCAAATTATTAAACATTATTTCTATTAAATATTCAAAAAAAAGGAATTAGAACATTTAAGAAATAAGCTGACTGCAAAATTTTACAGTAAAAATGTTCAGTAAAAATTTGCAGTAAAAATTTACAGTAAAAATGCTCAGGGAAAAAGCTCAGTAAAAATTTGTCAGTAAAAAATTTTGGTCACTAAAAGTTGTCAGCAAAAAAATTGCTCGTTAATAAAATTTTCAGTAAAATTATCAGTAAAAATTTTCAGTAAAAATTTATTATTGAAAATTTGTCATTAACAATTTTTCATTAAAAATTTGTTACTACAAAATTTGTCAGTAAAGATTTGTCAGCAAAAATGTGTGGTTAAAAATTTGCCAGTAAAACTGTATAAGTAAAAATTTGTCGGTCATAAATTTTCAGTAAAATTTTTTTATTAAAACTTCGTAAGTAAAAAATTGTCAGTGAAAAGTTGCTAGTAAAACTTTTTCAGTAAAACTTTGTCAATAAAGATTAAGCAGTAAAAATGCGTGGGTCAAAATTTATAGGAAAAATGCACAGTAAAAATGTACAGTAAAAATATTTAGCAAACTTATTCAGTAAATATACTCAGTAAAAATGTTCAATAAAAAGTTTTCAGTAAAATATTTCTGTAGAAAACGTTGGAATAGTTGTTCGGTAAAAAAATTTCAGCGAAATCACTCAGTAAAAATTTGTTACCAAAAATTTGTCAGTAAAAATTTGTCAGTGAAAATTTGTCAGTAGAAATTTGTCAGTAAAAATTTGGATTTAAAAATTTACAATAAAAATTTTCAGTAAAAATTTACAATAAAAACGCTCAGTAAAAATATTCCAGTAAAAATTTATTATTAAAAATTTTTCATTAAAAATATATTATTAAGAATTTGTCAGTAAAAATTTATAAGTAAAAATTTATCAATATTACTTTGTCATTAAAAATTTGCATTAAAATTTGCTAGTAAAACTATTTAAGTAAAAATTTTTCAGTACAAATTTTCAGTACAAATTTTCAGTACAAATTTTCAGTACAAATTTTCAGTACAAATTTTCAGTACAAATTTTTCAGTAAAAATTTATTATTAAAAATTTGTCAGTCAAAATTTTTCAGTAAAAATTTATTATTAAACATTTGTCATTAAAAATTTGTCATTAACAATTTGTTAGTAAAAATTTATGGTAAAAATGCGCTGTAAAAGTGCACAGTAAGAATATTTAGCAAATATGCTCAGTAAAAATGCCCAGTAAAAATGCTCAGTAAAAAGTTATCAGTGAAAATATTCAGTAAAATTTTTCTGTAGAAAACGTTGGAATAGTTGTTCGGTAAAAAATTTTCACCAAAATCTCTCAGTAAAAATTTGTTACTAAAAATTTGTCAGTGAAAATTTGTCAGTAAAAATTTATAAGTAAATATTTATCAATATTACTTTGTCGTTAAAAATTTGCATTAAAATTTGCCAGTAAAACTATTTATGTAAAAATTTTTCAGCACAAATTTTCAGTACAAATTTTCAGTACAAATTTTCAGTACAAATTTTTCAGTAAAAATTTATTATTTAAAATTTGTCATTAAAAATTTTTCAGTAAAAATTTATGGTAAAAATATCCAATAAAAATACCCAGTAAAAATGCTCAGTAAAAAGTTTTCTGTGAAAATATTCAGTAAAGTTTTTCAGTAGAAAATATTGAAAAAGTTTTTCGGTAAAAAATTTTCAGTAAAAATTTTTCATATAAAATGTTCAAATAATGGCGTATAAGTTTTTAATGAAGAGTACATTTTTTTTTAATCTTTCTGATTAATGACAACAATTTTCATTTTCTATATTTGAAAACTATTATTCTTGAAATATTTATAATGACATCTATCAGGACTATTGTTTACCTAATATTTGTTTGTAAAATCTCCTGTCATTTGCGAATTAAATTTATCTCGAAACTACTAACAATTCCCTTTGAAATTTTCATTTCGATTTTCCACTGATAACACTAGTTATTCGTATTTACTAATTGGTGGCATAATTTTCGTTCATTTTCAGATACGAAACGTATAAAGCGACTCTGAAGAAAATACCAGCAACACGTCTATCAAGATTAACAGAGGCTTTAGCAAATTACGATCCAGTCCTTAATGAATATTTCTTCGATCGGCATCCTGGCGTGTTTGCACAAATCCTCAACTATTACAGGTAAATCAGTATATTGATTATGTAAACTGTACAGCCTCACAAAGGAACGGAATCTGTTTGTATTGTATAAATTACATATAAATATAGAAGTTTTATTAAATAGGGAATCAATTTAATGATCGAAATCGATATCAAAGAAATGTCAGCTTAATGGTTAACTCTGTGTATATGCTTTTAGTTACTATTAAAAATAAATAAAACTATTTCTTGCTAATAGTAAACATGTTTAGCAATAGTTTTAGTTATGCTCGCATTGATAAAACGAATTAAACACTGAATCCATTCAAAGAGGAAATTTAAATACTTTTCTGGGTATTTTAGTTTATAGTAAGTGGAAGAAATTTCGTTGCAAAGTAAACGAAGCAAAAGCGGATTCAAGACTAATTTAAAAGCAAACTCAATTTGTAAAGTTAGAATAAATCGAATTTTCTTGGTTAGTAATTTAATTTTATTGCTGATAACTGAAATTCTATGACAGAATTGCACCGGAGAATATGTAGCAGTTAAGTGCATCCACACATGCATCCAGACGTGTACAGATATCGATTGGATTGTGTTAACGTGAGGACATTATTCCTTAGGGTATTCTCATATAAAGTCCTCTCATCTAAACATTTTCAATGACCCCACCTTCCCCCAATTTCATACGTAATTGCTTTGTAATTTTCAATATTTTTTTAAAATTCCCTCATCGATTAGGACTGGAAAATTGCATTACCCAACTGATGTTTGCGGTCCTTTATTCGAAGAGGAATTAGAATTTTGGGGATTGGACTCAAACCAAGTAGAACCATGCTGTTGGTCAACTTATAGTATACATCGTGATACGCAGGTAAAAACTATTTAATCAGTCATCGTTATTATTATTATTCTTGATTGGTTTTTAGTTTTTTTTGGAAAAATATCAAATAATAAAAATAATTTTAATATTAAAAATTTTCAGAATACTTTAGCAATTTTAGATAAATTAGATTTAGATAATGAACAGCCATCGGAAGAGGCTGTAGCTAGATTGTTTGGTTTTGAAGATGCTTTAATTAATGGTGAACTCACATGCTGGCAACGGATCAAACCAAAAATATGGGCACTGTTCGATGAACCAGCAAGTTCAACCGGTGCCAAAGTAAGTATTATAAATAATTATTAGGATTATTATTGTAATTATTATTATAACACGATAAAATGGAATAATAAAATTTTATTTATCATAAAATTTACAAACATGCACAAGCACATTAGAGAGTATATGATAATTTTTGGCTAAAAATAAAGGGCAGACATTTTTAGAAATTGTTAATTTTCTTATCTTGCACTTTCCACATGTTAATAATGTTGACAGAAACTTAAGATATTAACCAGACCTAAATATCACACCACCACAGTTTGTAGTCACAAATATTTGCACATGTATGCAAGAATTTCGGTATATTCTGTTAATTTGTGTATGAAATTTTTGGTATAATCAGCTTAGAAATGTTCACATCCATGGAATAGTCATAATGTATTTGAGGACGAAAATAGCAAGAAACTTATAAGAGAGTCCTTAGATCTTATACGTACTTGTATATCTTCAATATTCAAACATATTTTCGGATATAAGCTTATATACATAATTGTGACCTGCTTTACTATGCTCTAATTAATTTCCAGTTGTAACTGTAATGGAAATTATCTTCGAAAATACCTAATAAACTTACTCCCCATCGTACCTTTCATATGTACACGTATATATCACATTTGCCTGTATTTATGAACAAAATATTCATATTAGAAAATATAATATTACCGACAAATTTTATACTTTTATTTGTCGTTTTGATGGTAGTTCTAAATATAAATTTGTTAAATACGACAATATCGTTGATACTAACTAAGCCTTATTAATAGCCATTAGCTAAAGTTAGTGGCAGGTTTTATCTCATATTGCGTTGGGCCACATCATAACCTGAAAATTCTAATCGCTTCACTAACTTTACCAAATTGTAGGCGGTATTTATTATGATCGTTAAGTTAGAAAAACAATTCAAATAAAAATATTAAATCTTCCTATTAGGGATAATTTTAAAAGTCAAAAGAATCTCAAGCAAATTAATATTGATGGATATGCTTTTGATTTGAAATTGAGATATTTACATAAATTTCAACTTACCTTTATTCAATGAAATTTCGCCGGTTCTGATTTCCATTTGAAACTTTTCGTTTAAATTGCTTAAATAATGTCAACTTTAATATTCCGAAAGTTTGATTATTCTATTACGTCAACAGTCAACAGTCATAAATATAGAAACTAAATTGATATGTTTTGATTTTCAACAAAGAATTTCAAACTTTTTACGAATAAATAAATTATTTAATGTCAGAATCTTCGATTGAAATTTTAAGAATAATAGAATCACTCACGAAAAATAAGAACTCTATGGGCTACTTACTACAAAATCTCAAAATTTGAACAAACTTAAAATAATTTCTTTTCAATTTTATTAATTTTAGGAATACTATTTTTTTTCAGAAAATTTCTAAACCTACTAATAAGAACTCTTCATAGAATTTCCAACAAAAACTATTTAATATACGTTCATTTAATGGTATTTTAATTAAAAATTATATCATACTTAAAAAACCATTATACTTTGAAGAAAAAAATGATAACACTTAAAATCTATATGAGAGTAATTTCTTTTATGAAGAGGAAAGTTTATTTAAGCACAAACTTTTCTTAGAAATTATCTTCTAGGATCCTTTTTTTGTAGAGCATTTCAACAATTTCAATATAATCACTTACTCGTATCTAGTCCTACACAATATTTTAGTATAAAATGGTATTTATCTTAAAACTTCTATTTTACCTAAGATTTTATTTTGAATTTTATAGCACACCGATTATTGTGATTAACATACTCAATACCTTACCTTAGAAAATTCTAAAAAGCATATTTTCTTCCATTTTATATTTTAGTTCCACTTAGTTTTATGAGTTTCATTAAGAAGTTAAATTTTTACTAATACAACAAAATACACATAAACAACTGGTAGGACTATTCACGTATCCGTAATTTATTATTTATTTATTGAAACTTTATAAAAAAAAAAAAAACATTCTGTGGATTTAGTAGAAAAAACATAAGCAATTTTGTTATGATAATTTAAAACTAATTATACATTCCCGCTCCTATCAACAAATCTCATATAAGGGATTAAAAGACGATTATCCGACTAGGACAAATTTATTCCTCGTAAAAAGGAATTCTTGTAAATTTTTTAAACTACCAACTCACTTATACATATTAAATGAAAAATTTACATTTTATCCAAGTTCGTAATAGTATTTAATTAAATTGTTAGTTTTATTATCAAATTTAAAAATCCTTTTGAAAAAAAAGTAGGCTTCTCAGCGGATTTATTTGGTTTACTGAAGTGCTTATGCAAATAGTTTATTCCTTGTTTATGCATTGTCAATACTTATTTGGGTTTATACAACATAAATTTTATTTTAACATTTCGGGAAATTTAAGTACGTTTTTTTATTAAAAAAGTAAGCTTCTTGAAAGTTTAAGTGGAGTACTCGTACTTGGTTAGAGATTTGAAAACTTCAGAAAACCTAACACTCATAGTAATCGTTAAACCATAAATCACTGACTACTATATTCTGTAGGTTTTACTATTTTCCCATATCCTTAAACTATTCAGTCACTCTACAAGGAAATACTTTTTTATGTGTTCCCCTTTGTTCAGCTGGAAATTTTGATTTCAGAATTTCAGTTTCTCTTTCAAAAACGACCATATCCTAGCTTGGATCATTTATTTTGCAGAGCTGTTATCGTTTCCAAGTACTTCTTGTCAAACCGAAAAAGGATATATTACAGTAAAATAAGAAAATATACATAAAAATATATAAAAGTAAAAAGGAACAATCATAAAATAAACTTAAAAATATATATAAAAAGGGTAGTATAATCAAAGCGGCCAGAAACATACATTTTTATAAGTTAGACTAGAAAAATGTATTGTATAAAAATGTCTATAATACGTGTTATATAAACAAAATTCATTCATGAATTAAAGGATTTAAAGCTTGAAAAAACAATAACTTTAAAAGATACCATATGAATTGTGTAACCAAGCTAGAGAAAAGGATCTTTTTTGAAAGGAAAATATAAATAATAGGATATGCCCAATCATTGTTGTAAGTTTTTTTTAGTATTTCTTCTTGGTTCGATTATCTTATATATATTATATGGTCAGAATAGCTTGAGCTAATATTGTCTGTGCTTAAAAAAATTGAACGACAAAAGGACCTTACAAAAACTCGATCCTTTACTCACTCTGGCTTGCCTTTGAATTTGATTATTCCATATTCAGATAAATCGATGGTTGTCTCTAGATAAATTGAAATTGACATTTGAATGAAAGGAAAACATTTCTTGACCATCAAAGGATTTTATGTTATTATCTAACAACTGTTTTCGAATGAGGTTTCTCATTAAAAATGTTCAGTAAATATTCTCAAAAAAAATTTTCAGCACAAATATTTGGCAAAAATGCTCAGTTAAAATGCTCAGTAAAAATATAAAGTAAAAATTTTTAGTAAAAATTGTCAGCAAAAATGTTTGGAAAAATACTTAGTAAAAATTTTCAGAAAAAATTGTCAGCAAAAATGGTCAGCAAAAATATTCAGTAATACTCAGTTAAAAGGTTCAGTAAAAAAGCTCAGCAAAAATGTTCATTAAAAATTTTCAGTAAAAATGCTCAATAAAAATGTTCAGTATAAATTTTCAGTAAAAATTTCCAATAAAAATTTTCAGTAAAAATGCTCATAAAAATTCTCAGTAAAATTTCTCTTTAAAATTTTCAATAAAAATTTTCAGTAAAAATGCTCAGTAAAAATGTTCCGCAAAAATATTCAGTAAGATTAGTAAAAAGGCTCAGTAAAAAATCTCAGTAAAAATTTTCAGAAAAATGCTCAGTAAAAATGTTCAGTATAAATTTTCTGTAAAAATTTCCAATAAAAATTTTCAGTAAAAATGCTCAATAAAAATACTCAGTAAAATTTCTCATAAAAATTTTCAATAAAAATTTTCAGTAAAAATGCTCAGTAAAAATGTTTTGCAAAATATTCAGTAAGCTCAGTAAAAATTTTCAGAAAAATGCTCAGTAAAAATGCTTAATAAAAATTTTTAGTAAATATTTTCAGTAAAAAGAGTCAGCAAACAGGTTCAGCAAAAATATTCAGTAATGCTCAGTAAAAGGGCTCAGAAAAAAAGCTCAGCAAAAATTTTCAGTCAAAATGCTCAGTAAAAATGTTCAGTATAAATTTTCAGTAAAAATTTTGAATAAAAATTTTCAATAAAAATTTTCAGTAAAAATGCTCAGTAAAAATGTTTAGTAAAAATATTCAGTAAGCTCAGCAAAAAGGTTCAGTAAAAAAGCTCAGTTCAAATTTTCAGAAAAATGCTCAATAAAAATTTTTAGTCAAAATATCCAATAAAAATTTCTGTAAAAATGCTTAATAAAAATGCTCTTTGTCAGTACAACGTAGTCAGTAAAGATGCTCAGTAAAATTACTCAAAAATGTTTAGTAAAAATACTCTGTAGAAATGCTCAGTAAAAATTTTCCGTAAAAATTGTCAGCAAAAATGTTCAGCAAAAATATTCAGTAATGCTCAGTAAAAACGCTCAGTAAAAAAAATTTCAATAAAAATGCTTAATAAAAATGCTCAGTAAAAATTTCTCGTAAAAATTTGTCAGTAGCTTTGTTATTAAAACTTTGTCAGTCTTTAGTAAAAATACTCTGTAGAAATGCTCAGTAAAAATACTAAATAAAAATTTTCAGTAAATATTTTCAGTAAAAATTTTCAGTAAAAATATTTAACAAAAATTATTAATAATTTCCTTTTTTTTGGCTTTCAATTTCCAGATTGTAGCTGGTATGTCGGTTTTCTTTATATGCATTTCTGTGATATCTTTTTGCTTAAAAACCCATCCGGGATTCCGGGTCGAATTTCCAACTGCACCATTACCAGAACCGACTGCCACCACAGCCGCTATGGCAGCAGCAGCATCACGAATGTCATCAGCAACATCCGATGTTGTTAACAACTACAATAATATAGCAGCACACGTTAGTACAATGTTTAATGAAAACGGTGGAGCCACCCAAATAGGTTCACAATCATTGCCAATAAATTGCACAGTTGTGGCCGCAGTCGCTTATGGCACCACCACTGCTGCTACAGCGGCTGCGGCCCCCACTAATCTCACAGATGGTGGGAGTGGCAAGAGTAGTCCCGGAAACGTATCATCTCCGTCATCTTTGTTACCTTCGAAAAAGAAATCCTTAGAGGATATGCCTGCAGCTGCCACTATAATCACCAAAGCTGTTTTGGCAGCAAAATTAGATAGACCAACTCGAACAATAACAAATGCAACTTCGTCGTCCAAGTTGGTGGAGCCAATGTCAAGGTCGGGTATAGAAGGCAGTGCAGGCTCAGGTGTAGCTTCGGAGCGACGTCCTAAACTGGCCGTATTATCTTCGATAGCACACTCAGTCACGTCAACATCACCAACCATGAGTACCAAAGAATTTGTCAGACATGTAACAACAACGCCATCCACTTCATGGAATCATCCACGGAATGGACGCATGGGTCGATCCTTGGTACATGGAATTAATGCAGGCTCCCATCACGGTTGGCATGAATCCTACGGTCAACCGCACGGAGCCTTTTTTTATGTGGAACTCGTTTGCAACGTTTGGTTCTTCTTCGAGGTCATCATTAGATTTATTGTAAGTGCTGAACATGATCCCCAACCAACCGAATTGATGACATTACGAATCGATTGGATAATAAATTCAATTTGCCATAAATTCGTTTCAGGTGTCGCCCAATATGTGGACGTTCATCAAGTCACCAGTCAATATAATTGATTTCACAGCAACTTTAAGCTTCTACACGGACGTCATGCAGCGAATGGGTGAACATGCTGGTCTGTTGGAAGCATTTTCAATCGTTCGTATTCTAAGATTGTTCAAACTGACACGACACTCACCTGGACTCAGGATTCTTATACATACATTCAAGGCATCTGCCAAGGAATTAACACTTTTAGTATTTTTTCTAGTACTCGGTATTGTTGTGTTTGCAAGTTTAGTCTACTATGCTGAAAAGCTACAGGTGAGCAATAATTTTCAATGCAAATCGATTCTCTTCAAAATGTTTATTTTTCATCATTATTTTAGCTTTTTTTGTGTCTTTCTTGTTGTTTACATTATTTTTTTCTAAACTTTTCTGTTTATTCATGAGTTTTTTTTTTTTTAAATAGAGTATCTCAAACTTATCCCAAAATCTCTAGCATTACAGATATTTATTGTAGATTTACAGATTTCTGTTAGACGTGTTAACATAAATCCGAGCTTTTAAGTAAATTTATTTTTGTAAATAGAAGGTCTACATTTTCATAAAGCGATGTATAAATCCAATTTTATTTGCAAAATTTACAACATAATGTCCTGGAAAATTGTCTAATTTGAATTTATTTCCATTTATGTCAGTTTGTTGTACAGTTTTGACTTGGCATAGAGTAATTCTTAATCCTTTCTGACATAAAGATTGTATCTGTTGTATATTTCTAAATGCGGTAGATAAAATTACTTAATATGCATGGCAATTAAATTTATCTATTAATGTTAAGAAGATTTTTTAAATTATTTTCCTTTTTATTGGAATAAATTTTATACAATAGATTTTAAATTTACGTTCTTAGAGAATATTTAATTTTACCACCAAACATTTTTCATATTTATAAGTTAATTAATTGTATTTTAAACAAAATGTTTACATCTTCAGCAATAACAGCGCTTATATAAGTCGCATCTAACACATATCAGAAAATAGAATTGTTACTTACTCTGATAAGGTTGATGGATTTTTTTTTACTGTTTCATCCTGTGCCAAAATAGTACAAAGTGGTTTAAGTAAAATGAAAATAAATTCAAGGAGTTAATGTCACGTTTATGAAATAAATTTCAGTACCATTTGTGCAAAATAAGGAATGAAGCGGAAATTTCCCTTTCTATGAAAACGAATTTTTTTTCACTTTATTCCTTTAGGATTTTTCACATAAAAGGAAATGAGATCGCATTCGGATAATGCTGGTAGATTTGGTAAAGAAAACGAATCCGATTGGTTCTTTTTTTTCTAAATTTTTAAAAAGAAATATTCCATTACCTTTTGTGGAATTTCTACAAAAAGTTCATTAATTTCACCAAAAATATATTTCCCTTCAAAAGTTATGGAAACAACATGAAGCTAAAAATTCAAATAATATTTGTTCTTTTCTTGTAAAAGGAGGATTGAGTTTTTGTAGGAATTTTTTTCTGTTCTTATGTTTTAACAATTTTTTTCTTATTTCCGTTGACATTTTCTAATTTTTTTACAGGATGTATACGAGTACATCTTATTTTACTTAGTGGAATAATCTTGTAAGATTTTTTGTTTACTTCCTTGAACAGCCCTTATTTGTTGCTGGAAAAGGAATTCTCAAATAGGATAACAATGTAAATTTTAATTTACCGTTGCTTTTAATTTTTTTTCTGATGTATTTTATCATTGTTCTATTATTTTGTAAATATTTACCTGAACAACTTTTCCTTTACAAGAAATGCCAGAAGAGAAATACTCGACGCAAGATTATCCCTATGAGCTATTTTCTTTAAATTATTTACATTTAAACTTAATAATATTTTTTGTACATAAACGTAATTAAAATTATAAAATTATATAAAAAAATATATTTAAAACAATAGTTAAAACTGTACAAAAAAAAAAAGTTTTGCCTGTTTTAAAATTATTTCTCAGAACTTCTGAGTTCTTGAATCTAGCAATTAATGAAAATTATTTTGGATTTTTTTTAAAAAGTAGACATATTTTTTGAAATTTCTTATCTGTTGATTATGTTTAATTTTCTAACATAAATAATCTCTTTTACTACAAAAAAAAATGAAAGAATAAAAACGATTTTTAAAATTTATAATTTTAAACTTTTTGTTTTCCAACTTCGCCAAAATTGCATTTTTTTGAATATTTTCCAGCAAATAATAAATAGTTTATAAGAAAATTCCAATAAGATTAAACAATTTTCTTAAATTTCAGTGAAGATTCTAAATTTTAAATAAAATTTAAGATTCTTGGGAAATATATAAAAACCAATTTTTCTTAAAAGTATTCAGAAAAATCTTCGATAAAAATTTGCTACGAAAAAAGGAAAGATTCTAACCAAAAGTTTTAAGAAAATAAATATTATTAGACATTTTGTAAAAAATTATCTGTACAAAAGTTTCGGTAAAAATGTTCAGTAAAAAATTTCGTTAAAAATTATCTGTACAAATTTTCGGTAAAAATTTACTGTAAAAATTAATATTGTAAAATTTTCTTTTCTGGTAACATTTTTTGATAAAAACTTTTAGTAAGAATTTTCGATAAATATTTGTGCCAAAAATAAGCGCGGGAAAAGTTTTTTGGTAAATATTTTCAATAACAATTGCCGATAAGAGTTTTCGGTAAAAATGTTCAGCAAGAATTTTCGCTGCACATTTTCTGTAAAAATTTGCGCTAAGAATTTTCGGTCAAATTTTTCGGTTAAAATTTTTGCTAAAAATTTTCAATAAAATTTGCGGTAAAAATATTTTCTGTAGAATTTTCGAAAAACATGTTCAGAAAGAATTTTTGGTAAAAATTTTCGGTACAAATGTTTAGTAAGAATTCGAGGTAAAAATTTTCGGTAAAAATATTCAGTAAAAATTTTCGGTAAACATTTTCTGTAAGAATTTGGAGTAAAATCTACCGTAAACATTTGCTGTAAAATTTTTCAATACAATTTTCATTACGAATATTACGTAAGAATTTTAGTAAAAATTGCCAATAAGAATATTCGGTAAAAATTGTCGGTAAAAGTTCGTTAGTAAAAATTTCATAGTAAATATTTGTCATTAAAAATTTGCCAATAAAATTTTCAATCAAAAACTTGCGGTAAAAATTTGTGATGAGAATTTTTGTAAAAATGTTCAGTAAATATTTGTCAATAAAAATTTATCATTAATATTTTTTCAGTAAAAATTTATCAGTAAAAAGTTATCAGTAAAAATTTGCTAGTAAAAACTTTCAGTAAAAATTTGCCATAAATTTTCAGTTCAATTTTGTATTCGATTTAAATGTTTTCTGATGAAAGTTTAAGTTCCGATGGTATGTGAAATTGCAGATAGAAATTAACTTCAAATTTTTAAAGAAAAATTCATTAAATTTCTCTTAAACAGAAATTTAAATGTTTTTTTAAAGGCATTCATCGCGAGTTTCTTGAGTATCATTATTATAAATTAAAATTATTATTGGTTAACCAATATTATTAGTATTTATTTATATTGTGTTAAAATTTTCTGTTCATAGAAATCGTAACATTATTAATGAAAAACTTTATGATCCGTCTTATAGTAAAAGTTTTCAGCTATAATTACGATCAAAATTATTTCATTAATGTTTACAATTTATATCCATTATAGAAGAGTCACTTTTAAATTTGTTATTCCATTGAAAACTTTGTTATTAAATTTCTGCCAATAATTTTAATAATATAAATTTTTCTATCAAATTAGGGTAAAGGATATATAAGAATAAAAACTTAATAAAAGGTTAAATCCATGCCGCCAAGAATCCTTTCCCTCCTGAAATTTCTACTGCGAAAGAAAAACTTTGCTTTGTGAATAAATATCATGAAAATGTTATTATTAAATTGTTCCGGAAAAGTTTCACTTTTAATTTGAGGAAGAATTTTTTTTTTGAAAATCTTTTTCATGGTCCCTTAACTGTAAATCAAATTAAGGAATGTTGAGTTCATTTTATAGAATCATTGAAATCTTAAAAATTTAATCAGGAAAACTTTGTCATGTTTTTATATTGCAAAAGGACGTAATAATACTCTTATTATAAATAAAGAATGTTTTATATAGTACTAATTAGTATAATTTTAAAGATATTTTAGCAATATCTAAACCTAATATTAAAGATATTTATAGTAAAATTTTGTTTGCAAATGTTTCGGTTTATTTTATCAACAAATTTTTCAATTTCCACAAGAAGCAAGGAAATTTAGGTAATATATTTTGAAATTTCTTAAAGATCTTATTTTTAGTACTCAATATTTAAATTTTATTACAAATTCTAGTATTGGTAAATTTATCGTTAATATATTTTGTAAAAAGGACTTTCTATTTATAATCAATTATATTGGTTTTATTATAAAATTGAAGTAAATGTGGTTTGGTAATTTATTTTTGAAAATAATTTCCAACTTCTAACTTATTTATCTTTCATAGTAAGAGAATATCAATTATTGATACAAGCATGATATTTGAGAAGAAACCAATTTATCCAAATAATAGTTTATCCGATTTATAAATTTATAAAAATAAAATCAGATACTTTTCTGTTTCAGTAAAATATTTTTCAAACTATAAAAATATTTTATACTCTGAGGCTTTTTCTGGATTGTAAAAATATCTTAAATATGCCAAAAAATTGTTTCAAAAATTTACATAAAAATAAAATTATTATCATTCCTTTGGAAGCTTTAATAGTATTAAAGCCAAATAGTATTTAAATATCGTCAATGAAAGCCCTTCTTTTAAATTAAGTTTTTCAGATGAAATTTCTTTCAGAAAAATTGTCCAAAGAAAATTCCACTAAAAGTAAATTTCCCATTTTCTATTATAAATTCTAATATATATAAAATAAAATGCATATCAAATCGACTTAAAAGCTTAAAAGCCAAGCAATATATCTTTTTTGGGAAACTGCCATAATTTGACAATCACTTAGGAATTTTTTTTACCACATTTGATTTGGAGGGAAATTTTATTAAAAAAATTATCTCTCTATTTAGTTGGAGACATAATATAAGTATTGTTAATATTTAATTAAAGTAAGTGCAATTTTTTCTAAAATAAAATTTTCTAAGGGGATATAGTTATTTTCTTTTCAGTTATCCTATAATTTTTTCTTCTAAATTTTATTTCACATACAAACTGCTCTGGTTACAAATGATAAAAAATTATTATAATAACGTTTAAATTATTAAAAAAAAGGAAATAATCTTTTTCCATAGCAATTTAATTTAAATATTGTAAAAATTGTGTACAATCTCAAATTTCAGGATAATCCGGATAATCAATTCAAAAGTATCCCCTTAGGACTTTGGTGGGCTATAGTAACGATGACAACTGTTGGTTACGGTGACATGGCACCAAAAACGTATGTTGGAATGTTTGTTGGAGCTCTCTGCGCTTTGGCTGGTGTATTAACAATTGCACTGCCAGTACCAGTCATTGTTAGCAATTTTTCCATGTTCTATTCTCATACACAGGTAAGTGTTTAAAGTTAATAATATAAAAATATTCACTTCGTTCACTATTCACTCATATATTTTTCGGTAAAATAATATTTTGTACAAGTACTCCCTAAATTGAGTAAGAAAACTATATACAGTCTAGAAGAGGTTATCACGTACTATCACCAAAATTCCAACAGAAGGAATATATTTTAGAAATAAATAAATTCCAACAGAAGGAATAACATTTTTGTCCATCATAAATGATAAAGCGGAAAATTTAATTTAATAAAGAAACAAAATATCATAGAAATAATTCGGCGATAAAATGAACGTTCATCTATTTATTATTAATGTAAAAAACTTGTTGTTGTCAGCAAAAAGATATTTATTTATATCTCAATTAGATTAAATCGATAAAGAGCATCAACATTAAAGAATAAAGCTAATTTTCGATTTTCTTATAGTAGAGAGAAAAAATATATATAAATAAATAAATAAACGCAAGGCAATATGTATCTGAACAAATAGCAAAAGCCCTAAACCCAATTTCCTCCACTTCTTTAAGTAAATAAATAATTAGGCCATCAATCATTTAACAACATTTGTTATTATACATTTCGATCATCTGCAACAAAAAAAACCATCTACGTATATTATGTATAAAACGTTAATTAGATTCAATTTAAAAGCAGATATTATTGCTAACAAATTTATTTCTTCTTAAAGTTGTTCAATTTAAAGCTCTTCAATTTAAGGTTGTTCAAACTTTTTGTACGTAGTTTCTTTGTATTAAAAGATTTTGTGCTTTTTTTTCAATATTTCCCAAATAAATTATAAACAAACTTAAAAAATACAAAAAAAAACAAATTTCGCAATTAAAAATTTTGTTGAAAAGCAATTTTGTTGACACTAAGAATTTAATTGAAAATTGTAACTTTTGTTCAATCGAAAATTCTTGAAAAATTCTAAACAAAATTTACATTTAAGCCCAATAACAAATTTCATTTACAGTAAAATATTATAAAAAAATATACATTTTTCTTGTTTTAAAATAATAAAATTAATTTTTTTAAATATCTTAACATAGATAATGTTTTTATGAATGACTGACATAGAAATTGTTGCTAATTTTTAAATACTATAAATAATTTTTTCTATTAATATAACTAATATTATCTAATTTAGTATAAATCTACTACTTTTTAGTTGATAATAAAGGAAAATACCTAATTAATTTTAACTGCTTTAAAATATTACGTATTCTTCATTTAAAATTAAAAGTTAGAGCTTTGGACAAAAAGCATACGCCACCACCTAAATTTCAACGTATGGAAAGGTGATATTTTATACCAAATTATGCGTAAATATAGGCAAATATTTTTAAAGCGACAATTAAAAAAAATTTAATTTTTCGTAAATGTTCTGAAAATATTTTAATTTAAAATAAAAAAAAAATTTTTTTATCAAATCAAAAAGCTTCTACAGAAAATTTTCATTTTCTATAAACAATTTAAATTTTTATTTTTGGAGCTTTTATTTTGATGCATATTATCTGGGTAGGATGAAAAAATTCAATAAAGTTTTTGTATTTTTACTTTTTATAAGTAAAGAATTATTGTCCATTTTGCAATTTTAAAAGTGCAGTCTTGTCATTCGACAAATGCTTAAAAAATTTATTAAATAAAATTAAATTTAGTTAAACTAAACCTTGCCATTTGAAATTTTTAAAATATCAATAAATGTACTAAAGTTTAAAAAAAACATTCCACAAATGTGGCCTCGTTTCATGCAAATTTTTTTCAGCGATGTGGTTTTTTTTCGCTGAGTAGATATGCTAATAGACTAAATTGCCTAAGAACCTATAAGTGACACATATGAAATTTTGAAAAGCCATTGTATTCACAAAAAGTGACTGTTTCAGTGGGCATTGTAAATAAATCAGAAGAGATGGTTACCATCAATTCTGTGCACTATGGTCATATAGGAATCAACATTTTCTTTGGCACTATCTTAAATAGTTTAGCCTAGCCCATACAATAAGGCATCATAAGCCACACAACACGAAAAATGTTGGCTTAACTGCGCAAAAAGTTCGGAAGACATAAATAATTTCCAGATGTAGTGATGTTAATTGGCCATTAAAATCACACAATTGGACACTGTTGATCCTTTTTTTATAGATTCATCCGAAAAATGTATTTACATAGATAATTTCTAATATTTAGAGTATTTAAAAAAAAAATCCTTAAGCTAATGGCTGAATTACAGCTTGAAATTTGCAAACGAAAAAGGCATCAAAAAAAAAATTCTCAAAAAGAAACTAATTATAATTATTAATTTTGAAAAAATAATAAATCTTATAACAAAAAGGACCAAATTTCTAGCCCTGATAATTAAACAGAATTTTACGTCAATTTCATTCGTGCTAAATATTCCTCAGCATTAACAGCGAATAATCAAATCATACGAATTCGTTGAATTATTTCCCACCTTATCAGCTCCAAATAGAAATTGTATAGTAAATTTATCCAATTGTAAATAATTTGTCCTTGAATAATGGGTAATGATGTTATACAGCTTGGTAGGACGAAAATGAATAAGGATTTGTTTAAGAGTTTTTATCGTACTTGTACACACCTATTTGCACCAAAGTGCTTATAAAAACTCTCGTTTTGTATTAAAATGTCTAGTTTTTGTTTCCAACTGTATAGTACTCGTAAAAGCTTGTTCATCTGAAGAGAATGATAAGCTCGTATTAAAAGCTGCCACCATTCGCTAATTATTCCGGATGTAAAACGATTTGTATGCTTCTGTCATCTATTCAAATGTTCGATGAACAATTCTGATAGAGAGCATTGTTAGCTATGATTTTCCTTAGTGTTAAGTGGAATTTTCCTTAATGAAATTTCATTCACGTACACATTTCCTTCACGTTAACAGTAAGTGAAATTAATAATAATTCACAGCCAAATTGTATACGAAAAATAGGTCGAATGGAATTACTTTTAAATATCCATAAAAATATAATCGTAAAATTTGCGTGAATAAAAGCACTTTAACATTAATTACATTATTTACAAAAGGACTCCACATTTTTAATTTTCCAAATAATACAATAACCAGCAGCTCTTCATCTATATATATTTGGTTCAACTGAATTGAATTGGAACTAATAAATTATTAATGTTGAACGTGTTTCTTTATTGAAGAGGACTTTAGAAAAGAGAAATTTAATTTTATATAATTATCCTTAACGATGAAAAAAGACAGATATGAAATTATGAAGTTTTCTAATAATGAAAAAAAAAAAAACGTTAAATCAAATTCTGAGAAATAAAATTAATTTCATTTCAGGCTCGATCTAAATTACCGAAAAAACGGAGACGTGTCCTTCCAGTTGAACAGCCAAGAAGAAAACGTGAAGTTGGTCCACCGAATCGTCGTGTAAACGCAATGAAACATCAGCACACATCCTCATCATCGAGCAGTCCACATCCAGCGATATTTAAGGATGCATTCGGAAGTGCAAAAATAGGTAATATATTCAATGTGTTAAATGCAGAGAATCATTGTGGGTATAGCTCCGTTAAACATTCAGGACACGTCAATGGGGTCAACGTTATAGGGTTAAGCCTACAGGGACCATCTGTGCCAATAGCTGTAGTGAGATCACCTCCTACTTCCCAACATGGTAAGTTTCTGATAAGAATGAACTTATCCACCAATCAACTTCCTTACATCTTCTATTCGTACATATCAACCCTCAATTTTTCTTTCCAAAAAAAAAAAAAACAACTTAAAAATCATCTCACAAAATTCTATTGGCATGTCCGCATACATAAGTTATATGTATATATGTGTATATGCACTTTTAAAAACTATAACCACCCACACACAAACCACCCCCCCCCCCCACCCCTACATCTCAGAATTTCAGCAGTTCAAAGCATGATAAAAATGATAACAAACCCTTGGAAAAGGGTAGAAAAACTGTTTGAAATGTGAACCATTTTTATATATTAAATAATAGACAAACAAAGAAATAAACAAAAAACGTATAAGAAAATAAACAACAGTTAAATAATCAGATTTATTGCCTTCAATCTTATCTAATTTTAGATTGTTTTGCTTCTAGTCTGAATTGATCCTGTTTGCTTTGTTTTCATTTGTGAAACAAAAATAAATTTTGTAACGTTTGCGAAATTTTTCATCAAAACAATTTTATATATTTTGCACACTCATCAGAGACATTGTTTGATTAAATTATAAAATGGCAGAAACCAACACTATAGCATCGATATGGAGAGAATGGTCCTGTTGAAAAACAGGATATCGATTGGGGTTTTGAGAATGATAATACAAAACGCAATAAAATTAAAAGTGGAAGGAAAAATCCAAACCACTCATATGGTGTCATTTATTACTTTCGAAAATTAAGGAATCAATTACGAAAAGTTTTTAATAAAAAATATATTTAGTCACTCATACTATTAAATAAATCAATATGTAAAAATCAATAATGGAAAAACCAATAAAATTAATATTTTCCCTTCTTATTAATAACATAAAAATTAAAAAAAAAAACTTTTGGCATAGTTCCACCTCCGTTCGTATTTTATATAACCAAAGAGTTGAAGAAGAAAAAATTAAAATACCGAAAAATATCTAAAATAAAGTCGTAAATATAATTTTGGACAATGCAATCTGATAAGGGATGATTGAAAAAGGAAATTTTATGGAATAATTTCCAATATTTTTTTAACCCTAAAAAAAACCCTTTTTGCTCATAGATGAAACATGGTTTATCAGATCTGAAATATTTTTTCTTTAAAAAGCATATTCTGTGAAATATAATAGTGCCTTTTTTTGATTTTCTTTCTCCCTTTTTGAAATTCAAAAAAATTACTCTCCCATATAGGAAAATTTTCACTGTTCAAATACGGTGCAAAATGACGCTGGAATATTCCACACAAAAAAACGATTGTCATCCATTCTTAAGTTATGAATGCATACATATAAAAGTAATATTATAAATTTTTTTTTAAATATATTGAAGTAAGAAGGATAAAGCGAACAAAAGTTACAGAAAATCTTGGCAAAGCAGGCGTAAAAGTGAAAGCGGAGGATGCGACTATAAAATCAATTACAGGATTACGTCTAGAAAAATGTCAAAAAGCTGCACCCATACACTCATAATATAGGAAAATTTTGTATGGCCAAGAGCCAAAAAACTGTGCGAACACATTGGGATGTACTGTTTTTATGCCAGATGGGTCCTTACTGGGTTTTTTTGTTGAATTTGCAATTCTCATCATGTCTTTTTTCTCAGTATTTTTAGTGTTCACTTATTATTAATTTACTTTTGTGTCGTTTTTTCTTAAATTTATCTTAAATTTTCACTGCTACAACTAAAAAAGAATAAAATACGGCCAGTACAACCAGAATATAAGGTATAGAAATGTAGGAGAATATTTTTGTACTCGGAAAAAAAAAAATTCTATTAAATGAGATGTGATTTTTGCTGTTAATTTTTCCTTACCGCACTGTTACTCAGAACAGCTGGTAAACCAAGTTCGTTTTTGGCTGTAGCTCAAAAAATATCCTCCCTCAAAAGTTATACAAAATTTTCCAACTATACGAGTACATTTGTATTCTTGTTAAGGCTTTTATCAACAGATTATTGTGTTGCTTTTAGTATTTTTCTAATAAATCAGCAGAAACGGAAATGTTGTAGAATAGAATCGGATTCTTAAAAAAAAATCATACTTTAGATTATATTCTCTTATAAGTTGAAAAAGCAGTCTACGAAAACCTATAATTTTATTTATTACATTGGAATTCTTCTAAAAATAAAAATTAAAGTTGTAGAATATAAATTATCAAATATTTTCTTTTATTCGGATGATTTTTTTTGAATTTATCACATCAATTTATGTTATTACTATTAATATATAATCTTTCAATTTCTCAACTAACTAATAACATTAAATAATAAAAAAATCGGGTATCATTTACCAAATTAATTTTGGAGCTGAATTATTGGTAATTTTTTTTTTAGAAATCATGACTCTTAGTCGACAATATTTTATTCACAGTATAGGAATGAGAAAAGCTTGTGAAAACCTGTATTAAAAATGGAAAATTACCAAGCTATTTATAAGTAAACAAACCTTTTTTTATATAAACTATTACCAAAAATTCAGTTTTTAGGGCATCAGTATTATCGGTAAAATAGTAAAAAAAAATTTAAAAAAAATTTCAGTAAAAATGTTTTATAAAAATATTTTAGTACAAGTTTTCTATTAAAATATTTCTGTAAAAAAATTACAGTAAAAATTTTCCATTTAAAAATTTCAGTAAACATTTTCTATAAACACATTTCAGTAAAACTTTTCTATAAAAAAGGATCAATAAAAATTTTCTGCAAAAAATTAAGCTAAAATTTTCTATAAAAAATTTCTGTTCAAATTTTCTATAAAAAAAATAGCCAGTAAAAATTTTCTATAACAAAATTATAAAAAAAAACAAAAAAAAAAAATTTTATAGAAAATTTTAGCTTAATTTTTTTGTAGAAATGTTTACTGAATTTTTTTAATAGAAAGTTTTTACTATAATTTTTTCTATAAAAAAATTTCTGCAAACAAATTTCATGAAAAATTTTCTATTAAAAAAATTCATCAAAAATTTTCTATACAAAAATTTCAATAAAAATTTTCTACAAAAAAATTAAGTAAAAATTTTATATTAAAAAATTTCTGTTAAAATTATCTATAAAAAAAATTGTCAGTAAAAATTTTCTATAACAAAAATTTCTGTTCAAATTTTCTATAAAAAAAATAGCCAGTAAAAATTTTCTATAACAAAATTATAAAAAAAAAAAAAAAAAAATTTTATAGAAAATTTTAGCTTAATTTTTTTGTAGAAATGTTTACTGAATTTTTTTAATAGAAAGTTTTTACTATAATTTTTTCTATAAAAAAATTTCTGCAAACAAATTTCATGAAAAATTTTCTATTAAAAAAATTCAGCAAAAATTTTCTATACAAAAATTTCAATAAAAATGTTCTACAAAAAAATTAAGTAAAAATTTAATATTAAAAAATTTCTGTTAAAATTTTCCATAAAAAAAATTGTCAGTAAAAATTTTCTATAACAAAAATTTCAATAAAAATTTTCTACAAAAAAATTAAGTTAAAATTTTCTATAAAAAATTTCTGTTCAAATTTTCTATAAAAAAAAATAGTCAGTAAAAATTTTCTATAACAAAAATTTCAATAAAAATTTTCTACAAAAAAATTAAGTAAAAATTTTCTATAAAAAATTTCTGTTCAAATTTTCTATAAAAAAAATAGCCAGTAAAAATTTTCTATAACAAAATTATAAAAAAAAAAAAAAAAAAAATTTTATAGAAAATTTTAGCTTAATTTTTTTGTAGAAATGTTTACTGAATTTTTTTAATAGAAAGTTTTTACTATAATTTTTTCTATAAAAAAATTTCTGCAAACAAATTTCATGAAAAATTTTCTATTAAAAAAATTCAGCAAAAATTTTCTATACAAAAATTTCAATAAAAATGTTCTACAAAAAAATTAAGTAAAAATTTAATATTAAAAAATTTCTGTTAAAATTTTCCATAAAAAAAATTGTCAGTAAAAATTTTCTATAACAAAAATTTCAATAAAAATTTTCTACAAAAAAATTAAGTTAAAATTTTCTATAAAAAATTTCTGTTCAAATTTTCTATAAAAAAAAATAGTCAGTAAAAATTTTCTATAACAAAAATTTCAATAAAAATTTTCTACAAAAAAATTAAGTAAAAATTTTCTATAAAAAATTTCTGTTCAAATTTCCTATAAAAAAAATAGTCAGCAAAAATTTCCTATAACAAAAATTTCAATAAAAATTTTCTACAAAAAAATTAAGCTAACATTTTCTATAAAAAATTTCTGTTCAAATTTTCTATAAAAAAAATAGCCAGTAAAAATTTTCTATAACAAAATTATAAAAAAAAAAAAAAAAAATTTTATAGAAAATTTTAGCTTAATTTTTTTGTAGAAATGTTTACTGAATTTTTTTAATAGAAAGTTTTTACTATAATTTTTTCTATAAAAAAATTTCTGCAAACAAATTTCATGAAAAATTTTCTATTAAAAAAATTCAGCAAAAATTTTCTATACAAAAATTTCAATAAAAATTTTCTACAAAAAAATTAAGTAAAAATTTTATATTAAAAAATTTCTGTTAAAATTTTCCATAAAAAAAATTGTCAGTAAAAATTTTCTATGACAAAAATTTCTGTTCAAATTTTCTATAAAAAAAATAGCCAGTAAAAATTTTCTATAACAAAATTATATAAAAAAAAAAAAAAAAATTTTATAGAAAATTTTAGCTTAATTTTTTTGTAGAAATGTTTACTGAATTTTTTTAATAGAAAGTTTTTACTATAATTTTTTCTATAAAAAAATTTCTGCAAACAAATTTCATGAAAAATTTTCTATTAAAAAAATTCAGCAAAAATTTTCTATACAAAAATTTCAATAAAAATGTTCTACAAAAAAATTAAGTAAAAATTTAATATTAAAAAATTTCTGTTAAAATTTTCCATAAAAAAAATTGTCAGTAAAAATTTTCTATAACAAAAATTTCAATAAAAATTTTCTACAAAAAAATTAAGTTAAAATTTTCTATAAAAAATTTCTGTTCAAATTTTCTATAAAAAAAAATAGTCAGTAAAAATTTTCTATAACAAAAATTTCAATAAAAATTTTCTACAAAAAAATTAAGTAAAAATTTTCTATAAAAAATTTCTGTTCAAATTTTCTATAAAAAAAATAGTCAGCAAAAATTTTCTATAACAAAAATTTCAATAAAAATTTTCTACAAAAAAATTAAGCTAACATTTTCTATAAAAAATTGCTGTTCAAATTTTCTATAAAAAATAGTCAGTACAAATTTTCTATAACAAAATTTTATTGTAGTAAACATTTTCTATAAATAATTTTCAGTAAAAATGTTCTAAAAAAAAGTTCTAAAAAAAATGTTAGTAAAAATTTTCTATAAAAAATCTCTGCAAACAAATTTCATGAAAAATTTTCTATTAAAAAAATTCAGTAAAAATTTTCTATACAAAAATTTCAATGAAAATTTTCTATAAAAAATATTAAGTAGAAATTTTCTATAAAAAATTTCAGTTCAAATTTTCTATAAAAAAACAGTCACTAAAAATTTTCTATACAAAATTTTCAATAAAAATTTTCTATAAAAAACATTAAGTAAAAATTTTCTATAAAAAATTTCAGTTCAAATTTTCTATAAAAAAATAGTCACTAAAAATTTTCTATAAAAAAATTTTAGTAAACATTTTCTATAAATAATTTTCAGTAAAAATGTTCTATTAAAAAGTTTCAGTGAAAATGTTGAGTAAACCTTTTCAGTAAAAATGATTAGTTAAAAATGTCTGTAAAATTGTTTTCATAAAAATTCTCGGTGGAAAAAGTATCAGTTACAAAATATAGTAAAGTTATTCAAGTTATTATTGAAAGTTTTGAAGATTTGTTATTATGATGTATGCATTTGAAAATTTTTAAGAATAAAAAATTTAATTGAGAATGTTTAAGTTTATTATTTTATTCTTGCTTGTTTAAAAAAATAATCATATTCTTATTTCGAAAAAATCTATCTTGGATAAAACCGCCTAGATAATTAACTTTTCTCCACAGACCACAATAGTCATTAATTCTTAATTTTCCTGTAAGTCACCACTCCCAAAAATATTTCAAACCTACATCTGAGTTACATATCAAACAAATAAAGGACCAAAGAATAAGCAGGAATTTCGTAAAAAAAGGAAAACGGAAAGCCTTTAGAATTTCAGGTAGTTTTTGTTCGAAAACCAGAAGCACAATTTTCCACTTTATTTAACTTCATTCATAGAAATGGAAATTACCTTCGTCAATTTTGGTCTTAACAGAACCACACACACATATAAATCTACAAGATTATCATAGTCAGTCTATTTATTTATAAAAGTCATATGTTCGTGACTGTATTTTCAAATGTACAAGAGGAATTTTAAAAATTAGAGTACAGTAAAAGTTTAAAGAGATGTGGTTATCATCGTTGAGTCCAATTTCTACCAATTTCATTTGTTGTATTACCAAGAATGTCATTTCTCTACAGTTCGACAACTTATTGGAAACTTTATATATTTGCCTAGTTTGAATGGTATTTTTAAAAGAAACTAAAAAAGTTAGATATACTTTTCAACAGTCGTCAAAGTCATGTAAAATTTGTTGAACTACTGTCCTGCTTCTGTATTTCTACTCAGTATTATTCGTTATGAAAGGAACTCAAAGACACAATTCCCATAATGAGAACTTTTATGTTGACGTTAAGAAAAGTTCAATTCAGTCAAAATATTTTTCTATACTCGTATATGGGCTCATTGTATACAACCATCGACATAATAATTTATTGATTTGCTGCCTTATTCCTGGGACTCTTTACATTTCTTGACCATTACAGACTATAAAAGATAAATGGCATTTTAGATGGAAATCATAAAAATGTATAGAATGTAAGCAAAATTTTTTTGGAATTCTTAAAATCGGCAAAAATTTGAGTTGAATTTATTTCACATTTAATATTTTTATTTCTATATAAAAAAATTTGCAATTTCATTAAATTTAAGGGTGAAATAAAAGAGAAGAGAAAATTTTATTTTAAAGACATTTTTCCAAATAAAAAATAGTATGGATATGATCACATAAAAATAAGCATTTACTTTTAAAAAAATATTGTTTTTGAATAATTAAAATTTAAATGTTTACAAAATTATAATTCCTTATAAAAGCACGAATTTAAATTGGGCTGATTTATATAACTTATAAAGAGGATACAAAATTTGCAACACATGATACTGACAGAAAAAGTTGATTCTATTTGAAAATTTTCTTCTTTGTTTCTTTTACATAAATAATATAGAAAGTATACGAGGCATTGAATAAGTTTTTTTAATAGAAGTTTTTTAAATAACGTTTTGTTTATGTGTTTCCCAAAAATAACCGAACTTTATATTTAAATCATACAACATGCAGCGCCATCTATTTACAACATTAAAAAGATACATTCATCTTTCAAGATACATTCATCTTTCGAAAATTTGAACAGAAAGTTACAGCCATTTCAATAGATGGCGCTGCATGTTGTATGATTTAAAAATAACTTCGGTTATTTTTATGGCACACTGTGTAAGTTGAGATTTTGAATTGAAATATTAGCGTTCCACTTTGGAAAGGAAATGTTTATTTCTATAGATTTAAGATACGAATTGCATAAACTAAATCATACGAGTAACTAACACAAACGGATAAACTCAACAGAAATTTTTCTACTGTTTGGGTAGAATTTAATCAAATATAAAGAAAATACACAACAATATTTCCTGTATTCTATAATTTGTATGAAGCAAGAGAAATGACATTATGTACAAAAAATATTAAAGGAAAAACAATAAAAAAATATTAAATAACGGACTAATAATTAAATTGAAATAAGAGTATTATAAGATTTTCAACAACAGTAAAGCAAGATAAACTAATCAACAACACTGCAACAACTGTCAGATTCGGAGTAACAATTTCGAACAACAAACAACAATCTTGTTGTAAACTTGAACACGAAACACTCGACAATAAACAGCGGCCAAATTCTGACATGAACGATCTGATCGACGAGCAAAAAAAGACTGGCCCAATAAACATCCTCAGATCACTTTATGAGAAAACCATTTCGTTCTTTGGCATCTCCACCAGCAACTGGAGTTTGGACGTACTCCAATTATTCTCCAGTATCGGATATTTTTATTTCGTTACTATATTTTTATTTCGTTAATATTTTCAGAATTTATTTACTATTAAAAATTGGCGGGAACAATTTTCTCTAAAATAAATTCAGTAAACATTTTCTATAAAAAAATTACTGTAAACATTTTCTCTAACAAAATTTCAGTAAAAATTTTCTATAAAATAATTTCAGTAAAAACTTTCTATAAAAACTTGCATAAAAAGTTTTTTATAAAAATTTGTAGTAATAATTTTCTATAAAAATTTTGTAGTAAAAATTTTCTATAAAAATTTGTAGTAATAATTTTTTATAAAAATTTGTAGTAAAAATTTTCTATAAAAATTTGTAGTCAAAATTTTCTACAAAAATTTGTAGTAACAATTTTCTATAAAAATTTGTAGCAAAAATTTGCCATAAAAATGTGTAGTAAAAATTTTCTATAAAAATTTGTAGTAAAAATTTTCTATAAAAATTTGTAGTAAAAATGTTCTATAAAAATTTGTAGTAAAAATGTTCTATAAAAATTTGTAGTAAAAATTTTCTATAAAAATTTGTAGTAAAAATTTTCTATAAGAATTTGTAGTAATAATTTTGTATACTAATTTTCTATAAAAATTTGTAGTAACAATTTTCTATAAAAATTTGTAGTAAAAATTTGTAATAAAAATTTTCTATAAAAATTTGTAGTAACAATTTTCTATAAAAATTTGTAGTAAAAATTTTTTATAAAAATTTGTAGTAAAAATTTTCTATAAAAATTTGTGGTAAAATTTTCTATAAAAATTTGTGGTAAAATTTTCTATAAAAATTTGTGGTAAAATTTTCTATAAAAATTTGTGGTAAAATTTTTTATAAAAATTTGTAGTAAAAATTTTCTATAAAAATTTGTAGTAAAAATTTTCTATAAAAATTTTCTATAAAAATTTGTAGTAAAAATTTTTTATAAAAATTTGTAGTAAAAATTTTCTATAAAAATTTGTAGTAAAAATTTTCTATAAAAATTTGTAGTAAAAATTTTCTATAAAAATTTGTAGTAAAAATTTTCTATAAAAATTTGTAGTAAAAATTTTCTATAAAAATTTGTAGTAAAAATTTTTTATAAAAATTTGTAGTAAAAATTTTCTATAAAAATTTGTAGTAAAAATTTTCTATAAAAATTTGTAGTAAAAACTTTCCCATAAAAATTTTCTATCAAAAATTTGAGTAACAATGTTCTATACAAAATTGTATTAAAAATATTCTATAGAAAAGTTGTGGTAAAAATTTTCTTTAAAAAAGTTGTAGGAAAAATCTTCTATAAAAACTGTATGGTAAAAATTTTCTATAAAATTGTTGTGGTAAAAGTTTTCTATAAAAAATTTAAGTAAATATATTCTATAAAAAATGTCAGTAAGCATTTTGCTATAATTTAAAGTCTATTAGTCAAATTAATTTTTCGACCATTTCTGAATTTTTCTACACCAAAACATGGCTATTTAAGGATAATTGTATTTATTCATTTTTTCGCAAACAAAATTAAAATACACTAAATAAAAATTGCATAAATTAGCGGACTATTTACAGAAAGAGAAAATGGTAAATAAAATGAGAAAGTCATCAAGGAAAATTTCTTTCATTGTATTTCTTAGCCGAGTAGAATTATACTTCTCCCATGCCCTTGAATTTGTTGACACAACTGTCCAATTGTGTACAGTCTAATCGAAGTAAACTTGTAGTCCTTGCCAAATCCGAAGGTTTTTAATTCATAGAAGATAAAGTTGTTATTTTGTACAATTGTTTATTCAACTACACAAAGTAGCATTTAAGATCAATTGTTGAGGATTCTATTTTTACGAAATCGATGTAGTTTGCTTTCCTTTTGGAGTATTTAAAATCGTGAATTAGTTGCTAATTTGCCTGTCTTAAAAAACAAACGTTTATTAATTATATGTTTAAAATCTGACTAGTTCTTTAAATTTATTCTTTCCATAAATGTAGTTTTTTTTTATATCTAGTGGAGAATTTTAAAAATTAACTTCTATCAAGGGTGAATTCGTAAAAAATATTTTTCTTATATAAAAACATTAAATCAATTCAATTGTTTTCTATCAAAAAGAAGCATTAGAAATTTTGATTTGTAAATAAATACGATCCAACATATCTAACCGTATTTTATACTTTTACTAATAAAATATTTTACTAAATTTCCCACTTCGGTTATATATTTTTATATATCATAACTGCATTTGATATGACAAAATGCAATCGCATGCAATGAAATCGCTCAAATATAAATCATTATTCATGCACCATTAAATGAACTTTTTTTATGCTCAGAAAATGTGAAAAACATACCTGAAATAGTTACAATTTAAATTCTTTTTGTATTATTTTAAAAAATAATTTATTAATATTGTTTGGAAATTTTTCGTCATTAAATTTTAGTATAATTGTCATTTCTTCTACCACATTTGTTGGCAAACATTTTCATATAGCACTATTTTTTCTAAGCTGGTTAATCAATGACAAAATGAGGTTATATTATACTATGATAACGACCATAAATAAAATTATTAACAAGATTATTTGTATATCAAAGAAATTTCTACTTTTGCTACGAAAATTTTCTCTTCAAATATTGAAAATCTTTTAACCATAAAACATTGTCCATAATATGAGTTTTTGATATTTTCATTTTTGATTTTCATACTGTGAAAAAATGTAGATAATACTCGTACTTTGGTAAAAATTTATAGCAACGTAAGCCTATGTTATTTTGTAAGGGAAATAAATTTTCCTTCGTTATTTATTCAGCAATAAAACTTTTTTACACTCTCTCGATGGGGGATATTTACACAGTTATTGGAAATCGGTTAAAAAACTTTTCTTTTCGATATACTGAAATACAGAAAATAAAATTTACTTTTTTTTTATATGTTATGTATACAGTGAGTAATTCGAAAAAAAACAACTTGAAATAAAACGAAAGAAATTTTCCTTTTTCGAATTTATTCCACTTCGAAAAGAAGTTTTTTCAAAATTTTAAATACAATAAATTTAAAGATAAAACTTTTTAATCATAAAATTATTTCAACATACACGTATAGTAGTCATACACACTCGTACGTTAAATGGTTAAAAATAACTACACATTCGAAAAAGTAACTTTGACAAATAAAAGAATGTATATAAAATAGAAAAAGTTTAGCTTTTACCCTTAAAATGATTAAAACTTCTGTAAAACTTTTATTTCACAAATGTATAAATTTTTAATTTTATTTGCTCAACACTTTGATATATAAAAATGGTTTTTTAAAAAAAAACTTTCCTATTTTAAGTTATTACTGAAATGATAATATAAACTGATCTAAAGTAATAGTAGTTAACGTTAAGTAAATTTCTGTTTTTCTAATTCTCTCATTTCATCAATTAAATATTTTAATATCTTTTAGTACTAAAACAGAAATAAAAAGAAATCTCAAACTTATATATGCACACTAAATTTTTCACTGTAATCAAATATTTTTAATTATGTTACAATTTAGTTATCTTAAAAAGAATGATTTAAAATTTCAAAATTAAATTTCGGCCATTTTGTTGATGGTTTAAAATATCTTTTTTAAGAAAATGTTTGGTTATTTTTTTAAGAAAAGTTCGACAAATTATTGTTAATTTTTTAATAAATTTTAGTTAATTTTTCGAAAAAAATTTTGGCAAATCTTTGGTATTTTTCGATATTACTTTTTGCAAATTTTTAGTAATTTTTCGGAAGTTTTTTGGTTTTTTTCGGAATAATTTTTTGACAAATTTTTGGTAGTTTTTTGACAAATATTGTTTATTCCTCAAAAAATTTTTTAAGTAATTTTTCGACCAATTTTATATAATTTTTCAAAAAAATTTAAGTTATTTTTCGATAAAGTTTAATTAATTTTTCGAAAAAAAATTTTGACAAATTTTCCGGCAAATCTTTGGTACTTTTCGAAAAACATTTTTATAGATTTTTGTTCTTTTTTTTGAAAAATTTTTTGTTTTAATAAAAATAAAATTTTGAAAAATCTTCAGTATTTTTGACATTTATTTTGGTATTTTTGACTAATTTTTGGTAAAATTTCGTTAATTTTTAGTAATTGTTTGGTTATTTTTTTTTTAAGTTTAATTTTGTGGTAATTTGTTCGTAAACTTTTTACAATTTTCTAAATAATTTTTTGATATTTTTTGTTTGTTTTTAAAGTAAAAATTATATTAAAAGTTGTGAAGAGTACTTTTAGGGAACAGCCACTATCCTGTCAGTGAATATTTGACAGTTACGGTGAGCAGACCCTTCAAAATTTCTATGAAGTATTATGACATTTAGCAACATTATAATAATATTTATAAATGTATGTTAATGTGACGCTCAGAATATTACTGGAAACATTGTGTCAGAATAAGGTGTCTTCAAATTGAACTGTTTTTCGCATAGTGAATACTTTTGAAAGACCGCAGAGATCATATTCGTCATGGGCTATGGAGCAAAAATATTTGAGAGAATATTGCTATTTTTATAGGAAATTGATAAGTGGCCAATCAGCTCGCACGGAGAAACTTGTTCTAAACACTGTTAACCACATTAAAGTTAAATTCCATTGACATCCACAGGCAAGGACAATGCATAGGATTTTCATGGAAACTGACAGCTGACAGAGAATGTTGTGACCAAGTGTCCTGCTAGAGAAATTGCCGGAGCATCTACGATAAATATGAAATTATTGGATATTTTTAACGTGAATAACCGCACCGTTCCTTCTACCCCAGTTTCTTCTACCCCAGCCCCACCGTTCTTTGAATTTCTATTCAAAAATTAAATTTTATGCCATGCAAAAAGTACAGTGCGCAGAGTCAAAGTCAACTAGAATGAGAGGATTATCGGCATAAAAGTAATGATAAACCGGTAAGGCAGAGATGAACAAGGAGTAAATATAAATATAAAAGAGGATTGTGAAAAGAGCAGATCTCTGTGGAATACTAGTACCATATGCCCAGATCGTGAAGGTTCTTCTACACATGTAAGATTGCTTATAGCACTCATAGATCAGATATTGGTAGTCCTCCTATCTGACTTTTAGGCATGTTGAGGTTAGCTTCTTGGTAAGAATCTAGTCAAGTTTTTTAACAAGAAACTTTTCCAGATTTTAAGAACATATCAATAACAAAATCGGTCTAAGAAGGAGTTGTAATTTGCTGTTTAGGTAAACTTCTTTTACTAATTGTTTGAAAAAACTGTTGTCCACTTCTCATTGAAATAACCTGTAGTTACGCCATTAATAATCAGAAGATTTTTTGAAAATTAGATAAATAAATATATAGCATTTCAATTGCATCGGGAAGTATTTCTAAAAGTTAGTAGACACAAAATGATCATTTTGAGAAAGAAGTAACAGATTTATTTATTTATACAAAAAAACGTTTTTCTTTAAATTAGATCGTATGTGTAGTCTCGGGTAACCGAGAGCATAAATGTATTGTAATAGAAACGATAATCTCAAAGGGGAATAACCTATAGACGAGATTAGTAATGATCCTCAAAACAATAATAACAATAATAATATAATATTTCTTAACAATAGCATATGGTATAATATCTTGAATACATTGTCTTTTTTCCTGTTCATTTCAGGTGATTTTCTTAATGTACCGCCTATGCAGAGTCTACAACCAAGAGCGGCAACAACCGGTAATGATTATATGCTTCCACTTCAGCCAAAGCTACTAGCACCCTTGGGTAATATAATTTATAATATAATATTTTATCATAAAATTCTATTGTACAATATTATATGCTTATATATAAATGAATATTATTTTCTTATTGAGCACATTTGCACTGAAAAATCTTTCACTATTTTTTCTAATTCTAAAAATTTTTCTAATTATTTTTTCTTCTCCTTTATAATTTTTTCAATAATCTTGCACCAATGGAAATCTTCATTGAACTTGATTTTGGGGTTGGAAAAAAAAACCTCCTCCCCATCTATAATTTACCACCTCTAAATGGAACTTTATATAACTTTCATATAATAAACACTTCTTATGGAATTGAAAATCATCTGTACTTTCACAATCATAATGGAATATTTTATTATCTATACTGAAATTCTATTGAACATTTTTCTGGAACATTGACTTTTATCTTCATCCACTACTATTATTTTATTTGCTTGTATTATATTGGAACATGTTTTCATATTGCATAAAAAATTATTATATTTGTTCAATTCCAAATAATAATAATAAAAAAAAAATATACAACATAAAAAATTTATGATATTAAAATTAAATATTGATTTTTGATCAAACAAATTCACTATTCAACGTGAATAATTTCGGAACCAATTTTTTTTTTTTGCAATTTTAATTTACTAAATATTTTTTTATATAAAACAAATAAAAATATAAAAAATATACGTATGCTAATTTTAAAAATATACGTTTTTGGGAAAAATTATTCTATAAAAAAAAAAATGGAGCAAATGAAATTTTGTATGTAATTTTTATTTTTCCAATTTTTTATTTTTGTTTATAAAACTCATTTTTTATTAATTTTCCCCATAAATTTTCGTGAGATAATTACACTTTTAATAATAAATTTTGCCCTCTTAACAAAAAATATTAACCAAAAAAAAAAAAATAATTACTTTTTATAATAATTTTTATTATGAAAAATTATTTTTTTTTAAAAAAAATCTCATCTGTTTAAATAACATTAATTAAAATTTTTTTTTGTGAAAATATGTAAAAATTATTGAATTTGCACAAAAAAATTTTTTTTTATCAGAACGTAAGGATGCACATACATTGGCGGCACATTGTCCACCTGGATCACCACCAATTAATACGTCCCATCCTAATAATAGTTATACTAATTCGTTTGGTGCTGGTAATATAACGACAGGTAATGGAAATGGTACCGGAAGTGTTATATGCATAGGTAGTAATGGTGCTGGTGGAGGCGTTGGTGGTGGTGGTGGTGGTGGTGGAGGTGGTAGTTGTGTTAGTATTATTAGCGGAAATGCTACTGGTTTAGTAGGCGGTGTTGCAACAATGAGTATGAATATGAATAATGGCGGCTCCTGTGCGGGTGATAGTCATATGGGCTGTGGTTCATTTAATAATACTACAACAACATTACAAACGCTTGGTGGTCTTACTGTTACAACAACAACAACAACACTACCTAAAGATGATATTATGTTAACAATTGAACAACCAAAAGTCACATTACAAGAGGATGAAATGTATAATAATGATAATGAAAATGATACAATGGCCGATTTGTTATAAATATTATTACGACTATACACATATATGCATGAATATCCCTTTAGGCTCTAAGGTTTTTATTTTATATCCTTTTACCCGCATACATATGCACATATTCTAAAATATCTCCTAACATATATCCCATTGATAGATGAGCATAAAAAATTTCCCATACGCATATAAGGGTTTGGTTTGTTTATAGTCTAAATAACGATAGTAGTTATTTGTACTAAAAGTAAAGTGGATGTCATTATTATCAGATAATAGATAACATTTAATTTAATGTTTAAATTTTTTGTTTAATAGAGAGGAGAAATACAAAACACATTTTGTTAGATATTTTCATTACAAATTTTAAGTTATATAGCAAAATTAAGAGGGATTTTTTCATTATTTTGTTTTCTCAATAAATCAAGTTTTTTAGATAAACTCTTAAATATTATGATCGCTTTAAGCTACAAAATATTTGATTAGATAGAAATTATTTTATGAGTGTAAATTTAACATTTTTAGCCGCGCTAAAAGATTAATTCTTTAAAATTTAATTGATACTTTGCGATAAAAAAAAGGTTTTTTTTTTTTTAAAGATAAATTTATTTTAATGAATATTATTTTTACGACGAATTTATACTTGTTAATGATATTATAGTATTGCCTGATTGGTATATATTATATGAAATAAAATCTGTTAGAACCCTTTAGAATAGTTTAACTTTCAAAATCAGTTAAGGTCTAGTTAAAAAAAATTATCGGCTTTTTATTAGAAACTAAAAAAAAATTACTTTTTTAAATTTTTATATATTAAATAAGAAATATTAGCACTTTTTTACTGTATAGTAACGGGTGATTTTTTAAGTATTTGATGATTGTTTTTAATAACGGGTGATTTTTTAACTTACAATTTCATTTGAATCAATAAATCGATGCTTGTCATATACTTTTTAAAGATTATTGGTCATTACTTCGTTTTAAGTCCATGTGGAGCATCTCGGCTAGTATCTCGCCAATAACACGTGTAATGTTGTCTTCCAAGGCAGCAAGTGATGCTGCTTTATCGATCACGTTTAACCCCATAAAAAATAGTCTAGGAGCGTCAAATGGCACGATGTTCGGTCCGAAACGTGAGATAAACTGTTTACTGAACTCATCTCTTAATATGTCCATTGTTTCACATGCTGTGTGGTATCTAGCACCGTCTTCTTGAAACCACATGTCCACCAAATACATTTCTTGCATTCTGCGCAAAAAAAAATCAAAATCATCGAGCGGTAGCGGGCTCCACAGACGTTACGCACTCTAAGCACACTGTTTTTGCAGTTTTCATAATAAAATTCAATAAGTTGGAAGTGTTGGCTGAGTTCAACTCTTTTTACAAAAAAATGTCAATACTAACTGAGTACTCCTAATTTTAACAAATATCTCGTGTCATATGTAATATGTCAAAAATAAAAATATAAAAAAACAAACAGCAAAAAATCGCCCGATATTTTCTAATTATTTTTTTTAATTTTTAGCTTTAATCTAAAAATAAAACAAGGTTAAAAATAAATTGTTGTCATATAATATAAATCATTTGAAACAGAAAAGTTTTTTATTTTGTTTTTTTTTTTTTAAATTTACATAAAATTTTGAAGGTTTTCTTTTATTTCTAAAAATACCCGCAACAAAATTAATTTACTATATTTGACCATAAAAAATATAAAGTGTATATCTCGCAAAAAAAAATTGTTTATTTAAATTTAATTAAAAAAATTTATATGATCCAAAATATTTTAAAAACAATTTTTTAGTAAAATTTATGGATATAACGATAAAAAAAAACTCAAACATTTTTATAAAATAATATTTAGAAACATAAACAATTAATAATTAAAAATATCATTATAAAATAAATAAAAGGAAAAATTCTAATAAATTTAAAACAAAAACAAAAATAAATTCAATGAGAAAAAGAAAATTCCAAAAAAAAGTCCACTAAAATTACTAAAAAAATTAAATGGCAAAAACAAAATCAAGTTTGTAATCAAAAACGACAGAAGAAACTTGAAAAAATGGAAATACTTTGAAAAAAATTTATATTATATATAAAAAAATTTCCCTTAGAAAAACTTTTATCAATGATAGCCGTTTGTAGGTAAAAAATTCTACTAAAAAAATTTTTACATAATTATTTGATAAAATTTGTTAATTAGTATAGGCAAAGAAAGTATTAACCCTCTTCCAATTCTTGAGAGGAGTTACTCATATAAATCTAAAACTTTATTTTGTATTCTTCTTTTAATGAAGAATTATATGAAAATAAATATCAATTGAAGAAAAATTAAATATAAAAAACTATTTAATGCAAATTATAAGAAAATTACTAACTAAACATCATTACAAAAGTAAATAATATTAAATGAAATAGTAAAAAATAATATATATTAAAAAAAATTTTATAATAAAAATGATTTAAAGTTTAATAATAGATATTAAAAAATATCTAGAATATAATTGTAGAAATTTAAAAAAAAATATAAATGGAAAATTTAATATGAATTGTGAAAGTCCGAAAAATATTTACAATCTTATAACTTTATTTATAAAATATTTCGTTTTATTTATAAAAACGTATGATTTTATTAAAATAAATTAATTGCTAGAATATCCTTAAATGAATACTATTTAAGAAGAAAAAAATCAGTTATCGTATCAATTTAAATGTACTAAAACTTCTATAACTATAAATGTAAATAAATAATATGGTAAATTGAACAAATTATAATCAATTACCCAAAAAGAGGAAAAATTGGGTTTTTAAAATTTCAAATTAAATAAAATTTTATTAGAAAAATTGGGAAAAAAAATACTTTATACTAAATATTAATTATTATAAATAATAACAAAAATTAATTAAATAGTATATGTTAAAATTTAATAAACTAAGAAAATACTATCATTACACGATAAAATCTTATTAATTAAAAATAATAAATCAATATTTATAATAAAGGAAAATAAAAGAGAATTAAAAAATAAATTATATTCACCGATTATATATGATATTATTGATAAAATTGATAAATAATTTTTAAAAATAAAATTTAGTAATTATATACGTATTATAAAAATCGAATGTTTCAAATAAAAATTATTATTTTCAGAAAAATAATGTGTTTTTTTAACATTTTAATTAATTGTAATTTTTGTGGTACTCGTACGTTAATAATAGTTTTAAAATTATTCTCTAAAAATTTGCATTAAGACAACTATTTAACAAAACTTTTATTTTTAATAATAAATAATTCCTTAATTAAATAATTTTTATGATATTAATTTTATTATCGAAAATTTTCTTAGAAAAACCAATTTTTTTTTGCTATAATATCAATGAGGTAATTTTTGCAATTTTTGCATCTTGATTTCATATCAATAAGAATATGTGTTCTGAAGACACTGTGATTATTTAAATTACCTGGAAGGACTTTAAGGGTTTTGCTACGGAAAGAGACTTGGAACGGCATTCGAACATTTTCCCTAGCTCGTCATACCGCAGTAAAGAGGGTGATCCAATTTCCGATCAAATTAGTACGTATAGAGGTGATGGGTGGAATATTTTGATGACCTCCTAAATACTAACTAGTCAGAACACAAGTTGGAGGTACCGATGATGCTGCCATCACCGAGCATCGAGGAAACGACAAAAACGATCCACCGAAAAGGTTAATCAATTAATAGTCCAAGTATGGGGCAGCGTTTCAATGCCCGACAACTGACATCTTGGCTTTAAAGTAGAATATTCCCATTCACTCTAAAAGTTATTGGCCCATACCAGAGAGATAGGCTTTACTACAGGGTAGATCTGTTGGAATATGGTCAACAGATTCACTGTCTGTTTATCGATCTTAAAGTTACTTATGAGAGCAAACACAGGGTAAAAAATTTACAAGACTGACTAAGCTGACAATTACTAGCGTAAAAGAAAGAGTACAAGCTGCCGTGATTCATTTTAAGATCTGATAAGAAGAAGCATTTTCCTGTGTTCTCCAGAACCATCCTACGGAGGATGGTCAGATCATACTTCAGTGATCGACTACTACACGACGAAACGGAGGATGGACCAGCGGAGTATGGGGTCACGGGTGGGGTACCTCAGGGCTCTGTCCTGGCGCCACTTTTGTGGAACGATATGTACGACGGCGTACTCCATCTGAAATTACCGACGAACACAACGCTCGTGGTTTTCGCGGACGACGTAGCGGTTGTCCTTGTTGCCAAACACCTGGAGGATCTGGAAGCCGCATTCTCCACCACCATCCGGAGGATAAGACAGTGGATGACATCGGCAGACCTGTCATTGGCGGAACATAAGACCGAAGCACTCCTTGTGAGTAGCCGGAAGAAAATGGAGACCATCACCATAAAAGTGGGCGACCACGACATCTAGGTATCTAGGAGTGGTTTTGGATGTCAGACTCAACTACAAGAAGCACATCTCCAGCGCCAGCAAGAAGGCATCAGCAGTACAGGGCACGCTTTTGCGGATAATGCCCAATATCGGAGGCCCCAGGCAAATTTGAAGATGACTACTGGCAACTGTAGTTAACTCCGTCCTGTTATACGGAGCACCAGTGTGGGCGAAATCGCTAGAGCTAACAACATACCGCAAGACAATGTCATCAGTCCAGCGGCTCTCAGCGATCAGAGTGGCGTCAGACGTTGTGGCATCATGCCCACCCATCGACATCCTGGCAGGAGAGCGAGAACGCCAATATCGTAGGAAGAAGGAAGAGCGGCGAAAGGTCCTCTGTGAAGAGGAGAGACCCGAAAGTCTTCGCCTCTGGCAAGAGAGATGGGACAGCTCGACGAAGGGTCGGTGGACCCATCGACTGATCCCAGATGTCACCAAATGGGTCACTCGCCTGCACGGTGAAGTCGGGCATTACATCACCCAACTCTTGACTGGACATGGATGCTTTCGGGCATACTTGCACAGATTCAAGAGAGCAGACTCCCCAAACTGTCATCGTTGCTACGATGTGCTGGAAGATGCAGAACAAGAACATTCCAATACCCCTTTTACGAGGGGACACGGACAGAACTGGAGAAAAATGTGGACCGTTCCATCAGTCCAGAAAACATAGTGGAGTGCATGCTGAAGAACCAATCGGCTTGGAACAAAGTTGCAGAGTACGCGGAATCTATCATCAAGGATCTTCACACCACGTATGAAGAATAGGCCGCGAGGCGTCATAACATCGGGACAGCAGAGCATCAAATAAGAACGCCCCGACGAAGTAGTATTTACAAAGAGTGCCGCCGGGGAACCATCGTTCCGGGAGCAAGGGTAGAGGTACAGGTTAAGTTTTAGCGAGGTAAAAATCCCGCATAACTCGTCTTACAGGTAGAAGGCCTCCCAGTCGAGTACCTTTTGAAGGTTTCCCCCTGTACCTCAATAATATAAAAAAAAAAAGCTTCAAAGGACTTTAGTCATTTTCTTATTAGGGGTCATCGCAGCTGAACAGCGATTATTTCAGTAACTCTCAATTATTTTGCTCGAAAATTCTAAGGCTAATTTGTTCTTAGGAAATTTTGGTTCTTAGCAAAAGCCATAGTGAGCTCTTGTTGCCGTTCTAGATTAGGATTCTTCGAAGAATTTTGAGCCGCCTACATGAGGATGGACGATTCCAGAATCTATTTAACGATGAGATCCTGGAGTGTTCTCATCGTTAAGTAGAGCGATCGCCCGATCTGTGGTGGGCTTCACACTATATCCGTATGAACTAGGAAGATCCTGCCGAAAAGTTTACAATGACTCGGTTTATGGTCCCAGAAGACGAGATAGACCGTATCCTCGGTGGATCGATAGCATTAGCCAGGACGTCAAAAATATGCAATTAGCCATGATGATAAAAACAAAAAGTGAATGAGCAAAAATGTGCTCATATAACTTTTACACTTTTTCAAAACAACAAACATAATCTGGGACCAACAACAATTTATCGCATTATAGAAGAAACACAGATGTCCTTGTATTTTTGTTGAAACAATGTTCTTGCATTTTTCTTTACTTATTTTAAAAGCGCTACTTAGTTTAACAATCTGTTACTGATAGTCTTTTTGTAAAAAAAAAATAAAAACTATCATAATTTAAAAAGTAAGCCAAAAGATCTAGGAGTAAAAATAAGTTCATACAATATTTACTTGTTATTATAAAAAAAAAGCTTGCTTAATCAAATAAATGTTACCATAATAATTTCAAATGTAAAAATTTTAATAAATTCAGTTTATCTAGTATTCAGTCTACCTATTAAAGAAAAAAAATACATTTTGTCCATGCAGACAAATTAAATTCGAATGACTTTAAAATATAGTTTTTAAATTTGTAAATTTTTTACACTTTTAAGCAATATAAAGAATTAAAAAAACATGTTTTATGCTTATTACTTGACAGTTAATTTCTGTATAATAAAATTTAGAAAAGTGTGTTTTTCTTCATGTCAGTCATATAACAAAAGATACTATTTAGAAAGTACATTATCAAAACTTCATCGAAAAAAAAATATATTGGTATAAATTTCTGCACATTACTCTATAATAGAATCAATAATCTTGAATCAAATCAACTGAAAATATTGAAGCTTTTTAATCATTACAATAATGATCCAGTGACAATAGGAAGCTTCAAAATTTATAACAAAGTCTGTGGAAAATTTTACAAAATATTCTATAAAAGATTAAAAGCATAATAGTATCTGTTTTTTTGTATAAGATTGTATAATATCTATTAGAAAGTTCTTTCTGTTATATAGATAATATTATCGAAATTTGAACAAAGTATAGATATTTCTGAACGGTTATTAATCTTCCTTTGGTTGATAAAATTAATGGTTTTGTCACTATTAAAATTCATCTAAAAATATATTTGTCATTGGTAAGAGTAAGCAAATATTCCTCTCCAATAAATGTAAATTATTGAAAAATTTTATTTCATTTATCAGCTAAGTAAGATAAGATATAAGAAATTTCAAGAATATATAAGTAGTGAAACAGAATATCTTAAATACATATAACATAAATCTTTTAGGAAAGTTTTGAATGTTAAATTAATGAATTTAATTAAGTTTACCGTACTCAATTCGTGGGTGTTTTATCTAGTCAACCTAAGTAAATGTGAACTGCTAAATAAATATTTTAAATGAAAGTTTCTGCTTAAATACATCAAATTACAATAATTCATTTACATTAAGTTATTTCGACTATAATAAAAAACTGTATTGATTTTATTGCAAATAGACTAAAATTGTGTATTTTTTTAATAAATTTAGAATAAAATTACCCATTTTTTGTTCTGTAAAAAAACGAGTACTTATTTTTTTTTAAATCAAAGAGAAAATATATGCTATTATAAAAATAATTAGTAATTTTTTAATGAGAGTCTTGAGTAACAATTAGACAATAAAATATAAACTAAATAAATTTTAAAATTTACACGAAATTTCCTCATATGTTAAAAACTTTAATTCGAAACTAAGAAGTCATTTATATTTTTATTTTTAACATTTTCAGAAAAATAAATAAAATGCTTTTAATTTATGGTTTGTTAACCCTGAAAAAAGCTCCAGGACTCCATATAAGGAAAGCACATAAAGTTTCTCACCATGAAAGCTCCGAAGGATTGTTGACGAAATAAAAGCATGGAGATTGAATTTGAAAGCACTCCTTAGTGAGGATACAGAAAATAGTCAAGATACAAAAAAGCTTACATAAATAGACTTTACCATAAATTTAGCAATAATATTTTTATAAGGGGAAACAAATATCTGAAGGAGATAAAGTCCTTTCAAAATCAAGAATTTCACATAAATTTTATAAAAATTTTTAGTATAGTACAAGTTTACTAGAAAATTTTCAATTAAAAATTTCAGTAAAAATTTACTAGAAAATTTTCAGTAAAAATTTACTAGAAAATTTTTATTTTTCAGTAAAAATTTACTAGAAAATTTTCAGTAAAAATTTACTAGAAAATTTTCAGTAAAAATTTACTAGAAAATTTTTACTAAAAATTTACTAGAAAATTTTCAGTAAAAATTTACTAGAAAATTTTTACTAAAAATTTACTAGAAAATTTTCAGTAAAAATTTACTAGAAAATTTTCAGTAAAAATTCACTAGCAAATTTTCAGTAAAAATTTACTAGAAAATTTTCAGTAAAAATTTACTAGAAAATTTTCAGTAAAAATTTACTAGAAAATTTTCAGTAAAAATTTACTAGAAAATTTTCAGTAAAAATTTACTTGAAAATTTTTAGTAAAAATTTACTTGAAAATTTTTAGTAAAAATTTACTTGAAAATTTTTAGTAAAAATTTACTAGAAAATTTTCAGTAAAAATTTACTAGAAAATTTTCAGTAAAAATTTACTAGAAAATTTTCAGTAAAAATTTACTAGAAAATTTTCAGTAAAAATTTACTAGAAAATTTTCAGTAAAAATTTACTAGAAAATTTTCAGTAAAAATTTACTAGAAAATTTTCAGTAAAAATTTACTAGAAAATTTTCAGTAAAAATTTACTAGAAAATTTTCAGTAAAAATTTACTAGAAAATTTTCAGTAAAAATTTACTAGAAAATTTTCAGTAAAAATTTACTTGAAAATTTTTAGTAAAAATTTACTAGAAAATTTTCAGTAAAAATTTACTAGAAAATTTTCAGTAAAAATTTACTAGAAAATTTTCAGTAAAAATTTACTAGAAAATTTTCAGTAAAAATTTACTAGAAAATTTTCAGTAAAAATTTACTAGAAAATTTTCAGTAAAAATTTACTTGAAAATTTTTAGTAAAAATTTACTAGAAAATTTTTAGTTAAAATTTACTAGAAAATTTTCAGTAAAAATTTACTAGAAAATTTTCAGTAAAAATTTACTAGAAAATTTTCAGTAAAAATTTACCAGAAAATTTTCAGTAAAAATTTACTAGAAAATTTTCAGTAAAAATTTACTAGAAAATTTTCAGTAAAAATTTACTAGAAAATTTTCAGTAAAAATTTACTAGAAAATTTTCAGTAAAAATTTACTAGAAAATTTTCAGTAAAAATTTGCTAGAAAATTTTCTGTAAAAATTTACTAGAAAATTTTCTGTAAAAATTTACTAGAAAATTTTCTGTAAAAATTTACTAGAAAATTTTCTGTAAAAATTTACTAGAAAATTTTCTGTAAAAATTTACTAGAAAATTTTCTGTAAAAATTTACTAGAAAATTTTCTGTAAAAATTTACTAGAAAATTTTCAGTAAAAATTTACTAGAAAATTTTCAGTAAAAATTTACTAGAAAATTTTCAGTAAAAATTTACTAGAAAATTTTCAGTAAAAATTTACTAGAAAATTTTCTAGTAAATTTTTACTGAAAATTTTCTAGTAAATTTTTACTGAAAATTTTCTAGTAAATTTTTACTGAAAATTTTCTAGTAAATTTTTACAGAAAATTTTCTAGTAAATTTTTACAGAAAATTTTCAGTAAAAATTTACTAGAAAATTTTCAGTAAAAATTTACTAGAAAATTTTCAGTAAAAATTTACTAGAAAATTTTCAGTAAAAATTTACTAGAAAATTTTCAGTAAAAATTTACTAGAAAATTTTCAGTAAAAATTTACTAGAAAATTTTCAGTAAAAATTTACTAGAAAATTTTCAGTAAAAATTTACTAGAAAATTTTCAGTAAAAATTTACTAGAAAATTTTCAGTAAAAATTTACTAGAAAATTTTCAGTAAAAATTTACTAGAAAATTTTCAGTAAAAATTTACTAGAAAATTTTCAGTAAAAATTTACTAGAAAATTTTCAGTAAAAATTTACTAGAAAATTTTCAGTAAAAATTTACTAGAAAATTTTCAGTAAAAATTTACTAGAAAATTTTCAGTAAAAATTTACTAGAAAATTTTCAGTAAATTTTTACTGAAAATTTTCTAGTAAAAATTTACTAGAAAATTTTCAGTAAAAATTTACTAGAAAATTTTCAGTAAAAATTTACTAGAAAATTTTCAGTAAAAATTTACTAGAAAATTTTCAGTAAAAATTTACTAGAAAATTTTCAGTAAAAATTTACTAGAAAATTTTCAGTAAAAATTTACTAGAAAATTTTCAGTAAAAATTTACTAGAAAATTTTCAGTAAAAATTTACTAGAAAATTTTCAGTAAAAATTTACTAGAAAATTTTCAGTAAAAATTTACTAGAAAATTTTCAGTAAAAATTTACTAGAAAATTTTCAGTAAAAATTTACTAGAAAATTTTCAGTAAAAATTTACTAGAAAATTTTCAGTAAAAATTTACTAGAAAATTTTCAGTAAAAATTTACTAGAAAATTTTCAGTAAAAATTTACTAGAAAATTTTCAGTAAAAATTTACTAGAAAATTTTCAGTAAAAATTTACTAGAAAATTTTCAGTAAAAATTTACTAGAAAATTTTCAGTAAAAATTTACTAGAAAAATTTCAGTAAAAATTTAATAGAAAATATTCAGTAAAAATTTAATAGAAAATATTCAGTAAAAATTTACTAGAAAATTTTCAGTAAAAATTTACTAGAAAATTTTCAGTAAAAATTTACTAGAAAATTTTCAGTAAAAATTTACTATAAAATTTTCAGTAAAAATTTACTAGAAAATTTTCAGTAAAAATTTACTAGAAAATTTTCAGTAAAAATTTACTAGAAAATTTTCAGTAAAAATGTACTAGAAAATTTTCAGTAAAAATTTACTAGAAAATTTTCAGTAAAAATTTACTAGAAAATTTTCAGTAAAAATTTACTAGAAAAATTTCAGTAAAAATTTAATAGAAAATTTTCAGTAAAAATTTACTAGAAAATCATCAGTAAAAATTTACTAGAAAATTTTCAGCAAAAATTTACAAGAAAATTTTCAGTAAAAATTTACTAGAAAATTTTCAGTAAAAATTTACTAGAAAATTTTCAGTAAAAATTTACTAGAAAATTTTCAGTAAAAATTTACTAGAAAATTTTCAGTAAAAATTTACTAGAAAGTTTTCAGTAAAAATTTACTAGAAAATTTTCAGTAAAAATTTACTAGAAAATTTCAGTAAAAATTTACTAGAAAATTTTCAGTAAAAATTTACTAGAAAATCATCAGTAAAAATTTACTAGAAAATTTTCAGTAAAAATTTACTAGAAAATTTTCAGTAAAAATTTACTAGAAAATTTTCAGTAAAAATTTACTAGAAAATTTTCAGTAAAAATTTACTAGAAAATTTTCAGTAAAAATTTACTAGAAAATTTTCAGTAAAAATTTACTAGAAAATTTTCAGTAAAAATTTACTAGAAAATTTTCAGTAAAAATTTACTAGAAAATTTTCAGTAAAAATTTACTAGAAAATTTTCAGTAAAAATTTACTAGAAAATTTTCAGTAAAAATTTACTAGAAAATTTTCAGTAAAAATTTACTAGAAAATTTTCAGTAAAAATTTACTAGAAAATTTTCAGTTAAAATTTACTAGAAAATTTTCAGTAAAAATTTACTAGAAAATTTTCAGTAAAAATTTACTAGAAAATTTTCAGTAAAAATTTACTAGAAAATTTTCAGTAAAAATTTACTAGAAAATTTTCAGTAAAAATTTACTAGAAAATTTTCAGTAAAAATTTACTAGAAAATTTTCAGTAAAAATTTACTAGAAAATTTTCAGTAAAAATTTACTAGAAAATTTTCAGTAAAAATTTACTAGAAAATTTTCAGTAAAAATTTACTAGAAAATTTTCAGTAAAAATTTACTAGAAAATTTTCAGTAAAAATTTACTAGAAAATTTTCAGTAAAAATTTACTAGAAAATGTTCAGTAAAAATTTACTAGAAAATTTTCAGTAAAAATTTACTAGAAAATTTTCAGTAAAAATTTACTAGAAAATTTTCAGTAAAAATTTACTAGAAAATTTTCAGTAAAAATTTACTAGAAAATTTTCAGTAAAAATTTACTAGAAAAGTTTCAGTAAAAATTTACTAGAAAATTTTCAGTAAAAATTTACTAGAAAATTTTCAGTAAAAATTTACTAGAAAATTTTCAGTAAAAATTTACTAGAAAATTTTCAGTAAAAATTTACTAGAAAATTTTCAGTAAAAATTTACTAGAAAATTTTCAGTAAAAATTTATTAGAAAATTTTCAGTAAAAATTTACTAGAAAATTTTCAGTAAAAATTTACTAGAAAATTTTCAGTAAAAATTTACTAGAAAATTTTCAGTAAAAATTTACTAGAAAATTTTCAGTAAAAATTTACTAGAAAATTTTCAGTAAAAATTTACTAGAAAATTTTCAGTAAAAATTTACTAGAAAATTTTCAGTAAAAATTTACTAGAAAATTTTCAGTAAAAATTTACTAGAAAATTTTCAGTAAAAATTTACTAGAAAATTTTCAGTAAAAATTTACTAGAAAATTTTCAGGAAAAATTTACTAGAAAATTTTCAGGGAAAATGTTCAGTAAAAATTTACTAGAAAATTTTCGGTAAAAATTTACAAGATAGTTTTTAGTAAAAAATAAAAAAGGCTTAATGAAATCAATACTATCGCTGGAGTAGTGGAAATTTGCTATTAAGTATTTTATTAACTTTAGATTTATCGTTTTCTAAACACTAAACTTTTCTAATTGTTTTCGTTATATTATTTAATCAGAAGAAATGTTTTGTTCAATTTCTAGTACTTTTCGGGATAGATTCATTTACTTCAATAGGAAAACTTTATTTTTGAGAGCTACTAAAGTGCTTTCTTAATTCATTACGAACAAATTTAAAATTTAAAAATTCACATCTTGCATATTTTCTGAATTAATATATCTTTTATATTAGAAAAATTCTGACTTCTTCTAAAAATGAAATGTTTGGTTTATTTGCGTTCTTTTTTAATTTATCTCAATAAAAAGGATTAGTAATTTTTATTTTTTTTTGTATTCAGAATGATTAAATTTATACAACAAACTTAAAGTTTATTTTTAAATTCGAAATACACAGGAACATATTTAAAATAACTTTAAAGCTGAATTCTATGCTTGGGAACTCCTAATAGTCAACTCAGTATTTAGATCAATAATTATATAAATATAACCTTCTAAAAAGGCATGTTTTCATTCTACAAAATCACTTTTGTAAATGTCAATATAAGGCTTTCAAAATTTCAATGATCTTCCAAAATTTGTAATTATTCACATTCGGTGTACACATTGTATCCTGAAAGATTTTGTATTCACAAAGCGCTTGTTATCCCGCTCCTTCCTAAAGTGCTGCGGTTTCAAGAAAACTTGAAATTACGAGCATTTCGTACAAGCGACTTGTTTAGATTCACCTATAATGTTTGGGAATGTTTATTTAGGTTAGACTACGATAATAAAACACACTAATTTGCATATAGATTGCGATTTTGTTCTACTGAATTTCATCATAAAATAACAATTAACGTTATTACCTTCAAAATGTTAAAGTTAAACCAAATTTTCTTTTTATTTTGACAAGTGTATTTATGTCAAATTATATACTATCTTTTCTGGATTTAATATAACGCAATATTTAAAATGGTTTGGCTTTTTAAGGATTTTAAATTTTTGTCGTCATTTATTTTATGATAATTTTAGAAATTTTTTGGATTAGAGGATTTATGTGCATTTTCAAACCAAAATTTTCAAGCAAAAATATTTTTCGTTATAAAAATAATACATTTTTGAAAAATATTCATCTTAACCTAAAAAGAAAATATAATTGTTTTCTTCAAAAATTATTGTAAAATCCTAAAAAAAAAATAGATTTGAAGATTAAAAGTGCTGAGCTTTAGAAAATAAATTTCAGATTACTAGTTGGCGGAATTTCATATTTTACGAAAGTTTTTCTGATATTATTTTCAATAAAAGATTATTGATTCAATTTTTATTATAATCTTTATTTTATATTATAAAACAATTTTATTTTACTATAAATTTCAACGACTTTCGATATAAAAATAATACAAGAGGGAAATTTAAAAAAAAATTTAAATCTAAAGTTTATTTTTCGGTATTTTTTATTAAATTATAAATAAAAAATGTAAATTAGCATAAATAAAATCTAACAGATATCCTTGAAGTATTCTACATTAGTACTGTTATTTCTTAAGATGTATGGAGAATATATCAATTAATATTATTTAAAAGGACATAAATATATCGAATGTACTCTGTATTTAATGACTATTTAAATACAGGATTCCACTTATTTTAAATATGGGATGAAATTTGCCCTATAAGAATAGGACATTTTCCTAAACTTAAGTGAGAAAATCTTCTAAAAGCATAAATTCTTTCACTCTATTACCATTTATTATTACCATTGTTACTAATGGCAATTCCATCTATTCGGAAAGTTCCTTCTAGCAAATTTCATATCTAAACGGGACTCCCCTGTACCGAGTTATTAGTCTGTAAAATTCTATGAGAACTTGCATATGCTTGTGAACAAACTAAGAAACAATTCTTCCTGGTAATTATTACACATGATCTTACATGAGTTAATTCGTACTGTTGAGGACCCGGTTACATAACCCTCTCAGGGATAACTTAACATTATATAATTTGGGGATATACTAACACATAAAAGTATAATAATTTCAATAGCGGAATTAATACCTCGCCCCCATCAATACTTGTGTTTGGAAATTTTTTTGGAAATATTGCAGAATTAACATTTTGCGGTTTGACTCAATTTGCGGTTTGAACTTTTTGCGGTTTGACACAATATTAATAAAAAAATTTCAGTATAAATTTATTATTAAATATTCGTCCATAAAATTTTGTTAATAAAAATTGTCAGTAAAAATTTTCAGTAAATATTTCGGTAAAAATTTTTTGTAAAAATTTTTCAATAAAAATTTGTTAATAAAACTGTTCAGTGAAAATTTGTCAGTAAAAATTTGTCAGTAAAAATTTGTCAGTAAAAATTTGTCAGTAAAAATTTGTCACTAAAAAATTTTGGGTAAATAATTTCAGTAAAAAATTTTCGGTAATTATTTTCGGTAAAATTTGAAGTAAAAAATTTCGTTAAAAATTTTCGGTAAAAAGTTGCCAATAAAAATGATCAGTAAATATTTCTTAATAAAAATTTGTTAGTACAAAATTTGTCAGTGTTAAGATTTTCGGTAAAATTTTCAGTAATAATTTTCAGTAAAAATGTTCGGTAAAAATTTTCAGTAATAAATTTTTTATAAAACTACATTTTTTGACCAATAAAAAAATTATTAAAATTGTTTCCGCATAAATCAGTAAACTTTAATTGCATGCCATTAGACAACAAATACGATTTAAGAAATGTTAAGGATTTGCACGTTTATCTGTAATCTCAAATGAAGTAAAGAAAAAATATATTAAATTTTTTTTTTTTAATATTATCTTTATAGATACAGATTTATTTTATCTATAAAGACGTTAAAATAATGAAAATTTTATGTAAATATTAAAAAAATATTATAAAAAATTATTAAAATAAAAGAAAAATATTATCGTATAATTTTCTTCAAAGGAAAGTGCTCCAAAAATCCTTCAGTTAAGTGCCTCAATATCGATACAATCGACAAAAACATTACAAATTCAAGTCACATTCAAGGATTCTTCCGGTTGTGGTACGATAGTGACATCCTGTAGTCATTTATTTTATTCCATTTGATTTTTTCTAAGATTTATTTTTTGATGTTCCAATACTTGGAAAAAAAAACCATAAAAAACGTCTAGGCTTACGACGAAACATTTTCCAATCGTAAAATACAGTAGAAATCATCCAAAAAAAAAAAATTTGTTATAAAAATTTTGTTTTTTTCTCAATTTTTCTTCAGTTTTACTCGGAAATTTTCCGTTTTCTTGGGGATTCTTTTTTCGTATTTCTATAACCAAGCTGAAATGTAAAAATCATTCAGTAAAGTTTTCTTTCAGTATACTTTCTATGGTAATTTTCTCACCTTATCCAAATTATCCTTATTTTTAGGGATTCTTCAAAAATAAATGACACGTAGATCTAAATAAAAGTGGATTAAGCAAGATATTCTACTCCGGAATAGTTAATGTTTTGAGCACGTTGCATTGAAATTGGCTTTTATCTTATATTATTGAAATAATTTTGAATTTTTGATTTATATTTTTATCTTTTGAATATTTTTTTTATCTTTCTTTTCGGTATCAAAATGGTATCACACACAGTTTATTTGATGCCGATACTTTTTTAGTGGTACGTATTGAAAATTTTACGAATATACAATATTTGCTGAATTTTTTTTAAGAACTGACGAAGGGTTTTTGTTATTGGGACCAAATTTTTTGAGCATGAATAGTACTTACTATTTAGATGCTTTCGATGAAACAAATAAATTTATTTAAGGGTTAGTTTCAATTTATTCTAAAAGATGAATATGTGATAAGTTCGATAAATATCGGAAGTAGTTTTCAGACCAAATCGAATCTTTTGGCATATGGAAGATATATAATAAGTATAATTGGATAGGTCTTATCTTACTTAAGTAGTCACTATAGTGGCATCAAAATTAACTGATTAGGTTAGCATAAGATATGAATTCAGTTTCAGGTGATGAATGTGTACAAAATTTCCATTAGCTTTCCGGCTATTTACACAATTTAACGCTAGTGTTTTAGAATTCTTGAAATGCCAGAAATCGTATTTATCGGGAATTCTCGGGAATAAGCAGTATGATAAGAGAATCCTTATTGCTTCAGTACTAATTCATTAGTATTGAAATGGTAATTTGTTGTTGTTCTATTTCCGAAGGGGGGAAAGTACATAAAAAGTCTCTACTGCGTTGCCGATTCACGTAGATCCATTGTAGTGTATATACGATTTCCATAGTCGAACTTCTCGCTTTTGGTCCTTTGGTTACGACATCGTGACTAGAATTCTGATCGAAAACTTTGTCTTTGGTTATTTGTCAATTTACCAAATTTTATATTATCCTGGAACATGGAGTAATTTCTGACAGCATGATATCTCTTATAGAGTCATATCCGGTACGATTTTCGGTTTGTATATCTTAAGAATTGTTATATATAACGAAATACTTTTGATTGTAGACTAGCCAAATCGAGGATTATTTCTACATAAAGGCTAAAATTAACAATACAACTAAATCAAAAGAAATTTCTTTATGAAGGAAATTTAACTTAAATTATTTAAACACTAATGTGTATATCTATATATAGTTTATATTAAATGGACCAATACAATTACAAGATTGGATTTAAATTTATTACACCTTTTCTCATGTCTTGATTTGCATATCTTTTCAGTTGAAAATTTGAAAACGAAATTATTTCAAAAAATGAATTAAACTCAAATTGATAGGAAGCAGATGGTATTAAATTAAATACCATTTTATATTGAATTTTCATTTTAAATATAAACTTTGGCAAACCTTGAAAATTTCATCTCTCATTTTATACAATATATTTTATATAAAATTGCTAAGCATTTTGTATAAAATATTTTTTTTAGTTTTAAGTTCTTTCGAAATTTCATCTTATTTTATACATGAAAATTTACTTTTTATATAAATTATCTTCTTTTCTTTTTGCTACATTAAACTGAATTAAATTCATATCTACATAATCTCAAAATTCACCCCTTAATATTTTAGTTTCTTATTATTAACGATGAAATATTTTGCCAATTTCAATATAGACAAGTTAAAGTATTTTTCTTCATAAAACTTTTATTATTAATCATTGTAACAAATAACTTCTCATATTCACTGCAGAAATTAATAAATTTCTAAACTCAAATTAATCTAAACTTTACAAATTCAACATTGTAATTAAAATAAAAAAATTCCGACAATTTTAATTTAATATTAACATTTTGCCATTTGTATAAAATGAAAAATTCATATTTTCATTTTTATCGAAAACTACCGACTTGTTTTACAGAAAATTTTTACAATAAATTATTACCAAAAAGTTTTACTAAAAATTTTTACTGAAAATTATTACCGAAAATTTTTGCCGAAAATATTTACCGAAAATTTTTACCGATAATATTTACCGAAAATTTTTACTAAAAATTACTGACGAAAATTTTTACTGAGAATGTTTACCAAAAAGGCTTACAGAAAATATTTACCAAAAAAATTTACCAAAAATTTGTACCAAACATTTTACCGAAAATTTTTACCGAAAAATAATCTCCAAAAATTTTCAATGAAAACTTTCACGGAAAAATAATTGTCAAAAATTTTAACAGAATATTTTTACCGAAAATTTGTTCAGAAAATGTTTACCGGAAATATAAGTTGTAGTGAAAAGTAATCCATTATTTTGCCAATTGATGGATTTAGGAGTCTGTATCTTCCGTTTTAAAAGTGCGATCGGGTTGCACTAGATGGCGTTAGAAAGATAAGATTTCTTCTCATACAGTTTTGTAATAACTTGACTCAGTATTTTTTTAGCTCGCGTCAAAGATGGACACCAACAAAGAGAAAATACGCCATATTTTACAGTTTTTCTTCGATAAAGGCGAAAACGCAAGCCACAGGCAGCTGAAAATGTGAATAGTGTTTATGGTCCTGATACTGTAACAGCCAATCACGCGCAATTTTGGTTTCGTCGATTCCGTTCAGGTAATTTTGATGTCAAAGATGCACCACGCTCTGGAAGGCCAATTATCGAAAATGTCGATAAAATAATGGAAATCGTCGAGTCCGACCGTCACGTAAGCACTGTTTCGATTGCCCAGGAGCTAAACATTGCACAAAAAACTGTTTGAAACCACTTAAATAAGGTTGGATACAAAAAGAAGCTCGATGTATGGGTGCCACACGAGTTATCGCAAAAAAACCTCATGGACCGAATTTCCATCTGCGAATCGCTGCTGAATCGCAACAATATCGAACCATTTCTGAAGCGGATGGTTACTGGTGATGAAAAGTGGGTCACTTACGATAACGTCAAGCGACAACGGTCGTGGTCAAATCGCGGTCACCCGGCGCAAACGGTGGTCAAGCCAGGATTGACAGCCAGGAAGGTTTTGCTGTGTGTTTGGTGGGACTGGCAGGGAATCATCTACTATGAGCTGCTTCCCTACGCCCGAACTCTTAATTCGAACCTATACTGTCAACAATTGGACCGTCTGAAAGAAGCAATTGCCCAGAAGCGGCCAGCTATGGCCAATAGGAGAGGAATTGTGTTCCATCAGGACAACGCCAGGCCGCATACATCGATAGTGACTCGCCAGAAGTTCCGGGACCTTGGTTTCGATGTTCTTATGCATCCACCTTATAGTCCGGACATGGCACCAAGTGATTGCCACCTCTTCCTGTCTATGACGAATGATTTTGCTGGTGAAAAATTCGCCTCAAGAGAAGATTGTGCAATACGACTGTCCCAGTTTTTTGCCAATAGGGACGAGGGTTTCTATGAGAGAGGCATTATGAAATTACCTTCAAAATGGCAATAAGTTATCGAACAAAACGGTGCATATTTGACCTAAATCGTATCATTCTATCTATGCTAAATAAAACCTTCAATTTAATGCAAAAATAATGGATTTCTTTTTACTACAACTTATATTTACCGAAAATGTTTACCGAAAATGTTTACTGAAAATGTTTACTGATAATTTTTACCAAAAATTTTTACTGAAAATGTTTACTTTTGAAAAACTGAAAACGGTATTATTTTAAAAACTGAACTAAACTCAAATTGATCGGAAGCAGATGGTATTAAATTAAATACCATTTAATATTGAATTTTCAATTTAAGCATAAAATTTGGCAAATCTCGAAAACTTCATCCCCAATTTTATATACTCGTATTATAGAAAATTTCTATATTTTGCATATAAAATAATTTTTTTTTTTTTGGAAAATTTATATTATTTTATACTTGAAAATTTACTTTTTAATAAATTGTCTTCATTTCCTTCTGCTACTTTATACTAAATTTCATTAAATATATTCAAATTCTCAAAATTTATCCCTTTTTTTCAAATGTCTTGAAATATTTTTAAAAGAAATCTTTTACGTCCTTATTATTAACGATGAATTGTTTTGCCAATTTCAACTTACAAAAGTTAATAGATTTTCCATCATAATAATTTTATTATAAATCATTTTATTAAATGTTAGTATTCACATTTTGCCATTTTTGTAAAAGAAATAAAAAAATAAAAAATTAAATATTATAATTTTTGGTTATTTTAATAACTAAATGAATTTTAAACATTTCTCATTTGTGATAAGATATTTTTTTATTTTGGAAACGGTATTTTTTTTTAATATCTTATATTTTATTCCTATGAAATTCATTAAAATGGCAACAACAAAAATTATGACCATAAAAATCTGAAACAGAAATGAATACAATGAGTTAAAAATGACTGTAGTGAATTTAGATTAATTTTTGCCAATTCATTTAATGAAAGTGTAAATTCAATCAAAAAGCAATTAATATAAAATTAAGCATTCTCAATGACATAAATATTACACGTGCAGACGATGAATTGTGACTTTTCAATCTACAATAAAAGACAGATAGGATAAAAAATTAAGGAAACGCAAATATCCACCCTTCGTTTGACCTATTTTACATACTTTAGAAATTATCAACAATCCTGTTGATAGTATTTGAAAATAGAGTCTTTGCTCAAATGAATGGGAATTATCAGAAAAGAAAAGAAAAATCATCTTGCCCCTCAGAAATATTTTAGGAGAATTGAAAGCGATGTTTTCTACCATCCCTTAAATAACCCCTAATTTGTCACAGAAGAGCGCATGATTGTCTATAACACATACAGTTCTATGATAAAATATTGGTTATAAATTCGCATTGCTCTGAAATCGTTTAGTTATTGTACTCAAAATTAGAGAACAGAAAGGACATCACTCATTATATTTGAAAAGATATCAAATGTTTTTATGTGAGGTCAAACCAAATTTGTTGTACTCAAATAGTGGAGTATTATTTCGATGTCAACTGAACAATTTAACCTAGTCGCTACTATGGTTTGAAAGCTGTCACTTTGAGAAATTTATTACCATCAAAATAGTTACTTTCCCTTTCTAAAAAAAAGTCCAGTCTGTTGACGGCTTAGGAAACAATTGAAATTATTTATTATACACTACCAAGTTATTTGGTTTAACAAAAGCTTTTCTATATGATAAAGGGTGGTAGACAGGTGAGTTCTCAAAGTACGAGTATGTATGGATAAACTTTCAAAAATTGATTAATTGTTTATTTATTTTACCTGTTCTTTTAGAATTAAGTAGAAGTCAAGGGAAAATGTTAATTACATTTCATGTTCATAGAAAGACAAATTGTCCATATTTAGATTGTATACATTTTTGTCCTATTTTCACATTCGTAGGGATAACTCAGTAGACTTTAATATTCAAATGTACGAATTAGATTGCCGAAGTTTTACGCCAAAATACTATCAAAAATTAATAGTTGGCTGAAAAAATCGATATGGAAATTTTTTTTGGTAATTCAAAGTTGAAGAACCGATTACAAATAATCTCAAATGTTATTATTTAAATGAATTGCGAGAAACTATTATTTTTGATATTTTATAAATACAATTCCTGTCATTAAACTTTAATCATTCTTAAAAAATTAATAAAATTAAATTTCCTTTCAAATAATCTTTTCTAATTTAAAATTTCTTTTAAAAGCATCAACATATTTTCTCATTTAAATAAATAAAATATTTTCCAGCATAGTGCGAATTTGAATTTTTGAATGATCTTTAACACAAGTCTTGATTATATTTATCGTTCCCAAACAAATTGTCCATGTAAAAACAAACATCAGATTTATCTGAAAAGTAAATGCTTTTTATTTACATTAGAAAATTCTCCTATTTTGAATTACCCTCAATTTAAGTTCGAAAATACTTATTCACTGACCACATACTAAAGTAAACTTTTTTGTTAAATGATAAATAGTCCCATGTCAATAGAAGAAATAAACTAAATAAACCTTACTGAAAATTTTAACAAAAAATTTATACTGTCAACTTTCTCAGAACATTTTCTGTACTGAAAATTTCTACTGAAAATTTCAATTGCAAATTTCTACTGAAAATTTCTACAGAAAATTTCTACTGAAAATTTCTACTGAAAATTTCTTCTGAAAATTTCTACTGAAAATTTCTACTAAAAATTTCTACTGAAAATTTATACTGAAAATTTATACTGAAAATATGTACTGAAAATTTCTATTGAAAATTTCTATTGAAAATTTCTACTGAAAATTTTACTGAAAATTTTTACTGAAAATTTTTACTGAAAATTTTTACTGAAAATTTTTACTGAAAATTTCTACTGAAAATTTCTACTGAAAATTTCTACTGAAAATTTCTACTGAAAATTTCTACTGAAAATTTCTACTGAAAATTTCTACTGAAAATTTCTACTGAAAATTTCTACTGAAAATTTCTACTGAAAATTTCTACTGAAAATTTCTACTGAAAATTTCTACTGAAAATTTCTACTGAAAATTTCTACTGAAAATTTCTACTGAAAATTTCTACTGAAAATTTCTACTGAAAATTTCTACTGAAAATTTCTACTGAAAATTTCTACTGAAAATTTCTACTGAAAATTTCTACTGAAAATTTCTACTGAAAATTTCTACTGAAAATTTCTACTGAAAATTTCTACTGAAAATTTCTACTGAAAATTTCTACTGAAAATTTCTACTGAAAATTTCTACTGAAAATTTCTACCGAAAATTTGTACTGAAAATTTCCACTGAAAATTTCTACTGAAAATTTTACTTAAAATTTTTACTGAAAATTTCTACTGAAAAGTTTTACTGAAAATTTCTACTGAAAATTTCTACTGAAAATTTCTACTGAAAATTTCTATTGAAAATACTACTGAAAATTTATACTGAAAATACTACTGACAATTTCGACTGAAAATTTCGACTGAAAATTTCTACTGAAAATTTCTATTGAAAATTTCTACTGAAAATTTCTACTGAAAATTTCTTTGAAAATACTACTGAAAATTTCTACTGAAAATACTACTGAAAATTTCTACTGAAAATTTCGACTGAAAATTTCTACTGAAAATTTTTACTGAAAATTTCTACTCAAAATTTCTACTGAAAATTTCTACCGAAAATTTCTACTGAAAATTTCCACTGAAAATTTGTACTGAAAATTTCTATTGAAAATTTCTATTGAAAATTTCTACTGAAAATTTTACTGAAAATTTTTACTGAAAATTTCTACTGAAAAGTTTTACTGAAAATTTCTACTGAAAATTTCTACTGAAAATTTCTACTGAAAATTTCTACTGAAAATTTCTACTGAAAATTTCTACTGAAAATTTCTACTGAAAATTTCTACTGAAAATTTCTACTGAAAATTTCTACTGAAAATTTCTACTGAAAATTTCTACTGAAAATTTCTACTGAAAATTTCTACTGAAAATACTACTGAAAATTTATACTGAAAATTTCTACTGAAAATTTCTACTGAAAATTTCTACTGAAAATTTCTACTAAATATTTCTACTAAAAATTTCTACTGAAAACTTCTACTGAAAATTCTACTGAAAATTTCTACGGAAAATTTCTACTGAAAATTTTTACTGAAAATGTTTACTGAAAATTTCTACTGAAAATTTCTACTGAAAATTTCTACTGAAAATTTCCACTGAAAATTTCTACTAAAAATTTCCACTGAAAATTTCTACTAAAAATTTCTACTGAAAATTTCTACTAAAAATTTCTACTGAAAATTTCTACTGAAAATTTTTACTGAAAATTTCTACTGAAAATTTCTACTCAAAAAGTCCACAAAAAAGTTTTACTCAAAAATTTTCAGAGAAAATTTTTACTCAAAAATTTTAACACAAAAATTTTATTGATTATTTTTACTGAAAAATTCTATTTTTTCTAATGAATTTTTTATCAAAAATTTATAAATTTTTTATTATAAAATTCCATTTAACAGCACGTGTTTCTTATAGAAAAAACTCATTTTCTTAAGAGAAAATTGACATTGAAATGCTTTCTTCTTTGAATTTATCATACTCAGACATTGACACCAGATATTCCTATACAAAGGAGGAAGATTTTAGATAATTTTAGTAATGCTGGAATAAGTTGAATAATGAACAAAAGTTGATTAATGAGCAAAAAGATTACGAACACCTTTTCTCTAATAATATATGAATTATTTTGTGAATGATTTTGAAGTATCTTATCTAATTCAGATAACTTGTTTTATTTGTTTCGTGTAGCTATGACATATTATCATACCAATTTTGTATCTTCTATCATATTTTTCGGAAAAATCTAAATGTTTTTCCATAATTAAGGAATCCTAATTCTTAAGTCGTTTTAAGGCAGATTCTTATTTAAACTGATATGTCAAAGTTCAAATAGATAAACTTTACATCTCTCGTCTTTATATTTAATTTATATTGTATATAATAGAAAGTAAAAACTTTTTCATATTATAAAATTTAATTATCTTTGATACGTTTTGAATATAAAGATTAGTTTATTTCTTTGTTTTGAATAATTAAGTTTATTTTAATAAAACAGACATGTTATTTTTATACATTCAATCAAAAATAATTTTCTTAGTCAGGGAAATGGGAGGAAAGATTTTTTCATTTAAATAAATAAGTTTTACAAATATTAGTTTGCGGTTGAATTTTTTATCAATTACTATTTTTATGAACGCCCTGTAATAATTGTATAAAAATATTTTCGATGAAAGTTTTTCGAAAAAAATCTATTTTATTAAGGATTTTTACAAAAATATTCAAAGAAAAAAAACTCAAAGGCTATTTAATTGTATTTTTTTTTTCATTTTATTGTATCCTGGATTTGCAGTTTTTTAAATAATTTTTAGAGTATTTTTAAAAAGAAAATAATAAGAATTTTGTGAAAATAAATAAAACGTTAATAGTTGATAATTAATATGTAGAAAATGTTTTTTCCTGATAATATGTTGTATAAATTTTTGAATGTAAAATAAGGGGACAAATGTAGATAAAATGCCGATAATAAATGGAATTAAAGGTTGAGAACGTACCAATGACAGGAAATAAAGAAATTGTTTTTTTTTTAAATTTTGATGAGACCAAGAAAATAATATAATATATATTGTCTATTGTTTTAATACCGAATTAAACTTATAGATATATATTAATGCACATGACTTACATATGTATAAATAAATAAAAAATAATACTTAAAATTAAGATGAAAAAAATGTTGAAAAGTTATAGCAACAATAATAAATTTAATATTTTCTAACACCTGCTACTGATATTGTTCTTGAAAGTCGGAAAATCGAAAATGCCGGCGGAAAATACATCTTCTGGTGGAAAATTTATGGCGGAATTTTATTTCGCTTTTTCCGCCTTGATCACAGATGTCCTACGTATCGTATAATTGTACAATACATGGAAATATATGACTAAATATTATATATTCACAAAGTATAGATAATATTACTCAATGCTATAAAGTTCATTTTCATTTAACGATATATTAACTTATCGATTTTCTATCGTTTACTATAGAGAACGTTTCTTCGTTCGATGAACATCGTTATTCACTAATGTTTTAAAACCGATCAATATAAAATAAGTCAAAAAATAGAGAATTTATTCTATTTCTATCTAACAAAAATCATATTCCATATGTCCGACTTGTTATTGTTATAATAATTGTTGTTAATATTAAGCTTTTTTATAACTTTGAATGATTTATTATTAGGATGAGTTATTTTATTGGAATAGTTTTATTTGAGTTTATTTTGATAAGACAAAATTATTTTCATGATTTATTTATGATGAGTTATGCCATATTGGTTCAAAATAAACTATTTTTAGAATTTTCGAATAAATTACAATATCTAATAAAGAATATGAACTGCAAAATTTTTTTTTGTTTATTTTTATTTTTAAGCTTAGGAAATATGGTTTGTCAGTAAAAATTTGTCATTAAAAATTTGTTATTAAAAATTTGTCAGTAAAAGTTTGTCCGTTAAAGTTTGTCAGTAATAATTTGTGGTTAAAAATTGAACAGTAAAATCTTAACCGATTAATTTGTCGCCAAAAATTTGTTAGTCAAAATTTATCAGTACATATTGATCAGTTAAATTTTATCAGTAAAAATTGTCAGTGAAAACTTTTTATAAAAAATTTATTAGTATTAAATTTTTATGAAATATTTAGCAGTAAAAATGTATCAGTAAAAATTTTTCACCAAAAACTTGTTAGTCAAAATTTGTCAGTAAATAATGTTCAGTTAAATTTTGATAGTAAAAATTTCCAGTAAAAATTTGTCATCAAAAAATTGTCAGTGAAAATTTATTATTAAAAATTTTTAAATAAGAATTTTTCAGAAAAAAATTTTCAGTAAGAATTGTTCAGTACAAATCTGTATTTGCCAGTACAAATTTGTCAGTAAAAATGTAAAAGTTAAAATTTGTCAGTTAAAATTTATTAGTTCAGGTTTGTTAATAAGAATTTATCAATAAAACTTTATCAGTCGAAATTTTCGAATTGAAAATTATCGGTTAAAAAAATTGTCACTTGAAATTTTTCATTAAAAATTTGTTCTTTAAATTGTGTTTGTAAAAATTTGTCAGTAAAAATTTGTCAATAAAAATTTATCAGTTAATATTTGTCAGTCAAAATTTGTCATTATTAATTTATCAGTCAAAATTTGTCAGCATTAATTTGTTTTGAAAAATTTTACAGTAAAAATTGTTCAGTAAAAATTTATAAATAAAAATTTGTCAGCAAACATTTTTACGTAAAAATTTTTATTAAAAAACTTTATCTGCACTCGACTAATTATGTGACTAATGCAAATTCTAAATTTTTAAAAAGGTCCACAATAAAAAATGTAATTTTTTTTTTGAACATTTAAAAAAAGACAAAATAATTTCAATTCAACGTTGACGTTAATAATGTCTGTTCAATTGACCAAGTATGGAAGAAAACAACAATGCTTCTTGCTTTAATTACGAATACAAATTTTTTGGAATAAAACTAAAATATCTCCAATTATCACATCCCAAATTAGTACAGATTATTCTGAGTGTAAATAATGATTTTGAATTATAGCAAATATTAACCAAATACAAATTTTCGATTAAATATAGAAAACTTAATTTAGTCGTTTATGAGTATTTTCATTATGAATAATTTTCTTTAGGTTTTCAATATTTTACAAATCTAAAACTCAGGGATGTGTAAAGTCAAATTAAACTTAAGTGAACTCTTCAGTTTACAAATAGTGTCTGTTCTTTTTTTGTTAAAGGAGTAAGCAGTAAAATGGCATTTATAGTGACAGGGAACGCCAGTAATGGTAAATGTCTGTTGAAATTGTTGGCCAAAGTATATAAAATATCGTATATAAAATTGAGTTTAACGTGAAACTCACTTCAACTGGATTAAATTTTCCAATAGAAACTATTCAAGTGTACAAATTGAAATTTATATCCTTGGAAGAAAACAAGCTCGCATGCTAATAAGTGTTCACGCTATGCACAATATTTTCGCCCCTGCTACAATTCTTTCATCCTTAAATAACTGAAATAAAATACTAAAAAAATGTATATTTACCATGAAAGCAATTTACTTCGTCTAAATAAATATTCGAAATTTATGAAATCATATTCGATCATCACGAAAACTAAACCGACCCAACTGTATAAGGGTTTTATTCTAATAACGACAAGTCACTTTTGGGTATAGTGTTCAGTCGAGCAATATAGTTGTCTGATCGAAGTTATTGATATATTTTCATGTAAATTTTATATTGTAAATGTGATAAATAAAATTTTCAAATAACTTATAATAATAATGACAGTAAATGACAGTTTGTGAGGTACTTTTTACCTATCAATAATTTAGAAAACTTCAACTATAAATTTTTATTTAAAAAAAAACCATTCAACAAAAGTTGTCGACCTAAAAATATACAAGATGTCTGCATTCTTAGTCAATAAATTATCACAGGAATCTAAAATTCACATTGATAAATATTCAATAATTTTTTGTTTGTAAAAAAAATTCAAATATATTTTTGATTATCTTTACAATTTGGAATAGCAAGATTTTGAATGAGAATTTCATTCTTTAAGTTGTACGTGAGCAAACATTCTATTGGTCAATTGCAAAGATGTACTAAATCTTTCATTTTCAGATTGAACATATGTCCCTACTGTGTGATTAGAATGGCAGTTGTTCATGGTGGAGTAATTCCAAGACGTTGACAAACTACATACGTCTTCGGAAGGATTTATGACTCAGATTTTCTCTACGGGCATGGACATATCCGGTATTGAATGAAATCGAAATCGATACAGTGCAACAGTATCATTTTATACATATCGGAGATGTACCTGGACTTTTCGATAAAACCTTCCGGAAATAATTTTATCATAAAATCCAATCGCATTCCATATTGAAAATGTGCACTAGCATTTGTCGATTACCTTATATAGATTTTTATTGGAAAACATGATACTTGCCGAGTTAGGATTGCATATTCTTTTTGAACACTTGAAAAAAAAATTACTGATAATTGTCTTTCGAAAAAGTATCACTATTTTCTGTACCTGTACTTGCTATCATTTTTCTTAATTATAGAATCGAATAGTACGAACACTTTTACTCGTTATTCATTTAAGATCCCTATTAAAATTCTACTATTAGTTCAAGGTATTCGAGTAATTGGACTCTTTTTTACTATTCAACTACAATATATATTTTCTGAGAGTTCTTTTGTTTAAAAAAAAAAAGTCTTATTTTCTAAAATGGTGTATAACTTAAAAATGCGGGATTTTTGGCAAACTTTGAGTATTTATTTTGAAAAATTGTTACAATATATTTTATTCAAAGTATTGTCCATCGGAAGCCACAACTTTTTCCCATCTTTCTGGCAATATATGGATTCCGCGCCAAAAAAACTGCTCTGGTTTTGAGGCCAAGAATGAATCGAGCCAATTTTTGATGCCCTGTTCTAAAGTGAAGCGTATTCCGGTGAGGGCGTTTTGCATGGATCTAAACAAATGGTAGTCGGACGGGGCAAGGTCTGGGCTATAAGGCGGGTGAGGCAAAACTTCCCAGCCATTGTTTTCTAAATAATTTTTAACCGGTCTTGCAACATGAGGCCGAGCGTTGTCATGATGGAAAATTATGGGTTCGTGTCTGGTCGCATATTCCGGGCGTTTTTCGGCCAATGCTCGCTTCAAACGGATTAATTGTGTTCGGTAGAGGTTGTCTGTGATCGTCTGGCTCGATTTCAATAGCTCATAATAGATCACACCCTTCTGATCCCACCAAATACAGAGCATTACCTTGGCGCCATGGATATTTGGCTTTGGCGTTGATTTGGCTGGTTGGCCGGGCTTCACATACGATTTTTTGCGCTTTGGGTTGTCGTAATGTATCCATTTTTCGTCGCCAGTAATGATTCGATTCAAAAACGACTTCTTTTTCTGCCGTTCAAGCAGCATTTCGGACATGCAAAATCGCCTTTCAACGTCTCTCGGCTTCAATTCATATAGGACCCAATTTCCTTGCTTTTGGATGAATCCTGCTGCTTTCAAACGTTTTGAAATGGCTGCTTGAGTGACTCCCAATGATTTTGCAATTTCTTCTTAAGTTCGACAACAGTCTTCGTCGAGTAATGCCTCCAAATCTTCATCTTCAAACCTTTTTTGGCTGACCTGCTCGTTCTTTGTCTTCCGTGTCAAAATCACCACTTCTGAACCGCACAACCCATCTTTTGCACGTTGAAATCGATGGAACATATTCAGGATAAGCTTCGGTGAGCAATCGATGTGCTTCAGCTGCACTTTTTTTCAAATTGAAGAAGTAAATCAACACTTCCCGCAAATGGGACTTTTGTCCCCACAACTTTGTTGCTTACACTATTTCGTTCAAGAACTAATCGAAAATGAATGACAGATGTTTAACCTCCAAAATGCCATATGAGTTATTATAAACATAAACCATGTGTAAAAGTAATGCCATCTGTTGTCAATCCCGCATTTTTAAGTTATACATCTTAAAAATGCGGGATTGACAACCGATGGCATTACTTCTGTCATTATATTAATGAATGTTTAATAAATTTTAATCTATAGAATTTTTACACACTGAACATATAATAAATGTTGATTAGAATTTTATTCTCTTTTTATAGGATTATATAATTTATGTATCAAAAAGTAATATTAAATAAAACATAGTTTAAATTAGGTTTTTGCTTTAATATATTGTTTAAATCTTGTATTATCTAAACTTATTCTAATGGGCGATTAGAGACTTTTTACAGGGCCCTAATCTTTCAACGCAATTTCCTATGACCTTTCACATATTTGAAATTGTAATTTGGCCACTACTTAATAGCTATTTCTAAAATTTGAATAAGAGTCCTATAGAAAAAAAATCAAATACTGACAAATCGTAGAACTATAGGGGAAGGTTGATACTACGAAATTTTGAAACTACGCGTTCTGGGAACTTTTCGTGCAATCAAGTCTAAATCTGAGATATTGTGTGGCTTATGACACCATCGTTTTTAAATTAAATATTATTCCTTTATGGGAAGCCACTAGACGAAAAGAACATCACACCCACTGAAACAAAATGACGGTAACTGGGCAAAAACAGACAAAGAAAAAGCCGAAGTATTTGCTATACATTTGGTAAATACTTTTGCTCCACATGATGATATAGAAAACAAATCACATACTAACAAAATCATGGAAGAACTAATGTTCCCACTCTCTATGAGTCTTCCTCCCAAAAATTTTAAACCCTCGGATATTAAATCTACAATTATGCGCCTTCCCAATAAAAAAGCTCCTAGTTATGATCTAATAATAGCTCCTATTCTGAAGCAAATTTCCCGAAAAGCTTTAGTTTTAATCACACATATTTTTAATAGTATCCTGCGTACAACCTATTTTCCCTTACTCTGGAAATATTCTGTCATTAAAATGATTCGTAAACCAAATAAACCCATTAATTCTCCTTCCTCCTATAGACCTATCAGTCTCTTACCAATTCTTGGTAAAATATTCGAAAAACTCCCATTAAAACGACTCTACCCAGTTCTAGTTAATGAAAAAATTATTCCTGATCACCAATTTGGCTTCCGATCTGAACACTCCACTATCCAGCAATGCCATCGCATTGTTAATCATATTGCATCTCTCACTTGAGAGGAAAGAGTATTGCCCAGGAGTATTTCTAGATATCTCACAAGCTTTTGATCGTGTGTGGCATCCTGGACTCCTTTGGAAACTCAAGAGCATTCTTACTTCAAAATACTACCTTATTATAAATTCATATCTCTCCCAACGACATTTCCAAGTTGCAATTAACTCAGAATCCTCAGAAATATATCCTATTCTCGCCGGAGTCCCACAAGGCAGTATCCTTGGTCCCATCTTATATAATATTTATACCCATGACATCCCAGCTTATCCTAATACTATCATTGCTACTTATGCAGATGATACGGTCATACTTGCTACCCATTCAAATCCTGACATAGCTTCCAACAATTTACAATCCCATATCCACAACCTTTAATCTTGGTTTTAAAGATGGAGAGTGAAGGTAAATGAACAGAAGAGTGCTCACATTACTTTCACACTTTGTCAAGATAAACCTACCCCTTTATATCTTAATAGCAACATGATACCGCAATATGATAAAGTGCGTTATTTGGGACTTTACCTGGACAAGAAACTAAGATGGAACCCACATAATAGATTAAAAAGAGCTGAAGCTAACAGACGTTACCTACAACTTCTTAGACTACTCGACAAACGCTCGAAACTAACAATTAAAAGTAAACTTCTAATCTACAATACAATTATAAAACCAATTTGGACATATGGAATTGAACTTTGGGGTTCAACGAAACGTTCCAATTCCTATCGCGTCCAGGTCTTACAATCCAAGATCCTCCGTAAAATTGTTGATGCCTCCTTTTATGTTCGTAACACTGTAATACATCGTGACCTAAATGTTCCCTTTGTTCATGACCTGTGCATTTCCCGCTATCAAAAATTTCATTCCCGTTTATCCTATCATCATAATCCACTTGTGAGAGAATTGTCTTGTACAGCCCTCCCCGGAAACACTCATCACAGACTTAAGAGACAATGGCCTAGAGATTTTCTAGAGGAATCTAACTTCCGTTAGTTGGAGAAACGCCGATGGGTGTTTACTCCCACTTCATGATGCACAAGATTGTTAATTAAAATGTTATGTAAATCTGCTTGTTACAATAAATTTGTAGTTGCAGATAAAAATAAAAATAAAAAAAAAATATTATTCAAATTAAGTTTCCGTAAAGTCAGGCTAAATATAATTCGGTATTCATATGGTTATATCGCTTAGAACTGACAGTAACGGTCTCCCCTTAATCACGATCAAAGATATAAGAGCCAACGACAACTTCAGAATAAAAGGCACAGACTTAATTTAGTCTATCTTGGAATAACATATACATATGACAGCTGTCAAATGACGGAGCTGTTCCCGGAGAAACCAGAACTCCCCGACTACCACCCGGAGGATGAAGAAGTGGAAACTCCTGGTGTGACCATGGAAGAGCTCACGACGGCCCGCACTAGCTTGCAGAATAACAAGGCACCAGGACCGAGCGGCATACCCAACATCACACTGAAGAGTGCAATTGCCGCCGGGCCAGACTTGTTCATAAGCATGTACGATACATGCCTGCGACAAGGCGTATTTCCGACCCGATGGAAGCAACAAAGATTGGTTCTTATCCCAAAAGGGAAGAAACCACCGGACGACCCAGCTTCCTATCGTCCACTTTGCATGCTGGATTTAGACGGGAAGACCTTGGAGCGGATAGTGGCCGACAGATTGGAGCAATACATCGATCCTCAACTTTCCGAATTTCAATTCGGATTCAGGAAGGGGAGATGGACCATCGACGCGTTGGAACTCGTCACAAACATTGCAAAGGAAGCCATCTCAGGAAAGATATGGAAAGGCGGTTCTAAAAAGTAATGCCTCATTGTCACCCTGGACATCAAGAACGCGTTTAACTCGGCCCGCTGGGATCGAATATTGGAGGCTCTTGAGAATATGGGGGTGCCCTACTACCTACGGAGAATGGTCAGATCATACTTCAGTGACCGACTACTACACTACGAGATGGAGGATGGACCAGCGGAGTATGGGGTCACGGGAGGGGTACCTCAGGGCGCTGTCCTGGGGCCACTCTTGTGGAACGTCATGTACGACGGCCTACTCCGTCTGGAATTACCGACGAACACAACACTCGTGGCTTTCGCGGACGACGTAGCGGTTGTCCTTGTAGCCAAACACCTGGAGGATCTGGAAGCCGCATTCTCCACCACCATCCGGAGAAAAGACAGTGGATGACATCGGCAGACCTGTCATTGGCGGAACATAAGACCGAAGCACTCCTTGTGAGTAGCCGGAAGAAAATGGAGAACATCACCATAAAAGTAGGCGATCACGACATCCAGTCAACTACAAGGAGCACATCTCCAGCGCCAGCAAGAAGGCATCAGCAGCACAGGGCGCGCTTTCGAGGATAATGCCCAATATCGGAGTCCCAAGACAAATTCGAAGACGACTACTGGCAATTGTAGTTACCTCCGTCCTGCTATACGGAGCACCAGTGTGGGCGAAATCGCTAGAGCTAACAACATACCGCAAGACAATGACATCAGTCCAGCGGCTCTCAGCGATCCGAGTAGCGTCAGCATACCGAACGGTATCATACCATGCGGTCAACGTTGTGGCATCATGCCCACCCATCGACATCCTGGCAGAAGAGCGAGAACGCCAATATCGTAGGAAGAAGGAAGAGCGGCGAAAGGTCCTCTGTGAAGAGGAGAGACCCGAGAGTCTTCGCCTCTGGCAATAAAGATGGAACAGCTCGACGAAGGGTCGGTGGACCCATCGACTGATCCTGCGCGGGAAAATCGGGTATTACATCACCCAACTCTTGACTGGACATGAATGCTTTCGGGCATACTTGCACAGATTCAAGAGAACAGACTACCCAAACTGTCATCGTTACTACGATGTGCTGGAAGATGCAGAACACGTGTTCTTCCAATGCCCCTTTTACGAGGGGACACGGGCAGAACTGGAGAAAAATGTGGACCGTTCCATCAGGCCAGGAAACATAGTGGAGTGCATGCTGAAGAGCCAATCGGCTTGGAACAGAATTGCAGAGTACGCGGAATCCATTATCAAGGATCTTCACACAACGTACGAAAAATAGGCCGTGAGGCGTCATAACATCGGGACAGCAGTAGCATCAAACAAGAACGCCCCGGCGAAGTAGTATTTACAAAGAGTGCCGCCTGGGGACCATCGTTCCGGGAGCAAGATCAGAGGTGCAGGTTAGGTTTTAGCGAGGTAAAAGCCCGCATAACTCGCCTGGCAGGAAAAATTTCCAGGCGAGCACCTTTTGAAGGTTTCCCCCTGTACCTCGTTAATCTAAACATAAAAAAAAAAAAAAAATGACGGAGCTGTACTATCCCAAAGCGCGAACAACATAGCCCCGTATTCGTCTAAGTTAGTAGATAATTAATGAAATATTTTTCAAGAACTCGTTTATTTTTATTAAAATAATTTTTTTTAAATTAATATTTTTTTCGAAACCAATTTTTTAAGCACTTAAAACAAATTTGGAAAGAACAATATACCACTTTAAATAAACATTTGCTATATAAAAATTTAAAAAAGAATTTTCTAAACAGGATCAAAAGTGGATTTTAAAAAAAAAAAAATTTTCGGTTTTTTTTTCTCAATATAGAAAAAAGTTTTCAAATCCATAATCTCTGCAAAAGGAAATGGAAGAGGTAAAAAAAGCTCTACTAATTTCTACAAGTGCTTTTAATTTTTCCTATAATATTATTTGCGTTTCTGTATATATTTTCTTCCTGTAATAGGATTCGTATTGTGCCTTCATCTGTTGGTAAGTGAATGGTAAAATTGCATTTTGATAAGGAGAACCTAATTTGAATTTTACGTGATGTAAATTCTCAATTTTATATTGGAAATTTTTAGCCTGAATTCATGAAATTAATACTGTTCTCTGCACGTAATATAATACGATCGAAAAAAAAAATCATTTGCTTCTTTTTCTCCATCAAGTTTTCTTTTCATTTTTAAGAGTGAATATATGTATACTCGTATATGTATTTAACAAAGATTTGAATATATAAAAATGTGCTTGTAATACGTAGTAAGTACCAAGTGGATGATACTAATTAGAAATTAATTCAAATAAAGAAGTAATAAATTGCAGATACTTAAACTTTTCTAACAACAAACAAGCTTTTGTAATTTTTTTTTATTAAAGTGGAACTTTTTATATAAATTTAAAGAAAATTTATCCTTAACAGAAAAGATAATTTCTCTCTATTCATCTATGTGTATACTGTTGACATATGATTTTGTTTATTGAATGTTTGAATATCTGTAGATGGAAACGGCTTTCACAAAAGAATTGAAAACATTCTCGGTCAACCAGTTGTTGCTCCTTAATAACCCAATAAAATTGAATTAACAAGAAAAGTTGAATATGAGAGTCTTCAGTAGTTCAATCAATCGATTGTCGTCTGAGAAGTCTAGAACAAACAAGTCTACAACAAATAGTATTTTCGAAATCACTACAGAACATCTTACTGGATATTAATATAGATTTCATATATTTTTTCTTTTTCTTTCTTTCTATGATATCAGACAAAATTAAAAAAAATTGTTTTTCTAAATTGAAATAGGTTGTAATGTCCTATTAAAGGGATCAGATTTAATTTGTGTTCTCACAACTTTTTTGAAATTCTGATAAAAAAGTATAAAGTTTTTTACCAATTTTTCTTTAATAAAAGATAATTATTTTAAGATTTAAAAATAATATTATGTGTCCTAAAAAAAATTGTAAATTCTATTATAAAATTATTCTTTTTTTTAAATTTGGGTAAGTAATAGAATTAAATAATTTTAATTAAAATAGAAGCAACTGAAATACTTTTATTACATATTATATTATGTTGAGATTCAAAGCATATGAAAAAACTTCAATAAAGATTGAAGTTTTCTCATATGCTTTGAATTAAAGATAATCATAAAAAATTTATTTAAGTTGGAAATAGTTTTTGTTTAAATAGAAATTTGTTATTGATGGGAAATGTTATTTAAAAAGAACTGCATTTTAGTAAAACAATCAAAACTTGTAGAAATTTTAGTAAGGACACTATTAAGGATACCATTAAACTATGGTTTATAGAAGTAATACAAAGTTCAGCAAACTTATGAATCGTTATGCAGCTTAAAGTTTGGAAAGTATAGTCTCGGCAATTCACAGTTTCTCAGTGAAATTTTTTATTAAGAATGCCATTTAAAATTAGTCAGTAAAATTTTATCAGCAAAAATTTGTCATTTGTTAGTAAAGATTTTTCAATTCAAATTTTTCTGTATAAATTTATGAACAAAAATTTACACGCGAAATTTAATAGTTAAAATTTATCAGTCAAAATGTTTGAGTCGAAAATTTTCAAACAAAAAAATTTTCACTTGCAATTTTTCATTCAAAATTTGTCAGTAAATATTGTTCAGTTAAATTTTAACAGTTAACATTTTTAAGTAAAAATTGTTTAGAGGAAAGAGGAAATTTCGTCAGTTAAAATTAACTATACAAAATTTTGCAGTAAAAATTTGTTAGTAAAAATTTGTCAGTAAAATTTTGTCAGCAAAAATTTATCAAAAGAAATTTGCCAGTTAAAATTTAACAGCAAAAAACTGTCAGTAAAGATTTTTCAGTCAAAATTTATCATTCAAAATTTGTTAGTAAAATTTTGTTAGTAAAAATTTCTCAGCAAGAATTTGCAAATTAAAATTGTTCAGTTAAATTTTGACAGCAAAAATTTGTCACAAAAAATTTCTTGGTAGAAATTTGTTAATAAGGATTTTTCAGTCAAATTCGTCAGTTAAAATTTGTCATTAAAAATTTGTCAATCAAAATTTTTCAGTTAAAATTAACCATTCAAAATTTTACATTAAACAAAATTTTTCATTATATAATTTTTAAGTCAAAATTTGTCAGTGAAATTTGCCAGTAAAATTTTGTCAGTAAAATTTTGTCAGTAAAAATTTGTCAGGAAAAATTTTTTTGTAAAAATTTGTTAGGAAGGATTTGACAGCCAAAATGTTTGAATTGGAAATTGTCAGACAAAACAATTGTCACTAGTAATTTTTCAGGCAAAACTTGTCAGTAAATATTGCTCAGTTAAATTTTGTCAGTAAAAATTAGTCATTTAAACTTTCAGAAAAAATTTGTCATTAAAAAATTGTCTTTAAAAATTTGACAGTAAAAACTTGGCAGTAAAATTTTGACAGTAAGAATTGTCAGTAAAGATTTTTCAGTCAAAATTTATCATTCAAAATTTGTCAGTAAAATTTTGTTAGTAAAATTTTGTTAGTAAAAATTTCTCAGCAAGAAGAATTTGCAAATTAAAATTTTTCACTTAAATTTTGACAGCAAAAATTTGTCACGAAAAATTTGTTGTCAGAAATTTGTTAGTAGGGATTTTTCAGTCAAATTCGTCATTTAAATTTTGTCATTCACAATTTGTCAATCAAAATTTATCAGTTAAAATTAACCATTCAAAATTTTACATTAAACAAAAATGTTCATTAAAAATTTTTCAGTCAAAATTTGCCAGTAAAATTTTGTCAGTAAAAATTTGTCAGCAAAAATTTTTTTGTAAAAATTTGTTAGGAAGGATTAGACAGCCAAAATGTTCGAATTGAAAATTGCCAGACAAAAAAATTGTTACTAGCAATTTTTCAGGCAAAACTTGTCAGTAAATATTACTCAGTTAAATTTTGTCAGTAAAAATTAATCATTTATACTTTCAGTAAAAATTTGTCGTTCAAAAATTGTCATTAAAAATTTGACAGTAAAAACTTGAGAGTAAAAATTTGACAGCAAAAAATTGTCAGTAAAAATTTTTCAGTCAAAATTTGTCATTCAAAATTTGTCAGTAAAATTTTGTTAGTAAAATTTTGTTAGTAAAAATTTCTCAGCAAGAAGAATTTGCAAATTAAAATTTTTCAGTTAAATTTTGACAGCAAAAATTTGTCACGAAAAATTTGTTGGTAGAAATTTGTTAGTAAGGATTTTTCAGTCAAAATCGTCATTTAAAATTTGTCATTCACAATTTGTCAATCAAAATTTATCAGTTAAAATTAACCATTCAAAATTTTACATTAAACAATATTTTTTATTAAAAATTTTTTAGTCAAAATTTGCCAGTGAAATTTGCCAGTAAAATTTTGCCAGTAAAATTTTGTCAGTAAAAATTTGTCAGGAAAAATTTTTTTATAAAAATTTGTTAGGAAGGATTAGACAGCCAAAATGTTCGAATTGAAAATTGCCAGACAAAAAAATTGTTACTAGCAATTTTTCAGGCAAAACTTGTCAGTAAATATTACTCAGTTAAATTTTGTCAGTAAAAAATAATCATTTATGCTTTCAGTAAAAATTTGCCGTTAAAAAATTGTCATTAAAAAATTTTACAGTAAAAACTTGACAGTAAAAATTTGACAGTAAGAATTGTCAGTAAAGATTTTTCAGTCAAAATTTATCATTCAAAATTTGTCAGTAAAATTTTGTTAGTAAAAATTTCTCAGCAAGAAGAATTTGCAAATTAAAATTTTTCAGTTAAATTTTGACAACAAAAATTTGTCACGAAAAATTTGTTGGTAGAAATTTGTTAGTAGGGATTTTTCAGTCCAATTCGTCATTTAAATTTTGTCATTCACAATCTGTCAATCAAAATTTATCAGTTAAAATTAACCATTCAAAATTTTACATTAAACAAAAATGTTCATTAAAAATATTTCAGTCAAAATTTGGCAGTAAAATTTTGTCAGTAAAAATTTGTCAGCAAAAATTTTTTTGTAAAAATTTGTTAGGAAGGATTAGACAGCCAAAATGTTTGAATTGAAAATTGCCAGACAAAAAAATTGTTACTAGCAATTTTTCAGGCAAAACTTGTCAGTAAATATTACTCAGTTAAATTTTGTCAGTAAAAATTAATCATTTATGCTTTCAGTAAAAATTTGCCGTTAAAAAATTGTCATTAAAAATTTTACAGTAAAAACTTGACAGTAAAAATTTGACAGTAAGAATTGTTCAGAGAAAACTTTTTAAATAAAAATTGTTCAGAGTAGGTTTGTGAGTAAAAATTTGTCCGTCAAAATTGTAGGACGAAAAAAGTTTTCACAAATTTTTTGCTCGCTTAGAAATGTCAATAAGTAAAATTTCCATGTATAGGGCTCGAAAAACCTACAAGTAACTGTGAAAAAGCTATTTTATTTACAAAAAGTGACCGTCTCGTGTGCATTTTGGTCTGTATCTGGCATTGGAACCATATTTTTTTGAAAATGTTACCGTCAATTCTGAGCATATGACCAAACGATAACCGTCTCCATAGAGCTGTTTCGGATTCTATAGGAAACATACAGGCAAAGAAACATTCATTTATATATATAGATAGAAAGATAAAATAAACACAAACTAAAAAAAATCTTTTTTAAGCGTCTATGTTTTAATCAAAAACATCACGAGCTTTTTCGACTAACCAATATTTTACATTCAATTAGCTTTTGTATTTCCTGGAACAATTCTATAGATACTCGTACATTAATGAACATATCATAATTTTTTTTTTTTTGCACAATCATATAATTTTTGTAATTTAGTCATGAATTTTCTACAATTAAAATATTATCTTCAACTATCTGATATTTATTTTCTTTAAAAAAAAAACACTACTTACCTAATGCTTAAAAATTCTAGAAAAATTTGCAAATTTTATGTTGAAAGTCATTTAAAAATGTTCAAAAAAAAAATGATTTCATTTGGATGATAACAAAAATATAAGTTAGACATAACGTTCTTCAATAAAAACATTTTTATTTTTGCGGTTGAATGCCGATTTAAGCTATATGAAACGTAGCAAATAAATATTTAAAAATTATAATAGAATAGATTTTTTAAAAAGATATTTATCGAATTTTTCAACTACAAATTCGATAAATATCTAAAAAAATATGTGTAAAAAGGTGACTTTGATTATATTTTAACTTTGTCATTACTACTGAGTATTTTATACAGTATTGTGCACTAGTACTTCTAGGAAAAATTCAATATTTTTGCAAAATGAAATTGGCAATTCTTGCTTCAGTATTCATTTCAATAAATTGCATATCTTCTATTGGTTTACTTAATGCTGTAAGAAATTTGATAATTTATTTTATTAATACAATCTTTTTCAATACAAAATATGCTTTTATGGATATATTTAAGGAATTAATTATGAAAACGACGAAGCTTGCATGTTATCCAAATTTTAAATACATTGCAAAGAATTTTTCGTGTCGTTTGAAAGCAGTTGATCGCTACACGGCCAAAATTAATATCGTAGCATATTTATTAACAGAGGTAAAAAATATATTTGTAAGTAGCTGATGATTATTGGTGGTGATTAGTAGTACAATAATAATTAATATGGAGAATATCAATTTAGATCAATACTGAATTATTTAAAAAGTATAATTTCTATCAGCCGTTTTTAATTAACAATACGTTCAACGCTTGTGATTTCTTAAAATCGAAAAGTTCATCGGTTTATACCCGAATGCTGCTTCATTGGATTGTTCCATTTTCAAATCTTAATCATAGTTGCCCCTACAAAGTAATCATTTAATTTTACTTATCAATTATTAAGATAATTATATAAAAATGTATTATTAAAAAATTATCTATTTACAGGGCCAAATTATCGTAAAAGATCTGGTTGCAAATTCAAGTTATTATCCAAAATTATTCCCATTAGGTGAATATAGGCTCGATGTAAATATTTATGAAGGTAGCCCACAAAATAAAATTTATCGTGTCGAAGGCTATAGTTTAGTATTTTTACGCAATTGAATTTGTTTAAAAATATGTTAAATATTATTAATTTTAAAAATTATTATATTATAAAAAGCATAAATGAAAATTATTTTAAAAAAAGAATAAGTAAATGGTTTGTATTTTGTTTTTTGTTTATGAATAAAAATTAGCGGCTATTAAGAATTGACTTAATTTTTTCTATTTTAGGAAATGGTTTTTATCTTATTTAATTACTTAAGAAATATTAGAAATTTATAAATAACATGAAAGAAAGTGTAAAAGGAGATATAAAAATATGGTGTAGACGACAAGCAATTAAAATTTGCGAAAAGAAAATTTTATAGTCAATAATATATTATAAATGACGAGTACAGGTAATTTTTTTTTTTTACTGATATTTACAACTACAACATAGTAATAAGCAAATTTGACCAATAGTATTAATTAGCTTGAAAGGTTGTGGGAAGTAAACATCCAATGAAGTTCCTCCTGCTAGCGTGAGTTTTCCTGTTAAGCCTCAGTATTTTAGTAAATAACGCGACCAGTGACGCTTAAGTCTTCGATGGGTATTTCTAGGGAAGGAAATGGAGGATAGTTCTTGAACAAAACGATTATTATGATTAAGGACACGGGAACGGAACTTTTTATAACGAGATACAGCCGCGTCAAAAACAAATGGGACTTTAAGATCACGATGAATAACAGTATTGCGAACATAAAAGGGGGGCATTGACAATTGTACAGAGTATTTTTGATTGAAGTGATTGGATTCGACGGGAATTAGAAGGTTTAGTAGATCCCCAGAGTTCTAGTCCGTATGTCCATATGGGTTTTAGTAAGGTATTGTCAGTACTTTGCTGTCTATAGTAAGTTTGGAGCGTTTGTCTAGAAGTCGAAGTAGTTTTAGGTAACGTCTTTTTAGTTCTTGTCTTTTAAAAAAGACGTTTCCTAAACAAGCGTTTGTCTAAGTACAGTCCTAGGTACCGAGCTTCGGTGTGTTGAGGTATGGCACTGCCATTAAGGTATATGGGAGGGCATGACACACGACGGAGAGTGAAAGTTACCTGGGTAGATTTACGTTCATTAACTTTTATTCTCCATCTAGTAAACCAGTTCTGGAGGGTTTGGATTTGGATTTGGAGAGTTTCGGAAGCATGTTGGGGATTTTCGCTAGATGCAAGGTAGGCCGTATCATCGGCGTATGTAGCAAAGAAGATATTAGGGAAATTGGGATATCGGATGTGTAAATGTTGTAGAGGATGGGTCCAAGTATGCTACCCTGAGGAACCCCAGCCAATATCGGAGAGATATTGGAGAGTTCGTTGGATTCATTTACTTGGAAGTGTCGGTTGGAAAGGAATGATCTTAGGACTAGGAAATAGGTGGAAGGAAGAAACCTCTTGAGTGCCAAACTCTATCAAAAGCTTGACTAATATCAAGAAACACACCGGGACAGTACTCTTTTCTTTCTAAAGAGGATGCAATGAAATCGACAACTCGATGATACTGCTGGGTAGTGGAGTGCTTGGCGCGGAAACCAAATTGGTGATTTGGAATTAAATTTGAAGATTCGAGTAGAGGATGCAAGCGGAGAAGGAGGATTTTTTCAAAGATTTTTGAGAGTAGTGGAAGGAGACTTATTGGCCTGTAGGAAGTGGGGTGGTTTATTGGTTAATTGGGCTTAGGGATCATTTTAATTATGGCAAATTTCCAGAGGATTGGCAAATGTGTTGTTCTAAGGATGGAGTTATATATTGTGGCAAGGAAAACTAATGCTCTTTTAGGGAGTTGTTGGAGTGTATTGGAGGTAATCAGATCATAGCCAGGAGCTTTATTTTTGGGAAGAAGCTTGATTAAATTGGCAAATTCGGAAGGAGTGATTGCCTTAGGGGGAAGACTCATGGGTAAAAGAATGGCTAGTTCCGTCTCGATTGTAGTGCAATGAGTCCTGTCTAATATGTCCTCATGTGGAGTAAATGTTTGTACAAGGTGTTCAGCAAAAGCGTCTGCTTTATGTTTGTCCATTTTGGCCCAGGTTCCATCAGTTTTTCGTAAAGGGTGCTTTGTTTTTCTATAAGATAGTATTTGTCTTGTAGCAGTCCACAAAGTTCTGTTTTTCGTTAGGGTTGACGTGTATTTTCTAAAACGTTCTGTATTGTGTTTAGTGCTTTCGTCATGAAGTTCTTTTTGCAGTTTGTTCAGTTTGGTTTTGTCGCTGGGCATTCTTGTATGTTGCCAATGAGCTCTTGCTTCTCGTTTTTCTGCAATAAGACGTCTAATTGTTAATGGTTGAATTGTCAGGTTTTGTGTAGGTTTCGAGTTTTTACTTTTTTGCGAAAAGGCTGTAGCGTTTTGTAATAAACATGTTAACTTGTGTACCGCGTCATCTAGTTCTTGTTCTGTTTTTAAGCTTTGTCGTAAGTCTAAATGCTCGTCATTATATTGTTTGAATAATTCCCAATCAATTGGTTCATTAATAAGTCTCGGCGCATTGACTTTCGGTGTGGATTGGGAATCGAGAACTAGTAGAAAAGGGCTATCATCGGAGTTAAGATCTAGGAGTGAATTAACATTAATGTTGGAGGAATTCATGGGACTAGTTATAAAGTAATCTAGAATGTCAGGAAGCTTAGATCTGAAAGTTGGCCAGTAAGTGGGAGTCGGACGAGAGATGACTTGGTAGGGAGAGGATGAAAGCACTTGGTTAAGAATAATCCTACGGGGATTTGAGACAGCCCCATTGTGGGTGCTTGGCGTTAAAGTCACCACCAGCAATGAATGAATTCCGAAGAGCTTTGAAAAATGACCTAAATTCAAGGGAGTTTATAGGTTTATTAGGAGGGCAATAGGTTGCAGCAATATTTAAGAGGACAGGGGAGCAGTCCATTGATATTGCGGTGGATTGAAGAAAATCTTCTGCAATATAGGAATGAAAAGAAAAGGATAAAGAATTTCTAATGAGGATAGAAGTGCCACCGTGGGCAGTATTGTCAGGGTGGTCGGTCCTGAACGTTGTAGTACAGGTAATAAAGTGTGTTATTCATCAAGATTGAACCGATGGTGAAAAATGTTGGGCGGCACTTAAGTGAAGACAAGATAGAAGTCGTGGTGGCAGCATCTGCTTCGAAGAGTCAAATTATTTCCCTAATTGTGGTTAAGGCTTATTTCAGTCAGTCTAAAATATTTCATTTGAAAATTCTGACTATAACATCGAAGTTTCTACTGTACAAAATACACTAGTCTTACTAGTCCTTATGTATTTGTCGAAAATTTGGCTTCTTAGTAAAAAATATTGCGACCTCTTGTCCGCGTTCGAGAAGAGAATCTTTCGAAAAGTTTCGGTACCGTAATAAGGATGGATGATTCCGGAGCCTATTAGACGACGAAATCCTAGAGGTTATGTATATAATTAAGCTCAATAGGCTATGGTGGGCTGAGTAATTAATCCGTATGGATGAGGAAGATCCTGCTCGGAAAAAACTGAGCACCTGATGTAAAAATAATCTGCAGTAATTTTTACACGGGTGCTCATTTTATTACAAAAATAGAAGGCAAATTTATTAATAATATCATAAAATAATTAAAACTAATTCGGTATGAAATGGATTTTAATATTTTCCAACTAGATTAGCAAAAAATTCAATTTAATATAAATAATTCTGCTAAAATGATGACATTTACACTAGCATTTATTGTAAATTATGATAATTGAGTATTTATTCAGTAGTGAATTTTTTTTCTTTCTTTGTAAATATTATAAAATAAATTTTGTACAGATTTATGAAAAAATGAATCTAAATTAAATTTTCAAGTTTTTTTAAAATTATTATTTAGTGTTTATTTTGTATAAAACTCTATCGAAAAAATTCTTCAAATTCAATTCATTTCAATTCATAGCTTACTGGGACTTGTCTGTATAAAATTTATGATTAGAATTGAATCAAATAATTAAAATGTAGAAAATATTAATGGTTTTGTCTTTAGCATAATGAATATTCATTATTTTGGTAACCCTTTCTTCTATAAAGACAATAGGAATTTCCATTTATTTATTTTATACACGAAAATCTACCAGAGAGACAGGGAGGCATAAAAATTTATCCTTTATTCAAAATACTTATTCAGTACTTTGGTATATTATTCAAATCCTTTTATAGGCTAGCTTTTTTGGCTTCCATTGTAAAAGTATAAATAATATATAAATAGGAATAGGGCTTTTAATAGCTTAATTGTACTGGAGCTGAACCTACCTTACCTCAATTATTCTATCTAACTTTAAAATTAAACAATTTATCTATTCATTGTTAATGTTAATAGGAAATTTTTTTCTTTTTATCTATTAAAATAATAGTATAGAAATAGTAAATATAAATGATAAGATATACTATTGAACTTTTGTAAAAATTTGCATAAAATTTACATGAAAGGATAATCACACCTATTTTTGTGAGCGAATCCACCCACCTTGTATATTCATTAAATAAACAAGTTAATTTTTGTGGTAATTCTACTCCCCTCATTTGTCTATTGCTTTTATGTATTTTCAAAAATTAAAGAATAGTAATTTTATTGATTCAATCGTATACAGAAATAAGGATTGACTTTATAAGTATTTGTTGAAAATAAAATAGGACACAACAAAATAAAATTTCACAATTAATTATGTGTACTTGTAATTTTTAATCGGGTGAGAATATTGTTAACTAATCGATAGGTTTAATAATCCGTGATAGATATGGAGATGAAGTTCATTCTAAACTGGGATGCTACCCTATCTGATCATATTTATTACCCTTGCATCTCTATTTAACCATACAAATATGCACTTTCATTTAATTAAGTTTACAAATTCACACGCACGAATAATATCATCATTCCTCCCTATAATCATTATAATCGTGCTGCCCTTTTAGTAAGTAAATATTATTTTATATTCAACAACGTGTTCAAAATTAATATTTGTATTATAAATGAAGTGAAGGCAATCAACTTAGTTAATTCTTATATTTTTGGAAAATTTATCTAATTTTACAAAGACTTTTACTGAATAATAAAAACCAGAAATATACTCTCATAGTAAGCACTAATTCGATTGTATCGACTTATTGTTAGGTTTACGGAGTCACCCTCAGAGCAGGTCAGTTCAAGTGCACTATCACTTGTGATGAAAAATATACTCTGCTTAAAGTGATATTTATACTATCGTATGAATGGTTTCCCTTATTCGTATATTACCCATTGTAGGATAACATTAGCTCTCTTGACCCCATCGTTCTTGAGGCTGAATTGGAGCACTTTACGAATAGATACTTATTTATATGAAATACGCGTGGATATTTACAAAACGAATTACGACTATTCCATGGCTTCTATTCATTTTATGCTCTCAGTATTGCACTAAATATATTTTATGGATAAATTGCAATAACTATAAAGAACTTACATTTAACAGATGATTTTGTATTCTGAACTCCTCAAAAACTTCAATTTCAATGATGTTTTTTTCTAAAGCTGCAATGTTGAAATGAAAAAAAAATTAGTTTCTAAGAAATAATATTTATTATTAAAAAAAAAGCTAAATAATTTCAAGCACATTCGATTTTCATGTAGAAGTGTAAATTTATATTATTTATAAATAAATATCGAATTCCTTTGGGAAAATGAGATGTAGCAGAAAAGTAAAAAAAAGCTACAAAATGCTTTGAATTTTATTAAAAATTGTTCAGTAAAAATTTGTCAACAAAAATTTTTCAGGCAAAGTTTGTCATTAAAAATAATCAGTAAAATTTATCAGTAAAAATATTTAGTAAATTGTTTCAATCAAAATTTTTCAGTAAAAATATTTAGTAAAAATTTGTCAGTCGAAATGTGATTTGTTAGAAAAATTTATCAGAAAACATTTGTTATTAAAAATTTATCAGTAAAAATGTGCCAGTTAAATTCGTCAGCAAAAATTTGTTTAGTAAAAATTTTTTAGTCAAATTTGTCAGTCAGTAAAATTTGTCGGTATAATTTGGCAGCATTTAAAATATGTCAGTAAAATTTTTTTTTATTTTTTTATTTGACAGGTTTTTTATTTCTACGTTATTGTACAATTTTTTTGTATATAGCGACACTAGAGACTCTGTGAACTCTCTCCATCTGCCTCTGTCTTGGGCTAGCCTTTTCACTTCCGACCATGACTTACCAATTTGTTGGTGTTCGCGCTCGACTGATCTTCTCCAAGCGGTCCTTGGTTATCCTCTGCTGCGATTGCCCAGTGGATTCCAATCTAGTGCCATCCTTGCTATGTCCGTAAGTGGTTTTCGCAAGGTGTGGCCAATCCAACTCCATTTCCTGCGTTTGATGTCAGCTAGCAGGGGTATTTGCTTCGTGAGAAGAAGCAGCTCATCGTTCGTTATCCAGTTCGGCCAGAAGATCTTGCTTATACGCCTCAAGCATCTGTTCACAAATGTTTGAGGCTTACGAGTCGTGCTGTCGGTGACTTTCCATGTTTCGCAGCCGTACAGCAGGACTGGCTTGACGTTTGAACTGAATATTCGAAGTTTGAGTGCTATGGAGAGGTGGTTGGAACGCCACACGTTCCTAAGTGAGGTGTACGCTTGTCGCGCCTTGTTGATGCGCGTTTGAATGTCTGTTTCAGTTCCACCATCCTTGCTGAGCATGCTCCCAAGGTGACAGAACTTTTCGACATCTTCAACTTGGGTACCGTGTAGCATCAAGGGCCTCTCGTAGGTGGCGCCGATACGCATCAATTTGGTCTTCTTGATGTTGATTCTCATCCCTACTTCTTCGGCGTTGGAGGCCAGAGCATTCAGTTTCTCCCGAATGCCGTTGAAGGTGTGGGACATGAGGCATATGTCGTCGGCGTAGTCCAGGTCATGGAGCTTCTCACGCAGTGTCCACTGGATACCGTTGCTGGCTGTGCTGTTAGTGCGTTGAAGGACTAGGTCTAGGGCGATTATGAAGAGGATAGGCGAGATTACGCAACCCTGCCTGACTCCTCTCGAGATGTTGAATGGATCGCTGTTTTGTCCTGTACTATACACGGGGCCTCACGGTATAGTTCTCGGATGAGATCGATGATGGCCTGTGGGATGCCTAGTTCAGCCAGATCACTCCAGATGGCGTCGCGAGAAATCATGTCGAAGGCTCTTTCGAAGTCAACGAAGAGAATATAAAGCGGGCTGTTCCATTCGTTCGACTGTTCAATGATCATTCTTAGGCTGCTGATGTGATCAACACAGGATCGGTTTGGTCTAAAGCCAGACTGCTCGTTGCGAAGGGCACTTTCCACTATTGGAGTGATGCGAGTCAGGATTATTAAGGCGATTAGTTTCTGGATGGTGTTCAGCAGAGTGATTTCCCTCCAGTTTTTGCAATCGCCAAGGTCACCTTTCTTCGGGATGGTGATAATTACTCCTTGTTTCCAGCTGTCCGGGAAGTGGCATTATGTCCAGGCTTCTGCGATTATAGGATGCAACAGCGAGGCCAGGAGTGGCGGGTCAACCTTCAGAACCTATGGGGCCAGGTTGTCAGGTCCGGGTGCTTTGCTGTTCTTGAGCTTGTTGACTGCTGTCGTGATCTCCATAATCGTGGGCGTTGTTGTTGGGATGGATCTTCTTGGGTTTCTGCGCATCACTGGAGGAGGAGGATGGAATTCTGGAGCTACTGGAAGGGATTCTGAGAAGAATTCCTTCCAGCGGTCGAGTTGTTCTTCATACGTGGAGAGAGCTTGACCATCTTTGTCCTTAAGTGGTGGCAGTGAGGGTGTTCTTCTTCCGGATAGTTTGCGAATTGATGCATAGACACTGCGGATGTCGCTCCGGTGTGCAGCGGCTTCTGCTTCGCTGGCTATTCCGTTGAAGTAGTTCCCCTTGTCATCCCTTGCCATGCGTTTGACCATCTTTTGAGCAAGGTTGTACCTCGTGTATAGATGGTGCCTTTCCTCGCGGGTTTGAGCAGTTTGGAGTAGACCTTTCAGCTTTCTTCGTTCTTCTATTTGAGTCCAGGTTGACTCGCGGATCCACTCTTTCCTCTTGTAGTTCCGGAAGCCCGTTGCTTCCTCTGCAGCGGACTTTAGTTTGCGCAGAGAGAAGGCCATGTCAGGCTGTTTCTGGATTCTGCAGGCGTTGGATGTCGTACCGGCGTTCTGCGCGTCCTTGTTGTTTAGTTGCCGCAGGCCTTAGTTTGACCACCCCAAGTAACAGCTGATGGTCGCTGTATATGTCAGCTCCTCGGATTGTCTTGACGTCCAGGAGCGATCTGAGGAATTTTTTGCCAGGTGTATTTGTGGATGTTCACTGCCAGGTGTATTTGTGGATGTTCTTGTGACGAAACTTGGTGCCACCGATGAAAATTTGATAAGCTGACCAGAGGTCAGTGAGACGCTTCCCGTTGTCGTTTCCCTCTGCGTGGAGGCTGTGTGTTCCAATGACCGAGCGAAGATCAGTGTTATCCTGGCCTACTTTAGCGTTAAAGTCGCCCATGACAATTTTGATGTCGCTCTTCGGGGCAGATTGAATACACGTCTCTAGTTGGTGGTAGAAGGATTCTTTGTTGGCGTCATCATCTACTTCGGTTGGGGCGTCGAGTGGAACCTGGCTGTCAGAAGGCGGTCGGAGACCGGTTTGTAGCCCATGAGAGATCTCTTTGCGTTGGCTGATAGGATCAACCCGACTCCACAGTGATGGCCGCTGTCGTTGCCGCTATAGATGAAGTGCTCACCCGTCTCGGAGATTCCCAGGATGTCAAGGTTGTAGCGTCGCATTTCGGAGGCAGCTTGCGCCAGTCGAGAAGTTTGGGAGAGAGTACGCACGTTCCAGGTACCTATTCGGGTTGTTCGATGAAAGCCAAATGAGTTTTTGCCTGAGGTATGGTGCGGATGCTTCTTCTTGATAAGGTGTTTTTTTTTATAGCTTGCGGCTTATCAGGCCAGCGTAGCAACCCCCAGTGACGTTGGGGGACCCTACGGACTACATATATATAAGGCTTGTAGTCGGCCTCTCACCCCGGCACCAATGCCGAGATGGCGGCAGCGGGAATCGAACCCGCTACCTACCGAGTGTGAGTCAGTAATATTCGTCTGTAAAATTTGTTAGTAAACATTTGTCAATTAAATTATTCAGTAAAAATTTATCAATAAAAATATTTCAGTCAAAATTTGTCAGTAAAATTCTTTTAGAAAATACGAGTATATGCCAGTAGTAATATTTAATAAAAATTTTTTAATAAAAACTTTTCAGTGTCAGTAAAAATTTATTCTGATACGAAGAACCCATTTTCTAAGCCTTTCAAGGACTCATTTTTCAGCTTTGAGTTAATCGATGGGCTGACCTCTCCAGAACCGTCAGTCGTTCCAAATTTTTGTGAGTTTTCGATGTTGAAAGTCTCCCTGAGTAGTAATAGTTTTTCTTTTTGTCACCAAAAAACTTATGCTGTTAATATGGAATGTTCCCAGCAGGCTATTTTTAAGTAAAACTACTGGATTTATAATGGCGCCTCATATCTCCAAATTAAAAAAAAACACAAATTCACTTATCATACTCTACAGAGTCTTGTATTGGTCGTTAAGTGATTAAAACACACGCTGTGGCGAACGGAAGTCAGCAATGTTGCCAGACTACTCCTATTGATAACAGTCTCATTATTTATTTCTACCACAACTCATACTAAGAATACAGTGTCAAATTTAAAAACTTTTCATAATTTTCTAATTTTTCATAAAACATTACAATTTATAATAAGGATAATTTAATAAAGAAAAGCAATGATTTCATGATAATTTCTCCACCATTATTTTCCATGATTTTTTTCTTTGAGAAAATAAGCTTTATTAATTAAATTTAAAAGATGATAAAATAAAAACTTATTATAGCCATTTCCATAGCGGCGTTAAATTAAATGAAAAGTTTTTGAAAAAAAAAAAGAAATTATAAGGAAAAGAAGCCTTCAGCAATTTTTGACAATTGAGGAAAAAATTAATTTCTTTTATAAAGAAATATTATTTCCTTTGCTGCTTTAGGTAAATATAAGTGAAAAAATATTTCCCAAACCATTTAGATTCTATTTTCTCTTCATTTAGGTTCTGTTGATGGGTTTTCTTTTTAATAAAAACATCTTTTTAATGAGAAGTCCTTTAATCTTGATTTGTAGCAGATGTCCTTTGATTATATTACAGAAATTAAATTAGGACATTTTTATTTTCAATTTTTCTTTATATCAGATTCGAACTGAACAGATTTCCACAAATAAAGACATATGGGAAAAAGATCTATTTTCGAATTTATTTCATGCGCAAATTTTTGTTTTCTTTTTTAACGACCGAAATTGGAATAATTTTTATAAAACAAAATTTTTTATATAAAAATTTGATACTAGAAGAATATTAGAACCTCTGTTAATTATTCATATTGGAAAATTATTTACAACAAGTTTTTACATACCATATTCTGTAACATCCAATGTTTTACTTATTTTCTTACCATGATGCCATTTAAAGAATAAATTAATAAAACTGTATTTTTTATTCTATTTTTAATAGAAAATATACTATAGATATTATGGAAGTAGCTATAAAAATTTTAAGTGTCCTAGAAGAGACCTTTTTTTTCTTTTACTATTCACATTTTCAGCCCTTTCATAATTCTTTGTTCATTTCAAAGTGAACCAAGGCAAAAATTATCGAAGAGATTTTCAAGAAAATATCAAAATATTGCCTCGGGATTATTTGATTCTCGATAAAGTCATTATAGTTATTAAAAATGGTGTATTTATGTATGAGGCTATGTTGGGGAAAATTCAGTTTAGAAAATAGCTCGAATACCACGGCTTCCTCTATTGAAATTACGTGAAGGTATTTGTGGAATTAAGGTTTAACACTTTAGCAAATGAAAAATGCAAAAGGCTTAACACGAATTTCTACATGGTAACTTAAATTCCATCAGTTTTTTTCCTGCAAAACTTTTCTTCGGAACGAGAAAATTTTCCACATTTGGGCGTTCAGGTTAAAGTTAAAATTTATAAAAAAACATCTCACATTATTAGAGTATATAAAAGTACTTTTCAATAATAAATTTATTTATTTAAACTGCTCAGATACATGTACGAAAATGAAAATAACTTTTTGTAAACACATTTGGATCTGGGAGGAAAATTATCTAACATGATGTGTTATTTTTTAGTTTGGTAAGAATCATCATTCTGATTTGAAGCGAAATGCACTTTTCATTCGAAATTAATAAATAAACTGTTGAACTGAAAATTACTACATCTTAGTATTCTGCATTGAAAAGATGATATTGTTGGCGACTTACCAAGAAATCAGATTCTTAGATATGATAAATCAACAAAGTCAGCGAATGCCAACATATCAAATCGTGTTTGGGTAGTGTGAATTTAAATATCTTCAATAAAATTTCATGATATGTGGGAATAAATTATATTCACTATGAAATATAAACAAATATTAATTATATTCGAGTGCATTATTTGAAAATTGGACTTTTCGACAGATGTTTAATTTGTAGACGAACTTGAATATAATTTCGGAAATATTCAGGCTAATTTTGCAAATGTACAAATTATGTATACGGGAAAAAAGTTTCCATTTCAAAAATATAAAATAAAACTAGTAATTTTAATGCAAATAATTAATTTAATTTTTTTAAAAACTTATGTTCCATATACGCGATCAGTTATATTTTAAATTAGAAAATTATATTCTGATATTTTGGCATTTTTTCCAGTATTTTTTACTATAAGAGCAACTTTAAATTTTTAGCCTACAAAACATTAAGAAAGTATTAAATTTTTCGGAAGGTTTTTTTTAAAAAAAATTTATTATATATAACTAGAAGCAGATTTTATGGTAAAGATGCTACAATAACGAGGGGAACTTGTAAGAGTAAACACCCATTGGCGTTTAGTAACCTAAACCTGAAAAGATCTATTGGCTAATTTTTCATTTCTCTTTATGGAAAAACATCGGAAGGATGATTGGGACTGAAACTTTTTATAACGAGTAACCCATAAATCATGAACAAGAATGATTTCGTTGCTGTTTGTTTTTTTATATTTTTATTTTTGATAGATCACGCGTGACAAGTGACGTGTGTCAAAGTTAAAAGTACTCAATTAGTATTATCATTTTATCATAAAAAGACTTATATGCGAACAACAAAAAAATGTGTTTCGTGAACTTCGAGCAATTCAAGCAGTTTTATGCAAACAGAGGAAAATATTACTACCATAGCGTCCAGTGTTAGTAAAGATCGCGATTTGTCCATCCGTCACCATTCACAACATGTTACTCGACTATGTGGAAGATTTTACGCAAGGATCTTAGTCTTAGAGTATATAAAATACAGCTCGTACAAGAACTGCAGCCGACCGACCTGCCAAAGCTACAAATTTTCGGTGAGTAACTTGAAGAGAATCCGTTTTTTTTTACCAAAAAATTGCGTTCAACGACGAAGCTCATTTCTGGTTGGATGGGTACGTAAAAAAGCAAAATTGTCGCATTTGGTGTGAGACACAGAAAAATCCTCTATTTGGAAAAATAAGTGAAATCAAAAAAAATATTTAAAAAACATTTGAAGAATAAAACCAGAAAAAAACTCAATGAGGGAGAAGACTAAGGAATGAGACGGAAGAGATGAATAAGCAAAAGAAGAAAAATAACCAATTTTTTTTTTTTTAAATAATAAGAAAAAGAATAAAAAAAGAAAAAGTCCCAAAGGAAACCAAAAAAAAAAAAAAAAAAAAAAAGGAGAACAAAAGGAAAAAAAATTGGTGAAGCTGACCGACGATCTAGTTGGGAGAGCTTTAAATGGAAATGCGCTTCCTAGCCTATCCCAAACGCCCTATGGTACTCCTCGGCCACAAAAAAATTGAAGTGTCAATTCGAAGCACTTTCTACAAAACATTCGCAAATCCAATTCGGCGTTTCAAATGACATCCTTTGAAGCCGATAAAGTGTTCCAAGACCACGTAGGCTCACTTCTACCAGTTCCCGACGCTGAACATAAATTTTAAAAAATCTACTTCATGAACGACGATGATAGGTAGTTTCATCAGCGATGAGTTCAAAACATCAATAGATAACTTGCGCACCACCAATTCTTTTGCGCAACATTAATGCACCTCCAAACGTCATCGAAGCGACATTTCTGCATGGCAAGTCAAAAGAAGAATACCACCTTGATCAAAAATTTATGGGAATTTATTCAGAAAATCAAAAATACAAGTTTATTCATCTAAATCTATATTGTCCCCTTCAAAGTAATTCCCATCGACTTTAACACACTTATGGCAGCGCTTGATCCAATCCTCGAAACATTTTTTATATTCGGTTTTCGCTATGTCCATCAGTACTTCCTATTATGGATTGCGTTTTGTACTCATAAACCCACGTCTCGTCTCCAGTAATGATCCTTTTGATGAATGTGGGATCGAATTCAACCTCGTAGATCATCTCTTTTGCGACGTCAACACGGTCTCTTTTTTGCATGAAATTGAGGTCTTTTGGTACCAACTTTGCTGCTACACGACGAAAATCCAAATTATTAACCAAAATGTCTTGGACGGATCTATAGGCAATGTTCAAGTCCTCCGCTATCTCTCTGATGGTTAATTTGAGGTTATTGACCAACATTTCTTTTACTTTATCAATGTTCTCGTCGGTTTTCGATGTCGATGGTCTGCTCGTGCCACTTTTGAACCGCTCGTGCCACTGGTAAACGAACGCTTTTACTTAGAAAATCATTGCCGAAACACTTTTCTAACATTTCCAACGTTTGCGCACTATTAAATCAGTTTTTTACGCAAAATTTACGAACAAAGTTCGTTGTTGCAAATTTAAATACATTTCTTAAAGTGTAAAAAATCGCCAACGCACACAGAGATAGATGTACTCTTGGGGGAATATCAACAACAGATGTACCAACTTAACAAAAAAAACAGATCTTAAATCGGGAACGCCACACTTTTTGATCAACATGGTTTGTGCTGATTCCACGTATCCCTCCTACATGGTCATCAAATGGTACATTTTCAATTACTGCTCAACAAAGCCTAGGAACAATCTCTAAGTGTTTTTGAATTAAATCTGAAAAATTCATGCTTTTCATATGTTCAGTAGTGGGACAGCCAAAAAATATATAGGGTTTTCGAATAAGAGTGATATGATTTCTTTTAAGAAAAAATACACTAATTGTTAAGGAAATTCAAATATTTTTTATTTAATGTGAAGTACAATCGATACAATTAAGTTCTAAAGAAAACATCATTCAAATGGCCTCCACGAATTCTTTTGCAGGAACGAATTCGATGAACCCAATTTTCGAACACTTTTTCCAATAAATCAAGTCGTATGTCATGAATAACTCGTTCAATATTGACTTCTTAAGCTTGAAAAGAGTCTGGTTTATTGCTAAAGACCAATGACTTCAAATAACCATACAAGAAATACTCTAATGGTGTTTAATCACAACTTCTTGGAGGCCATTCAATATCATAATTTCTTGAAATAATGGAATCTCCAAACTTTTCTCGCAATAATTCGGTTGTAGCATTTAGCCCCGTCTTGTTGGAACCAGATGTTGTCAAGATCAACTTCTTCGAATTTCGGCCATAAAAAGTTGGTAATCATCGATCTATACCGCTCTCCATTGACAGTAACGGTGTTACCAGCTTCATTTCGAAAGAAGTACGGACCGATGATTCCACCAGACCAAAAACCACACCAAACTGTCAATTTAGGTGAATGTAATGGGTGTTCATGAATAATTTGTAGATTTTCTTCGCACCAGAATCGGCAGTTTTGTTTATTTACCGCACCACTCAGATGAAAGTGAGCGCACGAAAAGTTGCAATTGGAGAACGATTACTTTAATAATAAAATTGAATAACTTGTAAACATTTTTTTTGCTTATAACTCTTCATGATGAAATTATAAACATTACTGAATACAATGAAATGACATATTACAAATGGCGGAAATGTCACTTATCACTCTTATTGGAAATCATATCACTCTTATTGGAAAACCCTATATTTGTTTTTGCAGAAGACGGTGAGCTCAAAAATGTTGTATATCCGAAAGCATTAGAATAAATTTTTCAAATTTAATTTAATGAATCAAAAATTATTGTCTTTTATTTATTTTGTGCATTCAAATGTGTTTGCTTTATGTATATGTATTTACCATACTACAAATAAATTTAAACAAAAATTGGAAGAGCCATTGGAACGTACACAAATGAATTTATATTTGAAAATTTTCTTATAGAGTTTTTTTTTGCTATATAATAAAAACCAAAAAAAAAAGAAAAATATTTTCATTTATAACATTATTGGAGAAATATGGAAAAATTTCTTTTGCAAAACCAAAATTTCGAAAATAATAAATATTAAATTTTACACAAAGTTTTTATATAATAAATAATAATCTAACACGCTCTTTTTTATAAAGAGATTATTTTTCTTTTGAATATATTATATAAGAGAATAAATTGCATTGAATTTTTAATGCATTTCTAACATACTCAAAATTTAGAGAAGTGGACTGCAATGTCATCACTTTTATGCGTATTGTTCCGAACAAGAACTTTTGTCAACATGAGTAGCAGTATAGTTAGCCTTAAGGATATGAAAAGTAAATTCAATTTTGCACTTAGTTCAGTGATCCTTTCCTAACTTGAACTGAACAATTAATTTACTTATTTAATAGTAATAGAAAATTTTAAAATGAAGACGAAAACTACAATATGTACATCTATACAAGGATACTTACTAAAAGCGTCGTCTGCTTAATAAAAATAGAATAATTTTCTCTATATCTAACGTTGCATGAAAATTCCAAAAGAGCGAAAATTTCGAAAGGGAATGTTGTTGAAAAATAATAAATAGGAAAAAGAAACTTAACGAAAGCAAAAGAATATTGAATAAAGGACCTCAAAGAAGAAGGTAAATATCAAAAGGAAAGTCCTAAGTGGACTAGAAATAAAATGAAAATATTTTCATAAAGAGGTGATCCTTTTATTATACAGCCAGTTCCTTTACATTTTCAAGTATGTTGAAGGATGTTTTAGCATCCAAACAATGGCATTCGATATTACTTAGTCTACATTTAATCTTTATATGCTTATCCTATTGCCGAAAAGCTCTCAGTTTCGCTTCGTTTAACTAAGAAATTTTCAACTCGATTCATATTTTCAAATAATTAAATTAAACGTAGCTGTTTCCTATGCATTCTATTGCTCAGATTCCTTTACTTTGTGTTGTTCATTTTTTTTTTCAATTCTTTTTTTTTTATTAAGGGAAAACTTTCCAAACAAAATCTACCCTCTTCTATCTGAAATATAATCTTTAATTATCTTTGCTCCATTTATAAGTGAAATAATTTGTAATTAATTATGGAATAGGAAGAGTACAATAAGAATTTTAATGTTAAATGTTATTATGAGTAATTATTTCATTTAGATTTTTATTTTGTCATATTTTCGTTTGTACATTAAAGTACAACATGAAAAGTTTTCTCTGTTTTAATAAGGTTTTTATTTTTGTTTTTGATAAAATTTTGGTACACCAATTTTTACCTAAGTTTCCATCATATATTCGGCAATCAAAAAATTTCCTCTCAAATAAATAATGAAATTCACTTTTAAAAAAAACACACTTATTCGTTAGATTTTCTTTCTAATATGCGAAAATGCCATATGCAGGAATGTTCCGGCAATGAAGGTTATAAAAAAAAAAGAATAAAAAACAGATGAAAAATGTGTTAAAAATAAGGTTAAACCGATAAAGGTATTGTGAAAAATTAAAATGTCAAATAATAAGTAAATAATCATAAATAATGGAATATCACCTAAGGATATGGATGATGAGTCAGTCATAGAGTCACCATCACCAACCAACCCTCTTACATTTCCATAGCCGAGAGAATTTTAACAAAAATTGACCTTTTTTTTACCTTATTCTGTCAAAGTTTTGTATTTTTAACCCTTCGTTGTCCTTTCACTTGTAGTCAGTCCGAGTGAATTTTATGCTATTCTTCCCTTACCATATCCGAATGGGGATTTTGTGCTTGTATTTTTTGTTTTGTTGGTAATTTTTGTGTTTTTCCAACCGGTTGTTAGCTGAAAAAAGTTCTTTACCATTTAATGGTGTTCGTAATTGCTTAAGTTTTCTTCAACAAAACCTTCAAGGTGCCAAAGTGTTAAAGACTTTCTTTCTTGATAATAAGATTAGAAAATTTTAGGCGACAAACTTATACCATCATTGATGAACTATTTTATATTAAAATTAATAGGACAGCTTTGAGAAATTTTCGCTTCGATTTTGTTTGGTTTTTGTAAGAGAAGGAAGAATGACTGTTTTTCCTCTTAGCAGTAAAAAGGACTTCATTTTTACATTTGCTTATAACGAAGAAATATTTTAAATTGAAGTTAGTTTATATAGTTTGAGTTTATTGAGAATATTTTTTTATATGGCCAAAAAATTTCTAGAAAATATTTTTATAATTAATCTGCCATTTCTAAAAAAAAAACCTTGTTAAAAAATATCATCTAAAAAATTATTTATAATTTTTCTCAGAAGCTAAGCATATTATTTTTGAATAAATCAGAGAAAATATCTTTAAAAATTTAAATAAAATCCAAAAAAAAAAAAAAAAAAAAATATCTTGTTTAAGAGAAAATGATATTACAATATTTTCTGAATAAAAAAATTTATCTATAATCATTTCAATATCAATCAATGAAAAAAATACATTTTATACTGGAAATTATATTTGTCTCATTTTACATATATTTGAACAAATTGATATACACAATATTTCGGTTGATGCTTGAAATTTGTATAAAGAATTAACCGTGCGCTTATTTTTTTTCCATCTCAAGAAATAAGGATAAGAATATATTTATGATAAATATGTAAATATAAATTTCCATAGAAACGTAAGATATTTTGATCAGATATGAGTAAATTCTTTAAATTTGTTGTGGGAAAATTTTTATATTCCTATTTATTTATGTATAAAAAAAATTTTTTTTTTGGTAAATTTAAACTGAATTTGAAGATTTGGAAAAACTTCTATCTTAGATGGATAAAACTCTCCCAGAAAATTTTAATTTTAATTTTAAAAAATAAAGTTGAATAAAAGAAATAATATTCAATTAAAATACTGTAAAAATAATTTCTACAAAATATGTCAAGAATGCTGGAAATGCAATTAGATTTTTATTAATTTTTCATAACAAGTGTTAGACGAAAAAAGAGGAAAATTTCTTTGATTTTTGTATGTTAAGTCAATATTAACAAAAGTTTTCATCCAATCAAATCAAAGACATATTTTAATTTGTTATCAATTTCTATTTTTATATTAGCGTATGAAATTCGATAAAAGTTTAAAAAATCTTTTGCATCATTCCATACTATATATGTATAAACTAATACCTCTTTACACATTATAATAAAAATGACAAATACTATTTGTATAGATTGGAATATGGCCACAAGCATAAAAACCCCTTAAACTATAAAACTTAAAACTTATCTTAAAACTCATATGCGGATGTTTTTATATTCTCTACAAAATAAAACAAAATTGAACCGATCTTATTAAAAAAGTAAATAAAAAGGGGAAAAAAAGATTAGATTTGATACTACTTAAAATCGCTGGTCTATCTGAAAAGTTTTATTGGATAGAATTCATGTCCTTTTTGCATGATAACAGAATAGCTCCAAGATGACAGCCCCATAAGATATATACATATAAGTGTACATATGAGTATCAGTTCCAATAGTGACTACTTAACTATATAAGGTCGGAAATGAGATAGGAAAAAATCGAACTTTGTCTGAGTAGGATCGGAGAGAAAATAAAGGGAACGTGTTGAACTCCTCCGCCTGAAAGGATAATACGAAAATGTTATGCCATTTTATATTGTTCATAAAAATTCCATGAAATACTTTTACGAGTATATAAACGATGGCCTTCTCGCAGACAACGTAACGTTAACATTCAAGGGAATTTCTTTCGACAGTTAAGATGTGCACAGAGGAATTGTACTGGTCACAATGATGAAGTTACATATGATATCATATTGCTGTCAATGTGTGCATGTATGTATGGATACAGAAAGGATTTACGAATAACGTAGATATTCTCATTTTTACTATGAAATATTTTGAAATACACCAACGTCTTCAGATAAAAAAGAAAAATAATACGAAAGATATCCTCTCTTTATCACAAGCATATCAGAAAATTTTCTGTCAATGTTTCAGCCAAAATTATAATCAAAAAAACTTGTGTGTGGGAATATAATATTATTCTGGAATACAATAGAACATTCTCTATATAATCACATGGGATATGACACCATTTGAGCGATAAACAGTGTAACGTAGGGCAGCATATCAAAAGTACACATATGTACGGTCCTCAGAAAACTTTCTTTATCAAATTAGACTCAACTTTGCACACTATTTGATAAGAATTTTCAATTATTAATATTCATACAAATAACCTTTCATATTATTATAAGTAATTGGAAACTCTTATTATTATATTATTTAATACTGTAGCATTTTCATGTATCAAATTAATACGATTTCAAATCAACATTATTTCTTTATAAAACAAGTTGTTTGAATAATAAATATAAGCTCTGTAAAAATTTGTCAACAGAAATTTTTCAGTAAAAAAGATGTCAGAGTAAAATTTTCGGTAAACATTTGTCAGTAAAAATTAATCAGTAAAAATTTTCCAGTAATAATTTGTAAGTAAAAATTTCTCAGTAAAAATTCGTCAGTAAAAATTTACCAGTAAAAATGTTCGGTAAAAATTTGTCAGTAAAAATTTGTCAACAGAAATTTGTCAGTAAAAATGTTGTCAGAGTAAAATTTGTCAGCTAAACTTTGTCAGTAAAATTTGTGAGTAAAAAATTGCCAGTAAAAATTTGTCAGTAAAAATTTTTCAGTAAAAATTTGTCAGTAAAAATTTTTCAGTAATAATTTGTAAGTAAAAATTTTTCAGTAAAAATTCGTCAGTAAAAATTTGCCAGTAAAAATTTATCAGTAAAATTTTAATTCGGCAGTAAAGCTTGTCCGGAAAAATTTTTCAGTAAAAAATGTGGCAGTAAAAATTTAACAGTAAAATGTGTCAGTAAAAGTTGGTCAGTAAATAATTGTAAGTAAAAAATTGTCAATAAAAATGTGTAGGCAAATTTTGCCAGTAAAAATTTGTCAGTAAAAATTTTCCAGTAATAATTTGTAAGTAAAAATTTGTAAGTAAAAAATTTTGCGAAAAAGTTTCTCACTAAAAATTTGTTAGTAAAGTATTTAGTTAAAATTTGTCAGTAAAAATTTATCATTAAAAATTTGTAGACAAAAATTTTTCAGTAAAAATTTTTTAGTAAAAAGTTGTCAATAAAAATTTTAGGTAAAAATTTGTCAGTAAAAATTTGTCAGTAAAAATTTTCCAGTAATAGTTTGTCAGTAAAATTTGTCAATAAAATTTGTGAGTAAAAAATTGCCAGTAAAAATTTGTCAGTAAAAATTTTTTAGTAAAAAGTTGTCAGTAAAAATTTTCGGTAAAAATTTTTCAGTAAAAATTTGTCAGTAAAAATTTTCCAGTAATAATTTGTAAGTAAAAATTTTTCAGTAAAAATTCGTCAGTAAAAATTTGCCAGTAAAAATTTATCAGTAAAATTTTAATTCGGCAGTAAAGCTTGTCCGGAAAAATTTTTCAGTAAAAAATGTGGCAGTAAAAATTTAACAGTAAAATGTGTCAGTAAAAGTTGGTCAGTAAATAATTGTAAGTAAAAAATTGTCAATAAAAATGTGTAGTCAAATTTTGCGAGTAAAAATTTGTCAGTAAAAATTTTCCAGTAATAATTTGTAAGTAAAAATTTGTAAGTAAAAATTTGCCAATAAAAATTTGCCAGTAAAAATTTATCAGTAAAAAATTTTGCGAAAAAGTTTCTCACTAAAAATTTGTTAGTAAAGTATTTAGTTAAAATTTGTCAGTAAAAATTTATCATTAAAAATTTGTAGACAAAAATTTTTCAGTAAAAATTTTTTAGTAAAAAGTTGTCAATAAAAATTTTAGGTAAAAATTTGTCAGTAAAAATTTGTCAGTAAAAATTTTGCAGTAATAGTTTGTAAGTAAAAATTTGTCAGTAAAAATTCGTCAGTAAAAATTTGCCAGTAAAAACTTATCAGTAAAATTTTAATTTGGCAGTAAAAATTTGTCCGGAAAATTTTTTCAGTAAAAAATGTGTCAGTAAAATTTGTCAGTAAAATTTGGCCAGTAAAAGTTGGTCAGTAAAAAATTGTCAGTTAAAATTTGTAGGCAAAAATTTGTCAGTGAAAATTTGTTAGTAAAAATTTTTCAGTAATAATTTGTAAGTAAAAATTGGTCAGTAAAAATTCGTCAGTAAAAATTTGTCAGTAAAAGTTTATCAGTAAAAATTGAATTTGTCAGTAAAAATTTGACAGCAAGATTTGTCAATGAAAATTTAAGTGAAATTTTGTCAGTAAAAATTTGTTAGTAAATAATTTTAGTAAAAATTTAATCAGGAAAAACTTGTCAGTAAAATTTTATTAGTAAAAATTTTCGGTAAAAATTGTCAGTAAAAATTCCAGTAAAAGTTCATCAGTAAAAATTTTTGCGAAAAAGTTGCTCAAAAAAAAATTTGTCACTAAAAATCTGTTAGTAACGTATTTAGTAAAGATTTGCCAGTAAAAATTTATCAGTAAATATTTGCCAGTAAACATTTTCCAGTAAAATTTTCTCAGAAAATATTTGTCATTAAAAATTTGTCAGTAAAAATTTCAGTAAAAATGTCCAGTAAAAGTTGGTCAGCAAAAACTTGTCAGTAAAAATGTTGTCAGTAAAAATTTGCCAGTAAAAATTTGTTAGCAATAATTTGTAAGTAAAAATTTATCAGTAAAATTTTAATTTGGCAGTAAAAATTTAACCGATTTTTGTAATATGTGTTACAATTACAAAACTTGGAAAAAGTTTCCAATTTTTTTCTGTTTTTGTAATATGTGTTCTTAATAATATATAAAAATTACGAATATTACATTATTCCATAAATGCAGGTCGTTGAATTATCGATTTTTCGAGTCAAACGTTCTACGGCAAGTTCGATTTTATCACAGGTAACAATGTGATTTCAACTATGTACAAACCACAATTGGCTTGAGTACCTCGTATCCTGACATACTTCTTTGCACAATATAATTTGCCTTTTATGGAGCGTGTAAAACAAGTAATAAAGGTGGTTCGACCAGAATAGGGAATATTTAACAAGCGGTAACGGAAAAGATTCAACGAACATTTTTAGCTTCACCCAAAATACGTGTACCTTCTTTTGGGCGACGATATTTATCGTCTCATTCTGCGTCTTATAAATAATTCTTGCCTTGCGACAATTTGACGTAAACTTTAGGTGTTTCCGTTTTAGGATTTAAGAAATTCTAAAACTTTTATAAACTATATTATATATTCTCTATAAATAAGAAATTTGCTAATAATACAATATTAATAAAATTTGAACGAAATTATATTTATAAAACGTCGAATAATCTTGGTTGTCTTATTTATTGTATAAGACAAAACTCGTTTATAAATAAGGAGTGAACATTGTTTCCTTATAAATTTATCTGCTCACATCAATTATGGATAGTTCAAAAATAAGTTGCCTTCCAAAATAGGTTTTTTACTTGAGAATATATTATAAATAAGATGCTCATGATAAAAAGGGATAATATGTACTACATTTCTTCTATTGTAGAAAAATTTAGATTCAAAAATTATTCCGTAAAATTTTAATAAAATTTTGTATAAAATTTCGGTCAAAAATTAAAGAAGCAATTTTTTTTAAAAGAATCAACAAAAATGCCCTCGAATGAAAATGATTACTTCAAATATTTACAAAAAAAATTTCTAATAGTATTTTTTCTTAAGTGAATTTCGTCACTTCCTCACCCAGGCTATTTGATGAAACTGAAGGGCACGTCAGCCATGTCATTAGCTGAATTAGAAATCAAGATCGCTGCGTCACTTAAACAAGGCACTAACGTAAAAAAAATTTAGTAAAAATTGAAAAATATTTTCGTATTTTATTTGAATTTTTATACTTTAAGTAGATGGTATTTGTTTTTGAGTTACATTTAATCATCTTCTCTGATCACAAATCCTATAGAAATTTTAATTTTTAATTTAGTACAGGATTCAGGTATAATGTTTGCTTGATAATAATTTCATTTAATTTTCCGGCATACATCACTATTGACAGTGCACTATACAAAAAAAATTCTATAATATCAAGATTGTGACAGAAATACTATCGTCAAATTTAGGTTCATGGCAAAAATAAAAGGATACCACTAGAAATTGATATGAAAATCTTTACTGCAAGAGAGCAACACTGTTGATTATGTGAAAATTGAAATTCCTTTCGATAATACTTCACGATGGCAAAATGTATGCACGAATACATGTTCATAAGTCATAAAGTTTATGTATAATGCATACGAAATTCCTATCTATTCTGACCTGATTTAAGTAATTCTGCAATGGAATTTACTATATAGCGTATTGAAAATATATGCAATGAATTTCTTTGTGGAAAAAGGATCTGTATTTGGTTCACCCTTAATGGAGACTTATTGAAAATGGACAATGACGAAATCGAAGTAAAAATATTGATTTTTTTTTAGGAGTGATTCATTGAAGAGGAAAAAACTAAAGAAGACTTTTCAGTTAATTTCTTTAAAGAACATTCCACCCGCAGAAGGTTACTTATAGTAAATGGAGAGTTATCCTAAAATAGTTTAATGTTTCGACATTAGGTGCTGCTACCCTTAAAATATTAAACCTTTATAAATATTTAAAAAACAACCTTGTGTATACTGTTATAAAAAGACAAAACCAGAAAAGGAGCAACAATTTTTATGTAATTTTTTTTGTCTACAGATACAAGATATATTTTTATAGTATTGGAATCCGTCGTTCCTAAAAGTCAAACAAATCAGAGTTTACGAATATTTTATGAATAAATAAAAATATATCTTCATAGAAATTGCTACATTATTCATTAATAAATATAATATTTTATTCATTTTATTTTATTATAATTTATTTTCTACTCTAAACCTGAATTTATTTTCTTTTTATTTCTTCAAACGAGTACATTTTATAATGTTGAATTTTTGGCTTTAGGGAAAGCAAACAATATTCTACGAAGCATGGTAATATTTTTATCTTTAAAGGTTATATTATTATATGCTTGGTTACCTTTGTATTTAAAAAAAAAAATAACTTTAAATCATAAACACCTATTTGAAACTGGAGTAAGAATACATTTTCTTCTTATTTGCGTACAAATATTTTTCATTTTTCATTTTAAAAGCTTTTTTTAACGCTTTGAGATCATATTTGTTTCGTTTCATAATTCAGAGAATTTTCTTTTAATTTATGAGTAATTTTCAACGATTTACTGTACAATTTCTGTTATGCTTGATAATAAATCTGATTAAGTACACAATTAATTTTTTTAATTAGTTCTGTTATGAGAAAGTCTTATTGATGCCATTGATGATTTGGTCGTTACCAAAGAGATGGCGCACATATTAGCAAGATCATGTATGGAATCTGCCAGAAGATACCATGATCATCCGATGACGCTTCGTCGAATCAATAGCAAAACCGACCGTCTGTTTAAACTTTAAGAACTTCTGCATTAAAAAGAAGAAGAAACTTTAACGAATAATCTAGAAGAAGAAACTTTAACGAATAATCCTTTTTTCCTTTTCCGAGTTTATAAAGCTTCCCTAGCAAATTCTAGTTCTTTTCCTATTAGCCTGGTTAACTTTTCTTAGTTTTTTTTGTACCTTATTTTTAATTTTCACCATTTTTTTTCTTTTGTTCTCCCCCCTTACTCAAACCCACTAAAGACCAACTTAACACATTCGGGCCTTTTTATTATCCCCTATATGTTCCGACATGATTTTTTTCTGTTTATGACGTGTGTGGGATCATATCTTAGCAAACAATTTCAAACCTGGCGCAATCTTCCTATAAATGCATAAAACTGGGATTCCAGGTCACACTGACATCATCGCCAATAAGCGATCTTATGAACTGGAGGAGGAGTTGAGCGTATTTACGTTACTGAGTAGAAGCAAAAAACCAAATACCGATCCATCTTTCTCTAGGAAATTATTCTCAGAATTCATAGATAGATTCGGTACGTACGGAACATTCTTTGCTGTCATCCAGCTTATTTGCGGTTAATATTGCAAAATCATGTAAGGAATCCTACAAAAATTCCCCTTCCAAGGCAAACTGTATGCAATTATGACGGTAATTGAGGCTGCAATCAATCTCCTCGAAGATTGCAGTGTTATACTAGGTGTATAAGCTTAAATTCGCTGTTTTTTTTATCAAAAAACCACATGTTTTTTTTCATAGAAAGCGAAAACAAATTTATTCAAAGTACTTGCCCTCGCTAGCTACACATTTTCCCCCATCTCTCGGGTAATTTGTGGATACCACGCCAAAAAAATTCCTTTTTTTTCGAGCCAAACCCCTCCTGAAGCCATTTTCGGACGTCTTAGTAAGAATCGAAGTGCTGCTCAGCAAGAGCGTGGCCCTTCGACGAAAACAGGCGGTATTTGGAAGGGGCCAAGTCTGGTGAATAAGCAGGGTGGGGTAGCACCTTTCAGTTGAGTGTCTCTAAGTAGTTTCGGATCATTTTTGACGTGTGCGATGGTGCGTTGTCGTGGAGGAAAATCAGCTTGTCATGTCTTTGTTGATAATCCGTCCTTTTTTCACGCAGAGCACGGTGCAATTTGATCAGTTGTTGGTGGTAGCGATGGGCATTGAACAGGTTTCAAAATCTCATAGTAGACGATACCCTGCTGACCCCATCAACCGCACAGCATCGTCTTCCGTCCGAAGTGATTTGGTCTTGGGGAAGATGTTGATGGTTGGCCGGGATTAACCCACGATTTCTTGCGTTTAGGATTCTCAAAATATATCCACTTTTCATCGCCTGTCACAATCCGATACAGGAACGACGTTCTTTTTTATCTGGCGAGCAAGATTTCGCATGTGTTTTGGCTTCGCTCCATCTGCCTATCGTTCAATTCATGCGGCACCCATTTTCCGATCTTTTCAATCTTTCCCATGGCACGCAGACGTATGCAAATGGCTGATTGAGTAACACCCAATTGCTCCACGAGCATTTTTTGCGATTGGGTATCGTCTTCGTCCAAAATAGCCTGCTATTGATGGTTCCCAACCTTCCTAGGCCAATTTTTACGCTTCCTGTCCCACAAGTCAAAATTGCGGTATTTTAACCGACGAAACCAATCTCGGCACGTTGTTTCTGATAAAACACTGTCACCATAGGCCTCCATAACCATTCGATGCAATTCACCAGCCGATTTTTTTCAAATTGAAGCAGAAAAGCAGAGTTTCCCGCATATGCTCTTTTTCTGGCACAAAACTAGACATGATTACCAAAGGAAAAATGTATGTTTTTATACGAAATTGCTAACAATGTACACTGATTAATGTTGACAGATGTCAAACTAATTAAAAAAATTATGGCGTGCACATAGTAGCTTAATACGCTCACTCACGCCATCTATAACCAAACAGCGGATTTAAGCTTATACACCTGGTATTTTTAGCAACAGTCTCATAGCCTTATTAGAGTATATTCATGACTCGTCAGTTGAGCTGAGCAACCAAAATATTGAATTTTGTTGGGTTCCAGGTTATGCTGGTATCCTCGGCAATGAGCAAACTAATCAACTGGCGCGGTAGGCTCTGTAATTTCAAACTTGGCGTAGAAAAACAGACTGATCCAAATTTTAAAAACTGGAATTAAAACATAAAAAATGTTTTTAAATGATGGCATCTTTCACCACCGGCGGAAACAACAACTGCTTCTCCTTCTAGCAAAGGGTAAGACACCATCCGATGACTTCACTGGATGTTAAGACTGTGTTTAACTCGACAGAAAGAAGCAGTATTATGAACGCAGTTCACCGACTGAAAGTTGCGAAGCATGGTAGAAGGATAAGTGCACACTACCTTACCGATAGAACGCTGATCGTTCTGGAATTTGCTGACCTAAAAAACTAGGCCGTACTAGTGACCAACAGGATAATAAATGAGTATATTTATCCCACCATCGATGACTGATATTATCTCCCAGCTATCGCTATGACACCGGCTAGGTCAGATAGGCACCAAGTTATACTACGGCGAAAATCTGAGAATCATATGAGATAGCAGCGACATTAACCCACTATATGGCCCGTTTTTTAACAGTTAATGGGTGCTTCAGAGCATATCTATATAACTTTGAGGTGGAGGTAAATCCAACATATCCCAATTGTCAGTCCACAAACTAATGTGCGCAACATGTCTTCTCCCACTGTTCCGGCAATAGCGGGGAAAGGAGGAAAGTGGAGAAAATAATCGGTGAACAGCTGTCCCAGGAGCGCATCATCACATAAATGATAACAAAGCTGTCATGCTGGGGTGCGTGCGGTAGGGAAATACGCATCCCGAGTGATAAAGAAGCTCCGCCAGAAATAATGCACCAGAAAAGGCAGTCCAAATAAGAAAATAGATCTTATGTGAGTTATGTGAGGTGGTGGTATCATGGAAGATCTTATTTTTTAGAACGGGAAGGTGGGTTTTAAGGGCTAAAAATATAAAATTCCCTTATACCCTAAACGAAGGACTTTTTACTTTCTAAACAGGACTACTTTCCTAAACCCAACCATTCCTTTTCCTAGCCAGTAATATAATTTCCCTTACCAAATTTAAATACGTTTTAATGCTCTCTCCAACTTATGTTCCATCATTTTTATTAGGAAAGCTGGCTAAATGTCCTCCTCGTCATGACGCTAAATTATGGCCTTTAGTTCTCGTCTCAGAGACCTTCCATACACACAAACAAATCGTATACCAATTATGAGTTCACCAAGTATAATTTCCAAAAATAAATCCTCTTCAACTTTGAATAAATTCAAATTAGATTACGAATTTTTTATACAAAATTTTAAACAAGAAAAGTTTTTACTTAAAGTTATTTATTCCCTTTTGATTAGAATTGAATATGTAATTATTTTTTAAAAGTTCACATAGTTTGAATATAATCGCAAGCTTGTAAATTTACTTATTTGGAAACTTTCTAATTTGATTTAAATTTTTAAATGAATTTTAAAGGAAGATCAATTTTCATTGAATAGCTTTTAGAAAACTTTTACGAATGAATTCAATATAAATAAAGAAGCTATAATTTTTTCAATTCTTTTAGTTGTGCTATAAGTTTTCTATATGAAATCGAATATTTTGTTTACAAGTACCATCTCAGGAAGAGTATTGAAGGATCTTGATATACATAAATTTACTGGTCTAGATAGTATCTCCCCCATAGTTCTGAAAAGGTATTCCTTCCATGCTGAAAAGGGACCAATGCATAAGTTTTTCCATCTATCCTTTTCTTCAGGAATTGTTTCTGAATAGATGAAAAATAGCTCCCTACAAGCGAGTTCACTTCCCCCTCTAATTGCCGCGACCTTCGTTATTAGGCCACGGAAACACTGATAAGGCATCAGCTAATGAAATATCTTTAATTAAGGAAGCTCCTCAGAAAGCGTCAATAAGGTTCCCGTAGCAATAGATCCACTGGCGATTTAATAGCTTATCTAAACGAACAGTGAAGCAACACTCTCCATTTTTCTAGGAAAGGTAAGAATATTGAAATTAATATTTCAAACGTATATGCTTTTGGACCAAAAATGCGGCAAAATTTTAAGGTTTTTTCAAGTGATACAATTGGTTTATCAGGTCTTCTGATCTAGGCAATATATACAAAAAAAGCTTCTACAATATAATGTCATTACGCTTATTAGATAGAATACAAAATGAAGTAATAAAGCTCATTCGAATATGACTCCTTTTTTTCGTTATTTTATTGTTTTTTATATAAATAATATTCTAATAAACTGGTTGCTATCTTGAACCTCCTCTTCCGTTATTCATTCGGATACCTTCCACATACGCTATGTATCAGAATATTTTTAGAATAAACCATAATTCCTTAAGAAAACATTAAAAAAATAATTTAAACAACGACAATTTCCGAAATTTTTTTTTTCATCAAAGAAATATCACAAATTTCTAATTCGAAAAAATTTACTTAAATTTAGACTTATAAAAATAAAGGAAAATTTATTTAAATTACAATATATTTCGATAAGTTATACGACATTTCTGAAAATGTAAGAGATTTCCTAACTCAAATTTAAAATAAATTTTAGAAATTTAGAAGCCTTTTCAAAGCTTGGTCATTTTGAAGAAACATGAAAATATTTAGCCAATCTGTTTATGTATGGTACGAAGGTCGTTTAATAAGTCCTTAGAAAAAGATGGAAAAGAACTGTTTTTTTAAAAAAAAAAAATTATTTTTCAACATAATCGCCTTTTAACTCTATACACTCTTCCAACCGTTTTTCCAAAATTTTTATCCCATCCAAAAAATAGGATTTCGGAAGTTCTGCAAAATACTCATCCGTTTGAGCAATGACGTCCTCGTTGGAAGTGAACCGTCGTCCGCCAAGCCATTTCTTCAGATTGGGGAAAAGAAAATAGTCACTCGGGGCCAAATCTGGTGTATAAGCGGGATGCTGCAACAATTCCATTCTCAATTCCACAATTTTGGCCATGGAAACAGCGCAGGTGTGCACACGCGCATTGTCCTGATGCAAGAGGATTTTTTCTTCTTCAGATGGGGGCGTTTCTCTTTGATTTCCTCGCTCAACCGTTGCAATAACGACGCGTAATACGCTCCTGTTATTGTTTTTTCTTTTTCCAAGTAGTCGATAAAAATGATGTCCTGCGAATCCCAAAAGACCGTGGCCATCACCTTGCCGGCCGATGGCACAGTTTTTGCCTTCTTCAGAGCCCGTTCACCCTTGAAAATCCACTGTGATGACTGTCTCTTCGTTTCTGGAGTGTAGTAGTGTATCCAGGTTTCGTCCATAGTGACATATCGACGAAGGAATTCGGCAGGATTACGATGAAAGAGTGCCAATATAGCCTTAGAGTCCACTACACGATTGTGCTTATTCTCCTCTGAGAGCAAACGCGGCACCCATCTTGCCGAAATTTTTTTCACAGACAATTTTTCATGCAAAATTGAAGCGACTGTACCTTGTGATATGCCCGTGGCCTCAACTAATTCGCGCACTTTAATTCGCCGATCGTTCAAAATCAGATCGTGGATTTTGTCGATGATTTCAGGAGTAGACACCTCAGCTGGGCGTCCTGAACGATGTTCATCTTTTGTGGATGAACGGCCACGTTTAAATTCATTCACCCAATTGTAAACCGTCGCAAACACAGGTGCAGATGTGCCATGAACTGCATCCAACTCGGCTTTGATTTCTTTCGGGCTTAAGCCTTTCAAATGGAGATGTTTGATGACAGCCCTAGGCTCGCTTTTTTCCATTGTTATGCACAAATAAATGTCGTTAACTTTAATCGACGATAGAAATCCACCTACGCTAGGGATCGAGCTGAAATTTTGACAGCTTTACTGTCGATATCGCTAATTACAAAAAAAATTAATTTTTATTTACCGACACCACGAGCGCAATTTCTTGGATTTTCTAAGGTTAACGCTGAATTAACGTTTAATTAGAAAAAAAAAAAAAATCAATAACTATGTTTTAAATAGATATAATAAATAAATCTAAACTATATTAAATTAAACAATAATTGAATATAAACCAATCGAAGAATAGCAAGTTGTAACAACTTAAATTTTCATAAAATTTATTAGAAATTTCTAGACACCGGCAAACATTTGAATTGTTTATAAATTCTGTCTCGATAAATCTTCATAAATACGTTTACAAAGTAGAGAACTCTATTTTTGAATGAAAATATCTTTCAATACCTAAAAGATAAATAAGAGAAAGTTTGTTAAAATAGTAAACAATTTTTTTGTAAGTGTTGTGATTTTCATGAAAGTATGTAATAGTTTTTTTCCCATCATTTATTTACAGAAATATATTTTCTTTATTTTATCAGAAAAATCATAAAAATAATTTTATTGTAATCGGTAATTTTCGAATGCATATATTTACTGAGATTGGGTCCAGTACTTTTATAGGATCACATTTTACAATAAATATAATTAACAGGGCTTAAAAAAATATTTAAGAAGCTCAAGTTTCAATAAAAAATTGTGTTCTGTTTCAGCAAATCCATATTACACCCTTTCTATATAAACTTAAATAAATGCATCGTACCGTGTATGTCGAGTCCATTTAGCCAAATTTTTAAAAAATTATTACATAAATGAGGGACAAAAAACAAATTATACTTCAGACTGTTTGTGAAAGATTTCCAAGAAAACTAACCTTTCTTATGTGGTATTCTGTAGAGCAACTCTCCTTTAATTCAATTAAATGATTGATTAAATGCCCCAAGGATGAAAATGAAAACATACGACGAAGAAATACCGAATTTTTCCACTTGAACAAATCGAAGTTCAATCAAATCAGAAATATATATTTTATTCAGAACAAATTCTCATGTATTGATTTCATTTCATTTTGTATTATTTTAAGATAGCAGATATTCAGAGGAAATGATAAATAATCTGATATGAGCTGTTTTATATAAGCAGATCTAACTTCCTTAAATCATCGAAATTCTCTAGAAATTAAAGAATAGCTTTCCAGAAAATCTAATGGAAAAATTTAAATTGTGTTTAAGAGGTTTTCATTTTTTTTTAAATTATTTGTTTACAAAAATTTTCAATAAAAGTTTACAGTAAATATTTGTAAGTAAAAATTTTTAATAAAAATTTGTCACTAAAATTTTGTCAGTAAACACTTTACAGTAAAAATTTGTTAGTAAAAATTTGTCAGTTAAAATTTATCAGTAATAATATGTTCGTAAAAATTTTCAATAAAATTTACGATAAAATGTTGTCAGCAAAAATTTGTCAGTAGAAATTTGTCATTTTAATTTTCTGATAAAAATTTGTCTGTAAACATTTATTGGTACAAATTTGTCAGTAAAATTGTGTTCGTAAGACTTTTCAGTAAAAATGGTCATTAAAATTTTCAGTAGAAATATGTCATTAAAAATTTGGTATTAAAAATATTCAGTAAAAGATTTTAGTAGAAATTGTCACTAAAAATGATCAACATAAATTTTCAGCAAATGTTTCCAGTAAAATTTGTCAACAAAAATTTACATTAAAAATTTTCAGAAAAAATGTTTAGAACAAAATTTGTAAGTAAAAATTTGTCAGCAAAATTTGTCAGTAAAATCTTGTCATTATAACATGTTTACAGAAAAAATTTGTTAGTAAATGTTTGTCAGTAAATATTTGTTAGTAAAAATTTGTCAGTAAAAATTTGTCATTTTAATTTTTGAGTAGAAATTTATCACTAAAAATTTGTCGGTAAAAATTTGTCGGTAAAAATTTGGCAGTAAAAATTTGGCAAGAAAAATTTGGCAGGAAAAATTGTCAGTAAAAATTTGTTAAGAAACATATGTCAAGATAACGTTCAGTTAAAATTTTTCAGTAACAATTTGTCAGTATAAATTTGTCAGTAAAAATTGTCAGTAAAAATTTGTCAGTTAAAATTTTTCAGTCAAAATTTATTAGTAAACATTTGCCAATAAAAATTCGCCCGTAAAAATATAGTAAAAATTTGTCAGTAATAAGTTGTCTGTAATAATTTGTCAATAATAATATGCTCGTAAAAGTTTTCGGTAATATTTTAAATAAAATGTTTGATAATAATTTGTCACGATGACGTTGTCAGGATAAGAATTTGTCTGTAAAAATTGTGTTCGTAAAACTGTACAGTAAAAATTGTCAGTAAAAATTTTCAGTAAAATGTCATTAAAAATATTCAGTAAAAGATTTTAGAAAAAATTGTCACTAAAAATGATAAATATAAATTTTCAGTAAATGTTTCCAGTAAAATTTGTCAACAAAAATTTCCATTAAAAATTTTCAGAAAAAATGTTTAGAAAAAATTTGTCAGCAAAATTTGTCAGTAAAATTTTGTCATTATAAATAACATATTTACAGCAAATATTTGTAAGTAAAAATTTGTCAGTAAAAATTTGTTATTTTAATTTTTTAATAAAAATTTATCACTAAAAATGTGTCTGTAAAAATTTGGCTGTAAAAATTTTCAATAAAAATTTGTTAGTAAAAATTTGTCAATAAAAGTTTGTCAGTAAAAGTTTGTCTGCGAAAGTTTATCAATAAAAGTTTGTCACTTAACATTTTTCGTAATAGTCTGTCAGTAAAAATTTCAGGAAATTATTCAGTTAAAATTTTTCAATTTGTCAGTAAAAATTTGTTAATAAAAATTTGCCAATAAAATTTTGTTAGTTAAAGTTTGTCAATAAAAGTTTGTCAGTAAAAGTTTGTCTGCAAAAGTTTGTCAGTAAAAATTTGTCATTTTAATTTTTTAGTAAAAATTATATCAGGAAATTGTTGAGTTAAAATTTTTCAATTTGTCAGTAAAAATTTGGTAATAAAAATTTGTCAATAAAAGTTTGTTAGTTAAAGTTTGTGAATAAAAGTTTGTCAGGAAAATTTTGTCAGTGAAAATTTGTCAGTAAAAGTTTGTCAGTAAAACTTTTTCAGTTAAAGTTTGTCAGTAAAAATTTATCGGTAAAAATTTATCAATAAGTAAACGTTTGTCAGTAAAAAATTTTCGTAATAGTCTGTCAGTAAAAATACGTCAGGAAATCGTTCAGTTAAAATTTTTCAATTTGTCAGTAAAAATTTGTCAGTAAAAATTTGTTAATAAAAATTTGTCAGTAAAAGATTGTCAGTAAAAGTGTGTCAGTAAAAATTTGGCTATACAAATTTTTATTAAAAATTTGTTAGTAAAAATTTGTCAATAAAAGTTTCTCAGTAAAAGTTTGGCAGTAAAAGTTTATCAGTAAAAGTTTGTCAGTAAAAATTTTTCATAATATTCTGTCAGTAAAAATTTCAGGAAATTGTTCAGCAAAAATTGTTCAATTTGTCAGTGACAATTTGTTAATAAAAATTTGTCAATAAAAATTTGTTAACAAAAATTTGTCAATAAAAGTTTGTCAGTAAAAATTTGTCAGTAAAATTTGTCAGTAAAAATTTTCAGAAAAAAATTTCAGTATAAAATTGCAGTCAAAACTTTTAGTACAAGTTTTCATTGAAAATATTTCCTGAAATATCTAATGAAATATGTTCATTCATTTTAAGTGTCACTTAAAATATATAAAAAATAAATATTTGTGCTGTATTATTTATTTCCTGCAGAATTGGAAAGCAATCATGTGTAAGTACTTATTTTATAAATATCCGAAAATTTAAGATAAATCTTGACGCAACAGATTCTTTTCTATTATGGATTAGTATTGGTTCATTTGAAACTAATTAGTCATATATCATGAAAATAAGGAGTAAAAGCTCTTGTAAATACAAGAAAAAGGTCACTACTACTAGAAATTGTCGGCACTTAAAATGTACTAATTAAGGCTTCGGGCTGACTCTCTAATGAGCTGTAATAAATTCAAAATGTTCTTTTTTCATATTTTTTCCTACGCCATTTCGGATGCTCCCTGCTTAATAATGATAATAATGAATAACTCGTAGGATCGTCCATAATATAATAAGTTCATTCCCTGCAGGTGTGATATTTAATTGCCTAAATTAGACGATATGAATCCAGGACTAGAAGTTCTAATTGAAAAGTTTATATTCGAACATGCTGAGAATGTGTATTGAAAATGAAAGTTTCTTGTTTTATTGTAATGGTGAGGCTAAGTATAATTTTTCCAACATGGATTATGCGAACGGAAAAAATCCTTAATATAAGAATGGCATTTACTCGTATATAATCTTTCACATAACCTTTGTAGTGAAATATTTATCTTTGGCTTAATGCGTTCCTTTTTTTCCCATCGAACACCAACACTGAACTGGGCACTATTAGTCATGACATATGAAGTGAACAGTAAAAGTACTAGCAATAATGATGGATTATCTTATCTTACCTTCTTATCGTCTTTACCTCATAGAAGAGGTAGTAGGCATTATAGAAGAAAATATCGCCTACTACACATGGCAAAATCGTAAATAATTTATTTTCTTATGATGGACAGATCCTTTCCCCTTTCCTAATAGTTACAATAATTGTAAAGGCATTATTTTAGCATCTGTCAATCATTTAGATCGATTTATTTAGAAAATTCTCCGCTATATAAATTATATTTGTGGACTAAATAAATTTGGTGGCAATTATTTTCATATGTGAATTTATAGCATGAAAACAAAAAACCTTACCGCATAAAAGAATGAACTCGAATAAAAATCTTAAGAATTCTTACATATTCAAAATAATTAATTATCAATCCGTTAATATTAATATTAGCAATAAATTTAATTGCTGGAGGATGATTTATTGTTGATGGAAAACATTGCTTCGATTTATAAAGTTATGGATATATGAACTCCTGTCTTGTAAAAGTTTATTTTTCAATAACTCACCCACAAAATAAGTTCAAAACCGACTGCGTAGACGTCAAAACAAAATTTAAATTTTCAAATTGTAATTAATTCAATTCAAAACCTGACATATTAAATATTAAGTAATACTGATGGTAAGTGAGAATAAATTTGGAGTAACTTAAAATGTGTAGGTAACAATTTCTGTAGAATTTAGAAAATATTTTCCAAGCAGTCAATAAAAATTTAAAATTTAATTTTAATTAAAATTAAACTTTTAATTATCCTATGTCGATGTGAGAATGTTCATTTTAATAAAAACTCTGATCGGAAAGTTTTTCCACAACTGAAAATTAAAATTTCCAATTTGAAATGTTAACTATGTCATATTTCAAAAATATCCTTTATAACGATACGAGAAGCATATCAATTTGGTAATTTATTTTCAATTCGATTCGAATAATGTTCTCATCGATTTAGTACGTGCGAAAAACTGATTATGTAAACAGAATATAAAAATTATCACCCACCAAAAACAAATAAATATTTACTATTTCAGATGTCAGATGTTATGTTTCTATTATAAATTAATTATGGATTGAATAATTGTTAATAACAACGAAAACCTAAAATTGCAATGCTTACTAATGAAAAATGGAGTAAATTTTGCACTGAAAATTCTGAGGTTTAATTTATAGAATCGAAAGTTTTCAATTAACAAAGGACACCAAGAGTATTTTTAAGTATAAAGATTTATAGAATAAAATTCCTTTTTCCTTAGTAACCGAGTTTAAAATTGTCTTAAGCAGAGTTAAGGGAAATATTTATTGCAAATCTTTTCAGTAAAAATTTTTAAGTAACTTCATTTACAAAATATTTACAGTAAAAACGTTATCAATAAAAAATCGTTTGTCATAACTTTGTTCATACAAAAGTAAAACAATTTTCAGTAAATATATTTTCAATACTAATTTTTTTCCGTCAAAAGTGTCTTACAGGCAACAATGAATTTTTTAAAAAAATTTTAATTTAAAAATTCATTGTTGCCTGTAAGACACTTTTGAATAATTTTTGTGGATTTGTAAAAATGTAAAACACATTCTTACTAAAAAAAAATAAACTTTTTTAACAAATTTATACATTTTTTGATTTTGTTCCGTAAAATATTTCCGTCAATATTTTTTCAACCAAAACTTTATCAATAATAATTTTATTATTTAGACATTTTTGAAAAATAAATTATTCTGTAAAAATTCCCAAGTAACAATTTTTAAAATAATTTCAGGATTTTTTTTTTGATAAAGATTTTTTCAGTAAAAAATTTTAGGTAAAAATTGTTGTAGCAAAAACCATTTCAGTAAAAATTATTTCGTTAGAATCTTTTTTAAAATAATATTTTACTGAAATATTTTTTAATAAAAATTTGTTGATTGCAATTTTTTCAGCAAAAATTGTTCCTGTGAAAAAATTTGAAGCAAAATATTTTTATTAAAAATTTGATTATTGAAAATGTATTTTGTAAAATTTTTAAATTCAATTTTTTTTTGCCTTATACAATTTAAACAGAAATTTTATTAGTAAAATATTTAATTTTTTAGGTAAATATTCTTAGTAACGTGTTTTTTTTAATAAAAATTGGTTAACTGGAATTTTTTTCAGCAAAAATTAAAAATTTTTGTGCAGAAATTTTATCAGGTAAAAAACAGTTTTTCTTATTAAAATTTTCCTAGCAACAATTTTTTTTAAAGAAATTTGTATAAGCAAAATTTCTCAATTAAAATTTTGCTCAGTGAAATTCTTGCAATAAATATTTTTTTCTTCAGTTTAAATTTTACCAGTTAAAAAGTTTTAAATTATTTTATTTTCAGTATAATTTTCTTCAGTTCAGAATGTTTTCAGCCAAATTATCTTCAGAAATTTTTTTTACAATAATTCATTAAAAATTCATTTCAGTAAAAATGTTTCAGAAAATTTATTCACTAATTTCAAAGTTTATAATTAAAATTTTTTTCTATTAATATTTGAGTAAACATATTTTTAATAAAAAAATTTTCGGAATGTTTACCCAACAAATATTTGTCAAAATTTTTTTTAAGTAAAAATCTGATCAGAAAAAATTATTTTTGCAAAAATTTTTTGAACATTCATTTCTTCTTTAAAAATTGGTTAAATAAAATTATTTTCTGTAAATATTTTATGAATAAGAATTATTTCATAAAAAATTTATTTTCAAATTTTCAACAAAATTTTTTTGGAATAATTTATTTCAGTTAAAAATGTTTTTAGACAAAATATCTTTACAAAAAATATTATCACAATTTGATGATTAAAACTTTCTTCATTAAAAATTTTTGCAGTCCATTTATTTTTAGTAAAAGTTGTCTGAGGAACAAAAATTTTTTAGTAAATATTTTTAGCACAAATATGTTTTATGAAAAAATTTTTTAAGTGAAAATGTGTTCATAAAAAGTTATTTTAGCAAAAATATTAGAAGTGAAAATTTTGAAAGCAACAATTTTTCAGCAAAAATAGCTTCAGTAAAAAATTAAAAAAAATCCTGTTTAGTCGGAAAATTTGTTCAGTAAAAATTTATCAATACAATTATTTTCAGTCGTTAACAATAATGATGCATATGGAGCACTTTTTATGAACTTAGTAATGATGATTGATTTTTTTTCCTTATCAGAGCAAAAATATGCGTTCTTTCAGAATAAAAACCATTCTCCTTGTTTTAGTATTTCTGCTCTCATATTGAATATTTTTTGAAAAATATGCCCCACAAATTTTTATTCACGAAGCTTTCCTTACGAGGTTTTTCGTGTGAGGTGTTTTGATTTCGTTATCCTATTATACAATGCGATGTTTTCAAATAACTCCTCATCGCATGAAAATATCCCTGTTGGGGAAAAAATCATTATAGGCAAATTTAGTTGGAAAAAAGATCTTAGTGGGCATGCCCCTACTTTGGTTGTGGAACTTTCAAAGTTCGTCCATGTGCCAATGAGAGAATCTAGTTCGAGTCTCGATCAATACAATCAGAAATAATGTAAACACAACGTTTGATTGTGTACGACACTGTTGAGCATGGAAATTGAATTTTCATCGTGATGTAAATGCGGTAAATTTTGTAAAATGTGCTTTTTACTTGTCGCGGCAATACGTTCTTCCCCAACAACTCACCAATTCTTTCCCTTTGCTGTCAGGATAAAAGGGGCGAACATTTTCCGCTAGACCATCGATAGATGAATCCGAATCTCCTCCAATTGGGTTCATGTGCACCACCAACATCTACACACCTTTGCGGTTGTATTTGCCCCAATTTTCTTCGTTTCACACATAAAATCGTGTCGTTGCGTACGAAAAGTTTCGTGCTTTTCTCGAAAACTCGTCGCTTAGTTAGTCAATCAGTCACGCAGTCAGTCGTTTTCGAAGCTTTTCGTCGGTAAAATGCTCCATGAAATTCGATCCGTTTAGAACGCGTAACATGGATAAGAGCATTTTTCAAGTACAGTTAACGTTTTTTTTTTGCTGGCCAAAAAATCATTAAAAAATAATTATTTATTTAAATTTGTTTTTAGTCATATTCAATTTAAATAAAATCATAATTAATTTTTAGTGTAAATTTTCTTAGTTTTTTTGATATTTTATTGGTGTTTGTTCGTTGATGCAATATGTCCATTTTTAAAAGGGGTGGTGGTGGTTAAAATTTTTTATTACTTTTTATGTGTTAAGCCGCCCTTAGGCAGTGAGGAATCTTCTTTCTTTTTTTTTCATTTTTTTTTTGGTTGCTGCTGCTTCTGTTCAACCATGTATGTTGTGTTCATAGTAATTTAAGAAGTGCTGTTATTCTTAAGGGAGTTATATTATGTGTAAGCAAATTTATGTCCTTCCTTCAAAACAGTATAAACAGAATATAAGCTTTATTAAAAATTTATAGGTTGAAAATTTTATATATTTTAGTTCAATTTCTTTTAAGAAAAGTTAATTTGGTGAACATCTTTTCTTCCAAACTTTAATTTTTTTCTTAAATTTGTGAATATGATCAGTGATATATTATATTAAGCATAGTTACACCATTAAAATAAATATATAAATTTGAATATGTTTTTAGAATATCAAATGAAAGAAGAGGTTTGCTTGAATAAGTGTGGTAAAAAATCCTGACATTAACTTTTTTTCATACGAAGAATAGTTTTAAAATTATTATTTAATAATAATATCAATAAATTTAGTGATAGCTAAAAATATAATTTTAAAATTCTCCGTAATAATAAAAAAAAATAAAAAATACTTATTAATATAATAAAACAAAATTACTAAATAAATGAATTGCCTATAAATGAATAAATATATTAAAAATATTTCCATTTTTTTCATATAAAAACTATAATTTTATTCAATAAAAATTAAATAATAAGCACGATTTTAGCAAAGGTAGTAATAATTGCTATCGGCATTATAATACTATGGTGTCCTTTTTTCGACTTTAATTTTTTGGGGGTAGCTGGTATGTATAATTTCATACAGCGGACCCATTTAATAGCAACAATCAACAGCAACAATATTAGTACTCCTTTTTATATTTCGTGTTTGAAGGAAATTTTCATATTTGTCCTTTTTTGTTGTATATATTTTCAAGAAAATTTGTAATGTTCCGTGCTAAAGAACAATTTATGTTAATAATTTGCAAATAATTTATATATATTTATTATAACGAAAAAAAATGATAGAGAAAAGGACGTTGAAAGAAATTTCTTTTATAAAAACGAAACTAAACTAAGGATTTGTAAAAGCTTAGTAAAGATGAAAAAAAATTAAATAAAAATACCAGAATTATAAGTCAAAAAATAATAATAAAAAAATAAATACAATAAATAAAAGCTTTAAGAGTTTTGATGCGTGTGCTAGTCAATATAAAATTTTCCATTTTACTTAGAGTAAAATTTTTTTTTTCACCTCTTCTTCTTAGTTTTAACTCCATTTTGTATTTTGGTATAGTATTTTGTAACCGACCTTATGAATTTATTTATATATGTAAATTCTATTGTCTAGGATAGTCAAACGTGCATAGCTTATAAATTTCATAAACTAAAATTGTTTTCATAAGAATATTGTACGTAATAAAATTTGCTGGAATATAGAGAGAAAAAAACGAATGGTATTTTTTCCACCCCCTATGATGTAATAAATAGTAATTTTCATATATTATAATATGTTTGAGGTCAGTAAGGGTGGATGATTCAGTTCCATTGGGATTATTCTTCCTTCATTACAGAATGTGGAATATTTAATAGAACTTGGGCTAGTGAAATTTTACCTTCTATCATTACTTTACAAACGCAGATATACCTAAATTCATTAACTAAATTGTTTATATTTAATATTAATCAAAATTATTCTTGATCATTTCAGTTCCCAAAAGTTATATTTATTTTCTTATATAATAATTTTATATTGTATAATACTATTCTGTTTAGACAAATTTATTTAGAAATAAAATATTTCTTTTTTGTTAATAGTTTGATTATCCTTTTAATGAATATGTTTAGGGCTCCTCAACAACTTTTTGACTTATTATTTAATTTTATGCTATCGTAAATTATCTTTAGCTCTTAAAGAACTTTTAATAAACATTTATAATATGATTTATTTTCTAAGTGCTAGTATAATAAAAGCTTAATTAATGTACTTTACTAAATTGTACAATAAAAATTTTCTTTATCATTCAATTCAAGATAAGGAAAAATTTATAGGCCACCTACACTTCTACATCATCGGTAAATTTAGGATCTAAAATTTATCCATCGATAATTAAAATAAAATATGTAACATTACATGAACATAAGACTATGTGTATTTTCTATTCACCCAATTTTTAAGCAGAGGATATATAAAAGAAAAAATACTTAATTATTTACATAATAAATGAACTATTAGATTAGATTATAATATACTTCAAAAACGGAGTATATTTGCTATATTAAAAAAATGTGCAATGAATTTATCAAAAGGATACTTGGAAAAATTTTTTTTATAAACAAGCATGAATTAACTAAAATACATACCAAGAAAAATACTCATTGCTGGATTTGAAAGTAGCAATATCAGATAAACATTAATTGGTTTAAAAACCAACCAGAACTGTACATGTTTAAAATCTTTAAGATAAATTTTTTAAAGTAGAAATTTTAAGTAAAAAAATTAATAAAAATTTTCGGTAAAAATTTTCAGTAATAATTTTTGGCAACAATTTTCGGTAAACATTTTTGGTAAAAATGTTCGGTAAACATTTTTGGCAACAATTTTCGGTAAACATTTTTGGTAAAAATGTTCGGTAAAAATTATTGGTAAAAATTGTCGGTAAAAATTGTCAATAAAAATTTTCGGTAAAAATTATCGGTAAAAATTATCGGTAAAAATTTTCAAAAAAAAACTTTCACCGAAAATTCAGTAAAAAATTTCAACAAAAATTGTCAGTGAAAATTTTCAATAAAAATTGTCAGCGAAAATTTTCGGTAAAAGTTTTTGTTAAAATTATTCAGTCAACATTTTCTATTGTATAAGAATTTTCATTAAAAATTTTCTATAAGAATTTTCATTAAAAATTTTCTGTAAGAATTTTCAGTAAGAATTTTCTGTAAGAATTTTCTGTAAGAATTTTCAGTAAGAATTTTCTGTAAGAATTTTCAGTAAGAATTTTCTGTAAGAATTTTCAGTAAGAATTTTCAGTAAGAATTTTCTGTAAGAATTTTCTGTAAGAATTTTCAGTAAGAATTTTCTGTAAGAATTTTCAGTAAGAATTTTCAGCGAAAAGTTTCAATAAAAATTTCAGCGAAATATGTTTATTTCGTTGAAATATTAATAAATTTTCTTGAGCAAAATTTTGAAATATTAATTAATTTATTTATTATTAAAATTATAATAAATACAACTTTTTAGATGAAAAATTTACGAGTATTATTAAATTTGGCTTTAAATTTAATTTTCAGGAATTAATAAAACGAAAATTCTCATTTATACTTCTGATAGTCTTTATCAAAAGTAATATTAATTAATAAATTCTGGGGAAAATATAAATAAATTCAAAAAAAAAACCAAAATGAAATTAATTATATTATATACATGTATTGAATAATAAATTACATGCTCTGTTCACATAAGCCTCACATAGAATAATATTAAATGAAGGTATAAGTTCACGATCGGGTATAGTCGTCTCATATCCCCGCGACCACATTGTCAGTGCTCACAAAGATATATTTTCATTAATGTGAAACGATATAATTATAAATTTCCTTCAGTTAATGAGAATATTAAAATCTCCCCTCAATGTTGTATCTTGTATTAATCCCTGGACCATTTTTGGAGAATTTCAAAATATATTCAAAAACATTAATAAAAGTGGAGTATTCCGAAGTCAACACATTTGTATAAAATGAATTTTTGGCTTACACATAATCACCTATCATCAGTAACAAACCTTTTCGCCATTGTTACTACTTATTATCATTAAATTCAACTACGATACTATGAATATTCGTATATGGGACTATATGAAGAGATAAGCAAAAATACTAAAGTTGTTTATGTCTGAATTTAAATAAATTTCAATCGTAATATGTGTGATTACTCTGCAAGCATATTAAATCCAAAATTATAATTCCTTATTAACTTTTCATACATAATAAAAGCAGCTGACAATTAAAAAAATTATATTTCATCAAATATTCAAAAGATTTCATTATTATTGCAAGGACAGGACATTAAGGTAGAAAAAGTTTGTAAAATTTTCGAAAGTTTCATTGAACAATTTCTATAATTTAGGTTAATGGTTTTGGTGTGTAACCATAACAATATGCTTTTTCATTATAAGGGATATGCTTCTTTTGATTGTCTGACTTATTTTTTTAAAATTCTCTACCTGATTTATTTTTTTAAATTCTCTACCGAAAAATAAATTATTTTATTAATTTAAGAAATATATATGAAGTAAGAGATGGCGATACTTAAGGTAATAGCGTAGATATCAAGTTCCACTTGAGAATGAATTCTTATATTGGAAATCACATATTTGACTATTGTTCAATAAAAACCATTGACGATAATATAAAAACTTAAAATATTATCGAAAAGTAAATTCATATAAAATCTTCAATTTATTTTCTGATTACAAAAAAAAAAATTTCTAATATTTTTAACTGGCTTAGAAATTTAATTTTAAGATCATATTTTCTTTCAATGTTGAGCTTTTTGCTTTAGCAATATTATCTTTAAAAATAAGAAAAATAAGCAGACGATACTGACAACTAATTCAACTTTCAAAAAAAAACTTCGAAACAAGCTTACTCTAGACAGCAAATAACTTATATACAATTCCCTACTGAAACCTATATGGACTTACGGAATCCAATTCTTTCGTATCTTCCATAATCTTCAAATCGTTTTTTGTTCCTGATGTGACTGTGTCTCGTTATAAAAAGTTGCATTATCGTCTTCCAAATCATCTAATCCCTATATTCTAGAACTATTGTGAAGATTTTTTTTTTTAGAAACATCTATCGCCAACTTAAGCGTCACTGGTTGTGATTACCATCTTTTTCTATTATTGCAAAACTTCCTTAGTGATAAGAAATTGGCATTAAGAGAAAATTTTGTGAGAGAGACATTATGAAGTTACCTTTAAAAAAAGTTCCCGGAACGATGGGACTGTGGCGCTCCCATCGTTCCGATTTGAGTTCTGTTTTTTTTTGTTAAGTTGGTACATCTGTTGTTAGCGTAATAGTTTGACATTTGCAAAAGTTACGTAGCCAAGAGTACATCTATCTCTGTGTGTGTGTGTGGCGATTTTTTACAATTTTAGAAATGGATTTAAATTTGCAACAATGAACTTGTAATAAATTTTGCGTAAAAAACTGATTTAATAGTGCGCGAACGTTGGAAATGTTGGAAAAGTGTTTCGGCAGCGATTCTCTAAAGAAAACGGTCGTTTACCAGTGGCACGAACGGTTCAAAAGTGGTCGTGAGTCAATCGAAGATGATGAACGCAGTAGGAGGCCATCAACATCGAAAACCGACGAAAACATTGATAAAGTAAAAGAAATATTGGTAAATAACCGCAAATTAACCATCAGAGAGATAGCGAAGGACTTGAACATTGCCTATGGACCCGTCCAAGACATTTTGGTTAATGAATTGGGTTTCCGTTGTGTAGCAGCAAAGTTGGTGCCAAAAGACCTCAATTTCATACAAAAAAAGACATTGGATCAAGCGCTGCCATAAGTGTGTTAAAGTCGATGGGGATTACTTTGAAGGGGACAATATAGATTTAGATGAATAAACTTGTATTTTTAATTTTCTGAATAAATTCCGGTAACAAGGTGGTATTTCCCCAAACCAATATTTTTACTTAAAATTCGAATAGATTAAGGCAAGCATTTTAGAAAATTACCTACTAAAATTTATTAAAGCAAAAATATTAAGTTAATTTGAATTAGCTGCTAATCAGAATAGTATGATTAAGAATTTTACTAAATATTATTTTATTTCCAGTATATTTCTTGTAAAGCAATTATTTTTTGGAAATTTCTGAAAATACTCACATTTATCTATCTACATTCTCATTAATAAAAAAATTTTTTTTTTAATATTTTCTAATAATAAATTAAAGTTTAGGGTTAGCCAACCAATATAATAATTTATCGTTTTAATATAAACCTTAATTTTCTAATAATAATCTAACAAATAAAATCAAAATGATTTAAAAACAAAAAATGTTACTGGGATATTTTCATAAAAATTTATTTCCCATTTTTGAATATTCCAGCTAGAATACTATAGATACTCGTACACTGGCATAGTTTTATATCCGATTTGGTCGATAAAAAGCAGTCGTTTTATATGAAGATATATTCTGGTTTGTTATGGGCTGTGATTAGATAAATCAAGATTTGTACTTTTGATAGTATTCTATGCCACCCATAATGTGAGTGGAGCATGCAAGGCTAGAATTTCATAGAAATCCATATAAAAATCTCTCATGATATTGACCCATTATTGAATCGTCGTATATGTGAATGAAAGAAGTTATTTTTTCTATCATTGCTAATGTTCGAAATGATACTGACTATTTATGTGACAAATTGCTTTAATATTGTTCGAAATCATTGCTAATGGTTGGCAATATTAAGTCTGCTATAATTTTATCAAAATATAAAAAAGAATATTTCCACTTTCACTTGGTAAAATATCTCTAAAAAAAAAAACATGCGATAATCGTTAGAAAAAAATACAAAATACAATTGTGAACATATTAAGGGTAATAAATTTTATATCCTAATTTGAAATAAGGGAAAACGACCTTTGCCCTTTCCAATCTAATCCCACCAAAATATAAATAAAACTGACAAACTCTTAATATTACTTAATTTAAAAAAAAAAAAAAAGTTCTTAGCCAACAACTAAAATTGATAATCAAAGCGGACGCACTAAAGTAAACAGAATTGCTGAAAGGAATCGAAATAAATATTTTGAATGTTGCTTAAAATAGACCTAAACTAAAGAGTATTCTAAGATAGTGAGCCATTTGTGAAGATTCATTTTCGATTGAGTTTGTCGGCGAATCAAAATTACGCGATAAAATAAGCATTAATTTGACTGGGAATGGCTGAAAATTACCTTAACACAATTTGGCCAATTGCCAGATATACAAACCCAATTCTGGGCTAAGAAGTACTTTTTAAAACCAAAGTTCCAGATACGTGATTTTACGCTGGGATCGGATAGAAAAAACATCCCCCATCTGACATGTTAAATATTAGTTTTGATTATTTTTAATTTGCAGTTTTTTTGTCATTTTTTGCTCAATTCTGTTTGTGATGAAACATCTGCTGAGGTATTTGGAGTAGTGTGAAAATTGCTTCTAAATAAAATTTAATGCCAGCTATTTCACACCAAATAAAATGTAATGTCTTGAAAGTGGTCGAATTATGCAAATGCACTTATTCTGTGCAGTATGTGAATGCAAATGGACAGATCGAACGTGAAATTTTGCAGGTCACCTACAAGATTTTATGTAGGGTTGGATACATGCACACAAAGTCTAGAAAATTGCTGCACACCAACTATTAGCGTTAATTGTTGAGTTGCTTGGGGTAATAATAATTTTCATATCAGACTTGGGGATCTTGCAGGCCATTAAGATAAACTTCTGTTTGCTATCCAACACAGGTTTCCATCGCATGCAGATGGCCATTATTTCAATTTCAAACTAATTTGGAACTTTAACAAATTTGCTTACTTTTTCAGATATTAACACTAACAGTTTTAAGAAAAATTTATTATAAACTGCATGGAATCATACTGTTCAAAAAATTTTAATTTAAGGAAAATTTTCATTGAAGAGTTAATTAAGCAATTTCTCTGAAATATGCTCTTATGTTAATGACCATTTATTAAAAAAAAAATTTCTACCGAAAATTGCTACTAACAATTACTACTGAAAATTTCTACTGAAAATTTCAACTCAAAATTTCCACTTAAAATTTCTACTGAAAATTTCTACTGAAAATTTCTACTGAAAATTTCTACTGAAAATTTCTAGTGAAAATTTCTACTGAAAATTTCTAGTGAAAATTTCTACTGAAAATTTCTACTGAAAATTTCTACTGAAAATTTCTACTGAAAATTTCCACTGAAAATTTCTACTGAAATTTCTACTGAAAATTTCTACTGAAAATTTCTACTGAAAATTTCTACTGAAAATTTCTACTGAAAATTTCTACTGAAAATTTCTACTGAAAATTTCTACTGAAAATTTCTACTGAAAATTTCTACTGAAAATTTCTACTGAAAATTTCTACTGAAAATTTCTACTGAAAATTTCTACTGAAAATTTCTACTGAAAATTTCTACTGAAAATTTCTACTGAAAATTTCTACTGAAAATTTCTACTGAAAATTTCTACTGAAATTTCTACTGAAAATTTCTACTGAAAATTTCTACTGAAAATTTCTACTGAAATTTCTACTGAAAATTTCTACTGAAAATTTCTACTGAAAATTTCTACTGAGAATTTCTACTGAAAATTTCTACTGAAAATTTCTACTGAAAATTTCTACTGAAAATTTCTACTGAAAATTTCTACTGAAAATTTCTACTGAAAATTTCTACTGAAAATTTCTACTGAAACTTTCTAAATTTCTACTGAAAATTTCTACTGAAAATTTCTACTGAAAATTTCTACTGAAAATTTCTACTGAAAATTTCTACTGAAAATTTCTACTGAAAATTTCTACTGAAAATTTCTACTGAAAATTTCTACTGAAACTTTCTAAATTTCTACTGAAAATTTCTACTGAAAATTTCTACTGAAAATTTCTACTGAAAATTTCTACTGAAAATTTCTACTGAAAATTTCTACTGAAAATAGCTACTAACAACTTCTACTTACAATGTCTACTGAAAATTTCTACTGACAATTTCAACAGAAAATTTCTACTAAAAATTTCGACTCACAATTTCAAATGACAATTTCGACTGAAAATTTCTACTGAAAATTTCGACTGAAAATTTCTACTGAAAATTTGTACAGAAAATTTGTACTAAAAATTAGTACTGAAAATTCCTACTGAAAATTTCTACAGAAAATTTCTACAGAAAATTTCTACAGAAAATTTCTACTGAAAATTTCTACAGAAGATTTCTTCTGAAAATTTCTACCGAAAAATTCTACTGAAAATTTCTGCTAACAATTTCTACTGACAATTTCTACTGACAATTTCTACTGACAATTTCTACTGACAATTTCTACTGACAATTTCTACTGACAATTTCTACTGACAATTTCTACTGAAAATTTCTACTGAAAATTTCTACAGAAGATTTCTACAGAAAATTTTTCCTGGAAATTTCGAATGGAAATTGCTACTAAAAATTTCGACTGGAAATTTCTACTGAAAATTATACTGAAAATTTCTACTGAAAATTTCTACTGAAAATTTCTACAGAAAATTTCTACTGAAAATTTCTACAGAAAATTTCTACTGAAAATTTCTGCTAACAATTTCTACTGACAATTTCTACTGACAATTTCTACTGACAATTTCTACTGACAATTGCTACTGACAATTTCTACTGACAATTTCTACTGACAATTTCTACTGAAAATTTCTACTGAAAATTTCTACTGAAGATTGCAATAAAAATTTCTACCAAAAATGTCTGTCTAAAAATTTTACCGAACATTTTTTCCAAAAATTTTTACGGAGTCTTTTTACCGAAATTTTTACGGAGCTTTTCAATGAAAATGTTTACTGAAAATTTGTACTGATAACTTTTACTAAAAATATTTACTGAAAATTTTTTTAGGAATAATTATTGTATGATTTTTGTTATTGGAACTTTTTAAAATGCTTTTTTTCTGATTTAGAAATTAAAATTAGAAATTTTTTTATTAAATATTTCAGTAAAAAGGGAAACAATTTTTTTGTTCGCATTATATGTGTTTGAATCAAAAGAAAAAATTGTAACACCCCTAAGGGTGATATCTGAAAAGAAAATAAATTAAATTTTTTAAATTACCTCAAGGCAAAGAACAAATAAGATTTTCTGAAATTGTTCTTTAAAATTGTATGCCGTTTTTGATATAGCAATGAGAACCGAAATACATTTCCATAGAATTTATTATTTATTTAAGTAGATTATAAATACCTATACTTATGAACATATTATTATATGAATTTGTATGATTGTATTTTTTATTTTTCTTTCAAAACAATTTTTTCTTATTAATTTTGTATACTTTTTTAATCAGGTTTTACTTATTATTTGAATACACTTGATGCCATGATCTAAAATTTAGGTAAATAAGTTTTCTTATTGCATTGAAAAGACATTCAAGTACAAAAAATAAATTTTAATTTGTATTTAGGGAGAATGAAAATAAATTTTTTTGTTATATTTATTTTCTTCAGTATTTCTATGGAAATATAAACAAGTCCTTTGTTGAGTGGATGTTGTAAGAGAAATCGATTTTATTATAAAGTAAATATGAATTTCCACACAAATTACCTTAGGCAATATTTTACTTATTCCAAATTAGATAATTAATTTAAGAATTTTTTTCCAAGGACTTCTTCTTAAAAAAAAAATAATGTGACTTTTGTTTTGAATTTTTATAGTATTTAAATTTTTGTATACTAAGAAACTAATTTTAAAAACTTTATATTTATTTCTTAAGTATAAAAAAAACTTGCCAATTTGTCGCAAATTATACGAAAGCTTTTTTATTTGACATTAATTTTTTTTTAATTTTATGGAAAAATTCTATTAAATATCTTATGAAATATTCGATGTTTTATTCAAAGTCAAAAGAAATTAAGGAAAATACTTTTAAAAATTTTACCAATATTTACCCAACAAAAAAGCTACAAACTAATCTAAAAAACAATAGTGTTAATGCCAATATTTTATAGAACAAATTCTTTTTTCAAATATTTTAGGCACTATTTTGCTTTTTATTTATTTTTAAATTTTTTTATAGTAAGCGAACATAAAGAGTAATAAAAAAATTTCTTTTATAATTTAAGAAAGTTTGGAACTAAACAACAACTCATAAATAATAAAATTTAAAATACTTGAAATACCTCTCAAAAATTTCAAAATATTACCAACATAATTTTTTATACTCTCAACATTTAAGATTTCTTCTGCTTTCGTAAATGTTCTTTAGCACATCTTCATTGTATATCATATAAATTTACACATATATTCACTAAAGTAAAAATTTTCAACATAAATTAACATATATATTCACATTCGATTTTTCATTATTATAATTTCAACACGATTAACATCAATAACGCAATTCTATCAGGCAATCATTCAATCAGCATATTCAGAATTCTTTTGTTTATGTTTAGCACATCTATTTATGCTACCAATCATCCACGAAAATATTTCATTTTTATTCGAACGCTTGGAAATAAAAACTCTTTGGGACAATTTCAACATAAATTATATTCATAATGTTTAACAGTAAAATATGTTTTTGTGCTTCTTTAAATAAGTAAACACACTCGCAAATTAATTGTTTTAATAAAACTCTCTTAAAATGTCCTTAAATACGAGGGTCATTCAACAAGTACTTAGCCTATAAAAGAAAAACGAAAATTTTGGAATGGTGGCAATTTATTTTTCCACATAATCTCCTTCAAGCTCGATACACTTGGTTCAGCGATGCTCTAACTTTTTTAACCCGTCCAAAAAATACATTTTCTCGAGGGAAGCAAAATAGGCCTCCGTGGCGACGATGACCTCCTCATTCGACCCAAATCTATTCCCGGCGAGTGATTTTTTCAGGTTTGGAAACAAAAAGTAGTCACAGGGGGCCAAATCTGGAGAGTACGGTGGATGGGGCAGCAATTCGTAGCGCAATTCGACCAATTTGGCCATAGCGACGGCGGAGGTGTCGCTTTTTCTTCAATTCGACGTCAAATCGGCCCAATAAGTCAGCATAGTAGCGCCCCGTGATTGTTTTACCCTTCTCGAGGTAATCGATGTGGATCACACCTTGTGAATCCCAGAAAACGGTGGCCATCACCTTTCCGGCCGATCGAACAGTTTTCGCCTTCTTCGGAGCACGTTCGCCGGGTGAAGTCCACTGTTTCGACTGTTCCTTGGTCTCTGGTGTGTACCAGTGAATCCATGTTTCGTCGACGGTCACGAAACGACGCAAGAACTCCGCTGGATTGCGCTGAAACAGCGCCAAACACATCGCCGATGTGGTCTCACGGTTGCGCTTGTTTTCCGGTGTGAGCAAACGCGGCACCCATCACGCCGACAGCTTTCTCATGCCCAGTTATTCGTGTAGAATATGATGCACCGTTCCTACTGCGATGCCCACAGTCTCAGCTATCTCGTGAACCTTCAATCGACGGTCTGCCAACACGAGATCGTGGACTTTTTTAACGTTTTCTTCCGTAGCAGCCGTTTTCGGGGCACCTGGGCGTGGCTCATCAAAAACCGACGTGCGGCCTCGAACAAACTCGTTGAACCAATTCTTGACGGTCGCCATCGAAGGAGAAGAGTCACCATACACAGCATCCAAGCGATTTTTGATTCCGCTGCGCGTTTTCCCTTCCAAAAACAAGAATCTAATCACCGAACGATATTGTTCTTTTACCATTTTTGTGCAACCGACCGACACGCTCGCTTTCAAAGGCTCTCAAAACAAAACTAATGCAGAAAATCGACTGAAACTTTGACAGTATGCTACTAAAAAACTGTACTGCACGATGGTAAATTTCTTTTGTGACAGCAGTTCCATCGGGCGGTGACGCTAAGTACTTGTTGAATAACCCTCGTAATATCTTTTCGATTTTCTTAACAAAGAAAATCTTAGAACATTTTATTATTCAATTGAAATAATAGTATTTGTAAATTTTTTATGCGTTGAAAATTTAAGGCTTTTTTTAGAGAAAATAATCGAATAAAAATTGTTTACTGAAAATTTTGACCGAAAATTTCTACTAAAAATTTCTATTAAAAATTTCTACTAAAAAATATTCTAAGTAATTCTGTCCGCAACAAGGAATAGTTTCCAAAATTATTTCAACTTTTCCCACAATTCGTTGGACTTGTTCGATTAACAAAAACTTGATAACAAAAGTTACAGTATTTAACAGTATTAACATTATTTATTCAGTTTAATTTTGTTACATTTGTCTCTTATCTTAACTTATATACTAAAACTGTATAGTATTATCTTACTGCTAATCTTAAGGCTAAATCTTATGCCTAATGCGATAATTATCTTACTTTCTTAAGCGCTCAGGCTGAACTATTTTCTCTTTTTTTTTAATGTTAATATTTATTTTATCAATATATAATACATAGTTGCGATACCTTTCTACTTATGTATGGCTTGTCAGGTATATGAGTTGTTTAAGCTAATACTAACTTATGAATTAGGTAACAAAATGTAGTAACAATAAACTTAAACTTAACTTAAATCTAAAATTAAAAGTAGGTGGACTATTATCCGAAGTGCATGCCCCTTTCTGACCGCATCATAAAATTTAACGCTGTTAGTTGTGCTGAAAAGATCTTCATAGGCTTCATCAATAATTATTAAAGGTGATAGATAGGTTGAGGTGTTGTTTTATTGTTGATTATTGGGGATATTCCTAATGAGATGATTAGGTTGAGCGATGACCTTTTGGAGATATTTTTTGGATATGTTGACCATGTAGTCGCAGAGAGGAGACATTTTTGATTTTTCGTAAAGAATTTTGTTGGAGAAGTACTTTCCATCGTTAGTGAAAAATAAGTTTACGCAATATCGGAGTATTCGTCCCTCAAACCTTTCTAATCTTCTTGCCTGGCTCCTCGAAATCGTGAACCAAATAGGGAAGCCGTACGTGAAAACAGGTCTAATAAGCTGTTTGTATAGTAACAGCTTTGTATCTATAGATAGACCATATCTATTTTTAAATAGAAATGCTATCCCGTAATAAGCCCGAAGTGCCTTTCTCAAATTCAACTCCGCGTGGGAGTTGAACTTGAAGAAGGAAGTAAACGTCACAATTTATCTACCGCATCTATCTTAACACCGTTCAGCATAATAGAAATTTTACTTTTTGCAACTATTTTCCAAAGTCCCTATTTTAAAGAGTTTCGAATGCATATTAGCTGCGTTTTTTCTGAATTAACTTCAATTCCCCACTTCTTCTAAAATTCCAGAATTATTATCAATCCTTCCTGGATAAATTTTAACGCAATCCTGGAATTGTCGTGAGTAGCGTATGCTAGGGTGTCGTCCGCGTAATAAAAAGTGCCGCAGTCAGGCAGTGCAGGAACGTCGGAGATGAATATACTATATAGTAGAAGCCCTGAAATAGATCCCTGTGAGACACCCCGCTGTAGTCGGAATTTGGCCGATATCTTATTATGAAATTTTGCACTGAAGAGTCTGTCAGCCAAAAACAATCTGTACATAAAAATCAGTCTTCGATCAATTTTCAGTTTTATAAGTTTAAACAGCAGTCCCCACCACACTGTGTCGAATGCTTTCTTGATGTCTAGACTGCAGATAACCGTGCTTCTTTTGATGTTTAATCCTCCGGTAATATCGCTGTGCAATTTCAGTAATGCGTCCAGGGTAGAGTGGTCCTTTCGGAATCCGAATTGATTGGATGGAATTGCGTTCATCTCTTCTAGTTGTAATAACAGTCTATCATGGATAAATCTGTCAAGAATTTTTCCGATATTTGAGAGTAGAGAACTTGGTCTGTGTTCCGAAATTTTAGCTTTAATTTTTTTTTTGGGATATTAACTATAATGGCCTCTTTCCAAGTTTTTGGGAAGTAGAAATTGTTCAAACAGTTATTAAGAATTATAAGATGTAGTAAAAAGAAATCCATTATTTTTGCATTAAATTGAAGGTTTTATTTAGCATAGATAGAATGATACGATTTAGGTCACATATGCACCGTTTTGTTCAATAACTTATTGCTATTTTGAAGGTAATTTTATAATGCCTCTCTCATAGAAACCCTCGTCCCTATTGGCAAAAAACTGGGACAGTCGATTTTCACAATCTTCTCTTGAGGCGAATTTTTCACCTGCAAAATCATTCGTCATAGACAGGAAGAGGTGGTAATCACTTGGTGCCAGGTCCGGACTATAAGGTGGATGCATAAGAACATCCCAACCAAGGTCCCGGAACTTCTGGCGAGTCACTATCGATGTATGCGGCCTGGCGTTGTCCCGATGGAACTCAATTCCTCTCCTATTGGCCAAAGCTGGCCGCTTCTGGGCGATTGCTTCTTTCAGACGGTCCAATTGTTGACAGTATAGGTCCGAATTAAGAGTTCGGCCGTAGGGGAGCAGCTCATAGTAGATGATTCCCTGCCAGTCCCACCAAACACACAGCAAAACCTTTCTGGCTGTCAATCCTGGCTTGACCACCGTTTGCGCCGGGTGACCGCGATTTGACCACGACCGTTGTTGCTTGACGTTGTCGTAAGTGACCCACTTTTCATCACCAGTAACCATCCGCTTCAGAAAGATGGAAATTCGGTCCAATAGGTTTTTTTGCGATAACTCGTGTGGCACCCATACATCGAGCTTCTTGTTGTATTCAGCCTTATTTAAGTGGTTGCAAACGATTGTTTGTGCAATGTTTAGCTCCTGGGCAATCGAAACAGTGCTTACGTGACGGTCGGACTCGACGATTTCCATTATTTTATCGACATTTTCGACAAAATCTTTGACATCAACATTACCGGAACGGAATCGACGAAACCAAAATTGCGCATGATTGGCTATTACAGTATTAGGACCATAAACACTATTCACATTTTCAGCTGCCTGGCTTGCTTTTTCGCCTTTATCGAAGAAAAACAGTAAAATATGGCGTATTTTCTATTTGTTGGTGTCCATCTTTGACGCGTGCTAAAAAAATACTTAGTCAAGTAATCACAAAATTGTATGAGAAGCTTTTTTAGTATGCAATTTTATCTTTCTAACGCCATCTAGTGCAACCCGATCCTAAAGCCATCTATTGGCAAAATAATGGAATACTTTTTACTACACCTTATATAAGCAAGGCTGATTTTCCGTTAAACGTTCAGTTTTTTATCACGCAGTTAGGAATTCCATCTTTGCTGTTTAAGTGTTTTAAGTAATGGTATATGTCCTTAAGTTTAAGAAATAGGCCATTCAATTTTATAGAAGTGGCTCTATTTTTGCCACTAAAGTTACATTGCGGCACGCCGGTCTTCATATACTCCCCAATTCTGCCAATTACTGTGGAAGAGAATTCACCTTGCGGGTTTGGTTTTGCGAATGCATCTGCAGTGGCTTCCGGATTCATGGAGATAGGTTTACCATCCTCATCCATAACTGTAACATATGTACTTTAACCTGGTCTCTGATTATTATTGAAATAGAGTTTATTTTTGAGAGTAGTAACGTATATTCCGCATTTCTTTTATTTAGATTTCCGAATGAAAATCTTTTTGAGTTGTCTTCTACAAAATTTTCTGATTTTTAACAGCTGTACTAAGGTATGAGGTAAGTGGTCATATTTATAGTTAATTTTCGGTTTTACATTGGGCGTCTTTTCAATCGAGTTTTTAATGCAGTTTGTGAAAGAATATATTTAATTATCTATTTCGTCATTAGCGTGATTCTTAGCATCAGAAATTTGAATGGTATTTAGTTCTTCATCAAAGTGTTGTTTAAATTTGGTCCAATTTATTCTATTGTAGTCTATAACCCGTGGCAGATCAGGCAGTACAAAACTCAAACTACCATGCACGTTCACCTTAAGATGTATTGGAAAGTGGTCCGAGTGGAAAGTTGAGGTAGACACTTTTACCTTCCATGCTCCAATAAAATTAAATATATTGTCCGAGATTATGAAATGGTCTTTTATTGACCCGCTCTGTGATCTTGTAGGTTCGGAGGGGCTGATTACCCGCAATTCATTTGGGCCATTGGTATTACTGCTTGTGTCGTTCCACAATTTGCTTCTAGCATTCAAATCTCCTCCAACTATTAAACCATCGGATTCCATACTGGTTTTATTCAAGAAATCCATGAAATCTCTAATCTCTGGGGCAGGAGAGCCCGTCCTTAAACAAAAGTTACCCTCCGTTTTCGATGCAGAAATCGCTGCACACACGAAAATTTCCACTCATCCTTCACAATGGCTATCTTACACGATCCTTTTTTTACTTACTTCTCCTTCTCTTTTTAACTGCATCTCTCACGTATTCCAGTCTACTGATGATTGCAATTATCTGAGAGAGATCCAGGGGAAATTATTGGACGTACATTAAAACTCCTGTTGAACTACTACGAGGGTCGTTCAATAAGTCCTTAGAAAATCCGATGAATTGCGCTCGTAGTGTCGGTAAAGATTTTGTTTTTGAAAGTTGCATTATCGACAGGAAAGCCAAAATTTCAGCTCGATCCATAGCGTAGGTCAATTTCTATCGTCGATTAAAGTTAACGATATTTATTTGTGCATAACAATGGAAAAAAGCGAGTTTAGGGCTGTTATCAAACATCTCTATTTGAAAGGCTTAAGCCCGAAAGAAATCAGAGCCGAGTTAGATGCAGTTCATGGAACATCTGCACCTGTGTTTGCGACGGTTTACAATTGGGTGAATGAATTTAAACGTGGCCGTTCATCCACAAAAGATGAACATCGTTCAGGACGCCCAGTTGAGGTGTCTACTCCTGAAATCATCGACAAAATCCACGATCTGATTTTGAACGATCGGCGAATTAAAGTGCGCGAATTAGTTGAGGCCACGGGCATATCACAAGGTATATGAAAAATTGTCTGTGAAAAAATTTCGGCAAGATGGGTGCCGCGTTTGCTCTCAGAGGAGAATAAGCGCAATCGTGTAGTGGACTCTGAGGCTATGTTGGCACTCTTTCATTGCAATCCTGCCGAATTCCTTCGTCGATATGTCACTATGGACGAAACCTGGATACACTACTACACTCCAGAAACGAAGAGACAGTCATCACAGTGGATTTTCAAGGGTGAACGGGCTCCGAAGAATGCAAAAACTATGCCATCGGCTGGCAAGGTGATGGCCACGGTCTTTTGGGATTCGCAGGACATCATTTTTATCGACTACTTGGAAAAAGAAAAAACAATAACAGGAGCGTATTACGCGTCGTTATTGCAACGGTTGAGCGAGGAAATCAAAGAGAAACGCCCCCATCTGAAAAAGAAAAAAATCCTCTTGCATCAGGACAATGCGCGTGTGCACACCTGCGCTGTTTCCATGGCCAAAATTGTGAAATTGAGAATGGAATTGTTGCAGCATCCCGCTTATTCACCAGATTTGGCCCCGAGTGACTATTTTCTTTTCCCCAATCTGAAGAAATGGCTTGGCGGACGACGGTTCACTTCCAACGAGGACGTCATTGCTCAAACGGATGAGTATTTTGCAGAACTTCCGAAATCCTATTTTTTGGACGGGATAAATATTTTGGACAAACGGTTGGGAAAGTGTATAGAACTAAAATGACAACAGTTTTTTTTCATCTTTTTCTAAGGACTTATTGAACGACCCTCGTATTCACAATTGCAAATTTGTTCAAATAAAACTGTTCGAAATTGTTCGAAATTGTACGAAATTGTTCGAAATTATTCGAAATTGTGACATTGAAACTTCATTTGTGATATTGAAACATCTTTGTTTCTAAACTTTTCTGACCAAACAATTAGATAACTTTTAAATGTTGCTGAAACATTTTCAAGTTGATATTCAGAAATTGACAGCAATATTGATTAAAATCGATGACACTGCGTTAATATAAAATTATTTGAATAAGACTTGCTTCTTTGGAAATATAAAATCTAAAATTAATTGAATCTTTTATATATAGTATTTAAAATCTAAATGAGTGCGAAATAAATAAAAATTATTTTTAATTGAATTTTGATTTTATTAGTAGATTTATAAAATATTTCAAGTGAAAAAATAATAATAAAAACATTAAAAAAGTGAATAAATTCGTGAAAATTTTCCTGATTGAGTAAATATAGTGAAAAATCATTTTAATTTAATTTTAATCATATTAATAAGTGAATATCTACATACAGCAGATAAATTCATTACTAATTATATGGATTAAATTGTTGGAATTAAAGGGTGAAAATTGACACAACTACAACTATGCGGAAGAGAAAGGTACATAATTGAAGTTAATAAATTATTAATTATTCTTTTTTTTATTATAATATGTCTCTTTTCAACACATTATATATGCATATTTTGATACAGATGCAAACAGTATCGGTATCATATTTTCTTTTTAATACGTGTACACAAGAACTAACGAATATCACACTTAAACGATATCGATAGCAAATAACATGGAAATAATTTGAGATCTACCCAGAGAAATAGCGAAGATAAAATGCCGATTAGGTTATTATAATAAAGTTAAAGTTATATTATAGAAAATGCAATGATATTACCAAACAAAATGTATAGGAAAAGTTTACGAAACATTAGACACATACGTAATAACAACTAGAAGACAAAGGAATAAACAGACAAGCAATTTATCACAAGTTAAGATAAAAGTCCTGAGACTATCGTTCGTTTATTCATTCATTCTAATACAAAAGGTCGTAGTTCGTATTCTTCTACATTAAATTCACTTAGTATGCAATTTTTGGGGAAATTTTAATTCAATTTACTTTTCTTTTCCATTCCATTTAGTTTTATTTGATTATTTCAGTGAATTACGAGTATGCTTTTAGATTATTATTTCTGTTCATAAATACTCCTTTATGTTATTTCTTTGACGATTTGATAAAATCCAAGAAAAGGACATAAGCCTATGTAAATATTTCAAAAACAAAGTACCAGATTAAGTGTTATTTTATCTTCTTAAAATGATTAAAGAATGGTTTGATGAATAAAATTTCCATAGATATTTTATGATAAACAATTTAAGAACTTTATTTGTGTAGATACAAATAAAATTAACCTCTGGAAAATTTTAAATGATCACTAAACTGTTATAACTAAATACAAATTTAAAATTATTGCTTAAATTTAGATATTAATATTTTATGCAAATTTTTAATGGAAATTTTTAACTGAACATTTTTACTGAAAATTTTTGAAAAAAAATTTTTACCAAACATTTTTACTGAAAATTTTTACCGAACAGTTTTACTGAAAATTTTTACCAAACATTTTTACCGAACCTTTTTAACCGAACATTGTAACGAACATTTTTGCTGAAAATGTGTAATAAAAGTTTTACTAAAATATTTATTAAGAATTTACTAAAAAAATTTACTGAAAATTTTGAACTAAAAATTTTGAACTAAAAATTTTGAACCAAAAATTTTGAACCAAAAATTTTGAACCAAAAATTCTGAACTAAAAATTTTGAACCAACAATTTTGAACTAAAAATTTTGAACCAAAAATTTTGAACCAAAAATTTTGAACTAAAAATTTTGAACCAACAATTTTGAACTAAAAATTTTGAACCAAAAATTTTAAACCAAAAATTTTGAACTAAAAATTTTGAACCAAAAATTTTGAACTAAAAATTTTGAACCAAAAATTTTGAATCAAAAATTTTGAACTAAAAATTTTGAACCAAAAATTTTGAACTAAAAATTTTGAACCAAAAATTTTGAACTAAAAATTTTGAACCAAAAATTTTGAACTAAAAATTTTGAACCAAAAATTTTGAACTAAAAATTTTGAACCAAAAATTTTGAACTAAAAATTTTGAACGAAAAGTTTTGAACCAAAAATTTTGAACTAAAAATTTTGAACCAAAAATTTTGAACTAAAAATTTTGAACTAAATTTTTTTATTTTTTTTTATTTTAAATGTTATCTACAACTACTTATGCTAGTAACAAGCAGATTTTTTACGGGAATATATAAGGACATGAAGACATGTGGAGGATAACACTCATCGATGTTACCTCTAGAACAGGGTAATTTTATTTTATAATTTTAGAGAATCTCTCGGCCATCGCCGTTTTAAACGTCAATGGGTGTATACTGGAAGGGTGGGAGTGAAAAGTTCCCTTCCTAAAGGATTGGGGTGGAAGGATAGACGCGAATGGAATTTTTTATATCGGGAGAACAAATGGAACATTTAGGTCACAGTGGATAACAGTGTTTCGCACATTGACAATTTTACGAAGGATTCGGGATTGTAGGGATTAGATTGGAAGGGAGTTGGAATGCTTAGTCGAACCCCAAAGTTCTAGACCATATGTCCATATTGGTTTCAGAACCGTATTGTATAGTAATAGTTTATTTGTTGTTGTAAGTTTTGATTTACTGTCTAGGAGACGTAATAATTGTTTGTATCGTCCGTTAAGTTCACGTCTTTTAGTTTTCGTGTGAAGGTTCCAGGTTAATTGTTTGTCGAATATAAGTCCAAGGTAACGTACGCTATTTTTTTTTGTGGAATATTACTGCCGTTTAGGGTTATATCGGGAATTTATTCTCGGCAGAGTGTGAAAGTTACATGAGCAGATTTTTGCTCATTTACCTTCACTCTCAACCTTTTGAACAAAGTTTCTAAGGAGTGGATGTGGTTCTGTAGGATACTAATGACTGTGGAAGGATCTTTATGATGTGTCAGGATGGCTGTATCGTCAGCATATGTTGCGGTTAGGATGTTGTTGTGGCAAGGAATGTCATGGGTATAAATGTTATAAAGGATAGGACCTAGGATACTTCCTTGAGGGACACCGGCGGAAATTGGATAAATGTCAGAGTACTCAATATTTTCAGCTACCTGAAAATATCGGTCTGAGAGATAAGATTTAAGGATGTGGAAATAACCCGAGGTAGGACTCGCTGTAACTTCCAAAGCAATCCAGGGTGCCATACACGATCGAAAGCATGCGAAATGTCAAGAAACACGCCTGGGCAGTATTCCTTTCGCTCTAGCGAACACGCTATGTAGTCGACTACGCGATGACACTGCTGGATAGTGGAATGCTCAGGTCGAAATCCAAACTGATGCTGAGGAATGACGCCCTCGGTTTCAAAAATGGGATAAAGGCGTTTTAGGATTAATTTTTGTAGGATTTTTGATAACATGGGAAGGAGACTAAAAATATTGAAGTGGAAATTTTGAACAAAATCTTAAACTAAAATACTTAAACTGAATTTCCAATTGAAAATTGTGAACTAAAAAATTTTAACTGAAGTTTTCACAAAATATTTTGAACTGAAGTTTTTACAAAAAAATTTAATGATAATTTTCACCGGGAATTTGTAATAAAAATTTCTACTGAGCATTTTTATTATTCTCAAATAAGTAATAAAAGTTACTTCTGAATAAATGATTCCCTATCCCTCGAAAAATATTCTTTCAAACAGAAATCTAATTATGTAAAGGCATTTTTTTTTCTGAATAGTACATAAATTTGGTTAGAAAATTCTTGATAGACGAAATAGGTTAGCATATCTTCGGGGTCTTATTTGCATTGAAATTATAAACTGGGTCAACAAAGTTGAATTGAGAAAGCTCTTTAACATTTTGATTAACTTATGGGATCAACAAGAATTTACATTGTGGAATATCCTCTTTTTATTTTATTTTCTTCCCTATTGTCAAAATGGACATTAGACAATAACTTTTTTAATAAAATGAGTACAAAGTTATGAAATATATTTATTCATTGGAAAATCAATCCTAGAAATTTTCTTTCTGTTAAGATGTTTCTTTTTTATTTATTTGAATTAAAATTTAATCTGTTACGTTCATTTTTCGAAAACTGTTTTTATAATTTGCAAAAATTGTTACAGAGAAATTTTTGTTATAAAAAGTTGAATAAATTGTTAATAAAAATAAACAAAAACTGATGATGACATGTAATCTTTTGACCCAGATTTAGTCTCTTCCAGAAATCTTATCAACTTCGTCAAACTTTTATTCTTTAAATGAAAACCATTTCAGTTTGGTAAGAGTTTGTCAAATGGAATATTATATATAATTTGGATAATTTAAACTGAAGTAAACTTTTAGATTGAAAACGTTTAGCGAAATTTTTTTCGTTCTTTATGAATAATATCCTCCAATTGTATGTAAATACGAGACTAATAGGGAAAAAAAATTCTTTAAGCCTTATTCACATTTATATAAATATAAAAATATTTATTCTAATAAGATTTAGCAAAAAAGGAAAGTTGGTTTTGAGATAAATTTATTGGTATAACTTGAAAAGCGAAACTTTTTAATCTGTCAAAATTATTTTCATAAACTGAAGCAAAGAATTCACATTTGAGAAATTACAATACATAAAATCTTTTCAATTTTCCTATGATTAGGAAAAAGTGGCAGTAAAATATGAATTTATAAATGACTTAATATAAATCACTCAAGATTATGTAAAAGTATTGAAATTAAAGTTAGCCATTTAGAAATAAAATATTCGACAGGCCTGGGAACTATACGAATATAATAGAGTTTTTATTACAAATTTATATTTGCATTTATTTTAAGAATTTAAAATATGACTTTTTTTAACAATTTAAATATAACTTTATCAGGGCAATTATTTAACTAAAATTAATGGAAAAAATTGTCTTTATTTGAAGAATTTCCGGTAAAGTTGGTCGTAAGTTCCAAAAATAGAGAACAACTTTCTGATAGAAGCTATTACAAATTATATAAGAAAATTTACATAGTATTTGGCATGATTTCCTTTTTTGACAATTCAAAAATATTTCATACTGAAAATTTTTACCGCAAAGTTTTACGGAAACTTTTTTAAGGAAAATTTTTAAGAAAAATGTCTGAACATTTTTAATTTAAATATATACTGCAAATTTATACCGCAAATTTTGACCGAAAATGTTTACCGCAAATTTTTACCGACAATTTTTACTGAATATGTTTACTGAAAATTTTTACTGAAAATTTTTACTGAAAATTTTTACTGAAAATTTTTACTGAAAATTTTTACTGAAAATTTTTACTGAAAATTTTTACTGAAAATTTTAACTGAAAATTTTTACTGAAAATTTTTACTGAAAATTTTTACTGAAAATTTTTACTGAAAATTTTTACTGAAAATTTTTACTGAAAATTTTTACTGAAAATTTTTACTGAAAATTTTTACTGAAAATTTTTACTGAAAATTTTTACTGAAAATTTTTACTGAAAATTTTTACTGAAAATTTTTACTGAAAATTTTTACTGAAAATTTTTACTGAAAATTTTTACTGAAAATTTTTACTGAAAATTTTTACTGAAAATTTCTACTGAAAATTTCTACTGAAAATTTTTACTGAAAATTTTCACTGAAAATTTTCACTGAAAATTTTTACTGAAAATTTTTACTGAAAATTTTTACTGAAAATGTTTACTGAAAATTTTTACTGAAAATGTTTACTGAAAATTTTTACTGAAAATGTTTACTGAAAATTTTTACTGAAAATTTTTACTGAAAATTTTTACTGAAAATTTTTACTGAAAATTTTTACTGAAAATTTTTACTGAAAATTTTTACTGAAAATTTTTACTGAAAATTTTTACTGAAAATTTTTACTGAAAATGTTTACTGAAAATTTTTACTGAAAATTTTTACTGAAAATTTTTACTGAAAATTTTTACTGAAAATTTTTACTGAAAATTTTTACTGAAAATTTTTACTGAAAATTTTTACTGAAAATTTTTACTGAAAATTTTTACTGAAAATTTTTACTGAAAATTTTTACTGAAAATTTTTACCGAAAATTTTTACTGAAAATTTTTACTGAAAATTTTTATTGAAAATTTTTACTGAAAATTTTTACTGAAAATTTTTACTGAATTTTTACTGAAAATTTTTACTGAAAATTTTTACTGATAATTTTTACTGAAAATTTTTACTGAAAATTTTTACTGAAAATTTTTACTGATAATTTTTACTGAAAATTTCTACTGAAAATTTCTACTGAAAATTTCGACTGAAAATTTCGACTGAAAATTTCTACTGAAAATGTCTACTGAAAATTTTTAATGAAAATTTTTTATGAAAATTATTTTTACTGAAAATTTTTACTGGAAATTTTTACTGAAAATTTTTAGCTGAAACTTTTTAGCTGAAAAATTTTAAAAATGTTTACTGAAAATGTTTACTGAAAATGTTTACTGAAAATGTTCACTGAAATTTTTTACCGAAAAGGTTTACCAAAAATTTTTAACGAAAATATTTACCGATAATTTTTACCGAAAACGTTTTACCTAATATTTTTACTGAAAATTTTTACTCAAAATGTATACTGAAAATTTGTACCGAACATTTTTACCAAAAATATTTATTGAAAATATTTATTGAAACTGTGTACCAAAAATTTTTGCTGAACATTTTTACTGAACATTTTCACTGAACATTTTTACATAACATTTTTACTGAAAATTTTGACTGAAAAATTGCTGGAAATATTGACTGAAAATTGGTCCTGAAAATTTATTTTGAAAATTTGTACTGAAAATTTATATTGACAATTTGTACTTAAAAATTTTATTGAAAATTTTTACTGAAAATTTTTATTGAAAATTTTTACTGAAAATTTTTATTGAAAATTTTTACTGAAAATTTTTACTGAGTACTGAATTCTTCCTGAAAATGTTCACCAAAATTTTTTCTTTTCTTTTTTTGGTACATTTTTACCAAATAAAATTTGCTACTTTAAAAAAAAGTTTTTCATGGATGACTGAATATAAATATTAACTAAAAAAGAAATTTTAATAGAAATATTCACTGAAAAAATCTTATAAGTTATCGATTCGACTTTTATGAGCTTTATTTAAATAATAAATTCTATTTAAAAACCATTTGAACTAATTTTATTTTCATTTTTTTTATCTTATATGACAAGTTATAAAATTACCAAATATTGCTTTGTCATCTTAACTTTTAAACTTTTTTTTGTTATATGAAGATACTAAGAACACGGTAGCTTTTGCAGAAAAGAAAACTTTTCTGTATATAAACTGGTCAGATAATAAATCACAGTAATAAGATGAATATATTTTGTTCACAAAATGATAAGTTCCTTGCTCTATAATTTATGATCTTCGTATTATAATTTATGATATTTTTCGAGCACATTTCTTTCTTTTTTTGGGGTTATAAGAGCGTAACAGGACTTGCCAAAAGAATTATAATAAAAATATTGTACTATTATGGTTAGAAAAATATTTTGTCTATATTTAGGGGAGTAAATTAAAAATGGACTTATATGAGAATGATGATATTTTTTAAAGTGAATATTAGTGAATTAAATGTGAGAAAATCTAATGTAGGAGTAACGAAAATTCAATCAAACTTTCTGTGGATATCACTGAATGCAACACTTCCTTTTTAATATAAAATTTATTTATATTCTGCCAAATCTATTTGCCGAAATTTTTTATAACAATAACAGGGGTTACAAATTCAACTAAATCAATAAATGATGCAGCTTATGAGTACGTTATTTGAGGACTACAGCCTTGAACTATTTGTGAACATTTTCGAGAGGAAATGATATGAATTTGATGGTAAGAGCTCTGTAAGAATAACGAATATTGAAAAGTTGAAGGTGTAGAAATAGGGAAGCATCCTCATAGCAATGATATCTTCTTCTGTAATCCTAGACGTACACATGTGATTGATGGTAATGTCAAAAGTAACTGCAATGGTTTCAGATAATATTTGCTCCTCTATCAGATTTCTTCATTTTAGGTTACGGTTCACATTCAAATTCTTGGAAAAAGAAATATAAAAAAAAACTAAATGATTGAAAACGAGAAGAGAGTAGGACATTAAAAGATCTATCGTAAAGATTGAAAATCAAGAAAGTTGAGCTTCTTCCATAAAAATTTTTACGAGATTTCTTGTATAAAGAAGCTTTACCTCAAGAACGAAATTGTTTTGATCTGCAGTTAGGACAGGTAAAAAGTACCGTTCTTGTTAGGTAAAACATATAACATGTTCGAATCGATGCTTACCATTCCATTTCACGTGCTTGGCCAAGTTATTATCAATCGAAGTGTTTTTAGAGATTTGCCATGATCCGTAAAGAATAATAAATATCGAATGCGTGCACATATTCCCAACAAAAAGATAATACCACCACCAACGAAAATAAGAACCCGGACCGAGATATAGTACCCGTTTATCCTTACTATACGCACCATATCCTTCCTGAATCCATCCATATTTACTCATTCTTACTTTTTTGGCATTTTTTCTTCCTTTATTGAATAAGGACGAATTTATATTTTTCGGTTTTGTGATTTTTTCTTCTCTGGTGGTCTTTTAACTTATTCTAATACTATTGATATGATCAATGCTACTATATCTTATCTAGTATATTTTTCAAATATTTTTTTTATCATTTCTATTGGTTTTTTTTTTCATTATTTTTTCGGATGATTTTTGAAATAACATTTCTTCCTTGTGTCATTTGTATTTGGTCCGCAAAAATTTAGTTTGAATTTTTTTTTTTATTTCGAAATATGCCCGGGCAAGGAACAAGTTCCTTGCCCGGGCATATTTCGAAATAAAGATTGCATCAAGAAACCCTGTAAAAAATTTATAACACGTGCACATGGAATAAATTGAAAAAAAAATTGGATTTTTGGCGAAATAATAGTGAGAGTCAACAAAAAAAACATAAGAAAAACTAGAAAAGGAAAAATACAGCAATTTTTCAGATACTAATCCAACTAGAGGGATATGTGCCGTGCTGCCCTTGCATTATTTGGGAGGAAAAAAAATCCTATGATGCCACTTTAAACACCAATAAATTCATAATAAGAGAATGTATTCAACGAGATAAGTCCAGAGAATTAAGTTGTACTTTGAGGAGCCATTTTCAAGGACGGATTATATTTACTGATACGGTTACTTTGAAATTGCCTAAATTGTAACAAAAAATCTACTTATGCTAATTTTCGGCAATCTCTTTCCGAATCAACGTGACAAATGAGAAAATTTCATATTTCAATTTTCCGTGGAGTTAGTGTTGCCAGATGTATGCTAATCGGAAAAATTCTCTATGATCATTTGCATTCTTAAATAAATATACATAACTGAATATATAAATAAAAATACTCGAATATTTCGTCCATATTTCATACAAGAGAATCGATTAATCGATATTCTGAACATTTTGAATTTTCAGCTGAGGTAGTTAATGTCTGGGCTCTGGAACAAATTCAAATGAAAGCACAACTTCCATTTTAACTGTACTTTTTCGATTTTTAATATATTTTAATGGATTTGACATTATAGAGTTTTGCCCACTTTCTGATAGCAACAAAGTATATTTCGATATTCCGAATCGCATTTAGATAGAATGGAAAATATTGATTTGAAATATAATAAGTTGAACCTACTGATATAGTCGGTGGGCTACTTATAATAGAAACCAATCATATTTTAGAAAAGTATTAGCACATAAAATTTTAAAGCTCTAAAATAATGAAATATTAACTAGTGACAGTAATCTTCTTATTTGACAAATCGAATATTGGCACTATAATCAAAAAACTTAGATAGGATAAAAGTGAAAACCACGACTACAAACAATAACATTTTTTAAGTCATTTAAATTTGAAGATATTTTCAAGTTATTTAAAATTATTTTAGGGAGTTTCAATAGAGATAAAACTTATATTTTTACTATTATAGAAAAATTTACTTAAAAATTAAATATTAATAATTTCCAATTATAGAAAAAATGATTTGTTTTGGATAAATTTATTTATAAATAGTATATGGGGCTCTAAAATCCAGAAAAAAGACAAGCCTTTACCGTCATTTTAATCATTTTACTATTTACTTTCAATAACACAGTACAATAAGCTACAAAACCTAAAAATTTCGCCTATATTGCTAGAAAAATTCCCAGAACATTTACTAATAAAAAACACGATAAATTTTTACATTCGATTTTTAACGAAGATTTACAGTGAAAATTTTTAACAAACAATTTTTTAACGAAAATTCTTGTTCAAAAATTTTGAATGAAAATGTCTACCGAAAATGTTTACTACAAATTTTTATTGAAAATTTTTACTCAAAATTTCAAGCGAAAATTTTTACTTAAAATTCTTGTCCAAAAATATTTACTGAAAATTTTTTCCGAAAATTTCATGCAAAAATTTTTATTGACAACTCTTACCGAAAATATAAAATGAAAATTTTTATCAAAAATTTCCACTGAAAATTTTTTTCGAAAATTTGAAGCAAATATTTTTTTCGAAAACTTTTACCGAAAATTTATAATGAAATTTTTTATCGAAAATTTTTATCGAAAATTCCTGCTGAACATTTTTCTCGAATATTATTACTGACAATTTTTACGAATGAATTTACTAAACAATTTTACCGAATATTTTTAACGAAAATTTTTAACGAAAATACTTGCCGACAATTTTTACCGATAATTTTTCTGAAAATGTATACTCTATTAATTTTTAATACATGTAAAATTTATAGTATTTATTATAAACCTTTTTCTTATTTTATTTATCTCCTGGATTGTATTAGTAAGTCTATCGTGTATATTTCTATCCATTAAGAAGATATAGAAAATCAATAAAAACTTTCCAAGGTGCTTTAGTCGAATTATGGCGGGAAATTTATTTAATGACGTATCGTAACTGCAACGTAACTCATCTACTTAAAGTGCGTATCTTAGAAAAATTGTGCCATATTAAAAGTTTGGCTTAGACAATTAGGAAAGTCGATCTTTTATTAACCTGCAATTAATTTTTTTTTCTATTATAATTATAAGTAATATTAACCAAGAACCAATAAGTTTCAAAAAATAATGTTTTTCTGTGACGGTTCTTTTTTCTTTTCCTGTAAGTGAGCTTGAATTTTTCCCCAAAACTCCATGCCAATATATCATTGTAACGAATAAGAACCTTCACAGAAGAACATTATTTTTTTAAACTTATTGGTTTTTGTTAATATTACTTATAATATTTTTATAGTCGATCATTTTTATTTTATATACTTTGATAATTTAAACAGAAAATGAAAGGATTTTCACAATTTAAAAAAATCATATAAATATCTTAAAAATATTTTATTGTTAATATTTTTTAATTTTTAATTCTTAAATTGATAAAGTAAAATAATTTTTGGAAAAATACCATTTATAATATGCTTTATATAACAATAATTCTTACATCAAAGCTAATATTCCCTATTCTTATATTATGCGATATTTTCTGAGTGATTTTAACATCTCAAAATATTATATAAACCAAAAAAATGATCTGGCATTTATGATAAACGTTAAACATATTTGCATACAAATTTAGACTATTATAAAAAGATGTATGTTCAAGGAGGAGTAGAATCGTTATATTTATGGCATGCATCATTTTAAGTACGTGTTCATCGTATCCCATGCGAGTTGCTTTTCTGGTGATCCATTCTTCGTCGAAAAATGTTTCTATGGTAATAGAAATCACTGTTATCAACAATCAATCATATTCTAAGTGAAATTTTAGGTTTTCTTATTACCTCTTGACATTTTAGAAGAAATAAACGTACGCGTCAAGAAGAAATAAATGCTTCTCTGATCAAATTACGAGTATCTTACTGAGTTCATACGGTTTATGTATACGAAAAAATAAAAATTGAAAAATGAAACTCTCTTTCTTAAAAAATTTAGCTTTCTTTTTATTCACATATTTGTAGATATACATATACAAAGACAGCATTCAGTAAAATATGTTGGGAAAAAAATTAACGAAGGTAGAAATATTTAAAAAAAAAGTAGGCTCAGATCATTATAACCGGAACGCTTGCTGTTTTATTATTTGCAGTTAAAAAATGAGGGACTCGTTAGCCACCCTTTTAAGGGTGTCTGATAGAAACATGAAAAATGAATTAAATACGCGAAGCCTAAAGGATGTCATTCATATCATAACATCCTTTTGTATTGAATGTCAAACTTGTTGGATTTTTGTTCTTATTTTCGGCTCCGTAGATCCGCACATTTTTTTTCGTATTTAAGTACTCTCCTTACGAAAATAATTTACAAAAGTAAAAATACATATAATACAAAGAAAATGAAAATATTTCGAAATTTTGAATGAAAAACAATTTTTTATTTACATTCTAATAAAAGTACATTGAAAATATTATATGAAATGAGAATAAACCACATTTGAAGGATGAAAAGTAATGCAACTTAATATATTTTGTAACTGAAAGCTTAGTTAAAAATGATTTTTTTAAAAATAAATGTAGAGATTTTATAGTACAATTAAATTAACTCAAAACTAAAAGAAACAGTGAGCAATGGGAGGAAATTGTATTTTTTTGAATTAAACATATTTTTCTAAAGTTATATTTTATGGATAAATACTGAAAATTTCATTGATTTATATAAAAAAATTATTTATTTCTAAATAGGTTAATTTAATTACATTACTAGAAAAATATTTGCTTTAAAAATTTTAGTAATAATGACGAATAAAATACAGACATTAGCTCGAACAAGTTGGACGAACACCTTCCCTTCGATCGAGCATGTTCGAGATGAACAAATTACGTTCATCTCGAATATTTGCTCGAACTGTGGCCGCACGACGATGTCATTAAATTAATCCACTTTGCCGACATGAATCCATATGTGTGAAATGCTTCGGTTTTGGAAAATAAATATTGAGATCAGTGCACCCCGGCATGGGGCCAGAGTGACAAATTATTGGATGCCCGCTACTCTTTGAGAGATTGTACGCCCGAGTGGCATTCATTGTGAAGTAAATCTCTATAGCCTTAGGTAATTGTCCGCCAATACAATATAAATTGCATCGAGAATTATAGGAAACGATCGCCGTAATAGTTTGGAATAAATACTCCAGAAAATGGAAGCTGCAACCAGTCGCCAAATAAGTAAGCGGGAGCGCCAAATGTTTACCAGGAAATATGGCTCTATGCATTATCTTATCTTGATCAAAAGAAGAGTCTATGCGTTGTGATCAAAACCATCGTTGCCAAGACGTTGAAAATTGCTGTACAATTTCTGCTCGAAGTAATCACTACCGCGAAGTTCCACAAACCACTTTCCCCGCCCAGACACTCCTGTATATACTACGTGGTGCGCGCTTGATGCGCTCCAGCTCTTTTTTGTCATCACATTCAATGGCCACTCATAACGGTCACTCACATAACATTCATTCCTTTCAAGCAGAACCTTCACGGGTCGGACAAATATTATTTTCATCATTTCGCATGATAGAAAACGGTATTCCACAAGGATCTCTTCTTTCTACTGTACTCCTTAGCACTTGCCCGATGCACTCAATCCTAATTTAAACTGGTTGAAAATCCATCTTTCCTCACCTTCACAAACAGATTAATTTATAACAACATTTGCTTTGCTAATTATCCCATCCATAATTTAGTTGAAACTATTATGACTAACCCCAACTTCTAAAAGAAATGCATCGTCCTTATTCCTAATAATATCAACATGAGAGACAGATCCTTACACATTCTCTCTCCACTTCCAAACTTCTACGTCTCTAAATAGTTTTAAGAAGGCATTTTTGACCAGTCTTTTTAAAGTGATTTTTTTCTTTAACATTTTGACGAACTGAAAGAATGTTAATTTCTGTTTACGGGTGTGAGGAACAGCCTCAACAGAACTTCCTTTGCAGTTATTGAGGCTAATCACACCGAAATTCGTGATCTGCAGCTTTATCTATGAGGATCTGTGGGCTATAGAGACCGCTGTTCATAATACTATTAGCGGCCCATCAAATGAATTATACTCAACGAGATCCGTCCAAGCCTACTCAACACCCCTCAAGAGAGAAACTTCTAGGGGAACGATCAAACAATGATTTATACCAGAGATAGGCTAACCCACGGTCTTGCGCCGGCCTAGCAGTGCCTAGGAAGTTACAAGGTTTCATTACTATAGGTCTTAGATTGAGAGTGTGGACCAAGTACTCATTAATCGAAATTGGTGCCACAGGATCAACGAATGCTCTGCGCCTGATCAGAGAGATGTGTTTTTTTTTGTAAGAGGGAGAGCACCGGAAGACGAAGTGTGAGACCTTGGGCATATTTCTATATCACGGAACCCCCATCAGGCATTACTTGATGGGGCAGGGATTAATTGAAATTACTCCTCTGATGAATTGATTAATTGGAAATCGTATTCTTGTTATCGCAAATATGTCGACAGCCTCGCAAGCCGTTCTTGGGTCCAATGTCAACACGACATTCTTCGGCATCAGGGGTCCGTCAGCGCACTTCTGAGGCTTTTCACTTTCCGTATTTTTTTTTATTTTTTATTTGACAGGTTTCATTTCTACATTATACATTATAACACATATACACACCTTCATGAGACACAGTCACTCCTATGGAGCATATAGCGGCACAGAGAATACACGTCTCCAGTTGGTGGTAGAAGGCTTCTTTTTGTTGGCGTCATCATATACTGCGGTTGGGGCATGGCACTGCACGATGGTGATGTCTCGGAACTTCGAGTGGAGCCTGGCTGTCAGAAGGCGGTCGGAGACCGGTTTGTAGCCCATGAGAGATCTCTTTTTGGGTTGGCCGATAGGATCAATCCGACTCCACAGTGGTGGCCGCTGTCGTTGCCGCTGTAGATGAAGTGTTCACCCGTCTGCGTTGTGAGGACTACACCTTGATGTTTCCACCTTGTCTCGGAGATTCCCAGGATGTCGAGGTTGTAAGCGTTTTTTGGGAGAGAAGCCAGTCGAGAAGTTTTTGGGAGAGAGTCCCGCACGTTCCAGGTACCTCTTCGGGCTGTTCGATGAAAACCAGATGAGTTTTTTTTTTTTGCCTGAGGTACGGTCCGGTTGATTCTTCTTGTGCTGTTTCTTGATAAGGTGTTTTTATAGCTTGCGGCTTATCAGGCCAGCGAAGTTACCTCCAGTGACGTTGGGGGACCCTACGGACTACATATAAGGCTTGTAGTCGGCCTCTCAACCCGGCACCATGCCGAGATAGCGGCAGCGGGAATCGAACCCGCTACCTACCGAGTGTGAGTCGGTCGCCACACACACGGGTAAACCTGCGGCACGCGGTGTTCCCAAGCGGTCATCCATCCAAGTACTAACCACGCCCAGTCCTGCTTAACTTCGGTGATCGGACGAGAACCGGTGGATCCAGGACGGCACAGCCGTATTGAATCGTTAAAAATGTCAAGGCTATGACATTCTTCGGAATCAGGGATCCGCCAGCGCACTTGAGTATCTTTTCGTTCCGCAGTACAATATTACGTGCTCCACACTCTCCACCATCCCCTCACAAGGGCACATTAGCCTAGAATCCAATTTAGAGCGGTATTGGTATGCCCGAAAACATCCGTGCACCGTCAAAAATTGGATAAGCCCAAAAACATCCATGTTGTCGGCCTATCCACGGGGGGCAATATCCCAATAATTTTGCTACCTCTTCTGTGACTCGTTTTTTCCACCGTACGTGCCTCAGATCGCGCCATAGCATCACATTGACCTCTCCGGCGGGACAGCCTCTACCGCTCATCTGCGAAGAGAGATGTGGGGCCTTTGTATGAAAGGTGGCTTAATACCTACATCGCGGGGACTGGAGGTGACGGATACCAGATATCACTACAGACTTACTACCAACAGTTAAGGTAACTGGCTTGTAACTGGTTACTGATTGTTAAAAATGGTTGTAACTGTTATGGGTGTAGCTCGTCTCATCACACATGGAACATTTAATGATGGAATGGTAGAGTTAGTATATAAAGCCACTTACCATGAGAAATTCTAAGCATGAAACCTCTTCAAAATTCGAACAGGACATACCACTATCACCCATCAAATTTTTTTTGTTACAAACAACACGTGTTCAATTTGCCAATCCTGTGGCATTCTAGTAACTATTCCAAATATTATAAAGTATATTTTAGACAACTTTGCTTGGAAAAAAAAATTCCCTATGGTCCCTTCGCTAAAGGACCTAACAACAAACAATTAATAACTTTTGCTCGGGATTGGTCTTATAAAAAGACATCTTATAAAACCAATTTCGATTAATTCAAATCCAATAATTCTATTTTAAGCTTAAATAGTTTTCATAGAAGATTTAAATATTTTTCGAAATTTAAAAATAATAATTAGTAATTATTATTTATTATAATTAAACTCCTTTCAACCGAATAAAAAGATTGTCTCTTGACAATGCTAGAAAAACTTCCTTATTGATAGAGACTCATCTTAAGTAGTATCTAATTCTGGTTCAAATTAAAAATAAAATAAATACAAAAATATTACATGTTCAATTCTATTTTAATATTGAAAAATTTTCTGGATAAAAGTATATATAAGCAAAAGAACTTTTCTCATTTTTATGGTATGATTTTCATCCCTTAAGATATGCGAATGGAAATACTTTATTTATTTATTGTAAAGGCTTGACATATTTTGCAACTTGAGAATACAAGAAAAAAAAAACAATTTCAATTTGACAAAGGATGTAAATTATAGTATTCGTAATGTTTCTTATATAACAAAAATATCCCACCCTTCCAAATTGGTATATCATAAATGCGAGCCTGGTTACAATGATAATATTCTAAGGAGGGTCTGAGTTTGAAGTGGAATTTTTCGATGAGATAAATTAACAGAACATGTTCTTGATGAGTTGTATCTGGCTTAGTAGTCCTATCTTATTTTCCTGAGAATTTATCTAGCTATGCTTACATATTTTTATGTCTATGAATGAACATTTAAGAAAGGAAACTTATCTAAAAGTTATTCTTACATACGAGTATATGGTAATAATTTTTATGTTGCTTTCAGTTGTTAATGATAAACCTCATTTTCAGTTTGATCTTCATTATTTTGTATTCCCATCTTTATATATGGTTGATTATCCTTTTTTATATGGCTATGGCTAGAGATGTGTGTGTGTGTGTGTTATATTATGATAGAGAAATATTGTATAATTGAGAGATAATTATATAAGCATATGTGTATAAGAAAATATATCCTTTAACGGTGTCATACATACTTTCAAATGTTAATATCACAATAGGAGCACTTTAAAACATCTCGAGGAGGTGTGAAAGCGCAAGCTAACTTTCAGCCGTTTTGAATAAAAGCAAATAAACCCAACGGCAACAACCATTAAAGATAATATGTATATGAGAAATTTTCATAATTATAGTTATGAAAAGTTTACACATATTTGCTCTGGCCCTCCTGAAAGCATCCTATTTACACAAAAGGAATTTCTAAGTTTCGCGTACATTTTAACTTAACTGAGATTGTTTGAATTTCATCAAATTAAGTGCGAATTATTCAAAATTTATATAATACACGTACATCCGCCACCACCCTTCCTTCATATGGAACGGAAGTGACTTTTATGTAATTAATCTTGAAGAAGATTTCCTAATAAAATATTCTTTTTATTGGGTATATGGTATACTCTTATTCAAAAAAAGGAAAAAAATCTAAATTATTAATTATTTCTGAATATGGAAGATGGCTTTTAAAGTTTTGCATATAACTTTTTTATAATAGAAAAAATTCTTACTTAGCATAGAAGAAGATACTTTTTGACTTTTTCGAACCGAATCACTTTACATAGATAGACACTTTAATATTTATTGTTAAAGTACCAGGTGAACAATATATGCAAAAGTACTTACAATTTGAATAAGATAAATTCGAAGATGAATGAAATGTAATTTTTAATGAATTCAATAACCTCAGCTGCTTCGTCTTAGTTACCTTGTCGGATCATCCTACAAGTATACCTAAACCCCAAATGGTATGCTCATAAAATCTTCTGGAAAGAATTCGTAATTCAATATACATGAACCTTATCCATTTTATCCTTAACCTATAGCATTCGAAGATCTACTATCTTTCTGTATAGGTGTTTATATATAAAGTTTGATGGTAAATATCTTGTATTCAATATTTCTCTATAAATAAGCACTTCGTATACGGAAATGTATACCAAAACGAGCACAATTATTGATAACTGAAACCGAGGAGATATCCTTAAAACATGGCATTGGGCTAATGGGTGTGGGTGGATATTTTTGGTTGGAGCTCATGCAAAGTCAAAGTAGACATTTTATATTTTGTATTATATTTGAAATTTTGTTTCGTATTTTATTGTACACCAAGGTGTGAACTGAAAATATTGTTTCCATCCATTACACCCTGGGGTGTTATAAGATGGACTATAAATTATTAAAAATATACTCTTCATGAATGAAATCGACGATATTGGGCGGAGTACTTTTGAATACTTCGGTTTTTCGGAGTGGAGAATTTTTTTCAATTATTTAATTTTGCTGAAAATTCTTTCGATTATTAAAGTTTGACAAATTTCAAAACTTTAATTAATAAATTTAATGAATAAATAAAATATTTTTTAACGTTAAGAACTCATTATGAATTTAGCGGAATTAATAAATTTTTTTAAAGAAATCATTAGTTTGGGAAAAAAGAAATCCATTATTTTTTCGCTAAATGGTTGTAGGGATATCTAGTTTTTAGACCATATTCACAACGAATTGACGCAAAAAAAAACCTGACGGATCAGATGGAAATCTGCGAAGTCTTGGTCAAACGAAACGGAATCGACCCATTTGCTAAACGGATGGTGGGGGACTGGGGACGAGAAATAGCTCACATACGACAATATTGTACGAAAACGATCGTGGTCAAAGTGGGCTCAAATGGTGGCCATAACAGGACCAATGGCCAGGATAGTTTTTCTGTGCATTTGGTGGGACTCCGGGAGCTTGGTTGATGCCGTCCGGACCTGGCTCCAAGCGATTACCATCCTCTTTATCATTGATAATTGGCATCAAGAGAATATTGTGAAGATTGTTTAGTCGAGTTTTTAGCAATAGGGACCAGGGCTTCGATGAAGTTACCTTAATGCATATTCGATCCAAATCAAACAATCCGAATCATGATAAATAAACTCTTTAAGTAAACATAAGAATAATTGAAAGATAATATTTTTTTTATATATGAATTAAAAATATTCTAATTTTTATTAAAAAAACTTTTAAAAAAGGTCTTTTAAAATTTCGAAAGAACATTTTGTTTTTATTAATAATCAAATTTCACTTTAAAATCATAAAATAGAAAAAAATCCAAACTATTAAGTTTTTATTGAAATTAAAAAGTTTAAAATATTTTCGGATTTTGTAAATATTGAAAATGAAGTCTGAAATAGGAATTTTTTAAAACAAATGAAAAGGAAAGATTCTTAAATATTGGACGAATAAATTTATCTATATTATTATGAATTGGTTTTTTCCAAATTGTGAAAACTTTCTAGAAAAGTGGTCTGAAGGTATCATTGGTCCATATTTTTTTTTGAAATTAAAGAAGGAGAAATTGTTAACATCAATTCTGACTGAGCGCTATGGCCTTATGATAACCAACTTTTTTTAGTCAGATTTTAATCTGAGCCAAATATGGTTTTTAAAAAAAAGCGCCACAAACCATATAACACATGCGCAAATCATTCCAAGCATGCAGAATTTCGAAAGTTGGTGTTAACAATTGACCTTCAAGATCGTGCAATTTGACGCCGTTGGACTTTTTTTTAATAAAACTATTTATTTTTGTAAAATTTAAATGTTATTTACAACAACATTTAACTTGCAACAAGCATACTTTTTAAGGCATGTAGAGGAAACCACCCATCAATGTCTCCCCAAGAATGAGATCATTTGTTTTATGGTTGAAACGTCGATTGATGTGTAATGGAAGGATGAGAGTGAACAGTTCCTTTTGCAAAAGGATTAGGATGGTAGAATAGATGCGAATGTAATTTTTTATAAATGGAGATTCACAGTTTTCGAATAAATGGAATTTTGATTTTCGTAGATAAAAGGAGGCATTAACAATTTTTCGAAGGATTCAGGATTGTAGGGTTTGGACTGGAAGGGAAGTTAAAATGCTTCCCCAAAGTTCGAATCCATATTCCGAAATCGGTTTCAGTACCGTATTATATAATAATAATTTACTTCTTGTTGTCAGTTTTGACCTACTTTCTAGAAGTTGTAGTAATTGTTTTTATCGTTCGTTAAGTTCACCTGTTTTAGTTTTTGTGTGAGGGTTTTAGATTAACTGCTTGTCGAATATAATAAGTGCAAGATAACACATGCTCGTTTTTTGTAGAATATTACAAAATATTGACAGAGTGTAAAAGTAACATGGACAGATTTTTCCTTATTTTTGAGAAAGTTACACCCACTCCTCATCTTTGAAATCAGGTTTCTAAGTAATCGATATGGTTTTGTAGGATATTGATGCCGGTGAAAGGATCCTTGTGATATATAAGGATATCACAACGACAAGAAGTATTTTTGGATGAAGATATTGTAAAGGATTGGACCCAATATACTTTCCTGGGCGACATCGGCGAAGTAAAAGGATAAATGTCACAATATTCAATATTTTCAGTTACCTGAAAATTTCGATCTGAGAGGATGAAAATAGCCAAAAGGGGAAGGAATCACTCCAACTTCCATAACAATCCAGCATGTCAAGAAAAAATTGTTGGTTAATTGTTGGCTTTTGGGAATATTTTGATGATGGTTATGACAAAGTTAAGGAAAAAATTATATGCACAGTACAACAGTTGTATAAGCTTAAATCCGCTGTTTGGTCATAGATGGCGTGAGTGAGTGTATTAAGATACCATGGACACGCCATACATTTTTTATTGTCAGCAATTTCGTACAACAATAAACATTTTTCCTTGAGTAATCATGTCTAGTTTTGTGCCAGAAAAAGAGCATATGTGTGAAGCTCTGCTTTTCAGCTTCAATTTGAAAAAATCGGCTGTCGAATCGCATCGAATGCCTATGGAGGCCTATGGTGACAGTGTTTTATCGGAAACAAAGGTGCCGAGATCGGTTTCATAGGTTCAAAGACGGCAATTTTGAGTTGTGGGATAAGAAGCGGGAAAATCGACCTAGGAAGGTTGAGGACCATCAATTGCAGGCTATTTTTGACGAAGATGATACCCAATTGCAAAAAATGCTCGCGGAGCAATTGGATGTTACTCACCCAACCAATTCCACACATCTGCGTGCCATGGGGAATATTTAAAATATCGGAAAATGGGTGGCGCATGAATTGAACGATAGGCAGATGGAGCGATGCCAATACACATGCGAAATCTTGCTCGCCAGACAAAAAGAAAGTGGTTCCTGCATTGGATTGTGACAGGCGATGGAAAGTGGATATATTTCAAGAATCCTAAACTCACGAAATCGTGGGTTGATCCCGGCCAACCATTAACTTCTTCCCCAAGACCAAATCGCTTCGGATGGAAGACGATGCTGTGCGTTTGGTGGAATCAGGAGGATATCGTATACTATGAGATATTGAAACTTGGTGAAACTGTCAATGACCACCGCTACCACCAACAACTGATCAAGTTGCACTGTGCTCTGCGTGAAAAAAGGACGGATTATCAACAAAGACATGACAAGCTGATTTTCCTCCACGACAACACACCATCGCACACATCAAAAAAAGAGACACTTAACTGGGAGGTGCTACCCCACCCTGCTTATTCACCAGACCTGGCCTCTTCCGACTTCCACCTGTTCTCGTCGGTGGGCCACGCGCTCGCTGAACAGAACTTCGATTCTTACGAAGACGTCCGAAAATGGCTTCAGGAGGGGTTTGGCTCGAAAAAAAAGGAATTTTTTTGGCGTGGTATCCACAAATTACCCGAGAGATGGGGGAAAATGTGTAGCTAGCGAGGGCAAATACTTTGAATAAATTTGTTTTTGCTTTCTGTTAAAAAAACATGTGTTTTTTTGACTTAAAAACAGCCGATTTAAGCTTATACACCTGGTACTATTATAACTATTGCTACGAAGGTTCTTTTTTTGGATATTTTCTTAAGTATTTCTGCAATAATGCGGTCATATTCTGGGTTTTTTTTTTGTTGGTTAGATTATATATTGTGGATTTAACTTCGGAGGAAATAGAGAACTTAGAAATGTATATTTCTCTGTGTATTTTTTCATAATGTTGAATGGCTTTGTGTAGTTTTAAAATGCTAGCTTACACTGTTTAGTGGATGTGTAGCTATTTTGTATTTAAGAATTTATCTGGTAGCTGTAAAACTGTTTATAAAAACATTTTTATATAGAAAAAAAAACAACTTTTAAAACATTTAAAAGAAACTAAAATTCGTCAAGTAGTATCTGGATTAAGTCCCGAAATGTGTAAATTCTCATCAAGAAATTTCTCAAAACGATCGAGTCTTGCAAAAAGTCACGTGGTAAGCATTTTAATTAAATTATATTAAATACATAATAGCAAAATTTAATCAAAGAATTTTATGAACTTTCAAAGTACAAATTGTATATTTTCTATTTAAAATTTATCAAAAATCGAATAGATATTTTTGAATAAAAAAAAAATGTGCAAAAATAGAATCTAACTTTTACGCCGAATTTATAGTTGATTTGATAGTGGGAATTATCATTATGATATGAATTTCAATTGATACTTTTAATTGTTAACATAATTTTGCAAATAACCCATCTCCCTTCACATACATTCCAATTACAATAAATAGCATGAAATTTCAATAATACAAAATAATTCACTATAGAATCATCCAATATGGCAAATATTTCAGGTTGAAAATATTGAGCGAAAAGGCTTGAGGTCGTTTTGAATACGGATATTATTATATAGCTAACATTAGGTTTACCTCATTTTGCATAGGTACGAGTATTGTGACAGTCAGTTTCGTTAAGGGAAAACTAATGGAAAAGTTTATAAGCTTTAATGTGTGCTAGCCTGTCTGGCTATACATGCATACATAAAAGGATATCCATAAATTTCTAGTATACAATTAACGATACACACCCTTATTTTCAAATGAACGTCTATTTAATAGGATATGAAATAAAACCCATTCACGAATTGGCCTCTTCTACTTACTGTCCTTCTAAATAGGCTTATACCATAGAATGTTAATTGCCACTCTTAGAAAATACCTGATCGTTGCCAATTTATCATAAGAAGAATACGCTTATAAGGTTAAAGTCACCATCAACTCACACTCACACCTTCTTCAGTTCAAAAATATCCATACAAATAGAAATACGAGTATTATCAAGTATTTGAGGGATGAATGAGTGAATTTGCAAATTCATCATAGGTGCAGGATATATTAATGCTGGCACATGTGGTGCTCTATACCATTTTTACTATCGTATAAAATTAATGAAAGTATAATTTTTAATTTAAGTGGGTGCGAACATTGAAAGTAACGAACTTTTTTCCTTTTTTTGAGTTACACCCATTCTGTTAAATTAAAAGTTTCAATTAAATGTTTATATCAATTTATGTATGCGCTCATATGGTCAGGTATATCCATAAGTTAATTGATCAATAAAGTTTTTTATTCTGTAAAAAAAAAAAAACTTATTAAAAAATATTACAGATTATATTACAAAAGCTCAGGTACTTTATAACAATATTATCTAGTTTTTTTTTTCCTCTGCACTAATTATTACTTTTCCAAAATTAATTTTTTATAAATTCCTTATCGTAAAAGTTTCTGCACGCCAACGTGACATAATTATTATCGTATAATACCCAACAACCAGTACATTACATAATAATTTATAATATGCGGTATTCATAATTTTCTCTGTTGGAAAGACATATTATATGAACTCTTATTATTGCAATTATTATTTTTTTACCTTTCACAATTATTGCCATCCTTAAAATCTCAATTAATTACATACATTCCTCTTTGTTTTATTCATGTTTTTTTTTTATATTCTAGAGATAATTATACATACGATACTTTGTTAGTCAGTAATTTAATGATGTATGGAAACGTATATGAAAAAATATTACACCTTTTGAAGGATTATAGTGGAAAGACGATAAGAAAATATTAATTTCGGGAGCAAATAACAAATGTTTTGTAAAATCAATAACAACGTGTTAATTATATTTAAATCCAAAATAAAAATTTATTTTTTTTTTTAAAAAAATTTATATTCTATTTTAAAAAAATAAAAGAAATTTTTTAAACGAATTTTCTGCAGAATATTTGAAAAATTACGAAAATTAATATTCATATTTATAGACGAACTTTTTGTAAAATATTTAAACAATTATGAACAAACAATTTTAGTTACCTTCTATAATTATCTCTTTTAAAAGCTTCTGTAATTAAATTTTTAGTAAAATAATTAAAAGTTCCCTTTTTTATTGTGAAATCAGAAAATTTCAGACAAAAATTCAAGAAAAATAATTCAAAATTCATAAGCAATTATGTTTTTATATAAAAAAAAAACAAATTTGGTTGAATTTTTACTGAAAAAAAAGGGATCCATAAATCAATAAAAAAAATTTTAAATACAATTAACTGGATTAAATATGCTTTAAACTAAGCAATAAAAATGCCTCTAATAATGAAAATATTTTTTGCAATTATATCAAATACAACATTCGACTATTAGTTTAATAAATACAAATACATCCTTAATAAAACGGAAAAAATTGTTATAAAAATTTTCTATATAAATTTATAGTGAACATTTTCTACAAAAATTTATAGTAAAAATTTTCTATAAAAATTTTCAGTAAAAATTTTCTATAAAAATTTTCAGTAAAAATTTTCTATTAAAATTTTCAGTAAAAATTTTCTATAAAAATTTTCAGTAAAAATTTTCTATAAAAATTTTCAGTAAAAATTTTCTATAAAAATTTTCAGTAAAAATTTTCTATAAAAATTTTCAGTAAAAATTTTCTATAAAAATTTTCAGTAAAAATTTTCTATAAAAATTTTCAGTAAAAATTTTCTATTAAAATTTTCAGTAAAAATTTTCTATAAAAATTTTCAGTAAAAATTTTCTATAAAAATTTTCAGTAAAAATTTTCTATAAAAATTTTCAGTAAAAATTTTCTATAAAAATTTTCAGTAAAAATTTTCTATTAAAATTTTCAGTAAAAATTTTCTATAAAAATTTTCAGTAAAAATTTTCTATAAAAATTTTCAGTAAAAATTTTCTATAAAAATTTTCAGTAAAAATTTTCTATAAAAATTTTCAGTAAAAATTTTCTATAAAAATTTTCAGTAAAAATTTTCAGTAAAAATTGTCTATAAAAATTTTCAGTAAAAATTGTCTATAAAAATTTTCAGTAAAAATTTTCTATAAAAATTTTCAGTAAAAATTGTCTATAAAAATTTTCAGTAAAAATTGTCTATAAAAATTTTCAGTAAAAATTGTCTATAAAAATTTTCAGTAAAAATTTTCTATAAAAATTTTCAGTAAAAATTTTCTATAAAAATTTTCAGTAAAAATTTTCTATAAAAATTTTCAGTAAAAATTTTCTATAAAAATTTTCAGTAAAAATTTTCTATAAAAATTTTCAGTAAAAATTTTCTATAAAAATTTTCAGTAAAAATTTTCTATAAAAATTTTCAGTAAAAATTTTCTATAAAAATTTTCAGTAAAAATTTTCTATAAAAATTTTCAGTAAAAATTTTCTATAAAAATTTTCAGTAAAAATTTTCTATAAAATTTTCAGTAAAAATTTTCTATAAAAATTTTCAGTAAAAATTTTCTATAAAAATTTTCAGTAAAAATTTTCTATAAAAATTTTCAGTAAAAATTGTCTATAAAAATTTTCAGTAAAAATTTTCTATAAAAATTTTCAGTAAAAATTTTCTATAAAAATTTTCAGTAAAAATTTTCTATAAAAATTTTCAGTAAAAATTTTCTATAAAAATTTTCAGTAAAAATTTTCTATAAAAATTTTCAGTAAAAATTTTCTATAAAAATTTTCAGTAAAAATTTTCTATAAAAATTTTCAGTAAAAATTTTCTATAAAAATTTTCAGTAAAAATTTTCTATAAAAATTTTCAGTAAAAATTTTCTATAAAAATTTTCAGTAAAAATTTTCTATAAAAATTTTCAGTAAAAATTTTCTATAAAAATTTTCAGTAAAAATTTTCTATAAAAATTTTCAGTAAAAATTTTCTATAAAAATTTTCAGTAAAAATTTTCTATAAAAATTTTCAGTAAAAATTTGATATAAAAATTTTCAGTAAAAATTTTCTATAAAACTTTTCTATAAAAATTTGTATATCTAGAAAATATTTCAGTAAAAAATTTCAGGAAAAACTTTCAATAAAAATTTTGAGTAAAATCTTTCAGTAAAATCTTTTAGTGACAATTTTCTACAAAAAATTACAGTAACAATTTTCTACAAAAATTACAGTAAATATTTTCTAGAAACATTTCAGTAAAAACTTTCAGTAAAAATTTCCAGTAAAAATTTCCAATAAAAATTTCCAGTAAAAACTTTCAGTTAAAATTTCTAGTGAAAACTTCCATTAAATTTTTTTAGTAAAAATAACAAGTAAAAACTTTCAGTAAAAATTTACAGTAAAAACCATGAGAAACTCTGTTGAGAAAGTTTCCACTTTTTAAAGTTTTCCACTCTGAAATTTTTCCAAAAATACTCAACTTGTGAGTATTGATTTTTTTTGAAGAATACTATTGTGCTTTTAAGTGCATTCATACAATATATTATAGAAGTTCCACAATAGTTTCTCAGAAATCTTTGAGTACCCAACAACATATCAATATCGTTTGGACTTAATTTCGCAACTTAAAGCACTCCTGGTGTATCTTGTCATGCTACTTCTCATCTCTTGATTATTTGCTTGTGTATAGATTTTCCATGATTACGTATAAAATGTGTGCAACAGTTGTGCAATTTGGATTATAATGAGCGTTCTCAAACTTGGAGTATATTGCCGATAAAGTGCTTGTTATAAAAAAAATACTTATACTGGCATAATCTAAAATAATCTACACGGAAGAGGACGATTTTTGCTCGTGGCAGGAAGCAAAATCTCCACTCACAGAGTGTATACTTAAGATAAGGCACGAAATAACTGAATACGATTACAAAGTCAGAGGACAATGTATTTTATGATTTTTCGTGAAATTTCATTAAGATCAGGCGATTTCTCATTACACAAAACATTTCCTTTTTCGTCCTTTTACAAAGTATTTCTTTTTAATAATTTTTGCTCTCTGACTTTTATTTTTCGAGGATTTTACATAGCAGCTTTCGGAAAGAGCATTAAATGATAATAAGCAGGAATTCTTTTATCTTGATCCACTCGTACTCGGTAAGGATTTATATATTCAAGTTGTACTCATAAACGCATTTTATGGTCTCTGTCATTCTACTTTCTGAAAGAGAAAGCAGGAAACAAAAATAAAAATCCGAGATTGACCTAAAATTAAAGATTTACAGAATATTCAGTGAGTAGTAAAACCATTTCTGAATATTTTATTATTTTATGACGAAAAAAAAACCCTCTGGATTTGAGAGTTCCGTATTCCGCTAGTCTTCGTATTCATAAGTACTATGACAGATAAGCTATAATAAATTATGTATAAATTGTAGTATAATGTCTTTGATATTATAATATCTGCTGATCTACGAATACAAGTGCATGAAATTACTTAAGAAATCCGAAAAATATCTCACAGCAAGTACTACTTCTCATAATTTTCTGCTTATTTAACTGATACGAACTTCAGATATAAAAAATGCACTTATATCAACTTTAGTGATAACTGCGCTAATTATTATTAGACACTATTTTAAAATAAAGAAAATTAATATTCCATAAAAGGATTGCAATATTTTATTTTAAATTTTTGTTAAAAATGTTGGGTAAAAAATTATCGGTAAAAATAATCCGCAAACATTTTCGGTAGAAACTTTCTAAACAGAGTTTGTCATGTTTTTACTGAAAATTTTTACTAGAAATTTTCATTGGATTTTTTAATGAAAATTTTTACTAAACAATTTTATTGGAAGTTTTTATTGAAAATTTTTACTGGAAATTTTTAGTGGACATTGTGACTGGCAATTTTTACTGGAAATTTTGACAGAAAATGTTTAATGGAAAGTTTTGTATAAAATTATTACTGTAATTTTTTCTAGAAAATTTTTGCTGAAAATTATTTATTACTGAAAATTTTTATTGGAACTTAATTTTTTCTGGAAATTTTTGTTTAAAATTTTTACTGAAAATTGTTTGTTAAAATTATTGATAAAAATTTTATCGGTACAAATTTTCGTCAAAAATGTTCAGTAAAAATTTTTGGTTAAAATTTCCGGTAAAAACGTTCAAGTCAATTCGGCAAAAATTTCTACAATTTTATAAAAATATATTTTTTGGAAATAAAGTAAATATTTCGTCTATCTTGGCATAAAGTAAATGCTTCAGTATTTCCTAATATCAAAACTAAAAATCCATAAAATATATTTAGCCAAAATAGAGAATACGAAAATGTTTATCATCAAAGTTTAGGTGTTGTTTTGATGTTAAGTGTAACATCAAAACTTTAACTACAGAACAAAAATCTACGTGTGCATATTATTAAGCACCTTTAAAGACATAAAATAAACATAATAGTAGGAAATAATTATGGGAGGAAAAAAAAACTTTTAATTTATTAAATGTGAAAAAAATTGGAAAATAAAACGAAAAATATATTTTCGATTTTATTTGTCTACAAAAGATCATAAATATGGATAATTTTATGATCGAATTTATTGAATTGCCAAATCAGTAGTTGTATTGAAGTTTATAAATAAGAAACAAATTAAAATGAAAGTAAATAATAATTGCATAATATTTTGTACATTCAATATTTGTAAATTTTCTTATCGTTTTGTATAATTTTAATAATGCGAAAAAAAGAGTTCAACTCTGAAACTGAAAAGCACAATTCTCAAATACGGAAATAAGATTTAAAAATAAATAAGAAAAAAAGAGAAAATATTATAATATCTAGAAAATTCTTAGTATTATATAAAATCGATTAAAGTCCTTTGACACTTTTTTTTTACATTTGAGTATATGCTCGCCTAGACACAGCATCCCGTAATTCTTGATTTTATCTGTGGAAGTTTGAATATGGTCTTGTCTTGCTACGACCTATTATAGACGTAGATACATACCTTATATATTTAACGAGAGTATCTGCTATTTATGATTATATTCGATATATAAAAATATACCCCAGAGTTAGTGGAAATTTTCACAATTTACACTAAAGCTGTGCTGTTCGGTGCATTCATTTAATTTTCTTTCGTTGCAATGCATATAGAGAAGGTATAATCCCCAATGTGGAAATTTTATGATGATTTTTTTAAAGATCCTTATGCATACTAGAATAAAGTGTAAATTCTTCACCAAACTACATGAAACTTTCTCCGGACGAGACCATCAAGGATATGGGCAAATATATTTCATTCAAGAACAAACACTATTGTGAAAAGTGTGTAAGAACACCAAGAAAATTTTCATTTTTTAACATTTCTTTTTAGGTATTTTTTTTTTTAAATAATTTTATTTTTCTTATTTGGTTGTCTAGAATTTTGTTGACCTCTTTAATTACTCCACAAATTTTTTATTTCAATATAGTGCCACATAGAAATGTACAAAATGTTGTAGAATATCATATCAAAAGTTTTTCCATTTTGCTACATCATGAAAACTCGGTAGACTATCATTAATTCCTTTTCCGTGTTAGCAAAATACATTTCATATCCTAGTCCCAGATCAGTGTGCTCCTTTTCCTTAGCTCCTTTACGATGGTACTTAATTTAACTGGTTTGTTTTTTTTTTGTTCTTCAAAAACTTCCCCTCTTTTATATTTTCTTCTGTGAATAATTTTCCTGGTCTCACTTTTAAAAGCAGCAAAACTAATTAGAGTAGCACCTATTCTATCCCAAAAGGCATTACTAAAGAAAGTTTCTTAGTTCAAGGAAACACTTTCGTAATTATTGCAGTTCATTGTATTCGATTTTATTTTAATTTTTTTTCAATCTGGGAAAAGTTTCATAAAATACTAGAAACGTTTTATTATTTCGATCGATTTATTTTAAAACAATTTGAAAAAAAAACAACAAAATCTTATTTAAAAAATATAAATTTCATAATTTAAACTTTCTTGTTTTTAAAAATTTTCATTATTTTTTTTTTGTAGCTTTTTGTACATTTTAATAAAAATATTTTTAAATTAAACTTACTTTAAAGTCGATTTTTTTAGATTTTTGTTAAATAAGCATGGATGAGTGAGTATTAAATTTATTTGAAATTTTTGTTAGTAATATTTTTGGTTATTAAAAAGTAAAATAACGAGCCCCTAATGGTTATTTATCAGAACAGTGTTTAAAAATTGCTATTAAAAGTTTATATAATTTATGGGCGTTTATGTTGAATAAAAATTTTTATATTTAATAATTTATGACCACTAATGGATAAAATATTTACATAAACCCTACTTATAGTACGAGGTCTATTCAAAAAGTATGGCGAATTGAGTATGTCTCTCACTTTTTTATGGCGTTATGTTGGTACTCATATCTCTCACTTATGCCGACAAGTTCGGTCATTTTGAATGTTCGGTTAATTTTTGACAGCTGCTTTTTTTGCACGTGTTTTCGCTCGTCTTCGATTTTTGCTCAATTTTTATCAAAAACAGCATCGCATTTACATTGCTAAGGAGCTGTTGGACTCTGCCCGCGATTACCCAAATTTGCTCCAGGGGGTTATAACTGGTGATGAATCATGGATTTATGATTATGACGTAAAAACCAAAGCTCAATCATCCCAATGGAAGCTTCCGCACGAGCCAAGACCGAAAAAAGCGGCAAGGTCGATCGAACGAATGTGAAGGTTTCACTTAGAGTTTTCCTCGATTGCAGGGGCGTGGTGCATCATAAGTTCTTGCCACAGGATAGAACGGTCAATAAGGAATATTACCTGCAAGTTATGCGCAAGTTGCGCGAAGCAAACCGCCAGAAACGCCCGGACTTGTGGAAGAACAAAAATTGGCTTTTGCCATTTTTGGCCAAAAACAACACACTAAAAATGTCGCAGCCACCATATTCCCCAGATCTGGCCTCCTGTGACTTTTCCTTGTTCCCGAAACTGTAGAACTCCATGAAAAGACGACGCTACGCTACGATTGAGGAGATAAAGACGGCATCGAAAGAGGAGCTGAACAAGATCACAAAAAATGATTTTTTGATGTGCTTCGAGGATTGGAAAAAAACGTTGGCAGAAGTGTATAATATCTGGTGGGGATAACTTTAAAGGGGACCAAATAAATATTCATGAGTAAATAAATAATTTTTGAAAAAACACAAAATTCGCGATACTTTTTCGTATCAACCCTCTTGAGTTAGAAGTATTAATTTTACAGCATTGTTTCTATTATGATTTAGATTGTCTTTTTAATCAAGTGCAAGAAAATTGCATAAAAATAATTAAAAAAATATCTATTAAAAATAGAATGGTTTTTAAATATTTATTCAAATGAAATGAATAGTAAATTTGCTTTAGTGAAGATACCTTCTATTTTTTTAATATTTTTTTTGAATATATTTGCTAAATTGGATAATTCTTTATCCTGATTTGGTTGTGAAAATCTTTTGTTTCAAATTTTCTACTTAAATATTTCCTCCTTTATAAAGAGACAAATATTTAAGCAGAGGAAAATGATATAATCATTTATATAAAATAAAAGGAAAATCAATAATAATAAAGGAGAACTTAATGGGAAACGGAAAAGTGTTCATCTTCAGAAGATCAAAATTCATCTTCTCAGAAAGTCACAAACTTATTTTTCCATCTTGTTCCTGGAAGAGTAGCTCGATTTTTGGCACTTTGCGAAAAGTTTATCATTGAATAAAATCTTCCAAAGTAGTCATAATGAATAATTAGAAAAGTTTCTATACAGAAGCGGTTTTTAAGCAACAGTTCAGAAAAGGCGTCCGATAAGAAGAGGTCCGGAATCAGATATTATGTCCGCACCATCCTTTTATTCATCAATGGCATTAGGAATCCTAATCGCCTAAAGCTGTGCACTTCACACGCTAACGGAAAGCAATTTATTCAGTTCGAATTGGCAAAATTCTCGGATTAAGGTACTAAGTCCTCGTGTTATATATTAAGAGAATACGTTTGCTTATTGTTGAAGCTAGCCACTCGAAGCCAGCTATTTAGACAGTCACTCAAGAGGCAAAGGCTTGAACTGAACAAACAGAATGGGAAGAAGGAGGGGGTAATATCGAAATCCTACTATTTTTAGTATAAATCTTTTATTTCTGGCCTTAATTGTTTTCTCCTCCGGTCTTAAGTTTATTTATTTCTCATTTGGTGATTCCATTAGCAATAAAGTTGAATGGCTAAGAGGCTCATAAACAACGGCGATATACTATATGACTACGTAAGGATGGATCGATCTAATTTCATAAAAATACTCCATTTAACGTGGTGGACTGCTTTACAAGTAAATCTAGAGCTACCCGGGGTAGATTTCGTTGATTCGTTAGATTCGTTGGCTTAGTAAACTTTCTAATCGAATTTTATCATTGGGAATCGGTCAGCTGCATTGGAAATAAATTTTTTATATTCTACCAAGAGTTGTCAACTGTTCCTTTCCATTTATTTCGTGATAATAAAATTCAGTTTTCATTTATTTATATACGCACAGTGGCTTTATTGATGCTTTTTTTATTTTATTTTTTTCATTGCAAACGATATTTCTTTCTGTTGGAATAGAAAACGTAAATGCAGACAAAGAAAAAGGACGTTCATTAATATATTAAATTTAGTTGATTGAATTTAAATTAAAAATTAAATTAAATGAGCTAATAGTACTAATATAAAATTCATACTCAATAAGTTAAAATATTTCACATGAATGTTTACTGAAAATACTTTTACTGAACATATTTTTAACTGAAAATCATTTTTTAGTGGAAGTATTTTTACTCAAAATCATTTTTAGTGGAAGTATTTTTACTGAAAATCATGTTTACTGAAATTATTTTTACTCCAAATACTTTTTACTAAAAACCATTTTTAATTAAATTATTTTTTACTGAGTCATTTTTTAATGAAAATATTTTTACAGAACAATTTTTTAACTGAAAATATTTTTAACTGAAAATCATTTTTTACTGAAATTATTTTTACTGAAAATCTTTTTACTAAATATATTTTCACTGAAAACTTTTACTGAACATTTTACTGAAAATGTTTTTAACTGAAAATCATTTTTTACTGAGCATGTTTTTAACTCAAAATTATTTTTAACTGAAAATCATTTTTTACTGAAATTATTTTTACTGAAAATCTTTTTACTAAATATATTTTTACTGAAAACTTTTACTGAAAATGTTTTTAACTGAAAATCATTTTTTACTGAGCATGTTTTTAACTCAAAATAATTTTTTATTGGAAATTATTTTTTACTGAACATTATTTTTCACTGAAAATTACTTTTTATTGAACATCATTTGTTATTGAAAATTACTTTTTCCTGAACACCATTTTTCACTGAAAATAATTTTTTACTGAAAATATTTTTTACTGAAATTATTTTTACTAAAAATCTTTTTACTAAATATATTTTTACTGAAAACTTTTACTGAACATTTTGATTGGAAATGTTTACTGAAAATATGTTTTACTGAAAATGTTTTTAAACTAAATATAAATTTTTACTGAGCATGTTTTTAACTCAAAATCATTTATTACTGAAAATTATTTTTTACTGAACATTACTTTTGACTGAAAATTATTTTTTACTGAACATCATTTTTTACTGAAAATTACTTTTTACTGAAAATTATTTTTGACTGAAAATTACTTTTTACTGAACATATTTTTAACTGAAAATCATTTTTACCGAAAATATTTTACTGAAAATCTTTTTTTACTGAACATGTTTTTTTAACTGAAAATCATTTTTTACTGAAAATATCTTTCACTGAATGAAAATTTTTTGGAGAAGAATCCCAACAATTCATTCCAACATATTCGTTTGACTTCGGAGAATGAACTAAGTGTACCGAATCCTAATAAAATGGCAAATATTTGATAAGATTTTGTGCAAAGGGCCTATGTATAAACGCCCTTCGTGCAAAGGGCGTTTATAAAAATTCCTTAAATTACTCGCTCCATATATTTTGGAGAGACCATTTAGAGTTACGTAAACATCCTGACCAAAGAGAAAATAAAAGGAAAGGTACCTCAAGGGAGCTTGCTAGGTCCTATTCTGTATTTATTATAATTTACAGATGATACCACAATAATTATGGTAAATGCATCTATTGAAAGCGTCACTAAAAAGCTGCAGAGTGAAACAAAATCTTTAATAAGAGAATAACTATTAAACACTTTTATGGGAAAAATTATTTTATAATTTTTCCGTCATTTTCAAGTTTATTTATTTGTGAAAATCTATTTCTTGTTTTCCAGTTTTTTACATGTATTTAAAGTTGAACTCCATTTTTAGGAGACATTAGCTACGACAAATGTTATTTTAAACACTTCATCCGAAAACCAAACATATCCCTCAGGAACCTTGTCTAAACTTTTCAAATTCACCTTCGAAATTATAGGGTTTTTCAATAAGAGTAATATGATTTCTAAGTGACGTTTCGGCCATTTGCAATATGTCATGATCTGTTATTAATATTTCATTGTATTCAGTAATGTTTGCAATTTTATAACAGAGAGATATATGCAAGAACAACGTTTACAAATTATTTAATTTTATTATCAAAATAATCGTTCTCCAATTGCAACTTTTCGTGCGGTTTTGCCAATTTATGGTCGTAATAATCGTACAACTGTGCTCGCTATTCGTCGAATTGTTAATAATTTCGAGCGTACATTTTTTTTTACATAATATTCAAGTGCCAATAAGACAAAGACCCTCTCGAAGTAATGAAACTATTGATGCCGTGCAGGCAAGTGTTGCTGAAGACCGCAATTTGTCTATTTCAAGACGTTCTCAAGAATTGGGACTGTCTCAAACCACAACCTGGCAGATTTTGAGCAAGGATTTGGGCTTGCATCCATATAAAATTATTTTCACTCAAGAACTGAAGCCATTGGACCACCGTAAACGTCGTAAAGTTGCTGATTTTGTCTTGGAACAACTTGAAAACGATAACGACTTTTTTAAGAAAATCATCTTCTCCGATGAGGCTCACTTTCAAAAAACCCTTTTTTTAAAACTCTTATTGGAAAACCCTTTATTTTAAAAATGCTCTTTTATAGCGAGAATATATTCTATGATCAGCTTTTTGGTTATTATTTTTGGGATTATTTATATAAAAAATTAATATTTAACTTCGGTAAGGCTTCAATTATAAAAAAAAAAAACTAAATTCTAATATAATTTAAGTATTAAAAAAAAACTTGGTAAAAAATTTATAAAAATTTCTTATGGAGTAAAAATTAAAAATGTTCAATTAGAAAATAAATATCTTACTAAAAATTTAAATAGAATTTTTAACTCGTCCTCATTCGACCCAAATCTATTCCCGGCGAGTGATTTTTTTAGGTTTGGAAACAAAAAGTAGTCACAAGGGGCAAAAGCGGGAGAGTACGGTGGATGGGGCAGCATATCGTAGCGCAATTCGACCAATTTGGCCATGGCGACGGCGGAGGTGTGAGCCGGCGCGTTGTCGTGGTGGAACAGCACTTTTTTCTTCGCAAAGCGGGGCCGCTTTTTCTTCAATTCGACGTCAAATCGGCCCAATAAGTCAGCATAGTAGCGTCCCGTGATTATTTTACCCTTCTCGAGGTAATCGATGTAGATCACACCTTGTGAATCCCAGAAAACGGTGGCCATCACCTTTCCGGCCGATCGAACAGTCTTCACCTTCTTCGGAGCACGTTCGCCGGGTGAAGTCCACTGTTTCGACTGTTCCTTGGTCTCTGTTGTGTACCAATGAATCCATGTTTCGTCGACGGTCACGAAACGACGCAAGAACTCCGCTGGATTGGGCTGAAACAGCGCCAAACACGTCGCCGATGTGGTCTCACGGTTGCGCTTGTTTTCCGGTGTGAGCAAACGCGGCACCCATCGCACCGACAGCTTTCTCATGCCCAATTCTTCGCGTAGAATAACATATGCTGCACCGTTCCTACTGCGATGCCCACAGTCTCAGCTATCTCGTGAACCTTCAATCGACGGTCTGCCAACACGAGATCGTGAACTTTTTTAACGTTTTCCTCCGTAGCAGACGTTTTCTGGGCACCTGGGTCACCATACACAGCATCCAAGCGATCTTCGATTTTGCTGCTCGTTTTCCCTTCCAAAAACAAGAATTTAATCACCGAACGATATTGTTCTTTTTCCATTTTTGTGCAACCGACCGACACGCTCGCTTTCAAAGGCTCTCAAAACAAAACTAATGAAGGGAATCGACTGAAACTTTGACAGTAAGCATGTACTGCATGATGGTAAATTTCTTTTGTGACAGCAGTTCCATCGGGCGGCGAGGCTAAGTACTTGTTGAATGACCCTCGTATCAGTAAACTAGTGAATAGTTGTTAATTAGTAAATAATCAATAAAACAAAGGACTTAACAGTTATGTTATCATCAGCGATTACCGAGAGGGGGATGGAATCTTGCTCCCTTTTCTTAATAATCTCTGAGTCGAAAAGAGATCTTTGCAATCCTTCTCTTAATTTATGAACCTTTTAATTCGACCAACTTCCGAGTCTGTAACAAAAAAAACCCCTTTTTTATCGATAGTCTGTTAGCTAACAAAACTATTCTCTGATCGTCAAATGATCGGTGCTTAAAAAGATTCATCTCAATCTGCTAAACCATTACATGCTAGCATCATCGGTAATTAATGGACTGATAGTTTCCCGAAAGAGCCTCTTTACCGCCCGCCTTGTTTTCACTAAAATCTTAAACTTGCCACGCCTGTTAACAAATTTACCATTTAACCTCTTTGATCACGCGTAGACCAGTAGACTGAATCAACGGTGGAAGATTTCCCTCCACACATTGGTCAAACATTGGCAAACCAGTCTCTTGATTACCCATTCCGAAAATTTGGGCAATAACACTCCTCACAATCCGGATTGGTCATACCGCACTTATGTTACCAATGCCTTCCTGTTAACCGACTTGTTCTGCATGCCATTCCTGTGGCATAAGGGCATTATGATCGTGACGCTACACAATATCATCTGGTCCTTGTATCAGAGACATCACACTCTACAAATAAATAAACATATTTTATAAGAATTGTTTTATAGAATTTAATGTCAAAATAACCAAATATCGGCAAAATTTTCCACCACTCCAAAACCCAAACACTGTTGTTAGTAACGTTGAAGAAACTTTTCTAAGAACTGTAAATAAATTTAACAAAAAGCATATTAGTCACCTTGTATGAAATCATATAAAAACTGTACAATTTTTTTAACTAGCAAATTTATCCTAAATTATGTAACATATTGTGCCGATTTGAAAAACGATGCCATTACGACATTGTTTGATGAGAAAATGTCAGGCGATTGCTCCCTCAGCCAACATTGTCGAGGAATATCATTAAGGAAGGAGAAAAACTGCCTTCCAATAAAACGATGGGAGGAGAATAAATGATCATTCACAATAGTGCACTCTGTATGAACACGAAGAACGTTGACTCTCTATTCCCCTCTCAAAAGAGATATTATCCTCAGCGAGAGTGACTAATAAGGATGTTGAACGAAATTAAACAATTGCAACATTTTATGTTCGAGCAACATCTCATATTTTTACTAATCCTATTTTTCATTGAAAATATTTTTAACTGAAATTATTTTTAACTGAAACTACCAGGTGTATAATCTTAAATCCGCTGTTTGATCATAGATGGCGTGAGTGAGCGTATTAAGCTACCATGGATACGCCATAATTTTTTTTATAAGTTTGACATCTGTCAACATTATTCAGTGCACATTGTCAGCTATTTCGTACAACAACATACATTTTTCTTTGGTAATCATGTCTAGTTATGTGCCAGAAAAAGTGCATATGCGGGAAGCTCTGCTTTTCTGCTTCAATTTGAAGAAATTGGCTGCTGAATCGGAACTAATGCTTAAGGATGGAGGCCTATGGTGACAATGCTTTATCGAAAACAACATGCCGAGATTGGTTTTGTCGGTTCAAAGACGGCAATTTTGATTTGTGGGACAAGAAGCGGGAAAATCTGCCTAGGAAGGTTGAGGACCATCAATTGTAGGCTATTTTGGACGAAGACGATACCCAAACGCAAAAAATGCTCGCGAAGCAATTGGGTGTTACTCGACCAGCCAATTCCATGCGTCTGCGTGCCATGGGGAAGATTGAAAAGATCGGAAAATGGGTGCCGCATGAATTGAACGATAGGCAGATGGAGCTTACCAGACAAAAAAGAAAGTGGTTCCTGCATCGGATTTTGACAAGCGATGAAAAGTGGATATATTTCGACAATCCTAAAAGCAAGAAATCGTGGGCCTACCATCAACAACTTCCCCAAAACCAAATCGCTTCTGACGGAGGACGATGCTGTGCGTTTGGTGGGATCAGCAGGGTATCGTCTACTATGAGAGTTTGAAATCTGGTGAAACTGTCAATGACCACCGTTACCACCAACAACTGATTAAATTGCATCACGATCTGCGTAAAAAAAAGGACGAATTATTAACAAAGATATGACAAGCTGATTTTCCTCCACGACAACACACCATCGCACACGTCAAAAATGGTCCGAAAATACTTAGAGACACTCAACTGGAAGGTGCTACCCCACCCTGATTATTCACCAGACCTAGCCCCTTCCGACTACCACCTGTTTTTGTCGATAGACCACGCGCTCACTGAGCAGCACTTCAATTCTTACGAAGACGTCCGAAAATGGCTTGATGAGTGGTTTGCCTCGAAAGAGAAAGAACTTTTTTGGCGTGGTATCCACAAATTGGCCGAGAGATGGGGGAAAATGTGTAGCTAGCGAGAGCAAGTACTATGAATAAATTTGTTTTTGCCTTCTATGAAAAAAACATGTCTTTTTTTTACTAAAAAACAGCGGATTTAAGCTTATACACCTGGTATTTTTACTGAAAATATTTTTAACTGACAATCATTTTGTATTAAAAAGTTTTTTACTGAAAATATTCGAACTGAAAAACTTTTAACTGAAAATATTTTTTCTGAAAATATTTGATTTGAAAATATTTGAACCAAAAGTATTTTTACTTAAAATATTTTGACTGAAAAAATTTTTACTCAACATATATTTGAATAAATTATTTCTTATTATTGTAAAAAATTTATGAAAAATATTTTATTTGTTAGAAATGAATTTTTTTTATATTAAAAAACCGCTAGTATTTTTTTTCAACTTTATTAACTTCAACGCCGAATCATGAATAAGAACATTTTAATCCAGAGGGATTTGAGGTACTTTATTATCATTATAATTATTATTTTCATTATTATTTTTATTAAGTGAAGCTCTCTTCATCCGAGTCTGTTGCGTATAATTATGTGTACTTTGGCATATTCTAAAGTTGGTCTTTATCTCAATTTATGTATAACAGAAATTAAAGAACTTATCTGAAAATAATCAATGCCCTTAAGTAAAAATGAATACTACATGCTCATATACATTTATACAAGCTGTTCTAAAATAAACAAACTGGTACAGGTAATCTTCTAACTTTTGATTACATAAACCGCATACCTGCAGTAAACCATCATTACACATTTGGTTTCATAAATAATACCAACAACAGCAGGGCTTTTGAGACAACAGCAGCACATTTTAATTAGCATGATTAAAACAGTAAACATTCAAAAAGCTTTCCAACAAAATAATTACTTATATTTAGCCGTTCGTGAACTTTTGACTTTCATACAATATAACTTAAAAATAATAACGTATTTCCGTACAGAGAAAAAAATCCAAAGTTTTTTAATAAAAATTTATTAAATGGAAAAAATTTTTTAGATCATAACGAATAAGATTTGTTGATTTTTTATGTTATTGCAATAAGAATTCACCTTAAAATTTTCTATTCGCGTTAAAACAGGACAAATGTGAACTTTTTTTATTATGTAATTAACGTAAGTAAATGGCAAAATTATACTCATCCATAATTTTATTCTGCAAAATAAATTTATAAATGGAAATATACCTTCTTGGGGTCTAACCAATTTGCAGAATTTTCATAATTACACTAAGTCGTTCACAATTCGCTAGGTTAACGAAACTCATTAAGGCAAACGAGATGTTCATGATAAACATAAATTTATTAATTTACTCTATTGGCAAATTCAAACCAATTTGTACCATTTCCAATTGATTATCTAATTTATTATCCAATAACACTACCTTACGATCCAATTTCCCTACAATTTTGATATTGTAATTTTTATGTCCAAACATATACAATGAAAGCGGGCAGGTATCATTAATAATTTCTGTTTAATTTCTTTCCAGATTTATGCCAATTTTGCGGTGATGGTGTATCCGAGCTTGTAAGGAATACAAAATCGGTTCGGTTAACGCTTAAGTGTTACGCTTAATTATAAGATATATCAAAGGGATAAAATTAATTATCCTTTTGCAAACTGGAAACAGTAAGAAAAACGCGTCGAAAATCATTTCGAATGTCGTGGACAAAAGCTCAGGGAAAGTTCTATTTGCGAGCTTATAGAAAAATTCCAATGCGTGGTGGTTGTAGAGTCAGACATCAAATTAGTTTTAAGGTAATTTTTATGGGGTTTTCTTTCTACAATATTTTCGACAAGAGAATAATTAGGATAATTTTTATTATTTTTTCTTTTCAAATAAAGTCACACCGAAATAAATGGAAAATTGCTTGATGAAAATTTCTTTTATTTACACTGAAATTATTAGAAAAATTCAAATTAATTAATTTAAAAATTTTCAAATTTTTAAATTTGTTTAAAAATAAAAATGGTTTTTTTTTAAGGGTTCTGTTCTTGTATTATCTATAAAAAAAAGGGAACATATTTTATATTTTCCAAAAAGCCTACTAATTGGTTATCATCCAATTTCAAATTTGGAAAGTAAAAACTTTTTAAAAACTTTCTAAAAAAAGATATTTTTTAATTTTCTTTAATTTGATCATTGCTCGTTCGGATGTTTGTTTTGAAATGCTCTAAAGCTAAAAGACTATTTTTATAAATGCAATCTTTTATGTTGTTTTAGGGAAAAAATTTAACGACATTTAATCGCACAATCCTGAAAGCGAATTGACATCACCAAATCTGGCAATGACGAGTCCTGACAAAATTTTCGTGTAATGAGGCCAAAATTTGTTGTGTTGTGTGGCTCATAGAACCATTTTTCTGAAATCACATATATTCCAGATTAAAATCTTCAAGTTAAGGGCCAGAAAGTCTATAATCATATGGTCGTTATGTTCAGCATTGACGGTAACGGGGTCTCCTTCTTTATTTTTAAAGCAATATGGGCCAAAAACACCTTTAGATCACTTGTAAATTTTATAACCCTTTTATTTGACCGTTTTGATTATTGATGTATCCACCTAGCAAAAAACGAGTCTTTGAAAGCGAAAAGCGTGGCGGCTAAATTGTTAAATAGAAATCTTTAATAATTTATATAGATTTGCAAATTCTTTCCTTTCCAAACTTTCAGAAAATTAGAGAAACCTTTTTATGTCATGTATAATTTTTATGAGCAATTTTATTTTGTTTTCAATATATAATAAGATATTTTTGAATAATTTTCTAATATTAATTGTATTAAATTTTTCGTATTTTAGCTATGAATCTTATTAATATGGATTCTGAGAACCGTGTGGTTCTCAATGTTGGCGGCATACGTCACGAGACGTATAAAGCCACCCTTAAGAAAATTCCAGCAACCCGTTTGTCGAGACTGACTGAAGCATTAGCTAATTATGATCCAATACTTAATGAATACTTCTTTGATCGGCATCCGGGTGTATTTGCACAAGTGCTCAACTACTACAGGTAAGCTAATAAATATTCTAAAAAAATTACAATATGACGGCAAAAAAATTTAAAAAATAGCTCCTATCAAAATGTTTTTATTTAGTGATATCTCTTCTGATAAGATAAGTGGAATAAATTATTCAAATTTTGAGGAAAACTTTTTAGTAACAAAATAATCTAAAATAGATACACTTATTGCTGTTAGATTTGAAAGTTTATTCCAACAAATTTAGCCTTAGAGGTAGAAAAGTTTATTAGATTTTTTTCAGTATTTCAAGCCAGAAACGTATTCTATACCAAACTTTTAAAGAGAAAATATTTTACATCGTAAAACGCATTAGATGCTCACGTATACGTTTATTGTTTCTATTAAGCCTGTTGAAGAAACTTTAACCCATTTTATCTTATTGCCTTTTTATCTTATTTAAAGAAGGTCATGTGAAAATTGAAAATAGAATTCTTTCGAAAATAATCTGTGGAAAATATAGCAAAACTAGAAGGATTGTTTAGAGCAGAGAACGTCGAAATCGATTGAGTTCAAAATTGATTCTGAAAGCAGGTGCTAGTTTTCTTGAACAATATCCCCGGTCAGGGAATTAACCTACAAATCGATTTTGTCAAGAGCCACCCCATTTCTGGTTAGTATGTTTAAAGTTATATGGCATCTAGCATACTTGCATATAATTCACGGAATTGCCTTTTTCGACTTGTAGCTAGCTATATATTAGTTGCAGATAGGATATTGGAAAGGATTACAGAAATCCAATTTTGTCCAAATCAAAAAGAAAAAGATATTGAAACCTTATAGAAAGTTATACGCAATCATGATAAAGCTAGAGGAACAGAGATTTTTATAATAGATGCTTCCGGGACAAATTATTACTTGAGTTAAATTCAAGACCCTTGATACTACAACGTTCAAAGGCTCAACTATAAAGCGAATACGAATTATTAAATTAAAAGCTATCATCCCCACTACTACAAATATGACGAATATTTTTTAGGAATTTTTTTTTTATTAGGCAATAGCAGAATTGTTTTAATATATTTAAAAAAAATATTGTTTCATATTTTCTATTATGATCAATTTTCACTGAACATTTTAACCAAATATTTTTGCTAAAAAAAATTTTACTGAAAAATAATTATCTGAAAAAATTTGAACTGAATAAATTATTACTGCAAGTTTTTACTGACAAATTTTTTCTGACAAATTTTTAGTGACAAATTTTTAGTGACAAATTTTTAGTGACAAATTTTCACTGACAAATTTTTACTAACTAATTTTTACTGACAAATTTTTACTGTCAAATTTTTCCTAAAAAATTTTACTGACAACTTTTAACTGACTACTTTTTCCTGACAACTTTTTACTGACAAATTTTTACTGACAAATTTTTGCTGATAAGTTTTTACTGACAAACTTTTACTGACAAATTTTTACTGAAAATGTTAACTGAAAATTTTTATTGAAAACTTTTATTGAAAATTTTTACTGACATATTTTTACTGAAAAATTTTTACTGACATATTTTAACTGGAAAATTTTTACTAACAAACTTTTACTGACAAACATTTACTGACAAACTTTTACTGACAAATTTTTACTGAAAAATTTTTGTTAAATAATTTTTTATTGAAAATAATTTTTACTGAAACAATTTTTAACTGAAAGTATTTTTACTGAAAAATATTACTGGACAATTTTTTAACTGAAAGTATTTTTACTAAAAAAAATGTTTACTGAAAATTATTTTTTACAGAAAATATTTTTACGGAGAAAGTTTTCACTGAAAAATTGTTTACTAACAATCATTAATTTACAGATAATTGTTTTTTACTGACAATCATTTTTTGCTGAAAATCTTTTTTAACTGAAAATAATTTTTAGCTGAAAATAATTTTTAGCTGAAAATTGTTTTTAACTGAATTAAATTTTTTTACTGAAAGTGAAAATAATTTTTACTGAAAATAGTTTTAAATAAAAATCATTTTTACTGAAAATATTTTTAACGAAAAATCATTTTTACTGAAAATTATTTTTACCGAAAATCATTTTTACCGAAAATCATTTTTACCGATAAACATTTTTAATGAAAATTATTTTTAACTGAAAATATTTTTTACTGAAAATCATTTTTACCGAAAATTATTTTTTACTGAAAATCATTTTTACTGAAACTATTTTTAACTGAAAAAAATTTTTTATTGAAAATCATTTTCACTGAAAATGTTTTTTTACTGAAAATATTTTTTACTGAAAGTATTTTAACTGAAGAAATGTTTACTGGAAAATTTTTTAACAAAGTATTTTTACTAAAAAAATGTTTACTGAAAATTATTTTTTACTGAAAATATTTTTACAGAGAAAATTTTCACTGAAAAATTGTTTACTGACAATCACTATTTATACGGACAATAATTTTTTACCGAATATATTTTTTACTGAAAGTATTTTTTACTGAAAGTATTTTAACTGAAAGTTTATTTATTGAAAAAATTTTAACGGAAAGTTTATTTATTGAAATAATTTTAAGTGACTTTTATTTTTACAAATATAAATTTCTATTTTACAGAACTGGCAAATTGCACTATCCAACCGATGTATGTGGTCCACTATTCGAAGAAGAGCTAGAATTTTGGGGACTCGATTCTAATCAAGTTGAGCCTTGTTGTTGGATGACATACACTCAAGTATGTATTTTAAATAATTGTTCCTTATAACTTATTTGTAGTAAAATATTTTGTTATGAAATATATAAACTCAAATAATTTAAGAATAGATTATTTTCAAATTATCAAAAAATATTTATAATCGTAATAAGTCAACGACAAAAAAAATTGTGCCGCTCTAACGAAAAAATTCCATTCCAAAAATAAATTTAGATCAAAACGCGCAAAAATTTATCGTCTGAAAGTAATAAATTATTATATTTTAGTCCAAGAGAAGTAATATGCTCTATTGTTAAATAAAAACTAATAAATAAAAATATAACAAAAAATATTCTACAGCAAAATCATCAATTATACTCAGATATATTGCGTGAAAGTTATAAATTTGAAAAATTTACTCACCGCCAATGTAAGCATGCCCTTGCAGTTATTATCATTCCTATGCAGTAATATTTTTATCTAGTGAAAAATTTATGTTTTTTTATTTTGGGAACTTCTCTTCAATAAAATATGCTAACCCAAGAAAGGGTTTTAATATTTCTAAACGCATAATACATACGAACGTATAAACAGAGCTTGCATCCCTTAGTCGAAGGCCAAAATACGTGAATGGAATGTAAGATACTCTGTTTAAATCCATTTATCTATACAGATACAGACATTTTCATGGTCTTGAATTCGATATTGTTAAATTTTTTATTATTTATCATACATGTACTAGGAAAAAAAGATGGGGAAGAACCGATTTTATGGGGTTACCGAATTATTTCACACTGTCTTAACAATAAAATCGAGAAAAAAAATCAAAACTGAAATTTTTTATACAATTTATTATTATTGTCATATTGTTTGGGAATCGTAAAAGTTCGTTTCTTTTATCGTGATACCATCTATTTAATATAGCCAATATTAAAATTACACGCAATACTCTCAAATGCTTATTAAAGGGGTAGCGAAAATTTCAATAAAAAAAATTAAATATGCTAACGACATGATGAAATTAACAAATATTTTTCCATTAATTTTACTCATAATGACATTTTGAAATATTTCATTTCCACCCCCTGCCTTCTTTTGCTGGGCTAATACCATTAAATATATAATTTGCTGTTGTAAGGGAAAGAAATTCCAGTCAGCATTTTGGTTAAAATGCGTCACCAAAAATCAATATTCCAAAATAATAATAAAGCACCAATGAAAACAGCTATTGGAAGAATTCCTTAATAGCAAAAGCTTTTATGTTTTGTGAACAACTGTAAAATGTCGGGTCTGAAATGGGTCTGTTCATGGTATAATATCCTTAAACATCGATTACCGCTACTGTATTTTCTTATATAATATCATCAAGAATTGTAAAAACCGACAAAAAAAAAATAATCAAAAGAACGATAAGAACAGCACCCAGAAAAGAAAAGACTTTTCTCTCAACCAAAACTACACCCAACAACGATACACTCGTACATATTGTATATAAATTGCAAACTGTTTTATTTTATTTTTATATTCTTGTACACATTTTATGATTGAAATGATTGTGCGTACACAGAAGAATTGATAGCCCACCCACATATACTCAGTATGCATCCAAAATGTTTATTTCCTTGTTAGATTGCCAATATACTGGCTTTTTTTGCCCATTAAAAAACATTTTCAAAAGTTGAATTTTATTTTATTGACATTTTGACTATTACTAGCAATGGCAGAAAAAAATTATATTCACCCTAATGACTAAGTATCACATTATCATATAAAATTTTATATACCAAACGTTCTTCTGGTGCCAAGAAAATATCAATCAAATGATGATTAGCCGAATCAAATTTTATAGATTTGGGAATATTCAATTTAGTATGCAGTGCTGGTTATTACGAGTACATATATATTCCCAGTAACAGCTTAATTATTAGTGAAATTTACAAGCTAAGCAAATTCCAGGTAATAAATTTTTACAATAATTTAGCCAAGACCATAATCACAAAAGTTACGACTTGTATACAAAAATCGAAATTCTTCGGCACTTTTATTTAATTTTTTGAGTAAGGTTTTATTATCAAAAAAAAAAGAAGAAAAATAGCAAAATTACTAATGTGCAAAAAATAATCAGATTTTATATATAATCGTAAAATTATTCAGAAAATATTATTACATTCAAAAGAAAAAATTAAAAATTTTCTTCAAAAATAAAATAATAAAATTAAAAATAATTAGTTTGACATACGAAAAATTTCAATGAGACTATGTGGACTGGTCCTTATTGAGATTAGAAGTTTTTCGATGGCAAAGAGCTGGTTTGAAGAGCCATAAGGCAGTGAAATACGAATCTCACTCAGAGGGGCTTTCAGACCGCCAATAAATATTATTTTTTATAAAGAATTGGTGGAGAGCCTCAGATTTGGATGCTCCACCATGACAACACCCATTGTCATACAGTTATCTCCTTAATCTAGATAATGTCAGAAAAAAGGATCGTCTAAGGTTCTTGTAAATTTCCTCTAAGTTGAAAATCCTCAAGGACCTTAAGATCCTTGTAACTTTTTTTATTCCCCAAGATCAACAAACACTTGAAAGGAATATATCTTGATACCGTCGATAACATCCAAAAAAGTGTAACCGAGGAGCTCTAGTAGATTCAAGTTAAAGTCTTCAAGCACGGCTATGAAGAGTTGAGAAAAAGCCTCAACTCTTCATAGAAAAAGCCTCAACCCAAAAGAACTTTTGTACGTTAAAGGGAGTAGTTTTAATATATAAATATAAATTAAAATTATAATTTTAAAAAATCAGTGATTATTTTTTACCACTTCTTATAGTTTTTTTTTAAATTATCATTTCAAGTAACTTTAGCACTGAAATACATATTCCTAGTGCCACGATATTAAAGGCCATTTAGCGACTAAGGATACCGGGATAAGGAAATTCAAGTAGAAAATAAAGATGACAACTGGATTTTGAGGGAATAGCCTAGGGTTCGCTTGGATGGTAGTCTATTATGTTCACAACTGTTCTACCGGTCCAGTGTTAATGAATTTATCAAATTGAATACCGTCAATTCCTTTACTCGTACCTGCTATTTATCGCCCTGTGTCACCACTGGGTCAGTGAGACTTGTGATGGCAGATAATTTTCTTAGCTAACAAATTAAATCTGCCACCACCATTGACCTATATTTAAAATATGAATTTTGTATAAACGCTTTGGAAAAATCATTTAATGGCCTCAATATCATGGCATTTAATATAAGTTGTATTTTTGTAGTGAGTTATGAAAAATGGAACAACGAACTTTCGTGTTAAATGGAGGCTTTAGGGAGAAATTTCTTATCAAGAGCGCAAGTTTATCGGTGTTTTTAAGAGTTTTTGGAAAATTGATAAAATAGTGGAATGAGTATGATCAGGCCATCGATTAAAATTATTTTTTATAAAAAGATCCTTAAGAGGCGCAGAAAAAGAATTCATTATATTATTGTTCTTGTCACACGCAGTTCTTCTCGGAAAAGATAACTCTGTGGCTTCTCAGCGCTCTGTTTAAAACTTTTTTTTCAATTCCCAAGATCAGAAAATAGTTGAAAGGAAGTCATCTTGATACTGTCGAGAATATCCAAAAAAGTGTAACTGAGGAGTAAAAGGTAATACCAGTTGACACCTTCCAGCACTGCTCTAAAGAGTTAAAAAAAAGCCTCTGCCGATATATCACTGTCTAGGGGAACTATTATACTTTGAAGTTATTATATTTATTTAACCTTTTTTACAGACATTTAAAGTTACACATAGTAACAAGCAGATTTATATAATAGTAATAATAAACATGAATGGTTGTGGCAAGTAAACATCCATCGAAATTTCTTCTGCTAGCGTGTGATTGTGTTAAGCCACAGTATTTTAATAACTCGCGCAACCAGTGACGCTTAAGTCATCGATAGGTGTTTCTAGGACACGAGAACAGTATAACGAACATAAAAGGGACCTTCGATAATTGTCCGGAGTATTTTTGATTGAAGGGATTAAACTAAAAGGGAATTGGAAGTCTTAGTAGAGCCCCAGAGTTCTAGTCCGTAAGTCCAGATGGGTTTCAATAGGGCTGCAGTAAGTATAAAACGTTTGCATAGAAGTTAAATTAGTTGACGGTACCGTCTTTTTAGTTCTTGTCTTTTAAGGCTTGCACGTGGTTTCCATGACTAGCGTTTGTCTAAGTTTACTGCCATGCTTCGAATTTCGTTGTGTTGTGGTATTTCGCTGCCATTAAGGTATATGGAAGGGCATGGTTCGTTCATTGCGGAGAGCATTGATTGACCTTTATTATCCACCTGGTGACCAACATTTAAAATTATTCTTCGGTTCATTGACTTTTATTCTCCGCCTGGTGACCAACATTTAAAATTATTTTAAACAAAATACGAACTTCCCATAAAAATTGTGAACGAACCATTTAATGGCCTTAATATCTTGGCGCTACAAAATATCCTCTGGCTTTTGTCTTTAACACTTTACGTACAGAAAAAAAACTACTCTCTTTATCAACAAAAAAAAATATTTGAATAAACTCCAAAGTTAATTATTATCCTCTAAAAAAAATTCTCAAAACTGAAAATTTACTAAAAACTTCTGTCTAAAAATTGTTTATTAGATAGGGACCCTCTACTATATACAATAAAGAATCTTCTACCAGCGCTTTTTATAAGAAAAATATTTACAAAAACGATGGAATTATTTTGAAGGACTTTTTTTAATGAGATACACAAACAAACAACCGAGACGAAAATTCTTTAAAAATTTGTTCATTCAACCTTTTTTATTTATCCTCAATTTTCATATAATTTAAATTTTAAATTTTTCTCAATCTTTCTGGAATAAATTCAAATTTTTTTAAAAATTAATACCTAAATTTAAAAAATCATAATATTTCTAAACCCAGGGGAATTTTTCTTTTACAATTATTTCCAGTCACATTTACATTGAAATGTAAATCGTGCTAGAGGTAAACTTTCCAAGTCTCTGTTAATTAGGGCAGTCTGAAATATTTTGAAGATTTTTTCTTCTTCAACTAAAAACAAATGTTTTTCTACAATCTAATGAAAGTAATTTTGCGTAAAATTTTACACTTATGGGATCCTCTATAAGGAACGACAATATTCATTGGTGTTAAAAAAAAGGGTTTAACCAATCAAAGATATTTTCAGAAACAAGTTCATATTTTTGAGAAATTTAATATTTTCTTATTTTTCCATATATTTTTTCTAGATATTATGTTAATTTTTTGTAATTAATTTTATGCTACTCGTAAAATCATTTTATTTAAAAAAAGTCATAAAATTTAAATTTAAAAATTGATAAAATATCGAAGAAATTAATATTTTTTTGGAATTATCCTTTCTTAAATTTAAATAACAACTTAAAAGTCACTTAATATATTTTTAAGAGCAATTTTTTATGGTGTTTTTTAATAAATTTTTATAAAATATAGCAACATTAATTTTACTAAACTGAAAGTGTCCTTAATAATCTTAATTAATAAGCATTTTATCCTTCTAGAAGAAAAATAATAGTTATTAGTTCCATAAAATTGAATTGGAGCTTTTTCCTCTCATTATAAATTTATTCCGAATAGAGTATATTCGAGTGGATAAGTGATAATAAATTATTTTTTACTTTTAAATGAAGTGATAAAAAAAATACTCAATTTAAAATGTACCATAAAAAATGATGCATTTTACCATTAGTGTATGAGTAAATCTCAATTTGCATATTTATTTAACCTAAAAAATACAGGATATTATTTGCATAGTTTTAACTAAAAATAAACTTTTCAATTTTATTCGTTTCAAATTATTTTCATGATGACATTTGTTAGTTTTGTATAATTTCATACAATAATTTATTTAATGGTTAGCCAGTTAACTTAAATCCATATTAATTGCATTTTAAATGAATATTCGTTTTTGTGTGTGTTTTTTTTGTCAAGTGCAATTCTAAATTGGTAAATAGACTAAATTAGAGCTGAGATGAAAAGTCATTTTTCCAAATTGAAAATTTCAATTTCAATTTGATATTGTGGCTTGGATTATGAATTCTTGAAAAGTAATTATTTTTTGATTATTTTTTAAAGTTTAATAAAAAAAAAATTAACTGGAAAATTGGCAAATTTGAAATATTTTTGTATAGAAATCATATCTGAATACAATTTATGGTAAACAATTTCAATCAAAATTTTTATTAAAAAATAAAATTTAATAAAAAGTTGAAAATGAATTTTTAAAATTTAATAAAAAGTTTTCCTTTTTTTCGAAGAATTTTTTTCTTTTTATATTATACTAATTCATGAGGTTTAATCCTTTTTAAATGGCGTACGTTATTGATCACATCAAGAATTGTTTTCATCTCAGGATTTTCATGTGAATGCAATTGTTGATCATGTTTAGCAGCTCCCCTTTTTAGTTCATCTCAAACTGAATTAATTTGCAAATCACCTTGGATATCTTTATTTCTCATGTACCATGGAGTATTTACTATCCCAAGTAGTATTTTTGTATTATATCTTTATTCAACTTCCTTGTACAAGCCCATATTTAGGATTTAATTCCACGTTGACAGCTCAGACGTTCTCTCCAGCAGCCAACACAATTTTCCATATTTATTATTGAGTTCTGATCTTTTCTTCCACTTGAGTTTGATATCAAAGATCATACCTAGATAGTTAGCTGTATTGAAGTAAGGTACAATTTTTCCATTAATGGAAATATAATATATACAGGATCAACTTTTCTGTACGTAAAAATAATGTGCGCTAGTTTTGCTTCATTAAGCTTAATGCACCTTTGGTTCGCCCAGTTGTTGACTTTATTTAATGCATTCTACAGTTTTTTAGTGGCTCTTTCAATAGATGAATCTAACACCATTATTATAGTGCCATCTGCAAATATTTCATCATTTTGTCGAATGTCTCTAGTATAGTATATAATAAATATAGGAGTGGGCAGAGTACACTCTCTTGAGGTACTCCTGCTATTATGTCTTTAAGGTAAGAATATGCTTGACTATATCTGACTCTAAACCACCTCTCCGAAATATATAAAGAGAGAACTTCAAACAACTATGCCATACCTTGTCAAATACTTGCACAATATCCAGGAAGATGGATAGGCACACCTTCTCCTCTTTTAGAGCTGTTTCCAATTTATTTGTATTATATGTTATATACAGAATTCTTTTTATGTTCTTGGTTGATGTTGTTTGGCCACCATTTTGGCTTCAATGATATTTGTCTATTAGCATTTGCCAAGCATTTAATATCGCAATAACATGTTAAAATTATTTTTAACATGTTATTGGGATATATAACATGTTATTGCAATATATAACATGTTATAACATTAATGTTAAAATTATGTTTAACATGTTATTGCTTTAATATGTTGAAATAATGAAAATATTTTATTTAAATAATGGTTCAATTGTGAATACACAGATAAAATTATGTCACTTGTTTGGTGTTATTCATATGTCGAGCAAGTCAATCATTCAGCGTGTAATGAATAATTTTGAAAATATGCATACACTAGGAGATAAATCAAAGACAGGGCAATATGTAAGCCAACGTTCACCTGAAAAGATTGCTGTAGAGTGAGGCAGAGTACTGCTGAATGTCCGGGTACCTCTCAATTGGGAATAGCTCTATCATGTTTATATAGAGATATTTATTGATAAATAAATATAGATATTTATATATTTACTTCTTATTCTCAAAAAAGATTTACTTTTTTATCCGCATTAAATTCAATTCACACAACAGCTGCAGGCAAATGATCATGAACGACGGCGCGACTGGAGTACTCGAGTTTGACAGCTCGGTATAGACGACCACCGATTTTGGCAAAAAACTCATTATGAGCGACGAAGCACACTTCAACTTGGGTGCCTTTGTTCATAAACAGAAAAGCTGCTATTGGGGTACTGATAACCCTCAACTGATACACCCTCGTAGAGTAACTGTATGTTGCGGCATTTGGGCCGGCAGCATAATTGCGCCATATTTCTTTGAGGATGCTGGAGACAATGCTGTAACAATTACTGGTGACCGCTATCGACAAAAACTTTCTTCTGCCCAAATTGAATCAATTAGTCCTCCAGAACATGTGGCTACATCACACATATCTTGTGCTACGGTTCAAATTTTGACACAAATTTTTCCCGGCCGAATAATGTCAAAAAGAGGTGATATCGACTGACCCCCATGATCCCCTGATTAGAATCCAAAAGTGACTGTAAATTATATATTGTCTCCGCAAAATATATCGCATATATGGGGTTCTAAAAATCCCTAACATTGCATCCATGAAAAGTGACTGTCTAGGTCATTGGCCCGATTTTTCTTGGCACTGTTGTCATACGATAATGACTGTCTAGGTCATTGGCCCAATTCTTGGCACTGTTGTCATACGATAACCGACTTATTTTATCATAAACTAGGAGATATCTAAATGTGGGACGCTTTTGACAATCTTCAAACAGTCTGAATTATCTTAAAACGATCGGGTCATACAAAAAATCACGTGGTATAAATTGAAAAACAAATTATATTTTTTTTAATCGCCGTTTTACAATAGATCAGAAGTGTCAAATTGTAAGTTAACTCCTCATCATTACATTTGTGACTTTTTAACAGCGTTATATATTTTTTTGTGCGTGAAAATGTCGAAATTTGAGCCAAATAGGCGTCATTTGCGGGAAGTCTTGCCTTTTACCTTCAATTCGAAAAAATCTGCGGCTGAGGCGGGTCGAATGATTGTATAAACTTATGGTGAGGCTGGTATTAGTGAGAGAACGTATTGAAAATGGTTCCAACGCTATAAAAGTGGTGATTACGACAAGGATGACAAGGAGATTCCGGGACTGGTGGAAAAGTTTGAAGACGCAGAATTGGAGGATTTATTGGATGAACATCCATGTAAAACGCAACAAGAACTTGTAGATTCATTAGGCGTGACTCAACAAGCTATTTTCCATTGTTTACAAATATTAGGAATGATCCAAAAGGAAGGAAATTGGGTGACATACGAGAAACGTCGAACGGCATTTTTTAACGTACGCACAGCTGCTCCAACTGCAAAAAAGGAAGGGTATCGCATAATCTCACTACCAAACACAATTGATGCGTTTGAGCCGATGATTAAAAAAAAAATAACCACAATACGAGCAAAGACACGGCAAAGCCACGTATTTCTAAAGTGGTTAAAACCTATCTGGAAACACTGAAATGGGATGTTCTGCCCCACCCCTCATATTTTGCAGACATCACCCTTTCCGACTACTACCTCTTCCGATCGATGACGCGTGTCCTGGGTGTGTAAGTAACAACAGGAGGTACGGCGTAAATGAACGAGTTTGTCTTGCCTTCTTGATTAGAACTATTAACCACTTTTATTAAGGTTATGTTCCTGTCCAATTTGAAAAAGGCGTACACAGTGTGTATCCCTCTATTATATAAAAAAGTTTTTTTTTGTAGTCTTTTATTATGATGTATGTATGAATTTTTATTGTTTAAATATGTGTGTTTTTTGAAGTCATTTTTTTTAAATAATTTTTTTGTTGTCATTTAAATATTTAAGGATGTTATACACATGGGTAGAAAAAAGTTAAATTTGAGTGAAGAGGAGATGAAAGAGCGTAAGCGTATTCAAAAGAATACTGCGAGGAGGCGTTTTTATGCAAAAAATCGAGAAAGGGAGATTAAAAATGTAATGAAAAATTATAACGAAAACAAACCTGAAAAGAGAAAAGCTGCTCGCGAATATTACCATGCGACTAAAGATGAAAAAAAGACCAAAAAGGAAAAATTGATGTTAGGATTGTATGGAGCGGGAAAAAAAGTAGAATATTTGACATAGGAGCCCTCCGAAGATCGTTGGGAGGGTGGTTTGGTGAGCGAAGCGAGCAGGGGACAAAGCCCTCTAGTACAGTGTAAAAAAACATGTTTTAGTTTTATTTCCATTTAGAAATTTGAAGAAAAACACAAAGAAACTTTATTCCACTTACTTAAAAACCGCATCGGGATTCGAACGCGCGTAAATCGGATTCATGTTTGGACTGCTTAGTCTTCGCAACCAACCTGTTTGTTTGTTTGTTTGTTAACGGGACACCAGACCTCGCCAGACGCTATTGCATCCATCTGCTCAGGCGGTCTGATGGTCCGCCCAGGATCCCCCAGGTTGGAAAAAGACAACGCCACACAAAAACCACAAAAACTCCTCACCCAATCCAGCGTCTCCCTCGTGCCGCAGCACCCATTTTTTTCGGATTTGTGCATGCATCTCTGGCAAGCCAGTCAGCCTTGTTATTAATCGTAATACCAACGTGACTTGGGATCCATTGAATCTTATACGATCTACACGCGTTATCGCGGATTGTTTGCATGATGTTATTTGCAATGGGATGTCGGTAATATTTCTCCCTATCTGCAAGGATCTTGCATGCAACCCTGAAATCCGTCAAGATGGCCACTCTATTAGCCGTACTGGAACTAGCCAAAGCTATAGCGATATCTATAGCTGCTAATTCCGCCGTTGTAATGGCATGTATTTTCCCCCTTATGCGGTATTTAGATTCATCCTTTGTTTGACTAATGAATATTCCAATTCCAGCCACTTCGTTCCTTAATGATGCATCAGTATAAAATATCTGATGATCCCTCATTTCCCTTACCATGTACCTGTGAAAATATTTCATCCATATCACATTGCTAGTTTCGCTCTTTTTCATAGCCCTACTAGTCAGCTCACCGATGATTTTTACATTTTACGGCATTTCCATAACTAAACCATACCTGGAGATCATTTTTAGCCGATCAAAATGCTCCCCATACTTAGCTATGGTTTTGTACATGTACGTCTTTTTCATTCTCGAATCGGTTATGTATCCGAACATGTCCTCATTGAATATGGTCATCTTGGCCGCCTCCAGGCAAGTCAACCATTCCCTTCTCATTGAAGAAGGCCACTCGCCCACTTCCGCCAGAGTGTCCAACGTTGGCGTATCACACAACAGTCCCAGACACATTCGGATTGCCCTGGATACCATGTTATCCAGTTTCTCCAGTGCGGCCTTACTTCCGCCCCTCAAGACCGCCGCCCCATAGTCTGCCCTGGCCCGAATCAGGCCCCGAAAAACATTTATCAATGTCGCAGGGTGTCCCCCGTGCTTATTACCACACAAATTTCTGAAAATATTTATTGAGCCCTGGACCCCCATGGTCACACCAGAGCAGTGTTCCTGAAAATTTAATCGGTTAGCAATTGTAATGCCCAAATACCTGTGGCTTCCAACTATTTCAATCTTCGAGCCACCTATTCGGATATCGCTCAATTGATTCTTCTTCGTCGATTGGTATAGTAACATGACCCTGGTTTTTTCACAATTTATTTCCATGTTCAGTTGTCGCAACGTATTGTGTATGTATCACATGCCCAGTTTGAGGAGTTTCTCGGCCCTTGGCCACGTTTCAGCGCTAATAACGAGTGTAATATCATCAGCAAACTGCACTGCAAAACCGTGCCAATTTCCTCCCCTAGTTCATGAAGGCCCTTTGTATAGATGTTAAAGAGAGTCGGACCAAGACACTGCCCTGCGGCAGACCGCGGCTGGTAGTGATTTTACTCTCTCCGTCTGGTCCATTCATAATCAATTCTCTGTCGATGCAGGACTGTGCTACCTAACATAGAGGTCTGACTGTGCTACCTAGAGGTATTTCACAAAATTTAGTATTGACGGTTTATTTTTTATTTGAGCTCCCATTTCAATTGTATAAAAAGTGACTAAAAGTTCGGGTTGATTTTGTCTACACATATGCACAAATCACATCTAAACCCACCACTTAAGTAAACTGATATCAAACTGGCCATTTGTATTTTTTGTTTTTATTGTACAATACCGCTGACTGTAGACAATTTTCTTATTTGAGTGAAACCAATAGCCAAAAATTAAATTTGAAATTGACCAAATTCACTGGAACAAGACATTTAGATTCACAGCATGAGAGAGAGATAAAAAAATGTTTGTATTCATTTACTAAGTTAAACACGGTCACCTACACGTGGTGGTCACCTCCCTCCTGTAAGCACAGGAGGTACGTTATTGGAATCGGAATGTCATTATAAGTAAATGAACGAGTTTCTCTTGCCGCTGCATTTAAGAACTATTAACCTACTTTTTACAAGGTTATGTCCCGCTAAGAGAGGCGTAAACAACCACATGTTGTTATGTTTTACCGTAAACTACTACATTTAATAATAGTTGTATTAGTTCGTAATTCCATGTAGAAATTTGAAGAAAAACAAATTCCACTTACTTAAAAAACCGCATCGGGATTCGAACGCGCGTAAATCGGATTCATGATTGGACTGCTTAGTCTTCACAACCAACCTCACTTCATTAATATCTGCTCAAACTCGCTACGAGAGCGAGCACAAGTCAAACGAATATGTATGATAGCCAACAAATGTTCGAAGTTGAATGATTCAAGTATGCCTGTACGACTGTGGGAGTCGTTTGTTCATACAGAAATGACATGTGCGTGCGAGAATTAGTTAAACATTACGACTTCTTTAAATAAATGAAAATTTAAAAATTGAACCTTAGTTTATTTAAATTTAACAAGAACATTTGAAAAAGAATGTATAATTTCCATTTCTGTAAAAAATAAATAAGAAAGTCGTTTCCAATCGTAACAAATAATTAAATACTATTGTTGATATTATTTACTTTGGAATTAGATGTGTCACATATCACATCTATTTCTAAACCCACCACTCAAGTAAACTGATGTCAAACTGGCCATTTATATTCTCGTTTTTATTGTACAATTCCGCTGACTGTAGACAATTTTCTTATTTGAGTGAAACCAATAGCAAAAAATTAAATTTGAAACTGACCAAAATGACTGGAACAAGACATTTAGATTCACAGCATGAGAGAGAGATAAAAAAATGTTTGTATTCATTTACTAAGTTAAACACGGTCACCTACACGGCGGTCACCTCCCTCCTGTAAGCACAGGAGGTACGTTATAGGGCGAACTCAATCAGTCAGGGGGTAGTGTAAATGAACGAGTTTCATCTTGCCTTCGATCCATGCATAGAACTATTAAACCCATTTATGTCCCGGTTATGTCCTTGGCATGAAAGGCGTACATGTTTACCGTAGTAAACTACTATATTATATTAATAGTTGTATTAGTTCGTAATTCCATTTAGAAATAATTTAATGAAAAACACACAGTAAACTTCACTTACTTAAATACCCGTACCGGGATTCGAACACGCGTAACACGGATTTGTAGTTGAACTGCTTAGTCTTCACATCCAACCTCGAGCAATTGTCATTTGCTCGAAGTCGCCACGAGAGCTACCATATGACCGATAATTTAGAATTTTTACATAAGAAAAGTGTCTGTTCTTAAAAAAAACCTTTTTTAAGAATTGCGTTCATTAGAAAATCTGAATTTCAACTTTATAACGCATTCCTATAATTAAGAGAATTTTTTGTAAATTTTCTATAATCGACAAGTGAAAGTTAAGGGTCCCTTGAGGTTAACATAATAACTCAATTTGAAAACCGTGTAGGCCTATAGTTTTTATACGAGGGTCGCTAATAAGTCCTTAGAAAATCCGAGAAATTGCGCTCGTAGTGTCGGTAAAGATTTTTTTTTTGTAAGTAACATTATCGACAGGAAAGCTGTCAAAATTTCAGCTCGATCCATAGCGTAGGTCATTTTCTATCGTCGATTAAAGTTAACGACATTTATTTGTGCATAACAATGGTAAAAAGCGAGTTTAGGGCTGTCATCAAACATCTCCATTTGAAAGGCTTAAGCCCGAAAGAAATCAAAGCCGAGTTGGATGCAGTTCATGGCACATCTGCACCTGTGTTTGCGACGGTTTACAATTGGGTGAATGAATTTAAACGTGGCCGTTCATCCACAAAATATGAACATCGTTCAGGACGCCCAGTTGAGGTGTCTACTGAAATCATCGACAAAATCCACGATCTGATTTTGAACGATCGGCGAATTAAAGTGCGCGAATTAGTTGAGGCCACGGGCATATCACAAGGTACAGTCGCTTCAATTTTGCATGAAAAATTGTCTGTGAAAAAAATTTCGGCAAGCTGGGTGCCGCGTTTGCTCTCAGAGGAGAATAAGCGCAATCGTGCAGTAGACTCTGAGGCTATGTTGGCACTCTTTCATCGTAATCCTGCCGAATTCCTTCGTCGATATGCCACTGTGGACGAAACCTGGATACACTACTACACTCCAGAAACGAAGAGACAGTCATCACAGTGGATTTTCAAGGGTGAACGGGCTCGACCGGCAAGGAGATGGCCACAGTCTTTTGGGATTCGCAGGGCATCATTTTTATCGACTACTTGGAAAAAGGAAAAACAATAACAGGAGCGTATTACGCGTCGTTATTGCAACGGTTGAGCGAGGAAATCAAAGAGAAACGTCCCCATCTGAAGAAGAAAAAAATCCTCTTGCATCAGGACAATGCGCGTGTGCACACCTGCGCTGTTTCCATGGCCAAAATTGTGGAATTGAGAATGGAATTGTTGCAGCATCCCGCTTATTCACCAGATTTGGCCCCGAGTGACTATTTTCTTTTCCCCAATCTGAAAAAATGGCTTGACGGACGACGGTTCACTTCCAACGAGGACGTCATTGCTCAAACGGATGACTATTTTGCAAAACTTCCGAAATACTATTTTTTGGACGGGATAAAAATTTTGGAAAAACGGTTGGAAAAGTGTATAGAGCTAAAAGGAGCTTATGTTGAAAAAGTTAAAATTTTTTTTTAAAAAACAGTTTTTTTCCATCTTTTTCTAAGGACTTATTGAACGACCCTCGTACTATCACAAGCACACTGTAGACTCAACAAATGAAATAAATTCAGTAAAATATATTAATAGATGGCTTAGCAAATACAAAAATATAACTGAATGAATATAAAGGTTATGAAGTTTATATAAGTTCGAAGTTCGATTTTGAAAAAGTGTATTTCATAAAAATATAAAAATATAAAAAATAAAACTTCTTCATTACACTCATGAAATGTCTACAGAAAAGATAAAAGATTTTATTTGAAATATCACTTTGTACATGGCTAATTAGAGTCTATTAACAAAATATTTCCCCTTTGACTCCTAAGTATACAATAGTTATTACTTTTAATCAATGTTTTAAATTCAATATTAAGTACAATTGAAATATGAAAAGAAAATATAAATTTAATCATCCGAAGAAATTATAAACATTCTTTAAATTTATGTACTTTTCTAATTTATTTTTCGACGTATATTTGTGTAAATATAAGTTTTAGTAAAAAGAAATCCATTATTTTTACATTAAATTGAAAGTTTTATTTAGCATAGATAGAATGATACGATTTAGGTCAAATATGCACCGTTTTGTTCGATAACTTGTTGCCATTTTGGAGGTAATTTCATAATGCCTCTCTCATAGAAACCTTCGTCCCTATTGGCAAAAAACTGGGACAGTCGATTTTCACAATCTTCTCTTGAGGTGAATTTTTCACCTGCAAAATCACTTGGTGCCAGGTCCGGACTATAAGGTGGATGCATAAGAACATCCCAACCAAGGTCCCGGAACTTCTGGCGAGTCACTATCGATGTATGCGGCCTCGCGTTGTCCTCATGAAACACAATTCCTCTCCTATTGGCCAAAGCTGGCCGCTTCTGGGCGATTGCTTCTTTCAGACGGTCCAATTGTTGACAGTATAGGTCCGAATTAAGAGTTCGGCCGTAGGGGAGCAGCTCATAGTAGATGATTCCCTGCCAGTCCCACCAAACACACAGCAAAACCTTCCTGGCTGTCAATCCTGGCTTGACCACCGCTTCCGCCGGGTGACCGTGATTTGACCACGACCAGTAACCATCCGCTTCAGAAATGGATCGATATTATTGCGATTCAGCAGCGATTCGCAGATGGAAATTCGGTCCATGAGGTTTTTTTGCGATAACTCGTGTGGCACCCATACATCGAGATTCTTTTTGTATCCAGCCTTATTTAAGTGGTTCCAAACGGTTTTTTGTGCAATGTTTTGCTCCTGGGCAATCGAAACGTGACGCTCGGACTCGCCGATTTCCATTATTTTATCGACATTTTCGACAATTGGTCTTCCAGAGCGTGCTGCATCTTTGACATCAAAATTACCGGAACGGAATCGACGAAACCAAAATTGCGCGTGATTGGCTGTTACAGAATCAGGACTCTAAACACTATTCACATTTTCAGCTGCCTGGCTTGCGTTTTCGCCTTTATCGAAGAAAAACTGTAAAATATGGCGTATTTTCTCTTTGTTGGTGTCCATCTTTGACGCCTGCTATAATAATACTGAGTCAAGCAATCACAAAACTGTATTAAAAGCTTTTTTAGCTTTTTTTTAACCTTATCTTTCTAACGCCATCTAGTGCAACCCGATCGCCCTTTTACAACGGGAGATACAGACTCCTAAAACCATCTATTGGCAACATAATTGATTACTTTTTACTAAGCCTTATATATGCTCTTTTGATGACATTGTTTAACAAGTTTTTACACATTTTTTCCATATTTGCAGTTGCAAACGAAAAAGTTCTGCCGCTTCTCTCAATGTCGCTCACCTATCAGTGTAACAATATTTGCAGCAGCATCCTCAAAGAAATAACTCCTCTGGTACAAATACCTCACCACACAGCCATTCTGCGAGCGTTTAAAGGCCGTTCGTGAATTTTCTCTGGATTTTCACGTTTCTAGAAGCGCTTTTATTGTTCAATAACAAAAACCCAATATCTTACGTTATTTTCTAAGCGTCACATTATTTGATAAATTACTTTTTAAAAATATTTTATTAGTTTTTAAAGTTGTAGTCTAAAAAGTAGCTCTTATTTTAAACTTAGATTTTAATAATTTACTATTTGGTTGACATATTATTTTGTGCACTAAAAATTATGGAAAACTATTTTATAATTTTTATCAGTGTAGTTTGAATAAGTATTATTTTTATAGTGCAAAGTATAATATAACAAAAAAAAAATTATACGCTAGTATTACTTTTATCTTTTAAAGTCTAAGAATTAGTAAAAATAATTAATTAGCTTATTAACAATATAAAATATAAAATAATTTGAGTGTTGTACTCACAATATTTTTATGAGCTTACCTTGATTTTTAAATTTAATGATGAATAATCAGAATATCAATCAAAAAAAACAAAAACCAATTATCTCAAATTTATTTTTAATATCATTATATTATATAAAAAATGTACTTTATACAGAAGCTAATATGTTTTAGCAATTTAAATAGAATGACTTAACGTAGAATTTTTACAAGTTTCTCTATTATAGAAAGATTTGGGTTTGCTTTTAGATTTTGATGTAATACTCGTATTCCAATTATTTTATAATATACTAGCTACCCGTTGCCCGGCGTTGATCGGCCTAATTCAATTAAAATTAAAACACGTTTTTTTTGGTTTATGCCATTAGTAAATATAAAATAATTGAACAATTTTACCTCTCTTGAGTTTTTTTTGCTAACCGATTGCCGTTCTTGAAATGATAACTAACCTCAAAATTACTTTGGTGTTCCTAAACAGTGTGCACTAAAAATCGAAATGCAAAACATGATGCATTATTGTTGAAAAATTGGAATACAAACAGTTCTACTAATACATACAATTCTGTTTGTAGCTGTATTCGATTGGACCAATTTTGCTACTGTGCAATAGTTCGTAGTAGATTCTCAATAAAATGGCCAATTTACTGACAGCAGTAAAATATAACCTCAAAATAGTCAACAACAATACTGAGTTTATTCACACATAAACAATAAAAACTGATTTTACTCAAATATAAACAATAAAAACAAAAATTTGACGCTTCAACATAACCAAAGAACCCGCTAAGCCATCTATTTCCAGTTCGGGAACTAAAATTTCCACACCCTAAATAGTATGCGCAACTACTACGACAATCTACTCGTTTGTTCGAGGGACAGTAGATGATGACAGCTACCACTACTGCACAGTAGGAAACTTTTCCCAATCGAATACAGCTAATGTGTTTGAAAATTGGCATATAGAGCAACCACCACCTACCGGAGGGGTGTCGGAACTATATAGAAACCATTCTCAAGACTCAATGAACAAATTGGTATAATGGTTCAGTATGATTTTATGCATAGTTTTTGAGTCTATAAGCCTCACACAAAAACGGACATTCATTTTTATATATATAGATATATATTCATTTAATTATTTTGGACATCATATATACGAGTAAACAAATTAAAATGTTGTTTGCGTTGCTATTAAATTATTTTTGGGTATTTTACATCGTCCTGCATAGTTGTTACTACAAATGGTAGTCTTTTATGTTCACAACTGTTCTACCGGTCCAGCACACTCCTTTTTTTTAGTGTTAATGAATTTATCAAATTGAATACCGTCAACTCCTTTACTCGCACCTGCTATTTATCGCCCTGTGTCACGACTGGGAGATGGTCAGTGAGACTTGTGATGGCAGATAATTTTTTTAGCTAACAAATTGACCTATATTTAAAATACGAATTTTCTATAAACGTTTTGGAAAAATCAATTAATGGCCTAAATATCATGGCATTTAATATAAGTTGTATTGTTGTAGTGAGTTATGAATAATGGAACAACGAGCTTTCGTGTAAAATTGAAGCTTTAGGGAGAAATTTCTTATCAAGAGCACAAGTTTATCGGTGTTTTAAAGAATTTTTGGAAAACTGATAAAATAGTGGAATGAGTATGATCAGGCCATCGATTAACATTATTTTTTATAAAAAGATCCTTAAGAGGCGCAGAAAAAGGATTCATTATATCATTGCTGATATCATGACAACAGCTCTTGTCACACGCAGTTCTTCTCGGAAAAGAGAACTCTGTGGCTCCTCAGCGCTCTGTTTAAAACTTTTTTTTCGATTCCCAAGATCAGAAAATACTTGAAAGGAAGTCATCTTGATACTGTCGAGAATATCCAAAAAAGTGTAACTGAGGAGTAAAAGGTAATACCAGTTGACGCCTTCCAGCACTGCTATAAAGAGTTAAAAAAAAGCCTATAAAGAGTTAACATTTTTTACAGACATTTAAAGTTACACATAGTAACAAGCAGATTTATTTAATAGTAATAATTAACATGAATGGTTGTGGGAAGTAAACATCCATCAAAATTCTTTCTGCTAGCGTGTGCTTGCTCTAAGACACAGTATTTTAATAAATCGCGCAACCAGTGACGCTTAAGTCATCGATGGGTGTTTCTAGGAAAGGATAACAGTATTACGAACATAAAAGGGACCTTCGATAATTGTACGGAGTATTTTTGATTGAAGGGATTAAACTTGAAGGGAATGGGAAGTCTTAGTAGAGCCCCAAAGTTTTAGTCCTTAAGTCCAGATAGGTTTCAATAGGGCTGCAGTAAGTATAAAACGTTTGCATAGAAATTAAATTAGTTGACGGTATCGTCCTTTTAGTTCTTGTCTTTTAAGGCTTGTACGTGGGTTCTTGACAAGCGTTTGTCTAAGTTCACTGCCATGCTTCGAACTTCATTGTATTATGGTATTTTGCTGCTATTAATGTATATGGAAGGGCATGGTTGGTTCATTGCGGAGAGCATTGATTGACCTTTATTTTTCACCTGGTGACCAACATTTAAAATTATTCTTCGGTTTATTGAATTTTATTCTCCACCTCGTGACCAACATTTAAAATTATTTTGAACAAAATACGAATTTCCTATAAAAATTGTGGAAGAACCATTTAATGGCCTCAATATCTTGGCGCTACAAAACGTCCTCTGGCTTTTGTCTTAAACACTTTACGTACAGATAAAAAACTACTCTCTTTACTTTTTAACCTTACCTTATAATAAAAAGTACAAAATTACCAACAAAAAAAAATATTTGAATAAACTCCAAAGATAATTATTATCCTTTAAAAAAAATTCTCAAAACTGAAAATTTACTAAAAACTTCTGTCTAAAAATTGTTTATTAGATAGGGACCCTCTACTATATACAATAGAGAATCTTCTACCAGCGCTTTTTATAAGAAAAATATTTACAAAAACGATGGAATTATTTTGAAGGACTTTTTTTAATGAGATACACAAACAAACAACCGAGACGAAAATTCTTTAAAAATTTGTTCATTCAACCTTTTTTATTTATCCTCAATTTTGATATAATTTAAATTTTAAATTTTTCTCAATCTTTCTGGAGTAAATTCAAATTTTTTTAAAAATTAATACTTAAATAAAAATATTTATAATATTTCTAAATCCAGGAGAATTTTTATTTTAAAATTATTTCCAGTAACATTTGTATTGAAATGTTAATCGTGCTAGAGGTAAACTTTCCAAGTCTCTGTTAGTTAGGGCAGTCAGAAATATTTTGAAGATTTTTTCTCCTTCAATTAAAAAACAAATGTTTTTATACAATCTAATGAAAGTAATTTTTGGTAAAATTTTACAGTTATGGGATCCTTTATAAGGTCAATATTCATTGGTGTTAAAAAAAGGGTTTAACCAATCAAAGATATTTTCAGAAACAATTTCATATTTTGAGAAAAATATTTTTTTTATGAAATATTTTTTTTAATATTTAATAAAGATTTTCTTATTTTTCCAAAGATTTTTTCTCGATTTTATGTTAATTTTTTGTAATTAATTTTATGCTAAAATCTTTTTATTTAAAAAAAAGTCATAAAATTTAATTTTAAAAATTGATCATTTATTTTCTAACATTTAAATTATAAAACATCGAAGAAAATAATATTTTTTGGAATTAAACATCGAAGAAAATAAAATTCACGTGGTATAAATTGAAAAACAAATTATTTTTCTTTTAATCGCCGTTTTCCAATAGATGGCACCAGTAGTAAATGCTGGTCCAAAATATCGGATCAGAAATATCAAATTGTAAGTTTACGCACCTGTCAACAACTCTTCATCATTACATTTGTGACTTTTTAACAGCGTTATATATTTTTTTGTGCGTGAAAATGTCGAAATTTGAACCAAATAAGCTTTATTTTCGGGAAGTTTTACTTTTTACCTTCAATTCGAAAAAATCTGCGGCTGAGGCGGGTCGAATGATTGTATAAACTTTTGGTGAGGCTGGTATTAGTGAGAGAACGTGTTGCAAATGGTTCCAACGCTAGGAACAAGGAGATTCCTGGACTGGTGGAAAAGTTTGAAGACGCAGAATTGGAGACATTATTGGATGAACATCCATGTCAAACGCAACAAGAACTTGTAGATTCATTAGGCGTGACTCAACAAGCTATTTTCCATTGTTTAAAAATATAAGGAATGATCCAAAAGGAAGGAAATTGGGTGACATACGAGAAACGTCGAACGGCATTTTTTTAACGTACGAACAGCTGCTCCAACTGCAAAAAAAGAAGGATTTCGCATGATCTTGACTGCAAAAAAAGAAAGATTTCGCATGTATAAATTGAAAAAAAATTATTTTTTTTTTAATCGCCGTTTTCCAAAAAATGAAGGGTATCGCAGGAGCTCGCTATCGAATACAACCGATGTGTTTAAGCCGAGAATTGAAGAAAAAACGAGCACAATACGAGCAAAGACACAGCAGAGCCACATATTTCTAAGGTGGTTAAAACCTACCTGGAAACACTGAAATGGTATGTTCTGCCCCACCCGTCATATTTTGCAGACATCACCCTTTCCGACTACTTCCAATCTTACGAGGGGACCAAAAATTGGATCAAGTCGTGGATCGTCTCAGTTTGTTTGACATGAAATCCGTATGCTGCCCAAAAGATGGTTTTCCAATTCAATAATTTGAAGCATGAATATGAGAGCACTTTTTTCATAATAAAGCATGGAATTTTTAAAAAAAATTGCGGTTTTCCATTTGTGCTCCCAATATTTTATAATAAATTAAAAAACATCATCAATTTATTTGCGCATAAATAATTAAAGTAATAATTTCATCAAAATAATGCAACTCTCCAAACTACAAAGTTGGATAACCCTTCATTTTCAATCTTAAATAAAAATTTTCTATAATAAAATTTATCAGTTTTGTAATGAAATCAAGTCTTGTACGAATGCATAAATATCTGATGCCAATAATGGTCTATTAAATATTCTGATTTTTTTTTTACTCATATAATAAGAAAATTGAATTACATTTTTTCTTTTTGAATCCATTTCTATATTATTATCATTTATGTTATTGATAATAGAAAATATACAAAATTCCATAACTTTAGGGATTTGAAGCTTTCAAAAGTGTACAATTTAAAATATTCTCTTATAGATAGAATTTAACCATTTATCTAAAGTGCATAAAATGCAAATTCACTTCTTGATAATCATAGACAACCATTACTACTCGTAATATAAATTGGTTTTAAAACCGCATTTCCATAATAATTCTCTTATTTAAAATGAAATTTACAATATATTAACTGAAAATAATTCCATTTACTATTGAAATGAATAATTTACTCTATCATAAAAGATAAAACTAATGAATATCTATCTTCTTTTTATACTGACTGTTAAAGAAAATTAATATTGACCCAAAATTCTCCCCATTCGATATGGTTGGTTTTCTTCGATAATTTAAAATTAATTTTCAAATGAAAATAATAATCATATAAAATGTTCTTTTCTAATGGAGTTGAAGAGTTGAATAGAGTTTAAATGTGGTAAAATGAAAAGGATAATGGATATAAATTAAGGTAAAATTTATTAAACGTATCCAACTTGTCTACAACAGGGATCAACTTTTCATAATTGAAGTAGATCTTAACTTACTTTAAATTCTTTAATAAAGATAAAAGTTTCCTTAATAAAATTTTTTCTTTGAAACTTTTTGCAGCAAGATATTTTTTATTTTTTTTTTGTAAATATTTATCTTTATTTTACTTTCGATGTAGTCGTAATGATTGACATTGTTTCAAATTATATTTTCTAAGTACGATTTTGTAATTTAATAGTATTTCCTTATAATACTTATATGATTTTTTTAATTAAATTTTTATAGCATAGAGATACTCAGGAAACTTTAGCAGTCTTAGATAGATTAGATCTAGACACAGAGAAGCCATCAGAAGAGGAAGTCGCCCGCAAATTTGGTTTCGAAGAAGACTACTACAAGGGTACATTATCCTGGTGGCAGCAAATGAAGCCGCAAATATGGTCGCTATTTGATGAGCCCTATAGTTCAAATTCAGCTAAAGTAAGTGAACAAATTTTATTCTTTTATATTGTAATTAATAAAATTTACGCTCTTGTTTGTGTAAAGGGTAATGCAATTTTTTGGTAAACCTATGCACAGTTTACATAATTTCAAATTAGTTATATTATTTTTGTATTACTCTTAATTGCTTCATTTTGAATAGTTTAAAATAATTTTTAATATTTACTTCACTTCTTGAAGTATGTTGCGTTGATCTCATGTATGGCTTGAACTCTTATTAATCGACTATAATTACGTACACTGACTTTAACTCTAATTAATTAAGTGAAAGAGACTCTAACTTTATTTGACTATTCACTGGACTGAGAGAACTTCCACTTTCGGAGATATCTTTTTATACAATCTCAAGTATAAACAGTTTTCTTAGAGAGAACTGTCATTGGAATTGTGGGAACTATACCGATCAGTGCACCATCTACCGATCAGTAGAAATACCACTGAACGATAGTGCAATTTATTGGTTATTTAATATAAGCACTCTTGGATATTATATGGAACAAGCAAGTTTTTGATATATTTCTCCACTTTTTTTATGAAGGGGACGAATACGTTATGCATCCTTACACCCCCTAAAAAATCATTTCTCTTTCTGCTTGATGATTTAAAAATTAATTTGATACCGCTTTCGTATCACTTCAAAGTGGACCCTTTATTTGTCACTATACTACCTTGATCAAAAAGTTACCGGAATTTATTCAGAAAATTCAAAATACAAGTTTATTTATCTAAATCTATATTGTCCTCTTCAAAGTAATTCCCATCGACTTTAGCACACTTATGCCAGCGCTTGATCCAATTCTCGAAACATTTTTTATATTCGGTTTTCGGTATGTCCATCAGTGCTTCCTGCGATTTTTCCATTACTCCTTCTTAGCTGTTGAAACGCGTTTCCCGTAATGGTTTTTTAAATCGATTAAACAGAAAGAAGTCACAGGGAGCCAAATCAGCTGAACTCGATCCGCGAGTTTTTTGCCCACAATTCTGCTCTCTTTCGGCGAATTGCTTTACGCAAACGTCTTATAACGCCCAAATAATACTATTTGTTTACTGTCCGGCCTTCCGGTAAAAATTCATGATGCACTATTCAGTCTCGCAAATCATGTCTTTTGCGACGTCAATACGGTCTCTTTTTTTCATGAAATTGAGGTCTTTTGACACCAACTTTGCTGCTACACGACGGAAACCCAAATCATTAACTAAAATGTCTTGGACGGTTCCATAGGCAATGTTCAAGTCCTCCGCTATCTCTCCGATGGTTAATTTGCGGTTATTGACCAACATTTCTTTTACTTTACGAGGGTCATTCACCAAGTACTTAGCCTACAAAAGAAAAACGAAAATTTTGGAAAGGTAGCAATTTATTTTTCCACATAATCTCCTTCAAGCTCGATACACTTGGCCCAACAATGCTCTAACTTTTTTAACCCGTCCAAAAAATACATTTTCTCGAGGGAAGCAAAATAGGCCTCTGTGGCGACGATGACCTCCTCATTCAACTCAAATCTATTCCCGGCGACAACACGCCAAATCTGGAGAGTACGGTGGATGGGGCAGCAATTCGTAGCGCAATTCGACCAATTTGGCCATGGCGACGGCGGAGGTGTGAGCCGGCGCGTTGTCGTGGTGGAACAGCACTTTTTTCTTCGCAAAGCGGGGCCGCTTTTTCTTCAATTCGACGTCAAATCGGCCCAATAAGTCAGCATAGTAGCGCCCCGTGATTGTTTTACCCTTCTCGAGGTAATCGATGTGGATCACACATTGTGAATCCCAGATAACGGTGGCCATCACCTTTCCGGCCGATCGAACAGTCTTCGCCTTCTTCGGAGCACGTTCGCCGGGTGAAGTCCACTGTTTCGACTGTTCCTTGGTCTCTGGTGTGTACCAGTGAATCCATGTTTCGTTGACGGTCACGAAACGACGCAAGAACTCCGCTGGATTGCGCTGAAACAGCGCCAAACACGTCGCCGATGTAGTCTCACGGTTGCGCTTGTTTTCCGGTGTGAGTAAAGGCGGCACCCATCGCGCCGACAGCTTTCTCATGCCCAGTTCTTCGTGTAGAATATGATGCACCGTTCCTACTGCGATGCCCACAGTCTCAGCTATCTCGTGAACCTTCAATCGACGGTCTGCCAACACGAGATCGTGGACTTTTTTAACGTTTTCCTCCGAAGCAGCCGTTTTCGGGGCACCTGGGCGTGGCTTATCAAAAACCGACGTGCGGCAACGAACAAACTCGTTGAACCAATTCTTGACGGTCGCCATCGAAGGAGAAGAGTCACCATACCCAACATCCAAGCGATCTTTGATTTCGCTGCGCGTTTTCCCTTCCAAAAACAAGAATCTAATCACCGAACGATATTGTTCTTTTTCCATTTTTGTGCAACCGGCCGACACGCCCGCTTTCAAAGGCTCTTAAAACAAAACTAATGAAGGGAATCTACTGAAACTTTGACAGTAGGCTACTAAAAGAATGTACTGCACGATGGTAAATTTCTTTTTGTGACAGCTGTTCCATCGGGCGGTGAGGCTAAGTACTTGTGGAATGACCCTCGTATGAATGTTTTCGTCGGTTTTCGATGTCGATGGTGTGCCTCTGCGTTCATAATCTTCGATTGACTCGCAACCACTTTTGAACCGATCGTGCCACTGGCAAATAACCGTTTTCTTTAGAGAAATTTGCCGAACATTTCTAACGGTCGCGCACCATTAAATCCGTTTTCACGCAAAATTTAATACAAGTTCGTTGTTGCAAATTTAAATACATTTCTAAAATTATAAAAAATCCCCAACACACACAGAGATAGATGTACTCTTGGCTACGTAACTGTTGCAAATGTCAAGCTATGACGCTAACAACAGATGTACCAACTTAACAAAAAAAACAGAACTCAAATCGAAACAATGGGAGCGCTACACTCCCATCGTTTCGGGAACTTCAAGGTAGTATATTCTGTCTCCATTTTATTTTTGCAGCACGCTTTGTATATAAGCCGCAACTCTTTTCCAGTTGGTCCTATTGATCAGCATGACTCCATTAATATTATCTGGAGCCCATTTCAGTTTCCAGCATCTGCCTTTCCACTGTCCATCTGTTACACTGAAAGAACCTTGATACGCGTCGTCTTCAAAGTAGTCTCCATAAAAACATTCTGGGCTCCCAGTTTTATCCTTCCAAAATAAGCACTTATGAAAGTATCCATGTCCACTCAGAAAGTGTTTGAGGTAATAGTCCACGTTCCCACGTTCTCGGTTTACCCATTCACTTAAATTTCATATCAGTGTTTTGGTCCAGCCGGTATACTGGTCTCTTTATTGCAATCTATCGAGCGTTTCTTCTCTAGCTTTTATCTTGGCAGCTTTCCCAGTGACAGTTTTAATTTGCATCCAATATGTCATCTCCATAACCAGATCGCTGGCTGACTTTGAATTATATCATCTCCCACTAGATACTCCACAACTGAAATTATTCATCTTTTGGATATTTTTTAAAAAAAACATAGAATGTTTTATTTTAGAAATTGAAATGCTTCTAAAATATTTAAGAAGTTTTAAGCTTTATAGAAAAAATATGAAAAAATAACTTTAAAACTTTTTATAAGAAATGAGAACGTATGGTAGAAAGTATTCACAGTAATAATAACAAATAAAAATAAATAAAAACCTTATCTTGAATAAATATGTTAAAAAATCGAATTTCTATGTAAGCCATCAAATACATTAAAAAAAAAAAAGAAAAATACAAAACATCAGTCGAAAAGGAAAACTATTCTAAATTGACGCATAAAATTGGCAATAACCAACACAATTCTTAGATGCAATATTGTACAATATTTCTAGTATTATTTCTTTTTTCGTATTTGTTCATCTACGAGTATTAGTATTATTTTATTTTACTTGATATTTCTGAAGAGCTTTTATTGCATCTATTTTTTTTTAAATATTTGACATGAAAGTTTATTTTTTTATATTCGAATGAAATCATACAGAAACTTTTTTTCTTGTAGAACAGTTTGTATATAAACTGCATCATTAAATGTAAATACACTTAAGACAGTATCCTTTTTTTGTTCAAATGCTTAGAAAAAAAGAAAACAACTTATCATTTTTGAAAAAAGAAATTTTATACAAGTTTTCTTAAATAAAATTAAATTTCAACAATAGACTTTGAAATATTTACTAAAAAAGCGTGATTTTTTTATTTAAGAAAACGTGATTTTTTTTTTATTATAGAAATGTAAAGAATATTATCGAAATTTATTTTGATATCAGGTGTAAATATGAACCGTCGTAAGAACATTATGCTAACTAGAAGGTAATAATTTCTAAATAAATGTTTTTCTGTAGAACAACAAAAGTTTGTAAAGTTCTTAAGTTTTGCCGTTTGTTGAACAGAAGGTTTTCTTAAATTGAACTTTTTCTATCAATTTTATGAAGTTTTTTTTTTTTTAAATAAAGAAAATAGTGAAATCTTACTTATTATTGTACATTAAGTTTTATCTAAAGTTACTTATAAATGTACAGAGTTTTATAACTATAACTTCATTAAATAAGTGGTTCGTATTTTTAAAATGAATCTAATAAATTTTGTTAGTTTATAATCTTTTCCTTTCTATAAAAATTGCATACATTTTTTTTTTACAATAATTTATACCACATTAAAATTCGAATAATCATTAATTAAAAATTCAAAATACGCGTACTTTTTGTTCTATCTTTCATAATTTTACCTGGTTATAAAAGTAAAAAGGATTTTGAAAAAGTTCCTGACAAGTTAATTAGTTTTTTATTTATGTAAGCGAAAATCATGTGAGAGGTAATATTATATATTAAAAATTGATAGGGCTTTGGAAAGTAAAACAAAGCTTACAAAACAATTATGTTAACTCTGCACTATTAATTAAAAATATTTAATAATAAATATTGTATATAGTTTAGGCAATGGGGATTCTGACTATGTTTCTGGATCTACAGCATGCTATAAACGTGGGTTATGTGGGTTGCTTATTTTCCTGAACTTTTTATCTGCCCGCACAGAATTATTTCACAGTTGGCTGAGTAGAGCGTTGATTCAGCCACCTTAAGCCTGTTGCGATCATATATAACTGGTGGAACCTGCGTTACGTGCAAGGCGAGCAGTCATTTTTCGTCAAAACACATGGCAGAAAATGTAATTCCACAAGGTTCTGCTCTTTTCACTACCCTCTTTACCGCTGGTTTATCAGCATAGACGAGTGACTTCATGTAGCCCAATAAAAAATAGTCTAGAGGCGTCATATCGCACGATCTCCGTTCCGAAACGTGAGATAAATTGCTCATCGAACTCTTTTCTCAATATGATCATTGTTTCTCGTACTGTGTATCATATAGCGCCGGTTTGTTGAAACCACATGTCGACCAGTTGCAGTTCTTGGATTTGGGGGGGGGGGGGGGGTAAGTTCGAAATCATCGAGTGGTAGTGGGCGCCATTGACGGTAAAATTGTGGACAAATACGACAATTTTGCTTATAAACATACCCATTCAACCAGAAACGATGAACACAATCCCAATTGATGTGAATATTTTCATGGCAGCAATATTTTCCTAGTAGAGTGTGCACACGGGTTGATGGTTTGATGTCCAATAGCATCAAATTGCTACAAAATTTTATTACATAGCTTTAATTGCTTCCCCACTAGGTCGATTATAACGACCATAAAATGGTCGAAGTACGTAAAACACAATTTTCACAAAATTTTGATAATAAAATTCAAAAATTTATAAATATTGTTCGGTTGTAAATCTTTTCGTGATGAAATGCAATGCTAACTGAGCACTTTTAACGTTGACACACATCATGTGCCACGCGTGATCTATCAAAAATAAAATCATAAAAAGCCAAAGATCAAAAAAATCACCCAAATTTAGAATTGTTTAAAAAAATACCAAATTACACTTAATTAAATTTAAAATTCATTTTTTTATCATTCGAAATATTATCATCCTTTTTAACCACGATAAAAAACATTATTTTTTTTTATAACAGTTTGCATGTAAGGTTCTTACTCAAACCAAATCTATTAACTTGGCGCATAATCTATTAGTAGATTTTTTTTACAACTCTGCCTTATCAATTCTTTTTCCAGGAACCTAGCCCATCTAGTGAACAGATAGTAGAAACTACGAAAACGCAATAGTGCAGTTAAATTTACCCTTAGCGAGGCATTGTGTGTGTAGAGTCATAAAATAGCCTTAGATCTAAAGTGGACTGAAAATATACGGGAAAATATTTTTTTCTGTCGTTCACCTGAACTGTGCCATTATTTAACCATATCTGGCGTGTAATCTGGCTAGTTGCAAGCCAGTCCTGGAAGCAGAACTGAACTACAAATGCAAGTGGTGTGCATACGGTTTTTTCTCGAAACTCCTATTTCAATAGGATTATTCCAGCTCGACGGAGACCTATCCATTAAGCTATCAATTGCCATATCCAATTTTGTGTTCACCGCATGCAGGTGTATTATCATGGGCCACTTCAAACGTTTCCTGCACTGATGCGATGGGCTAAAACCCGGATAAACTATCTCAATTACATTGTTCTGCTATTTTACGCAGATTGAGTTTTTCGTGGATTGCTCCATCTAAACTGGCATAAGGGAAAAATCAATTTTTTTTTTAACTATCATAATAGTTTTTATCCAATATTCAGCATGAAATTTTCTTTCTATCATCGTGAATGGAATTTTTTTCCATAAAATGCTGAATAGTAATCGTTTTTTAATATAAGAGAGAGTATCAGATGTATTCAGTCAATTTTTAAAATTGAATTTTTCTTCCTCTGCATGTAAATTGGATTCTTATACAACTTCCGTCTTATGACCTCATTAAAATTGTATAGAAAATAAAGGATTCTGCTGTTATCCTCATCTGCATTTATCTGCATTTACTGCATTACTTAATAACGTTGGCCATATTTACAGTATTATGTATACTGAGTTCATTTAATTATTTTAAATTATTCTTATTTTTGCATGAATGTATATACATTCTATCAGAACTATAGGATAATTTGATATTGTGAAAACTTTTTACCATAAAAAATTCAATATTTACTCCTTAGTTTTGTTTAATATAACTGCCCCAAAAAATTCAAATTCATGAAAATTTTTTTTAAAAAGAATTCAATTTAAGATTTGTTAGGATATCTTTAATTTCTTAAATATGCCGTAATAGTAAAATTAAACTATAGCTAAGATAAACCAAAATACGAGGTGTGGAAAAAACTAATGAGAGCGATCTGGCAATACTACAGACTATCCTTCAACAAAGCGTGTGCTTTAGTCTATTTTAGACGTGGAGTATGAGTTTCAACCTCTTGTGGCATGATAGACCTATATAGCGGGATAGACGAAGTTGTGTTTTTGTAGTGAGTTATGAAAAATGGCAAAGCGAACTTTTGTGTTAAATTGAGGCTTTAGGGAGAAATTTCTTATCAAGAGCACAACTTTATTGGTGTTTTTAAGAATTTTTGGAAAACTGATAAAATAGTGGAATGAGTATGATCAGGCCATCGATTAAAATTATTTTTTATAAAAAGATCCTTAAGAGGCTCAGAAAAAGAATTCATTATATCATTACTGATAACATGACAACAGCTCCTGTCACACGCAGTTCTTCTCGGAAAAGCGAATTCTGTGGCTCCTCGGCGCTCTGTTTAAAACTTTTTTTTCAATTCCCAAGATCAGAAAACACTTGAAAGGAAGTCATCTTGGTACTGCCGAGAATATCCAAAAAATTATAAACAAAACGAGAATTGGAAGGTTTAGTAGAGCCCCAGAGTTCTAGTTTGTAAGTCCAGATGGGTTTCCATAAAGCTGCAGGAAGTTTAGAACGTTTTCCTAGAAGTCAAAGTAGTTGGAGGTATCGTCTTTTTAGTACTTGTCTTTTAAGTGTTGTACGTGGTTTCCATGTCAAGCGTTTATCAAAGTTCTGTCCCAGGCTCTGAACTTTATTGTGTTGTGGTATTTTGCTGCCATTAAGGTATATGGAAGGGCATAATTGGTTCATTGCAGAGAGCAAAAGTCACGTGGGTAGATTTACGTTCATTGACTTTTATTTTCCATCTGGTGACTAACATTAAAAATTATTTTTTTAAAAATGGCCTCAATGACTTGCCGCAATATTATGGTCTCTGACTTTTGTCTCAAATACCTTACGTACATTAAAAAAAAACTACCCTTATAACTTTTCTGCCTCACCCCTTATATATGGTTTTCCAATAAGAGTGATATGATTTCTAAATGACTTTTCGGCCATTTGTAATATGTCGTGATCTGTCATATTTTTTTTCACTCTATTTAGTAATGTTTACAATTTCATCATGAAGAGATATACGCAAGAACAACGTTTACAAATTATTCAATTTTATTATCAAAATAATCGTTCTTCAATTGCAACTTTTCGTGCGCTATTGCCATTTTATGGTCGTTATAATCGTCCAACTGTGTTTGCTATTCGTCGAATTGTTAAAAATTCCGAGCGTACGTTTTTTTTACATAATGTTCAAGTACCAATAAAACAAAGAACCGCTCGAAGTAATGAAAATATTGCTGCCGTTCAGGCAAGTATTGCTGAAAACCGCAATTCGTCGATTCCAAGACAATTTTCAAGAATTGGGACTGTCTCAAACCACAACCTGGCAGATTTTGAGAAAGGATTTGGGCTTGCATCCGTATAAAATTGTTATCACTCAAGAACTGAAGCCATTGGACCAACGTAAACGTCGTGAATTTGCTGATTTTGTCTTGGAACAAATTGAAAACGATAACGATTTTTTTAAGAAAATCATCTTCTCCGATGAGGCTCACTTTTATCTGAGTGGTGCGGTAAATAAACAAAACTGTCGATTCTGGTGCGAAGAAAATCCACAAATTATTCATGAAATTGACAATTTGGTGTGGTTTTTGGTCTGGTGGAATCATCGGTCCGTACTTCTTTCGAAATGAAGCTGGTAACACCGTTACTGTCAATGGAGAGCGGTATAGATCGATGATAATCAACTTTTTATGGCAGAAATTGGAAGAAGTTGATCTTGACAACATCTGGTTCCAACAAGACGGGGCTACGTGCCACACAGCACGTGCAACAACCGAATTATTGCGAGAAAAGTTCGGAGATTCGATTATTTCAAGAAATTGTTACATTGAACGGCCTCCAAGAAGTTGTGACTATTTCCTGTGGGGTTATTTGAAGTCATTGGTCTTTAGCAATAAACCAGACTATCTTCAAGCTTTAGAAGTCAATATTGAACGCGCTTTTCATGACAAACGACTTGAGTTAGTGGAAAAAGTGCTTGAAAATTGGGTTCATCGAATTCGTTCCTGCAAAAGAATTCGTGAAGGCAATTTGAATGACTTTTATTCAGAACTTAATTGTATCGATTGTACTTTATAATAAATAAAAAACATTTGAATTTCCTTAACAATTAGTGTGTTTTTTTAAAAAAAGAAATCATATCACTCTTATTCGAAAACTCTTTATTAAAAAGTATTAAAAAAAAAAATAAAGTATATAAAAATAAAAATTTTGAAAAGCCTCAAAATTAATTATTATCCTTTAAAGAAATTCTCAAAACTGAAAGTTTACTCATGCTTACGATAAGAAATTAACTAAAAATATTCCTCATGAATCAGTTCTGTTATAAAATTATTTATCATGCTAGAGAGTCCCTCTAGTCTGTACAATAGAGAATTTTCTTTTTATAAAAAAAATATTTACGAAAACGATGGAATTATTCTGAAGGACCTGTTATGATATATACAAAGAACCGAGACGATAATTTCACAAAATCTGTTCAACCACACCTTTTGTATTAATGAAAATAAATAATAAATTTTACTACAATATTTTATACTTTTTAATTTAAATATTTTTTAAATCATTCTCATTGCTTTTCTACCCTGTTAAGGGAAAAAGTGATTGGAAAAAATATTAATAAATACATAAAAATCTTCATAAAATATGCAATTTTTATAATGAAATTTTGACTTTATTTAGAAAAAATTTTTTTAAGGATATTTTTTTAAACATAAAACTTCCGAATTAAAAAATTCAACTTTATTCCATTTAAGTCATTGGAAATAATTACAAAATTCTATAGTCTTTCCTAAGTTTTCGAAAAAGGATATGACTTTATTTAATTAACGTTGATTTATAGAAAATCGAAGAATAATTTGAATTCACTTCCACTGGTAGGCGTATAGGCGTATAAGCTTTTTCTTAACAATTCATTGTGTTTCCTTACAATTTACGATTTCCTTCTAGTAGAAGATTGGTTATTGTATTGGTGGCATCGACCTACTTAAGAAAATGAGTTTCCTGACTTCGAGTGGAATTGTTTCCGACAATTGGAACTTCTGTTTCGATTTTTCCACACTATTCCATCAGTCATTTTCCTTATAAGCTTTTCTCCCAATTACGTCCATTTCTATCGCGTCTATCGTATCGTAAATATATTTTTTAATTGATTTCCAGTGCAAAGAAGCGATAATAATTTATTTCACTGTAATACGAATTATGACACAACACATTCAATGTGCACATAACTTGATGATGGTTAAATTAGCAGATAATCGATTTAGCAAAAAAAAAAGAAAAAGGACTTTCATTAAACTAGTTTTAATATCGTTCAGTTTCCATTTCTTTTATGCCAAAATGAAGAATATTAATAGAAATAGAATATAACAAAAAGAGAAGAAAAAAAAATTAATTTAAGGACATTCCATCTAATACAATATAAAAATAATTAATTACAGATAATCGGTGTCGTATCGGTGTTTTTTATCTGTGTTTCGATATTATCGTTTTGCCTTAAAACCCATCCGGATATGCGTGTACCGGTCATCAGGAATTTAACAGTAAAAACGGCAAATGGCAGTACAGCATGGGTCCTTGATAAATCACAAACAAATGCGCACGTAGCCTTTTTCTATATCGAATGTGTATGTAACGCTTGGTTTACATTAGAAATTTGGGTAAGTAGAGAATGTACTGTGGACATACCAACCATTAATGAGAAATTATTTTTGTTTTCTTCTAATCAATAAATTCCTTTTATATATAATTGTTAATTTTTTTTATTTTTTGCTTGTTCAATTTTAGGTTAGGTTTATTTCATCACCGAACAAATGTGAATTTATTAAGTCATCCGTTAACATAATCGATTATATTGCAACGCTTAGTTTTTATATTGATTTGGTGCTCCAAAAGTTTGCATCGCATCTAGAAAATGCCGATATATTAGAATTTTTCTCAATAATTCGTATTATGAGACTATTCAAATTGACACGCCATTCGTCCGGTCTGAAAATATTAATTCAAACATTTCGTGCATCGGCAAAAGAACTGACTCTATTAGTGTTCTTTTTAGTGTTAGGTATCGTTATATTTGCCAGTTTAGTTTATTATGCTGAACGGATCCAGGCAAATCCACATAATGACTTTAATAGTATACCACTCGGCTTATGGTGGGCACTAGTTACTATGACAACAGTCGGTTATGGTGATATGGCACCAAAAACCTATATTGGAATGTTCGTTGGTGCACTATGTGCATTGGCTGGTGTATTAACAATTGCATTACCAGTACCAGTTATTGTTAGCAATTTTGCCATGTACTATTCACACACGCAAGCTAGGGCAAAACTACCAAAGAAAAGACGAAGAGTATTACCGGTCGAACAACCGAGACCACCAAGGATACCAGGTGAGCAATTTTTAAATCTAAAAACTTATATTTTTTAAAACATAAATCTTTTTCTACAATTTATGAAAATGAATGTTTGTCTGTCTATATGTTCCCTATAGACTCTTAAATCGCTCAACAGAATGAAATTTTTTATGTAAGGGTTTTGTTGGGTACGGATAGGATGTCTGCGCTACCAATTTGGCTCTTAGTGTAATCATTTTAAAAAAAAATTCTTTGTAGCATTTTTCGTTTGTTTGCATTTTTTAATTAAAAACATTAAGGTTATTTGCGTTGTAAAAATTTGTTTCGCGTTTTTTTTTTGATTTTGTCTGATAGCTATTAATTTTTGTAAACAAATACACAGTGTGTCTGTGTACGAAGGTCATTCAACAAGTACTTAGCCTACAAAAGAAAAACGAACATTTTGGAAAGATGGCAATTTATTTTTCCACATAATCTCCTTCAAGCTCGATACACTTGGCCCAGCGATGCTCTAATTTTTTTAACCCGTCCAAAAAATAAACTTTTATCGAGGGAAGCAAAATAGGCCTCCGTGGCGACGATGACCTCCTCATTCGACCCAAATCTATTCTCGGCGAATGATTTTTTCAGGTTTGGAAACAAAAAGTAGTCACAGGGGGCCAAATCTGGAGAGTACGGTGGATGGGGCAGCAATTCGTGGCGCAATTCAACCAATTTGGCCATGGTGACGGCGGAGGTGTCGCTTTTTCTTCAATTCGACGTCAAATCGGCCCAATAAGTCAGCATAGTAGCGCCCCGTGATTGTTTTACCCTTCTCGAGGTAATCGATGTGGATCACACATTGTGAATCCCAGAAAACGGTGGCCATCACCTTTCCGGCCGATCGAACAGTCTTCGCCTTCTTCGGAGCACGTTCGCCGGGTTAAGTCCACTGTTTCGACTGTTCCTTGGTCTCTGGTGTGTACCAGTGAATCCATGTTTCGTCGACGGTCACGAAACGACGCAAGAACTCCGCTGGATTGCGCTGAAACAGCGCCAAACACGTCGCCGATGTGGTCTCACGGTGGCGCTTGTTTTCCTGTGTGAGCAAACGCGGCACCCATTGCGCCGACAGCTTTCTCATGCACCGTTCCTACTGCGATGCCCATAGTCTCAGCTATCGGGTGAACCTTCAATCGACGGTCTGCCTACACGAGATCGTGGACTTTTTTAACGTTTTCCTCCGTAGCAGCCGTTTTCGGGGCACCTGGGCGTGACTCATCAAAAATCGACGTGCGGCCACGAACAAACTCGTTGACCCAATTCTTGACGGTCGCGATCGAAGGAGAAGAGTGACCATACACAACATCCAAGCGATCTTTGATTTCGCTGCGCGTTTTCCCTTTCAAAAAAAAAGAATCTAATCACCGAACGATATTGTTCTTTTTCCATTTTTGTGCAACCGACCGACACGCTCGCTTTCAAAGGCTCTCAAAACAAAACTAATGAAGAGAATCGACTGAAACTTTGACAGTAGGCTACTAAAAGAATGTACTACACGATGGTAAATTTCTTTTGTGACAGCAGTTCCATCGGGCGGTGAGGCTAAGTACTGGTAGAATGACGCTCGTAAACCAAAAAAATTGGTTTTTTGTTTACAAAATAAAATTCTTTCTTAACAAATGGCAAATCTATTCAGGTTATAATTTGGTTTTTCAAACATTACGAAAAAGTTAAAAAATAAAGCTTGGCTTTAATGATGAAGTCAGAAAAATTAACGATCGGATTCAGTTGAAACTTCCCAGAATAGCTTGTGATAGAAACAACAAATATCACCGGTAAATATAAAGGAGAAGCTATGCTTATTCCGAGCACTCCAATGAATTTTTCCCTCTATTTTCCCTTCAATTTCAAAGGACTACAGCGCCTTGGCTTCGTAATTATGGTACAAGCAACAACTAAGCGTTACGAGAATTGAACTTAGAAAATGCTCGCTTTGCCCACATTGCTTTCTTCAGAGTAGAAACGTCAAAAAATAAAGACTTCTATTTCCAACTAAATATAAAAACTTATGTTTTATTTATTAAAATTTTTTGACTAAATTTTGTGGAAGAAAAAATTGTGACTTAATATTTTCAAAAACAAACTATATTTTTTGGTGATAAGCTTTTTAGTTTTTTGAATAAAAAAAAATTTGCCATAGATTATTTTTTTTTTAAAACAACCATAATTCCTCCTTTTTAAGACCCTATCAGGGAATTTATTATAACAAATTTTTAAAACTAACTATTAACTTCCATGTATAAAATTTTCCAAAATTTCAAAGTAAAAACTATTAACTTCCATGTATAAAAATTTTCCAAAATTTCAGAGTAAAAACGCTTTCTTTAGTAAAAAATCTATGAACACAGCATAAATTCACAATATTTACAAAAACTGACTGAAAAATAAGTGTTCAATTTAATTAAAAGCTAATTTTAATTAGTGGTCTTAAAAATTGGAAAAAATTAATAGTCTGGCACTTCAAATAATCATTAAGTTTAATTTCAGAATGATCGTATTGATACGACATTTTCCAATTAAATGATTTTATTTTAAAAAATTTCCAATTATTAGTTAGCTATTAAATAAAATCTTCTTATTAGAAATAATTGGCATTTGAAAGTTTTAAATAACTCAAACATAATAGGTTCATTTGTTGGCTTTTTTGATCATAATGAATTTTGCTGTATTGTGAAAAATGGTTAAAAATTGATTTTTTATTGAACATTTTTTTTGTATTTTAATTTTCCCATTTTTTCAATGATTGAAAAGAAAATCTCTTCGCGCTGTTTTTAAATGTTCAAAAAGATTTGTTTTATTTATTATCTTAAGAAACTTACTGCCATTAACAGTTTAGTTTTTCTTGAATATTTGACTGATAATTTAACTGTTTTTGATTATCAATAATTACTAATCGATGCAATAAGATAAATTACATTAGTTAAATGATAAATCCCTCTATAAGTTGAGGGACTAATGAAATGGATTTTAATTTTTATTCAATATTTTGCCACACTAATTCGCTTTACTGGCAATTGATTAAATTATCGAATTTCTGGAAATATTTTCCTATTTTACGATTCATTGAATTTAATCGAAGCAGTTCTATAAAGGATGATAAATAATTGACCGTCGCTTTTACTATAGAAAATTCCCAATGGAATAGGATGGAATTATTGATTATTGATTTAAAAAAAAAAAAAAATGAACTTACTTTCTAATTGATTACAGTTGAATTTCGTAAATTTCTTTGCATAGATTAGTTTAACGAATATTTATATAATCTTTAAATGGATTGAAACAATTTATTGAATTGAGAATATTTAATAGAGCATAAAATGAATTCGAATTGTTTAGGTCAACAAGGTGGTGTCGGTGGTTGTAGCACACCCGGCTCTGGGCCACATGCTGGTGCTCCAGGATCAGGTGGAACTGGACCAAGACGAATGAATGCAAACAAAACCGGTGCAAAAGACTTAGTTAGCCCGAAATCAGGTAATTTATTGATTGTACCTTAAAAAAATTTTTTCATCAAATACATAAAATTTGTATATAAACTACAATTGAGAAAAATTTTTCAAAAAGAAGCAGCAATCATAATAACATACTATCCAGTTATTGTACAGATTATCCGTAATGAAATTGGAATTTTCTTTAAAAAAAAAAAAATTAAGCTAATTAAAATGATTTATTTTTATATCATACTAACCTTTTTTCTATATCGTTTTTATTTTTAAGTATGAAAATTTTACAAAAATTGTACAGTAAAAAAACTTTTTTAAATATATTTTAAATGAAAATTTTTCGAATGCTGTTTATAATACTTCTTTTAATGATGGTTTTCTTTTCTACTTTTTTTTATAAACTTTTTTTAAAAAAAATTCATTTTTTTTCTTGTAGTTGAGTTTAAAAGATTAAAAATTTTATATGCAAAATTAATAACATTTCACCAACCAAAAGAAAATTTTTTTTTTTTTTTAAATTTCCATTAAGTTTTATAATAATTTTATTTTTTTTAAATTCATATTGATTTAATTAATAGAGTTTAAGGAAAAAATTTATTACATTATAAAAATTATATTAGAAAAACAAAATGAAATTTGCTTTTTAATCTACAACGAAAAAAATAAAATAAATATATCTATTTTCAGGATTAGGTTATACACTACACAAAGACAGACTTTATGTTTCAAATACAAATGCACAGCAATTAGAAAATGACAATTACAAATGCGAAAAAACACATTGTTTATTACATGTTAATCATACTAAAAGTATGTAGCACAGGTTTATTTATACCCAACCACCCTATTATCAAATCCTTTATCAAAATACGAGTAATATATATGTTTTATTATGTAGAAATATGCATATTCCCTTGAACTTGTCTTTTTTTATAATTATATCCTGTAATATATATGGTAAAATACTCCTGAAAATACTTTTTCCTTTCTAAACGCACCACTTCCTTTTTTAAATAGGATATGTTTTTTTTTTAATGAAATACAGAAAGTAAAAAATATACAAAAACTGCTCGAAAATGTTTCCTTTATAAATCATAGTAAAGATATTTATTCTATATATTTTCTTTTAATTAAATTTTCTAAGAAAGAAAATTCTGCCTTTAATTAAAAATGTAAATATTTTCTATGATCTAATCAGGATTTTTTTCACCATAATACGAACGAAAGTTCTTAGCATTTTAATAAAGAAAAAAATTATTTTTCTATGTAAATCATATAATAATAATCACAAAATTATTTTATTTATTGATATAATCATTTTTATTGTAAATTCAAAATTGGTTAAATTATTCAAAACTAACAAAAAAAATATCATTTCTTATTAAAATAGTTTTATTAAAAAGTTTTAATTTTAAATACTTTTACTTTTTATCTAAAAATGCTAACATTATAAATTTATTTTTTTTAATTTAAGAAATGAACTTTTTAAAATTTATATTTGTTCTTCTATTATTTTTCCCAATAATTGTTTTTTCTTTAATAACTATTGAAAACTTTTCTTTAAACTAACAAAACTTTTTTTATTCTAATAAAATATTTCAAATTGTCACAGAAACTGTTAAATTGTACATTTACAATATTTTTAACATTATAGAATTTATAATATTTAAAAAAAAAATTATATGTTTAACCTATTAAGATGAATAGTGAAAATTTTCTAATATTTAGTATATTCAGAAAAGTTGCCTTTGTATAATTTGAAAAACAAAAATTCCTTCTGTAAAAATTTAAAAATATCATAAATTCAATTTTAAACAAAAATTTTTATTTATGAAATTGAAAAATGTGGTGCGTTTTTTTTTTGCTATAAAAATTAATAGAAAATTCAAGCAAATTAGTAAAATATAGATAAAATCCATTATTTTTAAATATTTTTCAATAAATAATATTTGTTGAGGATCAAATTAACTCTAAGGAATATGTTCCATTTTAACACATCATATGTTTCTTAGAGCATACTACACTCTACACTTGCGTACAATCCTTGTTAGAACTGGATAATTTTCTATTATAAATTTGATTAGATAAGAAAAAGCAAAAAGAAGAGTATACAGCACATATGAATGTGTATATTATTATATAAGCAAATTACACATTTATCTGTTAATAAGAGCAGCAAAAATAAAATAAATCAATTTATAAATTTAAGAATAATAATCAACAACAAATACAACAATATAACACTAATAGCAATAAAAATAATAATACTAGCAACAAACCCCAAGAGCAAAATAAACACCAATATACAATATATATAACAAGAAATATATATTATAGCACATAATGTTATTAGCATTAAAATACCATAAAGCTATGTAGAACATTATCCGATTAATAGGCTTTCATCTACAGACATTTGAACAAAATTGCTGAATATGCTTTTCTATACTCGTACATTAATGTAAAAATCTTCACCATTAGATAACCTATCCTTGTAGATAAAGATCCCCATTTATGGAAGCGTATGTATTCCTCCTTCCTTTATGTTTACAAAAACATGCCATTATCATTTGTTGATAATATTGCTTAAAGTTGATAACAAAAATACGCTTAAAAACATTTTTTTTATACACAAAAATTTCTTTATCAGTTGGATTTTTTACTAGAAAATACCTTTTTTTGTTGAGTTCTTTAGTAATAAATTTATCTAACACATTAAATATAACTTGATCACAATAATAATCTCAATTTAATTTTATAGTTTTTTTTTTTTGGTTAATGATAGAAAATGTTGGAATTTTTCTATTTGAAAATATGTACACTAGGTCTCAGAAACTTCTTCACATTAACTAAACGTCAATTAGAGTATTGGCCATGAAATCTTACTTCTATCAAAAATATAGTAGAATTTATTTGTTCTTTAATAAAAATATGAACATGTAAAAAAATTTTTATAAAAAGTTCTATGCACATTCCTACCATAACTTTTGGATTTATGGTTTTTATTAATAAAATTCTATTAACGAAAAGAACATTTTGTACATGGCCAAAACTATATAAATGCATCGTTTCTGTTTGTTGGCTGAACCGAAAAATGGAATTATTTGAGTCTCCGGAGTAATGTAATTATATTTGTTACTATTTGAAAAAAGGACTACGTATAAGATTATCTTTGAATACATATCGACGATTACGTTTGCTTATTCTTTTCTACCCAACAACAAAAAAAAGAAATAAAACAAATTTTCTCTATCTGCAAGTACACTTATAAGAAATTATATTAAAGTACATCCTAAAGGATATTTAAATAAAGTTCTGCAAACTATTTCAAAAAATTCTACTTAAATCAATGGAAAATAAAATAAGTTTTAAGAGTAAACAAACTAACAACGTTTACTTAAAATGGGTAGGAATTTTTTAGAGTGCAAGAAAATCTAAAATTTTTTACAAAACTTTCAAGAAAACTATTTATTGAGCATTCGATTTTTTCAAGTAAAATTCACTAAAAAATTCTACTAAAATAAAAATGAATTTGTTTCTTTTGCATAGAATATTATTTTCAATTTCAATAATAAAAATTAAATTCTTTATTAAAAAAAACTTTATTTTTATGAAATATAAAAATAAAATTATTTCCAAAAATTTTGTAGAAATTTAATAAAAAAAAACAGATTTGTTTAATGAATAGTAGTTTTCTGGCCAATACTATAAAATAATTTACAAAAAAATAAATAATACCACAAAATAAAAGCAAATTCCTTTAGGATAATTAAAACCAAACACTCTTAATACATTACTAAAATATTAACACATTTTTTTTTTACAAAACAAAATTAACATATAACAAATCAATACTGAACACAGTTGCTAAAAATAAAAAATATATAATGCCTTTTGCTTATAATAGAGCTTACTGCTAAAAACAAATGTTAAGTTGATTTTGTTTCTGCAGGTACAGGTGACTATTAGGATCAAAATAATTTTTAGTGCTAAAATAATATATAAAAAAAAATATTTTTTTTACTATTTATTATTTTAAGTATATGTAAGCGCTTTAAACTTTTTTTTTTTAAATAATTTTTTTTTTATTAAAAAAGCAAATTTGATAGTAAAAAAATTGTTTAATTAAATTTTTTTATGATATTTAAAATAGGAAGGATAATAAATATACTGTATTTATTGAAATTTTTTAAAAATAAAAATCTGTTTTTATTAAAATCCATTTCAAATCAATTTTTCTATTCAATACAAAAACTGATTTAAGTCAAGGAAATTATAAGCTTTTGAAGAGAACTTAACAATTTTTTTTTTTTGGATTCAGTAAAAATTTTATGAAAAAAAAGGTACTTACGGAGGAAAATATAATTTCTATCAAATTTACTTTAAGAAAGTTTTTTTTTGTGTTATTTTATTTATGATTAAGAATGAAGAATGTGTTATGGTTTCTTTGTTATTTTAAACAAAAAAAAAAATTTTAAATTATTTTAGTTTTTATTAAAATTAAATTGTGCTATTTCAAAAAAAAAAAAAAAACAATTTAAAGTGTGTCAATTTATTGATAAAGAATTCAAAAGAGTAACAAATGAATTTATTTTTATATATATTGCCCAAAAGCTTTTGAATATCAAATAATTTTTTTATAAAAAAAAAAACAAAAATTATATTTAAAAAAAAATTTCCCCAATATTTGGATTATGATTTTAATTTTTTTATATTTTTATTTCTGTTTTTTTTTCTCCATATTATATTTAGATGAATTTTCAACGATGATTGGCAAAACACCAGGTGGCAAAATGGCACGACTTTTATAAATAAAATTAAAAAATATTAAAAAAAAAAAAAACATAATAAAATAACATAAAAGTTAAAAAATATGATTTAAATTTTTTTCCATAAATATTCAATACATGCTAAAGCAATAGAAGAGCAAATAATTACAATTAATTCATATGCAAATCCATTTGATATTGAATTTTTTTCAAATGGATCAAATGATGGATGAATATTTCCTATTTGAAACAAAAACATAACAGAGACTAAGAAAAAATACAAAATCATATTAGCCGTAAAAAAAATTACGTCCAAATACACAAATATGAATAGAAAATTGCTTTATTAATAGTGTAACTAAGAGAATCAGCTATCAATCATCAGTAGATTTTTATTTAATTGCAAATAACACAAATAATCTAGTATCTAGATTACTGCAAGCATGTTCTATCTAAAGAACCATAGTGTGAATGTTAACGTTAAAAATTGTATCCACATTAGATGAAAACTATCAACATAAAAGTCGAGATGAATCGATCTGAAAATTCAAAAGCTTTAAAAGTTTGACCAAAAAAAAAACGTAACTAATTGCATAAACTATAAGCATAAACCAGCAACAATGCCTGCAAAATGATCCAAAATAATACACTTGCAAAAAATAAAAATAAAAATATCAATTAAAGAAAATATGTTGTGTCTAAACTAATCAAGACCAGTGAATAGACATCGGTGAAAATCCAAACCCACTTCCTGCCTTCTGCGTATGTAGAAACTTAAATTTTTTAACATTAAAAAAAATTGTTAATAATGTTAAATTGTTCGTTCCGCAAAAGCTAATAATCTGTTGTAAATCTGTTTTAGTCCTTTTTCATTACATATATATATATAAATATACATGTTTTTGTTATTATTTAATATATTTTAATTTTTTTATCAAAATCTTTGTCTTAATGTTGTATCAACGAATTGCAATTTTTCAGTGTGTGTTTTTATCGCTATTTCCGTATTCGGAATAAATTTTATGTTATATATTAAATGTGCCTCTTCGATTCAAAAGGATTTTTTTTAAAAAAATATTTTTTTAATATAAAAAAAATTTCGCTATTTCATTTATTTTGTGAAATTGGTTTTTTTTTCTATAGGAAAATTTACATTTTCTGTTGCTCAATGTTGTTTATATAATTAATGTTGGGTTTTGTATAAAGTCAACATGTTGAAAAGGGATTTTTTCCTTAATGTTGCTATAATTAATTATGAAATTCAATTTAAATTAAATATATATCTATACAAATATTGTAGTATTTTCTGAGTTGTTTATTTTCTAATTTATATATAGGAATTTATTTTTAAAAAAAATTTTCTTGTGTGATTAGTGGCTAGCAAAAAAATTTTTTTTTTTAAATTTCGATCGTTAAGCAAATTTGTGATAGTACAAAAATTAATAGTATTTATTAGTTAAGTAGAAATGATATTTAAAAAAAAATATTTTTTTTTTCATAGTTAAATATATTGAAATATATGAAAAATTTTTGATAATTTTGTAAAAAAAATTATTTATGATAAAAGTTTATACCATAATTAACTATGTACAAATGATTGTCGAGGTAGAAATAGACGATCAGCCAAAATGACAGACATCTGCCAACGTGGCGACAGGAAAAAAGAATTTCTGATGCAAAGTCAGTTTTTCTAATGGTGGCTGACAATGGCTGATGCAGGTTACGAACCAAAATTTATCTGACATCATCTAAATATTACAATCATGCCATTAGATATTCAACCAAAATTCGCTGAATCATCAGCCACTTCGTCTGCCAAAATTGATCGGGTTATGAGTGAACCACGTCTGCCAAATCAAGCTATTAAACGATTAGCCGAATTGGGGGAAGATTCTGCCGTAACATTGGCGGACGTTTGCCAATTTGGCTGATTGTTTAATTCCACTTTCAAATTCATAATTTAATAAGAGTAGATTATTAACTATGCTTAATTATGAAATAGTTAATTTAGATGTCTTAGAGAAGAAATTATTTCTGAATAAGTTGTTTTGTTGTAAATATTAATTTCTTTTGGTAACAGGTTATCAAAAAGGGCTGAGAAAATAAATATAATTTTTTTTTGTACACCAGAGATAAATTTTGAAACACATTGATAATTTTTAAATTTTATTAAATTTTTGATCTGGGATTTTCGCCAGCTTTACTAATTAATATTATTGGGTGTATAACTTAAGAATGCGGGATTGACAACAGATGCCATAACTTTTACACATGGTTTGTGTTAATAATAACTCATATGGCATTTTGGAGGTGTATAAACAACAAAGTTTTTTTTTGCTTCAAATATGTCGAATTTCGTACCAAAAAAGTCTCATTTGCGGGAAGTGTTGATTTACTTTTTCAAGTGCAGCTGAAGCACATCGATTGCTCACCGAAGCTTATCCTGAATATGTTCCATCGATTCCAACGTGCGAGAGATGGTTTGTGCGGTTCAGAAGTGGTGATTTTGACACTGAAGACAAAGAACGACCAGGTCAGCCAAGATGAAGATTTGGAGGCATTACTCGACGAAGACTGTTGTCGAACTCAAGAAGAAATTGCAAAATCAGTGGGAGTCACTCAAGCAGCCATTTGAAAACGTTTGAAAGCAGCAGGATTCATCCAAAAGCAAGGAAATTGGGTCCCATATGAATTGAAGCCGAGAGACGTTGAAAGGCGATTTTGCATGTCCGAAATGCTGCTTGAACGGCAGAAAAAGAAGTCGTTTCTGAATCGAATCTGGCGACGAAAAATGGATTCATTACGACAACCCAAAACGCAGAAAATCGTATGTGAAGACCGGCCAACCAGCCAAATCAACGCCAAAGCCAAATATCCATGGCGCCAGGTAATGCTCTGTATTTGGTGGGATCAGAAGGGTGTGATCTATTATGAGCTATTGAAATCGGGCTAGACGATCACAGGCGACCTCTACCGAACACAATTAATCCGTTTGAAGCGAGCATTGGCCGAAAAACGCCCGGGCCGAAATAAGGGTTATCAAAATTTGTACTTTGGGAAAAAAAAGTTAAATAGTCGTTCAATAAGTCCTTAGAAAAAGATGGAAAAAAACGGTTTTTAAAAAAAAATATTTTTATTTTTCAACATAATCTTCTTTTAGCTCTATACACTTTTCCAACCGTTTTTCCAAAATTTTTATCCCGTCCAAAAAATAGGATTTCGGAAGTTCTGCAAAATAACATCCGTTTGAGCAATGACGTCCTCGTTGGAAGTGAACCGTCGTCCACCAAGCCATTTCTTCAGACTGGGGAAAAGAAAATAGTCACTCGGGGCCAAATCTGATGAATAAGCGGGATGCTGCAACAATTCCATTCTCAATTACACAATTTTGGCCATGGAAACAGCGCAGGTGTGCACACGCGCATTGTCCTGATGCAAGAGGATTTTTTTCTTCTTCAGATGGGGGCGTTTCTCTTTGATTTCCTCGCTCAACCGTTGCAATAACGACGCGTAATACGCTCCTGTTATTGTTTTTCCTTTTTCCAAGTAGTCGATAAAAATGATACCCTGCGAATCCCAAAAGACCGTGACCATCACTTTGCCGGCCGATGGCATAGTTTTTGCCTTCTTCGGAGCCCGTTCACCCTTGAAATTCCACTCTGATGACTGTCTCTTCGTTTTTGGAGTGTAGTAGTGTATCCAGGTTTCGTACACAGTGACATATCGACGAAGGAATTCGGCAGGATTGCGATGAAAGAGTGCCAACATAGCCTCAGAGTCCACTACACGATTGCGCTTATTCTCCTCTGAGAGCAAATGCGGCACCCAGCTTGCCGAAATTTTTTCACAGACAATTTTTTATGCAAAATTGAAGCGACTATACCTTGTGATATGGCCGTGGCCTCAACTAATTCTCGCACTTTAATTCGCCGATCGTTCAAAATCAGATCGTGGATTTTGTCGATGATTTCAGGAGTAGACACCTCAACTGGGCTTGATGATTTCAGGAGTAGACACGGCCACGTTTAAATTCATTCACCCAATTGTAAACCGTCGCAAACACAGGTGCAGATGTGCCATGAACTGCATCCAACTCGGCTTTGATTTCTTTCGGGCTTAAGCCTTTTAAATGGAGATGTTTGATGACAGCCCTAAACTCGCTTTTTTCCATTGTTATGCACAAATAAATGTCGTTAACTTTAATCGACGATAGAAATTGACCTACGGAATGGATCGAGCTGAAATTTTGACAGCTTTCCTTGACAGAAATAATGCTATTATCGACATAATGCTACCTACAAAAAAAAATCTTTACCGACACTACGAGCGCATTTTCTCGGATTTTCTAAGGACTTATTGAACGACCCTCGTATATTTTAAATAAATTTTAATTACGTATCAATAATTTTTTTTTTAAGTTGCTTTTTGCTATCTTTTTTGCATATTGGTCGGGGATGTAATTTGACCATTACTTGACAGATACTATTTTTTAAATGCTCATAAATTTTAAGAATTGTCTTCATAAATAAAATATTTAATCCTTTAAGAAAAAGGTCAATGGCGTTAAGTCGCATGATTTGGTAGGAGATTTTGCTTTCAATTTAAACATATTATTTGGTATTTAAATTCTTTTATTTCAAATGACAAGCTTTAAACTAAACAAATTTTATCTTGGTTAACATAAATATTGGACAGCTTTTAAATGGCCGGTCTGTAGTTTCTAAAACATAAAATGAATAACTTTACTATAATTTACAATATAGTTACTATAAAATGAGTTTTCACTGGTCCTATTTACTCCCCAAAAATATAGCCAACCAAAGTAGTATTCACATTATCTTGATTAAAACGTATATAATAATAGACTCGTATATATACCCAATTTAGGGTTTATTTGCATTTGTCCATTACACATATTTACACAAAATTTTCTCCATAATTTACAAGGCAAAAACTATTTTTCATCAGTATTGTTATCGAATGCATTTATCAGAAATCAAAAACGAATAGCAAATATTAGATAATCAAATTGTGTACTTGTAAAAATATTTTTCCATTTTATCTTATGAAACCTTTTGCGGAAACTGAAAGCCTTTTATTCAGAAATAAATTGATTTGATATAAAGATCCTTTTTTAGTCTGATTATTTAAAATATCACCACTTCAGAAATTTTATTCGATAGATTTTTCTTATAAAAAGGTCAGAAGCTTTCTTATAAAAATATTAATAGAACATAGTATTAAATTCTTTTAAAATAAGTGAAAATATTAATTTATATTCCAAAAACCTTTAAGAAATAACATAATTTTCTGTTATTTTGCTACGTTGAATATTTCTCATATCTTGTTTTGTTGCAAAGAAACCAATTCTAAGCAAATTTACTTAGAAAAAAATAAACACCTCACGAGAGTATATCGTACTAACCTCATTAAATATCAATACTAAAATTAGATTAAATCAATATTCGTTTCACTATTTAATATAGATAAATTATATTCAATCGCGTGTTTTTATTAATTAAACTTCTATCGATTGGCTATTGTTTTGCTAGTTTTTCCTTACCAGAAATTATATTTTCATCGATTTACTATTCAATCAAATGTTTGGAAGATTATAGCTTATACCAAGGAGAAGGAGAAAAAAATACATTTCCAAAAATTTTATATTAATTTATATGGTAATTCTGTAATTGAATTTTTAATCCATATATATGTACATATGTGAGTGTATCCTTGCACGAAATTGAGTTTTATTCTAGAAAAATACACGCTATTTTTGATGGTGTATTTGAAACATGAAAATTACAGTTTTAATATTTTATAAATAATTTCAAGCCTATCGATACTATTTTCGATCTTTCATAAAAAGTTTCAATGTAAATTTATGTCGAATATTGGAATTTATTTGGAAAATATTTTTATTCAGCTTTTTCTCCTTAAGAAAATGAATATAAGTTAAGTTATCATTTATCAGAAAATGTATTTTGTTTTAAATGCATTTATTTTCATTTTGTAATAAATATTTTTTTCATAAAAATTTTGTACAAACCAGAATTGATAATTAAGGTTATATTATAAAGGTAATATGATAAATCAGTGATAAATGCAAAAGATGAAGCCGATATAAGTAAAACAATATTTTTTTATTATTATTTTACATTCTAGTATCCTAGGAAAAAAGATTACCTTTAATAAAACTAAACCAAAAAAATATTATGGAAACTTCTGGCCAGCATATGTAATTATTTTGAAGTGGGTTACTGTAGTGACGCTCAGCGCCTAAAACATCATATTTAGGTCACCGTCGCAAAAATTATTTAAAAAATCGTTCATATTGTTTTAAAAAACCATCGAGTAAAAATATATTCACTTTCTAGACTAGTTCAATAATAGCATCAAAATAAAAAGAACGCATTTGGCTAAGAGAAAAGCTCTATTTCATTATGACAAAATGTACCTGCATATTCATCGGCACACGCAACCGTAAAATTAGGGTTCCCCATCCACCGTAATCTGCAGATTTGTATCTCTCAGATATTTTACTGTTTTCAAACATGAAGAAATGGCGTCATGCAAAGAAATTTGCGTTCAATTCCGAAGTTATAGCCAAAATTGAGTCCTTATTGGACGAAGTGTATCGAGTTAATAGGAGACTATATTGAAAAATATATCAAATTTTGTTGAATATGTTAATTTTTTGTTTCATTTATCACTGAGTTATCATAAAAAACTTGAATTCTATAAAAATTAATATATTTAAATTTACTAACATGAAAAAATTGATGCGTGGAAAGAAATTTGTTTCCAATTCTGTAGTTGTAATCAAAATTGAGTCCTATTTTGCAGAGTTTGACAAATCATACTATAAGAAAAGTATAAAAAAAAGTTGCTCTATTATTGGACGAAGCCTATGTTGAAAAATAAATCAAATTTTATTGAATAAGTTAATTTTTTGTTTCATTTATGATGAACTTATCATACAGCACTCGTACTCAATTTTTATTGAATAAGTTAATTTTTTTGTTTCATTTATGATGAACTTATCATACAGCACATCTTATTTGCAAAGAATTCTATCTATGAAAAATTAAATATTTCGATAAAAACAGAATAATTTAGAATTTTTGAAAGAAATTAGCTTTTTGTATATTTTACGAGAATGTCATCATATCAATCGGTAGTAAATTTTTCCTAGCTTTCCTCTTTACCTATCTTAAAGTTATATGGTCTGAATTTATCATAATCACTTCCATTTACTAAATTCTGACATCAATCAGAAGAAAAATTAATTTTGATGAATTTGGATTTAATTTTAAGTAGAAAAAAAAACAATTTTATAATAATTTATTCAAAGTTATAAGAAAGTTACATTTTATATCAACTCTGTTATCGAATATGTCAAAATACTAAACTAAATTTAACAAATTTCTCTGTCAAACTTATCAGAGATAGTTAATATTTTAAACAGCTATCAATCAACTAAATTTAGCTTATTTAAAGTAGACTAATTTTGAGTTATCAAGTTAATTAAGTTTATATACTAAAAATATTATTAGTTGAAGAATACAAACAATCTAGCTTTCTATTTAGGAATTCAAAAGCGTGCACCTTAAAATAGATAACGTCTTCTAATATTGATGAATGTAAATGGCTTCATTTTTGAAATTATTTTCATCTTCGTGATAAAATTCGATACTATTCTAATTAAGCTATTGGAATGGATTGATAAGTTTCTGTTCGACTAGCCGAAGGAGTTGGAAATTCAATTGATTAGTATCTATCTCATTGGTGTTATTCAAGTTACTAGAATACAAAAGCTCAAAAGTTAATTTTCCTTTAGTTATTTTGTCTATTCTTTTTCATAATGTAATTTGTGTACGTCTATCATTTTAATGAACGTTTGGCATTTTGGCCATAATTAAGTTAGAACTTCATGTAAAACTTTCTTCCTTCATTATCTTGTATGTTCTTGTTAAATTCTTTTTTTCTATTCTATTTAGGTAAGTTTATAGTAGTTTTGTAGCACGAAGAGATCTAATTAATCGTGTTTGATATAAAATAAATAAAAACAAACTGCAATTTAATACACGCCATTTTTTTTTTCAAACTAAATAACTACTTAGCCTATAGAATGACAAAAGTTTTTGTTTATAAATAAACTTTAAATTCAATAGAATATAATTATAGTACAACCATAAATAAATTCTATTACAAGTACGATAAACTAGGAGTACGTGATTTTTTCTGATACGAGTATTTTGTATGATGATGAGCTGCCCCATTTTGATTTTTATTTCATTTTACAGACGACGATATTGGATGTAGCATGAATCGTATAAATGGAACTGAAAATGATGTTCTACGCATTTAATAAGAAAAAAAACCAAAAGAAAAAATATGGTAAAATATTATTTGAAGAGAATAATTATAATCCTTATTAAAATGAATAAAAATCAACAATATATTTATTCTTTAGAATAATTAGTTTTATACTTCGTATTTAGTCATTTATTAAAGCTCGGCTATAAAAAAACTAAAATTAAAAAAAAAAATTCAGTAAGAACGTAGATTTTAGAAAAGAATAAAAAATTCTTAATCATATTCTATAGTTAAACTTGTTTAGTAAATTTTTTTTATATATATAAAAATATTCTTTTCTTTTAATGTTTACATATTTTAAATATTATTCTACGTATATATTTAGTTTTTAATTTCAAAACCCTTATAATAAATAAAATATATATTTGAACTTCTATTAAATCAAATATTGTACTTCATTTTTTTTTATAATTATAAAAATATTGCATGAAATCATTTAATTTTACTGAAATTATCTTATTACCAATTTGTTTTTATGTTTATTCCAAAAATATATTTAAACAGCAAAAATTTTACTCTCTTTTTATTGTCCATTTTAATAATTCGGAAAACTAAATACTCATTTAAGACTATATAATATAGAAAATATATAATCAGAATTTATATTTAATTGTGTGTATGGATATTTTAAATCAGAAAAATTTAAAAACTAATACACACATTCTTAATAAACTTGGTAAGAGGGATATCGACAGTAGTTTTTAATCTATCTTTACATCGATTTTCTATGCAAACATTAATTTAAAAAAGTCAATAAAATATCTAAAAAAATTTGCAGATAAAAATGTCGATAGAAATGCATAATATTCTTTTTTAACAAAATATACTCGTAATTTAAAATTGAAGTGAAAATTAAAAAAAAAGCTGTTCATTAAAATTTGTCAATAAAAATTTACAGTAAAAATTATCAGTAAAAATATTCTGTAGAAATTTGTCAGTAAAAATTTTCAATCAAAATTTGTCAGTCAAAATTTGTCAGTAAAACTTGAGTAAAAATTTATCAGTAAAAATTTATTTGGAAATATTTTCAGTAAATATTCTCAATAAAAAAATTTTAGTAACAATTTTCAGTAAAAATTTTCAATATATAATTTTCAATAACTAATGTTCAGTAGTTATTGTCAGTAAAAATTTGGCAGTAATAATTTTTCATTAATAATTTCAGTACAAATTTTCATTAAAAAAATGTTGTTAATTTCAGTGGGTTTGGGTTTTTGGATTGAGAAAAGTCGAGTCCAAAGTTGACAAAATGTTCAATTTATTGATTCTTGCGTAACAATCGACAGATTGTTGTTCAATAATTTACACTTACGTTGATTACAAATTTTGGAGCACGTTTTCTTGTCGCCATTCAATTTCTTTTCTATTTACATTTATTTTTGCTGTCACATGAAGTTATCAAATAAAAACTTATCGCCTGCCAACTTAGATCAGTGAAAATACAATAGAAAACATACTACTAACTTTGACTCTATATAAAACAAAAGATTAGTGTAAGGTAAGGATAGATGTCGTTGGGTTAGGTTAGGTTGGGTCAGCTGTCAATTGATCAAATCTCAACACTCCTCCTTGATCAATTTACAGCGGAGCGTCTCAAAAATTCTCCGGTTGAGTGGCTTCGTGAGGATGTCTGCGATCTGCTTGCTGCTCTCGACATATTGCAGTGCCACAGTGTTGCCGATGTGTTGCTGGATGTACTTTCGTGGTATTTCGATGTGCTTCTTTCCTCTGCTCGTCTTTCCTTCGTGTGCATTCTGTAGCATGTGTATGGCTGACATGTTGTCGACGTACAGAGTGATCGACTGCTCAGCTTCTAGAATGCCAAGTTCCAGTGCGATTCGTTTGATCCAGCACACATCGTCAATCACTGACACTGCTGCTCGGTACTCAGCTTCGGCGGTTGAAGTCGCTACCAGACGCTGCTTTTGTGAATACCATATCACTGGCCCTCCTCTCATCACTAACACTCCACTCGTTGACTGTCCTGTCTCAAAGTCTCCTCCAAAGTCTGAATCAGTGTAGGCCACGAGTGTTTTGTCTCTTCCAAAATGAATTCCGGCTGTCGTGGTCCCTCTCAGGTACTGGAAAACACGTTTCACCATCGACTGATGGCTCTTCATGGGCTTGTTGCAGAATCGACTGAGATAGTTCACGGCGAAGCTTATGACTGGCCTGGTTATTGTAGCTAAGTACAATAAGCTTTTTCTCTGGGAAAATCGAATAGTTTATCATAAATTAAAATGCTTGGGCGACTGGGATTTGCATTGACAAGCGAGCAAATTGAAAATTTCGAATTCAGTGTGAGGCATTAAGTGACTTGAAAAGAAGTTGAAAAGCACATACAAAATGGCAGAGACCTCAACTGACTGGCACGTGCATGTACCTAAGGGCTATCAAACCCAGTCTGAAGTTCAAAGAAAATGTTCCAACCATTCTCAAGTTAAAAATACATTTTTTTATATTGTCTAGGCGTATTTCCTTTTGCAGGTCTCAGACGGTCTTGAAACACAGCTGCAAGGTCTCAGTTTGAAAGCATCCCCGCACAATAGAATCTTCTTAGTCTGGAATAATTAACTTGATTAGGTCTCAATAGCGATTCACTCAAATTCAAACCACAAACAATATCCGTCTTCATCCCGTTTAGGTTTTTTAGTTGTTGTTCGCTGGGAGTGCCTCGTCGTTCTTGAAGTCCGTCTTGTGGTTGATCATTCCAGGCTCAGTGGGTGTGGATGTTGGATTGCACTGTTATAGTTTCATCTATCTCAAGATCTTCTCCGTGTAGCAAGGCTGACGCACGAAGATACCGTCCTGGTCGATCTTGATTTCCATGCCCAAATGTATTAACTTGTCTTGAACTTTCTTACTGAAGGTTATCTCGAATTCCTTGCTTATCTCCTCTAAAAGTTTGTTTATTTCTTCTTCATCTTTGCCGACTACCAATCCATCATCCATGAAGAGTGAGAGCATAATGCTCTTGTCCTTGTTATAGTATATACACGGGTCGTCATCTGTGTTGATCAAGTCTATCTTCTTCTTAAAGTGAGTGGTGACCCTCCTGTTCCATATCCTCGGAGCTTGTTTAAGTCCGTAGAGACTCTTGTTCAGCTTACAGACTTTCCTGGTTGCGTCGTCAAAACGCTCAGGCTGGTGCATATAAATGTCTTGCTCTAGGTTCCCATACAAGAAAGCCATTTTCACATCGAACGATACCAACTTCATTTTCTCTGACGCTGCGTGACTTAGGAGTAGGCGAATGGATGCATGGCGGGCTATTGGACTGAAAGTTTCCGTGTAGTCCACTCCCTACTTCTGTTCAAAGCCCCTTGCCACTAGTCTAGCCCTGAATCTACCCTCCGCCTTCTCTCGAAGTACCCAGCAACAGGTGATTGGTTTTGCTCCTTCTGGACAGTTCACCAGCTTCCAAGTTTTCATCTCCATCAGCAAATCGTACTCCTTTTGCATGGCTCGTCTCCACTTCTCACTCACCGGGATGTCCTCCGTTTCACCAATCATGGCTACTTTTGCACTCTTTCCTCCACGGCGTAAGTCAAGGACACAGTCTCTCAGTCTTGGTGGTGGTTGCAGAGTCCGACGATCTCGCAAAACTCTCCTTCCTGACTCTTCTTCTGGCGCTGGTGTCTCCCTCTCATTGTCACTTGCCTCCTCAGCACTTTCTCCAGTTCCCCAGTTCCCATCTTCATTGTCTGTCTCGCTGCTGCTTTCCTCATGCTTCTCAGGTGTGTCCTCTGGTGCCAGTGTCTCAAGTTCAGTTCCTTGCCTCAGTCTCATCTTTTCCTTTTCGAAGATCACATTGTCTGAGCTGATAATTTCTCTTTTCTCTTTCAGATAAACGAAAATATCTTATTTCTCTTTTCTCTTTCTAATATCTTAGCCAACCAGAATTCCCTTTTCTGATTTTCTATCCATCTTGCCTCTTTTCTGTTTTTGTGTCAGCACGTAACATTCGCATCCAAAAGATCGCAGCTTCTCAATCTTCATTTTCCTTCCGAACTAAAGTTCTGCTGGACTTTTCCTTGGTACGTTGCTGGTTCCAGTCTGGTTGATCGTGAAGATCGCATGGTTCATTGCTTCTGCCCACAGTTTCTCGTTTAACTCGTTCATGTCTATTGCTGTTCTGGCTGCCTCGACAATCGTTCTCATTTCTCTATTGATCCCGCCGTTCTGCTCTGGCGTGTGTACATTCGTAAAGGTGTGGAAAATTCCCAACTTGCCCATCATCTGTCTTGTTTTTGCATTCTTCAGTTCGGTACCGTTGTCAGACCTCAAACTTTTCACTCTCCTCCCTAGCTGGTTTTCAACAAGTCTCAGATAACATTCGATCTTCTCTGGTGCTTCACTTTTCGTCTTCATAAAGTAACAGGTTCGGTAGTGAGTGAAATCGTCCTTGAACATGAGCCAGTACTTTGCTCCTCCCAATGACGGAATGTTCATCTCGCCGGTGTCGAACGTGTACGAGATCCAACGGCTGCTGGGCTGTCTTGGGATTGTTTGGGTGCGAGGATCTGTGTAACTTGCCATACGAGCACCCTGTGTATACATAGTCATTCCAGCCATCAATGTATTTTATTCCTTTCCTCTTCAGTGTGTCCCTCACATACTTGACATTCTGTTGGGCGAGTCGCTCGTGCCAGACTTTGATCGACACGGCCATCAAACTTGTCTCTTCTTCCCTCCTAAGCATCATTTTGTAGAGATTTCCTTTGCGTTTTGCCATTGCCACAATTTCTCTGCCATCCAGACTGTAAAACATTGACTCGTTTCCGTTTGCCCTCTGTACATGTCCCTTGTCTAACATCCGACTAACTGAGAAAATACTAAAGTTGAGATTTGGCACATAAATGACATCCTCCAATACCACTGGATACCATTTTTCACAATCAAATGTCTCCATCTCGATGTTCCTGCAACGCTATCCAGCCTGGTTGAGTCTCCAATCACAATTGGAATGGGCTCGTTCAACTCAACAAGTTGAACAAACCACTCTCGATAAGTCGTCATATGTTGGCTGGCTCCACAGTCTTGATACCATGAAGTGGCCCTGTCCTTGGAGATGTCGTTGTCCACCGTCGAGAGTGCCGTGGTCAAAAATGCCTTCCTATTTTGTTTCCCGTTTGTTGACTTATTCGGTTCTTCTCGAGATTCAAGTGTCCTTTCTTCTTACAGATGTTACACGAATACTTCTTCTTGCAATAGGCAATGTATTCATCACACGGTTTTCCCCTGCACTCCTTGAGCACGTGACTCTTCCCACATTTGTAGCATGCGAACTGTGATTTTTCTTGCTTGCTGTTTGACGACTGTCCTTGTTTCCTGCGTCTGGCCATGAGAGCGTTGTTGGTGCTGCCCTCTGCATTTGTCGTCGTTTCTTTAAGTCGTTGTCCTCGAGTCTCAAGCGTTCCATAAGAGTTTCCACGTTCTTTGCTGCTCCGGTCACGTTGTCCCAGGATGTCCTGAAATGAGCCAGTTTTGGTGGCAGCACACTCATGATCCTCGTCATGATCCAACTTTCCCTCACAGGATCATTTTCAGTTGACATTTCTTCCGCGAGATCCAAAATCTCCATACAGTTCTCAACAGCTGACTTGTTTTCATCATACTCATAGGTAAAGAATTTGATTCGGGACGTTTCTAGGGTTACATTAGTCCTTGTACCATATAAACTAACTAATTTGTCCATCATATCATTGGCAGTTTTATAATTTGCAATTTTATTTGCAATCTTACTGTTTACATTCAAACCTATCAAAGTTTGAGCCTCAATATCTTTCTTTAACCAAGCGGCGACTGTATCAGTTGACGCAGCACCTGTTATCATATCATACAGATCTTTGTTCTTAAGTGCTTAACTTAAGAACCGCCATGAAATAAAATTGACATTTCCCTGACTATCTTCACTTAACATTTCCAATTGAGACTTTACAGTATCCATTTTGCTTTTAATTTTAATAATTTTACAGACTTCTGACGATTTTTAAATAAACAAAAAGAATTTTTAAACTTTCGTGGCGATTTTTCTGACTTAAAGCGACTTTCGTGTTCGTTGCTCGACGTTGACTTGCTGTGCGATGGCTGCTCAAATGTCGCTGATTTGTATGTTACGGGGGCGTTCAATAAGTCCTTAGAAAAAGATAAAAAAAAAATGCTGTTTTTAAAAAAAAAAATTTTCTTTTTCAACATAATTTCCTTTTAGCTCTATACACTTTTCCAACCGTTTTTCCAAAATTTTTATCCCGTCCAAAAAATAGGATTTCGGAAGTTCTGCAAAATACTCATCCGTTTGAGCAATGTCGTCCTCGTTGGAAGTTAACCGTCGTCCGCCAAGCCATTTCTTAAGATTGGAGAAAAGAAAATAGTCACTCGGGGCCAAATCTGGTGAATAAGCGGGATGCTGCAACAATTCCATTCTCAATTCCACAATTTTGGCCATGGAAACAGCGCAGGTGTTCACACGCGCATTGTCCTGATGCAAGAGGATTTTTTTCTTCTTCAGATGGGGGCGTTTCTCTTTGATTTACGACGCGTAATACGCTCCTATTATTGTTTTCCCTTTTTCCAAGTAGTCGATAAAAATGATGCCCTGCGAATCCCAAAAGACCGGGGCCATCACCTTGCCGGCCGATGGCACAGTTTTTGCCTTCTTCGGAGCCCGTTCACCCTTGAAAATCCACTGTGATGACTGTCTCTTCGTTTCTGGAGTGTAGTAGTGTATCCAGGTTTTGTCCACAGTGACATATCAACGAAGGAATTCGGCAGGATTGCAATGAAAGAGTGCCAACATAGCTCCAGAGTCCACTACACGATTGCGCTTATTCTCCTCTGAGAGCAAACGCGGCACCCATCTTGCCGAAATTTTTTTCACAGACAATTTTTCATGCAAAATTGAAGCGACTATACCTTGTGATATGCCCGTGGCCTCAACTAATTCGCGCACTTTAATTCACCGATCGTTCAAAATCAGATCGTGGATTTTGTCGATGATTTCAGGAGTAGACACCTCAACTGGGCGTCCTGAACGATGTTCATCTTTTGTGGATGAACGGCCACGTTTAAATTCATTCACCCAATTTTAAACCGTCGCAAACACAGGTGCAGATGTGCCATGAACTGCATCCAACTCGGCTTTGATTTCTTTCGGGCTTAAGCCTTTCAAATGGAGATGTTTGATGACATCCCTTAACTTGCATTTTTTCCATTGTTATGCACAAATAAATGTCGTTAACTTTAATCAACGATAGAAATTGACCTACGCTATGGATCGAGCTGAAATACGACTTACAAAAAAAAATCTTTACCGACACTACGAGCGCAATTTCTCGGATTTTCTAAGGACTTATTGAACGACCCTCGTATGTTGTCCTTGCCAGTTCTGACGTCTTGGACTGCTTTCTCGACTTGCCCGACAATTTTCTTTCGTTACTTTTTTTTTAAAAAAAAACCTTTTACAGCTGTCTTGGGCCCATAACCTGTTGTTAATTTCAGTGAATTTGGGTTTTATGGATTGAGGAAAGTCGAGTCCAAAGTTGACAAAATGTTCAATTTATTGAATCTTGCGTAACAATCGACAGATTACTACCAACTTTGACTCTATATAAAACAAAAGATTAGTGAAAGGTAAGGATAGATGTCGCTGGGTTAGGTAAGGTCGGCTCAGCTGTCAATTGATCAAATCTCAACAAAAAAACTCTTCCCAATAATTTTTATAATAAAAAACTTTTTAAAGTGCAATTGTTGTGAAATTATTTTTAAGAATATTTTTTTGTACTGAAACTTTTAATATGAATTTGAAGAAAAAAAATGGAATATAGTGTGTATTTTACTATCACTTTTTTTATTAGTTTATATTTAAATAATTGGATAATAGGTTACAACATACATAAAAATTTAATGTTCTTACAGTAAAATAATTAACAGATTTGCGTAGATGAATTTACTTCTAAATGACCAACTAAATTTGTGGTAAATTAGAAATGGTCTTTTGGGATTCACTAAATATTACCCTATATTGGCTATAATAAATTTCTATCAAACTCAATAAAATACGACTATTACTATAATAGACATCCCTCCGCCTAGAGATAGTACTTTACAGAATATATGGTATGTTAAAGGAAAAAATTATTGATTTAGGCAATGTTGATTTCTGTATTGAATTCAAATTTAATGATACCTCTTTTTTTATACTAAATTGTCTATTAGATTTGTGGAAGAGTATTTCTTATTATTTATTTAAATACTTATCTTAACTTGTTCTATATATAAATTGGTAATATCGATTAAAATATCAACGCAAAAAAAAAACAACAATTCAACAAAATAATATATTCTTCTTCTGGTTAAATGTATATTAAATATTTTATTTTTTATTTCGCAACAAAAAAATATTTTTTCAAGAAACTACAAAGAAAAACATTTTTTTTACTATAATTCGATCGTTTTCCAAAAATATTTTCTTATTTTAGTAATTATAAGAAAATACGTCAATTTATATACTAAATTTTATTTATCATTAAATCAAATAGTAACTTTTACATGTAATAAGTGCATTATAACAGCAAAAAATTGATTTAAATATCCTACAGAATGAAAAACAGAAGAGTCTGCATAAATTTAATCTATTCATTAGTGAAACATAAATTTTCTTTCATCCCAAAAAAAACGACTCTTAAAGAAAAATTTACATAAACATCATATAATATAAAGAAATTAACATAATGATGATTTTCTTTACCTTTTTTCGTAGATTAAGAGTTTCTAGAAAAGTTCTATGTATTTATTTGAGGGAAATTTTCTTTTAATTAAAAATAAAAACACTATATATGATATTTAAAAAGAAAAGGAAAACATTTTCTTCATAAGATGTTTTTATAAAAATTTTCAAGTACTTATATTTTCTACTTGTTATTTTTCAACAACTTCTTATGATTATGTTAATCAAGAGCATATTTTAATTGAACCCCTAAATTATGAATATTCTAAAAAAATCATATCTCTTCTATTCAATAGAATATTTTTTTTTTGTTGGAAAAACAAAATTTCAGATTTACAATTCAGTATACAATATTTAATATTTTCAGTTCAATTTTCAACATAGAAATTATACATTTCAAATTGTATTATTGAGAAAAATTCATATTTTTTCCATCGTCATAGATAATTTTTTTTTAAATTATTTTATTTCAAATAATATATTTCTTGCAATCTATTTTAATATCCTGTTATTAATTACAATAACAAAAAATATGATTCTTCAAAGCTTTCACTATTATATTTCAGTAATTTTAATTAAATCTTTTGAAAAAATCTCGTACACGTTCACAATTTCCATAAAATCATCTGTAATTTCCTTATTTTCATTATAATTTCTATTAAAGATAAAAGGAAAATTAGTTATGATGAAAATATTGATAGACAATAATTATAAGCTTATTTAGAATGAAAATTTATAAGGAAAAAGAAAGAAAAGAAAATATTTCTAATTTCCTTATAATATTGTTAATATAAAATTTCAATTACTTTAACTTGATTTTAATTAAAATTGATACTTTTATATATTGTTTTGTATAATAGTAAAGTGATGGTAATAACAAATTACCAAAATTCTGTCTACTGTCTACAAAATTGTACAAAAGTATTTGAAATAATTTTTTATTTATTGACTAGAAAATTTCATTAAAAAATAAAATTAACAATTCATGTACACTTTTCAAATGATATTCGATTTTCTAATTTCATCAAATTACTTATAATTGACTAAATAGAATGAATCAACAAAATCATATTATTACCAAACTCAAAAATTCTGCGAAATGATTTGATTGCCCAAATTTAATGATTCTTATTGAAATGGACGTTTTGCGAAAACAAATTAAATAATTTTTTTCTTATTGCATAAACATTTGTACTTTCACAATGCATTTATTTTTAATAGAAAATGTCGAGAAAAAAAACCTGCCAATTCCGTCCTTCTACAGGAAACATTTTCTAGTGCAATTGTACGGACTCAAAAAGATTACTTGCTATTTTTTACGGATGTTCCTTATAATGGGTCCCACAACCATAAACATAATTTTTAAATAATCACCTTTTGGGAAGCTTTATATTATGGTAAGCTATGGGCAATCAGGATGGCGGTAGAGAATGCAGTTTGAACTCCCAATCATCCGAACATCATTATCTTCAGTGATAGCGCCGAGTGATTCTATTCTTAGTAAAATATCAATATAATCTACTTAATTACAGGTATATTCAAGGTCATGTTGAAAAAAAATATGAATTGCGTTGTGTCCAAAGTTATGTGATAAATAACAGATCTTGTAAACAACTGGCGAGAGAAACCCTACACCACCCAGTGTTCACAGTAGTTACTAACTTGCAGCTCCTGCTAACTAAAAACAAATAACACCAGCATCATAAAAGAACTCCAGACATCCCGGCTTCGTGGTGCGCTCTTCCAGTCTGACACTCCCAGCATGTTTTTCGCGTTTTCTGACTGTAGACTATCTGGACAGGATCTTTCTCGTCCATGCATATTAATTGTCCAGCCCAGCGCAGTCTATTGTCAACGTATGCTAAAAGATGGGCAGACTTATTAAGCATGGTACAATCATGGTTACCCATAGGCTACGAATCACTTTTTCCAGTGCCTAATTAAAGGGAACGCACCATTGTGGTTATTAAATGGCTCTGAAAGTAAATTGGCTGGTTTTACTTAGTTTAATCAATTTTTCTGGGATGCCGAACTCTCTCATGGATGTGTACAGTTTAAGCATGACTTTCCTGTATCATGATGAGCGTCGAGGTGTTAAGTGTGTCATGTTGCTCACAGCTATGTAAAACTTTTGCGCCTAGAGCGGTCGGTCCCTATTATTTTTGCTTTCACAGACCTGTTCATTCTACTTGACGTTTTTCTTTTGTCTGCAAATCCACTTCAATGCTTTTCGCACTTTACGATAATCATCTACGCGTGGCCGCGTTCTCTACGAATGCATCTTTGCTCATCATGCAGCATTCTTTTCGCTTGCTATCATCATCAATCCAGACGTTCTAACTTTCTTTGCTACTGGGGCCTAGTACTTTTCAGCCGTATCAATGATAGATCTTTTTAGGTTTTTAAAGGCCATTTGCATACTTGCTTCCACTCCATCGCATATATCTTCTTTATTTATGTTTCTGATTGCTGCATTCAGCTTTCGTTCGTACTTCGTATAAATACGTCAGCTTCACATCATCGCGCAACAAGGTAGTCCGCCGAGGCCACGTTTACATCCCTAAATGTCCTTACATTTTCTAGGTTCGCGAGATATAGGCGGTCAATCAAGCCGTAGTCAATTTGGTTAGAGGTGATCTGGTTTGGAGATATTCATGTGATCTTATGGATATCTTTTTGCACAAACCAGCCCATTTCATTTACCGTTATCATTGGTATGCTCATTCAAGCTTCGGGTGCTACCGTATCCGCTGAACAAGGGGTCCCTCCCTATCTAACTTTTAAATTTCGTAAAAATGATTTTTGTATCATACTTGGGGCAGGCATTGAGGCGTTACGTTTGCACACCGCACAAAAGATCTCCTTTTCCGAATTGGTAGACTCCTAAAGAAAAGCATGAACATAAATGAAGCTGATGTTATTGTATTTAGCTCCCACACATAAAGTGCATAGACTCCCAATTATCGTTTTTAATCCAATTTTACTCTAATCTATCAAAAACAGTCCCTTTCCACCGTCTTTCTTGTATTGCTATTATGTCAGATAGGTATTTTGACAGGGATTGTCCTTTGACAGGACAGAAGCTCCGGATCTATATAAAAAATGCATATTCCTTGAAAAATGTGCAATTTTTTTCGTCGGATCAGTTTCTGTTGGTTCTGTCCATTAATTTTTTTTAATTCAGCCTTTTACTTATAATTGTTTTTACAGGGGCGATCGAATCTCAAGGCCAGCCTGCCTAGTTGATAGCAGTTTTCGGGAACAGTTGTTGAGAAAAAATAGGTCTACTGCGCTGTCCTAGAGCAAGCCATAGAACAGACTGTACAGTAAAATAGTCTATAGGAGCTATCCTTCTACGGGCTTCTGTTAATTACAAATTTTCCGTAATAAATTTATAAAGAATTTCTTTGGAGATTTTATGTAAATACTGTCTATGAGATACGCTTCTGTAAAAATTTTAAATATTAAATTTCTAGTTTCTTTTTGGTAAGATTTTTGATAGAAAATCTTGTGAAAAATTCAAAATTTCGACAACTTTTAATACACGTACTCAACTACAATTGATTATGTGTGTTTTATTTTAAAGACCCCATCTTATAGATCCTTTATATAAGGATCTATCGATTCAATAGATCCTTTATATAAGAAAATATAAGCTAAAATACATTGAAAGCATGAATATATAAATGAAAATAAGGTAAGCAGAAATAATTGTCCTTCTTTTTAAATGGAGCTGAAAAATGATATTCCATTCGTCTTTGTATGAATAAGTAAGTTAATATGAACTCAACGTACAACCCTGCATGTTATAATAAAAAAAAACCTCGAATATATTTAGTGGCAAACACTATACAATTTACCCCCATACATAGCACAAGTTTGTTTGTGGAAGGAATGGTGAAAAGGCAAAAAAAAATTTATACGTATATATACACATTTTCCATTTTGTGTAAGTTTTTTATTGAAACAACTCTCAGAGTTGATAAATAATTCAGTGATATGTTTGGTCAATAGTTTGTTGTTCATGTGCAGCTACTAAAGGGAAAACTGTGTTGGCTTAGATTGGTTTAGTCTCTAGCTCAATATTCAAAAAGGACGTATACGTATGCTAGGTGATAATATATTTACTAATATGCCTATGTGCAGAAATAAGTTGGGCGCTGACGCATATACACATACGTGTACTAGTTTAGATTCTAATAAGCGTTGGATCTTAGTATATGAAGTGAAATCCTGAAATTTAATAGGAGCTTTCGTTAATGTATGGCAATTTTTGATGGTATTCGATACACCCGCATGTTCATAGTCATACTGGGGTACGTGTGGCTACACATTTGCTTTGAATAACAAAAATCAAATATTAATAGTTAGATATTGATTTGCTATTTATGTACTTGTATATTTGTAAATCAGTAAAGAAATCGAAAAAGATTTTCCCATCGTACCTATGTATTCTTACTGTAAGAAATTATTCCCTCAATAATCAATGCGTATTAAAATTAAAATCAAAAGGACTATTTTATGAAGATAGTTCTTATTTAATTCAATTATAATTTGATAAAAGCTTCAATTTTGCTTAAGAATATATAATAAATTTTATTTAAGAAATTAATTTTGCGAGCATAAAACTAAAATATAAAATTTTTAAAAAAGAATCAACAAAAATTTCTAGTAAAAATTTAAAGTAAAAATTTATGGTAAAAATATTCGGTATACAATTTTCAGTAAAAAATTGTTGGTAAAAACTTTTGGTAAAAATTTACAGTAAAAATTTACAGTAAAAATTTACAGTAAAAATTTACAGTAAAAATTTACAGTAAAAATTTACAGTAAAAATTTACAGTAAAAATTTACAGTAAAAATTTACAGTAAAAATTAACAGTAAAAATTTACAGTAAAAATTTACAGTAAAAATTTACAGTAAAAATTTACAGTAAAAATTTACAGTAAAAATTTACAGTAAAAATTTACAGTAAAAATTTACAGTAAAAATTTACAGTAAAAATTTACAGTAAAAATTTACAGTAAAAATTTACAGTAAAAATTTATAGTAAAATTTATGGTAAAAATTTCTGTAAAAATTTACAGTAAAAATTTACAGTAAAAATTTACAGTAAAAATTTACAGTAAAAATTTACAGTAAAAATTTACAGTAAAAATTAACAGTAAAAATTTACAGTAAAAATTTACAGTAACAATTTACAGTAAAAATTTACAGTAAAAATTTACAGTAAAAATTTACAGTAAAAATTTACAGTAAAAATTTACAGTAAAAATTTACAGTAAAAATTTACAGTAAAAATTTACAGTAAAAATTTACAGTAAAAATTTATAGTAAAATTTATGGTAAAAATTTCTGTAAACAAATTTTGAGGAAAATATTCAATAAAAAAGTTCGGCAAAAAATTTCGGTAAAAATTTTCGGTAAAAATGTTCGGTAAAAATTTTCGATAAAACAAAACTTTATAATAACTAAATGAATTTGTATAATTTTTGAATAATTACTGTCCTATGAAGATTTATATCCTTAAATGAAAGCAAACAAGGATTTGTTTTTTTTTGTTCAAGGAAATAATAAAAAAAAGTTGTTATTTTTCCAAAAAAATTAAGGAAATTAAAAACAAAATTTTACTTATAATAGATGAAATTTTATAAAGAAATTATAAAATACTTTTTTTTTACATTTGACATTGTAGATTTTTGATACTAAAATAAATAACGAAATTTATTTTTAATTGCATGTAACAATATTAAAAGCTTAAATAAATGAATTTTCTTTTCTGTTGTGCTTGATTAGTGATTATAAGAAAATTTGTTATTTTTTATGCAATATCAAAAACCAATTTGCCGATTATGAAGAGTACTTCATTTTTCAATATAATTTAATATTTTTATATTTTTTTCTTTTGAAAATGTTAAAATGCTTAATTTGCGAGCAAAATTTTGCACTATTAATTTCTATCACTACATAATATTATCTGTATACACGCACACACTAATCACAAATATTGTGCAAACAAATTATAGAAACAGGAACGACACATTGTTATTGATATATATAAAAAAAATTTAATACTATAATCCACATAAACTATTATTTTTGTTAGAAAATGTATAATCAACGTAGCAATAAATTTTTGCACAAAATATCCTAGATGTTGACCAAAAACTTAATTTTTCATCTTATGTACATACACATAAATACTTGTGCACAAATTTTCAAAAATGAATATTAGCAATTAAGCATGTCAATATATTTAAGTGCACTAATTAGATCAATTTAAATTTATTTAAAAATATCTAAAAGAATAGAACAATTTAATTTTTGTTAAAATAATATAATTAGATCTATCCACATGGAATTTTTACTGTTAATGAACAGTGCGAATAAATTATTATTAAACGAATTTCATGACACAAAAGTGACAGTATCACTCTTCCTAAAGTAACATTTGCTTGACATTTTAATTTTTCTCAAAAAAAAAATTTACCTTTTACCTTAAATATTATCTTTATTACAAATTAGTTATTCCTTGTTGTTGCTATAAGTCTACTAAATTATTCCTGTGCCTTTAGAAATGCTAATAATATTCAGATATTCATCAAGGATGTCTGCAGATATTAGAGAAAAATTCAATTTTTTTATCTTAATATTACCATAAGTAATAAGATTGTGTTTTTTTTTCAATATAAATTTTAAAAATTTGCATTTAGATCATTTAGAAGGTTGAATTTTATTTCATTTTTGTTTACTTTAAGATAATAAAAAAATGTAAGTATTCGATAGTATTCCAAAAGAATTTTAAATTTTTATAAAAGAAATATATTTAAGGTCATTTTAGATTGATTAAATAATATGTTCACTTTAAAATTGATTTCTAAAGGAAATTTGAAAAAAAATCCAGGCAAATATTCTATAAATTTCAATATTAAATTTCAATTTATGTGTAAACGTTTTTTTTTTCAAATATTATTTTTTTAAATAAAAATATATTTTTTTCCAAAAAGTTTTTGAATTACTGCTCATTTCGATGAAAAGGAGCAACATTTTCTAAATTGAAGTTATTGATGTTATTGCCTTTGATCAATACTAAATTCTCTATAGCGTTTGTTGGATATATTTTATGCCAATTAATTTTGATTGAAATGTACAAATGAATATTTGGATAAGTGATGTCAAGGTAAAATGAGCAATAAATAAATTGATGGATTATTATTGGACAACTAAATGACAGTACATAAAATATTTCATATTATAAATATATTATTTATTCACTCGAAAAAATGAGATAAATTAGTACGTTTTACAGAAGTAAAAAGAAGTCAAATTGAATTACTTTAAAAGTGAACTTTCCAAATAGTATTTATTAAAATATATTTAATTAAAACTTTTTATACCGAAAATTTTAAGTTAAAACTTTTACCTAAAACTTTTACTGAAAATTTTTACTGAAATTTTTTACCGACTATTTTTACCGACAATTTTTACTGAAAATTTTTACCGAATATTTTAAGTGATAATTTTTACTGAAAATTTTTAGTTACAATTTTTACCAAAAATTTTTACAGACAAATTTTAACGAATTTTCACCGACAATTTTTACCAAAAATTTTTACTGAAAATTTTCACCGACAATTTTTACCGAAAATTTTTACCGACTATTTTTGCCGAACATTTTAACCGACAATTTTTACCGAACATTTTTACTCATAATTTTTACCAAAAATTTTGACTGGAATTTTTTACCGACTATTTTTATGGAAAATTTTTACTGAAAATATTAAGTGATAATTTTTACTGAAAATTTTTATTTACAATTTTTACCGAAAATTTTTGTGAAAATTTTCACCGACAAATTTTACCGAAAATTTTTACCGACTATTTTTACCGACTATTTTTACCGACAATTTTTACTGAAAATTTTTACTGAAAATTTTAAGTTATAATTTTTACTGAAAATTTTTGGTTACAATTTTAACCGAAAATTTTAGTGAAAATTTGCACTGACAAATTTTACCAAAAATTTTCACCGACAATTTTTACCGAAAATTTTTACTGAAAATTTTCAACGACAATTATTACCGAAAATTTTTACCGACTATTTTTACCAAACATTTTTACTCATAATTTTTACGAAAAATTTTCACTGAAATTTTTTACCGACTCTTTTTACCGAAAATTTTTACTGAAAATTTTAAATGATAATTTTTACAGAAAATTTTTAGTTATAATTTTTACCGAACATTTTAGTGAAAATTTTCACCGACAAATTTAACCGAATTTTCACCGACATTTTTTACCGAAAATGTTTACCACTATTTTTACCGAACATTTTAACCGACTATTTTTACCGAACATTTTTACTCATAATTTTTACCAAAAATTTTGACTGAAATTTTTTAACGACAATTTTTACCGACTATTTTTGCCGACAATTTTTAGTAAAAACTTTTACCTTAAATTTTTACCTTAAATTTTTACTGAAATTTTTACCGACTATTTTTACCGACAACTTTTAAAGACTATTTTTACCGAACATTTTTACCGAAAGTTTTAAGTGAAAATTTTTACTGAAAATTTTAATTTACAATTTTTACTGAAAATTTTAGTGAAAATTTTCACCGACAAATTTTACCGAAAATTTTTACAGACAATTTTTACCGACAATTTTTACCGACTACTTTTACCGAACATTTTTACTCATAATTTGTACCAAAAATTTTGACTGAAAATTTTCACCGACAATTTTTACTGAAAATTTTCACCGACAATTTTTACTGAAAATTTTTACGGACAATTTTTACCGAAAATTTTTACCGACTATTTTTACCGAACATTTTTACCGACTATTTTTACCGAACATTTTTAACGACTATTTTTACCGAACATTTTTACCGAAAATTTTAAGTGAAAATTTTTACTGAAAAATTTTACTGAACTTTTTTACCGAAAATTTTTACCAAACATTTTTACCGAAAATTGTTGCCGGACATTTTTATTCATAATTTTTGCCAAAATGTTAACCGAACTGAACATTTCTATTGACAATTTTAATTATTTTTTTCGAAATTTTTGTACTGAAATATTGAGAATATTTTATATTTTACATAATATCAGTCAGAACTTTTAAGTGCATGAACCCGTATAATTATTTTCAATGTATTATGTTTATAATATGCTGTAAATATCCTTGATGAAAAATAATTTGAATGAACTATAAATCGGTTCTGTAGCGTATATATAACCAAATATTACAAATGTTACTAAATAAAATTTTTCTTTTATAAATAAATAGTAATAATTATTATAACAGCCTTTTTTTATTTTTTGCACTTTGCATTAAAAATTTTTTATAAGTATCTTTTAATATGTTATAATAGAAAATATTCCCAAACTAATCAATAAAACAGAAAATATTTTTCCAAAGAGAAGAGTTTTAGTATTTTTATGCTGTTTTTATGTCAACATTAAATTTTTACTTTTAGTTTATGGATATTGTTGATAATAAAATTAGTTCTAGTTGTTAGAATAAAAAAGAAAAAAAATGAAAACGGAAGAAAAAGCATCAAAAAAATTCTCTTTTTTTCCAAATATGTTTCTAAAACAGGTCCTATCGGTGCTAGTATTGTTGCAATGAGTCCTAGAAATATGTTGGATGCAAATCCTGCTCTAGCTATGGTCAAACCAAGCTTTGAATCAAAAGGGCCACCAATAACCGCAAAGGACTGCAAACCGACGGATGCAAGCGGAAAGAGTTTTCTCTAACGAAAGTATGTTGAAAAGCATTTGTGCTTTAAATGTTATTTTTTTAATTAATTTTAAGTTAATTATTCACTTTATTTTAATATATTTTACTAAAAATAAAATAACCCATCGTTTCCTTTTTGACTTAGTAATGTACAAAATGTATAAAAGTTATTTCATAAAATGTCAAAAAATGTTTATTATTTATCCAACTTTCATTTAATATTTAAAGCGATAAAACCAAATACACTTTATCTAAAAAATAATCTAAAAGACGAATATTTGTATCTAATCTAGGACATCAAAATTTAAGTAACCTAAAAAATACGCCTTACTATGATGCGATTTACTATTCTTCAAAATTGTCAAAAAATATTATTTATTTATATTAGTACCCACTCCCAGAACAATATGTAAAATTAGCTTTTCGATTAAAAATACTTTCTTTGTAAAATATTTGGAATATCAACATGATTTTCTTTAGAAAATTATGCATCAAATCCATTAGCAAAAATTTAGATAACTATTTTTTTAACTTAAGCGAATGCATGTACATTAAATATATTTAATTAGTTTTATATTATAATGACAGTATCAAATAAATAAATAAAAATTAACAAAACATCAAATATACTCTTAACAATCTTTACTTACAAAATGTTAGATATGGCGTTTATAGAAGATAATCGGTCAATAAGATTTAAGAAATAAATTATCATCCATTGTGACCAACAATAAACAAAATTACCAGAGTAGGTTAAAAAAATCTTAAAAATCGTTAACTTAATAAAATACGTTTCCGGCCGCTTAAGATTTTATATACCGACTATCTTTACAGGTGGTAACGTATGACTAAAAATGTTTACCGAATAAGTTTACCTAAAATTTTTACCGATTTAATTAATAATTAGTTTACTTTATAGTATAAAAAAAATAAACATCCATCGCCTTTTTTCGGACCAATTAATTTTAAAATTTTACCGAAAATTTTATTGGAAAATTTTACTGGAAATTTTTAATGTGGAAATTTTTACCGGAAATTTTTACTGGACATTTTTATCGAAAATTTTACCCGGAATTTTTTTTGAAATTTTTATTGGAAATTTTACTGAAAATTCTTACTGGAAATTTTTACTGGAAGTTTTTACTGAAAATTTCCACTAGAAATTTTTAATATTTACTATGAAATTTTTACAAAAAATTTATACTGGAAAGTTTTACTGAAAATATTTTATTTCAAATGTTTTTTTTTAACTTTCACTAATTTTTTTTCTATAAACTTATGCAAAATTTTCTTTAAATATTTCTATTGTGCCATCTACTTCAAAATTTTACAATAACTTTTCTATAAAAATATTTGTCCAAAATTTTTCTGATGATAATTAGCACAATCTTCTGCACGTATAAATTTTTATCATAATTTTTGAAGTACTTTTTTATTATTCCATAAAATTTTTAAAATATAATTATTTAATTAATTTCAATTCTGCATTTTTTAAATGTTGATATTACTAAACACCATTTTTTTTCTAAATGTAAACACTTTTTTTCTACAAATGTTTTTACATATTGAAAACTATTATTAGGTTTTTTTAAAAGCGGGGAGTGTACTTTTTGGTTGAATAAATTTATTTCCACTTATCTCCAAAGCAAATTTTTGTCAACGTAATATTATGCTATTGACAAAATTATGTTAGTGTATAAATTTGAATTTATACAAATTAGTAATTTTTTAAGATATTTTTATGGTGATGGTTAAATTTTGAGTATTTGTAAGAAATTAAATGTATAAAATCACTTTTAAGGTTAAACAGCTCTTATTGATGGTAAGAACAGTTTGAAGGTTTTGTGGTTTCGTAGGAAATTTTGTTCTTTATATTTACATATAAATTTAATTTTGATGAAAGCATTAATAAATGTTTTTTGTAAGAGAATTCTAAGGGATATTAAGTATTTCTTTTCTAATAAATGTATGGATTTGAAACAAAAAAAACTATTTTCATTTGTATGTTTATCCAATGATTCATTTTTCTTGCTAAGACATAATATTTGCTAGCCCATAAACATTATAAATTGTTATATAAACTGTTATGTTACTTTCTTTTAAAAAAAAAGCTTTGTTTATTCAATATATGTTTGACGTTTTTTCATTTAAAGTGTAAATAATTAAAAAAAAAACATATTGAAAAACACCTTATTTATAAGAATTATTTTCTATAATTTTCTCTTTCATGCGACACGTCTACTAATAGTATCTCCACCTGAAACACCAGCTGCCACCACATCAAATAATAATAATAAAACTACTATTTTTAATAATTTTTAAGATATAAATAAAAACTAAAATCAAAAATTATAATAAATTAAAATAAAATGTTTTCGTCAATTTTGCATTGTTTTTTTTTTTTTTTAAAAATGTACGATTATTTTAAGCAATATTTTCTTTTGTTAAATATTTATATATCAAGAAGAACTATTAATGTTAAATAAATCCAAATGGGAAAAATTTAGTTAAATAATTAAAAAAAAAGAGCATCGCTTTTGGTTTTATTATTTTTTTAAAAAGAATGTAAAAAAAACTAAACTAAGATTTTATTTGAAATTACTAAATAGAAAATTTATATAAAAATTTCAACAAAAAAAAATATCGAAATTAGATTTAAGATATATCAAGAGAAATAGCAAAATAACTTACAAAATCAAATAAAATAAATGTAAAAGCTCGATTAAAGCTTAAATGTCCGTTTGATTGTAAATACATAATGTTTAAGAGTATACAATATTAGAAAAATAAAATATATAAAATATCCTTTTTAGTAATATTTATATACATATAAAAGTTAAAGTTTTTTTTTTTATTTCAATATTTTCATTTGTTAATATTTTTTTTATCTATTTTAGCGGTTAAGATTGTTATACATACACATATATATTAGATACTATATTATTTTTGAAAAATTTCTTTTTTAAGTTTGTTCAAAATATCAATGAAATTGAAATATGGTTAAAGAAAATTATTGAAAATATTTACTTAAGTATAAATTTAAACTATATGTTGCATAAAAATTTTCGATTATTTATTAAATAAGTGTAAAAAAAAAATATAAAAATATAGCAGGAATAATAAAATATTTTAAAACAAATTCTAATCAGTAAATATAATAAAATTTACAATACAACAAATATAAAAAGATATAATTAAAAAAAATTTTTTTACTATAAAAATATTTAAAAACAAATCCTACAAAATAAAAATGTAGATAGAAAATTTTTCACATTATCACAGAATATCGTAATTAATTAAATATGTACACAACACATTACCACAAAATATCAATATTAATTATAAATATATACAAAAAGATTATTAGAAATAAAATAGTTGAAATTTTTTTTTAGATGAGATATCCTTAACATATACAATATTAATATAAGCAGACCTATTTTATTACGTATTAGAAAAGTATAGTCTATTTTTAATATAATAGACAAGGCATTTTATATATTATGCACAGTCAAGGATACCAGGTAATATTTCAAATAAAATTCCTTTAATAAAAGAAATGTTTATAAATAATATCAAATTATTTATAATAAAATAGCTATTTTGATTACAAATGGATAATTTCTAAAAGGACTAAATATTGAGTGATTTAAATCTTAGCCAATTACTATAATAAAATATCTTATTTAATTTTAAAGATAAAATAATTTATTATTTTACAAAGTACCTTTAACTAACTTTAAAGCAAAGGAAAGAAAATAATTTGCAAATATCCTAATTTTGTCAATTATCTTTTAGTTATTCATCTTAGAAGGACCTTTATGTCATGTAAGTACATATTATTTATGCTATTTGATGAAAAATTCCCAAATCATTTATTTTCTATATAATTTTTGAATCAATTTAAACACATTCTAAAATAATATTTTCTTAAATTTAACCACTATTTTTGGCATAATATTTTTTAGGTAAATAAAAAAGGAAACTTTTAAAATATTCATAATATTTCTAATTTACATATAACACTTTTATCTATGATGTAAAGAAAAAATACATAAAAATTTTATAATTAGTCCTTCGTTTTTCTATGAGGAATTAGTCCTTTGTAATGGAAATTTCAAAATAAAAAAAAAAAATTACTCAAGAAAAACAATAAATATTTTTTTTTTTAGTTTTATTTATTTCAAATTTAAAAAAAAGTACTATTAAATTTTTATAATGCTTTTACTGAATTTCATCCCCTCAATTTTGCCCTCTTTTAAGAAAAGTAAAATATTTTAAATTTGTTACATAAAAAAGTTCTTTTCAACACTTTTCTACCTTTTTTCATTAAAAATAATCAAAAACCTCTTTCCTAAAAACTGAATAAAATACAAAAACACCTCAAAAAGAATCCTTGTTTGAGCAGAACTATTACCAAAACTGAGTGCATACTCTTCAACTACATAATTGACAAATGATTTGTTGATCTTGATAAGCGGCAATATTGTTGAATAGTGAAAAAGTGCTACCACAACATTGTGAGTAATATTAACGACTATAAAAACTATATTAACAATTTTAAGAAGATTACTAATTAAATAATTAAATTAGGACAAAATCATGGTTTGATTTACGTAATTGTTTGGTTGATAAATTGCAAACTGACTTACGCACCAATTTACAAAAATAAAAAAAATTAATTTAGATGATTACTATTACGCTTTTTGTAAAATTCAATATTTTTGATTTATTATTATTTATTATAACCCTACAATAAAAAGTCTAAAAGCGCCAAATCGTGCGGGCAATGAAGCCAAAATTTCACATGTTGTGGGGCTTGTGGCTCCGTTTTATTAAAACCACATATAGTCTACCAAGAAATATGAAGCAATAACATATTCAGACTAATATGCACACCCCTTTTTGGGAATACATATTGGCTCTTCCGAAGTCATTTGAGGTTTTTTAGAGCCTTATTTATGAAAATTTTGCTCATTCACATAATCTTAGATTATTTTACTTAAGCAAATAGTTAAACAGTTCGGTTTTTCTGATTGAAAAAAAATAATAGTAAAATCAAATATGTTTCCAAAACAAATAAACTCAATTAAAAAATTTCTTAAAAATTTAACTGATTAAAAATTGTTTAAATATAATAAAATTTGACAACTTTAAGTTGTACTATCAAAAAATTAGTTACCATAAACATAGTTCATAATAATTTTAAAAAATTACAATAGTACTACTCGGTTTGTTCAAATATTAAAATTTTGTTCAATTTTTAATATTTATCATTACTAAATATTAGATTTCTTCAGAATATTTGAAATATATTTTAAAAAATTTATTATTTAAATATTTTTGGAATTTTTACCGAAAATTTTTACTGAAATTTAGTTCATTTTTATACATTTTTTCCATTAAAAGTGATTAAGATAAATAACATTAAATTTGCGCTAAAAAATGGACAATCATTAAAATAAAATAATAAAAATCATCAATTAAATACTTATAAATTTGAACAGATTTTGTTTATGTTATTTTATTCCCATACTTTTAAAGATTTTGTTGTTGTTTTTTTAAATAATACTCTTTAGGAAAATTTTCCGACCTTTTTTTTCTAATATAATACTTTAAATTTGTAGGAATTATTGCAACACAAAATATAATTTTTCTTATATTATTTATGAAAGGTATTTGTTTTTAGTATCCAAATCTATACTGTATTAATTGTTATATAACACTTTTTTTACTATCTAATGCTCATAGAATCAAAATACACTTAATTTATATGTATTGCTCAATGTTTGGTCCAAATCTTCGAAATTATCATAGTAATTTTCTAACAAAAATTGCATTCATAAATAATAAATAATAAAAATGAAAATTAAAAAAAAAAAACTTTAAAAAAATAATAATAATAAGGAGTAAATAAAAACCTTTAACTAAAAAATAAAAATGGTTTCGAATTTCAAAAATTTCAAATAAAATTAGGCATAGAAAAATAAAAGAAAAATCTTCGAATAAAAAACATTTAACAAAAATTATCTTTTTTTTTTTTATTTGATAAAAAAGATTTTCAATAATAATTTTGTCTATTCTAAATTTTATTTTCTAATTTTTAGTTAAAAATAAAAATTAAACTATAACAATTTTGTGTGAAAATTGAACTATAAATTTAGAATTTTGGAACTAAAAATTATTATAATATTTTTAGATATAATACTTTTCGCTAAACTTTAATGGTGAAATAATTAATATGTTTTTAAACGAATAACATATCGAATGTTTATTTTTTAGAAGGCTCTACTCTAAATTTATAGGAAAATCTAAGAAATATTTTAATTTTAGATAATTATCAATTATTTAAGAAATTATGAAAATTTTTCAACAATAAATCCTAATTTATTTTTAGTTAATTTTTTTTCAACTTTATTAACAAATTAAATTCAATCAGTTAAAAATTGATATCCAAACGACACATAGAGAAATTTTATTAAAGTTTTTTCCGCCAGCTAACATTTTCCATCTATTTTTTAAAATTGTATATAATTAATACAAAACTTTTATTAAAAATTCCCCAAAACCAATTATAATTACAAAAAAGTTTACGTAACACTCATAACATTTCATAATAATTTATACGATTTAATTAATAATTAGTTTACTTTATAGTATAAAAAAAAATAAAAACCCATCACCTTTTTTTCAACAAAAAAAAAAAAATGGTGTAGTATCCGGACCAATTAATTTTAGTAAACCAAAAATTAAGTGGAAAAAATCATACATATATAAATAATGAAAAATAATTATAAAGAATAATTAAAAATTTAAATAAACAATCAAAGAAATTTTGAAAATTAGGAAAAAATTTGTAAGATATTTAAAAAAAAATCAAAAAATTTTTAATTCAATAGATTTCTTATAAAATATTACATAAAAAATATCTTAAAATAAAAATATATATTACATAATTATATAATAGTTAACCAAATTATATTAAATAATATCATCTTTTTAACTAATTACTATTAATTAATAATAAAAAAACAATAATTGTTTACTCATAAATATATCATTATAAGTAAGTAGCCAATAGATGAATTGAACAAAAATTTTTGATTTGTAGTTAATAGTTTTAATTAATTTATTTAAAATTCATTTGGGTTATAATAATAGATAATATGTAAATCATATGAGACTTTGGCTAATTTAGCTAAAAGTTATGAAAGGATGAAAAGGCGTCAGCGAATGAATGTGTAAATACTTTTTTGCATGCGTAATAATTATATTAAAATTTTGATATGCTATAATTATTATAAAACAGTGAAACCCCAATTTTACGTGTCCGGAATTCACGATTTTCACTTTTATTTTAGTACATTTCATACCTGCTTTTACGTTTTTTATTTTCCGCAATTTACGTTTGAAATATTCAAAATTCAAAGCAATTTATAAATTTGATATTTAATCAAATGCGCAACAATTTTCAGTATTTGAAATGAATACCAGGACGAAGAAATATGTTGTTTCTCATTGATGCAGTTGGTGGAAAATTTGTTAATTTTAGGGAATCCAGAGGTAGGCAGACGGTTATTTTGCCAATCTATGCTTGTGTATTAAATATGTCAGTCGTGTATTTTGGTATCAATTAATTTTTTTTTATTCCTTTTAAATTTTTCGTTAAATCTGTTCAAATAATATCTCAGCAAAGAAAAAAATATTATCTATTGAAAATATTGCGATGCAATGGCGCAAAAACGCATATAAAGAGTTTTCGATTAAGAGTAATATGATTTCTTTTTTTAAAAAACACACACTAATTGTTAAGGCAATTCAAATATTTTTTATTTAATGTAAAGTACAATCGATACAATTAAGTTCTGAATAAAACGTCATTCAAATGGCCTCCACTACTTCTTTTGCAGGAACGAATTCGATGATTTTCATCGGAGAAGATGATTTTCTTAAAAAAATCGTTATCGTTTTCAAGTTGTTCCAAGACAAAATCAGCAAATTCACGACCTTTACGGTGGTCCAATGGCTTCAGTTCTTGAGTGATAACAATTTTATACAGATGCAAGCCCAAATTCTTTCTCAAAATCCGCCAGGTTGTGGTTTGAGACAGTCCCAATTCTTGAGAACGTCTTGGAATCGTCAAATTGCGGCCTTCAGCAACACTTGCCTGAACGGAAGCAATATTTTCATTATTTCGATCGGTTCTTTGTCTTATTGGCACTTGAACATTATGTAAAAAAAATGTACGCTCAAAATTTTTAACAATTCAACGAATAGCGAGCACAGTTGGACGATTATTACGACCATAAAATGGAAAAAGCGCACGAAAAGTTGCAATTGGAGAACGATTACTTTGATAATAAAATCGAATAATTTATAAACGTTCTTCTTATGCATATCTCTCTATGATAAATTTGTAAACATTATTAAATACAATGAAAAAAAATGACAGCTCATGACATATTATAAATAGCCGAAACGTCACTTATAAATCATATCACTCTTATTGGAAAATCCTATACATACGTGTACGAGCTTCAAAATAGCAATAACCCAGTTACCGGTCCATTAATTCGAGATAAGGCGTTGCACATTGCGTCTCGATTAAATATCGAAGGACTTACTGCTTGTAGTGGAGGAAAATTAAATAAAAAAAAGGCTCACTGTTCTTTTAATGACAAATTGAAAAAGCAGTGAGAAATTTCCCCCGTTAGTAATTAGAGAACCGCAAAATCCTCGTTGCTTCAAAAATTTCAATTCATTACCAACAAAATATGCTGCAAATAAAATGCATGGATGACTTCAAATTTGTTTGAAAAATAACTTTTAAGCTTAGATGCTTTGATGGAAGCTAAGAAAAAACAATTTATCTTATTCATAGTGAATTGCAGCTATTGGACTTGGGAATAATCCGTACTTTTAAACATTACCACCCTAAAATATATTATTATCAAAATTAGACCGAGAAGAAAATTCCATAAATTTTAAATTAACTATTTTTAATGCAATCATCAAAAATGGATAGCTTAAAATAACTTACACTATGAAGGCATATTGTAAAATTGAAGAAATAACTATCAAAAATTGTTTTCCAAAAGCTGAAATCGTTAAGGAAGAAGAAGATAGAATAGAAGTTATGGATATCGATAATATTGTGGATAGTCACAAACACGAAAACTAAACCGACGAAGAATTATCTGGTGAAGAAGAGGTAAACTTAATCCATCCGATTCCAACAATAGAAGATTCTGTGAGGCATATTAAGGGCCATAAAAGCTGCTTTACTAGTATTGAAAATTCATAAGACAAAACTTTCTTATCGATTTATAAGATCGAAGGAGCTCTAAACCAACACACAAAAATTTACTTAACCAATTTATATAATTTTCTAAATAAAAAATAATTTAAAACAATTCCCATTTTGCGTTTTCCCTTTTTTTATCAGTCCCGTCAAAAACGTAAAAACAGGGTTTCACTGTTTATAGGACATATCGTTTAGATTCTATTTATTTATTTCTAAAATACAGTCGATTAGATATCTAATAAAAATTATTTTATATTTTTTTTTAAATTACCATTTAAAATGATAGGAGAAAAAAAGGACTTTTTTTGTAATTTGTCAATTCTGACTTTATAACCGAAAAATAAAAATTCCATAGTCAATAACTTAAATACTTCACGATAGATTTCTTTTAAAATTAAATATTTATTTAAAAAAAAAGATATTAAAATATAAAAAATGTAATAATTTTTTTAGAAATTATTATATATTAAAAATAAACAAAAAAAAAATGCAAATTTTCAAAAATTTCAACAATTTTAACCTTCTTCAATCCATTTTCTTATATATAATTTGGAAAAAAGAATTATTAAAAAATAATCTCATAGTTTAACTATTCTATATTCAAAAAAAAAACACATTGAAATACTTCAAATATCCAAAAGCTTAACTGATTCATATTTAAACAGACTTAAGAAAGGATCAATTAATTATATAGCAGACCAAAAATCAATATCCAATTACGAAAGTCAAATAGAAAATAATATATTTTCATAATAATTGTTCTGATTTCAAATAAAAATGTTAATAACAAATAATATTTTTAGTTGTTAATAATTAAATGAATATGCAAATGTACAATATTTATTTTATTATCAGTCATTTAATACGCACATTTAAATATTCAATAAATTTCTAATTACATTTTTAGGTATTTAGCCAGCATAATAATATGATTTCCATCGTTAATTTTTATGATTGGATTAATCTAATTAATATTCATATAATATTCTGTATAATAAATATCAAGAAACTGTCTAGAATAATTTATTAAAACGATATTAAAACCACCTAACTTAATAGATGGAAATACCAAAAAAAAAAAAATAATTTATGAAAAATGAACACAAAACTTTTCCGAATATTTCGAATTTTTTAAAATCTATTAAATTTTGAATTTTCAAGTATATATAAGGTGTAGTAAAAAGAAATCCATTATTTTTGCATTAAATTGAAGGTTTTATTTAGCATAGATAGAATGATAAGATTTAGGTTAAATATTCACCGTTTTGTTCGATAACTTATTGCCATTTTGAAGGTAATTTCATAATGCCTCTCTCATAGAAACGCTCGTCCCTATTGGTAAAAAACTGGGACAGAAGATTTTCATAATCTTCTCTTGAGGCGAATTTTTCACCTGCAAAATCATTCGTCATAGACAGGAAGAGGTGGTAATCACTTGGTGACAGGTCCAGACTATAAGGTGGATACATAAGAACATCCCAACCAAGGTTCCGGAACTTCTGGTGATGGACCACAATTCCTCTCCTATTGGCCAAAGCTGCCCGCTTCTGGGCAATTGCTCTTTTCAGACGGTCCAATTGTTGACAGTATAGATCCGAACTAAGAGTTCGGCCGTAGGGGAGCAGCTCATAGTAGATGATTCCCTGCCAGACCCACCAAACACACAGCAAAAACCTTCCTGGCTGTCAATCCTAGCTTGACTACCGTTTGCGCCGGGTGACCGCGATTTGACCACGACCGTTGTCGCTTGACGTTGTCGTAAGTGACCCACTTTTCATCACCAGTAACCATCCGCTTCAGAAATGGATCGATATTATTGCGATTCAGCAGCGATTCGCAGATGGAAATTCGGTCCATGAGGTTTTTTTGCGATAACTCGTGTGGCACCCTTACATCAAGCTTCTTTTTGCATCTAGCCTTATTTAAGTGGTTCCAAACGGTTTTTATGTAATGTTTAGCTCCTGGGCAATCGAAACAGTGCTTACGTGACGGTCGGACTCAACGATTTCCATTATTTTATCGACATTTTCGACAATTGGCCTTCCAGAGCGTGGTGCATCTTTGACATCAAAATTACCGGAACGAAATCAACGAAACCAAAATTGCGCATGATTGGCTGTTACAGTATCAGGATCATAAACACTATTCACATTTTCAGCTGCCTGGCTTGCGTTTTCACCTTTATCGAAGAAAAACTGTAAAATATGGCGTATTTTCTCTTTGTTGGTGTCCATCTTTGATGAGTGCTAAAAAAAATACTAAGTCAAGTAATCACAAAACTGTATGAGAAGCTTTTTTAGTACGAAATCTTATCTTTCTAACGCCATCTAGTCGCACTTTTAAAACGGGAGATACAGACTCCTAAAGCCATCTATTGGCAAAATAATGGATTACTTTTTACTACAACTTAAGGTGAAAAATAAGATTTTGGTGAAAAATAAAATTTGATTAAAATACAAAATATAAAAATAAAATCCTTTTAAGACGTGTTATTATTTTATCGACTGTATTTTATAAGAAGTTCTTAATGTACAAATTTCAAATATTTTCAAACAAATAGAAGTAAAAAAATTTTCATTATATTTATTATTTTTTTTTGTTATAATTAAATAATATTCGATATTAGTTACAATAAAGAAAAAATAATAAAACTAAATAAAAATACCAAAAAAAAAAATAAAAAAATAATACATATTTATCAAAAATTTTATATTTAAATAAAATTCAATAAAATGAATAAAAAAAGCATTTAATGTGATAAAAAGTAGATTCAATACATACTGTACGTCGGCTTTTTAAATTGTGCAATAAATTTACTAGAAAAACAAATAAGCTTCCCTTGGAAAAAAATAAATATTTAAAAATTCTATAATAAAAATTTCTAATTATTTATTTGCAATTTGAATAAAAAAAAATATGTATTTTATGAAATAGTTCGTTTTCCATTATTTTTATTAGTAAAAATCCAAATTCTATTTACTTTTTAAATTAATGTTAATACTTTTTTACTTTAAATTAATCAAATTTACTTAATATAAATAATAAGGAATATTATTTCATTTTACAATTAATTTTTGTATAAAATTTACTTACAACGAATCCAATAAACATTAAAAAAAATTTCATTAAAAAAATAAACAGGGAAAGTTATTAAAGTAATCAATATACATAAATGGTAACAAATCTAAAAAGTCGACCGAATAGCTAAACTTTTTTCTTATTATCTTCAATAAATATTTAAAAAAAAAAACTAAAAAAAAATACATATAAATAATATTTAATTATAATTATAGTATAAATTTACTATTAAAAATATCAACAAAAAAACCTATCATAATATAAATATAAACATACAAAAAATATATATATACACACATTTAAAAAATCAATGTTTTTTTTTTTAAAAAAAAAAAGAACGAAACATTTAAAAAATAAATTTTAAAAAGTAAGTAATTTTATAATATATTTATGTGCGTATAGTTAAATTATTGATAATCAAATCAAAATCAAAAAACTTTCGAAAATTATTGAATAAAAAATTTCATAAAAAATATAAATAAAAAGTTTTAAAAAAAATCCATTGCGTTATCTAAAGTTTAAAAGGATATATTTACTAGACTTATTATCCTGCATAAAAAGCTTTCAATTTGAATAGTAATAAAATCCATAAAGTTTTCAATCTATAGTTAGATTTTTAAAAATTCTATTGTTTTTCAACTTAAATGTAGACTGGAAAACTTAAGGCAATCTTTAAGGGTCATGTGGGTATTTTGGATAATCATTACGCGGATAAGGTCGGACGGGAAACCCTTCTGTGCCTAGTGCTCATAGTTATCCCTAATTTACCTTGACTGCTGACAAAATGGCACTTTGTATCTTTGGCTTCTCATAGACAAATAGACTGGACGATAATCAAGAATTTCTTATCAACTCATTGATGTATTATCAATAAGCCAGTTTACTCAACATTATTACAGAAATTTTATGCATACTTGATAATATCAAAAATTCCCAAATTACTTTTTTCTTCAAAAATTTAATGAACAATCCTACTACCAACTCAATCCTAACCCATATCCTAGAAAATGGTATAAAAAATACGCTTTCCTATATTGCGTCCCAAATATTTTTTTCTTATTATGGACGACGAATTTTTCCACCAACAGTTCATATTACAATTGGAAATCGTGGTTGATTTCAGCCCTCTGAATATGGTATATCGACTAAATTGAGTAGCTTCAGGGAAAAGGAAACTGATCTGCTTTTATACAGTAAATATTTTTGAAAGAGCTTAATGAGATAGGATGCAGCTGTAGCCTTGGATGTTATCCACCGCGTGAGCAACCGTTTCTGTAGGGCGGCAAACAATATTTTCCCTATTAGAGTAATGCTCTAGTATGTCAAATTTTGGGCCATCATACTTGCCATTTTGATATAATAATCACTTTGTATGCTCATCAGGGAAAAACGTATAAAAAACATTTGTACTAATAAATACTAATTCGCCCTCTACAATCAAAGAGCGACACGGTTCCGGACCACTTTGGCTACCTTCTGTTTAATAATAAACGCATAGAATTTTGTTGGGTTCACTTTTCCTTTCATTTATACTTTAATTTCCTTATCCCAATATCCTTTATCGACAAATTGTCCTTTAGTGTAGTAAATTCTTACTCAAAAATTTTTATTACGAGTATCTATTTTCTGTTCAAAATTTGTTTTATTTAGAATTTTTTTCAAGAATATTTATTTAATGAAAAATTGTCCAAAAAAAACAAAAAAGTATTAAAAACTAACAAAAAATTAAAAGAAATAGAAAAAATAATTTCTTGGGTTTATTTTTATCGCCACGATTGTTTTTGCAATTTTAATTCCCCAACAACTACGAGGGTCGTTCAATAAGTCCTTAGAAAAAAATAGACAAAAACTGTTTTTTAAAAAAAAAAAAAAAAAAATGTTTTATTTTGCAACATAATCTCCTTTTAGCTCTATACACTTTTCCAACCGTTTTTCCAAAATTTTTAGCCCGTCCAAAAAATAGGATTTCGGAAGTTCTGCAAAATACTCATCCGTTTGAGCAATGACGTCCTCGTTGGAAGTGAAGCGTCGTCCGCGAAGCCATTTCTTCAGATTGGGGAAAAGAAAATAGTCACTCGGGGCCAAATCTGGTGATGGATGTAAGGGGGATGCTGCAACAATTCCATTCTAAATTCCACAATTTTGGGCATGGAAACAGCGCAGGTGTGCACACGCGCATTGTCCTGATGCAAGAGGATTTTTTTCTTCTTCAGATGGGGGCGTTTCTCTTTGATTTCCTCGCTCAACCGTTGCAATAACGACGCGTAATACGCTCCTGTTATTATTTTTCCTTTTCCAAGTATGTTAGTCGATAAAAATGATGCCCTGCGAATCCCAAAAGACCGTGGCCATCACCTTGCCGGCCGATGGCATAGTTTTTGCCTTCTTCGGAGCCCGTTCACCCTTGAAAATCCACTGTGATGACTGTCTCTTCATTTCTGGAGTGTAGTAGTGTATCCAGGTTTCGTCCACAGTGACATATCGACGAAGGAATTCGGCAGGATTGCGATGAAAGAGTGCCAACATAGCCTCAGAGTCCACTACACGATTGCGCTTATTCTCCTCTGAGAGCAAACGCGGCACCCATCTTGCCGAAATTTTTTTCACAGACAATTTTTCATGCAAAATTGAAGCGACTGTACCTCAACTAATTCGCGCACCTTAATTCGCCGATCGTTCAAAATCAGATCGTGGATTTTGTCGATGATTTCAGGAGTAGACACCTCAACTGGGCGTCCTGAACGATGTTCATCTTTTGTGGATGAACGGCCACGTTTAAATTCATTCACCCAATTGTAAACCGTCGCAAACACAGGTGCAGATGTGCCATGAACTGCATCCAACTCGGCTTTGATTTCTTTCGGGCTTAAGCCTTTCAAATGGAGATGTTTGATGACAGCCCTAAACTCGCTTTTTTCCATTGTTATGCACAAATAAATGTCGTCAACTTTAATCGACGATAGAAATTGACCTACGCTATGGATCGAGCTGAAATTTTGACAGCTTTCCTGTCGATTAGGCTACTTACAAAAAAATTTTTATCGACACTACGAGTGCAATTTTTTGGATTTTCTAAGGACTTATTGAACGACCCTCGTACTTTTGCTTCCATTTCTACTTTAATTTCTTAATTCTAATATCCTTTATCGCTAAAAATAAAAAATAAAAAAATATAAATTAAACTCTCATTTCTACCTAACTAGACGTTCCATCTGATGAACTTTCTGTACTAAAATTATACAAAAAATAAGTTTTTCTAATGCGTTCACTTCTGACATTAAAAAATCCGACAATCTCTCGCGTCGCCATTGAAGGTCGTGGTGCTCAAGCTCGGACCACTAGCCTCTGCTTGTAGGATACCTACTTCAAAAGTAAAACAACAATAGTTATTATTGAGCTCTGAAAATCCAAAATTAATAAAATCTTTAAAAATTAAATTTGAACTTAACTTTTTTTTTCTTCTATACAAAACTGAATAAATTAGGATGAGAAAATCGATAGAATACACATAAAATGGAACATAATCTGAATAGAAATAGAATAAACTAGAATTTCTAATCTCCGTATTTAATATACCTTAATTATGTTCATTTGTAGATAACATTGAAATGATTATACAAAACATGATGTAAAAGCCTACAAATACATTTGAATATGTCCTCAATTTTTTGTATCTTTTCCATTCGTAAATATATCAACTAGACTAGGCTAAACTTATAAGATACATTTATATTATACAATATAATCAGAATATAATATAATAGATACACCATATACCATATACATACATACACTACTAATGTGTGGGTAAAAAAAAAAAAAAAAAACCAAGTTCTACTCTATAGAACAAGAAACTCTATTTTTCCTATTTGCTCCTCATTTTCTTTTCATGAGAAACCAAAATTGATGTGTTCCAATGGAAATGAACACTTTACAGATCCCTGTTTACTAAGTCAGAAATAAACTTTATATACAAAAAAGAGAATGAAAGAAAAACAGAAGAGTAAAATGAGGAAGAAAGCGAATTGTTGATAAGCAAAGGAAAGCTCCCGAAACCCTTTGTTAATGATAATAAAATGGTAAATTGCAGTCTGAGGATAACACATTGACAAAATGTGAAATGGAATACGATGTATCCACCCAAGATGAGCACGAATGAATAGAAAAATTTTACAATAAATTCACAACTCTATCTGGCATCTTTAGCTAAATCTTTCAGTTCTGATTCTAGCATTCTATGTTAATCTTGGCAAGTCATTGTCATTATGCCCAAAGCAGTGCTTATAATAGTAGGAAGATGGTTAAATATTCTGTGTGAGTACTTCCCCGAAATGGGAGGTGATAATCATTATTGTACTATCGCCTTTCTACTTAAAAGCTTTTTTGCTTTGGCTTTGTCACCTTTTGCAGTACAATATACACAGTCTTACAGATCCACAATTTATTCTCAAACATACTCTCTTTTTCCTTATAGCTCAAATTTCTCTGTATGCAGTATTAACTTTTATAGTACTCGTACAGTCGAAATTGGTAAGATAGCTTCAAGCTCTAGCTTAAGTTCATCCCAACTATTAAGTGGATCTTTTGACACTGCTGACTTTGTTTTCTGCTTGTAACTAACCCAGCAACACTTTAATTTGACATTGCCTCTCTAGTGCACTTATTATAATAGCACGTACCAGGTTTGTCACAAAATACTACCATTCTTTTAATTTATTTTCATACCTTGTAATTATTAGATACACAAAATAGTATATGTCAAAAATTCCGACCACTATCGAATTCCTTTTTATATGCTCGAAAAAAAAAATATCTCCATTACAAACAATTCTCTCTTAATCGATCGGAAAATTACATTTAGTTAAAAGATATTTTCCATAATTTCAGTATTAAAGAAGTACGTATAAAAAAAATCTATTTACATAAGAAATACGATGGAAGTACTTATTTATTTGCTATTTTTCCCTATTTGAAAATATACCATATATTAATATGAATAAGTACGTTACAAACCATCAAAGATACTAATTAATAGCAAAATTCTGGTATTTTTTAAATGAAAAAAAAAAATATTGCAAATACCCACACTTACACAACTAATTCAATTATCAAAGATTTATACAATAAAAATTGTTAGGGGAGACGTAGAGGGATTTGGTATTGTATAAAATTTAATTTTTTATTATTTTCAATTAAAAGTAATTTATTTTTCTATTTTTAAAAGTATTTTTTGCTTCCTATAAATAAGAATATAATTGAGAAAAAAATTTATCAACATATTTTCATACGAAATATTATCAAATTACTATTTATAAATATTGTATAAAAACTTACAAATTATTATAAAATTATGTAAAATAATCTCCTTAATCATATTGTATACATATTATAAAAATTATAATTAATAAGATCAATAATAATCAAATAAACAAACAAAACATTTTTAATATTCAATAATTCTAAATAATAAACACAAATATTTTGTAAATAATGTAAGTTAATAATTGAATTTATTAAATAAATACTTGTATTCTATAATAAATTAATAAATTCTAACTTAATAAATTTGATCGAATTTTCATTGCAATATTGGAGGAAAAAAAATGTATATTTATAAAATATATGAAAAAGCAATTTTTATTCATAATATATGATAAGTAAAACTATTGTAAAACAAAATTAGCTTAACTATAAATTCTACAATATATACAAAACATAATTAAATTCATATACATCAAAAAAACTTAACTATTTCCTATTTTTTGATAAAAATATAAACTAAATGCAAAAAAAATTTACTATTAAGTATTATAATTGCAAAATGTACTTTATACACAGAATGCAATTTTTTTTTTATGGAAAGCATATTATAAAAATAATACTATAAAAACTATCTAAATAAATTTAAAAAAAATATGCATAAAAAAAACTACAAAAAAATCAAATAAAAATTTCACAATATCTAATAAATAAATAAAATTTAGATAAAGCACAAAACTATCAAAAAAAAATGAAACGGAAATTTAAGCTTTTACTCTCATTATCACATCAAATATTATAATATCTCATGTAAATTGTATAAATAAATAAAATAATAATACTATATTGAGTATTAATTTATGTAAAATAATGAATATCGAGCCACTTATCTGAATAACTAAATCATATTTTATGTACAATATTTATACAAAAATCATAAAAAATAAGTATAGTGTTAAAAGTGGATTAAAATGAAAAGTGAATATTTTATTTAAATTTTTTTTTTACTTTAAAGTTATTATTATTTAAGATTTTTTTTTTTTCGATTTAATTGAAAATTTATTTGGAAGATGAGCTATGCTATTATTTTTTTTCGCTATTTTCCTAGAAAAATTAATACATCATATAAAAAATATCAAAATCTTTAAAAAAAAAATTAATAAATATTCTGAGAAATTATATCGGAAAATTAAGAATCACTTAAAAATAACATGTTCGATAAGAGCAAATATTATATGTGCTCGTACAACAATAAATATTAAATTGAATAAGAAATATCAAATACAAAAAAAAAAATCAATTTAATTAATAAAAATCATAAAATAGAAATTAATTTAAAAAAATAATAATAATAATAATAAAATTAATAAGATTTATTCATTTGAAAATAAAGAAAACATTTTGAAAATTGTTAAATTTTTGTTTTTATTATAAATTATTTTACAGGAAAATTTTTACTGAAAATATTCCCACTTTTACTGAAACCATTTTTATTTTTGCTGGAAATATTTTTATTTTTACTGGAAATATTTTTATTTTTACTGAAAATATTTTAATATTTTCTGAAAGTATTTTTATTAGAAATATTCTCATTTTTAATGAAAATATTTTTACTGAAAACTTTTATAGCGAAAATTTTGACTGAAATTTTGACAAACTTTTTTAGCGAAAATTTTAAGTGACAATTTTGGCTGAAATGTTGGCTGAAAATTTTTACAGAAATATTGTATTTTTACGGGAAATATTTTTATTTTTACTGGAAATATTTATATTTTTACTGAAAATATTTTAATATTTTCTGAAAGTATTTTTATTAGAAATATTCTCATTTTTAATGAAAATATTTTTACTGAAAACTTTTATAGCGAAAATTTTGACTGAATTTTTGACAAACTTTTTTAGCGAAAATTTTAAGTGACAATTTTGGCTGGAATGTTAGCTGAAAATTTTTACAGAAATATTGTATTTTTACGGGAAATATTTTTATTTTTACTGGAAATATTTATATTTTTACTGAAAATATTTTAATATTTTCTGAAAGTATTTTTATTAGAAATATTCTCATTTTTAATGAAAATATTTTTACTAAAAACTTTTATAGCGAAAATTTTGACTGAAATTTTGACAAACTTTTTGAGCGAAAATTTTAAGTGACAATTTTGGCTGAAATTTTGGCTGAAATTTTTTACAGAAATATTGTATTTTTACGGGAAATATTTTTATTTTTACTGAAACTATTTTTATTTTTACTGAAAATATTTTAATATTTTCTGAAGGTATTTTTATTAGAAATATTCTCATTTTAACTGAAAACTTTTATAGCAAAAATTTTGACTGAAATTTTGACAAACTTTTTAAGCGAAAATTTTAAGTGACAATTTTGGCTGAAATGTTGGCTAAAAATTTTTACAGAAATATTTTTACGGGAAATATTTTAATCGGAAATATTTTTACTGAAAAATTATATACTGAAAATATATTTACTTCAAATTTAACTAAAAATATTTTTACTGAAAATTTTACTAAAAATATTTTTACTGAAAATTTGAGCTGGATTGTAAATTTTGATGAATGATAATTTTGACGTCTAAAAATTTTAACGATTTTTTTAAAAATATTTTTACTAAAATTTTGACTGTTAATTTTGACTGCGTACACATATGCACATTTTGTTTCTAAAGATCAAACGGAATGGAGGGGATCACCCATTTCTATCTAAGTTCTACTTAAACTTGCAACATTGTTCCTCAGAAATGTGGTCTCAATAAAAGTACAAAAATACTGTCATTTGAAATGGATGAAATACAATTAATTAAATCGTACAAAAATAACAGCTCATATAGAAAAATGTAACTCCGAAAGAAATTCACTTATTTGTGGAGATTCCCATTATGTCTGTTCCAAACAATTCTAACACCAACGGGAATAAACAGATTTTGGAACATCTACAGAAGACTACGACGAAAATTTTATCTTTTTATAATTCTCCTTTAAAATGTTTATAAAATTTCGATTCTATAGTATTATCGACAGTACAAAAATGCTTTTATAAATATTTTATGAGAATGAGTCAATTTCCAAACGTAGAGTTGTGCATAGCTCAATATTAGAAACATTTTCTTCCTAATTTTCCTTAATGATCTCCGAATTTTTTCTTATTCGTTGAGGGTATCTATGTTATATCACTCAGCAGGTACAGTTAAGCGAACTCCGATTCATGAAGCTAACGGAAATTTTATCTAATATTCACAGATACAACTGTTGTTGAGCATATAACATCTTCTGCTGGCATCCAGTTCATTGACAATATCCACCGTGAATATTCGCATTTCCATTAGGACGTCAGAGTGAGAATGCGATCAATATCCCAATCAGCAACAATAATGCTACTTTTACTGATGGTCTGTCAACCCCCGGAACTATTTGTGGATTGTTAAATGATCCAGTGCGCAATGAGCTCAATGGGAACAATAATATGTTGTCATCCTGAATAAATAATGGATTGATGGTTTGACGGAGAAAGTCCTTCACCAACCTTTGTTCACAAAAATTCCGATTTTTAGACATTAGCATGCCTGCTAACAAAATAGCACTTAACCCCTGTACCAACGATGGTCGATTTATTTCCAGGCATTGGCCAAGCATCGACAAACCAGTCTACTTAACAATTATTCCACAATTCTGGTGACGAAAAGTTCTCAGAATCCGGAATGGTCATACTATATTTACCAATGTTTTGCTCTTCGTTAATCAACCAGGTCCTGCATGCCAGCCTTTTAGCATAACAGCTTATGGCTCTTGTATCAGACACCCTAAATTATACAAAAAAAAAATATTTTATCAAAATTGTTTTAAAGGATAAAAGAACAAATTTACCTCTGTGAGTGACGGTGGCGACGCTTTTCTAAGAATTTTAATTAATTTGGGAAAAAAAGCAAATTAGTCTACAAGTTTGGATGTCATTTAAATTATTTTACCTATAATTTCGAAGCTAAATTATACTTAATTATTAAAAAATCACGTGACAGGTGATGATATGAAGCCTTTGTTTGATGAGAAAATGTCAGGTGATCGCTCTCCGAGAAACCATTGACAAGAAATGTATTCAAGCAAAGAGAAAACTACCTTCCAATAAAAAATGACTGCACACAACGTCAACGGGGCTGAGGGGAGAATACATTGTTATTCACAGTAGTGCACTCTGTATGAACGTGACTCCCTATTCCCCTCTCAAAAGAAATATTCTCCACAGGAAGAGTGACTAAGAAATATTGCTAAGTGGCATAACATTGCACGAATTTTTATATTTGTCGTGTTTAAATTCATTATTAAGTTTATTTAACAATAAATAAACATTAACGTTGCGTTTGAATTCATTTTCATATAATAATAAAAATATGTTAAAAATCTGAAAATATGTTACAACTGCTACGAATTGAACTGAAAATTAGGGTTAAATTGGTGAGTGAATTGTAATCCATTTTCGTTGCTGCTTGCAATTGTGCTCCCGCTTATTAGACAGTGCAGGTTTTGAAAAATTTGAACAGCGCATCTAATTTCGGCTCCAAATAACAATGAACAATACACGAACTCAGTTCCCTCCATCGAGTTGTGGTGGATTGATGGTTATTATTGTGATAATGGAGTGCTGAATTTAGTGCAATATCGGTAAAACCAGTTGGGTGGTGTGTGATCTGGGCGCACACTCATAACTTCTTTTTTGGCAACACCAATCGTCCCTTCTGCCAATCCTGTGGCACCCATTTTACTTTCACCCATATTCTGCAGGAATGCCACATAACCAAGAACTACTTTGCGAGCAGGATTCCTCCCATTATGGAGCTCCTCGATCGAACAACTCCACTCCCTAGTCCACTATTTAAACTTCTACAACATACAAATCTGCTCCACAAAATATACAATAACAAAATTCTCAATATTCTATACTATAGGGTGATTGATCTAGCGGTTACATTTTGAACCACTATTTATTCGAAGTGCTTGAGTGTTAAATGTCATCACGAATTGACAGATTGTTAGTTGAAAGTCTGAATTTTTCGAAATGGTAATCCATACGCTTGAAGAAAACTGGGAAATATTGAGAACTTACTTCCAAATTGGTGAGTCTTCAACCCAAACTGTGAGAAATTTAAAAAAAACTTGTGGACAAATTCGGGAAGCGAGTTCGCGAAACTGGTTTGTAGATTGCCAAAGCAACCCGTTCCCGCTCCCGAGAATATTACCGCCGTTTCTGAAAATGTCCGTGAATCAGGAATTGAACATTTCTCGCACTTCTCTGTTTAGATTTTTGCACAAAGACCTCGGTATAAAAGCTTACAAAGTTCAATTAGTCCAACAACTAAAGCCGCATGACTATCCGATGCAATTTCGGTTTGCCCAATGGGCTAAAGATCAATTGGCCGAAGATGAGCATTTTTACCCAAAAATCATCTTTTCGGATGAAGCCCATTTCCACCTCGGTGGGTATGCCAACAAACAAAATTGTCGCATCTGGGGCTCAGAAAATCCACACATCACCAATTGAAAAGCCGATGCATCCACCACGATTCACGGTTTGGTGCTGATTTTGGAGTGGAGGCATCATTGGTCAGTTTCGCTTCGAAAACGATGAAGGAGCCGCCGTTACGGTCAATGGTGAGCGCTATCGTGGCATACTCAACTAATGTTTGTTTCCAAAAGTTAAAAAGAATGGCATGGACGACATTTGGTTTCAGCAGGACGGGGATACTTGCCACACAGCCAACGTAACAATCCAACTTTTGGACACTGCTTTCGAAAATCAACTAATCAGCCGAAATTCTGATGGCAATTGACCGCCTCAAAGCTGTGATTTAAGCCCGTTGGATTATTTTCTGTGGGGAGCCGTTAAGGATAAATGTTACGCAAGCCATCCAGAGACAATTGAGGCCTTTAAACACGAAATCAAAGTTACCATTGAAGAGATACAGGCCTGGACAATCGAAAATGTACTGAAACATTGGGTCGTGCGAATGGGGTACTGTAAGGCCAGCCGTGGCAGTCATTTAAATGATGTTGTGTTTTATTCTTAAATTTCAAGGTTTAATCTTTCTAATAAAACTGGAAATTTAAAAAAAACCATCTACTAGTTTTTTCATTTATTTTTTAAAATGCAACTTTTAAATGGTTCACCCTGTACTAACCACAGACCGGTCTCTCTCAGATGATTTCTCACACGTACTACGAAGTCGCCAAATGGCTATGAAGTGGCCCCTGGCACTTGGCTAAGGGACCTTACAAACAAGCAAACAAAGAGTTGCGTGGTGTATTTGATAATCTATTTGGTAGTTCTAGCTTAAGTATTTAGTTGCTATTGCCTGGGCGATAAAGTATCCAAACAAGTATATACTAGGCGTTTTCCTTTGGACCTATTTTGCTACTAGTCGGTAGATGACCAAAGGAAAGCCAAATTCGAAATACTAGTAGAAACATAACCTCAAAATAGTCACCAACAATAATGAGTTTACTCATACATAAACAATAAAAACTGAGTTTATTCACACATAAACAATACTGACAAAAATATGACTTTTCAACATAACCAACGAACCCGCAAAACTATCTATTTTCACTTTAGCAACTAGAATCCACCTAACGTAAATTGTATGCGTAACTCCCAGTTTAATGTCCTCGTTTGTCCGAGGTAGATTAGATGATGACAGGTAGAACTACCGACTAGTAGCAAAATTGGTCCAAAGGAAAACGCCTAGTATAGTTAAATGGCGTGAAAGCCCAGCTACAATCAGCACAACTTAGCTTACGTTATATTGGGTGATCAAAAAAACCTCCAAGCTTGGATCAATATAAAAATTTTGGTATAAAAAAAATTATATTTTATTATTCTTTAAATAAATTACAGTTATTAGCATTTAAATATTATTTCTTGTTGCTAGAATCGGATTTATATTTGTTTAATTTGACTTCTGATCTACTTTTCCTTTTCTTAAAGTATATTTTTGCTGTTTATTTGGTTGATAATTGTTTTCTAAGGTCTATATTTGAAATTTTGATTTCTGTTCAAGGTCCATATTTGATCTTGAATTAATGATTCATCTTTCGTCTTATAGATATATTACAGTATATATTTTGTGGTGAATTTTGATCATTTCTGGTTGAATTTAATATTTTATATAAGTTTTTAGCGACACTCTTACAGGAAAATAATTATTCTCAATATTTAATTTTAATAACATTGCAAATTAAAATTTTCACTTAATACTTAAAAAGAACAAATACTAAATATTTAAATTTATTAAAATTCGATTGTTAGACCATCACCAAAAACATCTCTAAAAAAAATGATAGTAAACTTTTCGATAAATTATCCACTAATAAATTTAAGTGGAATTTTTTTATTAAATTATTTTCTATATAAATTTTGATTTGAATTTTTTTTGTTGATAAAAATCTTTTTTTTTTTGTAAAAAAAAATCTAGTTTTTATGATTTTAACAATTAAAAATTCATATTTATGATTAGAAAACTTTTTTATATTAGGTTACGTTTATATGAATTATTTTCATTATTTTCATAAAAGTTCTCATCAAAAAGCTTTAAATTAATTAAGAATAATATTTAATAGATCTTTGAATGGGTAATTATTTTTTTTACCATAATACTTTTTACATAAATTTTAAAAATTCTTTTTAAAAACTACGTGTTTGTTAAGAAAAACTTTTAATGAAAGCTTTTTGAACAAACACGTAGTAAAGAATTCTATTTGATTTAATTTAAGGGAAACATAAAATTTTGTAAGCTTTAAAAGTGAAATTATACAATATAAAAGAAAATTGCGAATTAAATAATTTTTTTATCTTTAGAAATGAAAAAAATATAATATTAATTTCTCACAAAATAAAATTCTTCAAATTCTCACAAGAAAAGTTTACTCTTTAATTTTTCTTAATAATTTCGTACGGTTTTGGAAGTATTTTTTCCATACATAAAAGCTAAGATATTATCATTATAACTCGTTAAAAAAAACGCCTTGCCCGTAACGCATTTTTATTATAAGGGCTCTTAATAAGAAGGTCCTAATAAATCTACAATAAAAGCGAAAATATGATCAAAGAGCCCATAACACAATACTTTTTCCCAGTGTTGTTGATAATCTCAAATAAATACAAAGAGGATTACCTGCTCTCTTTGGTTGGATAATCATGGATTTAAAGAATTTGTAATCTAAATCGGTTCTAACCATAAATCGTCGTATGAAATCGTATTTTCTGAAATTGGATATATTTGATAACAACTCTTCTGGTTTTTTCTTTTTCAGCGTTTAGATGTTGGATCTTACAAAAATGGAAAGAAAATAGAATTGAAGAACCCTGAAAATGGATCATAAAGAAAATCTATAACATTATAGTAGGACTAAGATAAAAATTTCATTTATTCATATAACAAAGATCATTCAATGCGGAGCTTACACAATATCTATCCCCACTAAGACAAGTTAATGCTAAATTAAAGCAATTTTTTTTGCTATCTATTATATTTAACCTATATGCACTGTTTTAACCAGAAACGGAAAGAAAATTGCATGGAAGAAAATTTTCATAGAAGAGGTTATGTGAAAATTATTCTTCGAAAGTTTTTTATGAAAGCACATTCAAGCTAATTTGGAATGTAATAAGAGTTATCCATTTTGTACTTTATAAAAGTAAATATAAATAAAATTTACTAAAAATTAAGATTTAAATAAAATTTTTTTTTTATTATATTTCTTAAAATCTGCCATTTTATATCAAATATAACATAATTCAAATAATTATCGAAAAACTTCTTTCAAAAATCGATTCATTTTCGGTCATTTCATTTGTTGTTCTTTTCGTACAATTGGCCTGTAACTTGATGAATGATGGGTTTCAAATGCTTTAAAGTTAATAAAATATTTATATAAGTATAATGTTTTTATATAACATTATAAAAAAAATTCCAACAAATTGCACCATCTTGCAGGCCAATTTCGAAATTAGGTGTCCTAGAAAATTTGTAGTGCGGTGTTTCTCGTGGCATCGTTTTATTCAGACCACACATTATCCAGATTAAAAACTACAAGTTTAGGTTAAAAAAGAAGGTTATTATTCAGTTGTAGGGTTAAGAATTGAACCGGTAACCGTCTTTCCTTCTTCCTTTTTAAACAAATACGTGCTCATGACACTTTCAGACATTTGGGACTGTCTGCCACAATAACTAGGCGTCTTTTACGGTTGGATGTAAATTCTTACTACCTAAAAATTGAAACTTCTGAACCATCGCAAATGTCATGAAGTTGTTGATTTTGATCTTGAACAATTTGAAAATAGTGCTGATTTTTCACGAAAATTATCTTCTCAGATAAGGAGCATTTCCATCTCTCTGAATCGGTGAATATATTGTACAAAATTATTGTTACTGAGCTAATTCCAATCCACAAATTATTCACGAGGTACCTTTACATTCCGAAATAATAACCATTTGGTGTGGTTTATGGCATGGTGGCATCATCGATAATATTTTTTTTTTTTTTGAATGAGGAAGGAGTTGGCGTTCCTGTCAATGGTGAGCAGTTCAGATTTGAAGATATTGATTTATCGAATATGTGGTTTCAACAATACTACGCCACGTATCAAACAGCCCATGCCATAATCGATTTATTTTGTTATAAAAGTTTGGCGATTTATTTTCGAGTTTTTGTGGCGTTATGTTGGTACTCATGTCTCTCACTTATGCCGACAATTTCGGCCATTCTGAATGTTAAGTTAATTTTTGACAGCTACTTTGCTTGCACGTGCTTTGGCTCGTCTTCGATTTTTGCTCAATTTCGACCAAAAACAGCATCGCATTAACATTACTAAGGAGCTGTTGGACTCTGTCTGTCCAAAGCTCAATCATCCCAATGGAAGCTGCCGCACAAGCCAAGACCGAAAAAAGCGCCAAGTTCGGCCGTGAAGGTTTTGCTTACAGTTTTCTTCGATTGCAGGGGCGTGGTGCATCATGAGTTCTTGCCACAGGGCTGAACGGTCAATAAGGAATATTACCTGCAAGTAACGCGAAGCAATCCGCATGAAACACCCGGATTTGTGGAAGAACAAAAACTGGATTTTGCCATTTTTGGCCAAAAACAACACACTAATAATGTCGCAGCCACTGTGTTCCCCACATCTGGCCCCCTGTGACTTTTTCTTGTGCTGAAACTGAAGAGCCCCATGAAAGGACGATGCTACGCTACGATTGAGGAGATAAAGACGGCATCAAAGGAGGAGCTGAACAAGATCACAAAAAATGATTTTTTAAAGTGCTTCGAGGATTGAAAAAAACATTTGAACAAGTGTATAATATCTGGTGGGGATTTATTCATGAATATCTATTTTGAAGGGGACAAATAATTTTTTAAAAAAACACAAAATTCGCGATCCTTTTGAACAGACTTCGTATTGCACAAGATGGTCGAAAATTTTTTTTATTTTATTTGACGGGTTTTTAATTTCTACGTTATTGTACAATTTTTACATAACAAATATATGCATTTATACACATAGACATGAGACACAGTCGCTCCTATGGAGCATATAGCGGCACTATATGCTCTGTGAACTCTCTCCATCTGCTTCTGTCTTGGGCTAGCCTTTTCACTTCCGACCATGACTTGCCAATTTGTTGATGTTCGCGCTCGACTGATCTTCTCCAAGTGGTCCTTGGTCATCCTCTGCTGCGATTGCCCAGTGGATTCCAATCTAGTGCCATCCTTGCTATGTCCGTAGGTGGTTTTCACAAGGTGTGGCCAATCCAACTCCATTTCCTGCGTTTGATGTCAGCTAGCAGGGGTATTTACTTCGTGAGAAAAAGCAGCTCATCGTTCGTTATCCAGTTCGGCCAGAAGATCTTGCTTATACGCCTCAAGCATCTGTTCACAAATGTTTGAGGCTTACGAGTCGTGCTGTCGGTTACTTTCCATGTTTCGCAGCTGTACAGTAGGACTGGATTGACGTTTGAACTGAATATTCGAAGTTTGAGTGCTATGGAGAGGTAGTTGGAACGCCACACGTTCCCAAGTGAGGTGTACGCTTGTCGCGCCTTGTTGATGCGCGTTTGGATGTCTGTTTCAGTTCCACTATCCTTGCTGAGCATGCTGCCAAGGTAACAGAACTTTTCGACATCTTCAAATTGGGTACCGTGTAGCATCAAGGGCCTCTCGCAGGTGGTGCCGATACGCATCAATTTGGTCTTCTTGATGTTGATTCTCATCCCCACTTCTTCGGCGTTGGTGGCCAGAGCATTCAGAGGCATATGTCATCGGCGCAGTCCAGGTCATGGAGCTTCTCACGCAGTGTCCACTGGATACCGTTTCTGGCTGTGTTGTTATTGCGTTGAAGGACTAGGTCTAGGGCGATTATGAAGAGGATAGGCGAGATTATGAAAAGGATAGGCGAAAATTAGATCCATCATATTCAGTTCTGTAAACGGAGCAAAAAGTTTGAATGATGTTATTTTCGGTTATAATAAATTTTCAGGAGCCACATTTTTTTAAGTTTATTTGCAAAAAAAAACATTTGACTCTTACTGAAAAGCCCATGTTTTTGTTTTGTAGATTGAAAAACTTTTTCATAATCCATTAATTAGTAGGTTAATCCATTACTTCGAATATGATCTGCGTAAAATCGGAATATTCCCAGATTCAAATATCCCAATTGACTGATAACAAACTCAAATCGCTTGCCTTTTCGATCAGAGTTCAAGTTTTGTTTAGTTTAACAGTTGCTCTTTGTGTACTATCCGGACAAATATTGGAAATCCAATCAATATCATAGAAATCATCTTGGGATAGAATATCTTTTTACAATACTATGAACATTGCATAAAATTCATAAGATCCCAAAACGTATTATATGCTACAAAGTGAAATCGTGTATAAATTGTCCTGCCAATTTATTTCGAGTCTCACGTGGGGCTATACACATACTCTTAGTCATGGCTCAGTAAAATTCACTCGAGGATATTAGTATTGTGTACTTTTGTTATCAAACAAAAGTCGGATGTATTTGACAAAAACAGATTGTCCATTCATTATTTTTAACTTAATTAAACCGAATTCAATTAGAAAGCACATTTGCCATAATTAAGTATTGATTTCCTTATACTCGTATTATACAATATAAGTTCGGAATATTCTCTCTAATAAAGAACTTAAAGGACAGAAGCAATTATTTTCGATAACTTGTTAATTCAATTTTAATTGATGATAAATAATATGAAATATCATAAATTATAATATATTTTAATAATAGTTTCGTAAATCTTGTAAATAATTTACATATGAAAACTACAATACACCTACGAGTGCATGCCTACTGTTTGTTTAGGGGAAATTTTTGAATTTGAAAATATCCTGCAGGATATACATTGTCAAAAATGTCTACCTCAATCATCTTTACAATCAACCCTTTTGGGGACTTGTAATTCATACAGTAAGTAGACAATGGTGATAGCAGAAACCACAGTTTCGTTAGTTTTACTGATTTTGGTTCCTGCCAAAACTATAGGGCACGTTATTATCGTAGAATCTATTACGACAGATTTGGGTTGTACAAATAATATCCATACTGAAAATGTTACTATAGTAAATTTTCACAGAATCTATTCAAGTAAAAAAATAGTCAGATTTACACACACACACACATATGTACATAATTATAGAAAAATTCCACTTTTCTCTTCTATAAATAGTAAAAAAGTCATTTTGTTAATTATACCAAAAATTAAAAGAGATTATTTTCTAGCAGTTATTTTGTTTTTTTTTATTTTTTTTTTTTATTTTATATTTTTTTAATGGTGGATTTATAAGACATCTTCTTTATAAACAAGGCATTTGTGAGTAGCGTAAACAAGCACCAATATTATCCTCGGCACTACCTTTATCCTCTCCATTACCAAATCGTATTCCCAAACCGAATGGCGTTACACTCGATTCCATTCTACAAGGTGATATATCTGATGAACAGAATGTATTTCCGCAATGTACTGGTTCACATCCTGGCAATGTATTAATGTCAGTACCGATGAAATCCTCTACTATGCATGGCATCGTAATACGGTCGGTACATGTCGAGAAGAATTGTTTGGCACGTCTTCGGTAGCCAAAAGCGTTACGGAAGAATGAGAAAATGTTAAAACCACCACGGACTGGTGCTGCTGGTACAACAGGAGTATCCCCTCCGCCAGATCCTTCAATAGCATCATCAGCGGGTGGAGTAGTCGTTACCTCCACTACTTGTGATTCATCTGCTAGTGCTGTATCTGCTGTAATTGGGAAATATGCGAATTACTTACACTTATTTATGTTGCATATGAAGTATAAATTTTATGTATCTTACATGCATCTGGAATGGGCGTAGTTACGAGGACATCAGATAAAGGATTTGATTGTGCATCTTCAAGTGGAGACGTATTTGCTGGAATAATTGAATCAATCGCCGGATCACTTAATATCGGTGCTCCGCCAGAAGCAATTCCACTTGGTACTGTCAAACCACTTCCACCTCCACCGGCTCCACCAAACATACCAGGTCCGCCAGGTCCACCAAAGACATTGCCAACTCCGCCATTGGGTCGTACATTATTTGTCGATGGTATTCTTTGTCCTATTCGAAATGAGTTCTCATCACAAGGCTCGTACGCTATCGAACACATTGTACTCTCTTGTCGAATGCAGGCCCGATAATTCTGATTCGCCAGATGCCGTCCATTATCAGCGAAATTGAAAGTCTTTTTGAATCGAAAGCAAATTTTAACAAAGAATTTATCATATTTTCTGATAAAAAATATTTCAGAATTTTTTCACACAAACAAAATAAAATGAAATCGAAACGAAAGAAAAATATAAATAAATTATTTATCCTTATACCTGTATTATGCCTTGAGTTCCTGTAAAGTACTGAAGACAGCCGACTGGGGCCCTCTGACTGAACGGAATTTGGGTGACACGAATCTCCCATAGTCGTGGTGAGAATAAACGATTTGTAAGGTTCATTAAAATTTCAACATCACCAAGGATATTTTCGTTAGCTGTAGTAACAGCTGCAATACCACCTCCGTTGCCATTCCCCATTGAACCTCCTCCACCGCCTATATTACTAGAACTTGATGTGCTACCAACCATTGTTGTTTGTGGGCCAGGAAATATGTTCTCAGGATTAACACTTGGAGCTTGTCGGGTGGTCTTTATTGGTCCAACATCGTAATAAACTTTTAAAGAAAAAAATAAAGATAAAATCAACAAATGTAATGCAAAAAAAAACAAAGAACCGAAAAGGAAGGAATGTGATTTCTTGTCGGCTTTTTTTTCATCACAGAATATTTTATTTTATTTTATTTTAATGCATTTCCAACGAAACGATAAAAAGATAAATATTTTCTCACAAATTTCATATATATCAACCCTTCAAAAATATATCAAGCTCTGAAAATATCAGCCCCAAGCCTCAATCAACACGCCATCATGAAAAAGGACAATTGGCTTAGTAAAAAATGGCTCACGTGCTTTGGAATGGATTTTTATTGATTAAACGAATAAACTTCTGGTGTTCTCTACAAATATTGATTTATACAATGTGGGTAGGATTGAAAGGATATGCGTAGGGATCCACGCGTATATATTATACAGTTTTTTTGAGGAATGGATAAGCATGTTGAACAAGTAACGGCATAAGGATTAAATGGGCATGAAAAAAAATTTCTACAATTCATACCGTGCTGTCCACTGTTTTGTCCGCACACAGTAAAAGTCCCACCGAGTCCACCAGACATTGAAAAAATATCCCCATCGCAGATGCCTGTTTTACGATTCGGTTGTCCCTATGTAAAAAAAAACCAAACCAAAAAGGATAATTAAAAAAAGGACGATATATTAAATTTATTGTACTTTATACAGTTTGGTTTAAAATCATACCGAAAAAAAATTCTGGAAAATATCGCGTAAAATTTTGCACTGAAAAATTTATAGAAAAATCTGCCCAATGCCAATTTGCTGACAATTGCAACTTTGTGTATTTGTATGCACTCAGTATGCATCGTTTGGAGATTATTTTTTCATATTTTTTGTTATCAATACTTTTTCGGTCGTTTTTTAATGAATTAACAGTTTTTAATTACAAAATATTTATTTGCCGGTTAAGTTGTTTTTTGAATTTTCATTTTCGAATTCCACACATTGTATTGCAGACAATTTTTATGCAAATAGCCCGTAGTGAGTGGAAATTGTGAAAATTAATTTTCCTTATTGTTAAATTTTTTAACAAATTAATTACCTCTTGACAAATATGCAAAAACTTTTAATTTCTGTTAATTGCGGTATGACAATAAATAATATTTTTTTTAAAGTGAATAATCATAATTTTCATAAACAATTATTAATTTTGCAAGTTTGGCCAGAAACAACGTATTTAAAAAGTATAATTTAATTTTAAAAAAATTGCAAAAATTCTAAATAAAACTATGAAAGTTGAAAAAAATTCTACTCGTTAGATATTAATTATTTTGTCTGAATCTGAAATGTTCTACTGAAAATGTTCTACTAAAAATGTTCTACCAGAAATTTCCACTAAACTTTTTCTACTGGAAATTTTTATACTGCAAGTTTTCTATTCTCTGGAAATTGTCTATTGGGAATTTTTTTCTAAAAATTTTCTACTTAAAATTTTCTACATGCAATTTTATACTGCAGTTTTTATACTAAAAATTCTCTGTTTAAAATATTCTACTCTAAATTTTTCTACTTGAAATTTTCCACACGAAATTTTCTACTAAAAATGTTCTACCTGAAATTTCTACTACACGTTTTCTACTGGAAATTTTGTACTGGAAATTTTTTATTTAACTGGAAATTGCCTATCGGAAATTTTTTTCTACAAATTGTCTATTTGAAATTTTCTATATGAAATTTTTACTGAACATTTTCTACAGAAAATTTTCTATAAAAAAATTTCTACAGGAAATTTTCCACACTGAAAATTTTCTACCGGAATTTTTCTACCGGGAATTTTCTATTAAAATGTTTGAACCGGAAATTTTCTATTGAAAATTTTTTACTAGAATTTATTTACCGTAAATTTTCTACTGAATATATTCTACTAGAAATTTTCTACTAAAAATCTTCTACTGAAAATTTTCTTCTGAAAATTTTCTATTAAACATTTTTTACTAAACATTTTCTTCTGAAAATTTTCTATTAAACATTTTTTACTAAACATTTTCTTCTGAAAATGTTCTATTAAACAATTTTTACTAAACATTTTCTACTAAAAATCTTCTACTAAAAATTTTCTACTTAAAATTTTCTACCGGAAATTTCTACTAAACTTTTTCTACTGGAAATTTTTTATTTTCTGGAAATTGAATATCGGAAATTTTTTTCTACAAATTTTCTATTTGAAATTTTCTATATGAAATTTTTACTGAACATTTTCTACAGAAAATTTTCCATAAAATATTTTCTACAGGAAATTTTCCACACTGAAAATTTTGTACCGGAATTTTTCTACCGGAAATTTTCTACTAAAAAATTTGAACCGGAAATTTTCTATTGAACATTTTTTACTATAATAGAATTTACTTTGAGTATATTTACTACTAAAAATGTTTTACTAAAAATTGTCTACTAAATATCTTCCACTGATAATTTTCTTCTGAAAATTATCTATTAACAATTTTTTGCTAAACATTATCTACTGAAAATTTTGTACTAAAAATTCCACTAGAAATTTCCTACTGGAAGTTTTCTATAGAAAGAAATTTTCTACTAGTTTTCTACTGAAAATTGTCTACTAAATATTTTCTACTAAAAATTTTCTACCAAAAATCTTCTACTGAACATTTTCTACTAAAAATTTTCTACTAAAAATTTTCTACTAAAAATTTTCTACTAAAAATTTTTTACTGAAAATTTGGTACTAAAAAATTGTACAAAAGAACGTCATGACCTTGAGGCCACTTGGTTTGGTCTAAAAATTTTTGCTCAAACGAATATTTTCACTGAAAATTTAATTGTTTTGCAAGTATGGTCCCTAGGAAATGGCGCCATAATCATAGGACCACTTGGATAGAGCTAAAATTATATTGAAACACTTAATAAAACAGACATTTCAGAAAAATATTCCCTTGAAATATTTCCAAAACAATAGCAAAATTGACAAAATAAAAATATTTATAAAATCTGAATTAAATTTTTCGAATAAATTTTTAGAAGTTTCGTCATTTATTTATTCAGTTTAATTTTAAATCTCAAATTTTTCCTATTTTTTACTATTATTATGTGAGCAAACATTTTGAAATAAATTTTCATTAAATATTTTTAGAAGTCTTTTTTCCATATTTTATGAATAATAGAAATTTTTTTTTTAATAGAAAATTGTAAAATTAACAATTTTACAAGTTTTATGTATGCAGTTTTTTATAAATTTATATTTGGTGTTTTTTTCCTTATTGTATAAAATTCTTTTCATTCCAACGTTGAATGAAATGTTAAAAATTCTGTTCACAACTCATACAAGTCTACAGAAAAGTTCTGCTCTGAAACTAGTCATACTTAGATATGAATTTTATCAGCATGGGTTAACTTCCGAATTTTATCACGAAAAAAGAACATATGGAAATATTCATCAATGTCCTTTTCTAGTTTTTGAAATGCCCTGAAAAAATCTACTCGAAATAAATTTGAAAACTTTCATCTTATTGCATATGTTTGGTGTGTTTTCATTTTTTTTCTTTTTATTGTATTTGTGTATAAATGCGATAAATAGAAATTTTTTTTTGAAAGTTTTTTTATCCATTATTTATGTTTATATAAAGTTTTGCGAAATATTGTAATACTATCATTACTTGGAATTATTATAAAACTGCTTAGAATTTTTGGCATAGTTTTGCCAAAAGTTTAATATAGTTGAAAACATTTGAAATCACTTTTTTTTTTAGAACAATTCATCTTTATTGCAATGTTTTCATTTGATTGCTAGAATAATTTTTGGTGAAAAATTTCAACATTATTTTCAAGGATATTAACTGTTGAAAATATTTGTTAAATTTTATATTACTTTTTCTACATTTTATCTGTTATCAATATTATGGATAAATAAAAACTCAGACATTTTTTATGTTAAATAATTAAGTGAACAGCATAAAATTGCTTTTAAATAAATGATATTAAAATAGCTTCTCGACCTGTAACGCCCGTTATCCATCTGTTTATTATCCTAAAATAAACATACTTAACTGAAAAAAAGAAACAATTTGACAATCAATAGAGAGCGATGCTTTTGGGGTTACATAAAATTTTCGTTTATATGCCAATATCTCATCAATCAGTAAGCACTTGATAGTCCATTTCAATCGTACAAAAGGTCTTTTGGCAGTGTTAACGTGAGCACATTATATGAAGTCATCGCATCCCTTCTAATTTTTATGCCTTTTTATAGATACGTTCTGGGCTTTTTTCAAACGTCATCCATTTATAGTGAAAAGCACGACCTGTTATCATCCTCGTTAACATTTGATGATTTTCCAATGGTGGCGTTTTTTACCATCAGAAATTCGTTTAAAGTAACTGTTACCCATTGATCAATATCAGGCAGGTACAAGTTAATTTAGCTAGGATACACCAACATCCATCGGATGTTTGTATTTGTATACCAAATGATTATACAACAAAAATGAAAATATTTTCACATGTAATGATGCACTAACAAGAGACTCTGAATTTTGAACAGGCAAACACTGACATTGTTAGTCTTTCGTATCATGTTAATATTGAAAAAACAATTTATCATCATTACGGAATTTTTGAATTTTTTGAAATAGAAAAATCCTTAAATTACCTTACCCTATTTTAAATATTTCTTTCTTGTTTTTATTAAAATTGCGTACTTGATCTATAATATTTTTTTATTTAATAAAAATGGAATTTTTTTTTGTATACTTACTAATGAAAAATGATGAAAATCGACACGTAATTGACTTATGTCCTGATTGATCATTTTCACCTTTATTTTACATGAAGTCATATCCGGTGGCATTAACCCAGGAAAATTTGGTGAAATTATGTAAGTTAGATTATTTTTTATTTCTTGATCACATGTTGCTGTAACTAAAATAAAAGAAAATATGGTCTATTTCTGGTATATTTAATTTCTTCTCCAAATTATCATTTTTAATTAATATAGTCTATTTATTTTGGTTTATTCAATGTAACGAAAAGTAATTTTTTTTTAAATGTCTATAATATAGATGGACATAAATGTTAGATATTTCTTATATTAAATCATTTAAAAAAAAGTCCTAAAAAACAATTGTCAAAAATAAGTAAAGGTAAAGAAATGAAATTTTATAAAAAACATATTTTTTTCATTTTTTTATACACTGACTTTCTTATATCCTTTTTCCATTCAGTTGCTGTCATTTTCAAAATATATCAATTGATCAAACTCTAGAAGGAATGCTCTACGTTTTTATTATTTATTTTTACACTGATTAACTTTTTTATCTTTTTAAAAATATTCTAAATGTAAAAATTAATGACTGGATGGGGAACTTAATAGTGTAATGGAATAAAAATTTTTAAATATTCATTTTAAAAACTAAATCAGAATCAGAAACGGATATTAAAAAATTTTATAAAGTAATTCTTTGTATTTCAAATACAATACTAACGTCTTCGTAGTATATCATCAATAATGAAGTTTGACTTTACTGCGAAGTTCTGTTATAGCTTCGGACACAAAATGTTTATAGAAAAACCAAAAATTCGTAAAAAGCTTACTAGGAAACTTTTACTCAAAAATTTCTATTAAACTTTTTATACTCAAAATTTTCTACTCAAAATTTTCTAATCAAAATTTCTTACGCAAAATTTTCTACTCAAAATTTTGTAGCCAAAATTTTTGACTAAATATTGTTGACCCAATATTTTTTAATTAAAATTTACTAAATATTTTCTATTAAAAAATTTCCACTCCAAATTTTATACTCAAATTTTTTCAAACAAAATTTTCTACTCAAACTTTCCTACTCAAAATTTGGTACTCAAAATTTTCTTCTTAAAATTTTATACTAAAAATTTCCTATTAAAAATGTTTACTGAAAATTTCTTATTAAAACTTTTTTAACTGAAAATTTTCTACTAAAATCTTTAATTGAAAATTTCCTAGTAAACATTTTTCCGGAATATTTCCTACTCAAAATTTCTTACTCAAAATTTACTACTCCAAATTTTCCACTCAAAACTTCCTATTCAAAATTTGTTACTCAAAATTTTCTACTGAAAATTTCCTACTGAAAGTTTTTACTGAAAATGTTTACTGAAATTTCCTAGGAAAAATGTTTGCAGAATATTTCCTACTGAAAATTAGTTGTCTACTGAAAATTTTCCACTCAAAATTTTCCACACAAAATTTTCTACTCAAAATTTTCTACTCAAAATTTTCTACTCAAAATTTTCTACTGAAAAATGTCTACTGAAAAATTTTTACTCAAAATTTTGCTACTCAAAATTTTCCACTCAAAATTTTTTACTCACAGTTTTCTATTCAAAATTTTTACTAAAAATTTTTTAACTGAAAATTTTGTACTGAAAATTTTTTAGTAAAAATATTTATTGAATATTTCCTACTAAAAATGTTCTAATAAAAATTTTCTACTCAAAATTTGCTACTCATAATTTTCTACTCAAAACTTTCTACTCAAAATTTGTTACTCAAAATTTTCTACTGAAAATTGTGTACTGAAAATTTCCTACTGAAAGTTTTTACTGAAAATGTTTACTGAAAATTTCCTAGTAAAAATGTTTGCAGAATATGTCCTACTGAAAATTAGTTGTCTACTGAAAATTTCCACTCAAAATTTTCCACACAAAATTTTCTACTCAAAATTTTCTACTCAAAATTTTCTACTCAAAATTTTCTACTCAAAATTTTCTACTCAAAATTTTCTACTGAAAAATGTCTACTGAAAAATTTTTACTCGAATTTTGCTACTCAAAATTTTCCACTCAAAATTTTTTACTAACAATTTTCTATTCAAAATTTTTACTAAAAATTTGTTTAATGAAAATTTTCTACTGAACATTTTTTAGTCAAAATATTTATTGAATATTTTTGACTAAAAATTTTCTACCAAAAATTTTCTACTCAAAATTTGCTACTCAAAATTTTCTACTCAAAACTTTCTACTCAAAATTTTCTACTCAAAATGTTTTACTCAAAATTTTCTACTCGAAGATTTCTTCTCCAAATTATCCACTCAAAATGTTCTACTGAAAATTTTCTACCTAATAATTTCCACTCAAAATTTTCTACTCAAAATTTCCTTTTCCAAATTTTCTACTCAATATTTTTTACTGAAAATTTTCTACTGAAATATTTCTACTCAAAATTTTCTATACACAATTTTTACTGAAAAATTTCTACTGAAAAATGTCTACTCAAAATTTTCTATTTAAAATTTTATACTCAAAATTTCCTCCTCAAAATTTCGTACTCAAAATATTCAACTCAACATTTTTTACTCAAAATGTTGTACTGGAAATTTTCTACTGAAAAATGTCTACTGAAAAATTGTACTCAAAATATCCTACTCAAAATTTGTACTAGGATTGCTTATAAAACTTTATGACAATACAAGTGATAGTGTTTTATAGAAAATTGTTGTTAAATTTTTCTGATTTTTTTTTAGAAAATGTTTTGCTTTTCTTTTATTTTAATTTTTTGAGCATATTTCAATTACTTACACACACAACATGTTCCAAAACCTAACGCGCATTCTCCTTTAGCTGAACCACCTTGTAGGCGGCACTCGTATACATTGAGGCAAATTCCTAAACGTCGCCCATCGTCTGATATGCACTCATCATCAACAGGTACAGGAAAAAAATTTAATACTGCAAAAAAAATACATTTTTGTAAATAGTTTGTCTATAATCTTCTATCGTAAATGATTGAATTGTTAAATGCCAACTTTTGTACAATATTTCAAGTGTTTTTTCTTCATATACACGTAAACTCAACTTAAACAAAAAATATTTAAAAAATGTTCTATATGAAAATTTAATTTTTTTTTGCTTAAATATTATCAATTTTTCTATTACCTTGATTAATTATTATTTTTTCTTTATCTTTAAATAATATAAATGTTATTTTGATCCGCTAAATAAAAAATATTAACATATTATTTTTATGAGCTATCCAATAATCGATAAAGTACATAAACTTTCAAAGGAGCAAATAAAGTTTAGAGAAGATGATACCATACACGTACATACGATAATAAGGCTAAATTGTAGAATAACATCCCTCAATAGAATACGGAAATTGAAGGAAATGATAGAAAATTTTCTTATATTATAAATAAATACTTTTGCATGCAGATTTACGGTGAGAAAATTGCTGAACAGTAGGGAAAAGGACTCTTTCGCCATCCTGAGTCGACGTGAAAAGTCAATTGTGGTTTGAATTATTGTAAATAACATTTTACTGATTTTACACTCTCCGCACATACTTATATACACGTATGAGTACATCCTGAGAGTTTTCCACATATCAGCCTCAATGGTTAGATGATTAATCTGAGCAAATCTTCCATATCCGTTTTGGATGTGACAAAATTGAAAAATTCTATTCTGTAGAAGAGAAGACAAAAATCTACTTTGTGCAAATATAAACAGTTTCAAAAGAAACAATTTTATTTATACACAACTACAGAGTATCATGTATGAAATGTGAGCGTTTCTTATATAAATTTACGAAAAGGATGATTGTAGAGCTTGTGAGGGGGAATGCATGAAAAAGAAATGGAGCAAAAATTTGTTCAATTTATATTCTCGAATTTTGCCCGAGCCTTTTTTTTGTTATTCAAAATTGTTGTTAGTGTCTTTTTTTTTGTTGATTTTAGAATCCACGTTCACCTACTATTCCACAAAGACTTAGTCTCTCTATTTATTTAAACAATAAAATAATTCGTTTTCTTCTTTTCCTTTATGTAAAATATATAATCATAGCTTTTGTTATTGTGAAGATTTTAAAAGGTGTAATAAGGGTTGGTGAAAGCAACCACAAATATTCATTCTCTCAGTAGGCAAAAATGAAATTTTTCACCTTCAAAATTGTGGTGGCTGTTTCCTTATATAAAATGGACAACTAACACTTGTACGAATATGTATATTTACTTAAATGTACCATCAGAACTTACTGTAGTCCTCTCCTTCTTCTTATTATTATAGTGAAAGTTTAGCGGCCACCCAGCACATGAGAACTTTGAACAAAAAAAAATCCTCCACCACATCTTTTATGATAATTTTTTTTTTGTATTCATTTTTTATTTATTTTTTTCTTCTTATTTTTTGATATCTTTGCAAACAAAAATTCCACAAAAAATTATATATGTATACATGCCACCCCCGGATTTAAGAGGGTTATAAGGATAAAAATAAGCGAAAAAGTAAATGTATTCAACCAAACAATATGAACTTTTCTTTTGAATTTTCCTCCTCTTTTCTTATATTTGAAGGGAAAGAAATGTTTTTCATGCAATTTATAAAAGAAAACAAGAAATATTATTCTTTATAAAAATCCAACATAATATTTACAAAAGAAAAAAAAAATATATGAAAAGCATGGAAACGAAATTAGTTAATCGTAACAAAACTCGCATAATAAGTAATATTCCTAAAGAAACTATCGCGCCAAGAGCTATGTTAGTACATATTCTGCTCTTAATTTTACGTTATTCTATAGTATTATAGTAAAAACAAATAAATAAGCTTTTTATAAAAAAAAGACAATATCTATTTGGAAGCTATTATTAATTTTTATATAAATCTCTGGTCATTTTCAAAAAAATTACTATATTATCAGTACATCAACAAGAAAAATGCCAACGATGTTTTTGTTAAGATAACTTGTTTGATTTTTCAATTTTCTAAAAAAAATACAGAAAAATTAAAAAACTATATAAAATTTTAAATCGATAAATCAAATCTTGACATTTAATTTTTTAAAGATTATTTCATGTAAATGTTGCATGTTTTACATGATCTATATACGAAGTAGAATTTTGAACCACTTTTTCGAGCATCTCGGCTGGTAGCTTGCTAATAACACATTAATGTTGCATTCCAAGGCTGTAGGTGATGCTGGTTTATTGGCATGGACAAGTGACTTCACATAGCCCCATAAAAAATAGTCTTAGTCTAGAGGCGTCAAATCGTACGATCTAGGTTAGCGCCCCGGTCAACAACTGCCGAGGGCATCACAGAAGAGGTAGCAGCGACCCTGGTGGCAGCCAGCGATGCATCGATGCCAAGAAGTTGCCCGATCAACGGTCGAACAGCAGTCTACTGGTGGAACCAGATCATCGCCCTACACCGGCGAGCATGCCTTAAGGCAAGAAGGCAATACCAACGTGCTCGTAAGCGAGACAGGGCCTCGACAGAGGAACTCAGACGGACCTACGAAGAGAAAAGGTACCTTCTCAGAAACGCCATCAACTCGAGTAAACGAGAATGCTGGAAGGAACTGTGTGCGGAAGTGGACCGGGACCCGTGGGGCAGACCGTATAAGACGGTCATGCATAGGATTAAAAGCCTACCCGCAACAACACCAACCTGTCCTGAAATGCTGCACCGAATAGTAGAACATCTGTTCCCGGAGAAATCAGAACTCCCCGACTTCCACCCGGAGGATGAAGAAGTGGAAATTACTGGAGTGACCATGGAAGAGCTCATGAGGGCCTGCAATAGACTGCAGAATGGCAAGGCACCAGAACCAAGCGGCATATCAAACATTGCACTGAAGAGTGCAATTGCTGCCAGGCCAGACATGTTTATAAGCATGTATGACGCCTGCCTGCGGCAAGGTGTATTTCCGACTCAATGGAAGCAACAAAAATTGGTTATTATCCCAAAAGGGAAGAAACCACCGGACGAACCAAGTTCTAGATTCGGACGGGAAGAACTTGGAGCGGATAGTTCCCGACAGATTGGAGCAATACATCGATTCTCAACTTTCCGAATTCCAATTCGGATTCAGGGAGGGGAGATCGACCATCGATACGTTGGAACTCGTCACGAACATCGCAAAGGAAGCCATCTCAGGAAAGAGATGGAAAGGCGGTTCCAAAAAGTATTGCCTTATTGTCACCCTGGACATCAAAAATGCTTATAACTCGGCCCGCTGGGATCGAGTCCTGGAGGCTCTTAAGAATATTGGGGTGCCCTACTACCTACGGAGGATGGTCAGATCATACTTCAGTGATCGACTACTAAACTACGAAACGGAGGATGGACCAGCGGAGTATAGGGTCACGGGTTGGGTACCGTTGTGGAACGTCATGTACGACTGCCTACTCCATCTGGAATTACCGACGAACACAACGCTTGTGGCCTTCGCGGATGACGTAGCGGTTTTCCTTGTCGCCAAACACCTGGAGGATCTGGAAGCCGCATTCTCCACCACCATCCGGAGGATAAGACAGTGGATGACATCAGCAGAACTGTCATTGGTGGAACATAAGACTGAAGCACTCCTTGTGAGTAGCCGGAAAAAAATGGAGACCATTATCATAAGAGTGGGCGACCATGACATCCAGTCGCTATCCTACATAAGTTATCTAGGAGTGGTTTTGGATGCCAGACTCAACTACAAAAAGCACATCTCCAGCGCCAGCAAGAAGGCATCCGCAGTACAGGGCGCGCTTTCGCGGATTATGCCCAATATTGGTGGCCCCAGACAAATTCGAAGACGACTACTGGCAACTGTAGTTCCCTCCGTCCTGCTATACGAGTGTGGGCTAAATCGCTAGAGCTAACAACATACCGCAAGACAATGTCATCAGTCCAGCGGCTCTCAGCGATCAGAGTGGCGTCAGCATACCGAACGGTATCACACGATGCGGTCAACGTTGTGGCATCATGCCCACCCATCGACATCCTGGCAGGAGAGCGAGAACGCCAATATCGTAGGAAGAAGGAAGAGCGGCGAAAGGTCCTCTGTGAAGAGGAGAGACCCGAGAGTCTTCGCCTCTGGCAAGAAAGATGGGACAGTTCGACGAAGAGTGTCGCCGGGGAACCATCATTCCGGGAGCAAGGGTAGAGGTACAGGTTAGGTTTTAGCGAGGTAAAAATCCCGCATAACTTGTCTGACAGATAGAAGGCCTCCCAGTCGAGTAGCTTTTTGAAGGTTTCCACTGACTGTTCCGAAACGTAAGATAAATTGCTCACCGAACTCATCTCTTAATATGTCTAGTGTTTCATGTTCTGTGTGGCATTTAGCACCATTTTAATGAAACCACATGTCGCTCAAAAGCAGTTCCTGCTTTTTGGTTAAAAAAAAATTCGGTATCATAACGATAGCGGGAGCCATTGACGGTAACATTGTGGCCAGCGTTATCTTTGAAGAATTACACACGAAACAGTGCATTTTTCTGGATTTAATGGCAGTTCTTATTTTGACTGTAGTTGTTCATTAGACCAAATGCGACAATTTTGCTTATTTACATTCAACTAGAAATGAGCTTCGTCGCTGAACGCAATTTCATAAAAATGTTCATGATCCCTAAGCCAAATAAGTCTTTTATTTTTTTTAATCCCTTCAAAAATCATTGAACAAATAGTCCTTCGCTGCTTACATCCCTTCAAAAATCATTGAACAAATAGTCCTTTTGGCGACCACATGTTAGGTCTAAGAATTCTTAGCCATATTTCTAAGAAAAACTGGATGAAAGGATCGACATTTTGTTAAACTTTGTGACGTATATCAGTTTGTTAATGGAATTGTTGAATCAAGGAGCTCCACAATGGAAGTAATCTTATTAGTAAAGAAATTCTAGATTAGGTGGCATTCGCTTAGTATATGAGAGATTGTAACATGAACGCGACTGGATTGACGGATGGGACGAGGGTGGTTTTTAAATAAGAAATTATGTGTGAAGGCAGAATGTCCACTCTGAATTCTAAGCATCCTTCGCACCCAAAGTTTTGGTAAGGATGTTGAGTAGACAAGCTTATTAGTAGTGCGCCAATAAGTTAACAAAACAGTATTGTTCATTTTTCAGTCTATTTGTCTACGAGATGCTAAAGATCTTAAGTGCTATTTTATGAGCAGACAAGGTAAATTTTGGATTACTGTGGGTACTGGATCCCACAGCACTTATTATCAAAAACACCAACATGACCCTAAATCCAGTGTAATTTGGGCATTTCTCTTGTTGTGCAGATTGGGCCGAATGTTGTTGAAAATTGGGTTATTTGATGAGACACGAATAGCTTCGAGGGCGGAAAGACAATCGCTGAAAAATTAAGGATAATATCATAATCCTTAAAGAAATACTTAGCCGTGACATCTCTGGCCCAAACAACGCATAACACACTCCTCTTATGCATTGTGTCTGGACTAACACATTCTCAAAAGTGGCTCTTTGGTTTATTATAATCCCCGAAAGCGATTTAATCACTTATTATCAATATCCTTTCAAAATCAGAATTGTTTCTATGGACTGACAAAATTCAGATTTCCACCTAAACTTTCTAAAATTCATTAAATGTTTTTCCAAAAACGTTTTATTGTTGAAAATAATAGCAAATTATAACTTTTAGTCAGAAAATAATTTAATAAAATGGCATTAAATAAATATTATAAACGAACCTTAAGAATTCCTTAGAAATTTTTACCAAACGCTAATTTTTTTTTAAATTTGTCAAAATTTCTATTGTACTGTAAAAACTCTTAATTCAGTTTATCTTTTACCTACGCGGCATATCTTCTAATACAAATTGGAGAATGTCCATATTTGCAAAATTCATTTCATATTATTGACCAATAGACATCGCTTATTGACTATTTTACCAACGAAGTATAAATACCAAGAACAACCACGATTTTACCATTCACCATTCCTTAACAATATACTCGTAACATAGGGACTACTGCCACCAGAGCATATACTTCCAAAAAGGCTCGAATACCACCGAATGGAATATGTAACAGGAAGGCGATATATTTCTCCAGACGCCTACAAATTTTTCTTTATGGTACTCCAAAACTTACCGACTATTGAAAGTCCCATTTTTCTATAAGGGCACGTTTCCAGTATTTGCACTTAAACATAAAATGCGGAGACTCATTTATGGAGAATATAAATTAATGAATTTACCATTCTTATTGGATCCATCCCGCCGTAAAATTCTATCGAAAATCGCTTCTGCGGGAATTTATCATCTTTGCTGAAAAGCGAGCAAGCAATCGTCACATCAAATCCTTTGTGCTGGGTTAGATAATCGAATATCATCGAATCAGAATAAGTCCCAAGGGGACGTAACTTGCGATGGTTGAGCATAGATGTGGAAGGATATATATTACCTTAGCCCAAGATTATTCAAATTATGAGGTATAAACTTCTCCAGATAAGGAAGAACCAATTTATTCGTTAGTATGCAAGCATATGGTTACAGTAATGCGGATTATTGACTGACGTTGAGGTTAGCCATTCCGATGTAAAAATCGATAGTGTCGTATGTGAGGTACAACCAGCAGTTGGCTTCATCCACTTGATGGATAATAATTTATGGATAAGCTCATTCTGGCTTGAAGGATTTTCACGTCGGTCTTCTTAAACATGGATTTACTTACTCATATGCCAGATAAAGCAAAAGAGAAAAATACAATTTACATGTTATTGGATAAAATATCAGATTATAATATACCATTGCACATACTTAATTTTGTATTATGCAGGTATAAAGTTTCCTTTCTACTAAATTCCTATGTTCAGACTCAAGTGCTATGGAATTTTGATTTGACTACCATCAACTCCTTATTTTTATGATGAAAGAAGAAATTACAACGAAAAATTTCACAATATTTAACCCAACATTTGCTCTTTTAATGATAAGTTTCAAAAAAATATTTAAAAAATATTTAACAAACACTTTAGACGGCAAAGCTTGATAAAAACTTTTGATGAAAACTTTTACTAAAAATTTTTAACCGAAAATTTTTACTGAAAATTCCTAACCGAAAAAGAAATTACAACGAAAAATTTCACAATATTTAACCCAACATTTGCTCTTTTAATGATAAGTTTCAAAAAAATATTTAAAAAATATTTAACAAACACTTTAGACGGCAAAGCTTGATAAAAACTTTTGATGAAAACTTTTACTAAAAATTTTTAACCGAAAATTTTTACTGAAAATTCCTAACCGAAAAAAATTTTTACTGAAAATCATTAGGCAAACATTTTAATTGAAAATTTTTGCGGAGAATTTTTGCAGAGAATTTTTACTGAAAATTTTTACTGAAAATTGTTACTAAAAATTTTTACTGAAAATTTGTACTGAAAATTTGTACTGAAAATTTGTACTGAAAATTTGTACTGAAAATTTGTACTGAAAATTTGTACTGAAAATTTGTACTGAAAATTTGTACTGAAAATTTGTACTGAAAATTTGTACTGAAAATTTGTACTGAAAATTTGTACTGAAAATTTGTACTGAAAATTTGTACTGAAAATTTGTACTGAAAATTTGTACTGAAAATTTGTACTGAAAATTTGTACTGAAAATTTTTACTGAAAATTTGTACTGAAAATTTGTACTGAAAATTTGTACTGAAAATTTGTACTGAAAATTTGTACTGAAAATTTGTACTGAAAATTTGTACTGAAAATTTGTACTGAAAATTTGTACTGAAAATTTGTACTGAAAATTTGTACTGAAAATTTGTACTGAAAATTTGTACTGAAAATTTGTACTGAAAATTTTTACTGAAAATTTGTACTGAAAATTTGTACTGAAAATTTGTACTGAAAATTTGTACTGAAAATTTGTACTGAAAATTTGTACTGAAAATTTGTACTGAAAATTTGTACTGAAAATTTGTACTGAAAATTTGTACTGAAAATTTGTACTGAAAATTTGTACTGAAAATTTTCACTGAAAATTTGTACTGAAAATTTTCACTGAAAATTTTCATTGAAAATTTGTACTGAAAATTTGTACTGAAAATTTGTACTGAAAATTTGTACTGAAAATTTGTACTGAAAATTTGTACTGAAAATTTGTACTGAAAATTATTACTGAAAATTTTTACTGAAAATTTTTACTGAAAAATTGTACTGAAAATTTGTACTGAAAATTTGTACTGAAAATTTGTACTGAAAATTTTTACTGAAAATTTGTACTGAATGAAAATTTTTACTGAAAATTTGTACTGAAAATTTGTACTGAAAATTTGTACTGAAAATTTGTACTGAAAATTTGTACTGAAAATTTGTACTGAAAATTTTTACTGAAAATTTTTACTGAAAATTTTTACTGAAAATTTGTACTGAAAATTTGTACTGAAAATTTGTACTGAAAATTTGTACTGAAAATTTGTACTGAAAATTTGTACTGAAAATTTGTACTGAAAATTTGTACTGAAAATTTGTACTGAAAATTTGTACTGAAAATTTGTACTGAAAATTTGTACTGAAAATTTGTACTGAAAATTTGTACTGAAAATTTGTACTGAAAATTTGTACTGAAAATTTGTACTGAAAATTTGTACTGAAAATTTTCACTGAAAATTTTCACTGAAAATTTTCACTGAAAATTTTCACTGAAAATTTGTACTGAAAATTTGTACTGAAAATTTGTACTGAAAATTTGTACTGAAAATTTGTACTGAAAATTTGTACTGAAAATTTGTACTGAAAATTTGTACTGAAAATTATTACTGAAAATTTTTACTGAAAATTTTTACTAAAAATTTTTACTGAAAATTTTTAATGAAAATTTTTACTGAAAATTTTTACTGAAAATTTTTACTGAAAATTTTTACTGAAAATTTTTACTGAAAATTTTTACTGAAAATTTTTACTGAAAATTTTTACTGAAAATTTTTACTGAAAATTTTTACTGAAAATTTTTACTGAAAATTTTTACTGAAAATTTTTACTGAAAATTTTTACTGAAAATTTTTACTGAAAATTTTTACTGAAAATTTTTACTGAAAATTTTTACTGAAAATTTTTACTGAAAATTTTTACTGAAAATTTTTACTGAAAATTTTTACTGAAAATTTTTACTGAAAATTTTTACTGAAAATTTTTACTGAAAATTTTTACTGAAAATTTTTACTGAAAATTTTTACTGAAAATTTTTACTGAAAATTTTTACTGAAAATTTTTACTGAAAATTTTTACTGAAAATTTTTACTGAAAATTTTTACTGAAAATTTTTACTGAAAATTTTTACTGAAAATTTTTACTGAAAATTTTTACTGAAAATTTTTACTGAAAATTTTTACTGAAAATTTTTACTGAAAATTTTACTGAAAATTTTTACTGAAAATTTTTACTGAAAATTTTTACTGAAAATTTTAACTGAAAATTTTACTGAAAATTTTTATTGAAAATGTTTACTGAAAATTTTTACTGAAAATTTTACTGAAAATTTTTACTGAAAATTTTTACTGAAAATTTTTACTGAAAATTTATTTTAAGGCGTATTTTTACTAAATCGATATTTTTCGAAAAAAAATTTTGAGGCGCCTATATTTTGCCGTAAAAATTATTTCCATAAAAGTTGGCTTTCCTGGAGTAGTTCTTATTAAATGTTTTGCTAACATTTATTTGCATTTCTTGATTTGAATAGAGAAACCAACCGTAAGTAACTAAATAGTACAAAATGAAAGGATCTAATATTACAATAATAATGCATTCTACAGAAAAGCTGTACATTTTAACTTTGGTATTTTCCGCTTCCTTTTCATTTTTGATGAATAATTAGAGCTCTTGTGTGGATGAAACTCAGCACCGCAAGAGAACAAAGAAAATATTGAAAAGGACGTCAGCCATCGTAGCAAATGGAGAAAAAAATAAAAATATTTTGTCCTTAAAATATTCTACCTGTACTTGAAAGCCTATATACATACTTATACTAGTAAATTTATATGCAATATGTATAAAGGGTGAAAGGACTTTACAAGTTTTCATTGCCTTTAAATGAATTCAAACGTTGTTTTTCATATACGAGCAATAGCCATGCAATATGACGTAGTAATAGAAATGAGCAAGTTAGCTAATGAAATTTCCGAATTAACATATAGCATTACGTGACAAATTGCGTTATTATTTCAGTCGCCCGGATATTCATATACTTTTGATATGAAATAAAAAAATAAAAAATACACACACAAACCAACATAATCGTTTTTCTAGTACCTTGACTCTTATAATATATGCTATTATTCGATTTCACAACAAACATATTTTTTATGGTAGAATAATTTGTAAATAATGTTGAAGAGAAATAAGGATTAAGGACTTTTACAAAGGAAAACAAATGTTGACTTTCGCTCTGTTTAGTAAGAAGGGAACTGATTTAATTTGCAATGCAATAATTTGTTCTAAAAGAAAATTATTTTTATATTTAATCCGAAAAAACCAGAAAAGTATATATTTTTTAATTATGATAAAAATATAAATGTGGAAATGAAAAAAAAAATGGCTGCAATGGAAAATGGAAAATTCATAACGGTACTATGAAATTATAATTTAATGACTTTGCATTGTTACTCATTCAATAAAATAAATAAAGTGCATAAGCTAAGGGCACCTTAAAAGTACGGCAAACCATCATAATTAACTGAGTCCTCATTAAATAAATATAGTATATTAGACGAATGATTAATAAATTTTTTGGTAATTTGTAGGAAAAACAATAGTTTCTATGTTTTATAGTTAAATAAAAAGATGTTCTGTAATTATTTGTAGTATAAGCTTTTAGTAAATATTTCTATTTTTTTTTAAAGTGTGGATTGATTATTAATAAATTTTGAAAGCTTTTGTTCAAAATAATATTTTTACTACAATTTAAGTATGCTTAAAAAATTGAATAAATTTTTGCTTTAGTTTAAATTTGATTTAATAAGACAAAAAAGCTTCAGTTTAAATTTGATCTACGCTAGACAAAAATAAATTAAAAAATCACAAATGATCCTTTTCTCATTTTTATTTAATGCAGTTATTATTTTTTATATTAAAATATATACTTTTTTTAAAAAAATCGATAGTTACAAAAGCAATTTCGTTTTATTAACTTGATCCAAAAAGGACTTTAAAGTAGTAACTATAAATTATTAAATATTGATATCTGTTCAAAAAAAAAAGAAAAATTTCAATTCCTTACGAATCCGTTCTGGATTTACATTTTTACTTATACATATTTTTCCTGTAGTTGAAGGCGTGTCTCGTGAGATGGTTTTCATTTTAAGTCGAATCGATTTTCTTCTCATGGAAGTGGTTTCAAGGACCAGCTCAGAAAGAGCGTTTATTTAACTTTATTCATATTTTTCTCAAATGCAATATACTCCATCCCTTCCTTGTGTTCAATTTGCTGAATACAAAAACCGATGAGATTAGATTCTTGAAACGGATATCGAATAAGATAAATATGGTTCCGTATACTACAACCTATACACTGCTTCTTCTTTATGCGTATAAACAAAGATAATGTATGCTTAAAATACCAAGAAACGACTTTTAGTTGAACATTTAAAGTAAATATTAAATTTATTCGTTTATTCAAACAAAAACCTTTTGCACTAAATTCAATAATACCAACTAGTTGAAGGAAGTTTTAGTGAGTATATTTTGTTTTTTAATAGAGAAACGTGAAATTATCTACAAAGGGAAGCTGTTAAGAAATTCTGCTAAACATTCTACAATATATTATTGTATAATAAAGTATTTTGAGTATGAAATAGGAAATACAGAAAAAAATGCTATTCTGTACTACTAAAATATAAATTTTAACTGAAAAGGAATTTTGCCATTTGAATATATCGTTTCGTTAAAATTTTATTAAAAATTCTATACATTCAAAATAACGAAAAAATAGGCTACTCTGCAATTTTAAGCATTATTCTATAGGTTTTAGCTTAATATAACATAAGTAACCTACAAAAAACTTTTTCAACTCAAAATATTCAGTCTGAATACTCTGTAGCCAATAAAAATGTCACTCTTAAATACATATATAAAAAAATTCTTTAAATTTATAGCAAAAATTTCCATTACAAATACCCAGTAAATAATTTTCGGAAAAAATTTTCAGTAAAAATTTTCGGTAAAAATTTTCCGTAAAAATTTTCGGTAAAAATGTTCCGTATAAAAATTCGGTAAAAATTTTCGGTAAAAATTTTCGGTAAAAATTTTCGGTAAAAATTTTCGGTAAAAATTTTCGGTAAAAATTTTCGGTAAAAATTTTCGGTAAAAATTTTCGGTAAAAATTTTTGGTAAAAATTTTCGGTAAAAATTTTTGGTAAAAATTTTCGGTAAAAATTTTCCGTAAAAATTTTCGGTAAAAATGTTCGGTATAAAAATTCGGTAAAAATTTTCGGTAACATGTTTGGTAAAAATTTTCAGTATAAATTTTCGGCAAAAATTTTCGGTATAAATTTTCGGTAAAAGTTTTCGGCAAAAATTTTCGGTATAAATTTTCGGTATAAATTTTCGGTAAAAATTTTCGGTATAAATTTTCGGTAAAAATTTTCCGTAAAAATTTTCGGTAAAATTGTTTGGTATAAAAATTCGGTAAAAATTTTCGGTAACATGTTCGGTAAAAATTTTCTGTAAAAATTTTCGGTAAAAATTTTCGGTAAAAATGTTCGGTAAAAATTTTCCGTAAAAATGTTCGGTAAAAATTTTCGGTATAAAAATTCGGTATAAATTTTCGGTAAAAATTTTCAGTATAAATTTTCGGTAAAAATTTTCAGTATACATTGTCGGTAAAAGTTTTCGGTAAAAGTTTTCGGTATATATTTTCGGCAAAAATTTTCGGTATAAATTTTCGGTAAAAATTTTCGGTAAAAATTTTCCGTAAAAATTTTCGGTAAAAATGTTCGGTATAAAAATTCGGTTACAATTTTCTGTAAAAATTTTCAGTATAAATTTTCGGTATAAATTTTCGGTAAAAGTGTTCGGTATAAATTTTCGGCAAAAATTTTCGGTATAAATTTTTGGTAAAAATTTCCGTTTAAACTTTGCGATACAAATCGAAAAAATTGTAAAAATTTGCAGAGAGAATTTTTGGTAAGAACTTTTAGTAAAAAAATTTCAGTTACAGTTTTCAGTAAACATATTTCATGCGAATTTTTTAAGGATATTCGGTAATTAATTTCAGTAAGCTTTTTCCGTAATAATATTCCGTAAAAATTTCCAGAGAAAATATTTCTAGTTCAAAATATTTTCAGCAAAATAATTTCCAGCAAAAAATTATTCAGTCAAAATATTTTCAGTAAAACCATTTTCATTAAAAATATTTTTATTAAAAATATTTCCAGTAAAAATACTTTCAGTTAAACAAAATTTCAGTAAAAATATTTTCATTTAAAATATTTTCAGTCAAAATATTTCAGTCAAAATATTTTAGTCAAAATATTTTCAGTCACACGATTTGCAGTCAAAATTTTCAGTAAAAATATAATTAGTCAAAATATGTCAGTCAAAATATTTCAGTAAAAATATTTTTATTAAAAATACTTTCAGTAAAAATATTTTCATTAAAAATATTTTCAGTTAAAATATTCTCAGTAAAAATATTTCAGTCAAAATATTTCAGTCAAAATATTTCAGTAAAAATATTTTCATTAAAAATACTTTCAGTAAAAATATTTTCATGAAAAATATTTTCAGTTGAAAATTTTTCAGTAAAAATATTTTCAGTAAAAATATTTTCAGTAAAAATATTTTCAGTAAAAAATTGTCAGCTTTAGTAAATATATATTTCAATAAGAATTTCGCAAATAAATTTCCAGATACTTTAAATAAATTTAACTTTAGCGTAGAATTTACGTATATTAAAATTTCCATAATCCGCTCGCATTTGAAAATTAAATTTTTTCTGTTATTTTTTGAAAGTTTAATTGTAAAATCTCTGTGACCTCAGTACACATTCCAGTTTATTAGCTTTTAATTTTACTGTTATTTATTTCTAATAATTATCCTTGGTGTCTAATATCATTGCGGAAAAGCTACTCATTTAAGGTTAACTGTTATTGAATACCTTTACTATGGCGTTTACTCGATGAAAATTCATCCGTAGATTGATTTGCATAATTATCCCCTTTAAGATTATCGATATCGTTTCGTTTGCTTAGATAACCGTCCTCCCAGTTTGATTGTTCCGCCGATGATGATGATGATGATAGCGACGATGGTTCATTTGACCAGATATCATAGCTCTTCATTGGAGGCCATGATTTCGCTTCTAGAGACGGAGCTGCTATACTTGTTATCCAAGCATTATCAAAGTGTAATAAGAGAAGAATCTTAACCAAAGTACTTTTTGACATATTTAACCTTTTCACAAAAACTCAACATATAAATTCAAAAAACTTTTAACTAGGAACATCTTATAAATAATCTACACCTTAAACCAGATTCCACATTTTTTTGTACAAAATCTCATATTTCACTATACAATTTTAATAGCCGCACTCATTACACCATCATCAAAAGTACTAAAGAAATTCTGCTTTCTGGACGAAAGACTTTGGGAAACTGATCGTGAACCGAATTGAAAATAATGTGATCACCTTGAAAAGTATTTAACCACTCCGAATTTACTTAGCACTGACTTGCACTGCTCATGGAATACTGATTGTCACCTTATCAAAAAAATATTTAAAAAGTTTAAAGTAAAAACACAAAATATATTTGAGGATGACCTTCTAATCGAATTAGAAAAGCTTATTTCGCTGTTTTTAAATTTGAATTGAATATTCACGTTTTTAAAATTAAGCATTTAACACCAGAACATGTGAGATCTTCACTTTCTTTAATTTTCTGCTTTTCTGGTTACGAAAACTAAATCACCATCTACGATAAGACTGCCTTTCTAGTATAACGCGTTCGACTTTTTCTCAGAGTTACCTGGAAATCGTTAGTACGAGTGCGGAAGAAAACACCACCTCAGCTTATGATCATCTTTGGATAACTGATAATGTTCGCGTCAATAAGTTCCCGGCACAAAAAGTATGTCATATATTTTTCTAGGTCAACCGACAATTATTACACGGTTAAGACGGAATCCGAAACTGAAAAGAAAGTCTTTCTTCAATGATGTACTAAGTTTCTTTATCGTAGTTACTACTCTTAAACGTGGTTATTACGATATTTTTTCGAAGACCGTTACTCACCTTTCTTCTTATAAATTGCGTAGGGTAATTGAGGCAAAGGTAAAGAGCCAAAGAGCCGTTTAGATTAAATGGAGTTTTTTACCGAAATTTTATTTATGTCGATATTTAAAAAAAAAATTATCATTCTCAGTAACAAGAAAAAAAATATCGTCTTACGCTACCCAACAAATACACATAATCTTCCCTAAAAAGTTTTGCTGAAAATTCTGCTCAAAAGTTTTACTGAATATTTTTACTTACAAATTTTTACTGGCAAATTTTAACTGATGAATTTTCGCTGACAAATTTTTACTAACAGATTTTTACTGACAAAATTTTAATAGAATTTTTATTGGAAATTTTTAATGCAAATTTTTATTGGAAACTTTTACTGGAAATTTTTTCTGGACATTTTTACTGGAAATTTTTACTGGCACATTTTTTACTGACAAATTTTTTCTGGAAATTTTTATAGGAAATTTTTATTGGAAATTTTTACTGGAAATATTTACTGGACATTTTTACTCACAATTTTTTACTAAAAAATGTTTTCTGAGAAATTTTTACTGACAAATTTTGACTATAAATTATGAGTGAAGATTTTTTGACTGAGAATTTTAAGTGAATATTTTTACTGACAAATACTGAGAAGTTTTTACTCACAAATTTTCACTGACAAATTTTTATTCACAAATTTTTATTAAATATTTTTACTGGAAAATTTTGACAAATTTTAACCGACAAATTATTACTAACAAATTTGTATTAAAAAATTTGACTGACAAATTTTTACTAAAATTGTTTACTGGAAATTTTTACTAGACATTTTTGTTGACAAATTTTTACCAACAAATATTTACTAACAAACTTTTACTGACAAATTTTTCCTGATAGATTTTTCCTGAAAAAGTTTTACTGACAAATTATTTCTGACAAATTTTTACTCACAAATTTTCACTGACAAATTTTTAATGACAAAGTTTTTCTGACAAATTTTTACTCACAAATTTTTACTAACAACTTTTTACTGGAAAATTTTTACTGGCGAATTTGTTCTGAAAATTTTTACTGAAATTTTTTACTGGCATTTTTTACTAAAATTTTTTCCGAAAATTTTTTTTTACAAATTTTTACTGACAAATTTTGACTGGAAATTTTTACTAAAAATTCTTACTGGAAATTTTTACTAGGATTTTTTACTAGAAATTTTTACCGGAAATTTTAACTGGAAATTTTGTACCGACATTTTAATAGCTGAAAGCCTGATGTTACTGTCATTTTTGCGGAATAATAAATGACGTCCCAATACATCCATACATGGCGACAGCAATAATTATGTAACAGTTCGGCTGAAAAGTTTATAAGGTAACACAGTAAAAATATTTTTTTTTTTGCAAAATTCATTTTTATTATTCAACATAGTTGAACATAGTTGCCTTCGAGGGCGATACAGCGATTATAGCGATCTTCCAACTGTTCGATACCATTTTTATAGTACTCTTTCGGTTTTGCGTCAAAATAGGCCTCAGTTTCGGCAATCACTTCATCATCGGTCTTAAATATCTTGCCAGCGAGCATTCTCTTGAGGTCTGCAAACAGGAAAAAGTCGCTGGGGGCCAGATCTGGAGAATACGGTGGATGGGGAAGCAATTCGTAGCCCAATTCATTGAGTTTGACCATCGTTTTCATCGACTTGTGACACGGTGCATTGTCTTGGTGAAACAACACTTTTTTCTTCTTCAAATGAGGCCGTTTCTTAGCGATTTCTTTCTTCAAACGATCCAATAACGCTATATAATAGTCGCTGTTGATACTTAAAAATTTATCTGTACCCCAGTTTTTTAATAGGAACTTAAATTTAAATAATTTTATTCCTTACTATTCATTGCATATGTTCTTCAGGCAGGAAAATTTTGGGAAATTTATATTTACTACCACATAAAATATTTCTTTTCCACTTAATTATGTTTATTTTATTAGAATTATAAATTCAACAATTTTACTTTCAATTAATAATCGTAGAACTTCCTATAATTATTATCTCTTATAATTAGGAGTATTTCCATTTTGTGATGAACCTGAATATGAAATTATGGTAGGTAAAAACAAAACAGTCAGTCACTTGGCATTATGTATATTAAAGGAAATAGTAGTGAAAATTTTAGGTGGATGTTATTGTAGAGTTAACACAACTTAACCATATACAAACAAGCCTTCGTAAATTATTTAAGGGAAGAAATTTATTTAACGCAAAAGTAAAATGGTAAAGAAAATATTGCTCGCTATTATCACAGTTAATAATATTGCAATTCGTATCGTTGGAATACTAGAAAATTATAAAAAAATGGATTAAGCTTCATGATTGTTTTGTTACCGAGTAATTTTCTCTCAATTATATTTCCATAGATTCACAATTAATGCCTTTTTCCACTATTCACTATCCGTTTCCCGTTTCCTATTTTCCATTCAATTGCAATTAATTTTTTTGCTTGCTTGGCTACTAACATTTTTAGTTTTTTTACTATTTTTGTGGTATTTTTTAAAAACTTCTTTCATTTCCAAATGCAAATAATTACCTACTCTGATTCGCAACCAGAATTCAGAGCCACCCACGTTTGCTATTTCATTTTCTAAAAATTTCTCCAATATTAATTTTCAGATTTCTGTAAACTTTATTATTTACCACGGAAAACTGAAAATTGTTCTGATATTTTACTAATAATGCATTTTGTATTTTTAGAGAATTCTTTAAGTTCCAAAAGCAAATTAAATTTTCTAGTAAATGACAAACAGTGTCATCGCATCCGGTTGGATATTCTGGGAAAGTGCTCTTAAAAATAAATTGTTGCTATTTTTCATTTACGAGTGTTTACCTAACCTACTACCACTTCAGAACCTCAACCCTTAGGACATCTGCAATAGTTTATAGCATATTTGCCTTCTTGAAAAATATCAACCCGTTTCTGAGTAATAACTCTATGTGAGCTTTCCATTTTTCAACTCTTGCTTCAACTTTTAGTCAGTCACACAGGACATCGTTCTCCTTAATAAAAGAAAGAAAGAAAGGATTTTTGAGGAAACATGAATGATGATGACTAGGAGTCGTAATGAAAGGAGATAAAAATGTATTGTAAGTACGCAGTTGTGCTGAATTTTCTATTTACATTTTAAACAAAATTTGTTGAGAAGAAAAAAATTACAATTCTTGTTGATTTAAGAATAAAGCAACGGACAAATTTATCCATTCATTCGCTCATCTCTCTTGTAACTTATTCATTGTAAAAAAATAAAAGCTTGCGAAATGAATTATTTCTCTTCTTTAGTGCTTAAATTTCTCATTTTTTTATAAATCCACATTTTATGTTTAAACTGGATTTCAATTTTTTTCGTAAGCTTGAACGGATTCATGTTTTTTACGAAAGAAAGAAGATTTTAACGTCCTTTTAGATAGTATATTTTTTACAACAAACATTAATTATAATGAAAAATAGTATTTTTTTCTTATAGTCGAGGTATTCACATACAAAGATGGTTTTGATATATTTTAAATTTTATTCAAATTTTATCATAATTTACGTTTTTGCAAGGATTCAAAAAATTTGATATTCCAAAAAAAATTCGTGTAATTTTGGATATTTTTTTGAAAATTTATAATTATTCGAAAAATTTTTGCAGCACATTTTTCAGCATGAAGTTTCCATGTGGCCTTAACGTCATGGCAGTACATAATGGGCTCATGGTCGTAGCGGTACAATATAGACTCTGGCTCATGTATTAGATACCTTGCAACACAAAAAGAATTTTAATTTTTATTGAAAATTTTTTTGTTGAACATTTTTACTGAAAATTTTTACTGGGAATTTTTTTGTTGAAAATTTTTACTGGTAATTTTTTTTGGGAATTTTTAACGGACATTTTTGCTGGAAATTTTTATTGAAAATTTTTATGGGGAATTTTTACTGGAATTTTTACTGGAAATGTTTACAGGAATTTTTACAGGAATTTTTACAGGAATATTTCACTGGAAATGTTTACTGAAAATTTTTACTGGAAATTTTTAATGTGATTTTTACTAGACGTTTCTACTGGACATTTTTATTGAACATTTTTATGGGCAATTTTTAATGGAAATTTTTGCTGGGAATTTTCACTGGGAAATTTTACTGAAAATTTTTACTGGTAATTTTTTTGTTGAACATTTTTACTGGTAATTTTTTTGGGAATTTTTAACGGAAATTTTTACTGGAAATTTTTATTGAAAATTTTTATGGGGAATTTTTACTGGAATTTTTACTGTAAATTTTTACAGGAATTTTTCACTGGAAATGTTTACTGGAAATTTTTAATGGAAATCTTTAATGTGATTTTTACTGAACATTTTTACTGGACATTTTTAATGGACATTTTACTGGACATTTTTATGGGCAATATTTAATGGAAATTTTTGCTGGGAATTTTCACTGGGAAATTTTACTGTAAATTTGTACTGTAAATTTTTACTGAAATTTTGACTAGGAATTTTTTTGTTGAAAATTTTTACTGGTAATTTTTTTGGGAATTTTTAACGGAAATTTTTACTGGAAATTTTTATTGAAAATTTTTATGGGGAATTTTTACTGGAATTTTTACTGTAAATTTTTACAGGAATTTTTCACTGGAAATGTTTACTGGAAATTTTTACTGGAAATTTTAACTGGAAATTTTTAATGTGATTTTTATTGGACATTTTTACTGGACGTTTTTACTGGACATTTTTATTGGACATTTTACTGGACATTTTTATGGGCAATTTTTAATGAAAATTTTTGCTGGGAATTTACGCTGGGAAATTTTACTGTAAATTTTTACTGAAATTTTTACTGGGAATTTTTTCTGGAAATTTTTACTGCATAGAGTCGCTGTAAGGCCTTAAGGTCATGGCAGTAGGTAATGGGCTCATTTATTACAAACCTTGCAACAGAAAAAAACGCATTTTTACTGTATATTTTTGCTGGGAATTTTCACTAAACATTTTTGATGGGAGTTTTCTCCGCAAATTTTTAATGCAAATTAATAAAAATTACCTTTTAGTCCAAATTTTCGTTTCTTATTAACTGATCAATTTCGAAATATTGAAGCACATTTGCTAATTATTAAATCAAACAAGATTTCAAGTTTATTTAAAAAATTAATAACTTTCTTATTTAAATATAAAAATAGTGATAATCGTTTTTTTTTGAACAATACAATAAGTTTTTGTGTATTAAAGAATAAATACTGGTGCCTATCAAATTAATCTAATCGCATTAATATCTACATACTATAATAGTCAATAGAAAAATTTGTACATTTTCGAAGCAGTTAAATTATTTTCGAATATTTTTGTTTTTAAAAAATTTTTTTTATCGTGTATATTTAATATAATATTGAAAATAAATGCTTTAATTTTATAATCGTATATGTAAATCAGCTTGTAAATTATATATAAAAAATAGTTATTATTAAAAATAAATTCCTTAAGCTTCGTGGCAAGTATAATTACGGTTAGTTCCACTAAACATATAAAAAAACCGTTATAATTTTGTATGTAAAATATATAAATTAATTGATTATATAATTGGCTTAAGAAGGAAAATTAAATTTGTACAAGATTTAGAAGAAGAAGAAAAAAACAAAATTCAGTATCCAAGTCGTTGGATGTAAACGTGATAGGTTAGATTGGGTCCATAGTCGGACCGTTTGGACTTTCTTCAAGTTTTCGCCATACTACGTTGCACATTTCTCGAACTAATGCCTTTTCTCCATCGTCCATTTGTTCGGGCGTTGTTGAAGGGTTTGCCACTCGATCACGTTCCAATTGCTCTCGAACTTCGAGTACCTGAAGTGCACGAACAACTGCTTCTGGCCTACCCGACATTGGATCAGAATTCTGCTGTTGAATTGACTCATTTGTGGTGATTCTTTCCTCTTCCAATTGACGGATTCGCATCTCCAATGAGCGAACGTACTGCAAGGTCTGGTCACTTAACGGTGACCTCAGATTCAGATCCTGCCAAAGAGACACAGTCTTATTAAGGCAGCTGCGGAAAAATAAATTTCATTTCCTAGAACTAACTGGTAATTGACGTTCAAATTGCCTTATTGCCGAAATTGTGTCTTCGGCATTTGTACTCGAACTACTGCCATCGCCATCGTCTCTTAATGTCGGTCGTGTAGAACCACCACAGTTCGCACATAACGTATTCGCGGCGACATGGGCACGCTCCTCATCCAAATACAAACACAGCTCTTTCAGTTCCAAATTATCACGAATAAGCTCTTGTTGCTTATCATCAAGTTGGCGTAGTTTATTCTAAACAAAAAATATATGAACAATATTACTAATTTGATTAAATCGTCAAAGTTAACAGAAATACTCCCCCATATGGGTCGCATGTAAACTTACCTGGTAAGCAGAGACCTCCTGTCGCATCACACTAGCCGTATACCGTCCGAAACGTTGCCATTCTCTGGCCAATTTCCTACCTTTTTGACGGTCGTCATCTAAGAAACAACACAAGTCACGCAATTCTTGATTGTCATCACTAAGCCTCTGATTAGCCTCTTTAAGTGCTCGCAATTCTCCCAATAATGACTTTTGTTTCAAAAAAATAGAAAAACAAAATTATAAGTTCGAACAGGTGATTTTTGATACACTTTTTTTCAATTGCAAAATTTTCTTTTTTAGTTATTAAAAATATTTCGTTTTTATTTTCTATACTTTAGTGCACGCTAGTTAATTTTCCTTTAAACGAATTTTTATGTTTTATTAATTTAGGGGAAAATTTTTATGATAAGAAAAGAAGCCATTTTGAATTTATAAAAGCTCATATATTTTATGGATGAATTTCTATTTCGAGAAAAATATATTCGAAAAATATTTTGAGATAAACCGAAGACATTTTTTAAATTTTTATTTTTACTTTAGATTTAGGATTTTTGTGTTCTTTTTTAAATAAACCTCAGTAAATTTTCTTTTTCTAGTTTTAACACATTTACAAATAGTTAATTTGGGAAGTGGTAAAAATTATTGTGAACATCTTTACCGAAAATTTTAAATGAATTTTTACTTAAAATTTATACTGACCATTTTTTATTGAAAGAAAATTTTTCCTATAAAATTTTTCCTGTCAAAAATTTTCCTAACAAAATGTTAACTTGCAAAATTGTTCCTAAATTTTACTGAGATAATTTTTTCTAAAAAGATATTTACTGATAAAATTTTTCCTAACAAAATTGTTATTAACAAAAATTTTCCTAACAAAATTTTTACCTGTCAAGTTTTTACTGATAAAGTTTTACTGAGAATATGTTATTGGCAATTTTTACTTGCAATTTTTACTGGCAATTTTTACTGAAAATTTTTGATGAAAATTTTTACTGAAAATGTTCATTGACAAATTTCACTGACAATTTATTACTGACAATTTTTACTTGCTATTTTTATTGGCAATTTTTACTGGCAATTTGTACTAATAATTTGTACTGTCAATTTTTACTGAAAATTGGTGCAGACAATTGTTATTGGCAATTTTCACTGACAATACTTACTAAACATTTTTACTAACAACTTTTACTGACAATTTTTATTCACAATTTTTACTGAAAACTTTTATTGGCAATTTTTACTGACAAATTTTACTTATAATTTTTACTGATAATTTTTATTAACAATTTTTACTGAAAAATTATTACTGACTATTTTCACTGATAATTTTCACTGACAATAATTACTGAACATTTTTATGGTCAATTTTTAATAACAGTTTTTACTCGCAAATTTTACAGGCAATTTTTACTTGCAATTTTTACTAGCAATTTTTACTGAAAATTTTTACTGAAAATTTTTGCTAAAAATTTTTACTGAAAATGTTTACTGAAAATTTTTACTGAAAATGTTCATTGACAAATTTCACTGATAATTTTTTACTGACAATTTTAACTAGCAATTTTTAAGGGCAAGTTTTATTGGCAATTTTCACTGACAATATTTACTTAATATTTTTACTAACAAACTGTTACTGTCAATTTTTATTCACAATTTTTACTTGCAATTTTTACTGAAAACTTTTATTGGCAATTTTTATTGACAAATTTTACTTATAACTTTTACTGACAATTTTTATTAACAATTTTTACTGAAAAATTATTACTGACTATTTTCACTGGCAGTTTTGACTGATAATTTTCACTGACAATAATTACTGTTGACAATAATTTAATAACAGAGTAAAAACTGTTATTAAAAATTGACCATAAACATTTTTATGGTCAATTTTTAATAACAGTTTTTACTCGCAAATTTTACAGGCAATTTTTACTTGCAATTTTTACTAGCAATTTTTACTGAAAATTTTTACTGAAAATTTTTGCTAAAAATTTTTACTGAAAATGTTTACTGAAAATTTTTACTGAAAATGTTCATTGACAAATTTCACTGATAATTTTTTACTGACAATTTTAACTAGCAATTTTTAAGGGCAAGTTTTATTGGCAATTTTCACTGACAATATTTACTTAATATTTTTACTAACAAACTGTTACTGTCAATTTTTATTCACAATTTTTACTTGCAATTTTTACTGAAAACTTTTATTGGCAATTTTTATTGACAAATTTTACTTATAACTTTTACTGACAATTTTTATTAACAATTTTTACTGAAAAATTATTACTGACTATTTTCACTGGCAGTTTTGACTGATAATTTTCACTGACAATAATTACTGAACATTTTTATGGACAATTTTGAATAACAATTTTTATTCGCAACTTTTACTGGCAATTTTTACTGACAATTTTTACTGGTAATTTTTACTCAAAAAATTTTACTTACAACTTTTACTGACAATTTTTTACTGACTATTTTTATTAACAATTTTTGATTTAGTTGATAATGCAACTCTAACACGATTCTTTACCTTTCATTTCATTTTTCCATTTATTGTTGACAAGTTTCACTAACAGTTTTTACTGACAATTTTCAGTCGGAATTTTCTATTATTTTTTATTTAAAAAAATTAATAAATTTTAAGTCAAAATTCTGTTTTACAAACTTTTAAAGTGAAATTCATAAGAATTCTTAAATAAGAATTCTTGCTTTCACGTAAAACAATTTCAACATTAGCCGACTATAAGTAAAAATTGTTTAACAAAAATTAATTTTTTATAAAAATTTTTTTATCTATTTAAAAAAGCCGAAAACTTAACAAACGACTGAGAATTTCTCAAGATTTTGCAGAAGAGCGAGGACTTAAAATTGTTATTTAAATTATCATCGACAAAAGACCACTTTACCAAAAATATTTTGAAAAAGAAAAGAAATACAATAAATAAACAAAAATACAAAAAGTTTGTGAAAGTGAAAAGGCGAAAAAACTTGGGGATGAAAAATGATCAAAAAAAGATTTTTTAAAAAAAATATCAAAAATCGCAATTTATTCACTGAAATTTTCTTCTTCTGCTTGTCAGTTCAGTTCATCGAAATTGCACCTGACGAATGGTTCGAATTTACTTTTTCCTTGGTCTGAATAATCAAAACATAACCTTATTTTTCTGTGTTTGGATACAAAATATGATCAAGTGTATCCACCAATTCGTTCGTACTTTCATACGTTCTCACATGCAAACTTGGAAAATATATATTTTGCTATAGAGAAAAATTAGACCAACTCACCTGTAAATGACGATTCTGCTCGATGGTCAGACGTCCAGAAGTGGCACCTGATAGTCCAGGTGCTGGCGGACCAACTCCACTCAAACCGACCGATGCTGTTGTCGTCACGCCTGGCACACTGGGATCTGTATCCGGCTTTCGGACAAACTTCAACATTTCCTGATGCTGTTGTTGTTGATGGTGTTGTTGGGGTGGAGGCTGTTGTTGTTGTTGTTGATGTTGCTGATGCTGTTGCTGTTGATGTTGATGTTGCTGATGCTGGTGTTGTTGCTGCAATTGACGAAGTAAATGCTCGTCGTGGTGATGGACTTGATTCGATTGCACTAGAACCGGAATATGGCCACCGGACAGCCGATGAGTCGGTGGTCTTTGAGCGAATCTCGATGAGTTTCCGGAATTCTTGATCGATTCTGGAATGTAGACCGATGCCAGTTTTGGTATTTCTGGAGGATATTTGATACTAAGATGATGTTGTTGTGGCACAGCTGCAGGTACCCCCAACTCAGTTGCGTAGTAGGCCGATGCTTTCGTCGGTGGCAAGTGCTTGAGAATCCCTCCGTGAGGTTGAGGAGGGGGATGATACCTCGGTGGTATCGTATGCTGAATGTTAGTTGTCTGGTGATGTGTTTGACTATTCAAATGATGTGTACTGTGATGATTATTACTTGTGGGGATATGTTGCTGAACTGCAACCGGTGTTGATGTTGAAGATGCGGACGAGGATGAATGTGTCGACGGTGGTATTATGTGCGATTGATGTTGGGACGGTTGGTTTACCTGTTGTTGCAAATTTTGTTGTTGTTGCTGTTGCTGTTGTTGTTGATTTGTAGACGATGAAGACGATATAACCGTTGCCACAGAATTCGATTGCGTTTGCTGATGCTGCTGCTGTGACTGTTGCTGATGCTGCTGCTGCTGCGACTGGTGCGTTTGCTGTTGATGCGGCTGCTGTTGTTGGTGCACTTGAGACAACTGACTCTTATTTGATATACTAACTACGTTTCCGTTCAATTTCTGACTATTTCCGGTTGCCGGCATTTTTTCCCCGTTTACCTTAAACACCTTTGGCGTGTCTTGTCTTATTAGTCAATGATTTATTTTGTTTTATGCAGAGAATCACAAACAGTTCGCTCGTCGATTCAACGGTCTACACTGTATTTAGATTCTACCATAAATGATACAAAAAGAGTCAACAATCTTTTTAGTTGGCCAATTTCAAGATTTCTGCACAAACTGACACCCAAACGGCACACATACTCATAGCTCTTATGAATTGACCCAATGGACTACTTTTTGCATTTGAACATGTTCTGTTTGATCAGCAGCTTCTCTTGTTAAGTCTTAAGGAATTTTTCTTTTAATTTTAATTGATTTTCCTTCTCTTATAAAATCCAGATTATTTAGTGTGAATATAATTTTCATGGAACTCAATAAGTTTTGATTCGTTATTGCCAATCCATTAAATAGCAAAATAGAATCAGCTTAAAGAGGTTTTTTTCCAGATTTTAACATATCATCAAATTATTTGAATGAATTTCAAAACTTGTTTTTAAAACTATACTAACAGCTTTTTCTTCTTTTCTCCAAAAAAAAGTATTACTTTACCTTTTGCTTAGAGTATTTTCCATAGATGGGTGTCTGTCCTATTTCTTGAAGAATTTCTTTTTCAAAAAGAAACCAAAAGAGTTATAGAACACGTCATGATTTAATCGTTGATAATAAAACAAATCAAATCTAATCAAATTGTTTTCAGCTGATTACTTTTTTTGCGAGATCTTCTTATCACCGGAGATGTGCTAATATTCCTCAATAACCCGCAAATACTGGTATCTATTTTAAAAGAAAAAGAAAAATTAAATTTTTAATAATATTGCCATATTTTCTTCAAATTATCTTTAAAAAAATTAATGGGCTATTATGTAAATGAAATGTTTAAAGAAAAATCATGAAAATAAACATTTATGAACTCAATTTTAAAAGGTCACTGCTGCTTGCCATAACATGACACCTTTCGTCAGATATGGAATGTGTTTTGTAAGAAAGTTAAAGCTGTCATCATCTTACTACTAATGGTTTCGAATTGAGGTCATTTCACTTACTAATGAATAGAAGTTTGGTTTGTGTTTCACCATAATTTAACCTGATTTTATCGTCCATATTTTATATGAAAGTAATATGGAAAATATTTTTTTTCAGAGTTTTAATGATTTTTTTAACATATTTTTGTTTGTTCTTCTATTCAAAGTAAGGTTTTGACTTGTAAATTTATTTTTTGTTAATTTAATAAAAAAAAAGGCTGTTTTATTTTTTAAAAAATTCCCTGAGAGTTTAATGAAAGTTTACGTAAAGAGAAATATTTCCCAAAAAAAAGTCCCCTGTTTATATTTTAATTAGGCTCTTCTACGAAATAAAAATTTTCAGGTGAAATATTTAGTAAACGTTCAAATTGAAAATTGTACTTTAAAAAATTTTACTGAAAACTTCTTAATAAAATTATTAATAAATATTTTTAAAATTAAAAACAATGAATTGCAGATGTAGATTTACACTGTCAACTATTATATTTAAGAACGATATAATTTTCCTTTTTGAAAATATGAGAGATTATTAAATATTAAATAGATATTGCTAAGAAAATTTTCACTAAAAATTTCAGTATAAATGGCCAATGGTCAGTTTAAATTTGCAGTGAAAATTTTGAGGAAAAATTTCCAGTGAAAATTTTTTTTATAAAATTGCTGGGAAAATTTTCTGTAAAAATTTACCCAAGAAAAATTTCTGGAAATATTTCCAGTGAAAATTTTCAGTAAAAATTTCTAGTAAGAATTTACAGTCAAAATTTCCAATGAAAATTTTCAGTAAAAATTTTCAGGAAAAATTTCCAGTGAAAATTGTTGGTAAAAATTCCCAGGGAACATTTTTAGTAAAAATTTCCAGTGAATATTTTTAGTAAAAATTTCCAGTGAAAATTTTCAGTAAAACTTTCCAGTGAAAATTTTTACTAAAAATTTCCAGTGAAAATTTTCAGTAAAAATTTACAGTGAAAATTTTCAGTAAAAATTTCCAGTGAAAATTTTCAGTAAAAATTTCCAGTAAAAATTTCCAGTGAAAATTTTCAGTAAAAATTTCCAGTGAAAATTTTCAGTAAAAATTTCCAGTGAAAATTTTCAGTAAAATCTTCAGTAAAATCTTCAGTAAAAATTTTCAGCGAAAAGTTTAGTAAAACTTTCCAGTGAAAATGTTCATTAAAAATTTCCAATGACAATTTTCATTAAAAATTTCCAGTGAAAATTTTTATTACAAATTTTTAGTGACTGTTTTCAGTAACAACTTTCAGTAAAAATTTCCAGTGAACATTTTCAGCAAAATCTTCAGTAAAAATTTCCACTGAATATTTTTCAGTAAAAATTTGTCATTAAAATTTGTTAGTATAAATTTACACCAAAAATTTGTCAGTAAAAATTTGTCAAGATAAATTTGACAATAAAAATTTGCAGTAAAAATTTACAATTAAAATTTCCAATAAAAATTTCCAGTCAAAATTTGTCACTAAAAATTTAACAGTAAAAATTTTCAATGAAAATTTATCAGTAAATTTTTAATAGTAAAAATTTATCAGCAAATATTTTTCAGTAAAATTTGTTAGTATAAATTTACGCTCAAAACTTGTCAGTAAAAATTTGCAAGAAAAATTTTTCAGCAAAAATTGATCAGCAAACATTTTCTAGTAAAAATTGATCAGTAAAAATTTGTCAGTAACAATTGTTCAGTAAAAATTGTTCAGTAAAAATTTGTCAGTAAAAATTTGTCAGTAAAAATTTCTCAATAAAAATTTGTCAGTAAAAATTTAATTTTTAGTGACTGTTTTCAGTAACAATTTTCAGTAAAAATTTCTAGTGAACATTTTCAGCAAAATCTTCAGTAAAAATTTCCAGTGAAAATTTTCATTAAAAATTTCTAGTAAATATTTTCAGTAATTATTTCCAGTGAAAATTTTCAGTAAAAATTTCCAGTCAATATTTTCCGTAAAAATTTCCAGTGAAAATTTTCAGTAAAAATTTCCAGTGAAAATTTTCAGTAAAAATTTCCAGTGAAAATTTTCAGTAAAAATTGCCAATGAAAATTTCAGTAAAAATTTCCAGGGAACATTTTCACTAAAATCTTCAGTAAAAATGTTCAGCGAAAATTTTAGTAAAACTTTCCAGTGAAAATGTTTTTATTACAAATTTTTAGTGACTGATTTCAGTGACAATTTTCAGTAAAAATTTCCAGTGGAAATTTTTGGTAAAAATTTCCAGGGAACATTTTCAGTAAAAATTTCAAGGGAACATTTTCAGTAAAATCTTCAGTAACAATTTCCAGGGAACATTTTCAGTAAAATCTTCAGTAAAAATTTGCAGTGAAAATGTTAACTAAGAATTTCCAGCGAAAATGTTTAGTAAAACTTTGCAGTAGAATTTTCATTAAAAATTTCGAATGAAAATTTTCATTAAAAATTTTTACTAAAAATTTCCTATGAAAATGTTCAGTAAAAATGTCCATAAAAATATTTTCATAAAAGAAATGATAACAAAATTCTGAAGATTTAAAATTCCACCAAAAATAAACTGGAAATGTATGAGATATTTCTCTACATATTTAATATATTATTAGTTTTTTAGAAATAGATGGATCTTCAACTATTTTGTAGAAAGTATATGCAAGAACTTGAAGAAAAAAAACTTTCAACTTGATCCACGAAAAATTCCAATGTTCATATTTGACGTCTGATGCGTTGAAAAACCGCCAATTATTCAAAATCCATTAAATTTTTGTTTGCAGATGCATCCTCTCATTCACCAGGAAATTAATTAAAATAAACGCTTTCAGTTAAACAATGAGAATTATGAAAAAAAATGTACCATATTACAAGTAGTACATCATTTCACAATATCTGAGAAACTTTCACCGCATTTTTGTCTTTGTTTGAATGCTTCCCCAATACGAGGAGTGTGTACATTCTTGTAGTTGGTATTAATTCCTTTAAACCGAACTTCGTTCATGTAATGTGCATCTAATAATCTACTTTCACTTTACTCATTCTGGGTACTTACATAAATTCAATTAATGGGCAAACCCAGTCTGGAGAATGCATGCATGAGCTTTACTGCACTTTATTCCGTCGCAAACGTTCATCAATTGTTATTAAATTCCGTCTTTCGGCAGAAGAATACGATCGTTCCCCAATATTGGAATTTATATGCTACTTCATCTGTATATGAAAATTTTGTGAGAATGCCGTTTCTATACTTGATTGTTTATCAGAGAAGATTTAAACAAGTTCAAGCCCCCTTTTTCAAGACTGGATGAAGCAATTCAACGTAAATTATTTCCCAGGCACATAAACAAAACCATAATGAACGCGTGTGGAAAAATCACTTCGAGTAGTTGAAGACCTATTAATGCGTTTATGGAGGAATGCATTCAGGGCTTTTCATTTTAGATCATTGATTTCGTGGTAGGTTTGTGTACACTTAGAGAAGACTAAAGAGGACTTTCTACAGCTAAGATACATAGAGTCACTTCAATACGGAGCGGAGTACTTGAAATGGCCACCTAAGTTTTCATTAACGAAAAATGCTGTTAACGACGTGTGAACTTGACATTCTAAAACGACGTACTACGATTGACTAGTAACACTTAGTAATGTGATTATAAATATACATTGAAATATATTCTAATATAAATTCAGCAAATACTCATAAATATATTCTAAACTGCTATTATATTAATAAAAATAATAATCATTTATTCTATTTGACCAAATTTATGCTATTTTTTACAACTTAAAGTCGGCAAGAGTTGTTCTACTCTTTATTGTGGGGAAAAAATGGTAAAAAACTCTTGCTAAAAGAAGCATGATTTGCACTATTTCCAAGGCCTTATAGTAGAGATTCTTCTTATTGTAAGTAAAAAATGTACTCGTGGAATAATAAGGCAGTATTGGTAGTAGGGAATACTCTAAAAGGATAATTGACAAATTAATATATCCTTTGATAAATTTATATTTTTTCGAGCATGTATGAAACTCTGGAAAGTGTAAATAATCATTTGTCAAAGGTTAGCTGCTCTATTAGAAAATGTTATCTATTTTCTTTTCTATGTATTTCGAACATAGAAAATTCATCTCTATTTGAACTATCAAAATAGCGAAAAATGGATAACTCAGAGTTCTCAGTTTGTTTGATTAATTAATTGTCACTAAACAGATGGTTTTAATATTATCAAAGGAATGTTTTCAGAGAAATCTTTAGAAACATTTGAATTATTAATGTTTCAAACACTTTTAACTGTATAAAAATATAAACTCCGTTTTAAAATTTTTTTTATAAAGAATTAATTGCATAAAATTGAGAAAATAATATAGAAAGAACAGAATAAAAATAAAAAGACAAAAATCAGAATAACTCAATAATTAGCAGTAAACAAATTTCCATTATAAACTCTTAGTAAGAGCAGAAAAGTTTTTCACTAAAAATTTGCTGTTAACAATTTTACATAAAATTTATTTGTTTAATATTTTGTTATGAGAATTTTCATCAAAAATTTATAAAAATAACTTTCATTAAAAAATTATAGTGGAAATTATACAGTTAAAACTTTATCAAAAAAATTGTCAGTAAAGATTTTTCAACCCAACTTTTTAAGTCAAAATATACAATTTTTCCATTAAAAATAATTTTTTAGTAAAATTATTTAAGTAACATTTATCAGTCAAAATTTGTTGGTGAAAATTTGTCATTAAGAATTTTTCAGAAAAAATATGTCAGCAAAAATTTGTCATTCAAAATTTATCAGTCCAAATTTGATAGTAAAATTTTGCAATGAAAATTTGTCAGTGAATTTGTATTAGTAAAAATTTTTCAGTAAAAATTTGTCAGTAAAAATTTGTGAAGAAAAACTTGACAATAAAAATTTTCAGTAAAAATTTACAATTAAAATTTCCAATAAAAATTTCCAGTAAAAATTTTTCAGTCAAAATTTAACAGTAAAATTTTTCAATGAAAATTTGTCAGTGAATTTTTAATAGTAAAAATTTGTCAGCAAATATTTTTCAGAAAAAATTTGTCAGCAAAATTTGTCAGTAAGAATTTGTCAGAAAGAATTTCTCAGCAAAAATTTGTCAGTAAAATTTGTTAATATAAATTTACACTCAAAATTTGTCAGTAAAAATTTGTCAAGAAAAATTTGTCAGCAAAAATTGATCAGCAATAATTTGTCAGCAAAAATGTGTCAATAAAAATTTGCCATTAAAAATTGTTCAGTAAAAATTTGTCAGTAAAAATGATCAGTAAAAATTTGTCAGCAAAAATGTGTCAGTAAAAATTTCTCAGTAAAAATTTGTCAGTAAAAATTTCTCAGTAAAAATTTCTCAGTAAAAATTTGTCAGTAAAAGTTAAATTTTTCAGTAAAAATTTGTCAGTGAATTTTTATTAGTAAAAATTTGTCAGCAATTATTTGTAAGTTAAAATTTGTCAGTAAAATTTGTTAGTATAAATTTACACTAAAAATTTTTACAAGAAAAATTCGTCAGTAAAAATTGATCAGCAAAAATTTGTCAGCAAAAATGTGTCAATAAAAATTTGCCATTAAAAATTGGTCAGTAAAAATTTGTCAGTAAAAATTTTTCAGTAAAAATTTGTCAGTAAAAATTTCTCAGTAAAAATTTAATTTTTCAGTAAAAATTTGTCAGTGAATTTTTATTAGTAAAAATTAGTCAGCAAATATTTGTAAGTTAAAACTTGTCAGTAAAATTTGTTAGTATAAAATTACACAAAAAATTTGTCAGTAAAAATTTTTACAAGAAAAATTCATCAGTAAAAATTGATCAGCAAAAATTGTTCAGTAAAAATTTGTCAGTAAAAATTTGTCAGTAAAAATTTCTCAGTACAAATTTGTCAGTAAAAATTTAATTTTTCAGTAAAAATTTGTCAGTAAATTTTTATTAGTAAAAATTTGTCAGTTAAAATTTGTCAGTAAAATTTGTTAGTATAAATTTACACTAAAAATTTGTCAGTAAAAATTTTTACAAGGAAAATTCGTCAGTAAAAATTAATCAGCAAAAATTGTTCAGTAAAAATTTGTCAGTAACAATTTGTCAGTAAAAATTGTTCAGTAAAAATTTGTCAGTAAAAATTTGTCAGTACAAATTTGTCAGTAAAAATTTGTTAGTGAATTTTTATTAGTAAAAATTTGTAAGCAAATATTTGTCAGTTAAAATTTGTCAGTAAAATTTGTTAGTATAAATTTACACTAAAAATTTGTCAGTAAAAATTTTTACAAGAAAAATTCGTCAGTAAAAATTTGTCAGTAAAAATTGTTCAGTAAAAATTTGTCTGTAAAAATTTGTCAGTAAAAATTTCTCAGTACAAATTTGTCAGTAAAAATTTGTCAGTGAACTTTTATTAGTCAAATTTTGTCAGTTAAAATTTGTCAGTAAAATTTGTTAGTATAAATTTACGCTAAAAATTTGTCAGTAAAAATTTTTACAAGAAATATTCGTCAGTAAAAATTGATCAGCAAAAATTTGTTAGCAAAAATGTGTCAATAAAAATTTGCCATTAAAAATTTGTTAGTAAAAAGTTGTCATTAAAAATTTGTCTGTAAAAATTTCTCAAAAAAAACTTTATAAAAATTATTTTATTCCCTTGTTTATGTAAAAATTAGTGAATTCCCTTTAATGAAAGTAAAAAACTTATACTCGAAACTGGAAACAAAGTTTCGCATTTAACTTTTTATCCTAAACAACTTCTGGTGCGAATACGAAAATGCATAAAAACTAATTCAATTCCTAATATGAGAACATATAATCGCATTCGTAATAAAATGCGGTGAGCATAAAATTGACAACACCATTAGGAGGCAAAGTAATTATTTCGAGATTTGTTCAAGTTACAAGAGATGCCATCAGCAAAAATGTCCGAGATACAAAGTTGGTACTGTTGGGATATCAGCAATCTGCCCACTTATCTGAGCTCTTGTATCTAGGTTTATTTTATGAAATGTGAGGTCTTCTAATGTCCAAAGCAATTATAGGGTTTGTAAAAAAATTTCTTCTCTGCCAAAACACATTAGTCACGGCCATTAATAAGGCATTTCTGGGATGGGAGTATGAGTATGAGTACGTGTAGCAACTCTTTAGTTTTAGAACTTCCACTTGATATGCAATTCTTTACGTTTGTACAAACATTCAGATACACACTGTTTTGTCGTATTACAATCCATTCGCAGTTAATAAAGTTTTATTTTAAACTATTCTCAAATAATCTGTGCCTTTGTGGAAAATTACTACGGAACAGAAATGGAGAAGCCACTCTCTGATATGCATCCACATTCTTCTGATGTTTAGCCCTTTGAATACAAAGAACAAAATTCCTCTAATTATACAGTCCAGTGCATAATTAGAATAAATTCAGTATCACACATACTAATCGCAGATTTTATTTTATTTTGCATTACGTTTTTTATTCAAAAAATAAATATTTATTGAGCTTAGAGATGACATGAAAATTTATGAATACAGACAAATTAAAAGCCATGAAGGATCTTTTTTTTTTAAAACAGAAACATTTCTAAGCAAATTAAATATTCTTTTATGACAAAATCGTTTAACTGGAGCTCTTGTACTCATACCTGGAATGTTTTGAAACAAGATTTAAATTCTAAATATCTGGAACCAAAATTTTTGAAAATTTAAGACAGCGTTTTCTTAACATAATTTCTTAGATAACAACTCGAAATACTACTTTCCAAGCTTAGATCTCCAGAAGACAGATTTTCATAGATAGTTTTTGAATTAAGATTCTTGAAATTAAATTTCAGATGCCATAAAGTGTTAAATATTTTTTTGTTGGGAATCAATATTTTAGAAATTTTTTGAGCCAGCATTTTTGTAATAGCATTTCAAAAAATAATAGCTTTTAAAGGTAAGGACACTAGAACAGAGATTTTTATAGACATTTTTTGAATCAAGATCGTTGAAATTAAATTTCAGATGCCATAAATTATCAATTATTTTTTATCGGATATTAAAATTTTAGAAATTTTTTGAGCCAGCTTTTTTGTAACGGCATTTGTTAGATTGAACCGTAAAAATAATAGCTTTTAAATGTAAGGACACTAGTACAGATATTTTTATAGACATTTTTTGAATCAAGATCCTTGAAATGAAATCTCAAATGCCATAAAATATCAATTAATTTTTATCGGGTATTAAAATTTTAGAAATTTTAAGTATCTTTTTTGCAATAGAATTTTATAAGTTAGAAATTAGAAATATTAACTTTTAAAGCTTAGGTCTCCGAAATAGAAATTTTCATAGATATTTTTTTGAAATAAGATCCTTGAAATTAAATAGAATCAAGATCCTTTTCTTGATTCTATTTAATTTCAAGTAGAAATTTTAGAAAATTAATGACTGCTTTTTTGTATCAGTATTTTTTAGGTTAGATCTTGAAAATAACAGCATTTAAAGCTAAACTCAACTGAACAGGAATTTCTAGAGGCATTTTTTTCGGAACAAGGTCGCTACAATAAAATCTGAGATGGAGAATTTCTTAAATTATTTTTGCATTTTAGTAACAGAATATGTTAGGTGAGACCTTAAGAAACATTTCTTCTAAGGACATTGAGCAGGATTTTCTAAGGATATTTTTTCGCATCAAAATTCTTTCACATAAATATTTTGAATGTTTATTAAATATGCATTTAAAAAAAAATACGATTTCAACAATGTAATTTTGATAATAATAGCGTAAACAAAAATTATATTTAAAATTGGTAATAATTAAATCTTTCCAACTGCATTGCTCTATTTTAGTAAATTTGGTTATACAATTTATAAGCAGAAAATCGATAGTATTTGTTGAGATTTGATCAATTGACAGCTGACCCGACCTAACCCAACCCAACGACATCTATCCTTACCTTACACTAATCTTTTGTTTTATATAGAGTCAAAGTTGGTAGTATGTTTTCTATTGTATTTTCACTGATCTAAGTTGGCAGGCGACAAGTTTTTATTTGATAACTTCATGTGACAGCAAAAATAAATGTAAATAGAAAAGAAATTGAATGGCGATAAGAAAACGTGCTCCAAAATTTGTAATCATCGAAAGTGTAAAATATTGAGCAACAATCTGTCGATTGTTACGCAAGAATCAATAAATTGAACATTTTGTCAACTTTGAACTCGACTTTTCTCAATCCAAAAACCCAAACCCACTGAAATTGACAACAGGTTATGGGGCCAGGACAGCTGTCAACGTTGATATTGAGGCTCAAACTTTGATAGGTTTGAATGTAAACAGTAAGATTGCAAACAAAATTGCAAATTGTAAAACTGCCAAAGATACGAGGGTCGTTCAATAGGTCCTTAGAAAATCCAAGAAATTGCGCTCGTAGTGTCGGTAAAGATGTAAGTAGCATTATCGACAGGAAAGCTGTCAAAATTTCAGCTCGGTCCATAGCGTAGGTCAATTTCTATCGTCGATTAAAGTTAACGACATTTATTTGTGCATAACAATGGAAAAAAGCGAGTTAAGGGCTGTCATCAAACATCACCATTTGAAAGGCTTAAGCCCGAAAGAAATCAAAGCCGAGTTGGATGCAGTTCATGGCACATCTGCACCTGTGTTTGCGATGGTTTACAATTTGGTGAATGAATTTAAACGTGGCCGTTCATCCACAAAAGATGAACATCGTTCAGGACGCCCAGTTGAGGTGTCTACTCCTGAAATCATCGACAAAATCCACGATCTGATTTTGAACGATCGGCGAATTAAGGTGCGCAAATTAGTTGAGGTACAGTCGCTTCAATTTTGCATGAAAAATTGTCTGTGAAAAAAATTTCGGCAAGATGGGTGCCGCGTTTGCTCTCAGAGGAGAATAAGCTCAATCGTGTAGTGGACTCTGAGGCTATGTTGGCACTCTTTCATCAGAATCCTGCCAAATTCCTTCATCGATATGTCACTGTGGACGAAACCTGGATACACTTCTACACTCCAGAAACGAAGAGACAGTCATCACAGTGGATTATCAAGGGTGAACGGGCTCCGAAGAAGGCAAAAACTGTGCCATCGGCCGGCAAGGTGATGGCCACGGTCTTTTGGGATTCGCGAGGCATCATTTTTATCGACTACTTGGAAAAAGGAAAAACAATAACAGGAGCGTATTACGCGTCGTTATTGCAACGGTTAAGCGAGGAAATCAAAGAGAAACGTCCCCATCTGAAGAAGAAAAAAATCCTCTTGCATCAGGACGATGCGCGTGTGCACGCCTGCGCTGTTTCCATGGCAAAAATTGTGGAATTGAGAATGGAATTGTTGCAGCATCTCGCTTATTCACCAGATTTGGCCCCGAGTGACTATTTTCTTTTCCCCAATCTGAAGAAATGGCTTGGCGGACGACGGTTCACTTCCAACGAGGACGCCATTGCTCAAACGGATGAGTATTTTGCAGAACTTCCGAAATCCTATTTTTTGGACGGAATAAAAATTTTGGAAAAACGGTTGGAAAAGTGTATAGAGCTAAAAGGAGATTAATTTTTTTTTTTAAAACAGTTTTTTTCCATCTTTTTCTAAGGACTTATTGAACGACCCTCATATGATGGACAAATAAGTTAATTTATATGGTACAAAGACTGATGTAATCCTAGAAACATCCCGAATCAAATTCTTTACCTATGAGTATGATGAAAACAAGTCAGCTGTTGAGAACTGTATGGAGATTTTGGATCTCCCGGAAGAAGTGTCAACTGCAAATGATCCTGTGAGAGAAAGTTGGATCATGACGAGGATCATAAGTGTGCTGCCACCAAAACTGGCTCATTTCAGGACATCCTGGGACAACGTGACCGGAGCAGCAAAGAACGTGGAAACTCTTTTGGAACGCTTGAGACTCGAGGACGAGCGACTTAAAGAAACGACGACAAATGCAGAGGGCAGCACCAACAACGCTCTCATGGCCAGACGCAGGAAACAAGGACAGTCGTCAAACAGCAAGCAAGAAAAATGACATTTCGCATACTACAAATGTGGGAAGAAGAGTCACGTGCTCAAGGAGTGCAGGGGAAAACCGTGTGATGAATACATTGCCTATTGCAAGAAGAAGTATTCGTGTAACATCTGTAAGAAGAAAGGACACTTGAATCTCGAGAAGAACCGAATTTTTGACCACGGCACTCTCGACGGTGGACAACGACATCTCCAAGGACAGGGCCACTTTATGGTATCAAGACTGTGGAGCCAGCCAACACATGAAGTCTCATCGAGAATGGTTTGTTCAACTTGTTGAGTTGGACGAGCCCATTCCAATTGTGATTGGAGACTCAACCAGGCTGGATGGCGTTGCAGTCGGGAACATCGAGATGGAGGCATTTGATGGTCAAAAGTGGTATCCAGTGGTATTGTAGGATGTCATTTACGTGCCAAATCTCAACAGTATTTTATGATTAAACCGAATTAAGCTAAATACATTTTTATTCTGAATAGATATATCTATTTTTAATCTAAGAATATACAAAAGTAATATTCTAAAATCCACCATTACGCACAAATCAATTCTAGTAATTTGTAGCTGTATGTAATAAATAAATAATGTAATATCCTTATTAATTAAATACTTATCAAAAATTAAAATGATTGGCAAATTATTATTTAATTCAATAATTAAATGGTGATGAATTGAAAAATATCAAAATTTTCTTAAATGCCCCAATCCTATTGAACATGAATTCATTCTTTAAGCATCCTTGCATAATATGTTAACATTTCTGTAATAATTTTCTAGTGTAACTCACTTCCAGATTTCTATACAGAATTTATTATAATATATTTCTCAGTTATTAACTTCTTCGTTTTATTTTTTTGTATACTATTGATTTGACTTAATAGGAAAAATGAATTTTCTAATGATTTATGTAGGCGATAAAAATTGAATAATTACCGTTTGAAATTAATTTTATGCTTTTCAATTAATAAGCAAATATGAAGTCAATAAAAATATATTTATTTTTAAGAATGATTTATATTCGAAATTTCTCACAACACATTAGTGAATGGGGAGCATTGAGTACGTTCAGATTTCAATATCGATTCAAACGAGTACATGAATGGAAAAGGAGTGATTACGTTATTTCTTATAAAGAGTATGACTATAAAGACGTAAATAAAATAATTTTATTCTATCGATTTTTGTTTGCATATTATATTAACTTTATCTGCATTATATTGTATATGAAATAAGAATCAGAAAATTATTTTTGATACAACATTTAAATAACAAAATTCACTCTTTAATTTTTCATCATATTTTTATTGGTAAATAGAATTTTCCAATAGACTGGAAGTTTTATATTAAGGACTAATTCTATTTTTGGGGAAAAAATAGGCGTTTAGTGAAATTACTTTAAATTATAGAAACTTTTTTTATTTTTTTTATTTTTTTTTTTTTATTTTAAATATTATCTACAACTACTTATGCTAGTAACAAGCAGATTTTTTGAGGGAATATACAAGGACATGAAGACATGTTGAGGAAAACACCCATCGATGTTACCTCTAGAACAGGATAATTTTATTTAATAATTTTAGAGAATCTCTCGGCCATCGCCGTTTTAAACGTCGATGGGTGCATACTGGAAAGGTGGGAGTGAAAAGTTCCCTTCCTAAAGGATTAGGGTGGAAGGATAGACGCGAATGGAATTTTTTATATCGGGAGATGCACAGTTCACGAACAAATGGAACATTTAGGTCACGGTGGATAACAGTGTTTCGCACATAAAAGGGGGAATTGACAATTTTACGAAGGATTCGGGATTGTAGGGATTGGATTGGAAGGGAGTTAAAATGCTTAGTCGAACCTCAAAGTTCTAGACCATATGTCCATATTGGTTTCAGAACCGAATTGTATAGTAATAGTTTACTTGTCGTTGTAAGCTTTGATTTACTGATTTACAAGGTAACGTACGCTATTTTTTTTTGTGGAATATTACTGCCGTTTAGGGTTATATCGGGAATTTGTTCTCGTCAGAGTGTGAAAGTTACATGAGCAGATTTTTGCTCATTTACCTTCACTCTCCACCTTTTGAACAAAGTTTCTAAGGAGTGGATGTGGTTCTGTAGGATACTAATGGCTGTGGAAGGATCTTTATGATATGTCAGGATGACTGTATCGTCAGCATATGTTGCCGTTAGGATGTTGTTGTGGCAAGGAATGTCATGAGTATAAATGTTATAAAGCATAGAACCTAGGATACTTCCTTGAGGGACTCCGGCGGAAATTGGATAAATGTCAGAGTACTCAATATTTTCAGCTACCTGAAAATATCGCTTTGAGAGATAAGATTTAAGGATGTGGAAATAACGCGAGGGTAGGACTCGCTGCAACTTCCAAAGCAATCCAGGGTGCCATACACGGTCGCAAGCATGCGAAATGTCAAGAAACACGCCTGGGCAGTATTCCTTTCGCTCTAGCGAATACGCTATGTCACTGCTGGATAGTGGAATGATCAGGTCGAAATCCAAACTGATGCTGAGGAATGACACCCTCGGTTTCAAAAAAATGGGATTAAGCCGTTTTAGAATTAATTTTTCTAGGATTTTTGATAACATGGGAAGGAGGCTTATAGGTCTATATGAGGTAGGAAGGTTTTTAGGCTTATTGGGTTTTGGGATCATCTTAATTATGGAAAACTTCCACAGGGAAGGAAAATATGATGTGCGAAGGATACTATTATAAATATAGGTTATCATTATAGAAACTTGAAATTAAATTCTTAAGAATATCATTATGATAATTCTTTCATTTAATTTAAAAGAAAATATGAATAAATATTTTAAGGACTTTTCGAAAAATATTTATTATATTCTTTTTTAATAGAAGAGTACTTTTCCATTAATTATAAATAAGTATAAATTTTTATTACTTCGACATTTTTTTTATTTTATTTTTTTTTTTTTTAACTGTTAAATTTCATAAAATTATAATTTGAACAATTTTCAGCAAAGTATTTGTGATACATTTTTTTAATTTACTTTAGGGAAAATATTTTCTATAGCAAATAATAATAAATTTAAAACTATTGAAGTTAATGTTCAATAATCTATAATGTAATTATCCTTTTTGTATACAAAAGTATAGCCATACTCAATTTAGACCATTTTATATGACAATACATTCAAATAAATTTTTCCAAAAAAAATTTAGCGTTCTTTTTAATGAATTTTCTTATTCCCAATTTATTTGGAAAGTTTATCCTTTCAACTTTATTTCGTTGTTTGGTTGTTTTTTTTTGATGAAAAATATTTTTGAGTAAAATTTTCTACAAAAATTCGGAATAAAAATTTTCTAAAAAAATTTGTCAGTGAAAAATTTTTAAAAAAATTCGGAGTAAAAATTTTCTAGAAAAATTCGGAGTAAAAATTTTCTAGAAAAATTCGGAATAAAAATTTTCTAAAAATATTTGTCAGTGAAAAATTTCTAAAAAAATTCGGAGTTAAAAATTTGTCAGTAAAAATTTTGTAGAAAAATTTGTCAGTAAAAATTTTCTAGAAAAATTCGGAGTAAAAATTTTTTACTCAAAATAATAAATGCTTTAAAACTATTGAAGTTAATGTTCAATAATCTATAATGTAATTATTCTTTTTGTATACAAAAGTATAGACCTACTCAATTTAGACCATTTTATATGACAATACATTCAAATAAATTTTTCCAAAAAAAATTTAGCGTTCTTTTTAATGAATTTTCTTATTCCTATTAAATACCCCAATTTATTTGGAAAGTTTATCCTTTAAACTTTATTTCGTTGTTTGGTTGTTTTTTTTTTGATGCAAAATATTTTTGTAAGTAATAGTAATTGTTGGTTGAAGAAAATTTCAAGTTTCTTTAACCAACTTATTATTTTCGTATATAAAATTATTGAGCTACTCAATTAAGACCTACCCAATTAGGATCTACTCAATATGGATCTACTCAATTTAGACCATTTAATGTGATAATATATTAAAAATAAATTTTCCCAAGAAATTTAGGGTTCTTTTCAATGAATTTTTTTGTAAGTGGTCACAAATTTACCCCAATTTTTTGTAAAGTATCCTTTAAACTTTATTTTGTTGTTAGTTTTTTTTTGAAGAAAACTATTTTTTATAAGGAATAATAATTTTTTGGTTGAAGAAAATTTCAATTTTCTTTATTCTTTTCGTATATAAAATTATTCAGCTACTCAATTAGGATCTACTTAATATGGATCTACTCAATTTATACCATTTAATATGACAAAATATTAAAAATAAATTTTTCCCAAAAAATTTAGAATTCTTTCCAATTAATTTTTTTCACACAGTTACAAATTTACTATAATTTTTTTGAAAAGTCTCCTTTTAACTTTATTTCATTGTTCGATTTTTTTTTGAAGAAAAATATTTTTTTTTTAAAGAATTAGAATTTTTAATTAAAGAGCATTTAAGACAAAATTATTGAACCATTCATTTAAGGCGTATTCAATATAAATATTTCTATCTGCGATTGATTTCTAAATGAAGGTTCCTTATTGTTTTTTTTTTGTTAAATAATTTTAATGTAATTTTTATGCTTTTTTTTCCAATCCAGTCAAATTTATTTTTTTAATAAACAAGAAACTTTTTTATTACAAAGTTTCAGAAACTAGACCCAAATTTATTTGCCCTGATTTTTTTAAAATTAAACTTTTAAACTTTAATTTGCTTATAGATTATAATGGATAATTCCTGTTGCAATAGATATTCAAAAAATATCTTAGAAAAGAATTATAACTAATATTTTTATTTTAAAAACGCGGACTGAACAAGTACACATAGTTAAAAGTTTCTTGCCCATTCAGTCTACTTGACAATTTTATAAATAATTTCCTTTTTGAAAATTATTCTCTATACAGACAATCTTCATAATATCTAATCACCTATAACTGATCAAAGATAGATTCAATCCAACCCACTCACTTACAGGTCGCCACTGTACCTCATGGTAGGAACCTAACATACAAACAAAAAAATAAATATATTTCTATTTATAAACATATCTTTTTTACTATAAATATATAAAATTTTATATAGCAAAGGAGATCCCTACAAAATGAATTAATTTTAAAAGGAATCAAATTTTTTAAAATTCATTTTACTATTCAAAATTTTTTTACTATTGTATTTTGAAATTTTGAGAAAATTATAGAAATTTACCAAAATTTTATATTTCAATATTTGTAAACAATTTTCTCTTTTTAAAACAATAATTTGCTTCATTTTATAAAATTAGTTTGACTTGATTTTTAAAGAGATTTTCAAATGTAGAACAGCGCCATCTATTGGAATTCTTTTTAATTACTTTCCATTTTAGAAAAATTCTTTTCAATATTATTGGGTTGATGCAAAAGTTATGACCGTTTTTTATGATCATAGGTAAAAAAATGTTTTCTTCAGAAATGATGAATAGTATCTTCTTTTAAATGATTCCATTGTATAAAGGATGCTTTCTCTCTACTTTCTATTCAGTTTGATCTGGCCAGAGTACAGTGTAAAGTAGTGCAATTTTTTTAAAGTAGTGCATATTTATAAAGTCATTGTTTACTTTATGAATTCCGTAAAGACAATACCGCGAGTGTGGCAACCAAAAACATTAGCGAAGTGTATGTAACAGATGTCATCAAAGTTCGACAGGTACGAAGATGGTTTACAACATTCCGTTCTGGGGCCATTGAAGTCTGATGACGACAAGTTAAAAGTCATAATTGACATCAATCCACGTCTAACCACCAGGAAGATCGCGTCGATGATGGGAGTCAACCAAACAACCGTATTAAGACATTTGAAGAGCATGGGGATGGTTTCGCGGTACGACAATTGGTTACCTCATCAATTGTCGGCTGCCAATTTATTGTATCGTAAAAATTTACTGTAAAAATTTACTGTAAAAATTTACTGTAAAAATTTACTGTAAAAATTTACTGTAAAAATTTACTGTAAAAATTTACTGTAAAAATTTACTGTAAAAATTTACTGTAAAAATTTACTGTAAAAATTTACTGTAAAAATTTACTGTAAAAATTTACTGTAAAAATTTACTGTAAAAATTTACTGTAAAAATTTACTGTAAAAATTTACTGTAAAAATTTACTGTAAAAATTTACTGTAAAAATTTACTGTAAAAATTTACTGTAAAAATTTACTGTAAAAATTTACTGTAAAAATTTACTGTAAAAATTTACTGTAAAAATTTACTGTAAAAATTTACTGTAAAAATTTACTGTAAAAATTTACTGTAAAAATTTACTGTAAAAATTTACTGTAAAAATTTACTGTAAAAATTTACTGTAAAAATTTACTGTAAAAATTTACTGTAAAAATTTACTGTAAAAATTTACTGTAAAAATTTACTGTAAAAATTTATTGTAAAAATTTACTGTAAAAATTTACTGTAAAAATTTACTGTAAAAATTTACTGTAAAAATTTACTGTAAAAATTTACTGTAAAAATTTACTGTAAAAATTTACTGTAAAAATTTACTGTAAAAATTTACTGTAAAAATTTACTGTAAAAATTTACTGTAAAAATTTACTGTAAAAATTTACTGTAAAAATTTACTGTAAAAATTTACTGTAAAAATTTACAGTAAAAATTTACAGTAAAAATTTACTGTAAAAATTTACTATAAAAATTTACTGTAAAAATTTACTGTAAAAATTTACTATAAAAATTTACTGTAAAAATTTACTGTAAAAATTTACTGTAAAAATTTACTGTAAAAATTTACTGTAAAAATTTACTGTAAAAATTTACTGTAAAAATTTACTGTAAAAATTTACTGTAAAAATTTACTGTAAAAATTTACTGTAAAAATTTACTGTAAAAATTTACTGTAAAAATTTACTGTAAAAATTTACTGTAAAAATTTACTGTAAAAATTTACTGTAAAAATTTACTGTAAAAATTTACTGTAAAAATTTACTGTAAAAATTTACTGTAAAAATTTACTGTAAAAATTTACTGTAAAAATTTACTGTAAAAATTTACTGTAAAAATTTACTGTAAAAATTTACTTGATGCTAGACATGCTTAGAATTATTATATTTCAATGGCATTAATTAGTACATTCTATAAAAAAAATTTGATACAATAGAGCAGGTAGAAACATCCCTTACTACATTTTCCGCATCAAAATCCACGGAATTTTACACTAATAGTATTAATAAGTTGATAAAAAGATGGGAGAATGTTATAAGAACGGATGAAAATTATATAATTGATTAAATAAATAATACAAATCTAAAAAAAAATGTTTAATTGTATATGTAAAAAACGGTCATAACTTTTGAATCAACCCAATATTTTTTTTTAAATTTAAGTGTTCAAAAGTACAAATGAAAAAAACAATTTCCTAAAATTGTTATTGTTAAGCAGTTAGTTATAATTAATATTAAAAGTCAGATTGATAATTTATAAAATCTTTAAGTTCTTAAAAAAAAATTCATTTCTTCCAGTGGTGACCATCTTTTGCAAATATTTTAAGTTCTTATAATTTTAAGAAAAAAATTTTTTTTCACTTTGACAAACTATTCTTAAGAGTTCAAAATTCAAATTACAAATTCTTTTTTTACCATTTCTAAAATTTGTCAAGCTTCTATAATAAATGTTCTTACTAATAGTGACATCTATTGCATTTATAATAAGTCTATAAAAATAATAGAAAATTTTATTTGAAAATTATAACCAACTTTAGTATCAATAATTTACAATTAACACTAAGATAAGACCAATAAAGATAAAATGTTTTATTTTTTTATCAACCGTTTTTTATGATAAAAAAAAGTGATTATAGAAGAAGAAAAAAAATACACTTAACCAAAGGTCAATTTTTTTATTTTATTTTTATTTTGTTAAGTAAAAAAGAAAAGCCAACAAGATTATGAGAACCGGTAAAGTAAAAATATCAAATTTCCGTGTCAGTAACTAGAGATGATATGCCGTCTGCACATTCTTTCACTTTCTGTAATCGAATGTGATATGACTTTTGTGGATAAGAATGGAATTTCAGGCTACAGTCCCTGTAGTCTATATTCAAAGTTCTAAGTGGGTTCTTAGTAGGAATAAGAAGATATATATTGTGGTATTGGTGATTATATTAGGTTTTTATGTACGAATAGTTGTGGTCTTTACACTATGTGATTGTACATTCTCTATTGATACGATTGGGTATGAGTACAAACGAAAGTGATCTTATCTCAGTTGACATTAAAAAAGATGAAACCGAAAATGAAAAGGAGCCCAATCTGTAAATGTGTATTCGTTCAATATTCTAATTAGAAATATAGAGAAAAAGAGTAGAAAAGAAAATTATATTAATTTGACAAGCCATAAAGTGGGTGCGCACGATTGTAAATTTACGATTTAAAAATTCGTGGGCACTGATAGGCATAGTAAAATATTATCCAATTTATATATTGGAAAGTAAAATTTAAAAAAAAAAAAAAACATAAAATATTTCATTTATTCATTTTATATTCGAACTATTTTATTAAAATGTCTTTCGCAAAGCTTTTCTGGCACGACTTGATCCTTTTGAGATAATTGGACGATATTGAATGCCATCACAAAATTTCAAAATTACACATTCTAGGAACTTTCCATGTAATAAAGATAAAAAAATTGATGATGTTTTATAGTTTTTGTCACACCATTTTATAAAAACCGTATATAGTCTAGATTGAATTCTTATGGTCATACAGCCATAACGGTCAGAATTGACGGTAACGGTCCCTCTGTCCACTTTGTTTTCAAATTAATAAGCGCCTTCAGATCAAAATGCACACCAGATTGGCATTATTTATAGTTGTTATGGCTTTTCAACAGTGATTTGTGGATTTTCAGTAACTTTGCTTATTACAGCGAGGGAAAAAAGAGCTTCAGCGTTTTCTACAAAATTTTTACTGACAAATTTTTACTCCGAATTTTTTTAAGAAATTTTTCACTGACAAATTTTTTTAGAAAATTTTTAGTCAGAATTTTTCTAGAAAATTTTTACTCAGAATTTTTGCAGAAAGTTTTTACTGACAAATTTTTCTAGAAAATTTTTACTGACAAATTCTTACTCCAAATTTTTTTAGAAATTTTTCACTGACAAATTTTTTTAGAAAATTTTTAGTCAGAATTTTTCTAGAAAATTTTTACTCAGAATTTTTGCAGAAAGTTTTTACTGACAAATTTTTCTAGAAAATTTTTACTGACAAATTTTTCTAGAAAATTTTTACTGACAAATTCTTACTCCAAATTTTTTTAGAAATTTTTCACTGACAAATTTTTTTAGAAAATTTGTATTCCGAATTTTTCTAGAAAATTTTTACTCCGAATTTTTTTAAAAGTTTTTCAATGACAAATTTTTTTAGAAAATTTTTATTCCGAATTTTTCTAGAAAATTTTTACTGACAAATTTTTCTAGAAAATTTTTACTGACAAATTTTTACTCCAAATTTTTTTAGAAATTTTTCACTGACAAATTTTTTTAGAAAATTTGTATTCCGAATTTTTCTAGAAAATTTTTACTCCGAATTTTTTTAAAAGTTTTTCAATGACAAATTTTTTTAGAAAATTTTTATTCCGAATTTTTCTAGAAAATTTTTACTGACAAATTTTTCTAGAAAATTTTTACTGACAAATTTTTACTCCAAATTTTTTTAGAAATTTTTCACTGACAAATTTTTTTAGAAAATTTTTATTCCGAATTTTTCTAGAAAATTTTTACTCCGAATTTTTTTAAAAGTTTTTCAATGACAAATTTTTTTAGAAAATTTTTATTCCGAATTTTTCTAGAAAATTTTTACTCAGAATTATTCTAGAAAATTTTTACTGACAAATTTTTCTACAAAATTTTTACTGACAAATTTTTACTCCGAATTTTTTTAGAAATTTTTCACTGACAAATTTTTTTAGAAAATTTTTATTCCGAATTTTTCTCGAAAATTTTTACTCAGAATTTTTGTAGAAAATTTTTACTGAAAAATTTTTCTAGAAAATTTTTACTGATAAATTTTTACTCCGAATTTTTTTAGAAATTTTTCACTGTCAAATTTTTTTAAAAAATTTTTATTCCGAATTTTTCTCGAAAATTTTTACTCAGAATTTTTCTAGAAAATTTTTACTGACAAATTTTTATAGAAAATTTTTACTGACAAATTTTTACTCCGAATTTTTTTAGAAATTTTTCACTGACAAATTTTTTTAGAAAATTTTTATTTCGAATTTTTCTAGAAAATTTTTACTGGCAAATTTTTCTTAAAAAACTTTTACTGGTAAATTTTTACTGCAAATTTTTTGTATAAATTTTTTACTGACAAATTTTTGTTCCGAATTTTTCTAGAAAATTTGTAGTGAAAAATTTTTTCTAGAAAATTTGTAGTCAAAGAAAATTTTGTTACGAAAAAACATTCTTTCTCAACACCAAATTATCGTATCTTCTAAATTAGATTCTTTATATAAAATGGAATATTCTAATTTAAAAAAATAATATTATACACAAGCCTTTAATTTCTATATTATTAAATACATAAGTAAGTTTACTAACTGATAGGATAAGTGTATAGTAATTTTTTTATTCCCCTGATAATCCTAATCGTACGTTCTTATAAATAAATACAAAAAATTAAAAGAAAAAATGAAAACAAAAAAATACTTCCTGAAAAGGACATATTGAAATAACAATAGAGAAAAAAAAAGGAATCTTCCCGGTTATTTATTTATTAATTCTTTGAAAATATTTTTAGAAAAGAAAATTGATCAAATGGCACACTTTAAATGGCGTCTTAATGTGAATATAACGCATAAACGAAGCTCTTTTTTTTAAAAAAAAAAAGGGTTCATCTCTCTATTCAGCCAAAAGGTGAATTTTAATTCCATGGCAGCAATGGGGAAAAAACCAGAACAGTTCATATTAAAACGGAAATGCGAATATCCGTTTTGATATGATGAAATAAAATGCCTTTCAATTGCGTACGGAGGGAATGTAAGGAATGGAAACCATTGATTTTGCTTCTTCTTCTTCTTTGTATTGGCAAACACGTGGCACAATGATGTGATCATATTTCCTATAAAATAATTTCTGTTTTGAATAGTGTCAGAGTATGTAGAGCTATGCTATGAGAATTGCTTGCTGTATCTTGAGAGATCGATCGGTTGGCATACATATTATTATAAGTAATATAAGCACAAGAGATCGGAAGATGAATAAAAACCAGAGTATAGAAAAAATTCCAAGAAGGTCATATTAATATGGAAAGAGTATAACCCGCTATACTTGGTGGTCAGATTGGATTTGGTTTTCTATTCGATATTCGAGTTTTGTGTGGAATAAGCAGCATTTTTTTTCCAACGTACTTTATACTAATTTACGAGTACTTAGAATTAGTACAATAGTATCGACAATACCATTCTGCTCATATAGTAACCATACAGTTATACGAATAATAAAATTATTCAATATAGTACAAATCATGCTATTGTGTATATTTTACCTATTTTTTAATTTGGTTTTCATTTTTTCCTATCGATATTTAGGTATGCCGAAACAGATTTAGGAATAATTTTTATTTAATAGAAATTTCAGTTTTGTATCTGAAGAAGACGAATAACTGGAATAGATTTAATGGTAAATTAGAAGAGAAATAAAACTCTTAGAATAATAGATTTTCATAGATGAAAGTTATATTCCCGTAAAAAGGTGTTCAATACCAAAAGAGTCGAAATGTTAAGAATTTTTTCTTAAAATAAACTGAACGGTTCTTATTCCAACAAATCACATTTTCCACAATTTATTACTTCCAAATTTTCACTATTACTATTAACATAATCAAGTATATTTTGATATGAAAAAATTCTAATAATTTAAATATTTTTAAGGATAATTCTTATACTAAAAATATTTGTACTAAAAGTTTCCAAAAACGTTGTTACTGAAAGCATTTCGTAAGAAAAAAATTTGAAAACTCAAACCGTTTTTACTGAATTAGTTTTACTGAAACCTTTTTTAGCTGAAAATATTTTTACTGAAGGAATTTTTAATTAAACATATTTTTACTGAAGGCGTTTTGTACTGAAAATATTTTTAACTGAAAGGGATTTTTACTGAAAGACTTTTTCACTGAAAATATTGTCACTGAAGCCGTTTTTAATTAAAAATATTTTTACTGAAAGCATTTTTACTGAAAATGTTTTTACTGAAGGTGTTTTTAACTGAAAATATTTTTAACTGAAATGTTATGGAACTGAAAATATTTTTAACTTAAAGAGTTTTTACTGAAACGTTTTTAATGAAATCGTTTTACTGAAAATATTTTTACAGGAAACATTTTTAACTGAAAGATTTTTTAATGAAAATAATTTTACTGAAGCGATTTTAAATAAAAAATATTTTTACTGAAAAAATGTTTGCTGAATATATTTTTACTGGAGGTGTTTTTACTGAAAATATTTTGAAATAAAAGATTTTTAACTGAAAATATTATTAGTAAAAGAGAAAATATTTTTACTGAAGATGTTTTTACAGAAGACGTTCTTACTGAAAGCATTTTCAAGTAAAAATATTTTTGCTGAAAATTGTTACTGAAAATCTTTTTTACTGGATATGTTTTTACTGAAAAACTTTTTACTGAAAATATTTTTAACTGAAAGCATTTTTACTGAAAATGTTTTTACTGAAGGTGTTTTTAACTGAAAATATTTTTAACTGAAAGGTTATGGAACTGAAAATATTTTTAACTGAAAGAGTTTTTACTGAAACGTTTTTAATGAAAGCGTTTTACTAAAAATATTTTTACAGGAAACATTTTTAACTGAAAAATTTTTTAATGGAAATAATTTTACTGAAGCGATTTTAAATAAAAAATATTTTTACTGAAAAAATGTTTACTGAATATATTTTTACTGGAGGCGTTTTTACTGAAAATATTTTGAAATAAAAGATTTTTTAACTGAAAATATTATTAGTAAAAGAGAAAATATTTTTACTGAAGATGTTTTTACAGAAGACGTTCTTACTGAAAGCATTTTCAAGTAAAAATATTTTTGCTGAAAATTTTTACTGAAAATCTTTTTTACTGGATATGTTTTTACTGAAAAACTTTTTACTGAAAATATTTTTAACTGAAAGCATTTTTACTGAAAATGTTTTTACTGAAGGTGTTTTGAACTGAAAATATTTTTAACTGAAATGTTATGGAACTGAAAATATTTTTAACTGAAAGAGTTTTTTACTGAAACGTTTTTAATGAAAGCGTTTTACTGAAAATATTTTTACAGGAAACATTTTTAACTGAAAGATTTTTTAATGAAAATAATTTTACTGAAGCGATTTTAAATATCAAATATTTTTACTGAAAAAATGTTTACTGAATATATTTTTACTGAAGGCGTTTTTACTAAAAATATTTTGAAATAAAAGATTTTTTAACTGAAAATATTATTAGTAAAAGAGAAAATATTTTTACTGAAGATGTTTTTACAGAAAACGTTCTTACTGAAAGCATTTTCAAGTAAAAATATTTTTGCTGCAAATTGTTACTGAAAATCTTTTTTACTGGATATGTTTTTACTGAAAAATTTTTTACTGAAAATATTTTTAACTGAAAGCATTTTTACTGAAAATGTTTTTACTGAAGGTGTTTTTAACTGAAAATATTTTTAACTGAAATGTTATGGTACTGAAAATATTTTTAACTTAAAGAGTTTTTACTGAAACGTTTTTAATGAAAGCATTTTACTGAAAATATTTTTACAGGAAACATTTTAAACTGAAAAATTTTTTAATGGAAATAATTTTACTGAAGCGATTTTAAATAAAAAATATTTTTACTGAAAAATGTTTACTGAATATATTTTTACTGGAGGCGTTTTTACTGTAATATTTTGAAATAAAAGATTTTTTGACTGAAAATATTATTAGTGAAAGAGAAAATATTTTTACTGAAGATGTTTTTACAGAAGACGTTCTTACTGAAAGCATTTTCAAGTTAAAATATTTTTGCTGAAAATTGTTACTGAAAATCTTTTTTACTGGATATGTTTTTACAGAAAAATTTTTTACTGAAAATATTTTTAACTGAAAGCATTTTTACTGAAAATGTTTTTACTGAAGGTGTTTTTAACTGAAAATATTTTTAACTTAAAGAGTTTTTACTGAAACGTTTTTAATGAAATCGTTTTACTGAAAATATTTTTACAGGAAACATTTTTAACTGAAAGATTTTTAATGAAAATAATTTTACTGAAGCGATTTTAAATAAAAAATATTTTTACTGAAAAAATATTTACTGAATATATTTTTACTGTAGGCGTTTTTACTGAAAATATTTTGAAATAAAAGATTTTTTAACTGAAAATATTATTAGTGAAAGAGAAAATATTTTTACTGAAGATGTTTTTACAGAAGACGTTCTTACTGAAAGCATTTTCAAGTAAAAATATTTTTGCTGAAAATTTTTACTGAAAATCTTTTTTACTGGATACGTTTTTATTGAAAAATTTTTTACTGAAAGAGTTTTTACTGAAAATAATTTTACTGAAGACGTTTTTACTGAAAATATTTTTCACTGAAAGTATTTTTACTATTAATATTTATACTGGAAGCGTTTATTTCGAAAATATTTTTTAACTGAAAGTAAGTTTTATTAAAAATATTTGTACTGAAAATGTTTTTAACTGAAAATCATTTTTACTAAGAATATTTTGACTGAAAATCATTTTTTACTGAATTCATTTGTACAAAAAATATGCTAAATAAGAGTTTTTACTGAAAAGATTTTTGCTTAAATTATTTTCACTGAAGTCGTTTTTACTGATAATATTTTTAACTGTAAACATTTTGAACTGTAAACATTTTCACTGGAGGCATGTTTACTGAAAGCATTTTTAAGTGAAAATTGTTACTGATAATATTTTTAGCAGAAAATAATTTTAACTGAAAATATTTTTACTGATATTATTTTATTAAGAATATCTTTACTAAAAACTTTTCTACTAAAAATATGTTTTTGCAATAAATATTTTTAATGAATGAATTTATGATTAAAACATTTTTACTGAAAACATTATTTTCTACCAAAAATATTATTTTTTGACGACACACAATTTTAGTGGAAATAACAAAAAATGTTTTTTTTTAAATTAATGTACACTTACCGGCTTTAATAAAATTCTCAAACAAATTGGCAATAACTTTTGGCTTTATTTACTTAAATTTGGCGCCGACTATTTTTGAAATTCACATTATTCCAAATCAGGATTGGAAAGCTTTTATTCGTGAAAATGTTTATTCCAATAAATATCAATAATTAAATTCTCCTACAAGTCTCTTGATCTATTTTTAAATAAAATCCAATATTTTATGCTTCTTTCGTATTGTTTATTCAATCGTTAAGCAGTTTGTTTATCCCAAATGAGTGGTTTTTTTTTCTTTTGATATAATTTGAGCTTTTTATAGCCTTACCGATGAATATTATTTTTCTTTCTAAAAAAAATTTCTACAGTTTTCTTAGTATTTCTTGAAGAAATATTTTATAAAATAATAAATTCGGGTACAATTTTATAGTCTTCTTTTGTTGCAATATTCAAATTAATAAAGCCTGTACCATTTGATTAGTATTATTAATATTTTCCGAATAGGGTACCATTTGTAGATACAAATTGTAGTTTATTTTCTGTACACAAATAAGAAGGTTGAAAGCCTTCACATTATAAAAAAAAATAATATTAAAATTTTAAAAAAAAACCAAATCGAATAGGAAACTTTAGACTTTTGATCTCATTCCCACAGCATCCACATTGTTGTAAAAAATTTCTAAATGCGTTGCTGAGATTGTACTATCGTCATCTACAAGTATAAGTGTACCTGAGCATTTCCTTTTACGTAGATCTATTGCCATTATTTATTAATTTTCCTTTCCCAACACTTTTTCTATATATTTTTAATCTTATTAAAAAAAAAATTCACATACTATTCGAAAATTCCAAGAAAACTTTTATTTTAGATACAATCAAAGTTTATTCAAATATTTTTAACATTTTTATAGTTTTCTTTTTTACTTCCATTTGCAGATATTATAAGTTAAATGTATAAAATTTTTCTATATTTCATACACTAGCAAAAAATGCAGAAAAGATTATAATTTTTCTTGTTGAATGGTTTTTAGGGAAAATTTAATTTTTCTGAATTTTTCACACAGTCAAATTAAGAACAATTTTGATATTTTCCTCTTAATACACTTTAATGATTTTTTTTACATGAACTTCACTTAAAAAAAAAAGGTTATTTCAAATAAAATTGAATCGTTTTTGTTGATAGTTAATAGTTTTTCCAACAAAAAAAAAAAATCACAATCGATATTCGATGAAAAATGGCCGCTACTTAAAAGTTTCAAGATCACCAAGAACTGAACTGAATACTACACGATTTGAGCATTTGTTATAATAAAAACTAATCATTAAAATAATAGCAATAGTAATAATATTTTTTTACGGAGACGAAATAGGCAAAAACACTCTGTTCGAATGTACCGATTTCAATGTGTACGAATGTATGGAAAAAGTTGACGTTGGCGGTGCTAGTTATGTATTTTTTTCTGTCTTTTAGTGTCTATTCTCTACCCGCAAAAGAGTTTTTCGTTTTATAATGGTATGCCGAAGCATTGAAACTAACCCGTTGAGGGTCTGATCATAAACGAAGAGCCGCGCAAATAGTACAACTTCGACACCATCAACCATCGACCATCGACCATCGACTATCCACCATACAGCATACACCATACACCGTTTGTCTGGTTGTTGTCATCGGATAGTAATAGGACCTAACGTCGTGGTATTGGCCAAATCTACGAGCACAAACAACGCTTCTAGTGTACCTACAAGCTTGTATACATCCCACCGTCATCAACCAGCTGCGGCGAGTGAATGTGGGACCATCATGCTGTCGCAGCCCATACATAACCAGCCATTCGATAAAATCTCCAGTGTTGGTCGGTCTGAACTAAAAGAGTCTCCAGCATATAATTATGCTTCCATGTGTACTGCGTACAGCTCTCGAGTGGTTACACACTCGCCTGCATATTTTTTTACCTCTAACACATATTTTTACTAACATTATCGAATTTTCATAAGGTATCGATCCCTCGGGTAGTGGTCCCGTGAGTGTAGGTACCTAGAGACCGAGTGCCTCCGCCATATGCTCTGGTATTCCACTACTCTCGTTTGTACTCGTGGACTAATGGTAGATGAAAATAATAAACACACCGGCACAGGTAGAGACGTCTGGCAGGAGAATAGAGGAGCACCTTCGGAAGTTGTATTAATTCGTTTTGCGACTTTCGACTTGCCATAACGTCGGTCGGTTTTCATTCATTCATTAAGTTGGGAAATAATCCAAATACTTTTTAGTATTTTTGTTGGTCGTGATGATGAGCAGAACCGAATTTAGTTCGCTTTTAGAGAGAGCGAGGCAATTTTCAAGTCTCAACCGTCTTTCTGCTAAAATATACTCTGAAAGAGCCCACAGGTACACCGCATAGATGACTAGATAGACAGACAGGTAGATCGTATAGGTACGTAGCTGTCGTAAATCTCTGAAATCCGGTCCATAGTGAGTACGAGAGAAGATGAATTACCCTGCGCTAGTGTGTAGGCTGATAGATCTTAGCAGCACAGCCGCTAGTACAACTCCGTCTTCTCTTGCAGACTCCTCGCAGAGACAGGCCACTTCAAATTTGGGAATTCACTCAAAATAATTCCGATCAACGAATTCGGAATTCTCAGTTTACGTTGCTGTGTAATCCCACACAAGATCGTCGAAGGCAACTTAACCATTCAAAGTTCCTCCCCACACAACTAGACATTTTGTTAGACGCAGTTTCTAATATTTTTCAAACGATGGAAAAATCACAGTAGTTAACAAAATTTATGTCTCGCGAAACTACGGAAAGTTCGCAAAAATTAAATACTTGAAATTAAAAAAAACGTCTCATTTTAAAAATTGCAACCATTGAAAATTTTACCTGTAAAATTTTTACTGACAAATTTTTCTAGAAAATTTTTACTAACAGACTTTTTTAAAAAATTTTTACTAACAAATTTTTACAGATGAATTTTTAACTAATAAATTTTTCTAGAAAATTTTTACTGACGAATTTTTTTAGAAAATTTTTACCGAAAAGTTTTTTTAGAAAATGTTTACTCCGAATTTTCCTAGAAAATTTTTACTGGCAAATTTTTACTGCGAAATTTTTTATAAAGTTTTTACTAATAAATTTTTCCAGAAAATTTTTCCTTTTTACTGAAAAATTTATCTACAAAATTTTTACTGGGAAATTTTTACTTCGAATTTTTCTAGAAAATGTTTACTCCGAATTTTTTTAGAAATGTTTTACTGACAAATTTTTACTCCGAATTTTTCTAGAAAATGTTTACTCCGAATTAATCTAGAAAATTTTTACTGATAAAATTTGTACTGGCAAATTTTTGTAGAAAATATTTACTCCGAATTTTTTTAAAAAATTTTTACTGACAAATTTCTAGAAAATTTTTACTCCGAATTTTTCTAGAAAATTTATACTCCGAATTTTTCTAGAAAATGTTTACTCCGTATTTTTTTAGAAAATTTTTAATTGACAAATTTTTACTCCGAATTTTTCAAGAAAATTTTTATTGGCAGTTTTTTAGAAAAATTTTTACTGAAAAATTTGTCTAGGAAATTTTTACTGCCAAATTTTTCTAGAAAATTTTTACTACGAATTTTTTTAGAAAATTTTCGCTGACAAATTTTTTTAGAAAATTTTTACTGATAAAATTTTACTGAAAAATTTGTCTGGAAAATTTTTACTCCAAATTTTTCTAGAAAATTTTTACTGACAAATTTTTACAGATGAATTTTTCTAGAAAATTTTTATTGGCAAATTTTTCTACAAAATCTTTATTGGTAAATTTTTACTGGCAAATTTTTACTCCGAATTTTTCTAGAAAAACAAATTCAAATTAATTTGAAAATTTTTACTGGCAAATTTTTAATCCGAATTTTTCTAGAAAATTTGTACTGAAAAATTTTTGTAGAAAATTTTTACTGACAAATTTGTCTAGGCAATTTTTATTGACAAATTTTCCTAGAAAATTTTTACTGACAAATTTTTACTTTTAAATTTTTTAGAAAATTTTTACTGATAAATTTTTACTGAAAAATTTGTCGAAAAAATGTTTGCTGGACAAATTTTTCTTAATAATTTTTACTGACAAATTTGCCTAGAAAATTGTTTTAAAAAATTTTTTAATAATCAATTTTTATGGATAATTGTTACCGCAAATTTTTCTGTATTATTTTAATTGAATTTTTCTAGAAAATTTTTACTGAATTTTTCTACAAAATTTTGATTGAATTTTTTTTCTAGAAAATTGTTACGGTGAAGTTTTCTACAAAATTTTTATTGGCAGTTTTTTAGAAAATTTTTTACTGAAAAATTTGTCTTGGAAATTTTTACTGGCAAATTTTTCTAGAAAATTTTTACTCCGAATTTTTTTAGAAAATGTTCACTGACAAATTTTTCTAGAAAATTTTTACTCCGAATTAATCTAGATAATTTTTACTCCGAACTTTTCTAGAAAATTTTTACTGACAAATTTTTACTGAAAAATTTGTCCAGAAAATTTTTACTGGCAAATTTTAACAGATAAATTTTCCTGGAAAGGTTTACTGAAAAATTTTTACTAAAAAATTTTTTAAGAAAATTTTTACTGATAAATTTTTACTGAAAAATTTGTCTAGAAAATTTTTGCTGGACAAATTTTTCTAAATAATTTTTACTGATAAATTTGCCTAGAAATTTGTTTTAAAAAATTTTTACTAATTAATTTTTATGGATAATTGTTACCGCAAATTTTTCTGTATTATTTCGCAAATTTTTCTGTAATTTTTAATGAATTTTTCTACAAAATTTTGATTAAATTTTTTCTAGAAAATTGTTACGGCAAATTTTACAAAAAAAAATTTTCTGCAATTTTGTATAGAAAATTTTTACTGCAATTTTTTATTTGAATTTCAGTAAAATGTGTCTGGGACGGAAGTTTTTACTTTTGTTATTGAGTTTTTTTCCCAACAGACGAGGGTTAACGTAGGACGGAATAAACGAGGGTTCACAGCATGCACCAATTTACTAAATGCCATCTTAAACGAACACATTTCGAAAAATTTGCTTAGTTACAGTTTGTAGAGTGAGCCTCCCGAAATGTATAATTTTTTACTCAGTTTTAGGAGGAAAACAAATGAGAAAGGAAAATTCCCAAAGGGTCTATTCGCAAAAATGGTGACATACATTTTAGGCTAAACCATTGGTAAGAAGACAGGCAATCCTCGTTCTTGTTCTGAATACGTGAGGTCCTTTTAAAGGTTTTGCCTTTGTTTCTTAATATTTTTTTGTTTGAATATAATTTTGAATTGTATTCTTTTCTGAACCGAATATTTCCATACCAATTCCGTATGGCTTCCACCAAAATGCAAAGACTTTTTAAGAAACCAAACGAAATGGAAAGACACCAAAAACGCCGATGCTCTCTGTTCCCCGCACAAGAGAGAAGAATGGAATTAAAGCGCGCAAAATGTTTTGAAGAACGTAACTTGTCTCTAGAAAGGCACCTTGACTCACTACCTCGACCTACCTAGCTACCTACCTACCTGCAGAAGGTGTCTCTCTGGCTGTGTGTGACTGCAGTCGTTTCTACATCCTAGCCGCTCGAATGCCGTCCTCCGCGAATTTGGTCTTCTGCACATAAACACATTCCCATTCGGCTTCATGCTTGACTTATGTTGCAATGTTGCAGTTTACTCATAGTGAGTCTACAGAGGCTACCACCAGTAAGCCTACCCGTTGGTGGTGGTGGAGGTACTTTTCGGTGTTTTTTATTCCATTTCTGCCGGTCAACCCCATAATTTTTGTTATGTTTCGCGTTCCATTTCGATTCGTTACAATTTCTTTTATGCTCGCCATCGTCTCCCCGCATCTCATTCGGCTTTGTTTTGTGAAACCGCAAAATTTGCTTGTTCGCTTCACGACTGGGTGGACTGCCGAATACCTCAGCTCCCGTCATAGTAGAGGACCTCGTATTTTTGCGAATATTTTTTTCCAATAACAAACGAAAAGCGTATCTTCTCAATACTGTCCTGTCTTCTCCATTTCAATGGAATTCTGCCCGATTCCGATGGCTTTCTTTTATTTATTCGCAGAAATACAAAACCACATTTTGGATATTCGAAAAATATTAAATTTCCGCATGTCACTTCAAGAATGCTCAGTTTCGGTCCATTTGAATTTTGATTTTTTTTTTTGGAGTGTTTCTGTTAAAGCATCAATTCGAAAAGTTGTCGTCGTGCTTACTTGGCATTCGAAAGAAATCCGAAACGGCTACGGCGTCACTAAAAACGCTTTCAAAAAATTCAAATTCATTCGGAACCGTGCGCCGCGACAATCGCCACACACTGTTAAAATTGATCTGTGGCTGCACACTGTCAGAGAGTGCGGTTCGCATGGGCAACATTGACGCGGTTTACGGTTTTTACCGAAAATATTTTTTAACTGAAATTATTTTTACTGAAACTAATTTCACTGAAAGTGTTCTTACTAAAAGCATTTTTTACTGAGAGTGTTTTTACTGAAAATATTTTTTGATTGAAAGTGTTTTTACTGAAAGCATTTTTATTGAGACCGTTTTTACTAGCAATATTTTTACTGAAGGTTTTTACTGGAAAATATTTTTAGTGGAAGCATTTTTACTGAAAATAAATAATTTTACTGAAAGCCTTTTAGAACTGAAACAATTTTTTACTGAATCCGGTTTTACTGAAAATATTTTTACTAAAACAATTTTTACTGAATGCGATTTTACTGAAAGCATTTTTAATTAAAATATTTTTTCAAAAACAATTTTCACTGAAATCGGTTTAACTGAAAGCATTTTTACTGTAAATATTTTTATTGAATGCATTTTAGGACTGAAACTATTTTTATTGAGACCAGTTTTACTGAAAGAATTTTTAACGGAAAATATTTTTTCTGCAACGTTTTTACTAATTTTTCCTGGAAACATTTTAACTGAAATCGGTTTAACTGAAAGCATTTTTACTGAAAGCGATTTTACTGAAAGCATTTTTAATTAAAATATTTTTTCAAAAACAATTTTCACTGAAATCGGTTTAACTGAAAGCATTTTTACTGAAACCGGTTTTACTGAGAATTTGTTCACTAAATAAATTTTTACTAAACGTGTTTTTACTGAAAAAATTTTTACGGAAAGCATTTTTTACTGAAAGCATTTTTACTGTAAATATTAATTTTTTGAATGCATTTTAGTACTGAAACTATTTTTACTGAGACCGGTTTTACTGAAAGAATTTTTAACGGAAAATATTTTTTCTGCAACGTTTTTACTAATTTTTCCTGGAAACATTTTAACTGAAATCGGTTTAACTAAAAGCATTTTTACTGAAAGCGATTTTACTGAAAGCATTTTTAATTAAAATATTTTTTCAAAAACAATTTTTACTGAAAGCGATTTTACTGAAAGCATTTTTAATTAAAATATTTTGTCAAAAACAAATTTTACTGAAAGTGGTTTGATTGAAAATATTTTTACTGAATCCGGTTTTACTGAGAATTTGTTTACTAAATAAATTTTTACTGAACGTGTTTTTACTGAAAAAATTTTTACGGAAAGCATTTTTTACTGAAAGCATTTTTATTGAAAATATTTTTACTGAAACCGTTTTTACTGTAAATATTTTTACTGAAAGTTTTTACTAAAAATAAATAATTTTACTAAATGCATTTTAGAACTGAAACTATTTTTACTGACATCGTTTTTACTGAAAGAATTTTTAACTGAAAATATTCTTTCTGCAAAGTTTCTACTGATTTTTGCTGGAAACATTTTAACTGAAATCGGTTAACTGAAAGCATTTTTACTGAAAGCGACTTCACTAAAAGCATTTTTAATTGAAATATTTTTACTAGAACAAAAATTTACTGAAAGTACTTTTACTAAAAATAAATAATTTTGCTGAAAGCGTTTTTACTGAAATCGTTTTCATGGAAAGCATTTTCAACTGAAACCAGTTTGACTGAAAATATTTTTACTGAATCCGGTTTTACTGAGAATTTGTTTACTAAATAAATTTTTACTGAACGTGTTTTTACTGAAAAAAATTTTACGGAAAGCATTTTTTACTGAAAGCATTTTTATTGAAAATATTTTTACTGAAAATATTTTTACTGAAAATATTTTTAATGATAAGGTTTTTACTGAAAATATTTTTACTGTAAATATTTTTATTGAATGCATTTTAGGACTGAAACTATTTTTATTGAGACCGGTTTTACTGAAAGAATTTTTAACGGAAAATATTTTTTCTGCAACGTTTTTACTAATTTTTCCTGGAAACATTTTAACTGAAATCGGTTTAACTGAAAGCATTTTTACTGAAAGCGATTTTACTGAAAGCATTTTTAATTAAAATATTTTTTCAAAAACAATTTTTACTGAAAGCGATTTTACTGAAAGCATTTTTAATTAAAATATTTTGTCAAAAACAAATTTTACTGAAAGTGGTTTGATTGAAAATATTTTTACTGAATCCGGTTTTACTGAGAATTTGTTTACTAAATAAATTTTTACTGAACGTGTTTTTACTGAAAAAATTTTTACGGAAAGCATTTTTTACTGAAAGCATTTTTATTGAAAATATTTTTACTGAAACCGTTTTTACTGTAAATATTTTTACTGAAAGTTTTTACTAAAAATAAATAATTTTACTAAATGCATTTTAGAACTGAAACTATTTTTACTGACATCGTTTTTACTGAAAGAATTTTTAACTGAAAATATTCTTTCTGCAAAGTTTCTACTGATTTTTGCTGGAAACATTTTAACTGAAATCGGTTAACTGAAAGCATTTTTACTGAAAGCGACTTCACTAAAAGCATTTTTAATTGAAATATTTTTACTAGAACAAAAATTTACTGAAAGTACTTTTACTAAAAATAAATAATTTTGCTGAAAGCGTTTTTACTGAAATCGTTTTCATGGAAAGCATTTTCAACTGAAACCAGTTTGACTGAAAATATTTTTACTGAATCCGGTTTTACTGAGAATTTGTTTACTAAATAAATTTTTACTGAACGTGTTTTTACTGAAAAAAATTTTACGGAAAGCATTTTTTACTGAAAGCATTTTTATTGAAAATATTTTTACTGAAAATATTTTTACTGAAAATATTTTTAATGATAAGGTTTTTACTGAAAATATTTTTACTGAAAGCATTTTTACTAAAAGTGTTTTTACTGAAAAAAATTATACTGAAACCGTTTAAACTGTAAATATTTTTACTAAAAATTTTTACTGAAAATAAATAATTTTACTGAATGGATTTTAGAACCGAAACTATTTTTACTGACATCGTTTTTACTGCAAGAACTTTTAAGTGGAAACATTTTTTCTGAAAGGCTTTTACAAAAAAAATATTTTTACTAAAAACGTTTTAAAAAAAAATGTTTTCATTGACAGCATTATTACTGGAAGCATTTTTTACTGAAAGCGTTTTTACTGCAAATCAAAACCGTTTTTCTTGCAAGTTTCTTACCACAAATAATTTTTCAAAAATTCCAAAATTATTTTTTGGTTGAAGATTTGTTTCTCAAAATTAATTTTTTTTTTAAAATTTTTTCTTGAAATTTTTGTTAAAAATTTGGCTTTTACAAAATTTAGTTATTAATTTTTTTTTGTTCAAATTTTTCATACTCTTCAATTTAAAGAAAATTTTGCGTATTTAAATTGTCAACGCATGATTAGTCGATAATTTGGATTAATTTGAAGTGATGCTTAAATAATGTTTTCCCTTCAATAAATAGAAAAGTTTTGAAATTTAATTTTTTATTAGGAAAAGTTGTCAAAACAACCCGAAATCAGTTGACGCCGAAAATGAATAAATTTTTTCCGAAAACATGAAACTTTTCCCCTTGCTGGCTGATGTTTCAATCAATCGCTTGTCATTTTCGATTTCCCCCCAAAAAAGAAAAAAAAAACATTCACAAAATCAATTCTGGGATGCCATCCGCAATTGAAATGTGAAAAGAGGCAAAATCCTTAAAGTTGTAAATTTTTCGAATGTCTGTCTTCATTTTTCTTTGGTCTTTTCCGATTGATTATTTCTATTTCTTAAAATAAAATCCACAATTAAGTGGCATCAAGTGAAATTTAGTATTTCTACTTTTAATCTGAGTGGATTTTCACTTAAATTTAATGTAAATTCATATAATTTTTTTTTGCTAATTTACAGAAAAACTTCCTTTTGACATTTTTCGCCGTCTTAACTTCCTGTTTTTTTTGGGGGGGGCAACGAAATGGTGTATTCTGTGATAAAAACGATAATATTTAATGTTGCAATTTTTACGCAATGTGCCATTTTGTTTTTTTCTTATTTTAATTTCGGTAACAATTTTTTAACTTTCGTGATTTTTGCAGGCAAAGTCAACCGCTCACAGAAAAACACATCGTCGACCATATTAGTATAGAACTTCTTTTCAGGATGTTGCACCTTCGAAATCCTTTTCAAAGGAAGCACTGCAATATGTGCGGCTAGGTTGGTTCGGTAATTGAATGAGAAAGAATGGCCAAATGATTGAGCGACGGTTCAGAATTCCTTCTATTGTTCGTGTCTACAAAAAAAAATAAGACGAAAACTCCTTTATTGTCAGGCACGATTATTAGAGAAATCTCAACGTGTCTATTGTTCGTTGAATTCTTGTTTATTATCCTCGGAAAAAGATATTCTGACTCTTGTAAATTCGTAAAAATACTTTTAATATGATCACACACATAAATACCTGCTTAAGGACATGATTTATGGTCAGATTTGTGCATTGTTTCGGGTATTTTTCTGAAAATTTGTTCGTCCTTTTTTTTTTGTAGACTGAAAAATGGGGGGATGAAAATTGACAATTAATAATTTTTCTGATTTTTGGTCAAATAAGAAAAATGATTATTACTATTTCGTGATGTTGCCTAATACGAGGGTCGTTTAATAAGTCCTTAGAAAAATAAGGAAAAAAAATTTTTATTTTTCAACACAATCTCCTTTTAGCTCTATACACTTTCCCAACCGTTTTTCCAAAAATTTTATCCCGTCCAAAAAATAGGATTTCGGAAGTTCTGCAAAATACTCATCCGTTTGAGCAATGACGTCCTCGTTGGAAGTGAACCGTCGTCCGCCAAGCCATTTCTTCAGATTGGGGAAAAGAAAATAGTCACTTGGGGCCAAATCTGGTGAATAAGCGGGAAGCTGCAACAATTCCATTCTCAATTCCACAATTTTGGCCATGGAAACAGCGCAGGTGTGCACATGCGCATTGTCCTGATGCAAGAGGATTTTTTTCTTCTTCAGATGGGGGCGTTTCTCTTTGATTTCCTCGCTCAACCGTTGCAATAACGACGCGTAATACGCTCCTGTTATTATTTTTCCTTTTTCCAAGTAGTCGATAAAAATGATGCCCTGCGAATCCCAAAAGACCGTGGCCATCACCTTGCCGGCCAATGGCACAGTTTTTGCCTTCTTCGGAGCCCGTTCACCCTTGAAAATCCACTGTGATGACTGTCTCTTCGTTTCTGGAGTGTAGAAGTGTATCCAGGTTTCGTCCACAGTGACATATCGACGAAGGAATTCGGCAGGATTGCGATGAAAGAGTGCCAACATAGCCTCAGAGTCCACTACACGATTGCGCTTATTCTCCTCTGAGAGCAAACGCGGCACCCATCTTGCCGAAATTTTTTTCACAGACAATTTTTCATGCAAAATTTAAGCGACTGTACCTTGTGATATGCCCGTGGCCTCAACTAATTCGCGCACTTTAATTCGCCGATCGTTCAAAATCAGATCGTGGATTTTGTCGATGATTTCAGGAGTAGACACCTCAACTGGGCGTCCTGAACGATGTTAATCTTTTGTGGATGAACGGCCACGGTTTAAATTCATTCACCCATTTGTAAACCGTCGCAAACACAGGTGCAGATGTGCCATGAACTGCATCTAACTCGGCTTTGATTTCTTTCGGGCTTAAGTCTTTCAAATGGAGATGTTTGATGACAGCCCTAAACTCGCTTTTTTCCATTGTTATGCACAAATAAATGTCGTATACTTTAATCGACGATAGAAATTGACCTTCGCTATGAATAAATTTTGAAAGTGATCAACTTTGAAATGTAAGCAAAAAGGAGCAAATTTAAAATTACCCACAAAAAAAAATTTGAAAATATTATGTTTTTATTATTTTGTCAAAAAGTTTTAAAAAACTCCTCTGAAAAAGGATCGATTGGAGTTTAATTATATAAATTCAAAATAGGAAAAAACCAAAAGCTGGGCTAAAAAGACCATAAGACAAATATATGCTTGTACGAGGGTCATTCAACAAGTACTTACCCTACAAAAGAAAAACGAAAATTTCTGAAAGGTGGCAATTTATTTTTCCACATAATCTCCTTCAAGCTCGATACACTTGGCCCAGCGATGCTCTAACTTTTTTAACCCGTCGAGGGAAGCAAAATAGGCTTCCGTGGTGATGATGACCTCCTCATTCGCCCCAATTCTATTACCGGCGAGTGACTTTTTCAGGTTTGAAAACAAAAAGTAGTCACAGGGGGCCAAATCTGGAGAGTACAGTGGATGGGGCAGCAATTCGTAGCGCAATTCGACCAATTTGGCCATGGCGACGGCGGAGGTGTGAGCCGGCGCGTTGTCGTGGTGGAACAGCACTTTTTTCTTCGCAAAGCGGGGCCGCTTTTTCTTCAATTCGACGTCAAATCGGCCCAATAAGTCAGCATAGTAGCGCCCCGTGATTGTTTTACCCTTCTCGAGGTAATCGATGTGGATCACACCTTGTGAATCCCAGAAAACGGTGGCCATCACCTTTCCGGTCGATCGAACAGATTTCGCCTTCTTTGGAGCACGTTCTCCGGGTGAAGTCCACAGTTTCGACTGTCCTTTGGTCTCTGGTGTGAACCAGTGAATCCATGTTTCGTCGACGGTCACGACGAAACAGCGCCAAACACGTCGCCGATGTGGTCTCACGGTTGCGCTTGTTTTCCGGTGTGAGCAAACGCGGCTCCCATCGCGCCGACAGCTTTCTCATGCCCAGTTCTTCGTGGAGAATATGCTATACCGTTCCTACTGCGATGCCCACAGTCTCAGCTATCGCGTGAACCTTCAATCGACGGTCTGCCAACACGAGATCGTGGACTTTTTTAACGTTTTCCTCCGTAGCAGCCGTTTTCGGGGCACCTGGGCGTGGCTCATCAAAAACCGACGTGCGGCCACGAACAAACTCGTTGGACCAATTCTTGACAGTCGCCATCGAAGGAGAAGAGTCACCATACACAGCATCCAAGCGATATTTGATTTCGCTGCGCGTTTTCCCTTCCAAAAACAAGAATCTAATCACCGAACGATATTGTTCTTTTTCCATTTTTGTGCAACCGACCGACACGCTCGCTTTCAAAGGCTCTCAAAACAAAACTAATGAAGGGAATCGACTGAAACTTTGATAGTAGACTACTTAAAGAATGTACTGCACGATGGTAAATTTCTTTTGGGACAGCAGTTCCATCGGGCGGTGAGGCTTAGTACTTGATGAATGACCCTCGTATATATACATTGTCAGTTTAATCTGAAGACGATGAAGAAATGGTAGCCTCCAGATCACTGTCGTCTTAATTTTACACTGGTAAGGATGGGCCTGGCTTAAAAAAATTATACAACGTTATTTGTCTTGCCTTTTTGTCTATTTCGTTCTTCAGTAATTTACGAGTATAACAGCTAATGGCTGAGTTAATTCCTCGAGAAACTTTAGCGCTACGTTCGACGTCAGGATCGTTTTCAAGGAGAGGATGTTTATTTCTGGTTCGAAATAGGAAAAAGCTTTCGACAAATTTCTTGATGTTAGCTGTTTGGATACAACAGGCTCTGTCTCTTCATCAAATGCCGGTTCTGCTTGCAACTGAATGAGTTCCTCATATGAAAGGGGTTCCCTATCAGCTTCAAGTAGATCAAGCACATCACGTTCGTTCAAACCTTCAAAGCCGAGATCATGTGCTAGATCCAAAATGTTTTGCCTAATTTCAGGAAGGAAATTAACTTCTTTCCATGATTCACTGATGCTGTCAACAGCATCCTTGATGTTATAGTTTTTCCAAAAAGGTTTTAATTGAAGATTTACCATCGGTTTCCCGTATAAATTGTCGGAAAGTTCGGCGTAGGTAATATGCCTTAAAAGTGGCTATTGCACACTGATCCATTAGTTGGATCAGAGCTGTTGTATTTTTCGGAAGGTACTCAATCATGAAATCTTCAGATTGTATTGTAGTTCGGATAAATTAGTAGGGATGCCCTGGTGCATTATCCAAAATTATCAAAGCCTTGTTGCTTAAGTTATTGTCTCGCTTTAGTCATCCAAGCTTGGTGATTTTTGAACCAATCCTCAAAAGTAGCTTTAGTCATCTAAGCTTTCTTGTTGGATCTCCATATGACGGGTAATTGATTTTTATTTAGTCCTTTAAGAGGCCTTGGATTTTCGGACAAATATATTAAAAGTGATTTTAGCTTAAAATCACCGGCGGCATTTGCACCAAATAGCAAAGTTAATCGTTCTTTAGACACCTTATAACCACAGGAGCAGATTTTTCGGTTTTTGAAATATACGTGCGATCAGGCATTCGCTTCCAATAAACCCCGGTTCAGGTTTATAACCACCTCTTTCAATAATTCCCTTTAAAATGTTGGGATATTCTCTAGATGCGGCCTCTTTGGCGCTAGCTGCTTCACCTTTCATTTTCAAATTATGCAAATTAAATCTATTTTTAAATTTTTCAAACCATCCTCGGCTTGCTTGGAATATAGCGACATATCTTCAATATGTTTTAGGCCATAAATCGAAAACGTGCCTTAATTGAAGAGGGCCTTTATAGCGAGGTATGGGTGTATTATTCTCCATTTACTGATAAGTTCTTAAATGTCTATGCTTAACACACAGTTTATAGCGAACACAAGATGGGAACGTTCATTGAAGATGTCAAAGTTGTTAGAAGCGTTTAATAGAATAAATGCTAGTATCTGAATGTAAAAAAAAGGCCGAAAAACTGCAGTGGATCTGGCAAAAATATTTTGAAAAAACTTGCGACTCGCGGTGTTCCCAAGCGGTCACCCAATCTAAGTACTAACCACGCCCAGTCCTGTTTAACTTCGGTCATCGGATGAGAACCGGTGGATCCAGGACGGTATGTTTGTTTGTTTGTTTGTTAACGGGCCACCAGACCTCGCCAGACGCTATTGCATCCATCTGCTCAGGCGGTCTGCTGATCCAAAAGGGTAAGGGTAGGATAAGGAATAAGGAAATGACAGTCTAGTGGTGAGGAATTAGCGTAGGGACCATGACCTGCAAATGGGATTCGAACTCACGACCCTCTGGGCTGATAGTCCAGCACGCTATCGACTGTGCTAGGAACTGGAAGCCGCATTCTCCACCACCATCCGGAGCATAAGACAGTGGATGACATCGGCAGACCTGTCTTTGGCGGAACATAAGACCGAGGCACTCCTTGTGAGTAGCCGGAAGAAAATGGAGACCATCACCATAAGAGTAGGCGATCACGACATCCGGTCGCTACCCTACATCCGGTATCTAGGAGTGGTCTTGGATGCCAGACTCAACTACAAGGAGCACATCTCCAGCGTCAGCAGGAAGGCATCAGCAGTACAGGGAGCACTTTCGCGGATAATGCCCAATATTGGAGGCCCCAGGCAAATCCGAAGGCGACTACTGGCAACTGTGGTTACCTCCGTCCTGCTATACGGAGCACCAGTGTGGGCGAAGTCGCTAGAGCTTACAACATACCGCAAGACAATGACATCAGTCCAGCGACTCTCAGCGATCAGAGTGGCGTCAGCATACCGAACGGTATCGCACGATGCGGTCAACATCGTGGCATCATGCCCACCCATCGACATTCTGGCAGGAGAGCGGGAACGCCAACATCGTAGGAAGAAGGAAGAGCGGCGAAAGGTCCTCTGTGAAGAGGAGAGACCCGAGAGCCTTCGCCTCTGGCAAGAGAGATGGGACAACTCGACGAAGGGTCGGTGGACTCATCGGCTGATACCACATGTTACCAAATGGGTCACTCGCCTGCACGGGGAAGTCGGGTATTACATCACCCAACTCTTGACTGGGCATGGATGCTTTCGGGCATACTTGCACAGATTCAAGAGAACTGACTCCCCAAACTGTCATCATTGCCGCGATGTGATCGAAGACGCAGAACACGTGTTCTTCCAGTGCCCCCTCTATGAGGAGACGCGGGTGGAGCTGGAGAGAAATGTTGAGCGTACCATCAGTCCAGAAAATATAGTGGAGTGCATGCTGAAGAGCCAATCGGCTTGGAACAGAATTGCAGAGTACGCGGAATCCATTATCAAGGATCTCCACACAACGTACGAAGAATAGGCTGCGAGGCATCATAACATCGGGGCAGCAGTAGCATCAGACAAGAACGCCCCGGCGAAGTAGTATTTACAAAGAGTGCCGCCGGGGAACCATCGTTCCGGGAGCAAGATCAGAGGTGCTATCGACTGTGCTACCTTGTTTGTTTGTTTGTTTTATTGAGGGGCTTCAAAACCTCGCCAGACGCCATCGGCATCCATCTGCTCAAACATTTTATCAAGTCCTATCTATTTTGTTTGTCTTCTAACTTTTTTTTTTTTTTTTTAGTTGCCTTTAAATATTGTAGTTTTATTCTTCCCTCATCAATGTTTTTTTTAATATTTTTTTTGTAGTTATTAAAACCTTTTATTTTATCCATGCTTAAATTGTTGGCTAGGCTCTCCAGATTGTTTATTGAAAAGAGATGTTTATCACTTGCTTCTTGGTGTTTTTTGCATACTATCATGACGTGTTTTCTTAGTCCTCTATGGTATGGCAGGTGCAGCATAGTTTGCTATCTGAAAGCTTGTACCTGTGTAGAATGCTATTGCAGATTATATGACCTGCTCTAATTCTGTTTAGTTTAATTATTTGTGTTCTAGTAAAGTGGGTTTTTATAAACCAGCTTTGGTTTTTGGGGCAGCTATTAATTTTGTAGTAAAAATTCCCCTTAGTTTCAGCGATGCCTTTGTAGTAGTTTATCCATTCATTCATTATTGCCTGTTTTATAGGCTTCGTATGTTCTTCTAGACCAATTGTGATGTCAATTGGGTCACCATTTGCTGTTCCTTCTTTCGCTAATTTGTCAGCTCTTCCATTTCCTGGTATGCCAACGTTACTCGGTATCCACTGTAGTTGGACCTCCACCATTGGGTTATCCTTTAAGATTTTAGTAATTTCCCTTGCGATGGGGTATTTGTAATAGTTTCTAGTTGAGTCCAAAATATAACAAGCTGTTTTGGAGTCAGTGAGGATTGCAATCTCCTTTTTTTTTATTGCAAGTTCTATTACTTTTAATTCTAAGGTGGAAATGGTGTTACACGACGTTGTGGGTTTGTAGGAGAAATTCTGCTCCGTGTTGGAGTCGTAAATTCCAATTCCCGATTTCTCCCCTATGATTGAAGCGTCCGTATAGAGCTTGATGTGTGTTTTTAACTCTTCATTGATGATCTCATTTGTCATCGCTTGTAAAATTTTTCAGTTTATGTCCTTCTTTTTTGTAGTGAGCAGATTGATATTCTTCTTTATGTATAGGTTATTTGGCTTACTTACTGCGGTGTGTTTGTATTTTTTAATATCATTTAAATTTTCTTTATATTTGTATTTAATGTGATCCATGTTTGTGCCTGTATCGATCTCTGGACAGTGTACATTATCTATTTTCACGTCAAAAGTTCGATAAGCGCAAATTTCTTTGAAAGTGAGCCACTCTCGCCTATATTTGAGTGGCATTTTGCCAGGCTCCACTAGTACGATGTGGGTAGGTGTATCCGCGAGAAAACCTAAAGAGATCTTTAAGGCTTTATTTGCTACTGTATCTAAATATCCAAGTGCCTTGTTTGTGCCATTCCCAATAACAGAAGCCGCGTACTCCAGCCTTGATCTTATAAGGCTTTTGTAGGTATTTGTCATAAGATGTGGGTGGCTACCATATTTGGTACTCGACATTGCTTTTTAATATATTTATTTTTCCGAGACATGATTGTGCTACTGTTTTGCAAGGGCTTTTAAAGCTTAGTTTTTTATCTAGTATGACTCCTAGATATTTGTAGCTGCTAACATATTCAATTTTATCATCCTTTATTTTTACCGTTTGCTTGGTGTTTTCATTAATGTGAGGTATGAATACTTTGGTTTTATCCGTATTTATTCCCAGTTCCAAAAATTTAAGTTTGTTTATTAAAAAAGCTAAGCCTTTTTTTAGTTTTAGATGAGCCTTCTGTAGTGTTTGTCCGGAGATTATTAGGGCCAAATCATCTGCATATTGCAAAATTTTGCCGATCCTGGGGTTTAAATCGTGAAGGCTTCCTGTATATAAGTTGAAAAGTGTGTGGCTCAAGGTACTTCCCTGTGGAAGGCCCTTGTTTGTGGTAATGTATGAACGGACTGTGCTACCTAGAGGGCTAGGACGGTATGGCCGCAGATAGTTAATTTTGCCTACTTTTTTCAGTTTTCTTCGCAATCAATTTCTTTTTTCCTAACTTAATATCTTTGTAAATATTTTGTGTTATGTTTCAATTGTGCGATATATAAAAACTGAACAAATAAAGAACGCACACTTCAATAAACTCTAATAAATTACAATTAAAGTTGAAAAATTGCCTTCGCCTTCGTAAGAGTTCGCGTCAGTTTGGAACGGTTTTGGTCTGCACACAAAAACGAACAATCGGAAAATAACAAAACATCACAAACACAGATTGAGAAACGCTGATATCAATCAGTCCCATCTAAGTCGGGAACCTAATTCCACTTAGCTAAGCTGGCAACCTAAATATCACAGCTAAGTTGGGAACCTAAATCGGCATAACTAAGTCGACAACCATTAATTATCATAGTCACAAAATTACACTGTTAAATGATCATTTATTGCTCGGTCACGGATTTCAATTCTTGCAGAAAATCTTCAGATTAAAAATACTGTTGACAAAATTAACACGATTCTCCGAATGGTTAAAATTTTAGTCAGCAGCAAAAGTAAGGTAAGACAAAGTGTGGCAATTAGAGTAACCAACGCCCTTTTGGACGGGACCTTACTCTATTTCCTCACTATTTGTGTCAGTGTGCCAATAGCAGGGAAAAAACTAGTCGAGGCAGCGGTAAACCGTTGTATTAGACTAGCCAAGCACATCGGACATCTCCAGTGGAATCCATACTGATAGAGACTGGTCGAAAATCTATTTTTTTCTATCTTCACAAAGCCTGCCTAAGTTTAATTTACAAAAACCTATGCCATCCAAATGATCCCCTCCACACTTTAATCAAAAACATTATCATCTCCCCCAGTTCAAAAAGGAATTCATCATCGCTATCCTTATTAATATCCCACCTTGAAAGCACTTCATCCATCGTCCCCCTTGTTTTCCAAACTTCCCATCCACACCCAGATTGGAAACCGTGGTTAGGAGCAAAGTTGAAAGTGACTGCTTCTCCTGACAGGTTTAAGAAGGTTAGGACTGATTCGTAGGATATTTTTCCTTGAACAGTTGGACGGATTAAAAGATCATCGACTGTTGTTCACTGATGCCGCCGCTGACACCGATATTACATCTTTTTCGGTCGTCAATCTTTTTGGCTGCAGCACCCGCGCACTATGTTGTGGAATGTTCCCTTATAAGGCCATCAAAACGGCAATTGAAATTGCAACCAATATTCCCAGCCGACAAAGCGTTATTATTTTTAGCGACAGCCTTGTCGCCCTTAAAGCCATTTGTGCCTCATCGAGTGACACAGTACTTAGCGCAATTCGTCATAGCCTACTTAGCAATAGCTATGTCGAGTTGCGATGGGTGCCAGGGCATGTGGGAATTGTGGGTAATGAAAGTGCTGACAAGTTGGCTGGAGAAATACTCCATCGACCAGTGATCACAGTCATTCCCAATCTGCCTCGCCTACTAACAGAATGGCAACTAACACCATTAGCCATCCGCAGACACGATAACTGGACCAATAGCGACACTTTTTTGTCGGCTCATTGGATAACCACTAATAAACCAGTGTATTCAACATCCATACCGAAATTCTGGGCCAATAGCGGAAGCTCCTCAGAATCCGGATTGGACATACTGCTCTTGCTCATGACTTCCCAATCGTCCCTTCTGTCAATCCTGTGGCACCCATTTCACTATCACCCATATTCTACAGGAATGCCACATAATCAAGAACTGCTTAACGAGCAGGATTCCTCCCATTATGGAGCTCTTCGATCCAACAACTAAATTCCCTAGTCCCCTATTTAAACATCTACAACATACAAATCCGCTCCACAAAATATAACAAAATTCTCAACTTTCTATACTACTAACCACAGACCGGTCTCTCTCAGATGATTTCCCACACGTACTACGAAGTCGCCAAATGGCCTCACGGTCGTGGCGCTATAAAGTGGCCCCTGGCACATGTCTAAGGGACCTTACAAACAAACAAAATTCTGCTCGAAAGCTCTTGACTTTTGCTCTGAAATCGCAAAAGCACGGAGAGTAAAGTAAAAGCGTACACCAACACAGAGCTTGCAAAATATTTTAGCAAACACTGAATGATCGAATTAATTAAACATTTTTTAAGTGTTTGGCTTTCAAATTTCCAAAAAAAGACACGGCAAAATTACAAAAGTGTATTCAATTTCTATTCGAATCTTTAAATTAATGCTTGCCATTTACCAGGTATATAAGATTAAATCCGCTATTTGGTCATAGATGGCGTGAGTGAGCGGTTTAAGCTACCATGACATATGCCAACATTCATCAAAGGACATTGTTAGCAATTTCGTACAACAACATACATTTTTCTTTTGGTAATCATGTCCAGTTTAGTGCCAGCAAAAGAGCATATGCGGGAAGCTCTGCTTTTCTGCTTCAATTTAAAGAAATCGGTTGCCAAATCGCATCGAATGCTTATGGAGGCCTATGGTGACAGTGCTTTATTGGAAACAATGTGCCGAGATTGGTTTCGTCGGTTCAAAGACGACAATTTTGACTTGTGGGACAAGAAGCGTGAAAATTGGCCTAGGAAGGTTGAGGACCATCAATTGCAGGCTCTTTTGGACGAAGACGATACCCAATCGCAAAAAATGCTCGCGGAGCAATTGGGTGATACTCAACCAGCCATTTCCATGCAATGGGGAAGATTGTAAAGATCGGAAAACGATTGCCGCATGAATTGAACGATAGGCATATGGAGCGACGCCAAAATATATGCAAAATCTTGCTCGCCAGACCAAAAAGAAAGTCGTTCCTGCATCGGATCGTGACAGACGATGGAAAGTGGATATATTTCGAGATTTCAACATCTTTCCCAAGACCAAATCACTTCGGACGGAAGACGATGATGTGCATTCGGTGGGATCAGCAGGGTATCGTCTACTATAAGATGTTGAAACCTGGTGAAACTGTCAATGCCCACCGCTACCACCAACAACTGATCAAATTGCACCGTGCTCTGCGTGAAAAAATGACGAATTATCAACAAAGACATGACAAGGTTATTTTCCTCCACAACAACGCACCATCGCACACGTCAAAAATTGTCCGAAACTACTTGGAGACAGTCAACTGGGAGGTGTTACCCCACCCCGCTTATTCAGCAGACCTGTCCCCTTCCGACTACCACCACCTGTTTTCGTCGATGGGCCACGCGCTGGCTGAGCAGCACTTCGATTCTTACGAAGACGTCCGAAAATGGCTTGATGAGGGGTTTGCCTCGAAAGAGAAGGAATTTTGGCGTAGTATCCACAAATTGCCTGAGACATGGTAAAAATATGAAGCTAGCGGGAGCAAGTACTATGAATAAATTTGTTTTTGCTTTCTATGACAAAAACATGTTTCTTTTTTGATTAAAAAACACCGGATTTAAGCTTATACGCCTGGTACTATTTCAAGACTATTTAATGTAAATGTTCGCTACGAGTACGTTTTAAGTGATCCTTTTTGAACCCTTTTTTCGAGCATCTCGGTTGGTATATCGCTTCCAAGAGTGCAATTGATGCTGGTTTGTCGGCATAAACGAATGAGTACACATAGCCCCATAAAAAAATAGTGCAGAGGCGTAAAATCGTACGATCTCCGGTCCGAAACGTGAGATAAATTGCTCCCCGAACCCATCTCTCAAAATGTCCATTGTTTCACGTACTGTGCTGGTTTTAGCGCCGTCTTGTTGAAACCACATGCCGACCAGACGCAGATCTTGCATTTTGAGCAAAAAAAGTTCGAAAATCATCGAACAATAGTGGGCGCTGGTTGATACATTGGGAAAGAAAAGGATAAAATATTGGCTCCCTTTGCTTCTTCTGTTCTCCTCAACACATGTTAGTATTATAAAACCGTTCCGCACTGCATATGAGCATGTGTGGTGAGCGAAATTCTGGCATATTTTCTAATTTTTTCTTTGAAAATAATTTTGTTTCGAAAAGTTCCGTTTATGGCGTATTTGTCGGATTTCGATCTGATACGCATTCATACCATCGCAAATAACACTGCGCCTGCGGTATAGGCAATTTTTCTATAAAAATTTTATTCAAAATAGTTTTTTTCTGAAAATATTTTTACGGCCCTTTTAACTGCAAACATTTCTACTGAAGTCATTTTTACTGACAGCATTTTTAAATGAAATAAATTTTACTGACAGCATTTTTTACTGAAAGCATTTTTACTGCAAGCATTTTTAGTAAAAGCGTGTTGACTGCAAGTGTGTTGACTGAAAGCGTTTTAATTGTTGGAATTTTTAATGAAAGCGTTTGTAACTGAAATTTTTATTTACTGAAATTTTTTTACTAAGAATATTTTAACTAAAAGCACTTTTAACTGCAATCATTTCTACTGAAGTCATTTTTACTGACAGTATTTTTTACTGAAAGCATTTTTACTGCAAGCATTTTTAAATGAAATAACTTTTACTGAAATCACTTCTAACTGGATATATTTTTACTGAAGCCATTTTTACTGACAGCATTATTTACTTAAGCATTGTTACTGAAAATGATTATAACTGGAGCCATTTTTACTGTTATTTTTACTGAAAACGTTTTTAACTGGAAATATTTTTACTGCGAGCGTGTTGATTGAAAGCGTTTTAATTGTTGAAATTTTTAATGAAAGCGTTTTTAAATGAAATTTTTATTTACTGAAATTTTTTTTACTAAGAATATTTTAACTGGAAATACACATATTTTTATTGGTAAAACATTTTTAACTGGAACTATTTTTACTGCAAGCGTGTTGACTGAAAGTATTTTCACTGATTGCGGGTTTTACTAAAAACAGTTTTATTGCAAGAGTTTTTAACTGAAATTTTTATTAACTGACATTTTTTTACTAAGAAAATTTTTACTGAAACAATTTTTTTACTGAAAGCAATCTTTATTGAAAATATTTTTGTTGACTAATAATTTTACTGTAAGCGCATATACTGAAAGTATTTTTTACTGAGAAACATTTTTAAACGGAAATATTTTTACTGCAAGCGTTTTTAATGAGCACGTTTTCACTGACAGCAATTTTTACTGAGTAATTTTTGCTGAAAACAGCATCGCATTAACATTGCTAAGGAGCTGTTGGACTCTGTCCGCGACGAACCAAATTTGCTCCAGAGGGTCATAGCTGGTGACGAATCATGGGTTTATGGTTATGACGTGAAAACCAAAGCTCAATCATCCCAATGGAAGCTGCCGCACGAGCCAAGACCGAAAAAAACGTGCCAAGTTCGGTCGAATGTTTGCTTACAGTTTTCTTCTATTGCAGGGGCGTGGTGCATCACCAGTTCTTGCCACAGGGTAAAACGGTCAATAAGGAATATTACCTGCAAGTGATGCGCTAGTTGTGCGAAGCAAACCGCCAGAAACGCCCGGACTTGTGGAAGAACAAAAATTGGCTTTTGCACCATGATAATGCCCCTGCTCACGCATCGTGCGCGAATTTTTGCCCAAAAACAACACACTAATAATGCCGCAGCCACCGTATTCCTCAGATCTGGCCCCTTGTGACTTTTTCTTGTTCCCGAAACAAATCATTTGATCTATTTGTTGGTATGGGCAAAAATCGAAGACCTGCCAAAACACGTGCAAGCAAAGCAGCTGTCAAAAATAAACTGAACATTCCAAATGGCCTCAAAAAAATCGAACATCAAAATTCGCCATACTTTTTGATCAAACCTCGTATACTGAAGAGATTTTTACTGAAAGCGTTTTCACTGAAAATATATATTTTTACAAAGAATATTCTATCCATTTTCCCAAAAATAAAAATTCTCTTTAATTTCGGATAGTTAATTTTGCAAAATAACTATCCAAATTTAAAGAAGAAACAAAAATTGAACAGAAAACTTTTCATTTGAATTGAATTTTATTTTCTCTTAAGTATTTCTACACATAATTAAATATTTTGTATTTCATGATTAATAAACATTATTCTTTAGATCATTATTATTATTATTTATTTTATATGTTAATTATTGAAATAGATCAATTTCAATTAAAACTACGACAAAAAATAAAAGTCTAGAGACTACCTAAAACTATAATCTTTGTATCGCTTTCATTTTACAATAATTCGTAAATAAATCTAAATGCGTACTCGTCAATAATTGTTGATATTTTTCATTTTAATCTGCCGGTAATCATGAACCATTTCCGGTCGCTTGATGAATGCTATTACAAACATTGTAAGATATTCCATTACATCATTTTTACTAGATCTTTTACAACAATACATAATTAAGAATATTTTATGTCTACTGGTTACTTGCGTATTCATAATTTTTTCTTTCACGTTGGATTTTAATATTTTTTTGATAAACAAGAAAAATTATTTGTTTCTATTTTCTTTATAATATTATTAAATTTTTTCCTTTCTACCAATTAGGAGTATTTATATATTTGAATTTTTTTTTCATTTAACCAATTTTATATTCTTTATTTCATGTTCTTATTAAACTTGTACATTATCCTGATTATCCTTCTTATATTTAAGTATGTATTATGCTTCAATTGCTAGATTCTATTATATTATACAATTTTAAAAATTATTAATATTATTATCATTATTATTAAAAGGTTAAATTTAATTAATATAAATATGAACAGAGAAGTTTTACGTTTCAAAGAAGCGTCACACAAATTTTGGTTAATTCGCAAAGAAGAACTCCAAAATTTGTGTTATTGTACTTGGTTTAGTTTTATTTAATTTTGTTTTTAACCCTTTTACGTTAATTATTTATATTTATAATTTTAATTTTCTACATTTTTTTTTATAGACAAATTATATTATAAGGAAGATTGAATTTCTTTTAAAAGCTTTTTTTTCTCGGTAAAACAAAAACCTCACACTCGCTCACAAAGTCATAAGCTCAGTAATGAGCATATTTTCTAATAACACACAAATTTTCAGTACAATTTTTTTCCTTATTATCAGTTTCCACAGATTGTATAAAATTTTTAATTATTTGTTCTTAAAAAAAAATAAGAGTTCATTGAAAATCTCCAAAAATGGTGACATAACAGAAAGGATATTTTTTCTTTTAACTGATTTTTTTTTCCTTTTTAAAATTCATTTTATTTTCGATGAAAAATTTTACAAATAGTCAATTTTAGACCGGCGATGAATTTCGATAGCAGACAATATCAGACTGGCCTCTGAGGTGCTTTTCGTACTGGTGGAGGTGGCGGTGGGGCTGATCGCATTCGTTGTAATGCCGCTGGCAATTGTGATGTTTGTAAAGTTTTCCCAATTGTTGGCATCATGTCGTCCTCATCGCCCGAGGATACAGAATTTGCATCGGATGGAGATGGCGATGGCGACGGTGGCGATAGTGTCTCCTGTTCCTGTAACATTGTCCGAAATTCTTGTATCGATTCGTTTAGTGCCCAAAGTTGCGAGAGAAGTGATAGGTCTAACTGCCGCAGACCAAACTGAAATAAATAATTAATAGAAGAAAAAAAATGTTTTATTAATTATATATGAACTTTTCAATACAAAAATGTTACAATTTCAAATTAAACAAGAAAACATATATAATAAAAAAGAAAGAATAAATCAAAATTTAATTATCGTACTCAGAAAAAAAACTCAAAAAAGTACAGACTTCAGTAAAAAATTTTACTTGCATTAAAAACTTTTTGGTAAGAAATTAAAAATAGATTTGAGAAGAATTTTTCAGTAGCAATTCTAAGTAGAAATTTTGAGCAGAAATTCTGAGTAAAAATTTTCAGTAAAAATTTTGCGTAGAAATTTTGAAAAGAAATTTTGAGTAGAAATTTTCAGTCGAAATTTTGAGTAGACATTTTGAGTAGACATTTTGAGTAGACATTTTGAGTAGACATTTTGAGTAGATATTTTGAGTAGATATTTTGAGTAGACATTTTGAGTAGACATTTTGAGTAGATATTTTGAGTAGACATTTTGAGTAGAAATTTTTAGTCGCAATTTTTGGTGAAAAAGTTCAGTAAAAATTTTTTGTAAAAGTGTTCAGTAAAAATTTTTAGTAAAAATTTTCAGTAAAAATTTTCAGTAAAAATTTTCAGTAAAAATTTTCAGTAAAAATTTTCAGTTAAAATTTTCAGTAAAAATTTTCAGTTAAAATTTTCAGTAAAAATTTTCAGTAAAAATTTTCAGTAAAAATTTTCAGTAAAAATTTTCAGTAAAAATTTTCAGTAAAAATGTTTAGTAAAAATTTTCAGTAAAAATTTTCAGTAAAAATTTTCAGTAAAAATGTTCAGTAAAAATTTTCAGTAAAAATTTTCAGTAAAAATTATCAGTAAAAATTTTCAGTAAAAATTATCAGTAAAAATTTTCAGTATAAATTTTCAGTATAAATTTTCAGTATAAATTTTCAGTAAATATTTTCAGTAAAAATTTTCAGTAAAAATTTTCAGTAAAAATTTTCAGTAAAAATTTTCAGTAAAAATTTTCAGTAAAAATTTTCAGTAAAAATTTTCAGTAAAAATTTTCAGTAAAAATTTTCAGTAAAAATTTTCAGTAAAAATTTTCAGTAAAAATTTTCAGTAAAAATTTTCAGTAAAAATTTTCAGTAAAAATTTTCAGTAAAAATTTTCAGTAAAAATTTTCAGTAAAAATTTTCAGTAAAAATTTTCACTAAAAATTTTCAGTAAAAATTTTCAGTAAAAATTTTTAATAAAAATTTTCGGTAAAAATTTTCAGTAAACATTTTCATTAAACATTTTCAGTAAACATTTTCAGTAAAAATTTTCAGTAAAAATGTTCAGTAAAAATTTTCAGTTAAAAATTTTCAGTAAAAATTTTCAGTAAAAATTTTCAGTTAAAAATTTTCAGTAAAAATTTTCAGTAAAAATTTTCAGTAAAAATTTTCAGTAAAAATTTTCAGTAAAAATTTTTTGTAAAAGTGTTCAGTAAAAATTTTTAGTAAAAATTTTCAGTAAAAATTTTCAGTAAAAATTTTCAGTAAAAATTTTCAGTAAAAATTTTCAGTTAAAATTTTCAGTAAAAATTTTCAGTTAAAATTTTCAGTAAAAATTTTCAGTAAAAATTTTCAGTAAAAATTTTCAGTAAAAATTTTCAGTAAAAATTTTCAGTAAAAATTTTCAGTAAAAATTTTCAGTAAAAATTTTCAGTAAAAATTTTCAGTAAAAATTTTCAGTAAAAATGTTCAGTAAAAATTTTCAGTTAAAAATTTTCAGTAAAAATTTTCAGTAAAAATTTTCAGTAAAAATTTTCAGTAAAAATTTTCAGTAAAAATTTTCAGTAAAAATTTTCAGTAATAATTTTCAGTAAAAATTTTCAGTAAAAATTTTCAGTAAAAATTTTCAGTAAAAATTTTCAGTAAAAATTTTCAGTAAAAATTTTTAGTAAAAATTTTCAGTAAAAATTTTCAGTAAAAATTTTCAGTAAAAATTTTCAGTAAAAATTATCAGTCAAAATTTTCAGTAAAAATTATCAGTAAAAATTTTCAGTAAAAATTTTCAGTAAAAATTTTCAGTCAAAATTTTCAGTCAAAATTTTCAGTAAAAATTTTCAGTTTCAGTAAAAATTTTCAGTAAAAATGTTCAGTAAAAATGTTTAGTAAAAATGTTCAGTAAAAATGTTCAGTATAAATTTTCAGTAAAAATTTTCAATAAAAATGTTCAGTAAAAATTTCCGGTAAGAAATTAAAAATAGATTTTAGTTTGTTTCTCAATCAAAATGTTGTTAAGTAAAATTTTCCTTTAGTCTTTTCAGGTAAAATTACATTTATTCATTTCTAAAATTTATTCTTAAATAGAAATTATTTGCATATCGTATCAGCTTAAATGAAAAAAATTTAGAATTTCTCATTAATAATTTTTCGAAAGAACCTTTTTTTCCTTTTTCTTCAATATCTTTTTTAAAAGTAAATTATTTTTGAATGTAAAATTAAATGAAAATCAAAATAATCCTAAGTAAAAATAACAGATTCCGATGGAGGAAAAGAATTTTCTTTGAATAAATAACAAGCAAGTAAACCCAATAAATAATTATTCATGTGAGTGACAATCGACAGCTATTTTATCCAGTTTCCCCTAAAATACCAATAACTAAAAAAGGAAAAGAAAACGAGGGTTGCAAAAAAAAATCCACAGAAACTGAAATACGAAAAAAATTTCGGCTGCTCAACAATCGATACCTGACAGGTCAATTCAAATCAGTTTTGCTTTCCTGTGTGTTCATATAAAAATCACTTTTTACAATTTCCGGCAAAATAATCATCGCATTCGACATAAGTGTGATGAAGGGAATCTACCCTTATCAACATCTCGGGAATATCCACTAACACAGCCCAGCCTATTATTTGAACGCAACGAATGTGGAGTCATGGTTTACCCGTCAATCGTCAATATCGCAATCAGTTTGGAATTTTATTTTACAGTAAAAAACTCATGACGAGCAATTCATATTTGTTATCCTCAAAATGAAGAAAACAACATTTTAAAAGTACAATAGTAACCACAGTGGCTTATGTCATTTTTTATCTGAATGGAGTTTTTCATTCGTTTTTGTATCTGTGGAATTCTGTCTAAATTTCTTAGATAAATATTTGTTCAAGAAATGCTGATTGACTAAGATTTCATCACTATTCCATCTTATATAAAATACAATACAAACTAATATATATATGGCAACAAAAAAAAATTGTTTTTGAATTTTTATTTTAATTCCAGATATTTTGAAAGAAATCCCGCAGAAAGCTTTGTAAGATTTTGAAAAGTAAAATTGTTCAAACTAACGATGAATTAAACCGCAGAAAATGTAGTTTTTTAAAAATAATTTTTCTTCTATTATTTAATAAGGGTTTGAAAATTATCCTTTTTTTTTAATTTCACGTTTCATCTTTTGATACTATTTTAACGGTATTTTAATGAAATTATTTCGAAATTTTTCCCCGCAACATTTTGAGTCTGCAACATTTTGAGTCCGCAACATTTTTAATAAGTAAAATGGCCGGAAGCGTCAGCTGACAATTAAAACTAGAAACGTTCGATACCAATTATAAAAATATATTTAAATATATTATAATGTTTTAATAGATCCTGTTTGTATTTCTTTAAAACAAAAACAAAAAACAAACAATTTTTTCTAAATAAACAAACTTCCAGCTGCGCAAAATTCTCTTAATTTGTTTGGAAAATGTGCTAATCCTTGAAATTCCGGCGTCGCAAAATACAGAATGCATTAAATCTTCATTTTGAAAGGATAATCGCCCCCAGGAATTACGAACTTAACATGACTTGCGAATTAGATTTGCTAGATTAAATTTGTCAAATCCTTCAGTGAGCAAATTATTTGTGCAGAAATTAGTTAAACAAAATTTGTTGGTTTGGTTGGTTGGTTGGTTGGTTGGTTGGTAAACCGTGGATGGTCGTAAATTTTCATACTCGGATTCGTGGAAGAGGAAGTAAAACTTTTCTACAAAACGACTAATCAATTTGTTCGACGAAGGCCTGTGTATAAATGTCCGTGCAATGACAAGCGGGCGGTTGAAACAATGTTAAATTTAGCAATCACAGGTGCAAAAATATAGTTTTCACCTTTGAAAACTACGCTGAATACTGTGAAATGTATTTACAATTTTGGCTGATGCCTAAAGCTGTACTTTGAATTTTGTCCGGTTTGATAAATTATTTACTAACATTTTGTGTTTTTAGTTGGAGCACATATTTTGGATATGAAATTATTGAAAATATCAGTAATCGAACAGGAAACAAATCGGACCAAGGATTAAAAGTAACGCTTTCGTGAATAATAACTGCCACTTTCAGATTAATATCGGTTACAGCTTTGACTCCAAAAATATGACGAGGAAAATAGAATTTTTTGCCGAATGAATATACCCTCATTTATGGATTTGTTTTTAAAGCTAAAAAAATATTAGTAAAAGTGGAAGATAAAAATGATTATGAAAAAATTTTTACTGAAAATTACTACCGAAAATTTTTACTGGTAATACTTTTACTGAAAAGATTTTTACTAAAAATATTTTTACAGAAACGATTTTAATGAAAGCGTTTTTACTGAAAGCGTTTTACTGAAAAATTTTGCATTGAAAATATTTTTAACTGCACAAAGTTTTACTGAAAATAGTTTTACTGCAAATAGTTTTACTGAAAGCGTTTCTACAGAAAATATTGTTACTGAAAATATTTTTACTGCAAATATTTTGACTGAAAAGATTTTTACTGAAACGATTTTTACTGAAAAGATTTTTACTGAAACATTGTTAACGAAAATATTTTTACTGCAAATATTTTTACTAAAAATATTTTTACTGAAAGCATTTTTATTGAAAGCATTTCTACTGAAAATATTTTTACATAAAGCGTTTTTACTGGAAGCGTTGTTATTGAAAACGTTTTACTGAACATACACTAAAAATATTTTCACTGAAAGCATTTTTACTGGAAGCGTTTTTACTGAAAGCGTTTTACGGAAAATATTTTTAACTGCAAATAGGTTTACTGAAAATATTTTAACTGAAAAGATTTTTACTGAAAATATTTTTATTGAAAGCATTTTTACTAAAAATGTTTTTACTGAAAGCGTTTAACTGAAAAGATGTTTACTGAAAAAATTTTGACTGAAAGCATTTATACTAAAAAGATTTTTACTGAAAATATTTTTGAAAATTTTTATACTGAAAATATTTTTGCTGGAAATTCTTTTACTGTGAATACTATTTTTTTTAAATAATAGTAGGTATTAACTACAGATGTAACGAATATATCATTAAAGCTAGAAGAAGAATTTCTTCTTTAATATGAGAATCACTTATAAAAGTTAGATAATTTCGGTTCTACATTGCAGAATTCCCCCATTACCTTCCCATTCCATACTTGGTCAATACTTTTCTGTAATTTGACTACCCAAAAAAAATACCAAATTATTCTTTAAAGTTGTATTCAGTTAATTGTACACAAGCGCGAATGTTGGAAACTTTGCGCAACTGTGGCTGTGGCTTGACTTGAAATGATCAATCATGACAGATGATAATAACGATGATTATAAAGACGATAATGATTCTTTAGAGGAACTTATTTTTTTCGGAGCTATTATACCGTAAAATATTCATAAGGCTTTCTTCAGTTTGCCTGACTGTCTCTCTTTAACCACAAAAATTAAAAATGCAGCCTACTCTTGTGAAAATTTTTACACCCCCTCCTATTATCTCTCTCTCTCTCTCTCTTTCGGATTTTTGTTATTGTATACTTTTTTTACATTAACAATCGTTAAAAACGGTAAATTCATAAATAAAACTCAATTTTTCACATTCATTTGTTCATCTTAAAAATATTTTTTGAATGCCATTTAAGCATATTTGAAATATATTTTTTTTACAAGTATACCATACAAATCAATCGACTATTATGATGATGAATTTATATTTTTTAAATTTTTTATAGATTATACAATATAATTTTTTTCGAAGCGGTTAGATGAATTTCTATCAAGAAGAAAAAGCTTGTAATAATAGGAGTAACAAGGGAAAAGTGTTAGCTACGAACAAGCCCATCGATATTGAATGGATAAATTTTCTTTTAGTTTTCTTACAAGTTATTTTTAATAGCTTACATAATTCACGTAAATGATTATTTTCTATATTAAATAAATTTGACTTTAGTTTTTTTTGTTGTTAAAATTTTTCAAAATTATAAGATGAAAAAGAACTATTACTTTGGATAATAGAATGGAAATATTTTATAAACTTTTCCAATTGTAATTATTTTATATTAAATTTTCTATTTAATTTTTAATTTAATTCAATATTTTAATAAAATAGAATCATTTCATAAAAATTAATTGATATTAATAAGTTGAAATAATTAATTACAGATAGTTTAAATAGGCTTAATTAGACAATATTTCTTAATACCAAAATACACAAGAAAATATATATTTATATAACAACCATGAACATATTAAATATCTCTCCCAGAAGATTAATTAATTATAACCTACCCTTAATGGTCATTTTGTAAACAGAAAAATTGAATTTTTTTTCAATCTTTTATGATTTCCTTTTTTTTTTCTTTGAAAAAAAAAAGCTGACAAGATAAACATAAATAACAAAAATATTTATTTACGTAAAAGCCATTAAATCACTAAGCTAAAAACAAAAAACAAAAAAAGATTTTTAAAAAAAACAACAGATATCGAACAACAGATTCAGCAATTTTTTCAGCTCACTTAACCATTTCATTGTTCCGCAAATATTATTTGTTTGCCTTTCATCTTTTCCATTTACTGGAAAACCGATGTGATTTGACAAGAAAACAAAACAAACCAAGAAGTTTAGACCAGAAAACTCACAAAGAAATCAGATTCTTTATACACGTAGATACCCAACACTACCCTAACGTATCTAATATATATGTATATGTACAAGAACTCGTATTCTTTCAACCCCTTTTTTTGCGGTTTTCATTTCCTCAAAATAAGCACACAATCGATTCCTTACCCTTTAATAGAGTTCGATGGATATCTTTTACCAGAAAAAAATTGTACTCTCGGAAATTGTGTATGTGTTTTGGTGCTAGAAATCCAAAAGAATATTTACACTTTTTTTTATAAGTCGAAAAATCGAGTTCCTTTGGCTGTAAAAAGGGGTTGCTTTTTTACTATGTATGTACAACTAAAGTGTCAAAAATATTACAAACAAACTCAATTTAGTTATTTTTTTTTTGACAATTTTGATTTAGTATACTGAGAAAAAGATTTTGAATATTTTAAATAATTTATTTATTGAATTCTGAAAATTCACAAACGGATAATACAGCTTAAAAAAATGTTTCTTAATTCAGCAATTTTTATTAAAAATATAATTTTCTTCAAATTTCTTCTTCTTCACTGATCAGCACAATGAGGCAAGATTGTTTTTTAGGTTGAACGATATCATCATTTTCTGAAAGCATTTTTTCCTCTTTAAAAAAATTTCCTCTTTAAAAATATCTATTATTTCAGTCTGTTTGCTGGCTCTTACAAGTTCGTAGTAAGTAACATTGTATGCGGTGAGGCAATTTTCCAGATCCTTTTTTAACTTATGGCATCTTTCAGTATAGCAGTCTTTAGTCACAAAAAATTATTCAAGACTTTTCGCTAAAGCAAATCTTTTCTGTAACTTGGTTAGGGTAAAATTTAGTACGAGGGTCGTTCAATAAGTCCTTAGAAAATCTGACAAATTGCGCTCGTAGTGTCGGTAAAGATTTTTTGTAAGTAGCATTATCGACAGGAAAGCTGTCAAAATTTCAGCTCGATCCAAAGCGTAGGTCAATTTTTATCGTCGATTAAAGTTAACGACATTTATTTGTGCATAACAATGGAAAAAAGCGAGTTTAGGGCTGTCATCAAACATCTCCATTTGAAAGGCTTAAGCCCGAAAGAAATCAAAGCCGAGTTGGAAACACATCTGCACCTGTGTTTGCGACGGTTTACAATTGGGTGAATGAATTTAAACGTGGCCGTTCATCCACAAAAGATGAACATCGTTCAGGACGCCCAGTTGAGGTGTCTACTCCTGAAATCATCGACAAAATCCACGATCTGATTTTGAACGATCGGCGAATTAATGTGCGCGAATTAGTTGAGGCCACGGGCATATCACAAGGTACAGTTGCTTCAATTTTGCATGAAAAATTGTCTGTGAAAAAAATTTCGGCAAGATGGGTGCCGCGTTTGCTCTCAGAGGAGAATAAGCGCAATCGTGCAGTGGACTCTGAGGCTACGTTGGCACTCTTTCATCGCAATCCTGCCGAATTCCTTCGTCGATATGTCACTGTGGACGAAACCTGGATACGATACTACACTCCAGAAACGAAGAGACAGTCATCACAGTGGATTTTCAAGGGTGAACGGCCTCCGAAGAAGGTAAAAACTGTGCCATCGGCCGGCAAGGTGATGGCCACGGTCTTTTGGGATTCGCAGGGTATCATTTTTATCGACTACTTGGAAAAACGAAAAACAATAATAGGAGCGTATTACGCGTCGTTAATGGAACGGTTGAGCGAGGAAATCAAAGAGAAACGTCCTGATCTGAAGAAGAAAAAAATCCTCTTGCATCAGGACAATGCGCGTGTGCACACCTGCGCTGTTTCCATGGCCAAAATTGTGGAATTGAGAATGGAATTGTTGCAGCATCCCGCTTATTCACCAGATTTGGCCCCGAGTGACTATTTTATTTTCCCCAATCTGAAGAAATGGCTTGGCGGACGACGGTTCACTTCCAACGAGGACGTCATTGCTCAAACGGATGAGTATTTTTCAGAACTTCCGAAATTCTATTTTTTGGACGGGATAAAAATTTTGGAAACACGGTTGGAAAAGTGTATAGAGCTAAAAGGAGATTATGTTGAAAAATAAAAATTTTTTTTTTAAAAAACAGTTTTTTTCCATCTTTTTCAAAGGACACATTGAACGACCCTCGTAACTACACCATTTTCATTATAGCTGTTGTCGTGTTTAGAATCAATTTCGGTAGTTCATATTATTGAGGAGCTTTTTTTGTTTTACAATAAAAAAATTATAAAATATAATAAAATTCTGGACTGATAGTTAAAACTGACAGTTATATTTTATTTGTCAATATAATCCCCCCTTAGCACAGTTTGTTCCTATTTCGGCAGTGATTTTCTTTAAGATCTCCAAAATACATTTTTTTAGCGCCAATGGCCTTTTCATGCAACGACAATTTCTTTCAAGACAGGAATATTTCCAAAAATTTACTATATTAAAATTATCAAAAATAAATTCATAATATCGGCCATTGATAGAAAGAGTGATAATAATTTGAGAAAGAGTGATAATAATCTGAAGATTGTGGTTATGGGATTGTAAATCATAAGAAACTATTAATATGTAGAATTACAATATTTTTTTTTTAACAAGGAACCGTAGATGAAAAACTAGAAAAGACAATTGCTTATTAAAAATCTACAAAAAATAGAATATATTAAAATTTCCTTCAACTATAAATGGTTAATAATTTAATGGAATTCTATTAAAAAAGAGTAGGATTCTTATTTCTATTTTTTACCAAATTATTTCTATCAGTTAAACTGGAGGATCAACTGAACCTACTTGATAAAATAATATTTTGCCTCTTTGGCTTATATGCTACTCAATTAATAGAATCTAAAATCATTTCATTGAAAATTTCACCTAACAAAGAAAATTTTGGTTTTTTTTTCAGAAAAGACGCTGAAAATCGCAATTTGCACTAAGAATAATCATCAAAGGTGAACTTACGAGTACTAAATAACGCGCCATCTGTCTGAGAGCAGAATCATCATTCAGCAAATTCACTAACATCCTCCGCGGCCATGGCAGATCAATTTCGCAGAACTGTCACCTTGACTACATTTTTAGACAACAAGTCATAATATTTCCTTAAGATTGTTTTATTAGGTAACACCTTTTAACAGTTTTTTTACATTTATTATTATATACGACGTCTGTTCAAAAAGTATCACGACTTTTTGAATTTCCGCGGGTTACTTATATTTGATTTTTGATATTTTTGTGGCGTTATGTTGGTACTCATGTCTCTCACTTATGCCGATAAGTTCGGCCATTTTGAATGTTTAGTTAATTTTTGGACAGCTGCTTTGCTTGTACGTGTTTTGGCAAAGCAGCTATCGCAAATTAACTGAACATTCAAAATATCCCTCAAGAAAATACAAACGTATACTCCTTGCACTAAATACGACATATATCTTTAGGGCGCTGGTTGTTGGGAACAATGTCTTCACCATGCGGTCTGTCACGCTGGAGCTCGGCTGTTTTTCCTAAAGTTGACGACAATGGTTTCAATACCGGAGTATATTGACAGGAATTCTCGTGACAGCCGCGACTCCTATATTCTCGAACAGTCGAGATGGACGAACTCTCCGTTTGTAATGTTCCCATTATCGTATGTATACATCGCTGTGACTTACAGCGAAAGTAAGGAATACATTCGCGGACAGTGGTTCTTTCTTCAGTAAGCAAACGCTCTAGCGTAAAAATATATCAATAAACATGCCGATGTTTATTGAAATATATGCAAATGTCTAACCCATAATTTTGTGAGATTATGTGATTACTGGATATCGCGTTTCCTTCGGCAAATTAGTATCAGCATAATTCAAATGAACCTCCCACTCTTAGTATACCTTCAAATCTGATATGGTATGTAGAGACCTTAATGCTGAAGAAAATCTCAGAAGCTGATTGTAAAAGTTTTCAACCATCTTGGTTGAGCTTGTCGCCTGATATAGTGTCAGTATTTATAATCTGCATAAGTGACTCGATGATAATCATAGGATCAGATGTTATGTCATTGGTATAAATATTATAAAATAATGGGACTAAGAGACTCCAACTAAAATAAGATTTTATAATATTTCTAAGGATTCTATATCAACTGCTACTTGGAAATAAAGTTGAGAATGATATGAATTTAAAATAAGATTGAATGAAGAAGCAAGGACACTGTTGAGTTACCAAAGGAGCTGAGGATACCACTCTGAATGGGAAATATCTAAGAATACTTCTGGGTAATACTCTCTCCTTTCAAGGGAGGATGCAATGTAAACAACAAGGTAAACAACCAAACTTTTCTCGAAATAAAAATAAATGAATTGTGGCATGGGCTGTGGGGCACCTTGCACCGTTTTATTGAAACCACATATTCGTTAAATCAATATTTTCCAATTTATGATACAGAAAGTTCATTATCATTGATCTGTACCCCTCCCCATTAACAGTAACGGCAACTCGTCTTCATTTTCAAAAAAGTAAGGACCGACGATGCCATCCTGCCATAAACCACACCAAACGATCACTATTCCGGAATTTAAAGGTTCCTTGTCAATAATTGTCAAGTAGCATCAGATCAGTAACGATAATTTTGTTTATTCATCGATACACAGAGATGAAAATACGCCTCATCTGAGAAGATGATTTTCTTGGAAAAATCAGCATCATTTTTGCAGAGTAAAATCAACAAATTTACGGCGTTTTCAATGGTCCAACAGCTTTAATTCTTGTGTGTTAATAAGTACACATATGGTATGTAAGCTAAATCCAACCGTAAATATGCCATGTTATAACAGACAGTCACGAAAGTTGAGAACTCTTTAGAATCGATAAATTTAGGTCTTCATTAAGCCTTGCCTCAACGACAGCAATATTCTCGGTACTTCGATTGGATCTTCAACTTACTGGCATACGATCATTGTTTAAAGAAAGATTACGTTCAAAACTTTCCACAGTTCGACAAATACCGAGCATACTGAGCCGATTATAACAGCCATATATTGAAAAAAATGTACGATAAGTTGCAATAAATGAACGATTATTTTGATAAAAAAATTTGATAATTTTCCATTAATAAATTGCAACCCTTACTGAATACAACTGATAGTAACAGAAGATTTTGATATTTCAAATATTGCAACACGTTCCATTTGAAAATATATGAAAACTTTTCAGTTATTTAATTTAATATTTTTAAATTCAAATAAATCGTTTATTTTATGTATAAAAATAAAATTGTTTATAATGTAAAAAATCGTAAATTCTAAAAAAATAATGAATTTTCTATCAGCACAAGGGATACCTACAAGACTATGATTAAAATGTTCCATTACAATTTTCAAGACTATCTAGTCTAGGTCAAGTTTATTGATACGAGTGTCATTCAACAAGTACTTAGCCTACAAAAGAAAAACGAAAATTTTGGAAAGGTGGCAATTTATTTTTCCACATAATCTCCTTCAAGTTCGATACACTTGGCCCAGCGATGCTCTAACTTTTTTAACCCGGCCAAAAAATACAATTTCTCGAGGGAAGCAAAATAGGTCTCCGTGGCGACGATGACCTCCTCATTCGACCCAAATCTACTCCCGGCGAGTGATTTTTTCAGGTTTGGAAACAAAAAGTAGTCACGGGGGGCCAAATCTGGAGAGTACGGTGGATGGGGCAGCAATTCGTAGCGCAATTCGACCAATTTGGCCATGGCGACGGCGGAGGTGTGAGCCGGGACGTTGTCGTGGTGGAACAGCACTTTTTTCTTCGCAAAGCTGGGCCGCTTTTTCTTCAATTCGACGTCAAATCGGCCCAATAAGTCAGCATAGTAGCGCCCCGTGATTGTTTTACCCTTCTCGAGGTAATCGATGTGGATCACACCTTGTGAATCCCAGAAAACGGTGGCCATCACCTTTCCGGCTGATCGAACAGTCTTCGCCTTCTTCGGAGCACGTTCGCCGGGTGAAGTCCACTGTTTCGACTGTTCCTTGGTCTCTGGTGTGTACCAGTGAAACCATGTTTCATCGACGGTCACGAAACGTTGCAAGAACTCCGCTGTATTGCGCTGAAACAGCGCCAAACACGTCGCCGATGTGGTCTCACGGTTGCGCTTATTTTCCGGTGTGAGCAAACGCGGCACCCATCGCGCCGACAGCTTTCTCATGCCCAGTTCTTCGTGTAGAATATGATGCACCATTCCTACTGCGATGCCCACAGTCTCAGCTATCTCGTGAACCTTCAGTTGACGGTCTGCCAACACGAGATCGTCGACTTTTTTAACGTTTTCCTCCATAGCAGCCGTTTCCGAGGCACCTGGGCGTGGCTCATCAAAAACCGACGTGCGGCCACGAACAAACTCGTTGAACCAATTCTTGACGGTCGCCATCGAAGGAGAAGAGTCACCATACACAGCATCCAAGCGATCTTTGATTTCGCTGCGCGTTTTCCCTTCCAAAAACAAGAATCTAATCACCGAACGATATTGTTCTTTTTCCATTTTTTTGCAACCGACCGACACGCTCGCTTTCAAAGGCTCTCAAAACAAAACTAATGAAGGGAATCGACTGAAACTTTGACAGTAGGCTACTAAAAGAATGTACTGCACGATGGTGAATTTCTTTTGTGACAGCAGTTCTATCGGGTGGTGAGGCTAAGTACTTGTTGAATGACCCTCGTAGTCTCTATTTGTCGAGAGAATTTAATACTATTACTATTATTATTTTTACGCTTTGATGTTTGTTTATTATTTAAAAAGAAATTTAATGCAACATTTAATTTGCATACATGAAAATTTATGTTTTAGAAAAATCTCCACTCCAGTTGGATGGATATATACTTACATAAATATAAGTATGAACATATTCATTGAAAGGTAGGTACACATTTTTACCAAAAAAGGGGGAACACCAAAATAATTTAGAAAATTAAGGTGAAAAAAAAAACATGTTACATTTTGTTAAAGAAAAACAAAACCAAATATTATAGGTAATAAAATGTGAATACAACTGAAAATGATAGTAGCTATAACAGTAGCAAAAGGTAACAATTTATATTATTCCAAAGAATATTAGGAGTCATAAAATTTTGATGAAATAACCTCATATCTTATGTTAATGTTTATGTGGTTGGCGTCATCGGCAAAACGGGGTTTAGAGAGGATGTAGATGAAAGGAATGACACCAGTTGAACTAAGTATTCAAAGTTATAATTTTAAGAAATTAACCACATCCATCCAACCATTCAGCCAACCATCATCCATCATCTTCTGAAAAGAGAAGATTTCCTATTCCAACTGTGAGCAACACCAACTTTTAACTGTTATAACTGACATTGTTTTATTTTGTATTGTTTCAAGTTACACGGATATTATGAATTATTATTTCCCCCTACACATGCACATACGTACGTGCTTATATGCTATATTTAAATATGGAATAAAAAATTTAATATTTTACATAAAATTATTTGGTACAAATGGAAATTGGTAGACTCGCAACTCTGTGACCGAATAGTTGTTATCATTTGTAAGGTAGTCAAGTCAAATGAATATTTAAAACATAAATTTAAAAGTAAAAAAATAGTTATAATAATAATAATAATAGTACGTAATAAGGTAGAAATGTAAATTACACAAATAAAAGGTGAAAATGGAAAGTACGAAATTGCGTTGCTACTCGTATTTGAAAACAATAATACACTCGTAAATAATAGTTGAAATCAATGAAAGTTGCCATTTGTACGATTATTTTAGCATAAACATTTATTGCGTGCATATTAAAACTGATAACAACAATTATTATAATTACTATTACTACTGAAAATGGTTTATCAACTTGATTTATGTAAAGCTCACCTTGAAGAATTTTACAAAATATTTGGAAACAGTTTTTTTCTCTTCATTTTCCTTTTGTCAATAAACACTTTCAATATTGATTTTTATTTATTAATTTGTTGTTGTTGTTTTTTTTTTTAATAAAAATGTGTATTCTGTATAATATCTGAACGGAATGATGAGATAATATCAATAAAGTTTGCACTAATAAGTGCAAAGTGTAAACATAATCAAGATCAAGGTTAAAAATCGACATTCGTGTACTTCGAGTATCAATTTTATTTATTGGAAAAATCTCCACTAATTTTATTATTATTACTATTAAATACTAACAAAAATAAGATTAGAAAAATTATTTAAAAAAATTTCTTCAGATAACGGCAGGTGAGACGGCAATCAATCTCCCCGAACCTCACCGTATATCAATTTGTAACTACAGTCTCGCATTCTTGGAAGATATTCGTGACCCTTCAAATGGCCCGATTTTCGTTGGTATTCGGTATTATAGGGTGGTCCATCTAGCGGTTGCATTTTGAACCACTATTTATTTGAAGTACTTGAGTGTTAAATGTCATCACGAATTGACAGATTGTTAGTTGAAAGTCTGAATTTTACGAAATGGTAATCCATACCCTTGAAGAAAATTGGGAAATATTGAGAACTTACTTCCAAAGTGGTGAGTCTTCAACCCAAACTGTGAGAAATTTAAAAAAAATGAGCAAAGATCGAATGCCATCACGTCAACTTGTGGACAAATACGTGAAGCAAGTTCATGAAACTGGTTTGTTTTGTTTGTAAGGTCCCTTAGACATGTGCCAGGGGCCACTTCATAGCGCCACGACCGTGAGGCCATTTGGCGACTTCGTAGTACGTATGGGAAATCATCTGAGAGAGACTGGTCTATGGTTAGTAGTATAGAAAGTTGAGAATTTTGTTATATTTTGTGGAGCAGATTTGTATGTTGTAGAAGTTTAAATAGGGGACTAGGGAATTGAGTTGTTGGCTCGAAGAGCTCCATAATGGGAGGAATCCTGCTCGCAAAGCAGTTCTTGATTATGTGGCATTCCTGTAGAATATGGGTGATAGTGAAATGGGTGCCACAGGATTGATAGAAGGGACGATTGGGACGTTATGAGTAAGAGCAGTATGTCCAATCCGGATTCTGAGGAGCTTCCGCTATTGGCCCAGAATTTCGGTATGGATGTTGAATACACTGGTTTATTAGTGGTTATCCAATGAGTCGACAAAAAAGTGTCGCTATTGGTCCAGTTATCGTGTCTGCGGATGGCTAATGGTGTTAGTTGCCATTCTGTTAGTAGGCGAGGCAGATTGGGAATGACTGTGATCACTGGCCGACGGAGTGTTTCTCCAGCCAACTTGTCAGCACTTTCATTACCCACAATTCCCACATGCCCTGGCACCCATTGCAACTCGACACTCCTATTGCTAAGTAGGCTATGACGAATTGCGCTAAGTACTGCGTCACTCGATGGGGCACAAATGGCTTTAAGGGCGACAAGACTGTCGCTAAAAATAATAACGCTTTGTTGGCTGGGAATATTGGTTGCAATTTCAATTGCCGTTTTTATGGCCCACAGCTCCCCGTAATATGGAGCTGCCCTATAAGGGAAGATTGCACAACATAGTGTGCGGGTGTTGCAGCCAAAAAGTTCGACGACCGAAAAAGATGTAATATCGGTGTCAGCGGTGGCATCAGTGAACAACTGTCGATGACCTTTTAATCCATCCAACTGTTCAAAGAAAAATATCCTATATGTGGACGGATCAGTTCTAGCCTTCTTGAACTCGGGAAGATGATAATGTTTTTGATAAAAGTGTGGAGAGGATAATTTGTAAGGCATAGGTTTTTGTAAATTAAACTTAGGCGGGCTTTGTGAAGATAGAAAAAAATAGATTTTCGACCAGTCTCTATCAGTATGGATTCCACTGGAGATGTCCGATGTGCTCCACTGGCTAGTCTAATGTAACGGTTTACCGCTGCCTCTACTAGCCTTTTCCCTGCTATTGGCACACTGACACATATAGTGAGGAAATATAGTATGGTCCCGTCCAAAAGGGCGTTGGTTACTCTAATTGCCTTACTTTGTCTTACCTTACTTTTGCTGCTGACTAAAATTTTAACAAAGCGGAGAATGATATTAATTTTGTCAACAGCATTTTTAATCTGAAGATTCCATTTTTATCCACGTGTAATTGAGATACCCATGATTTTCATGGAATCTTTTGGGCAGAGAGGGAAGGGGTTTAGTGACTAGTCCGATACACTATAATTTTTTTCCCTGCAAACATGAAGGCAAGGTGGGTTCGATGCACAGATAACCGCACCGTTTATGCTGCTCCAAGTGTTGATGTTGCGGATGGCGTTATTTATTTGTTGTTGAAGATCAGCACCAGATACAAGTATAAAAATATTGTCGGCATATATATAGTGGTTAAAGGATGATAGTTGGTGGGAAAGGGAGTGAATATATATATTGAATAGGATCGTTGATAAAGGGGATCCTTGTGAGATGCCGTTTTTCATTTCGCGTTTTGACGAAAAATGACCGTTGGCGCGTACCGTGAAGGTTCTATTAGTTAGGTTGGAACGTAGTAGTCTGTAAGAGTACCCTGTGTGGGCAAATTCGGTCATACGCCTTTTCTAGGTCGAAAGACAATAGTAAACCACAATGTCTACGTTTGTAGCAATTGTGGATTGAATGTTGGAGTTCAAGTAGCATACTCAGAGCTCCCCTCCCTGACCTGTAGTTGTTGGGGAACAACCCCCATGTTATTGGGGATTGAGTCTATTGGCAAGCGCTTGATTAGTCTTATTTCTAAGATCTTTTCCAGGATCTTGGAAGTGCAAGGCAGTAATGAAATTGGTCTAAAGTTGTTAGCCGAAGAATGGCAGAGATTTTTCTTGGGAACTGGAATGGGTGTTGCGACCTTCCAGCAATTTGGGAAAATAAATTTTCCAGAATTTTGTTAAAGAGGTTGACATTCATAATCCGTGAAGTATTGTTTCTCTCTACGTCATGAAAAATTAAGGTAGTTATTGGATGAAAACGAGGCCCAGGATTGTGCCAGTTCCTCAACGATAGCTGTCGAGTCGGATATAACTCCATTCTCAGACTCAATAGATGGGATAATCCCATTTTCGCGAAACTAGTTTGTTGGTTGCCAAAGTAACTCGTTCCCGCTCTAATAGTGCGTATGACCGAGAATATTGCTGCCGTTGCTGAAAATGTCAGTGATCATCCATCAACATCAACTCGTTCTCAGGAATTGAACATTTCTCGCACTTCTCTGTTGAGAATTTTGCACAAAGACCTCGGTATGAAAGCTTACAAAGTTCAATTAGTCCAACAACTAAAGCTCAGAAAAGCCATACGTCATCATGGAAAAGCCGATGAAAAAAAAAACGGTTGCTGTCGGACTAATTTGATTATCAAAAAATCTGGCGATGGTTTTGTCAGTAGACCTAATTTATAATAAAGAAACGAAACGTTAAAAATTTTAAGGGATACAAGCATCCCTGTCTAATGAGCGATCTGATCAACTGATGGGGAAGTCACTCCACCAATCCTGTAGCACTACATTTTTGACTAAATGGCATGTAACAAATTTAATCATATGTGGACAAACATACCAGTATACCCAAGGAATATTGAAATTCTGGGCAATAAAATTTCTCAGAATTCGGATTTTTCATACCGCACTTACCCATGACTTTCTTTTAGGGAACCAACCCCATTCTTTCTAACATGAAAAGGACTCCTTCCCAACCATTCCTTTTTCTAGTCATCTTTTTAATTCTCTAAAACAAACTTATTTGCTCCACTAAATTTAACATACTCTAATTGCTCTCTCAAATGAAAATAAGTTCTCAAATGGCATCATAGTCTCAGAAACCTTACATACAAAACAAACAAAATTTCGTTTTTTTTTTTTTTAAATTTTCAAAACATCCAAAAATATTTACCATATTTGTAATTTTTTTTTTACAAATTTAATGTCAAATAGCAGGACTGTTTTTTCCGAACCACAAAATAGATAATCCATAAAACTGTTGCTTTCAACTATTCTAAAATTAATGTCAGGAAAAAAAATTTTTTTTTAAAAATTAATTTATGAATAATTTTAAAACAGCAAATTTTTTTTCTATTAAACTATGATATAAATTTGCTTTTTTTACAAATAACATGGCGAAAAACTTATGGTTAAACTAAAAAGACTCCTGAAAAAAAACTAGTAAATTTTTTATAAAAATTTCAAAATCGAAAGTTTTCAACTAAAAACCCACTCACTAGAAAAAAAAAGTGGTTTTTAATTAATAATGAAAAATTATGTCAATTGCAAATAAATTTGAATATTAAATTAAAAGCTTTCCAGCTGACAGGTAAATTTATCAAATCGTTGTGTATAATCATCAATATTAAAATTTCGATGCCAGTACAATTGTCGGTATCATCACAGATGCTAATGGCAGAGTGTCAAATGTCCAAAACTGACCTCGTTTTCTGATGGTAGTTTTTAGTATCTGAAAATTATACAAAATTCAGCAGTTTTGTGAGAAAAAATAAAAGATTAAGACAGAAAGTCACAAAGTTTTCACATCGACTTAGGCACGTCTGCAAAGTTATAAGGTTTCTTCTTTAAGAATTCAAAAATTAACCTCACACACCATTCGTATATTGGTGCTCCAGATTGCAACATGGTCTGGGCCCAATGGATATTTGCTTCTGACAAAAAGCTTTCACTTAATGATTATAATCGGAAATATTTAAGATTTCCGCTCAGTATTTGCGTACTCATCAAAATTTCGTACATTTCTACTATACGACTATGTCGTCGAAATTTTTCCATTTGCAACATTTGCCCATTTACCTTGAGTCGTGTTTTATTTACCAAACAAACAAATGATGTGACATGGAACTCCCGCGCATACTACTCATACTTGGACTACTTGCACATGAGTTCAGAGGTTTTGCACGAAAGAAATTAGGAAAAAATATTCACATGCGTCCGGAATACTAAAATTCTGATTTGTCTTTTTGGAGTATATTGTATGCTTTTCGTATAGAAAATATTCATTTTCTTTATAACAACAGTTCTCGTGTAAAAAAACTATAATAAATATTTACCATATGTACAATTATATATAATATGTTTATGTGGTTGCCTAGGGAAAATAAAAACTAGTTAAAAAGCGAAAATGATCGACGAAAGTTTAAAAAGTAACCCAAACACTAGTAGAACTACTCCCCGAACCGAACGAACATAGAAATGTTGGTTGGCCTTCTTCTTCTATAAAAGTTAGTTGGAAGCGAATTGAAAACGCCAACAAATTTTAATTAATCACTTCTTTTAAGATACTCCCCCTTTCTACTTGTATACACATCGAAAACAAACAAACAAACAAAAATGTTATAATTTCTTATATATAAAAAAAAACAGAATTTATAACAGAATTATCCAATTTATGCTACGGAATGTTAAGTTAAATAAAAATACTCTTCAACATTCAGATTTAGATGAAAGTTTTAATTAATTATATTGATTGGATCTTGCCATTATTTATGAAATATAAAATTATTTAAATGACCACCAGGAGACTACTTGTAGGAGTCGACACTTTTGCGGTAATTTTTGATGACTTTTTCAACCATATTGCTGGGAACTTTTCGCGCAATAAAGCCCTAATTTGTTGTATTTTGCGGCTTGTAGGGCCGTTTTGTTATAACCACTTATAGTCCAGATAAATATTTTCAAGTTCAGGCCGAAAAAAGTCAATTATCAGAGTTGACGGTTATAGTCTCTCCTTCGTAATTTTCAAAGCCAATGACACCTTCAGACGAAAATTCACACCTTTCGCAGATGATAGCTTTTCAACAATCACCTGTGGGTTTTAGAAGCCCCAAAAATTATAAAGGCATTTATACTATAAAGTGACACATATTTTTAATGCAACTTTGGATAATGACAAACTCATGAACTACGAAAAAACCTTCTTTTAAAATTAGAAAAACTTAATTTATCGAAAATAAAATTGTGAAAAGAAAAATATTTTATCCAAAGAATTTTTATACTTTAAACTTTAAAAATTTTAGCAAGAAATTCATTTTATGTTTTTTAATATTACTTTTACTTTTCGAGAGTTTTTTTTTCAAATGCAATTTTTTTAAAGGTATTTTTTTCTAAAAAATTTCCACAAAAAACTCTGTTTGTAAATTTTCTGATTTCTTTCAAAATTGCAACCTTTGGCAAATTTATTTCTTATAAGGAAATTTATAATTTTTTTCTTAATTCTGAAAATATTATTTTTATGTCAAAATGTCTGATTTTTTTACTTTTTTTTTTGTCAAAAAATAAAGCTTTTTTTTGCTATGTAATTTTATCTAAAATACAATATTTGCCAAATTTTCTCTCTACTAAACATTTTTTTTGTATTGTATTAAAGGAAAAAAAATTGATGAGAATTTTTATTTTAACAAAAATATTTAGTTTTTTTCCAAGCAGATATCTTTTTCAGAAAAAAAAAGTTTAGAAATTAAAAAAATGGAATTTTCTCTAAATTTTTAATGAATTTTTGTAAAAATAATTTTATGTTGCTTGATTAAAACTTTATTCAATTAAAATCTGAAACAGGTAATTTTTCTCGCTTGTAAAAATATATATTGTAATTTTTTTTTCAGAGTAAATCTTCATTTTTAAAGATGTATTCTATCTGTGAAAAAACTATTTTTACTGAAGTTGTTCATAATTTTTTTTAGTCTAAATATTGAAATTGATTTTAATTTATTTTTGTGATGATTGTCTCTATTTTTATACAATTTAAATAAAGCCATCAAAATAAATGTTTTTTTTTATTTATTTAGTATAATTTTTAACGCTGAATTTAAAAAAAAATAAAAATCAAAAACATTTCCACCTCTAATTTAATGCTGAATTTTAACAAATTTAAATATTAAAAATATGGTATTCCCACCTCTAAATATGTACACTGCCCGACAACTGTTAGCAAACCATCAGCATTTTTACAAATATTTATTTTTTGAAGATGCACAAGCTTAAGGACTTATTTGAGCCAAATGAAGGAAAATTTCATTTTTTATTATTGTATAAAAGCTGCCGAGAAAGCCAAAACTGTTTGAGTCCATTAATAAAAATATGAATATTTTATTAATCACAATTGTACAAATAATAGTTTAGTAAATAAACCAAAAAATTGATATTTTAATTCATTTATCAATAATGGATGAGGTTTCCATTTTGATTTGATAGAAATATCGTATTGTGAAAATTTGTTGGAATACGTAAATTTCGATGATGTTCAGGTCAGAAAATTGTGCCGGGCAGATCTAACAGTCAATGTTCCTTTCGTCAAACAATTCTTGCAACATGTATTGGTGCGTTATCCTATTGAAAAATTCATTGTACGGTGTTGCACTACATCCTTTAGTTTGCTAATTTGACTTTGTAGAGTAGCTGCTAGAAACGTACTTTGTTGCGGTTTGTTTTCCAACAGAAAAACAGGACTTTCAACAGCATAGCACGAAATGGCTCCACAGTCCAAACCTTCTATGGTGGCGTGTCACAAATACTTTGGATTCTTCCCCAAATCATGGATATGATAAGAGAAATTGTCTGGTCCAACTAGACAAAAACGATTATTTTCAATCATGTGATGTCGCGCAAGTTCTACCAGGGCTTCTCAGTGTCTTACGCTCAAGCCTGTTATTCGATGCTCCCCTAAACATGGCTCGCCTTTCACTCTCTATTGTGCCTATTGTCACTCCTCCCGTTTGCTGTTACGAGGGTCGTTCAATAAGTCCTAAGAAAAAGATGGACAAACTGTTTTTTAAAAAAAACAACTTTTTATTTTTCAACATAAGCTCCTTTTAGCTCTATACACTTTTCCAACCGTTTTTCCAAAATTTTTATCCCGTCCAAAAAATAGGATTTCGGAAGTTCTGCAAAATACTCATCCGTTTGAGCAATGACGTCCTCGTTGGAAGTGAACCATCGTCCGCCGAGCCATTTCTTCAGATTGGGGAAAAAAATAGTCACTCGGGGCCAAATCTGGTGAATAAGCGGGATGCTGCAACAATTCCATTCTCAATTCCACAATTTTGCCCATGGAAACAGCGCAGGTGTGCACACGCCATTGTCCTGATGCAAGAGGATTTTTTTCTTCTTCAGATGGGGGCGTTTCTCTTTGATTTCCTCGCTCAACCGTTGCAATAACGACGCGTAATCCTTTTTCCAAATAGTCGATAAAAATGATGCCCTGCGAATCCCAAAAGACCGTGGCCATCACCTTGCCGGCCGATGGCACAGTTTTTGCCTTCTTCGGAGCCCGTTCACCTTTGAAAATCCACTGTGATGACTGTCTCTTCGTTTCTGGAGTGTAGTAGTGTATCCAGGTTTCGTCCACAGTGACATATCGACGAAGGAATTCGGCAGGATTGCGATGAAAGAGTGCCAACATAGCCTCAGAGTCCACTACACGATTGCGCTTAGTCTCCTCTGAGAGCAAACGCGGCACCCATCTTGCCGAAATTTTTTTCACAGACAATTTTTCATGCAAAATTGAAGCGACTGTACCTTGTGATATGCCCGTGGCCTCAACTAATTCGCGCACTTTAATTCGGCGATCGTTCAAAATCAGATCGTGGATTTTATCGATGATTTCAGGAGTAGACACCTCAACTGGGCGTCCTGAACGATGTTCATCTTCTGTAGCTGAACGGCCACGTTTAAATTCATTCACACAATTGTAAACCGTCGCAAACACAGGTGCAGATATGCCATGAACTGCATCCAACTCGGCTTTGATTTCTTTCGGGCTTAAGCCTTTCAAATGGAGATAGAAATTGACCTACGCTATGGATCGAAACTTTCCTGTCGATAATGCTACTTACAAAAAAAAATCTTTACCGACACTACGAGCGCAATTTCTCGGATTTGCTAAGGACTTATTGAACGACCCTCGTAGTCATCATTTTCTGGATTTTACCATCAAATAACACACCGCATTATGGCTTCTGCTTATTTGTCAACAAATTTCTCTGAACAAAACTTCTTGATTTTTAATGGTTTCAAATTTTTTCCACTTCCTATGCTTGAATTTCTCTTTTACTTCTAATAACAATAACTGTTGAAGAATAAGAAATCCAAAAAATTGAACCCAACCAGTTGTCGGGCTACTGCTGGCAGCTTTCTTCAACAAATAAATTTAAAAAAAAATACCTATTGGAATTTCCTTTCCATCTTTCCTGCTTACAAAAATATTTTATACTAAAAGCATTTCGAATTTGTCGAAAAAGGATTTCAATTTTGTATCTGCCCTACCTAATTATATAACATTATGTGTACGAGTAAATTTTAATAATTATCTGTATTAAAAGTTTTTACCAAACAATACTTATACGTATATTTTCTCCAAAAATTATTAAATATTAAATTTCTTAAAATAAAATTATTTACGCATGAATATTTTTCAAAATTAATTTTTCAATCATTTTCAAGTTCAATTATTTTTAAGCTATAATCAAGGCAGTGTTATTGAATATAATCAAAAGAGGTATTAAATAATACGCAAGCATAACAATCTTATTATTTATAATATTTTATAATTAAATTTTAATTGAATTTTAAATTTTTCAATATTGTGGTTTTACGAAAAAGATTATTTTTGTTCCAATATTAAATGGATGGTACAAATTTTAATGAAATTAAGAATTTAAATAAAATCTTTCAATTAAAAGCAGTAATATTTTATGTAAATAAATTAAGAAAATTTTCTTTTACTTTTTATATTTACAGATTAATAACTCATGGAGGGAGTTTTCTAATTACAATATTATTTAATATATAATTTGTCAAGAGACCATCAACAAATTTGCGATGGTTTTTTTTGACAAGAATAGTATTTTTCAGAGTTTGAATAAAACCACAAAAATATGGTTTGTAAGTCCTGGTTGGTTTCTATATGTTAATGGCGGTTAAAATGTTTAAATAACGTAAAAAAAATCATTTTAAAATGCTTAATATCCTTTTATTTAACCGTTTAAAAGGCGACTTATGAGATTTAGGTTATCTCGGGCACTGTCACTGTCACTGTCACAAGGATTAGGTAATCCTTCATAATGAGTGGAGAAAGGTTTAAGAAAATAATTTTTATTTCAACAGTTAAAATTTTTGTTTTCAAAAATAATAATTAATTTTTAAAAAAAATCTTTTTTCTAGGCTCTTTTAAATTGATGTAATATCCAATTTAAAGCTAAACGTATTCGCCTTTAAATTATTCGCAATCTTATATAAATTAATACAAGAAATGAAACTTAACGTCGATTTTCATAATAGTATTGTTTGGCTGAAATCGAGTACCAGTAAAACGTTATCAAGATTCAGTAAAATTTATGGTCTTTGATGAAAATGCTTAAGATAAGCTTCGAACATATCAAGAGAGGTTTCTGATAATTCCACGTACTACAATAAAATTGAAAAAAAAAACAAAGACGAAATTATTACCATATAAGCTAGTAAGTGAAATAAATACTGAACAATATCTACTAGTCAATATTTTTTTAGGAATTTTCTCGAGGCTTTCCCAATTGACTGAATGAGTAGTTATTCTAATTTTGGGATAATTTTTTTCTAGTAGCAGTAATAATTTTTACATCGGAATACAAATTACAGAAAATAAGTCTTTAAATCTTAACTTGAAAATAGTAAATCTACTTTGATAAGTGTCGTAAAATGTGATAAGAACTGATATATGTGAATTATTTTTATGTAATATTTGTTTTTTTTTTTGCCGTTTTGCCTCTGTAAAGTCAATTATATGCTCAATAAGTTGTTCATTCCAACGTAAATGCTGCGAAACTTTCACCAATTGTACGTCGATTTATTACAGTGATTGCAGATTCAGTTACTTGTATATAAATACAATTATTTGGTTCTATGTACTTTTATCCCCTTTAGATCCCGATTTATGTACTCACATAGAGGAACGGAAACTCCTTGACAAATCTATTTGGTAGTTTATTCCCATAGAGTATATATTTGTAAATAAAATAACAGGTAAGAATTTACGAACAGCATTTTTTATAGATTTCATCTCACCAAGTCTAAATTTACAGTCAATTAAATGGGAAATCAAAACCAAAATGGAGAAGGTGAATATATAGGTGGAAAATGAATTTTACTTCAATTTCCTGTAAGCCGATAGTAGATAAAGACAAAGTACATACACTGCAGCATCAGGTATTGAATCCGAAGTCAAACGATTTCATCAATTAAATCCTAGGCTAAGAAAATGCCGGATGGAAAATTCATTAGTGCAGTTGCATTTGTGTGGTGGGTAAGTACTACTATCAATCGATTCGAAAGAGTGTCATCGCCTTGGGTATTTGGTGTTTTGGAAAAAATTATTATCATCCTCCACCCACATTCTCCAATTTCGGTATTCTACTACCATATATGTACTCGTTACTTATGCTTATTGTGCTCATATTGATTCAGAGTATACTGAACTATGTTCGATGTATTCCCTTGTTCGAGGTGATGGGTTATGTTGGCATTCGAGATTAATCATCAAATAGCTCAGCATACAGTAAGGTCCTGCCAAGCATAAAATCGAGCAATTGTTAAACATCATGTTTTAGGGTGCTTTTCATTTGATATCAGTGTTGTAGTTCATTTTAGAAAATATGCAACTGAATTGCCCAAGAGACTCTTCACAATCTGTGAGAATTTGAATACTTCAGTTTTTTGTATATTTATCCAAATTGAAGTCTGTACTATCGGATGGGAACAAATATTTTTAATCTATTTGAGTGGTTTTTAAAATTTGGATGTGTCCCCTTCGCAAACTAAGAGGTTTTTTTTTTTAGTTTGAGAAGAAAACACCCCTACTAATGAAAAAGATATTTTTAAAAATCAAAATATTAACCACCAAAAAGGTTTGGTTTTTACCAAAAATCACTCAAATTTTAATGGCAGATCCCTACTCAAAAATTGTTGGTGGCCATGTGCTCTTTTGTAATGAGGTGGTTATCGCCAAACGACCGGAGTTATACAAAAGTAACTGGATACGATACTCATGCAAAAAAATTTCCTAGCCATTATGTTTTAAGATGCCAATTATTGGTTTTTGGAATGTTAGTAGAATGAAGTTGATGTACAAGAGGGTAAAATGGGAAAAGAGATGAGTATGATTTTTTTTTAAAACGAAGACAGATAATTCACGAGCAAAGGAACATAAAAAAGGCCATACGATTGAACGTAAGCTATTCGATGGGACTTGGAAGGCCTAGTGAAATCCTACAGTTCAAGTCCGTAGTTCCAAATGGGTTTAAGGGCTACTTTATTTATTAAGTAATAGTTTTGATCTGATGTTTAACAGTCTAAGTAATTGTTGGTAATTTCAGTTGAGTTCAATTCATGTCAGTTCCGAATACCGACTCCAATTTTCATATTTAGTGTTCTAATGAGGTTTTCACTTTAAAATTATTGAACAGAAAAGAAATATTTTTTCTCAAAAAGTATAATTCCATTTTAAGTTTTTCCAATTGTTAAAAATGATAATTTTCCAAAATATTGATTTTTTTTTGTGATCTAAAACTATTTTTAAATAACAAGCAAATGTTTAAAGACGAGCATTAGTATCATAACCCATACGAGAGGAGTACACATCCAATGATGCTTCTCTAAATCGTAAGATTTACTCTAAGCTTAATTTCTGGGCAACTGCTTTTTCAAGCGTCTTTATATGTTTTTGGTTAGGGAAAACGACGGAAATTAATTCTCTTACAAGAGGATTTTTATTAAAATCAAAGGCGACAATGCGTTTTTTTGTAATTAGTAACAGACAATTCACGAACGGAAGGATCATTAAGGTCTCAATTGATCACGTTGTAATGCACATCAAAGAGAACATGGACGATTGTTCGCAGGATTTTCGATTAAAGGGATTGAATTCGATCGGAATTTAAACGCTTGGTTGACCTTGAAAATTCTATTCTGTATGTCCATATGGGTTTTATTACTGTTCGTTTTAGTTAATATGTATAAAAAGGAATGTTTCTTGGTAAACAGCAAAAGTAACAAAACCACTCTATTGTTAATTTAATTTTATACTCCATTTTCTGGACCAATTATGAAGGGAATAAATATGGTTTTGAACATGGTAGGAGGGAAGTTTTTTGTTTCTGTGACGTGAAAGCATGGCTTAAAACTGTTATTAGGAATATTGGATCTGACAATAACAAAATAAGTGGGAGAAGAATTTTCTTGATCTAGAATACGCCTGATAGTAAAAACAAGATGAAACTCTTGAATTGTGGAATGTTCAGTTCTTAATCCAAACTGCTGATTTGGAATAATATTGAAATTTTTAAATTTTTAATCGAAATTTTTAAATTTTTACTAAAAAACTAAAACCAGTCTTTCAATTATCTCTTCCCATAAAATTGTATTTTTTTAAATGTTTGTAGAAAATTCTATTCTAAAATATATTGCAGGGAAAAAAATATTTGATTTAATCCTTAAATTTGAATTATAAATAAAAATTTCCTTACTGACTACAAAAAAAAAAATATTTATTTTTAAAAAATTAACTGCCGGTTTTTTTTGTCTCATTTTTTTATCTCGTAATTATGTGATTTCCAGCAATAATTTAAGGTTAAACAATTTTTTTGGAAGACCTTGTTGAGGGGTATATATTTATATTTGAATGGATTTTCCAAAAATAATACATTGAAGTAACTATGAGTAAATATTTTCCAATTCCTCTTATTTGGTGTCTATATTTAGTGGTAGTAGTTTTTGATCATTTACCTAATTTACTTGTACGTAATTGCTTTTATTGTTTTCAAGCCATTCATTTATTTTAATGACAAAGCGAAACAATAATTTTTGCACTTTAGTAACAATACAAAATAATTGTTTTTTTTTGGAAGGCCAATAAAGGTAGTAATTCTCTAACATAATGTACTATCGGTGTAAATGATTGGTGGTACTACAGTGGGAATGGTGGCACTACAGTACAGGCGACTATAGAAAATTATTTTTCAGGGACAAGAATTGTGCTAATTTGTACAAAAGGTCAATGGAGAAAAATTCCCAAACAATCGTTGTAATATGGTACCTAAGAAGCTATAATTTTTCTTACAATAAGATTTGGCAATAATTGCCTCTTTTTTCTTGGTAATAATTTATTAGAATTTTCAACAAAGTAAACCAAAAAACAAACAAAAATGCACATAATAAAAGAAAGGAAACTGAAATAGAATTAAACTGATCTACTGTGTTTAATTTACTTACGAATATTAAAGGTGATATAAAATTAGTTAAAGAAGATGAAATTCATGTTGTGGTTTTCAAGACTTTTCACAAATCGATAACAATCTGACGACCTTTTACTATACCTTTTGTACTTGTTATTATAATTTTTGTAATATTGTAAATTTTTACAAAGGTAATTTTCGAACAGTAAACTTTTGAGTAAAATTATTTTTATTATAAGAAATTGACTTATTTTAATTATACTTTTTATATATCAATATCTTCAAAACAATAAAAGGATATAAATACCTGAATTGTAAGAATTAAAATAAACTTGAGTACAAATGCACGTCTTTACATTATTAGAAATTCCAACTCACCTACAATTAAATGAACATAAAATAAAGTATTTTATTAATTATTATATTTAAATTAGTTCATCAAAAGTAAAGAAAGTAATTTAATTAAATTGTTTTTGAATTACTTTTAAAATAATATAAAATAATACCATTTACAATTTACAATTTAAGGCTAATTAAAATTAAATAGAAAAAAGGATATAAAATCTTTTATATTACGATGAGCATTTTATGATTAAATAAAAGATAATAATTTTTGCAATTTCCTACAAAATTTTTAAACATTTCACTGACTACAAAAGAAAATATTATTACTTGTTATATAATCATACTTAACAACGAGTATAGACTATGCGAAGATATAGAAAAATAATGCCAAGGTAAAAATTAAATGCTCCAGTGTCTTATGTATGAAAATTTTATGTTGTATTGCAATGCTTTTAGTTCGTAAACATAATATCATATACATAAATTATATCTGGGGATTTTTATGTTAAATTTACGATTTTCCAACAAGACCTAGGATATATGAATATGGATTCTTCTTCATTTCTAATATTGTTATTTTTATTCCATTCAAAATATTCTCTTTTTAATATAAGCTAATAAATACGTAAATTTCAATAAATTCACCACCTTTTTTTATTTTCAATTAAGTTTAGATTAAAAATTTCGATTTATTGTAAAATTATTTTTAATGGTATTTTTTTTTTTGTAATAAAATTGAAGAATATTTTTTTATCAATTTATAAAAGAGTATATTAAAAGTATATTACTGGGGAAGGATATAAAAACAAATTTTTGTTCCGAGCCTTTTTTTTTAAATTAAAAGCAAAATATCTTAACAATTCCTGAATTTGTAAAGTTTAAGTTGAAAATGGATATTGACCTAGTATAATGTTGGAAAGAAATATTTGGCAGTATTTTTTTAAAGTGGTTGTGCGATCCTAATTATTTGGCAGTATTTTTTTTAGGCTTTAGTTAAATAATTTGCTGAAAATACCACCTAGTCTAATGCAGAATCGGGGAATCTTTACGATCGGAGAGAGTGCGGAAATAGATTGAATAAAGGAAGAGTAAATGTCAGTAGTGCACTTTTTTTTTAAGTTTAGATTAATGAGGTACAGGGGGAAACCTTCAAAAGGTACTCGCCTGGAAAATCTTCTACCTGTCAGGCGAGTTATGCGGGATTTTACTTCACTTAAACCTAACCTGCACCTCTAATATTGCTCCCGGAACAATGGTTCCCCGGCGGCACTCTTTGTAAATACTACTTTGCCGGGGTGTTCTTTTTGATGTTACTGCTGTCCTGGTATTATGACGCCTCGCGGCCTATTCTTCGTACGTGGTGCGAAGATCCTTGATGATGGATTCTGCGTACTCTGCAACTCTGTTCCAAGCCGATTGGCTCTTCAGCATGCACTACACTAAATTTTCTGGACTGATGGAATGGTCCAGATTTCCCTCGTAGAAGGGGCATTGGAAGAACACGTATTATACATCTTCAATCACATTGCGGCAATGATGACAGTTTGGGGAGTCAGTTCTCTTGAATCTGTGCAAGTATGCCCGAAAGCATCCATGCCCAGTCAAGAGTTGGGTGATGTAATCTTCTCCGTGCAGGCGAGTGACCCATTTGGTGACATCTGGGATCAGCCGATGAGTCCACCGACCGTTCGTCGAGCTGTCCCATCTCTCTTGCCAGAGGCGAAAACTCTCGGGTCTCTCCTCTTCGCAGAGGACCTTTCGCCGCTCTTCCTTCTTCCTGCGATGTTGGCGTTAGCCCTCTCCTGCCGTTGACCGCATCGTGTGATACCGTTCGGTATGCTGACGCCACTCTGATCGCTGAGAGCCGCTGGACTGATGACATTGTCTTGCGGTATGATGTTAGCTCTAGCGATTTCGCCCACACTGGTGCTCCGTATAGCAGGACGGAGGTAACTACAGTTGCCAGTAGTCGCCTTCGGATTTGCCTGGGGCCTCCGATATTGGGCATTATCCGCGAAAGCGCCCTGTACTGCCGATGCATTCCTGCTCCTTGTAGTTGAGTTTGGCATCCAAGACCACTCCTAGATACCGGATGTAGGGTAGCGACTGGATGTCGTGGTCGCCAACTCTTATGGTGATGGTCACCATTTTCTTCCGGATACTCACAAGGAGTGCCTCGGTCTTATGTTCCGCCAAAGACAGGTCTGCCGATGTCATCCACGGTCTTATCCTCCGGATGGTGGTGGAGAATGCGGCTTCCAGTTCCTCCAGGTGTTTGGCTACAAGGACAACCGCTACGTCGTCCGCGAAAGCTACGAGTGTTGTGTTCGTCGGTAATTTCAGATGGAGTAGGCCGTCGTACATGACGTTCCACAAGAGTGGGCCCAGGACAGAGCCCTGAGGTACCCCTCCCGTGACCCCATGCTCTGCTGGTCCCTCCTCCGTTTCGTAGTGCAGTAGTCGATTACTGACGTATGATCTGACCATCCTCCGTAGGTGGTAGGTCACCCCCATGTTCTCAAGAACCTCCAAGACTCGATCCCAGCGGGCCGAGTTAAACGCATTCTTCATGTCCAGGGTTACAATGAGGCAATACTTTTTGGAACCGCCTTTCCATCTCGTTCCTGAGATGGCTTCCTTTGCGATGTTCGTGATGAGTTCCAGCGCGTCGATGGTCGATCTCCCCTTTCTGAATCCGAATAGGAATTCGGAAACTTGAGGATCGATCTATTGCTCTAATCTGTCGGCCACTATCCGCTAAAAGTTCTTCCCGTCCAAATCCAACATGCAAAGTGGACGATAGGATGTTGGTTCGTCCGGTGGTTTCTTCCCTTTTAGGAGAAGAACCAATCTTTGTTGCTTCCATCGAGTCGAAAATACGCCTTGTCGCAGGCAGACATCGTACATGCTTATGAAAATGTCTAGCCTGGCGGCAATTGCACTCTTCTGTGCGATGTTGGGTATGCCGCTTGGTTCTGGTGCCTTGCCATTCTGCAATCTAGTGCAGGATCTTGTGAGCTCTTCCATGGTCACTCCAGGAATTTCCACTTCTTCATCCTCCGGGTGGTAGTCAGGGAGCTCTGGTTTCTCCGGTAACAGATGTTCTACTATTCTGCACAACATGTCGGGACGGGTCCCGGCCCACTGCCCCACGGGTCCCGGCCCACTTCCGCGCAGAGTTCCTTCCAACATTCTCGTTTACTCGAGTTGATGGCGTTTCTGAGAAGACGCCTTTTCTCTTCGTAGGTCCGTCTGAGTTCCTCTGTCTTACAAGCACGCTGGTGTTGCCTTCTTGCCTTAAGGCACGCTCGCCGGTGTTGGGCGATGGTCGGGTTCCACCAGTGGACTGGTGCTCGGCCGTTGTTCGGGCGGCTTCTTGGCATCGACGCATCGCTGGCTGCCACCAGAGTCGCTGCTACCACTTCTGTGATGCCCTCAGCAGTTGTTGTCCGGGGCGCTGGTGATCCGCTCATCATCGAACTGAAGGTCTCCACATCAAAGCATTTGCTATTTGACCCCACTGGCTGCCTCCTCATGGGTCTCTGACGCCACCCGCTTCTGGGACTGGTGTTGATTTCCCAGATTATAGCTTGATGGTCACTATTTGTGAACTCTTCATCAACCTTCCATTCGCAGCTCCCTTTTGTTAGGACACTGCTAATGAACGTCAGGTCGATAATGGAGTTCGCGGCGCTTTTGCGATAGGTACTCGCAGTTCCCTCATTCATGAGAATGAGGTTTAGTGTCGAGAAAGCTTCTTGCAGGGCTTCGCCTCTTCTGTCTTAGTTCGAATGAAATGTATGAATATGTGAACAATAATTAACGTGTAAATGATGCGTGTATGTGTATAAGCAAAAGGAGGTCACCATTGGATGCAGTGATTCCTTCGGGATTTGACCACGTTCCTAAACCAAAATTTCCGATGTTCCTTACCAAATCTGTACGAGCGGACCACAAACTGAACTACTGTTAATACAAAAAAATGGAGCCAATGGGCCGGGTGAAACCCTACCCGATAATGGTCGGGTGTATTTGAGGGGAGCTGTTAAAGGATACACTTTTTTATTTCAGGCACTGTCTTTAATAGTTTAGTCTTTGATAGTCAGTGTGGCTGATTGAAAATATCTTATTTTATAACAGCTATACTTTAAAAATTTATTATACTATTTTAAATAAAAATAACAATCATAGTAAAAAGTATGCAGTTTCTCAATAAAGATACTCTAACTTTATAGTTTTACAGAAAACTATAATCAAACGTACAAAAATAATTGATTTTGTGAACTTTCTCTTCATAATTTTCCTTCAGCTAAGGCTTCTATTGTGAATATTGAATATTGGATGTTGGATTAACAAAAGAAACTATATTTTTTTCTTAAAACATATGAAAATCATACCAAAATTGATAGTATATCTATGTTTAGTTGGATTATTAGGTGGTTAGTTTAGTTTATTGGTAAGTTGGTAGCTGATACGTAAGGTAATACTGTACCATTGGGAAGGCTTTCATTTTTTAAAGAAAAACTATATAGAAAAAAAAAGGTGCGCAATATATTAAATTTCTGCTTTCAATATTATGTGTATACACATACGTTCGGTTAATAACCATACACTATTGTGTATAGTGTACACCTTACACTTCAATCAGTATATTCGAAATAAATTTCAACTAATGCAGAAGGTACATAGGAAAGTACAAGTTCATGTACCAGTAATAAACCGCAAAACAGCACAGCATTGAAAGGTAATGAACCAGATGCTCATGCAGGAACTCACCTCTGCGCTTAGAAATTTCACCTCCTACGATGGTTATGAGTACGCAAAGTGTCTGAAATTTATTTTCTATGCACCATACCAACTGATCGATCGAACTATCTATCATCTATTCAAGCACCTTCAAAAAGAGAAAAAAATCACAAATAATTACAATTGTTACAGCAAATTCTCCATGGAGCCATGATAACTAATTTGAAACGGAAGCTTACCTTATCTTTCATTATAAATTCAATTTCATCTTGTATAGTGCGTTTAAAATTAATTCTGCAATACTTCCGATCATTTAGTTATAATACTTCCACTTTCGAATAAACTATTTCACGTTAAATATAATTAATTTAAGGCAAATGAAGTAATTTTTGATCACAATTCATAAATGTATAAACACACTTTTTCTTTAAGTTTAAGTGTTCGTTGGCGTGTCGAAAATTTATGAAACTTTCAAATGTTTACGAATGAAAGGTTCAGAAGGAAAACTTCCTGAAGAATAGGCGCCAAAATAAATTGTCTCTATAATTTTTCTGACATATTCAATAGTCAAGTTATAAAAGCTGTTAAGTTCCATCGCAAAGTCTCAGAAGTCAATGGTGCGATAGTCGACTTCGAGAAGTCATTGGTGCCATGCGTTCGTAATCTAGACCTGACTATCATGTCATAGAAATATCAATCAGATAAATTACTGATAATCGCGACAACGTAATAATTTAAAATTTCTCCACACAACTCTATATTTATTGATTGTAATCGCTGCGATTTAAAAGCGTTCGATTTATTATCAATCTTTGTGCACATACGAGAAATTGCGTTTACCATCGAGAAGAGAGATAAACGCCATATACGATATTATCTTATTACATGTTGCCACAGTCTGTAGTCTATGAATTTGGTATTGTGGTATTTTCTTTGGGTATGAGTATCATTAAACTTGATCCCCTGATTTAACTCTCATTTTCTTGAACAATTTTTTATTCTTTTTGTAAAACTTTCCCAGTTTCCTAATTTTCTTTTTCATATTATTTTTTAATAGATTTGTTCAAAAAGCTGGCAATTATATTTAAAGTGATCAAACTAAGTTCTGTAAATCTACTAAATTTATTATTTGAAATTTTGTAAAAATTTTGGAAAAGTCATACAGCATTTTAATATATTTTTTTAATTTTTTAAAAAAGAAATTTTCGTCAAGATTTAATTAAAATGAAGAATTTTCATAGTATAATTATTGAAAATATTTCTAAGGGACCTCAAAACAAAATATTTGATAATGTAAGCCAACTGAAAATATTTGTAAAGAAAGATATTTTCTTCCGGAAATTTCTTAGCCTTTTTTTAAGTTTAAATTTCTTCAACTTAAATATTTTTCCCTTAACAAAAATTGGTAGAAAAAAAATACAAATTCATATAAAAAGACACTCGGTCTAGGAGTGCCATGAGAAGTTTTTTTGGATTATGACCACGGAGACAGAGACGCAACACCTGAGCTCCCTACCACAACAGTCAGGTTCACTCTAATCGTTTTTTTCTTTCTATTTCGTTGATCCCTTGTATTAGGATCCTGGGTTTAAAAAAAACAATTTCTTTGTTCCAAAATATTGTCTGGCCTCCCAATTTCAATACCTTCCCATTCCAACTTTCATAATTTTTTTTTCGTGCCATCCCCTCCTTTGGAAATATTAACTTTACAGGTGTTTTTCAATAGCAACTTGACACTTTTGATTTCTTACTTTAGTTGTTAAGTTAACTTGATCTTAAGTTCTTGAGTTAACTTAAGATCAAGTTAACTCAAGAACTAAAGCCGCTTGATCATATTAAGCGACGCACGTTGTCAGATTGGGCTCCAAAAAAGTTTGCCGAAAATGACGACTTTCATCGCAAAATCATCTTCAGTGATGAAGCGCATTTTTTGTTGAATGGCATCGTCAACAAACAAAACATGCATTATTGGAGTGCTGCAAACCCTCATGTGCTTCATGAAACACTACTTCATCCACAAAAAGTAACTGTATGGTGCGGTTTTCATGCCGGTGGCGCCATTGGGCCATTTTTCTTCGTTGATGAAAATGATCGTCACGTTACAGTCACTGGTGAACGCTACAGAGACATGTTGCAGCGTTATTTCTTCGATCAATTGCATGGGCTGGATATCAGTGATATGTGGTTTCAACAAGACGGTGCCACATCCCACACAGCGGGAGAAACAATCGACTTATTGAAGTTCAAGTTCGGTGAACGTGTTATATCGAGAAAAGGTCCTGTCGATTGGCCGCCGAGATCTTGTGATTTAACACCTCTAGACTTTTTTCTGTGGGGCTACATTAAATCGATGGTCTATGCCAACAAGCCGGCGACGTTAGTGGACCTAAGAGCCAACATCGAACGAGAAATAGCGGCCATTCCCGTCGAATTGTGTGGCTGAGTCATCGAAAATTGGCTTCAACGAATCGACCGCTGCAAACGTGCCCGTAGTGTATATGTGACCGAAGTTGAGTTCCATTCCTAATTACATTGATTGTACTTTAAGCCAATAATAAAAGTTTTGATATATCTTAAATGGTTTGCGAGATATTTAAAAACAAAGTTGTCAAGTTCTTATTCAAGAACTAGCAACATTTTTTTGTTTTGTGCGAATTTTGCTGGCGCAATTCTAGTATGGAACCCCCCCTTCACTGGTTATGTAAGGATACGTTCGCAGTATTGGTTAAACTCTTTTTCTTTTTTCAGCCAGTATCCGTAATTTTTTTTAAATATATATAATAACTTCCCATAAGAAAAACAAAATATCTTTCAATTAAATCATAAATAAATGATTATTAATTTTGTGGTCCGGAAAGCATAGCTTCGTCCGTCATTTGACTACTATCAAACATGTGTGTAACATTTTTCAAGGTAACATTTGTTTAGTACAAAGCTTGCCATTTTGATATTATGGATCGCTTAACCATCAACCAATACGTGAAAATTATAAAAACCTCCTTTCGCACTTAAAAAGCGACAATTTTCGACGCCTGTTGGATAAGTCAATAAGCAAAATTCTCTCATAACCCACAACTGTCTGCGGAGAAGCCATTGTATCCGCAAAAAAGTGACTGCTGTTTTGCATTTTGGTCTAAAGGTGAAGGTGTCATTGCCCTGTATTTCTTTAAAAATAAAGAAAGAGCAACCGGTTCTGCCAATTCTCAGCATTATGACCATGTGATAACCGACTTTATTTTGGCCTGAACTTGATGATTTTAATCTGGACCATATGTGGTTTTAACAAAACGGCTACAAAATTCACCTCACATGACAAATTTTAATTTTAATGTGCGAAAACATTTCAGAACGCGTAATTTCGATATTATGGTGATGTCGATTGGCCTCCATGTGATTTGATGCCATCGCAGATAATTTCCATACCTTAGAGCATTTACAAACTATTGCAATATCCATCAAATAATGGCCGAATTACAGCCATAAATATGCGATAAACTTATTCAAAATTACCTCAAAAGGATCGAGTCTTGCTAGAAGTCTCATAAATAACGACAATATAATGAAAAAAAAATTGTATGGAAATCGGAATTATATTTATTTAACTTTTATTTATCAAAATGCATATAAAAAATATTTATCTTGTATAATATTAACAATTATAGTAGCAATTATTAAACATTTTATTCCAATTACATATTGTTAAGTTAATCATTTCTAAGATCATTTCCGAGAAAGTGAATAATATTTACGAGAAAAAAAAACAATATTAACCAATAAGAAAAATAAAAAAATTTAGACCACCAACATTTTACTAAATAAAGAGCTTAAAAGCTCTATTAAAAGGTAATAAAATATCAAAGAAATAGAGAGAAGAAAATCACAGCAAAAATAAATTCACAACAGCTTTTCAATAAAATTTCTATTATGACACAATTTCATAGACAATCAAATTTTTGAAAATTTGAATAATCGGCTTAGAAATGGTTTCAATTTTAAGACCAAAAGAATTTCCAATTTTATGATTATATTATTTTTTTAAATTTTAACAATTTAATTGAATATTATGCAAATGAACTTATCCATGTAGCCATGTGTGTATGTATTTATATATACAAATAAAGAAAAATGTTTTTAACATTTTAAATTGTCCCATACTTAACAGTGGACATTTTTTATATTATAATTTTCTATCAATTTACTTTCATTTATTTACTAAAATACAGGCATAAAAATTATGGTTAATATCACTAAAAGTGAGGTAGGTGTAAGGCGCAAAAAGGGCAACAGTATTCTTCCCTTAGTAAGAAAAGGGTTAATTCCAAACTAAATAAAATACCATATATCAAAATATTGGGAGAGAAAAAAAAATGTCATAATATATGGAAAGACATAAATCCTGGTTTCATGGTGAAAGGAAATAGTAAAAAAAAGGGCAAATCGTAAAAGATTAGCTCGTTCCAAAGGTGACCACAACTACTTTCTCCTCACTTATACACTTTTATCGATTGGATACCGTATTGAAATGCGACTTTAGGTCAATTTTTCAGTTTCGATTTCGGATTTAGAATCTTAGAGATTTTAACCTAAGAAAAATTGCCAAAAGTCTGTTATTCTATCGGAAGCAAATTGCTTTACTTTACTTTTATGTAAGTTATTTTTTACAAAAGGATATAAAAATCCCCGAAGAATTTTTTTTTATTGCAAACAATATACTCTAAATATTTACCACCATTCTTATATGATAAAAAGTTTGGATTTTCGTAAGTTTTCTGTAAATTTGTTCACACCATTTTATAAATTGAAGGAAATATATTATATAGCAGGGTTAATAGTGATATGAGATTACAATTTATTTTGAATATTTTGTTGTTGTTTTTTTTTGTCCCGTCTTCGTGTATTATTTCCGACCCAATTTCAGGCAACTTTTTTTTTTAAGGGGAAGAGGGCTATTTGTTGCTATAGTTACAAATCGATATTGTTTAGATTGTGAACCTAAAATAATATCCACCCACCTGATTTGTATTTAGAAAACTAAAAGCAAATAAATAACTTGGAATAAGAAGGATGTTACAAATCCTTGTCATTTTTTTTTTACCAGCCTGATTTTGATTTAAGAAAATAATTGTGCGTTTAACCAAAAAAGGTCTGTTCGAGAATTAATTTAACTTTTCTTTTTGAAAATATATGCGCATATCCTAACCCTATTCTCTAAGCTTATTTTTATGCAAAAGAAATCCTTTTTTAATTGAATAATGTGAAAAGATTTTCGTATAATATTTACAAAACCGTTATTAGTAAGGATTACGAAAAAAAATTCGGGTTTGTTCTCAAAGGTCATCTTTTCTTTAGGAGATTTTATTTATTTATTTTTTACGGCTTCTCTGGTAACATTTGCACTGAAATGTAAATTATAGGCACAACAAAAACACAAAAACACAAAATTTAGAGGACATCCCCAACTTTTTGTTTATATAAAATTTAATATTTTATATTTCAAGTAAAGTGTTTTTAATATCACAAATTTTGTTTTCTTTTCAGACTTTTTTTTTGTAAATTTTGTTATTTATCTATAAATACAGAAATACCAGGTGTATAATCTTAAATCCGCTGTTTGATCATAGATTACGTGAGTGAGCGTATTAAGCTACCATGGAGACGCCATACTTTTTTTTATGAGTTTGACATCTGTCAATATTAATTAGTGCACATTGTCAGTAATTTCGTATAACAACATACATTTTTCCTTTGGTAATCATTTCTAGTTTTGTGCCAGAAAAAGAGCATATGCGGGAAGCTCTGCTTTTCTGCTTCAATTTGAAGAAATCGGCTGCCGAATCGCATCGAATGCTTATGGAGGCCTATGGTGACAGTGCTTTATCGGAAACAACGTGCCCGAGATTGGTTTCGTCGGTTCAAAGACGGCAATTTTGACTTGTGGGACAAGAAGCGTGAAAATTGGCCTAGGAAGGTTGAGGACCATCAATTGCAGGCTCTTTTGGACGAAGACGATACCCAATCGCAAAAAATGCTCGCGGAGCAATTGGGTGTTACTCAACCAGCCATTTCCATGCGTCTGTGTGCCATGGGGAAGATTGAAAAAATCGGAAAATGGGTGCCGCATGAATTGAACGATAGGCAGATGGAGCGACGCCATGTGCAAAACACATGCGAAATCTTGCCCGTCAGACAAAAAAAAAAGTCGTTCCTGCATCGGATTGTGACAGGCGATGAAAAGTGGATATATTTCGAGTATCCTAAACTCAAGAAATCGTGGGTTGATTCCGGCCAACCATCAACATCTTCCCCAAGACCAAATCGCTTCGGACGGAAGACGATTCTGTGCGTTTGGTGGGATCAGCAGGGTATCGTCTACTATGCGATGTTAAAACCTGGTGAAACTGTCAATGCCCACCGCTGCCACCAACAACTGATCAAATTGCACCGTGCTCTGCGCGAAAAAGGACGGATTATCAACAAAGACATGTTAAGCTGATTTTCCTCCACGACAACGAAGCATCGCACACGTCAAAAATGCTCCGAAACTACTTACGTGTAGAGACACTCAACTAGGAGGTGCTACCCCACCCCGCTTATTCACCAGACCTGGCTTCTTCCGACTACCACCTGTTTTCGTCGATGGGCCACGCGCTCGCTGAGCTTCACTTCGATTCTTACGAAGACGTCCGAAAATGGCTTGATGAGGGCTTGACCTCGAAAGAGAAGTAAATTTTTTCTCGTGGTATCCACAAATTGCCCGAGAGATGGGAAAAATGTGTAACTAGCAAGGGCAAGTACTTTGAATATATTTGTTTTTACTTTCTATGAAAAAAAAACATGTGTTTTTTTGACTAAAAAACAGCGGATTTAAGCTAGTACACCTGGTATTGTAAAATCCAATCAATAATTGGTGCTTTGCAACCTTTCAAAAGATCTATTGGCCAATATCGGTTTAAGCGCCGATGATTGTTTGTGAGGCAGAGAACAGGTGATAGTTTTTTAACAAGAAGATTATAAAGGGTTATTCAATTTGTGTTCCGGAAAGTAAAGTATAATCAAACAAACTTCAAATACAGATTTTAATGGAACTTTTTTCCCGATCCTTTTGAGGTAATTGTTCATGACTTTTTTGCAAATTTGGTCTGCAATTCGGCCATTACTTAATGTTTGTAGGTTTTTAAATGTTCTAAAATTTAAGAATTCTCAATATAAAAACGATATTTCACGTAGATCCATAAGAAAACGTCCAACGGCATCAAATCGCAGGATCTTGGAGGCTAACTGGCATTACTAAAATTTTGGAATATCGCATCCTGGAAACTTTTTACGCTATTAAAGCAAAATTTGTCATGTTGTAGGAGTTGTGGCTGCGTTTTTTTTTAAAATCATAATTAGTACAGATTAAAATCATCAAGGTTAGGCCAAAAAAATCGCTTACCATACGACTATAGCACCTACAGTTGGTAGTAATGGTATGCTTCATTGTTAAAGAAATAGAAACTAATTCAGAAGGTTACTTCTCATGGATACAATGGCTTTTCCACAGTCCCTTGTGGTTTGTCAGAGCCCCGCATCGCTGAAGAAAATTTTATCTTTAGCGATGAAGAAACGAGGTTATGGCAGAATCACCCATTTTGTAAAAAGTATTTACAATTCTAACGCATGGCTTGATGATTAATGGCATGCTCCATTCTAAGCAATATCCACCCTAAATGACACATTTATTTAACTGCTATCAAACAATAGGGCTGTATTTTCCAAATTACGAAATGTATAATCGGAAATCACACTTTTTATAACGTGAAACACAAATTATGATTATAAGAAATGGAGCATGAACAATTTTTTACCAAGAATTTTGAATTGAAAGAATTAGATTCGAGAAGAGTTCGAATTTGAATGCCTTGCATTCAGATTTGTTTTAAAGTTATACAATATAACAAATTAAAAGTTCATTATTTATTGTTGATAACTTATATTAATTGCATGTTTTTTGAGTCTCGTAGGAGAGTTCTATATTAGTTGTTTATCCAGGTACATCCCCAAATAGCGTACTTTGTAATCCGCTAAAATAATAACAGATGGTTAAGGTAACATGAACACTTTTTTTGCTTATTTACCTCACTACCCATTTTGTAAACCAGTTTTCGATATGTTTGATATGCGATTGTAAATTACTGAAAACATTTTGGATATCTGAATAGGACATAATAGTGGCGGTACCATCTGTATAGGTAGCTGTTATAGTTTTGGTATAAATTGGGATGTCGGCGGCATAAACATTACATAAGAGTGTGCCAGGGCGACTACTTTGATGAACACCAGCTGTTATAGGGGAAATTTTGGTATATTCAGTATTAACTGCAACTCGGAAATAACGTTGGTAAAGATACGATTTTAAAATAAGGAACTTTCCAGAGCAATCCAATTGTGAGATATATTTAAAAGACAATCCAATCAAAGGTATGTAATGGGTTTAAAAACACACCCGGACTATACTCTTTTCACTCAAGAGATTGATAGCAGTCAACTATAGATATTGGTGGATTGTAGAATGTTTTAATCTAAAGGGGAGAATTATTTAAAAGTATTCCTTTTCAAGACCAAATTGATATTTTTTTAAGTATTTAAAAAAAAAGATTTTTATCAAATTATGGTTGAAGTTTTTACCAATTTTTAGGGCTCTTTCATTATATTAGACAATCAAAAAAAAATTCAATTTAAAAATAAGTTATGGCGCTTTTATTTTAAATGGTAATAATAATTACTGTTTTTTAAACCATAAATTAAAATTGAACTCAAAAAAAAAGTTTTATGTTTCCCAAAAATTTAAGAACTTTGTTTTAATATTATGAATTTCTTACTTCACTTGAGGTATTCTATAACTTCTAGTAAATTTTTATTTTTAATTCAACCGGGATACATGAAAAATATGCTATTTGAAACGATTTATTTAAGGTTCTTGGAAGATATCGGTGTCAATAAACTGATATCTTTCAAGAACCTTAAATATTTCGAACCGAAGCATAAAAATGAAGATCAGAATTACTTATGTATTCAAGTAATGCTGTCATTTGTAATTTATATTCATTGAATAGAACTGTTCTGTTAGGGTTTGTTCATGATATTTGTCTTTATTTTTTCTATTATTTTTCTTATATTCGATGCAGACTTTCATTATATTTTTTTTTACCGTTTATTTAAGACAGATTCTTTTTTAAACTACAAAGAATAGAATTTTCATTGTTAAGATACTTTTCTTGCCATAAAAATTGTAAACATGTTCGATTTTATAATATACCCACTTAACAACAAATTATGTGTATTTATAAGACATTGAAAAGAAAAATACCAAGTTAAACAGTTTCTTTATAGTCAATAATAATAATAATAATAATAATAAGAATAAGAAAAAGAAAAAATTAAATAAAAATAATATCAACAAATATCGACTTACAGATCATGATAATTAATACAATCATATACTTGCTGTTGTGAGGTTTTAATAATAAAAAAAAGGTTATAATGGAGAGAAGACAACAACTAAATTGAATAATAATAATAGAAAGCTGAGGAAAATAATGAAAATCAGTACTTATAATTCACAATAACACAAAGAAAATCAACAAAATAGATTGTCTTCAAGAATAATATCAAAATTCTTGTCATTTTTCATTTTGAAAAGCGTTCTAATCGTGGAAAATATCAGCGAACGAAATCCAATCGTTCAATTGTCAGTGAACTCGAAAATTGAATAAAACGAAACTAAAACGAAGAAGCCATTTTGATGTGTTCTTTTTTGTGAAAAAAAAGCTTTTCATTTTTGTATTTTACAATTCAGTTATTGTAGCGTAATTTTTCTCTTAAATTGCATATTTTCTTCTAATAAAAACTTTTTCTCTTCCTCTATAAAACTTTTAGATTCTTTTAAAATTCTTTGGTGAAGAAAAAAACCATCTGCAAGTTTTGGAAAATTTCTTATCTTTTCTGACAGTTTTTATGTGGTCACATTTTCGTAATTACAATTTTTTTTTTTCATAATAAAAATTCAATTAAATATTTCTGCGTTAAAAAAAAACTGTTAATTTTTTTGTTTATCATTAGTCATTTTGCATGAAAAGTTAGTAATTGAAAGTCTATCAAAACTGTTCTAAATTCAAAAAGTTATCATTTAAATTGACAAATGAACGGAACAAAGTTAATGGAAATCCACTTACAAAATTAAGCCAATAAAAACCGAATTACTTCCTGGTTGATTTGTGCTTTTTAAGTAACTAAAGAATTTCCAATAAGAACATGAAAAACTTGAAGAAACATACCATAAAACTGTTCTAAATATGGAATAAGGTTAGCTTTTTGTTAAACTTCAGATTTCAATTTATTTGGAATTTTTTTCAATTAGAATTTTTTTTTAAATTCTTTTACAAATTTTATAAAATAAAAATTTTCCGAAATACTCAAATGATCACCTAGAAAAATGACAGTCCAAGGAAGTGGGCGGTTATCATGTACTTTCACGATAGTAAGTAAATGATAGAAATTTATGTTGAAGATTTTTTTACAAGATTTGAGATGAGAAAAACTTATTCAAAACCGAATTGAAAAAGCTTGTTTCACCCTAATGAATGGGTTTCTAGGTAAAGTAGACGAAATAAGAACTCTCAAAGCAAAACAGAAAGCTTAGTGAACCAAAAATGGAAACAATTATAAATTTACGCGTCATCGATCACATAGAACCGAATAGCAGGATTTACGAATAATCAATTACATTATTTGTGATAAAGTATGACTAGGCTTGCATTTTTTTTTTGCTTTGTTTTTTTTTTGGATGAGACACTTATTTCTTAGAAAAGTCAACCATGCATAAGTTCTAAATTTATATCCGCATATTTCCGTTTCCTTGTTTCAAGTCTGTAAAATTAAATTCAAAAATATTTCTTTTCTACTATAATTCTTATATAAATGTATAAGATTTTTTTTATTTTATTAACCAAAGAGATATTAATAAATATTGTTTTTTTTTAAAAGATATTTTAAGGACAATCCAACAAAAAACATACCATAAATTTAACTTAAATACTAACAAGGCAGAAATTGTAAAATACTATCTATAGATGTAAAAGAAAGAGATCATTTAGGTAGAAACAGGAAAATTATTTTTGCCCTAATATTTGAATAAAATATTTTTTGAAAGGGGTTTGAATATTTCCAATGAAAGCTATCCAAATTATTTTCTACTTTGATGTCTATTTGCCAATGTTATGTAAAGAACTGCATGATTAAGCGCATAAAGGAAATTACAAAATTTGAATATGCTTTATTAAAAAATTGTTTTTTAGTCAAAATTTTTAAATATTTTCATAGAAAATGAAAACTTTTTACATAAAGTTATAAGAAAAAATTCAGCGTTTTAAACTGAAAATTTTGACTAACTGAAATTTTTTACAAAAAACTTTTACTAAAAATTTTTTACTGAGCATTTGGACTAACAATTTATAATTAACATTTTATTCTAGATTTTACTAATTTAATTCTTATCAAATAATTTTAAAATTATTTATTTGTTTCAATAATAAAAATTCCTAATGATATCAAAAAGCCCATCAGAAAATTATATAAAATTCAAAAAAAATTTGTTTAATTTTAATTATTTGAATAGCAAAAAATTGAAGAGCTATTTGAAATTCATATCGCAAATTCTGAAAAGTGTAAAATTAACAACATTAAAGCCACTTTGAGTTTATTCTATATTTACATTTTCTGATTAATTTTATTGTTTGAATTTTTTGTTTACGAAAGCAATTTTGGTTATTTTTAAATGGTTGAAAAATTTCTAACAATTTTTCCTAAATAAAAATTATTCCTTGAACATTACGAAAATAGTTAATTCGCCATTTTTATATAATCTTGTTTTTTTTTTATAGAAAATAAAATGATCTTTCTAATCATATTAATTGAATACTATGAGATTATTATCTAAAAATGCCATTTGTAGATGGGAGTAATTCAATTGAAAATAATTTGTAATTATTTTTATAAATTTCATGACCTCAAATTATAAAGAGAATTTTTTGTCTTCCAAAAAATGAATGTACTATACGAGCTACATGAATTGGAGGAAGTCATGAAAATCTTCCATGACCTTACTGACCTCGATTCAATTTTCATTAAATTTCAATTTAATTGGCATAACAAATGGTATTCTTCTCTATGTAGAATATCAAGGTATATATGTATGAGAACATTTCAAGATATAATAATAAAATCATTTATAAAAATCAGAAATCCTAATTGCTTTATCTTAAATAAAGAGGTAATTATTTCAAAAATAGGGTAATAACGGACCTGTAAAGTATTATAATTTCATGAGATTAATTTGTCACTTTTAATAGTAGCCAATCAATACTCTTTTGTAGCTTATTCCATGAATTGGAATTATTTCGTGCTGTTTGGCAATCTTATATTCCAATGAGTTCAGTTATCTAGTAGGGCTTCCATACCACTACTGATTGATTTTATTTTTTATTTTGTTCTTGGAGCTTATCCCACCTTTAGAGGTATTCTTCTAGCCACAATTTCAATCTTAAAACGAAGGTTAAAAAATCAAATTTAGGTAAATTACAACCCTAAATCAATTTTACTATCCGCAATTACCAATAGCCATAAGTAAACCTTAGGTAATGTAATTGTATTATGTTAAAAGAGTGTAAAATAAAATTGGATTATTGAATTAAATCAATTTAAGTCGAAAATAGAAACTCGAAAGCACAATTTTCAATAACGGTGTTTCTAAACCACAAAAATCCCTTTAACTCTTAATTTATACACTATTTTATTTATTTATCTTTTTAGGAGAATAAATCAAATTAAAAAATCAAAGAAATTAAAAAGCGCTTTTATTATAAATTTTGCTTTGAATAAAGCGAATAAGGGTAAATAAAAACAACGAGGGTATAATTTTCGTATATTTTTTTATAAACTTTAGGTGTTTTGTAACAAAATCAATGATTTAATGAACCGATTATATCGAATGAAAACAATTACTCAATATCTTGGTGATATCAGTAAAAATTTTCTCAATATCTTGGTGATATCAGTAAAAATTTTCTATAAAAATTTTCTATAAAAATTTCCAGAAAAAATTTTCAGTAAAAATTTTCAGTAAAAATTTTCAGTAAAAATTTTCTATAAAAATTTTCAGTAAAAATTTTCTATAAAAATTTTCAGTAAAAATTTTCTATAAAAATTTTCAGTAAAAATTTTCTATAAAAATTTTCAGTAAAAATTTTTTATAAAAATTTTCAGTAAAAATTTTCTATAAAAATTTTCAGTAAAAATTTTCTATAAAAATTTTCAGTAAAAATTTTCTATAAAAATTTTCAGTAAAAATTTTCTATAAAAATTTTCAGTAAAAATTTTCTATAAAAATTTTCAGTAAAAATTTTCTATAAAAATTTTCAGTAAAAATTTTCTATAAAAATTTCCAGTAAAAATTTTCTATAAAAATTTTCAGTAAAAATTTTCTATAAAAATTTTCAGTAAAAATTTTCTATAAAAATTTTCAGTAAAAATTTTCTATAAAAATTTTCAGTAAAAATTTTCTATAAAAATTTTCAGTAAAAATTTTCTATAAAAATTGTCAGTAAAAATTTTCTATAAAAATTTTCAGTAAAAATTTTCTATAAAAATTTTCAGTAAAAATTTTCTATAAAAATTTTCAGTAAAAATTTTCTATAAAAATTTTCAGTAAAAATTTTTTATAAAAATTTTCAGTAAAAATTTTCTATAAAAATTTTCAGTAAAAATTTTCTATAAAAATTTTCAGTAAAAATTTTCTATAAAAATTTTCAGTAAAAATTTTCTATAAAAATTTTCAGTAAAAATTTTCTATAAAAATTTTCAGTAAAAATTTTCTATAAAAATTTTCAGTAAAAATTTTCTATAAAAATTTCCAGTAAAAATTTTCTATAAAAATTTTCAGTAAAAATTTTCTATAAAAATTTTCAGTAAAAATTTTCTATAAAAAATGTCAGTAAAAATTTTCTATGAAAATTTCCAGTAAAAATTTTCTATAAAAATTTCCAGTAAAAATTTTCTATAAAAATTTCCAGTAAAAATTTTCTATAAAAATTTCCAGTAAAAATTTTCTATAAAAATTTCCAGTAAAAATTTTCTATAAAAATTTCCAGTAAAAATTTTCTATAAAAATTTTCTACAAAAATTTCCAGTAAAAATTTCCTATAAAAATGTTCAGTAAAAATTTTCTATAATTTTCCATAAGAATTTTCAGTAAAAATTTTCTATAAAAATTTTCAGTAAAAAATTTCAATAAAGGTTTTGTTCATATCCACTTACCATATTTTAGAGAACTGTAAAAATATGTCTTCAAATATCTAAAAGGGTCAATTTACACCTTACAAAAATTAATTTAAGCATGTATACTTATTAGCTGAATTAAGTTTTAATGCTTCTAATTAATAATCACTATGTGCGAGTAATGTTGCACGAATTAGTTAAAAAATTACTCTATCGTTATCCGAGTAATGACTCTATAAATCAACCCGACCATGATAATTTCTGTGCAATTATTTCATATTATTTCGATTACGAAATTTCACAAGAATGACCTAAATTTCCGCCATTAGGTAAAAACGCATTTATCGTTAAAACAACTGTTCATGAAAAGTGAATAATTTCGTAAATGTTTTATCATAGCACTTCTGACACACTATTTTCATGGATTTTGTTGTAAATTGAATATGCTCATACGAATGAAATCTGGGATGTTTATTCGGTTTACTATTATTAAATCTTAAAATCTTCTACATGATCCCATATTCATTACCATAAATTCTCATCAGTACGAGTACAAAAACAGATTCATGGATAGGGAAATGTGCACTTGCCATTTATAAGTACAAAAATTTAGTTAGGAAAATGCATTAAAACTTCATTGGTTTATTATTAAATCTTTCGATCCTCTTCTCACACCCACTCACATGAGCTATGCCATAATAAATTTAGTAGTAATATTACAATACGTTTTATTATTGCGGTTGTGTACATATCATCAAATATTGAATTTTATACGTTAACATTAATTTTAATATTGGAGATAGGGGAGAATTAGTCGAAATAGAGGGAACTTGGGTTCTTTTGTGCCATGGTAAATAATAATTTTGTTTATTTTTTATTACCTAAAAATATTTATTTTTTCGGTACGTAAGTTATCCGCTTTAAATGGTTAGCGATTGCATTTGAATACAAATTAATACATAAGCGAGTAGTTAACTCTGTTTTCCGTTGTATTGAAGAGGGAGCGAAATTAATCTACTATTGGGAAGTAAACCGACATTTTAGTATCCAATTTGCATTTCTCTATGGTATGCTCATAAGAGTATTCTAGTAAAACGAAACAATTTACTTAGGTTAACCGCACAGGTAGAAGTACTCTTAGAATATGAATATGCACAGGCACAATCTACAATATATGAGTGGGGTTATATGGAATAAAAGCAGACCAAATTGTACACATGATCTTTTGGATATGTACTCGTAATATTATAGATACAAACGGGGTGATCAACCGACCATATAGACAGTTTTGGAAGGTTAACTTAACGTGATTTAGTAAACAATCAATGTGAATGGATCCATGAATTTTCAAACTAGTAAATCGTGCTATACTGAACCACAGTTGTAGGCAGATAGATTGTTCATAGATAAACTGAAATTGTAGATAGATACCTTTCACATTTTGTTTTTTTTTTTTATTCAGAAATCTTACGTAATAGGACCTATGCTATGCTAGCTAGATGAAATTTTTGGGGAAAAAATGCATATTTTATGAGAATATTAGAGCATAATTAAGATAGTATGATATGCTTCGTATTCACATATGAGTATACTTAGTTACATAGTGTATGATTTTATATTTTTTTGGTACCGATATTGTTCGTTTTCAATGATTTTTTAAGTAATTATTTTAACAGTTTTATATAATATAATAGAAAAATAGAGAAAATACCATTGGGTACCTAGAGTACACATGTTTAGTCAAAAAAAAAAAATATTATGGACGCTATAGAGTTCAGTTTTTTTTGCGTCCAAAATCACTGATGGTCATGCTTTACAATTTACACTATTAGAAATTGGAAATTTTTGGTTCACTGTCAAAAATATTGCACACAAAAAAAAAATTTCTTATTTAATCTTTCATCTTTGAAATTAATTTCCGGATTTCTAATTTTTTGTTGCCTTTTTTGAAAAATTGGTTTCTTTTTTTTGTTGGGTTCTCTTCTAATTAACCCCTTGACAGGTCATTGAATCAAAACTACGAGGAAGATTCATTTGTTGAACATTTATTTTTTTCGCTTTTCTCTATATGCTTTTGAACTCTATGGGAACTATAATAGTTTTTGGATTTTTATACTGTTTTTTATTGTAGTATTTATTACATCTAAGAATAGACGAATTCAAGCATGAAAGTTTAATTAAAGTTGGAAGTAAATTGTATCCGCTTTCAATGTAACACCAGATATTATGATCATATAGAAAATTATTTGCAAAAAATTATATTGGTACTGAAGGTATTCGAACATTTTTCATATTTTCTGTAGTTTATTAGGATTTTTTTATCTTCAATACACATATTATTTGGTCTTCTACTACCAACACAATTCTATAATAAATCCTTAATTACGCAACTTATTTTTAAAAGTTGAACTCAACATAAATATAGAAATTTTTTTAATTAATTTTAATTATTCATATCTAAAATTAAAATGTAGTAATAAGCAGATTTATATGACAATATTTATTTACGTGAAGGATTATGGGCAGTACACCTAAGTCATCGATGGGTTTTTTTTTATAGAGAAGGAAGGAGAAGATAGCTCGCGAAAAAGGTGTCTGGTATGCTTGAAGAGGTGACAATGAAACTTTTTATAACGAGATCACGATAAATAAAATACTATTGCGAACGTAAAAGGGCGTATCGACAATTTTACGAAATGGAAGGCTTAAAGTTCTATTCTGTAAGTCCATTTTCCTTTCAGATGGCTATTGAATAAATGTACCTTACTATCTTTTGTAAGTTTAGTCTTTTGAGTATTGTGTGTGAATTTTCATGTCAAATGTTAGTTCGTACCACACTTTTCACAGTCATAAAGGTATATTGGAGAACATCATTGTCGAAGGAGAGTAAAAGTTACGTGAACACATCTCCAGTTGGTATACCAGTTGTGGAGGATTAGGATTTGGAGAATTTTGGAAGCATTTAGCCTTTTAGTTGTATACACTTTTCCAAAATTTTTATCCCGTCCAAAAAATAGGATTTCGGAAGTTCTGCAAAATACTCATCCGTTTGAGCAATGACGTCCTTGTTGGAAGTGAACCAACTTTCCCCAATCTTTTCTTTTCCCCAATCTGGGAAGTGAACCCCCAGATTGGGGAAAAGAAAATAGTCACTCGGGGCCAAATCTGGTGAATAAGCGGGATGCTGCAACAATTCCATTCTCAATTCCACAATTTTGGCCATGGAAACAGCGCAGGTGTGCACACGCGCATTGTCCTGATGCAAGAGGATTTTTTGCTTCTTCAGATGGGGGTGTTTCTCTTTGATTTCCTCGCTCAACCGTTGCAATAACGACGCGTAATATGTTCCTGTTATTGTTTTTCCTTTTTCCAAGTAGTCGATAAAAAAGATGCCCTGCGAATCCCAAAAAAACACCGTGGCCATCACCTTGCCGGCCGATGGCACAGTTTTTACCTTCTTCGGAGCCCTTTCATCCTTGAAAATCCACTGTGATGACTGTCTCTTCGTTTCTGGAATGTAGTAGTGTATCCAGGTTTCGTCCACAGTAACATATCGACGAAGGAATTCGGCAAGATTGCGATGAAAGAGTGATAACATAGCCTAAGAGTCCATTACACGATTGCGCTTATTCTCCTCTGAGAGCAAATGCGGCACCCATCTTGCCGAAATTTTTTTCACAGACAATTTTTCATGCAAAATTGAAGCGACTGTACCTTGTGATATGCCTCAACTAATTCGCGCACTTTAATTCGCCGATCGTTCAAAATCAGATCGTGGATTTTGTCGATGATTTCAGGAGTAGACACCTCAACTGGGCGTCCTGAACGATATTCATCTTTTGTGAATGAACGGCCACGTTTAAATTCATTCACCCAATTGTAAACTGTCGCAAACACAGGTGCATATGTGCCATGAAATGCATCCAACTCGGCTTTGATTTCTTTCGGGCTTAAGCCTTTCAAATGGAGATGTTTGATGACAGCCCTAAACTCGCTTTTTTCCATTGTTGGCACAAATAAATGTCGTTAACTTTAATCGACGATAGAAATTGACCTACACTATGGATGGAGCTGAAAAACAGCTTTCCTGTCGATAATGCTACTTACAGAAAAAAAATCTTTACCGACACTACAAGCACAATTTCTCGGGTTTTCTAAGGACTTAATGAACGACCCTCGTATTATTGAAGAGAATGGGTACAAAAAAGCTACCCTGCGGAACACCAGCGAATATCCGAGAGATATTAGACAGCTTGTTAGCTTCTTCTACTTCGAAAAAATCTGTTTGTAAGGAATGATGTTGTTTTAGATTGATTAAATAATATGTGCAGGAAAGGATCCTGTTGTGTTTTCATAAAAAAAATAAATTAAAATTTATAATTTCTAAATGCTCACATCACATTTGTCAACACTTCATAAATTTTTGCTAAAACTATATAGAAACATCACAACTCTCTCATTAAAAATTTAAAGTTCAGAAAGATTTTAGTATTTAAAAAAAATTTTAACAAATTTTTTAGAAGGAAATTTAAGTTTTTTTTTATAAAAATAGACACTTCAACAAATATTTCTGTTCTGATATATAAAATTTTTAGTGTTTTATACTACCAATATTTTTAAATTTAAAATCTAAAATTTTAAACAAATAATTCTAAATTTTTAGATTTGATCTTAAATTTATGATATATAATTTTTCGTTTGAAATTTATTTAAATCCCAAAAAAAAACAATGTTAATTTTTATAATAAATTGTAAAAAAAATTTATTAAATTTGCAAAAGAAATTGTTTAAAAATTTAACAAAATTCTTTAAATTTTTTTGCAAAAATTTTAATATGGAAATAACTCTCTTTTAGTGTGTCAATTTTAGATTGTCACATTTTTACATGTAACGATTTATTCAGAGTTCCTTTATAGTTTTCAATTTTCTTTTTATTCGAAAATCGATACTCTATACAAAATGCAATACTAAAAGGACAATGTGCACTTAATGGATATAAATTTACACATTTGCTTAGCACTCAGCACTTTTCGTTTGCAAATTTATCGACATTTTCACACAAAATCGTGTTTGGTTATAGATTCTTGAAGAAAATAAATTTAAAAAACAAAACAAAAAATTCTAAAGAGTAAAAATAAAATATGTTGAAAAATTGTATAAATCTCAGAGTAGATGCAAATTAACTTTTATGCATTGAATGCACACTGATGGATGTCATTAAACTTATGCCCTGTCAGCTAAATTGGTTTAATCGGAATTTCCCTTTGGGCCATTGTGCCGCTACATTTTATGTCGGCCACCTATCTATGTATGCATGTATGTGAGTATTTACAACAAGTGCAAGTGGCCCAACTATTGTTGTTTATTGATTAAATACCGTCTAGCCGATTTGAGTAGCATTCGCTGAGAAGTGTACGCAGTCCCCAAGTCGTAGATGTTTGGATATCCACTTTAGTATTCTGAAGGAGTCTGTCCCAGTGGAAAGCAGACATCTTCTTAGGTTCTTATGCCATTTACTATTCTGAATGTTAAATTTTTATTCAGTTTATCCACTTTATCGATTCTAATAAATTTACCATGATCCGCTTCTGCATTATTAATAAAATATTCCCTTTTCAATATCTCTTCTCTTTTTAATCATAATTTTTGATTAAATAATAATTTGTCTGTAAGTAACTATGTTATTTGTAAATTGCTAATAAGTAAGTCAATAAGACAAAATTTATCTTGATAAGACTTTCATGTCGAATTGCTTCCGTTTACCTATTTGGCGTTTGACCTTGCAGTTGTCAGTGTACCAGTTGAAAATTTTCACATTTTATGCAAATACTGTTGTACAATGGCATATCGATTGCGAACGATTTGAATTTTTTCAAGGTGTGTCCTCCTATCAACAACATGGCAACATGTTCTCAAACACGTTCGTGTAATATTCAAGCACTTTTACACCAATCGAATGCAAATATTTAATACCATTGACACCGAAGACTTTTTTCCACAGCTTTCAATATCGAACAATATTTTATTCTGGTTGCGTATTTTTTCCACTTACTTCAACAAACTGTCAAATAATCCCGCATAAAAATTCTACAATTTTTCTTTCAATTTTCATTATGTTTTTTCTTCCCAATTAATCTAATTTTCAAAATATTTATGCTCGCATAATTTTACAATTCACACATAAAAGTATTTGTATAAAAGAAAAAAAAACAAATCAGATTAACAATTTGACAAGCCAAGTCATCTAAAAGAAATTGAAAGAAATTTTTCTTTTACTATAAGACTTCCTGGTTTTCATTTTCTCCCGCAATTTTCAAATTTTTACTGAAATTCTATCCAATTGGTTTGGCTGATTTGTATTTTGTAATTGATTTTACTCAGTGTTCGATTTTCATGACATTATTTTTTATTTCAATAATAAATTTAGTGCGAAAAAAATAGAAATTGAAATTGAAATGGCCTCTAATTCGATTGTTGGCAAAGATTTATGTAGAATAATGATTTCCTGGTATAATAATTACCGAGTGTGTTTTCGAATTGTATTTATTTTTAGAGTTTCGTATTTACTTTCTAGATTTACATTCCATGCCAAGCTAGATAAATACCTTCAAAGTATTATATATAAAAATGTAAGTATTGGATGACGGCGACGATTTTACAGAGAGAAGATTAAAAAGTATTCTTATCAGAGCTGAATGTTTAGTTAAAAACTTATGTTATTCTGAGTTTCGATTAGGAATTTTATAGTTTCATAACAAAGTTTTATGTTAGAAATTAATTATTGGAAATTTCGGTAGCAGTAGATAGAAAAATCTAATTATTTCCTAATATTTTCCAAAAAAAAAAATCAATTAACTTTCAAATAAAGTATTTTTGTCCGTAATTATGTTTTGTTAGGTAAAAATTAAAAATCCAGCTTTTCCAAATTTTATACAAATTATTTTGACGTTTAAAAAAAAACTTATTATACTCTTGTTTTTTTATGATTTTCCGCAAACTAAGAAAAACAGCAATAAAAACAAATTACTGATAAAAATACTCATACTTCTTTTACTGTTTTTAGTTATTTAATTGGAAATAGTTTTTAATGATTTTGTAGTTATAAATTCTGTAGCATCTGTATATTGTCCTCCCAATAAATCCATAATTGGTTCCGAATTTTAATCCTTCCTACACGCACTTGGAGCCTTATTCCTTGCGGGTGGTGATTACAATGCTAAACACCCTGAATGGTGTTGCCACGTTGCTATTTGGGAGGACTTTACCTGGACAAAAGACTAATATGGAACCCACATACTAGATTAAAAAGAGCTGAAGCCAACAGACGTTACCTACAACTTCTTAGACTACTCGACAAACGCTCGAAACTAACAATTAAAAGTAAACTTCTAATTTACAATACAATTATAAAACCAATTTGGACATATGGAATTGAACTTTGGGGTTCAACGAAACGTTTCAATTCCTATCGCGTCCAGGTCTTACAATCCAAGATCCTCCATAAAATTGTTGATGCCCCCTTTTATACATCGTGATCTAAATATTCCCTTTGTTCAGGACCTGTGCATTTCTCGCTATCAAAAATTTCACTCCCGTTTATCCTATCATCATAATCCACTTGTCAGATAATTGTCCTGTACTGCTCTCCTCGGAAAAACTCGTCGGAAACTTAAGAGACAATAACCTAGAGATTTTCTATAGGAATCTAACTTCCGTTAGTTGGAGAAACGCCGATGGGTGTTTACTCCCACTTCATGATACACAAGATTGTTAATTAAAATGTTATGTAAATCTGCTTATTACAATAAAATTGTAGTTGCAAATAAAAATAAAAATTTTAAAAAAAAATGTATGATTTAAATGGCAATTTTTGTCCATTCATTGAAAACCATTAATAAATTTACACTATTTGTTAAAACTACATAGTTGATATTCGAACTTTTTCACTTATTACATAATTTAATATGTTCAAAAAGATATTGTGAGAATAAAACCATAAATGCAAATTATCAAATACTATCAAGTTATTTGTTATTGTTATCTTTATTGGTCTAAAGCAGAGCATTTAAAAGGAGAAGATACTATAATAAACCAAACCAAGGTACTGCAAAAAAAAACATGCCAAAACGATATGCAATGATTTCTCTTTCATTTGAGCTGAACTTTTCTAAACAATAACTAATTTAAATATCACCTTTTTTTTTTTGATTAAATATAAAATTTAAAAAATTCCATTGTTAATGCTAAAAAAAATAGTCAAATAAGATGAAAATTAGTTAAATAATAACAACTTTGATCGATTTTGTAAAAAAGAGATGAAAATTCCAAAAATTTCTTACAATATAAAAACAAGACAGCTCAAAAATTTGGACAACTTTATGGGTATAAGAAAAAAAATTGCTAAGCAAGAATACTTTCTTTTCTTTACATATATTTACATTCAATAGACTAAATAAAAAAAATAAAAACAGTAGTATTCGAGAAAAAAATAATGCATATAACAAATAATTTATCTGTCCTTCTGCCTTTTCCCTTCTTTTGCTAAACGCTTAAATGAATTGTTAGAGAAAAAGTATCTTTACAGGCTGACTTTTCAAAAACGTATTCAAGATCAAAATGAACCCCAAAGTAACAATTGAAATCGAAATTAAAACCGATTTTATCCGATAATAATCTTTCCATCTATTCAGTTTAAATTTGTATTGTTTCAGTCTCTTAATTAACATATTCAAATGATTATTGAGTGACTTTTACTTTGAATTTATATATGCATATACCTGGAAAACGTATGAACATTTGTATTACAAATAAAGAAAAAATACATTCACATTTGATGAAGGTATAAAAAAATATAAATACCCACAATCATTGGAGAAAAACTCAACAACAACAAAAAATAAACGACAGGAAATTTGTACGAAAAATAATCGATATTAAAGATGTTAAAAAAAAAAAAAGAAGAAAAGACGCAGGAAGTTATACCAACAAAAAAGGAGGAACGCAAAAAATTATATCAACAAACTTTAGACAGGATAGAAAATGGCAGAAAAAATAATGAAAATTTTCACCATGTCAAAAGTCAAACAATATCTACAAATCTACACTCGTGTGTAGACTTAGATTCTATAGTTTGTTTTAGTAAATACGTATTGACTATTGTTGCTAACTTCATGTTGTTTATTTACTAGTATATAGAAGAACTGCCAACTACAATATTTACCTTTCTCAGGGACGATAAGTGCCTTTCTTAGCCATTTTTCCGTATACTCGATACTTCAAAATAGATAAACGCCACTATTTACTTACTTTCTTCAATTTATTTATCTATTTTCTTTTCTAATTTCAAATAAAAGCAATTATTGTTAAATTTATGCAATTTTCAGACAATCGACTATAAAATTCCATCACATCATTCTTCTTGTAGAATGATTTTCAAAAAAATTGTTCATTTAACTTTCTTTGAAATTTTTATTAGATTTTGTTTCAGTTTTTTTTTACATTTTGATTCCTTGATTCAAGAGATTAAATCAAGTCTCTAATAAGATATTAATTAATATACAAAATATACTTTGTAATTTCCAATATTTATGAAAAAATAACTTTTCCAATTTAGATTTCCGAACAAACACAAAAATTTAACTTTCAGAGTGACAAAAATATCTCATTTTTTTAAATACCTTTTTTTAAATTTTTATTTTACAGAATAAATTTTTGTATTAAAAAAATTGTCTACTAAAAAAATATCAACTTCCAAAAAAAAAAAAAATTTAATTTAAAAAAAAAACAATATTTAATTTAGTAAATTTCTTGAAAAGGAAAAAATTAATAATTTTAAAATTTCTGCGTATAGAAGTAAAATTTTGGGTTTTTGTAGAATAAATTATAATATTTACATTAGCTTTTTAAAAAACGTTTTCAGTGTTTTTTTTTTTAATAATTTTTAAAAAGTGGACGTTGGAATAAATTTAAAAAAAATATGGTAGAGCACCAATTGTATATGGGAAAAGTGACTATTTCAGGATGTGGTAATGTCAATTGACCTCCAAGATCGTGCGATTTGACGTTGTTACGCAGACAATCCTCGAACTTTAAAGCATTTAAAAATGAACTCATTATGGAAAAATTTAAGCAATAATAAATTAGATTTAAAAATCACAATTAAAATTTTAAATATATTTCATTTAACTTTTTTTTCAGAATGAAAAATTTCACAATACTTTATAATTACTCACAAAAATATATAATATAAGGTGTAGTAAAAATAAATTTTTTATTATTATTTTTGCATTAAATTGAAGGTTTTATTTAGCATAGATAGAATGATACGATTTAGGTCAAATATGCACCGTTTTGTTCGATAACTTCCAAATTTTGGAGGTAATTTCATAATGACTCTCTCATAGAAACCTTCGTCCCTATTGGCAAAAAACTGGGACAGTCGATTTCCACAATCTTCTCTTGAGGCGAATTTTTCACCTGCAAAATCATTCGTCATAGACAGGAAGAGGTGGTAATCACTTGGTGCCAGGTCCGGACTATAAGGTGGATGCATAAGAACATCCCAACCAAAGTCCCGGAACTTCTGGTGAGTCACTATCGATGTATGCAGCCTGGCGTTGTCCTGATGGAACACAATTCCCCGCCGCTTCTGGGCGATTGCTTCTTTCAGACGGTCCAATTGTTGACAGTTTAGGTCCGAATTAAGAGTTCGGCCGTAGGGGAGCAGCTCATAGTAGATGATTCCCTGCCAGTCCCACCAAACACACAGCAAAACCTTCCTGGCTGTCAATCCTGGCTTGACCACCGTTTGCGCTGGGTGACCACGATTTAACAACAACCGTTGTCGCTTGACGTTGTCGTAAGTGACCCACTTTTTATCACCAGTAACCATCCGCTTCAGAAATGGATCGATATTGTTGCGATTCAGCAGCGATTCGCAGATGGAAATTCGGTCCATGAGGTTTTTTTGCGATAACTCGTGTGGCACCCACACATGGAGCTTCTTTTTGTATCCAGCCTTATTTAAGTGGTTCCAAATGGTTTTTTGTGCAATGTTAAGCTCCTGGGCAATCGAATCAGTGCTTACGTGACGGTCGGACTCGACGCGTTTCCATTATTTTATCGATATTTTCGACAATTGGCCTTCCAGAGCGTGGTGCATCTTTGACATCAAAATTCCCGGAACGGAATCGAAAAAAAACCAAAATTGCGCGTGATTGGCTGTTACAGTATCAGGACCATAAACACTATTCACATTTACAGATGCCTGGCTTGCGTTTTCGCCTTTATCGAAGAAAAACTGTAAAATATGGCGTATTTTCTCTTTGTTGGTGTCCATCTTTGACGCGTGCTAAAAAAATACTGAGTCAAGTAATCACAAAACTGTATCAGAAGCTTATTTAGTACGAAATCTTATCTTTCTAACGCCATCTAGTGCAACCCGATCGCACTTTTACAACGGGATATACAGACTTCTAAAGCCATCTATTGGCAAAATAATGGATTAATTATTACTACACCTTATATAAATATTTTTATTAATTGAAAATTACCATAAAGCAGTGTTCTTTTAGGGGAGAAAAATTATACTAAAAGATATTAAAGAGGGTGCAGTCAAAAAATACCAATTTTCTCAGTTTATTTTTTTTTTAAATTTTGTTTTCAATTTTCATTTTCATTTTTAACGGAATTTTGTTTGGTTTTTCGATTTCTAGTTTTAATGAATCCAAAACTTAATATTTTATAATTATTAAACTTTTAAAAAAATAAAGCAGAAGCTAATTTTCTTAAAAGATACTTCACAGATTGTTATATTGTAATATCAATAAAAAATCACTTTCACTACCAATAGTATTATTGGTCTTAGAATACAATCTACTTAGTAAATTTGATATTGACTGAAACAAATTATTAGTAATCAATCAAATACTTGAGGTAAAATTCAAGAAAAGTGTATGAATACCACTGTTAGTATATTGAGGATTTTGCCTCTGGGAAAAATAGGTGAAAATTCACGAAGAACCAATAAATAGCATAAAACCTAAAATAACATGATTTAGGTTAAAGCTTGAATGTGTACGTATATAAATGGACATGTAGTATATTCTCCTGATTTAATAGTGTTAAATATGATATGCACAAAAGTTTCAATGCTTTATTACTTTCAAGGGTACAATAAATAAATGCTGCCAGTGTTAATAATATACGTTAATACATGATAGTTTTTTTTTCATTAATTTAACTGTTAAAAGTATACGAACATATTTCTGATACAATATTAACATATGTTGAAATTGAATTGAACAAACACTCTTCAGTATGTGATTGGAGATATTCCTTAAGAAGACTAAAGAAAGTTTATAGATCAGGCAAAATATTCTGTTTTTGGTGTTTGTTTTTTTTAAATTTTGGTAAGATGTTGTAAAAATATAATAATTAAGTCAAGGTTATGCCAAATTATGTTTAAAAAAAATACACATTTTTTAATAATACCCGTCTATGCGCTAGTACTTGTTCTACCAAGGCTATTCTTGTATTAGAAATATCGATTGTAATATTAAATAGTTTGACCTTTAAGGAAATAAATAACCATAAATATTTTCATCTATAAAATTGTTCAAGAAAATAAATTTACAAAAAAAATTACTAAAAATTATTAATATAATTTTCAAGTTGTTTTTTTTTTGCTGACTATGGCTTAGTAATTGCAATTTTATGGAGTAAAAATTTCAATCAAAATATTGAGTTTTCTGTATTATAACGCCTTAATTATTGTATTGAATACTTCCTCAAATTTCATATAAATCTTAAATACAAATTACAGAAATTTTTTTTAAAAAAAATAGTTTCTAAATTTTTACAAGAATTTTTATTTAAAAGGTAAATAATAACTTGTGAATTTACGAGTACCAATAAAAAAATAATTTTCCCCCATAACCATACTAAAAATAAAAATTCGTAAATACACACAAACAATTGTGTTCAGCTTTATTTTTCATAAAAACAAATATAATAATTTTATTACTAAATATACTATATATATATAAATATGAAATTTTCTCATAAATATAGCCTCTAGGGAAATTATCAAACATTGAGTATCAATTATCAAATAATAACACCATAGATTATATAGAAAAATAAGGAAGATATAAAAGTGCTCATCTATATTAAAAAAATAAAAGGAAATACTTGTTCTATAGAAAAATTCCATTCACAAAAACTTTTACTATTATTAAATAAATGTTAGAAAATATAAGGTATAAAATTACTTGGCAAAAAAAAAAGAAGCAAGCAAATTATTCAAGTAAAAGAATTTTTATAAGAAAAATTCTAATTAACTGTGTTGGTTGTTAAAGCCAAAACTTTGAGCAGAAACGTTGTATCATATAAATTGGATTAAATTCTAATATATACGGTATATTTACTCCACCATTCTTCACTAATGAGTCCCTAGATATAGAAAAAAACCCTATGTGACTCGTCGTGGCAAAAAAAAAAAAAATATTGACAGTCGAGAATCTTTGGGTTCGGACATTTTAGGTACAGATGGGCATCTCCAACTTCCAGTATTTTTAAGCAATGCTCATAGTTGGAAATGTGTGGAGAAAAGCCTTCCTGTGGTTAACTTTATTAATAAAACTTCGAACGTCTCAATGGTATCTGAGGTCTGTTTTTTTTCACTTATAAACTAGGAAGGCAACAAAACTTTACCTGCAGGTAAATATTGATATTAAGAGTAACATAATCTATGGGCTAAATTGGGCAGAAGGTAAAGCTAAAAATTTCGGTTGGGGACGTTCGACCCATATTATCCCAATGCGGAGCTAAATAAATATTTCAGGCATAATACACAGTAATTTGATATTTTTGCTTTTCCCGAAAAATTTCTGCTCTACATTTATTCCCTTATGTATTGTCGGTTTCTGCTGTTGAAATTGACTAGAAAAATCAGGATATCAAAAGGGTACGTAGTATTAAAAGAAAAAAACCCTATAAAAAAAACATGCACTCGTACGCATATCCACAATACCAAATATAAAATGAAATTTATAGTACACTCGTAATAAGTATCAAAATAGAAAATATGACTTTATAAATATACTTTTAGAAAGGTTATTTTTTCTATGAAATTATATAACTTACCATTAAGCTATCATTATAGTAAGCATAGATAAATGATACTTAATGGAATGTAAAAACCAACAAGCACGATTATTGACCTATCAAAGAATCGAACCAAACATAGCCAAAAACAGTATAAGACCATCCTAAATGTGCCATTAACCCACCTCCATCCACCCTTTACATTTGTTTATTATTTGATCCTACTTGTTAATTATGACATTTTCTGAAACATGCTACAAACATTTTGTTAATTAACGTGAAATTCTTTCATTTTTATTTCTCGTTTCTAATATCAGCACCATCATCAGCATCCCCATAATTATCGTAATCATCATCATAAAAAAGCAAGAAATTATTGCAATATCACCTTTTTTTTCGACACTAATTATACCTATTTGTACACTCGCACAATTTTAAATATTTCCTTCTCGAATTCCTTAAAGAACTTAATTGTTCAAAAGAAATTTAATTAAAATCTGCTTTCGAAGCAAATCAAAAAATGTTTACTTAGGATTTTTACAAAAAAATTCAAGTGAAATTTTTACTGCAAATTTTTGTAGAAAATTTTTATAACAAAAAAAATTTTGCTAGAAAATTTTTATAGCAAAAAAAATTTTGCTATACTTCTACAGTAAGTTTTCATAGAAAATGTTTACTGCAAAAATGTATAGAAAATTTTTACTGCAAAACTTTATAAAAATTTTTACTTCAAAAATATATAGAAAATTTTTACTGCAAAAATTTATAGAAAATTTTTACTTCAAAATTATATAGAAAATTTTTACTGCAAAAATGTATAGAAAATTTTTACTGCAAAAATGTATAGAAAATTTTTACTGCAAAAATATATAGAAAATTTTTACTGCAAAACTTTATTGAAAATTTTTACTTCAAAAATATATAGAAAATTTTTACTTCAAAAATATATAGAAAATTTTTACTGCAAAAATGTATAGAAAATTTTTAACTGCAAAACTTTATAGAAAATTTTTACTTCAAAAATATATAGAAAATTTTTACCGCAAAAATGTATAGAAAATTTTTACTGCAAAACTTTATTGAAAATTTTTACTTCAAAAATATATAGAAAATTTTTACTGCAAAAATTTATAGAAAATTTTTTTGTCAAAATTTTAAAAAATTTTTACTGCAAAAATTTATAGAAAATTTTTACTACAAAATTTTATAAAATCTTTTTACTGAAAATGTTTATCAAAAATTTTCACTAAAAAATTTTATAGAAATATTATTATTGTGTTGAGAATAAAATTTTATGGCCATACATGATTTCATTATCTACATAGTTACCAACGTAACGGATCCTATTTTATTTCCAGCATATAGAAAAATATGAACGTATTTAAAACTTACGTAACACATATAATCTATGATATTAACTTTAATTTATTATAATATACAAATACGATCTTCTTTCCCAGCCCCTTTTTTTCAGCAAAATCAATAAAATACGGCTTTTACTTCAATATTATATTTAAAAAAAAGTACTTAACAAAGAAGAAGGAGAAAACATAACTTCTAATCCTTGAAATGAATATACAAGTATAATATTGAACATTGAAGACTCTGCACGAAACCATAGAAATATGAGAAAATTATCTCTTCAATAACAAATTATATATAGTATTTTCTAATATCTTATCCAATTATTTTCATATATACATAAATGCAAAGAATTTCGTAATATAATATATAAAATCCCCTATAATGCTGTTAGAAAAAATTATATTATTCTAGATTTAATAAAAATTGGTTTATCTGAAGAAAATTTTTCCTATTCCTTTTTAAATATGATATTAACTTAATTGTAAATTTTCAAACGTACTCGTAATAGACAAACGAAGTTGTTTAAAAATATATTGACTTTTTGATTACTTCAATTTTACCATTTCAAACCGACACCTACTTAAATGTTATTATTAATATTACAACAATATAATATACTACTCGGTATATTATATTTTCACACATTTCCAAGAATATCAAATATTAATTTGAAATTTAGGAAGCTTAAAATTTGAATAATACCACAGGTAGACAAAAATCATCTGGCAAATAATCACTTTCCATAAAATCCTAAAAAAAAACCATCGTTAAATTATATGAAAATAAATACAAATATTTATACTTATTCGGTTGCCATTTAATTTTTAATATGAAAAATACAAGAATCGTTCGTAAGGAGTGTTGCAAAAAGAAAACGAAAAAGATTTTGTAATTTTACGTAAAATGTCTTATTGCAAAATCTAAATTGGGTGCAGAAAAGGCCAACAGCTTGCTCCGAAAGTATAGCATTCACAATATAAATAGTGACTAGTGAATGGGTCTTGTACCGATGTAACGAGGCCAAGTTAGTCTAAGAAAATTGCTACTGCAATGATATGAATATCTGCCCAGGTATACAAGTAGGTGCATGGAAGTATACTCTAGTAGGTGTGGTGTGAATTGGACGTCTTTTAAATTTTTTTTTGTAAGCATTTTCTGGGAAGCCGATTAATTTTTTTAAGCTATAAACACAAATAACACAAAAAGCTCATACAAAAATTTACACAAAGAGAACTTCAGATTATTTTCATTTTAAGTTATGATCAAAATTTCTCAAAAAAACTAATAACTTTTTTTTATAGAACTTTCTGTGCAAATTTCCATAAAAGTTCTTGAAAAAATTTTCTATAAATTGCCGAAATTTTTCAGACTTTTCAACAAAAAAAATCTTTTTTTTTTAAATTTTCAGTACTCCTTTTTATGGTAAAGTAAAAAAAAACTAAAGAGAATTTAAAGTAAAATTTTGATTAAAAATTTTCAAAAATAAATATTATTTTTTTATATTTTATAGATTTTGCCATTTTGTTCGAGACTTTTCACACAACTCGATTCTTTGGAGGTAATTTTAGGTGTCGTTTAAGTGTACATCGGCTTTTACTTCGCTTATATTGATTTTAAATTCTTTAAAAAAAGATTATCTTTAAAAATACAATTTTCTCCGTGATCTTAAAAAAAAATGTTTACAATGTCAAATCGCACTATCTTGGAGGACAATTGATGTCACCAAATCTCAAAATCACCAAATCTAAAATAAACCAAAATTTACTGTGTTACATGGCTTGTGGTGCCATCTTGTTCAAACCACATATGATTCAGATGATAGTCTTTAATTTCAGGTCAAGAGAAGTCTGATAACTAAAAATAATCCATTATCATACGTTCGTAGGACTCAAAATTGATGGTAAAGATCTCTCCTTCTTCATTTTTAAATAAATATGGGCCAATGACACCTTCAGACCAAAGTTGTTACTTTTCCCAAATACAATGGCTTTTCCATATTTAATTGTAGGTTTTAGAGCCCCTCATCGTTGAAGAAAATTTTGCACTCAACGTGACTACGGCAGAATCACAAATTTTGTAAAAATATTTAACAGTTTAGCGCATTGTTTTATTATTAAAGCGATTCAAAAATTCAAAATGCTAAAACTCAAACTAAACAAATGCCACTTTGGATGACATAAATTTGACAGCTGTCAAATGTCAGGGCTGTCCTTTCCAAATCACGAAATGGATAACCCGGTAGCACTTCAAGAGAATTACCTTCCCCGGGAACCTTTTCCTGTGATGTAAAGAAAAATATACTTAGCTTTCGAAATAAGCTATTGTATAACAATTTGGTCTGGATTTATCCAAAAAAAAAAATAACAAAAATAGTTTCACTGCCTTAGTTACTAATGTGCTCATAATTTTAATAAATAACAACTTAATTTTCCCAACTAACCAAACTGTAGACATTGATATCTAAGTAAATATATCTACTTGTAATAAATAAAATAAGAATTCTCTATTATTATAAGTAACATTCTTTTAGAATCATTGTTATTTCTTATTCTTGATGATGAGTAGATTGCGTGTTAGAAGATTGCCAGGTATAGTAGATTTAGTATATTTGTTGTTGGAGTATCTGATGAGATTGATGGCTTGAAATAAAGTGACCTTATCATAATTCTATGAGCCTACTTATAAGTTTGACCTTTTATATTATGTGAGTAATATTTTATCATAGTTTATATGGTAGATCCAATTTATCAGTATGTTTCTAAGATGTAAGTAGCAAAATTTTCGTATGTTAATACACATCATTATTATAGAAGAAAATTATTATTTTTCTACAATCATAGTAAGAAAGTCGGAAAAAACTTTCAAATTTCAGTTTCCTATTAATAGAAGCAGAAAAATTAAAATATGCAATGATTTTGAATGTCAGTTAAAAACTACGAGTATAATATTTTCTTGGCTAGAACGACAATTTTTCCAACTTTATGTAGTTTGTCATCCAAATTAAAAGTTTTCAACTGAATTGAATGATAAATGTGACTTGTTCAAAACACAAATACACAAGTAATAGAATAAAATGATTTTTCACAATAAATGAAAATAGCAGAAATGGTTTCGTTGAAAGAAAAATTGCACAAAATCAAATTTTGAAATTTGTTTTCTCCATTTTTTTTCCATACAGAAAGCAATTAAGAGTAATTGAGTTCACTAAACAATCTTAAGTCTATTTTTTCCTATGCATTCTGAATTTTACTTTACATTTTTACAATTTTCCAGAAGAAAATTCTATTGATTGCCATTTTTATTTTCAGACTATCCTACCAAGTATTGAGTGAGCTCTAACGAAAACCAAAGAAAAACCAAACTCTGGACTTAGACTGATTTATTGTTGAAATTTCCGTAAATACGTAAAAATGTTAGTCGTTCCCTATTATCTGGCTACTAACAATTATATACAAATAATATTAAATACTATATTATAAGAGTTTTAATATAATTTACTATTTTTTATTGTATCGTTTGCAAAACTTTTATATTTGGTTCATTTGATTGTCTGTATTTGTGTGCAACACCAAAGTGATAGAATAACAAAGAAATTCAACGGAAATGCTCTCAAATGCACAGAAACGTATAAAAATTCTTCTATATACTCATACTCATACATTTATGAAAATAATATTAAAGGCACTATTTTCAATTATCTAAAGTCAAATTGTATTTTCATGTAATATTGTGTCATACAATATTTATGCTTCGATGATTATTTACATTAATAAAAGTTCGTTCACTTATATATGAGTATAGTGGAAGATAATCTTTTGTTTTTAGTTTTGTTATACATTTTTCCAATTAATTTTTTATCCGTAGTTTGTTGAAAAATCGACGTCAAAAATATAATTAACTATACAAAAAAATTTAAAATTAATTCTGTATTATAGAATAAGTTTATTCTGTGACAATACACATACACATATGTCCACATAAAAGTATGTATTTTAAAAGTTATTTACTGAAAATTTTCCATCAAATTTTTACTGAAAATTTTCCATTAAATTTTTATTGAAAATTTTCCATTAAATTTTTACTGAAAATTTTCCATTAAATTTTTATTGAAAATTTTCCATTAAATTTTTATTGAAAATTTTCCATTAAATTTTTATTGAAAATTTTCCATAAAATTTTTACTGAAAATTTTCCATAAAATTTTTACTGAAAATTTTCCATAAAATTTTTACTGAAAATTTTCCATAAAATTTTTACTGAAAATTTTCCATAAAATTTTTACTGAAAATTTTCCATAAAATTTTTACTGAAAATTTTCCATAAAATTTTTACTGAAAATTTTCCATAAAATTTTTACTGAAAATTTTCCATAAAATTTTTACTGAAAATTTTCCAAAAAATTTTTATTGAAAATTTTCCATAAAATTTTTATTGAAAATTTTCCATAATATTTTTACAGAAATTTTTCCATAAAATTTTTACAGAAATTTTTCCATAAAATTTTTACAGAAAATTTTCCATAAAATTTTTACTGAAAATTTACCATAAAATTTTTATTGAAAATTTTCCATAAAATTTTTAATGAAAATTTCCCTAAAAAAATTTTTGGTGAAAATTTTCCACAATAATTTTAATAAAAATTTTCCTGAAAATTGTTTCTGTAAATTTTTCATAAATTTTTTACTGAAAATTTCCCATAAAATTTTTACTGAAAATTTCGCATAAAATTTCAACTGAAAATTTTCCATAAAATTTTTACTGAAAATTTTCCATAAAATTTTTACTGAAAATTTTCCATTAAATTTTTACTGAAAATTTTCCATTAAATTTTTACTGAAAATTTTCCATTAAATTTTTACTGAAAATTTTCCATTAAATTTTTACTGAAAATTTTACATAAAATTTTTACTGAAAAATTTCCATAAAATGTTTACCAAAAACTATTATTGAAAATTTTCTCAAAAAAAAAATTTACTGAAAATTTTCCATAAAACTATAACTAAAAATTTCGTAAAAAAATTTTTGGTAAAATTTCCCATAATAATTTTAATGAAAACTTTTTTGAATATTGTTTCTGTAAATTTTTCATAAATTTTTTACTGAAAATTGCCCATAAAATTTTTACCGAAAATTCCCCATAAAATTTTTACTGAAAATTTCCCGTAAAATTTTAACTGTAAATTTCGCATAAAATTTTCCATTAAATTTTTACTAAAAATTGTCCATAAAATTATTACTGAAAGTTTTCCATAAAATTTTTACTGAACAAATTCCATAACATTTTTACTGAAAATTTTCCATAAAATTATTGCTAAATATTTTCCATAAAATTTTTACTGAAAAAAAAAAATTTACTGAAAATTTCCCATAAAACTATAACTAAAAATTTCCTAAAAAAAATTTTTGGTGAAAATTTCCCATAATAATTTTAATGAAAACTTTTCTGAATATTGTTTCTGTAAATTTTTCATAAATTTTTTACTGAAAATTCCCCAAACAATTTTTACTGAAAATTTCCCGTAAAATTTTTACTGTAAATTTCGCATAAAATTTTCCATAAAATGTTTACTAAAAATTGTCCATAAAATTATTACTGAAAATATTAATAATTATTCTGTAAATACAAATATATTTCCATCATGGTGACGTTAAGACCACAAGAATTTTATTTTAAAGACTACCATGCTAATATTAATTCAGAATATTTTCATTTTTCATTTTCCACTTTATTCTAATCATGATTTGAAAGCACATAAAAAATAAATTATTATTTCCATTGAAAAGTTTTCCAATCAATGCATTTGTTAAATATTCATGCACAACCACTATGTAAGGTAATTTATTCAACTGATTTTTCCAAAATGATAAAAAAAATTTATGGTACTTCCAAGTGGCAAAAACATGGAAGTAAATAGAATACAAAAATTTTATAGTTACTATTTACATACCTTTAGGAAATTCATTTTCATCTATTATGTCCTGTTTTTTTTTCCAAGAAGGGATAGAGAATTTGTTTTGTTGCTTTTATATAATTTTATTTGATTTAAAACCAAGCAAAACCATCAAAGCGTAAATTTTATTTACATGAACTCAATTCGGAGTAAAAGCAAGAATTATTTAGCACAGCAGATACGTTAACAACTGTTGCGGTCAAGTTGGAAGCCATCCCCGTATACCGATATAATCGTATGTACCTACATTAGGGTCAGATCTACTAAATGTGAAATTCTTTTTAGGTTCTGTAAATTTTTAAAACATTTTCAACTTTTATTGCTATCAAGTTATATTCTATGCCCATTCTCATATAAGTACAAACAGTGTTTATAAAATTCTCCCTTTGGCCATTTTGTGTTTACCTCAGCACAGGTGCATATTATCAGTAAATCTTCACGTACGTCCAATCTAAAAAGGTGTGTCGCAGTCTGGGAACATTCTTCAACATGAACGAGTATAAATATGTTGATAACAAATACGTTTATGCTTCACGCTATATGAAAAAACTGGCTATTTGCTAATTTTTCATTCATTTTATTATATATTAACTAAAATAGGTAATATTTTGCACAAAATACTTTACTAGCAAAATGTTTGACTGTTGAGATGATAAAAATGTAAATAAAGTAAATTATTACAGATAAGGTAATGGGTAAACTACTTTGTAACTACCGCGTTTATCTGAAAAATAATTTAAAAAAAAAAAACAAAATATTTTTTGAATTTATATTTTTTGTTAAATTGGAATTCAATTAAGTCAAGACATTTAATTGATAGAAGCAATCACCTTTTTTATTATTCCCTAGTTCATTTATTTTATAAGTGTAGAATTTTTTTTGAATATGTAGCATAAAAATGATTTATTCAGTAAAAATTTGCCATTAAAAATCAATAAGCATTCAGAACCTGTTATAAATTATGAAGATCACCAAAGAAGTGACCATCTGACCTTTCTCATTTTTCTAATAAATGAAAAGTATTGCAACAACTCTGAAAATTTACCTAATAGTTAGTTATCAAAATCATAAAAATTTCGAAATAAATCGATTTTATTATGAAATCATTAAAAATCCATCAAAAATTTCACTAACTGAATGCTATTCGCAAAATATTTATTTTATAAAAGTTCAACTGAATTTTGATAGGGAATAATGTCCTTGATTTTAAAAGGCCATATGGTTCGATTTCTGCGTATTATTCCACAAAGGAAAGTTAACTATTGCTTCTATTATTTTATTGTAAAGACAAATTGCATATATTTTGAAATTTGTTATGATGACCTTAAGATTTTTATATGTTTTTTTTAGTCTGTTTATCAAAGTATAATCTGATATTATTAAAAGATAATAATAATTATAATAATAATAGTAATTTGAAGTACAATAGAAAAGTGGGAGTATAATAACACAATTATTCACTCTTTTTATTTTATTTTGTTTAAATATAATACTCATAATAATAAAAATAATAATAATAATTAATGGACAAAAGCTTTATTATTAATAATTAATAAATACAAAAGAGTGTTTTTTTTTAAAAATATAAATAATATTAAAGCCCAAAAGGAGACCCAAAAACCTAAATAAATATTTCATAACAGTATAAAAGTATTGGTGGTATTTAACCTAAAAAAAAGAAAATTATGTGAAAGTTGCTGTGATGATGATTGAAGAAGAAAACTAACCAAAAAAAAAGAGACAATCAATATTCCAATTGATTCCAATAGATTTTATTTAATTTTTTTTGTTTGTTTACAGATGGTGCTGTTGTATGTATGAATCCGCTAAGGTGTAGTCGTAGTAATAGTAGCACTATTATTGGTCAGGTGAATAGGTTAAAAAGTATTGTGAAGATGACCACATTTCATTATTTGTTTACTAATGAAATTCGTATTGAAAATCGACTGAATCAATATAGAAAAAATAGAGACTTTCGTCAATATGACAATTGGACCAAAACGGAAAAAACATATCAACTTATGTGTATACCGATAAAAAAAACCATCAAACATCAAACCAATATTATTCGGTTTTACTAAATTATTATTTTAAAAAAATTAAAATCATAATAAATGAAATACTAAAAATATATACGAAGAATACGATTTAAAATCGAATTAGATACGGAAAAAAAACTGATAAAAATCACATCGAAGAAAAAAAAACAGGTAACAATATGAAAAACAAGAAAAATTCCATGGATTGTGAATCATCATCATTTCAGGTGTTATAAAGTCACGTTCACATATGTGTTTACACGTTTACGAGTCCATACTAGTAATATGATGAGACTTTTGTTATTGCAATCATGGTAAAGAAGATAGCCAAGCCTGTTTATTGCGAATTTATGTATGGAAGTTTGTAAGTCATTTGGTTCTGATTGTGAATCATTCTTAAACACCTAACGCGGCAGACTTTTGATTTTTATTTTATTTTTCTTTAAAACTTATAATTTTATTAATCGCGAAAATATGTTCTATTAAATCAAGCTTTTATCTTTTACCACATTATTTATATACTCGTTCATACAAGGTAAAACAGACTGGTTTATGTTTTCTTGGTGAACCTGTTTCGTAAGCTTTTGATTCATTCTGAAAATTGTTTAATGGTTAATTCGACAAAATCACAACTTTTTGATAATTTACGATGAAAAAATTGATTTCTTTTCGAAATAATAAATAAAACTATGTCAATATATAATAATTATATGTACACATCATTTTTATTTTTATTTTTTAAACTTTGAAAAAAAAAAAATTTAAACTTTGAAAAGATTGAAAATTTGTTGTTCTGTAAAAATTTGTTTTTTTTTTGGTTGACAATTGAACGAGGAAATCTAATTCGAAATAATAAAATCGAGTTTGGGTAAATTCTATATTAAATACTATTTGTTATTAGAATAATTATTGAACAATAATTACCAATTAGATACATTTTATTAGTATCTTAATGTAAAAGGATTTATTATTAGGAAAAAAAAAGTCCATAACAAAATATTTCCTTCTCTATAATAATAATAACATATTATATTATATTGTATAAAAATCTACAATAGCAAAATGCTGGAATTAACCTCGGTATGATCGTTTAATCCATTAATTATACGAGTTCAATTCCATTGTATAACCTTATCCCGGAATTAAAATTATTTATTTTATTAGAAATATTCATTCTTAATTTACTATTTAAACTATTATATTTTATATAAAAGAAAAACAAAACAAATAATATCTATTTTTTTGGTTTCCTAACAAAATTCATTTAAATTACTATAATTTTAATAAGAAAAACTAGATTTTTTTATGTTTTATGCTCATATTTCGTTGCAAAAGAATTTTTATAACAATAAGTTTACAACAATACAAAAAAAATCGTTTTTTTGTATAAATATAAATCTATAAAAATAGTTGTATAAATGCTTTTTAGCTCAACTTTTGATCAAAAAAGATGAGATATTTTGTGTTTAATATTTAATTTACCTGATATAAATTTTCACAACTATAAGCAAAAAAAAAATGTTTTTTTGGCTCAATTATAAGGAAAATTATATATTTATCCTTACACAGGAGATTTTGGAATACATTTTTTTTTAAAGAGATATGTTATTTTGAATTAATGGAAGAAATTTATGAATATTTTGTAAATAAAAGAACGCAAAGATATTATTATACAATATTACTTTTGTTTAACTATGTATAAGCAACCATATTTATAAAGGAATTTTTACCAACTAATCAAAAGAACCCTTCTTGACGTTGCTCAAATTTATAATAGGTCACATTACTATTAAAAAATAATAATAAATATATTTTATTAGTTTTCAATATTTTTGCATCCTATTCAAGACAAAAGACCATTAATTATTAACAGAAGAAAGTTTCAGTATTTCAGTAAAAATAATCTTCAGTAAAAATAATTTTTTGTAAAAAAAAATAATTTTAAGCAAAAATAGTTTTCAGCAAATTAAAATTTTGGAAAAAAAAAATTTAGTAAAAATAATTTTCAGTAAAACTAATTTCCGATAAAAATAATTTCCAATAAAAATAATTTTCAATTAAAATAATTTTCAAGAAAAACAAATTTTAGAAAAAAAAAATTTTAAGAAAAAATAGTTGTCAGTAAAAATAATTTTCAGTATAAATAATTTTCAGTAAGAATAATTTTAAGAAAAAATAATTTTTATTAAAAATAATTGTCAAGAAAAATAATTTTCAGTAAATATATTTGCCGTAAAAAAAAATTTCAGGAAAAATAACTTTCAGTAAAAAAATAATTTTGAGCAAAAATAATTTTCAGTAAAATATTTTCAGTAAAAAATTTGTTTATTGAAATAGTTTTAGAGAAAAAAAATTTAGAGAAACCATTATTTTCCAATTAAAAAATTAAAATAATTTTCAGGAAAAAAAAAGTTCAGTAAAAATAAATTTCAGAAAAATAATTTTCAGTAATAAAAATGATCAGTTAAAATAATTTTCAGTAAAAATAGTTTCAGTAAAAAATATTCAATAAAAATATTTTTAGGAAAAAAATATTTTCTTAAAAAATAATTTTCAAGGAAAATAGTTTTCAGTAAAAATATTTTCAGTAAAAATAAATTTCAGTAAAAATATTTTTCAAGAAAAATAGTTTCCAGTAAAAATATTTTCAGTAAAAACAATTTCAGTAAAAAAATAATTTTGAGCGAAAATAATTTTTAGTAAAAAAAATTTTTATTAAATTAGTTTGTGAAAAAAATTTTTCATAAAAAAAATTTAAGGAAACAATTATTTTCAGTTAAAAATTAACATAATTTTCAGTAAAAAAAAAAAAGGTTCAGTTAAAATAACTTTCAGTAAAAATGAATTTTAGTAAACATAGTTTTCAGTGAAAATATTCCAGTAAAAAAAAAATTTTCAGTAAAACTTATTTCCAATAAAAATAAATTTCAATTAAAAAAATTTTCAGTAAAAAAAATTTTTAGAAAAATAATTTTCAGTTAAAATAATTGTCAATAAAAATAGTTTTCAGTAAAAATATTTGCAGTGAAAATAGTTTCCAGCAAAAATATTTTCAGAAAAAAAAATTTCAGGTAAAATAACTTTCAGAAAAATAATTTAAAGAAAAAATAGTTGTCAGTAAAAATAATTTTCAGTATAAATAATTTTCAGTAAGAATAATTTTAAGAAAAAATAATTTTTAGTTAAAATAATTGTCAAGAAAAATAGTTTTCAGTAAAAAATATGTTTATTGAAATAGTTTTAGTGAAAAAAAAATTTCATAAAAAAATTTAGAGAAACAGTTATTTCCACTTAAAAAAATAAAATAATTTTTAGTAAAAAAAAAAGTTCATTAAAAATAAATTTCAGAAAAATAGTTTTGAGTAAAAAAAATGGTCATTTAAAATAATTTTCAGTAAAAATATTTTCAGTAAAAATAAATTTCAGTACAAAATATTTTTCAAGAAATATAGTTTCCAGTAAAAATATTTTCAGTAAAAATAATTTCAGTAAAAAAATAATTTTGAGCGAAAATAATTTTTAGTAAAAAAATGTTTATTAAAATAGTTTGTGAAAAAAATTTTTCATAAAAAAAATTTAAGGAAACAATTATTTTCAGGTAAATATTAAAATAATTTTCAGTAAAAAAATGTTCATTAAAAATAAATTTCAGAAAAATAATTTTGAGTAAAAAAAATGGTCAGTTAAAATAATTTTCAGTAAAAATATTTTCAGTAAAAATAAATTTTAGTCAAAATATTTTTCAAGAAAAATAGTTTCCAGTAAAAATATTTTCAGTAAAAACAATTTCAGTAAAAAAATAATTTTGAGCGAAAATAAATTTTAGTAAAAAAATGTTTATTAAAATAGTTTGTGAAAAAAATTTTTCATAAAAAAAATTTAAAAAAACAATTATTTTCAGGTAAATATTAAAATAATTTTCAGTAAAAAAATGTTCAGTTAAAATAACTTTCAGTAAAAATGAATTTTAGTAAACATAGTTTTCAGTGAAAATATTCCAGTAAAACTTATTTCCAATAAAAATAATTTTCAATTAAAAAAATTTTCAGTAAAAATAATTTTTAGAAAAAATAAATTTCAGTTAAAATAATTGTCAAGAAAAATAGTTTTCAGTAAAAATATTTGTAGTGATATTAATTATTAACAGAAGAGAGTTTCAGTATTTCATTAAAAATAATTTTTTGTTAAAAAAATAATTTTGACCAAAAATAATTTTCAGCAAATTAAAATTTCGGAAAAAAAAATTTTAGTAAAAATAATTTTAAGTAAAACTAATTTCCAATAAAAATAATTTTTAATTAAACATTTTGTTCAGAAAAAAAAATTTCAGTTAAAATAACTTTCAGTAAAAATAATTTTCAGTAAACATTGTTTTCAGTGAAAATAATTTCCAGTAAAAAAAATTGTTCAGTACAAATTAATTTCTGAGAAAATAATTTTAGGTAAAAAAAATATTTAGTTATAATAATTTTCAGTAAAAATAGTTTCAGTAAAAGTAAATTTCAGAAAAATAATTTAAAGAAAAAATAATTTTCAGTAAAAAAATGTTCAGTAAAAAAATATTCAGTAAAAATAATTTTGAGTAGAAGAAAATTTCATTAAAAATAATATTCAGTAAATATTTTCAGTGTCAAGATAACCAAAAAAGTGGTCATCTTGATACTGAAAATTTTTATTATCTTGAAACTGAAAATTTTTCTGAAAAATTTGCTAATATTTTTCTTAAATATACTATAAACAATCAAAATGATAGCAATTTCGAAATGAAACGATTTTTGTGGCCTTTGCATAATAAGCACCGAAACTGTTATATTTTCCGCATAAGGAACAAAAAATAACCTGTAATGTTTCACATAATTTTAGTACAATTCAATCATATTTACAATACACAAAAAATGTTATTGTCCAAGAAATATGAGTGATTCCCATAAGATTTTCCGATATTAGGTTAAAATTTTCGAAATTATCCATAATTCTTCTAAACAATTAAAGAGATTTTAATAAAAAAATTCGTACAGGTAATTTTAGTCATTGTACAATAGAATTTTTTTGTTCCTTTTCTACTTTTGTCAAGGAAATATCTGAAAGTCATCTTCGTCATGCAATTAAAAACTACGAAAAAATTTCCGGCTAGCTAATTTTAGATATTTTTAGAAGTATTTCCGTTGTGCTTAGTAATGATGTTTTTTTTTATATTTTTTATCTACTCGTATATCCAACAATACGAGAACACACTAAATGGTTACAAAAACAAATCATAAACACTTAAATTTTTTTTATTAAGAACTATTATTAACAAAAAAACAACTAATTTTTATATGACGCAATCGGAACAATAATAGGAATTTTTTGTATCAAATTCAGTAAAAGTAGACTTTAGTTTTTAAAGGTACGAACTTAGTCAAAACTTATACATGATATCAATATCAGTAATGAGTCTGTGAAAATTAGTTAAGTATAAATCTATATATCCTTATTTGAGTATAGATATATGAATTTTTTCGCACTATTTAATATAATTAGTATCCGAACAAATCATCTTCCACATAATCAATCAATGTTACCGAAATATGTCAGATATACAAAAATGTTTTTTTTCTTCTGAATTTTCCCTAATTATATTAGCTATTTCTGATTTAATACGAGTATCTTACTGAATAAAAAAAAGTATATTACAAAATAAGTAATTACCAAATAAATATAATTTTTTTTATATGTGAACAAAATCTGATATATTCTAAGAGTATATATTGTATTGTAAGTATTAATATAACAATACGTCACGTAACGAATAATGTGATATGAGATGAGTATGAGGAATTGAACTGAATCAAAATAACTTTATGCCCACGACTATGCAGCAATTTGATACATCTTTGTAATCATATAATTTTCAGATAATACTCTATTAAAGCAATGAAAATCTGGAAAGTATATATTTTTTTATAGATTTAATAATAACAATTGCTAGCGGAACAAAAATACTCATATTCAAATGATTGACGTGACGTCCTGGGATTCAACTGACAAATCAAACTGTTAGACGTGATACTTATTATGAGGTTTTCAGGAAAATTACACCAAAAATTATACCTACATCAAAAAAAGTCGACTTTACAAAATTTAAAAAAGATAGAAAATTACTATGAAAATAAATATTTTTTTACATATTTTAATACGAAAGTAAATAATGTGAATGAGAGTTTTTTATTTGCAAAAGACTCGTAGCAATATTGCGCAAGTAAATAATTTTATTTTCACACCCCCGTAAACATTGTCAAATAATGAAAATATGGAAAAAATCATAGACAAGAACGAAAATAATAATGGAATAATTTCGTATTCTTTTTTTTCTATGGAAAATATTCATACAGTGTGACTTTTTTAGTTTAGTTTCAAAGTTAATTTGATTATGTAAGGGAAAAGTTTTCGACAACAACAAGAAACAATTTTCATATTTCATCTGCTAATTTCATAAAGGAAGACTTTGAAGAAATATTAATTTCCCATTGCAAATGTGGACTTACAAAATAATGACTTTTTTGCAAAATTACAAAATATTGTAATTATCGTTGAGAGTATATGATAATACTCGTAAGTAGATATATATGATCAGATGCATTTTCATACATTTGTACTAAGTAGTTAGATAAAAGAGAACATTATATCTAATCATATTACTGATTTTTCATTAAAAAAAAAATAATAATAATAAAATATTAAATAAATAGAAGAAGAAAAAATATTTAAAAGAAAACTTACCATTTCTCTGCGTAAAATCGCAAGCTGTGTATCTAGAGTGCTTGTTGTTGAATTTGTTGATGGCGCTGATGTCATCATTCGACTTATTGGCGAAAGACCTCTTTGTGACTCAAGAGATCCAAGACTACCGCTATTATTATGAACTGGTACACAGGTTATTTCTAGGCCACTTAAACTTTTTGGTAAAGGTGGAAGACCTGGCAAAGACATTCTGTAAAGAAAATATGAAAAAATACAAACGTTAAAAATGAGAAAATTTCTTTTAAATCTTTTTTAAAAATTATTATTGTATTTAAGTTTTTTTTTATGAATTTTTAGAACTTTTTGCTAACATTTTTATATGATTAAGATTTACTAATTTTACTTTTTTTGTATAAAAATTTCGTGTAATAATTGTTAAATATACAAGGTAATAAAGCAATGAGACTGACATCACTGAGAGAGCGATACGGAAATACTCGCAAAAAGGAAGTTTTGTGGTTGCCCTGGTTCCCTATTCACATAATCTATGTACGTATGGCTTTTTTTGTTCTCTAAAAAAAAAACACTTAAAATGATGTTATTTTGGGACTGTTAAAAGAACAGTGTAATCGAAGAGCTTAAGATGATTCCAGTTAAGGCTTTCCAAAAATAAATCAACAATTCCTAGTAGTAGGACTAAGTGGGAACTCGGGGCGGTCCAAGAGGAAGCAGCTGTAGAAATATAGACAGACGGATCAAGGAACGAGGACTTTGAATATAAACATTTCCCTAGGACTCCCAGAAATTCAAGCAGAAATTCTGGCTATTCGGGAGACCGCTAGAATCACCCATTGTACGATCGAGAGATATGAAGCACTTCTGCAGATGTCTGCATGAGATTATCAACCAGGGTTTTCCAATAAGAGTGATATGATTTCTAAGTGGCGTTTCGGCCATTTGTACTAAGTCATGATCTGTCATTTTTTCATTGTATTCAGTAGTTTTTACAATTTCATCATGCAGAGATGTACGCAAGAATAACGTTTACAAATTATTCAATTTTATTATCAAAATAATCGTTCCCCAATTGCAACTTTTCGTGCGCTTTTGCCATCTGAGTGGTGCGGTAAATTAACAAAATTGTCGATTCTGGTGCGAAGAAAATCCACAAATTATTCCTGAACACCCATTACATTCACCTAAATTGACAGTTTGTGTGTTTTTGGTCTGCTGGAATCATCGGTCCGTACTGCTTTCGAAATGAAGCTGGTAAGGTAACACCGTTACTGTCAATGGACAGCGGTATAAATCGATGATAACCAACTTTTTATGGCCGAAATTGGAAGAAGTTGATCTTGACAACATCTGGTTCCAACAAGACGGGGCTACGTGCCACACAGCACGTTCAACAACCGAATTATTGCGAGAAAAGTTTGTAGATTCGATTATTTCAAGAAATTGTGACATTGAATGGCCTCCAAGAAGTTGTGATTTAACACCATTAGACTATTTCTTGTGGAGTTATTTGAAGTCATTGGTCTTTAGCAATAAACCAGACTCTCTTCAAGCTTTAGAAGTCAATAATGAACGTGCTATTTATGACATACGACCTGATTTAGTGGAAAAGGTGCTCGAAAATTTGGTTCATCGAATTCGTTCCTGCAAAAGAAGTCGTGGAAGCCATTTGAATGACGTTTTATTCAGAACTTAATTGTATCCATTGTACTTCATATTAAATAAAAAACATTCGAATTTCCTTAACAATTAGTGTGTTGTTTTTTTAAAAAGAAATCATATCACTCTTATTGGAAAACCCTGTGCTGGGTTCCCGAACGTACATTCCATGAAACTATAAAGTAAATGAGTTACCCAGAAATGGTACCAGGCTAGATTCCTCGACTGTTGCATGCATATGAAAACGGCTATACACACCTCATTTCACTGAGTTCAATAAAGATGACAAACGGGAGGTGGAGCAATCTTGACTCGTGTCACATCTCCAGAACCTATCTGCTAACCGCACAGGAGGCCCTTTCTGGTGAGTGATCCATTGGACACTATGCCTAGAATTGCCTACGGGTATGGCAAACCTATGCCTAGAATTGCCTACGGGTACGGCTGGCCTAGCAGTGCCAAAGGAATTTACAAGGTTCCTTACTGTAGCTCTTTTAGGACGAAGCGCACTCACTGGATGTCTTTATATGATAAAATCCGGTACCATAAGGGTCGGGAGCCGCGTCGGTGGTTCGTCCGCCGTGCCCAGATTTTGGTGAGGAACCTTTGAATAAAACGTGGTGGCTGTGGTTTAATACCTACATCGCAGGTACAGTTTTAGGACTGGAGTTGAGAGATCCCAACATTCCGGGTGCTATCACTGCAGATCATAGTTGAGGCATAAATAGACCTTGCTACCAAGAGTTAGGGTAACTAGCTTGTACCTAATTACTGACTAGGAGCAGAGGGACCTGCCTATGGATGTAGCTGGTCAGGTAGCGGGACCAGGTGGTTGCATAATGTATTTGGAGTGAATGGAATTGACGGATGGGCTCATGCATTAGTAATTGAATACGAAACTGTGGCATTGAAGCTTGCATAGCTATCTGAATAAGATGACGAAAGAAGTAGCCTGATAGGGGGTTCAATGCATAGTGTGACGCAGACAGGACATCAGGAGTGTTTGATTGCGGTTGAGATGGGTGCAACCGCTTGGATCTAGTCGGCTGGGCTAGCATTGATTGGGGATATCTCAATCCCTTTGGTCCTAGGCGGCCCTTGGTATTATGTCGAACAATAGGTATGTCACATAAAACAACAGTAATTTGCTGGGCTAAGCTAGATCAGAAAAAAACAGTAAGCCTACTGTAGCCAGGTAGGGCTCACATTAGTATGCCGACCGGAATCATTACAGATCATTGCATACTAGGAAGACACGCTACACGACTAGGTATCCGCAAATAACTTCTGTCGTAGCTGTAAAGATGTGGAAGAAGAGGAAATTATTTCTAACATTTGTTCGATTTTTTATTGTCTTAAATAATTGGTATAAAAAATCGTTATTCCAAACTTTTGCCATGTTTTTTTCCCAAAAATTTTATTTTAAAAAATGGGGCTCGGAAATGGGATGGTCTAGGAGGAGCTCGACGATGGAAGCTGTCATATTTAATAAGAAATCAACATTCATCTAAATATGGGGATTCGTGATTTGAACGCCACAGGAATGACGTGAAGGACGAGGCTAGTTACCGAAGAGGAAATCATGGGAAAGTGCCGTATGCCCAATCTGAATTCAAAAAGTATCCTTCCTTTCGAAATGATTATTGAGTAGACTGGGTTGCTGATCTTTGGCTAATGTGTAAAATGAAATCTTCTACTATTGGCAGAGTACTTCCGGTAAAGAGAGGGAATAATATTGATGCATAAAAATAAAGTAAAATTGCGCAAAGTATCCTGTATAAACCCCGTATTTTCCAGTGTCCCTAAAAGAGGACAGTATATATGTTGTTTTTTTTTGTATTAAAGAGCTTACTTTAAAAATAAAATTCACACAAAAAATAACCTTTAAACTTTTAAGTGCTGAAATTACAAATATTTTAGAGGGTAATATTTTTAACGAAAAAAATAATATTCATAAATGATGCCTTTTATTAAATCTACTTAAAAATTTCACAAAAAGTAATATAAAATGTATTTCTTTTTTATTAAAAAAAAATCATTCAAAACATTTAACAAAAAAATTAACAAAAAAATTATATAAAAAAAAAACTAATAAAAAAGTAGTTAAAAAAATTACTGCACTTTAACACAAAATGCAATATTTATAAAAATCCTAATAATTAATACACGTTTTATTAAATAACATTTTAATGAAATCATTTTAATAATATATTCATATAGATTTTATTTATTGCATATTAAAGTCTGTAAGTAAATATAAAAAAGTGCATGTTATATAAGATGGAGAAAAATTTTTCAAAACCAGATAATCAAAATGCATTTTTACTTTATTAAAAAAAAAAAGAAGAAATATTTAAAAATTATGTGGCGCCCTTTCTTTCAGCTTCGTTATCATGTCTATCATATCAGGTATATAATCATTTTCACGTTGATTAATTAATTTTTGTTGGAATTTAATAATTTCACATATGGAATTTTAACTAAGATTTAATAGTTGTTTTTTTTTTTAGTTATCAGAAATCACCATCTATAATGTTGTATATTATTATTGTTAATTTAAATATAAATAGTGAAAAAATTGAAATAGAGAGAAAAGTCGATAGTCACGCGTATACTATAGGCTAGACACATTATAAATTGTCTGCACATTCCAATATTAAATATTAGAAAATTGAAAATATTTTTATGCAATCAAAACTGAAGATTGAAACCTTGACCTAAAATCGTATTGACGAGGATTGAATGCATTCAATTTGAATGCACTTTCCACGCATATATTGTGTCTGATCATGCTAGATGGAATTTGAAAATTCAAAATTACTCAAAATAAAAAAGCCTTAAAAATATTTGTATTTATTTTCAGTAAATAATTAGATACTTTTAAGACTTTTACGATATATTAAAAAAGAATTTACCCAGAAGATACTCATATATCTATTTAATTTGAATGCACAAAAAAAATTATTATTACTCGTATTTTTTTTTTTTACTTTTCACAAAATCTTTACTTAAAATGTAAATACAAATTACCCTAAAGTACTTAATTTATTGTAAATTAAATAAAAAAAGCTTTTATTTTTATAATTTGTTTTCTTTCTCCCTTAAATAGGCATAAATAAGGGTCATTAATTTGATGAATATAATTAACAAGATTTGATGCTTTGCTTTCGGAGAGTACTATTATTTTTATTTAATGTGAGAAAGTATATTTTTATTAGTATTTTGCGGGGTTTTGTTTAGAAAGGGGGGTAGGGGTGTATGGTAGTATTCAAATAAAGCAATTTAAGCTTTTTTTCTATGCTTTTAGCAAAATTAATTTCTTTTGAAAACTTAAGAAAAATATGAACCATAGCCAATACGAGTGTATAAGTACATAATTTCTTTCTACGTTACTAATGCTACCTAGAGAAAACAGGAAATAATCATTTTAAATTTGTTGCTATTATATTATTATTTTAGAAAATATTTTTTTTTTTGGTTTTTCGAAAAAAAAAATAGCCGATTAAAATATTAAACAATATGAAAATAAGAATTTTCTTTTAAATATCTTATGATAATTATTTTTTAAATGCTCTTAATTGTGTTAGAGGGTAAAAGTTTTTCACATCTTAAGGCAAAAAAAAGATATTTTGTAGTAAAAAGAAAGCCAATATTTATATTATTATCGATAATTATTATTAAAGGAATGATGGTAAAATTTTAGACATACGCTATTTTACAATTCTATGTAAAGTTTTTTGTATGAATTTCCGATTTAAATTTTGTTAAATTTTTTTTTCGGTTTCTGTTTTTTTAAGGAAATTATATCCGCTTAAAAAGTGATGAAAATGAAAAGAAAATATAAATATATATGATAAATTATTAATAATTTGAAATTATTTTCATAAGTGTTTATACTACGAAATTATTTTATTCATAATTCTATTTTCGAAATGTGATATTAGCAATTTATTTTATTTGGAAAATTTTTAACCAAAAATGAAAAAAAAATTTAATTTATTAGCAGTTGTTTTTTTGTATGCAAGTGTGTTTTTTTTAATTTTTTTTTAATTATGATTATAATAAAATTTTTAAAAAAAGAACTGACGAAATTTGGATTAAAATCGACAGTCAGATACACATTTCCTTAAAACCTTTACAAGACTTGAAAGATAAAGAATGCTCAGACAAAATTGAAAATGATCTTCTCCGCTTTCAATGAGTTTACCACCTTAAATGAGCATTTTACTCCTGGTGAAATAAAAAATGAAAAAAAAACCACTGGCTATGAGCTCATAACTACCAACATTTTATAACAAATTTCCATTTTACTTTATCACATACATATAAAACAGTAACTCCTGAACTGAATAAACCAATTGGATGCTGGAATATTCTGCTCTAAATTGAAACAGACCATCAGTTTGGCTTTTGAGTAGAAGATTCCGCTTTGTAACAAACCCACCACGTCGTAGGTTGTATTGCTACCTGCTTTGAAAGGAAAGAACACTGCCAAGATGTGTTGCTCGTCACATCGCATTTATTTGAACGTGTCTGTCACCTTGGCTTACTTTGGAAACTGTAACAACTTCTTCCCCCTACTTACCACCTGATAATACAATCACACCTCTCATAACGGCATTTTCTAGTATCTGTGAATTCTGAACAGTTCCCTATATCCCCTATATTTACCGGTATTTCTCGTGGTAGTATCTTTGGCCCTTTACTACAGTTACGATATTTCTACATATGCTGACACGTCCGCTGCAGCTTAAGTTGACAGCACAGCTATATTAACAAGCCACAAAAATCCTCTATCTGCTTCCAATATTTTACAAAACTATATCCTCCAATTCCAAAGCTGGTTCACGATGTGGAGAGTAAAAGTAAACGAACAAAAAAAACTTTTAGAACAAAATAATTCCTTATAAAGACCAACAGCGTTATTTAGCACTACATCTTGACAAACGATTGATTTGGAATCCACATACGATACTCAAACGACTTAAAGGGAATAAGAACAACTACTGAGACTATTGTACTCACTATAATATCAAAGCTTACAATCGACAGCAAATAACACTGAACTGAAACCCATATAGAGTTATGGACTAGAACTTTGGCATTCCAATTCCAGTCATATCAAACCCATTCAGTCATAAATCCTTCGTAAAATTGTGAATGCTCCTTTTTATGTTCGTAATCGTTGCCACACATCGACACCTCAATGTTCCCTTTATATGTGAACTAAGCATTTCTCGTTATAAAAAGTTTCATGCTCGTTTACCATACCATACCAATTTTCTTGTAAGAGAATTATCCTTGTCGCTTTTTTTTTTTTTTAGAAAAACTTCCTCTATCCAACCAAAATACGGTATATTATTGATATTTTGAATAAGAATAAATTTACGTACACATTTTCTATATAAAAACATCGATAAATATTGTATTTTATTTTTTTATACCTGACAAAAAAAAAATTATTTTAAATAATTACTTATAATAATAACAAAATTAATTAACTTCAGAATAAAACTAAATTCAATATTGAAATACACTGTATTCTTAGTTTTAAAAATTTTCTTGTTTACCTTGAATAAATAGTAAATTTCTGAACATTACAAGTAGTAAATACCTGGACTATAATATTAAATATTATAATAAGTTATTGATCTAATGAGTACTGAGTTCATAATATTTTGCAAGAATGTATTCAGTTGACCTAGAAATGTAATGAATACCTTCAAGTTTTTAAGTCTTTTATAGCCTAAATTTAGTACTTTGACTTTTTTTTTGTCATAAATTGAATATTTTTCATTAAAAACTAACTTAGACATTGAACAAAAAGTTTAGTAGAGAATAGAAATTGAATTTTCTATTAAAATTATTATTATAGCTTCCGTAAACACCTTAGGTATATAGGAAATTTTAAATTGGAAATTACTGAAATTTTTCTTATGTAAAAGGTGCTTATAACACCTTATATTGACAGTCAATAAATATATATAATGTTCAGGGCTAACAGGTCTCAGATAATTTCCTTCTATCAATTTTAACTGCAATATGAAAAATGGTATTCCAAGTGGAAAATAACCTGCATTTAATTGAATAAAACTTTTTTCTTAACTGCTGTGTTTTTATAAATAAAATTATAGCATTACAATATTATTATTTCTTAAAAGAAAAGACAATTTTATCTAGATTATTACATAGACTTTTTATAAAAAATTTCAATAAAAAAAAAGTCCTAGAAGAAAAAGATCCATTTAGTAGTAGCACTTTTACCATTTATACAATTTTTATTTGATCGAATGTCATTGCGAACAAAATAGTCCAAATAAACACCTGAAGAAGAGCATATTATATTTTTTAAAAAAATATTTTTTTCTTTTTCATACCTCTTCTCCACCCACAAAAAAAAATATATTTAAGAGCTTTCATTTTTCTATTTTATTTCTTTTTATTTTCTTGTTAGGTATTTTCTTGGTTAACTGCTGTTAATCAAGTAAACGTGATGAACAAATTTATTCCATTCGTCTATCGACATTTTGGGATAAAAAACAACAAAAAATATGTTAAATATCGATTTAACTTTTAAACTTGTACAATCACGAAAAGAATTTCTAGACTATTTGCGATAGACTATTTTGTTTAATCAAATTTTTAATGTTCAAAATGAATTTCTCTTACAAGAAAAAAATGGGATAAAGGTAAATAAAAAAAAAATACATACCACCTTTTAGAAAATTAAATGATATTAACAACTAACTTGCCCAAATTAATAATAATTAATTTTATAAAATTTTCCAGAGTAAGTAGTAAAATAGGATGGAAAATAATAATAAATTTAATTCACTGGATAGACGCTTTTAAATTAAGTAGAAAAAACATGACGTTAACAAAATAGTATGAAAATTAAGATTTAAATTGTTTTTTTTTCCTTTTTCTTAAATTTTTCCATTTGCCAAATTTTGATTTGAGAAGAAGAAGTTAAATGAAAATCGTGATTGTTAGTTTTTTTTTAGGTCATTTCTAGATGTTATTTTAGGTATTTTGAAAATAAATTTCTTTAATCGAAATTTTGAATAAAATTCTTTCATCGAAATTGTTCTCTACTTTCCACAAGTTCCTTTCCCTTTTTTTTTAACCTTTTCTTATTTCGAAAAAATTCCATCTTGCAAATTTTTCTAATTATTTATAAAGATTTGGGAAAAAATGGCTCATTGTTAAATATTGCAAAATAATTCCGCATGTAAATTTTTAAAAATAATCATAATTAAAAAATATTTTTTCAAAAACAAAATTTCAAATAATAAGAGTTTATAGTAGAAAAATTATCCCATTATATATTCTGAAAATATTATTAATCTAATAAAATAAATTTATTTGAGGAAGAAAACGGAAGCAACTATAACGAGAACAGAGAAACGATCCCTTTAAAAAATATTTATAAAACAAAACACTTTCAAGCCCCATGAAGACATCCAAAACAATCAACATGACGCAAAAAAATAGGGAGAAATTAGTTCTTCACTTTCTCCGGAATCAGAACCATAAAAAGGCTCCACAATATGATCTGATTACTTCGAAAATACTTAAATAAATTTTTTTTAAAATCACTTGTCCTGATAACTTATGGTATATTTACAGAAGTATCATTGGCACATATTCTTTCCTTTACTTTCGACACTTTCCATCATCAAAATAATGCCAAAACCCAACAAACCGAAAAATCTCCCCACCTTATACAGTACTTATAGGTCTTATTCTAATTTTCTTTTAAAATTCTAGGTATTTATACAATCGGGACTCCAGTATAGGCCTGCTGAAGTTCGACACTCCCAGAATATTTTCGGCGTCCTGGTTAACATCGTCGCTCCACCAAAGACAGGGCCTACCTTGTTTTTGGGGACCATAAATTAATCCACTGTAATCATTCTGGGCAGGATTTTCCTCATCCATACGTACAAATTAAGTGTCCAGCCTACTGCAGCTTAAAAATGGTTTAACTTTTTCAAAACTTCGACTAGTGCTAATAATTGGTCTTATCTTCGGCGATGACGCTGCCAATATGCACTTTGTTTTGCCATCATTTATGTGCATCCCAAGATTTTTCGATACCGGCTAAATCTTGATGAAGGTCTCTAGTACAGCTCTTGCTTAACTACACATAAAGTCGATGTCATAGAATGCTAAAATCCTGCCAGTCTTAACGAGGATCGTATACCTCATGCTTACCTCTGAGTTACGAATTTTTTTCTCCAGCGCCAGGTTAAAGAGAACGCACGAAAATGTCTTTAATTTGGTTGCTTTCACATTCAGTCTAGTCAATTTTTCCAGGATACGAAATTTTCTTATGTATGTGTAGAGCTTAACACCAGTTGTGCTATCATAAGCTACTTTAAATTCGATTAACAAATGGTGGATCTGTTGACAAATATCCATCATTTTTTCCACAGACTGCCCTAAAGAGAGTGAAGCCTCTCTAGTGTGGGCTGAACATTTTTGGGCTAGTTGGGCTAATATGCCTAGTAAGATAGCGGAGAATAACTAACGTAATACCTTTATAATTACAACACTCAGTGATATCTCCTTTTTTAAGTATCGTAATAACTGTTTGGGACAGTGTGTCTTAAAACTATATTTGCAGGTATCTGAAAAATATAAAGTATTCTGACAACTATACTATCATCGCTGGTGTCCTTCAGGAAAGATCTCCTAGATCCACTTCCTTATGACGGTTTTACCTATGATATTCCTTATTCTAACCGCAACATATGCCGATGAAAGAACCATTCTTACCCAGCATAAAACTTTTTCCACGGCCACCACTATTTTACAAAACTATATTAACTCCTTAGGAGACTTGCTTCATACGCCAAAAATGTGCTCATGTTACTTTTACACTTTGACGTGAACAGACTCCTGCTATCCTACAAACAATGATTGTGTCTTACCCTTCCATTATTACACCCATCGATGTTTAAAACGGTGAAGTCCTCGACATTTTTCGAAATTAAAAATAACTTATCCCATCCTTGAAGAGACATCGACGGATATTTTAGCCTACATATCTTCAGGTCAAAAAGAAAAACAACCAAAAATTAAAGAATCCAATTTAAACTCTATCTATTGTGTAAAAAATCATTGGATTGCGAAATTTAAGACCTCAAAAAATACCATGCAATTTTTAATAAGTGCGACTTGAAAAAAGAAATATTTCCAAACAAATTTCACAATAATTCGATGACTACACTATACTCTCTATACCAGTCCATTGACTATCATGTATGCAGATGTGTGGGTATTAGCAGTTAATGTCAATGTCAAAATGTGCATAAATTTAAGCAATTTTTTTTTTTAAATAAAAAAAAAAAAAACTCTTCTTCCAACAAAAATAATATCTTTAATATTTCAATAGTTTGCCATATTCAATATTATTGTCGTTGTGATTGTGTTTGTTCAATCACTTTATTTGGAGTTAAGTTAGCCGCATTTAATGTATTTCGATGTAGATTTTTTTGGGATTATTTATTTATTTATTTTCCTTTTTTAAATCCACTTTATCTGATATATAGATAGTTTTTTTTTCTTCAGTGTTATTCATATGACATCAGTTTCGGAGACAACGGGAATATCACTGCTGATCGAAATGGAGAAGTAGTCAACGAAAATGGCATCTACCAGTTTTTTCGCCTCGTTTTCTAATAACTTTAAATTATATTTGTATGAATATATTTTTGAAATAAACTGAAAAAAAAACTATATTAGATTTTCTCCGTTGATAGCTGCAGTTTGGGTTTTAAAATGCCGTTTCACCTTTTTTTTGCTCATAACATTATCAAAACCATTTCATTAATATTTATAAAAACCAGACAAAGTACATTAAATTATTCAAATTTTTAAAATTGTTGAATTATTAAAATTTATACAGTATTCCAAATAAATATTTTCAAATATCGATAATTTAGAATTAAATTTTTATGACAATATTTGTTTTACAATATTTATCGGATTTAGTTAATTTAAAGAATATGAACTTTTTAAGAAATTGCAATAAGAAAATTTTAATATTTCCTTAAAGAATTAATTTCTAGAACACTTTTTTAAATGTTAATTTATGACTGACTATCATAACGAAACCTGCTTTGATATTTATTTATTAACTAGAAACACCATAAAATAACAGTTCGGCTGAAAAGTTTATAAGGTAACACAGTAAAAATATTTTTTTTTGCAAAATTCATTTTTATTATTTAACATAGTTGCCTTCGAGGGCGATACAGCGATTATAGCGATCTTCCAACTTTTCGATACCATTTTTATAATACTCTTTCGGTTTTGCCTCAAAATAAGCCTCAGTTTCATCATCGGTCTTAAATATCTTGCCGGCGAGCATTCTCTTGAGGTCTGCAAACAGGAAAAAGTCGCTGGGGGGCAGATCTGGAGAATACGGTGGATGGGGCAGCGTTTTCATCGACTTGTGACACGGTTTGACCATCGTTTTCATCGACTTGTGACACGGTGCATTGTCTTGGTGAAACAACACTTTTTTCTTCTTCAAATGAGGCCGTTTCTTAGCGATTTCTTTCTTCAAACGATCCAATAACGCTATATAATAGTCACTGTTGATCGTCTGTCCCTTCTGGAGATAGTCAATGAATATTATACCATGCGCATCCCAAAATACAGACGCCAGCACCTTGCCAGCCGACTGTTGCGTCTTTCCACGCTTTGGATTCGGTTCGTCGCTCGCTCTTCAGTCTGCCGACTGCCGATTGGACTCTGGAGTGTAGTGACGGAGCCATGTTTCATCCATTGTCACATATCGACGCAAAAATTCGGGTTTATTGCGCTTGAACAGCTCCAAACACTGCTCAGAATCATCAACACGTTGTTGTTTTTGGTCCACAGTGAGCTCACACAGCTTTCGCATGCCCAAATATTCATGCACGATATGTCCAACACACTCTTTCGATATCTTCAGAGTCTCAGCTATCTCGCTCAACTTCACTTTACGGTCATTTAAAATTATTTTGTGGATTTTTTTGATGTTTTCTGCCGTAACCACCTCTTTTGGGCGTCCACTGCGTTCTGCATCAACTGTGCTCGTACGACCAGTTCGAAATTGACGAAACCAATATTCCACAGTTGAAATAGCTGGAGCAGAGTCCGGATAACGTTTGTCAAACCATGCTTTGGTTTCCACTGTATTTTTTTCCATCAAAAAGCAATGCTTTATCAATACACGAAATTCGTCTTTATCCATTTTTTTTTTCAATAACAAAAGTTGCTCCACTCAAAATGCTATATCTCACGAACCAATCGACCGATTTTGACAGGAATCATTTGAAGCATGGTGCTTTGTGATAATTAAGTAGATTTTTGCAAGAGGCGCCATCTAGACGTCAACGTTCTAAACTTTTCAGCCAAACTGTTACTGAATAAAGATTACTAACTCTTATATTGGATGACAATATATCATTTGAGTAGATATTTTTTTTTTTTTTCAAATAATAAATCAGCTTTTACTATAAATAGTATTTAATTTAAAAATTTTATATTATACTTTTTAGCAATTTTATTGTATGTTTTTATGAATATTTTTCATAACAAAAATATCTGCTTAAAAAAATTCCTTTAAAAATATTTAATAATATTTTTGGTTAAAAACAAATTTTTTTTTTTGGGTACAAGATTAATAAGTTTTTCAGCACAAATATTTAGTAAAATGTTAAATAAAAAATGTTCGATAAAAATATAATTTTTTTTAACTAAAAATCAACAGGAAAAAAAAAAAAATTCTCTTAGAAATTAGAAAAAGATATTTCATAAATGGAATGTCAGTTGAAAAAATATTTAATGAACAATATCTGTGGCGGAAATGGAAATTGTCGTATCTAGTGCGGATAAATATAGAATATGAACTTTTTAAGAAATTGCAATAAGAAAATTATAATATTTTCCGAAAGAATAAATTTCTAGAAACCTTTTTTAAATGTTAATTTACGACTGACTATTATAACGAAACCTGCTATGATATTTATTTATTAACTAGAAACACTATAAAATACTCAATAACGATTGTTAATTCTTATATTGGATGACAATATATCATTTGAGTAGATATTTTTTTTTTCAAATAATAAATCAGCTTTTACTATAAATAGTATTTAAATTAAAAATTTTATATTATACTTTTTACAAATTTATTGTATGTTTTTATGAATATTTTTCATAACGAAAATATCTGCTTAAAAAAAATTCCTTTAAAAATATTTAATAATATTTTTTAGTATAAAACTAATTTTTTTTTTCGGGTACAAGATTTTCAGTAAAAATGTTAAATAAAAAATGTTCGATAAAAATATAATTTTTTTTAACTAAAAATCAACAGGAAAGAAAAAAAATTCTCTTAGAAATTAGAAAAAGAAATTTCATAAATGAATGTTAGTTGAAAAAATATTTAATGAACAATATCTGTGGCGGAAATGGAAATTGTCGTATCTAGTGCGGATAAATATAGAATTTGTACCGCTGGATGATATTAAAAATGCTCTCAGGAAGAAAAAAAAATTAAATAAATAAACTGAATAGAGAAATGTTTTTGTTACAATTTATTTGGTAACATAAATATTATGAACATGCTTGCAGGATAATTTTTACTTACTAATACCATCAGATTCTTTGTAAAACTATCTAAAACTAAGGTTTTAGGCAAAAACTTCAGGTAAACAAGCAAAGATATATTAGCCTTAATTTATTTACGTTATTGTATGTACAGATTTACATATGTACATTCATTTGGATATTAGGTAACAACGAGTATAAGGATTCCTCACCATATTGTAAATGATAGTCGAAGACCACAATTTATGACAATAATTTACACCCGAAGAAAGGTTGTAAGCATCATGAATACGATAAGAAATTTTCTATATCAAATTTATCTACATACACTTCACCACTAACAACAAGTACTACGTTCGAGTATCTATTAACTTCTATTTTCATAGAAATCAACAGTAAACTTCAATAACTAGACATCTATGGTGTGGAAAATGTTTAAAATTGATTACATTTTGTTGGGGGGGAACTAGTGTATCTGTCAATGCTCTGTAAATATGCTATATATGTGAACATATTTTATATACGCACTCAGCATCTAAAAATACTCCATAATGAACAATATTTACAGAGGGAAGAAATTCAAGTAAATGTGAAGAAATTTTCAGGAAATGTTCACTTTTCATAGCTTATCATTTTCAATTTTTTTCACAGCACTGAACAGATTTGTATGTTAAATTTATTTTAACATTTCTTTAAGATAGTCCCCAATTTCAAATTTTAAAATATCTTTTGAGTATTAGATATTTTTAGACTAACAGAATAACAATCAGTTTTGGGGGTAGTAAGATATAAACTATACAAAAATTCTTCTTAATTTAATAAAAAAAAAAAATTAACAGATTTTTCTTTAAGAAAAGAAAAAAAGATATTTTTATACAATTTGTGTTTCGGTAAGTAAAGTTAAATGAACTCAGCTATAAATTGTATTATTTTGCTTGAACCTTGGCCATTATGTATTAAATAAAATTTCATTTAAATGGCCACCAGGAAAATTCTTGCAGGACTCGATTCTTTTGGGATACCATTTTTTAAGACTTGTTCGTACATATCAGCTTGTAATTCGCCCATTTCTTGATGAATCTTGGTTTTAAATGCTCTAAAGTGTGAGAATTGTTTGCGTGGATACAATTTTTTGTGCTATTTACAAGTAAAAGTGCGTCAAATCGCACGATTTTCAAGGCCAATTGACATTACGAAATATCGAAATTACGCGTCCTGGGAACATTACGCCAAAATATAGCTCCTGTGTATGTCTCAGAGCCTCATGTATAGCAATTTTGCTTATTGACTATCCACCGAGCGAGAAATAATCCTCACGGTTGGAAGAAAATTTTCGCTAAATGTGTCTAGGGCCCTGAATTTTTCACTAAACTTTTCTAGGGCCAACATATTTAGTGGTGAATTTTATGGTAAAATGGCTTATCTTAAGCAAAGCAAATGCTATCTCGGATGATATATATATTTGACAACTGTCATATGACAGAGCTATAATTTCCGAACCATAAAATAGATATATATGCCTTATATTCGATATTTTTTCTACATTACGTTTTATAAATTACAATAATTTTTTGCTGGGGTTTTTCCTAAACATCTTCTATGATAAAAAGCATAAGTTACTAGAATATATCAAAAACAAATTCCCATAAACCAGAACCACTAAGCAATTTCCTTATTCAAATATATTCAAATATATTAAAAGGATCAATAAATAAAAATATTCATATTATATTTAAAAATATTTCTTCCTAATACAATCTGGTATATTTTTATACTATAGATATTCAGAATAAATTTGTGAATTATTTATAGAATAAAATTATTTAAAAAAAACGAAGTTTTTCGTAATATTTTTATATAAAAAAAATGGTATTTTCTAAAAGCTCTAAGAATTTATTTACTTAAAATACTCTTAAAAATCGAATTTACAAAAAAAAAATTACATATAAAATATTTGTATCTAAATTTATATTTGAATATGATTGAAAAAAAGGCTAAAAAAATATAATAATTAAGCTTAAGATTAATTAACGGGTTAAAGAGACTTTCTTATACACGTTCTTTAAATAATTGTTAAAACTATAAGAGATCATAGGTAAAAATAGTCAAAGGCATATACATATGGTATTCTAAAATTTAAGCGCATCAAATCGTAATCGTAAAAACATGAATTAACCAGAAAAACTTTGTAAATAAATCAATTCAGTTTTCTATCTCTACGAGCACAATTTCAATAATAAACACTATTTTTTATAGCTGAAATTTCTATAGGAGTTTGCGTAATTTTATTAAACTCGATGTGATTATTCTTCAAATATTTTTACCAAAATTTATTTGTATAAAAAGTAAATAATAAAAATAAGATCAATTTCCATATGGTCGTAACATTTTTTGAATACCGAACATGATCAGATAATCTCACGTGTAATATGCTATTACGTATTGTTACTAACGTTTCACCTAATGAACTGATCGTACCCATGTTATGTGTATAAATACAATAGTTACACAAATTTATTTTTCGGTTTTCTATTTTTCTGCTTTCAAAGCTTACAATTTACCCATATTGAACTTGTAGCGTATACGTTTTTAAAAATATAATATTACCAAAACTGATAGTCAATAACAAAATGTTTATCAACTTTTTATAGTCATTTTATTATTAATACAATAGTAAAATAAAAGCACGTTAAAAACTATTCAGATTTTTGTCGAAAACGTACAAGACTAGTAGTGTCTAACATCCTTTGAAGCTCTTCATTGAATATTGCGAAAAATTTCTTGAAGGAAATTGGCAACATGTCGTGCAGAACAAATGCTTCCACATAACGAGACTTTTTCTTTCGGATACTAAAAATCTACCATTAATAGAAAAATTGATGACCGACTCGAACTACTTTTTTTTCGTAATAAATTTTACCTTCAATTATTCTGTTTTTAGCTTTTACGAAACGACCCTTATTACTCGTTGGCTCATACATTCTGGAAACTTGCATAACAGTCTACCAATTTAGTGGATTCGAAAGCTGGACAGTAAAAAAATAGTTAATGTTTCACATGGATTAATATTAATTGTACCAATTGATTTATTTATTAAGGTGAATGGCAATAAAAAAATCATATATTTCTATGAGCGTCCGCGTATACATACATGCATGCGTTGCTAGATAAATAACAAGAAAATTTAACAAAATTAATGCGTTTACTAATTACACAATTAATAATTATTATTGGTCTTCTCTCTTCTCTTTATATTAGAGTATGTTCATACATCGTATGGGAACAAATATGTCTTTTTTTTATTTTTGGAAAAGAAATTGTTTTAATTTCTACAAGATTTCGTAATATTTTCATAGTATGAGTAATAGGACTAATTAATTGTGAAAATTAGAAAAGAATATTAATTTTTAACTAAATTGTTATTGGAAAGTTACTATTTCAGTTTTTCTAAAAATATTTTTTGAAAAAGTTGTTCAACATTACTTAGCCACATTTGATTCTATGCATTCATACATTTTGGTCAATAACGAGTATGTACTCTCAATTTTCCAGATTCAGTTCACAATCGTAAAATGTTATCCTCCTGCACTATTGCATTCCCCTCTTCTAATACTCTTGTACACACAATTTAAGCCATTTCTCCCTCCGTACTAACGTTAACGCACAAGATTTCGACTTTAAAGACTCGTTTAAAGAGAGAGAGACATGTAGTAAGAGTATGTCATTATTGTTGGCACACACTCTTCACAACAGTACACTGTTAACTTTTTCACTAATTGTTGGGTAATTGTGGCGATTAATTATTGAATGAAAAATTCTTGCTAGTAAAACATTGTTGAGAAAAATTTGTTGATTCAAATTAAAAATTCCTTACAGGTTTTTTTGCAGTAGAAATTTTGCCGGAAGAAAATATTTTAATTAAAACGTTTTTTTTTTTTTAAATTTTCTAACAAACATTTGTTCAGTTAAAAATTGTCAGTAAAAAATATTTCGGTAAAAATTATTGCAGTATAGATTGTTTCCGTAAAAACTGTATATTATTCAAAACTTTTTTCTTATAAAAAAAACTGTTTCAGTAAAAAGTTTTTTCATAAAAACTGTTTCAGTTAATACTTACTTTCAATAAAAAATAATAGCAGATAAATTTTTTTTGGACAAATTCATTCAGTTAAAATTTTTCCAGTAAAAATTTAATTTTTTTTCACATAATTTTTTCAGTAAAATTATTTTCAGTAAAAAGTGTTTCAATTAAAAAAAATTTCATGAAAAATCCGTTCAGTTAACAGTTTTTTGGTAAAATTTTTTTCGATAAAAAATGTTTCGTTAAAATATTATTTCAGTTCAAATTTTTTAAGCACAAATTTTTTCGGTAAAAATATTTTCATTTATTATTTTTTCGATAATAAGTTTTTCAGTAAAAACTGTTTTAGTTCAAAAACATTCCAGTAAAAAATTTTCCAATAAATATGTTTTTAAGTAAAATTTCTTTTTCAGTAAAAATTTTTCCGGTAAAAATTCTTTCATTTAAAATGTTTTCAGTTAAAAAATAGTTTCAGTAAAAAAGTTTTCAGTTAAAAAATATTTTCTGTAAAATAATTTTCAGTAAAAATATTTTCAGTAAAATTATTTTCAGTAAAAAGTGTTTAAATTAAAAAAAATTTCATAACTGAAATCCGTTCATTAACGGTTTTTTGGTAAAAAATGTTTCGTTAAAATATTATTTCAGTTCAAATTTTTTAATCAAAAATTTTTACGGTAAAAATGTTTTCATTTAATATTTTTTCGACAATAAGTTTTTCAGTAAAAACTGTTTTAGTTCAAAAACATTCCAGTAAAAAATTTTCCAATAAATATGTTTTTAAGTAAAATTTCTTTTTCAGTAAAAATTTTTCCGGTAAAAATTCTTTCATTAAAAATTTTTTCAGTTAAAAAATAATTTCAGTAAAAAAGTTTTCAGTTAAAAAATATTTTCAGTAAAATAATTTTCAGTAAAAATATTTTCAGTAAAATTATTTTCAGTAAAAAGTATTTCAATTAAAAAAAATTTCATAACTGAAATCCGTTCATTAACGGTTTTTTCGTAAAAAATTTTTCAGTAAAAAATGTTTCGTTAAAATATTATTTCAGTTCAAATTTTTTAAGCAAAAATTTTTTCGGTAAAAATGTGTTCATTTAATATTTTTTCGACAATAAGTTTTTCAGTAAAAACTGTTTTAGTTCAAAAACATTCCAGTAAAAAATTTTCCAATAAATATGTTTTTAAGTAAAATTTCTTTTTCAGTAAAAATTTTTCCGGTAAAAATTCTTCCATTAAAAATTTTTTCAGTTAAAAAATAATTTCAGTAAAAAAGTTTTCAGTTAAAAAATATTTTCTGTAAAATAATTTTCAGTAAAAATATTTTCAGTAAAATTATTTTCAGTAAAAAGTCTTTAAATTAAAAAAAATTTCATAACTGAAATCCGTTCATTAACGGTTTTTTGGTAAAAAATGTTTCGTTAAAATATTATTTTAGTTCAAATTTTTTAATCAAAAATTTTTTCGGTAAAAATGTTTTCATTTAATATTTTTTCGACAATAAGTTTTTCAGTAAAAACTGTTTTAGTTCAAAAACATTCCAGTAAAAAAATTTCCAATAAATATGTTTTTAAGTAAAATTTCTTTTTCAGTAAAAATTTTTCCGGTAAAAATTCTTTCATTAAAAATTTTTTCAGTTAAAAAATAATTTCAGTAAAAAAGTTTTCAGTTAAAAAATATTTTCAGTAAAATAATTTTCAGTAAAAATATTTTCAGTAAAATTATTTTCAGTAAAAAGCGTTTCAATTAAAAAAAATTTCATAAAAAATTCCGTTCAGTTAACAGTTTTTTGGTAAAATTTTTTTCGATAAAAAATGTTTCGTTAAAATATTATTTCAGTTCAAATTTTTTTAACAAAAATTTTTTTGGTAAAAATAATTTCATTTAATATTTTTTCGACAATAAGCTTTTCAGTAAAAACTGTTTTATTTCAAAAACATTCCAGTAAAAACTTTTCCAATAAATATGTTTTTAAGTAAAATTTCTTTTTCAGTAAAAATTGTTCCGGTAAAAATTCTTTCATTAAAAATGTTTTCAGTTAAAAAATAATTTCAGTAAAAAAGTTTTCAGTTAAAAAATATTTTTAGTAAAAATATTTTCAGTAAAATTATTTTCAGTAAAAAGTGTCAGTAAAAAACGCTTTTAAGAAAACTTGAAAATCTTTAGTAGATATTTTCAATTAAAAACATCTGACTTCAATTTCAAGTACCTTTGTATAATTCATATTTTATTTATTTGTTGAGAAAACAAAATACAAAGTTTATATTAAAACTGACAAACGCAGGCAATATATTTTTATTTTAAATTTATAACTTCTGTTTCTGTTACCTGCTAAAATTATCGTTCAAAAAAAAAAAAATTAAAAAAATGTTTAATTTTTGGACAAATTCATTCAGTTAAAATCCTTTCAGTATAAAGAGTTTCAATTAAAAAAAATTTCATAAAAAATCCGTTCAGTTAACAGTTTTTTGGTAAAAATTTTTTCGATAAAAAATGTTTCGTTAAAAAATTATTTCAGTTCAAATTTTTTTAACAAAAATTTTTTTGGTAAAAATAATTTCATTTAATATTTTTTCGACAATAAGCTTTTCAGTAAAAACTGTTTTATTTCAAAAACATTCCAGTAAAAACTTTTCCAATAAATATGTTTTTAAGTAAAATTTCTTTTTCAGTAAAAATTGTTCCGGTAAAAATTCTTTCATTAAAAATGTTTTCAGTTAAAAAATAATTTCAGTAAAAAAGTTTTCAGTTAAAAAATATTTTTAGTAAAAATATTTTCAGTAAAATTATTTTCAGTAAAAAGTGTCAGTAAAAAACGCTTTTAAGAAAACTTGAAAATCTTTAGTAGATATTTTCAATTAAAAACATCTGACTTCAATTTCAAGTACCTTTGTATAATTCATATTTTATTTATTTGTTGAGAAAACAAAATACAAAGTTTATATTAAAACTGACAAACGCAGGCAATATATTTTTATTTTAAATTTATAACTTCTGTTTCTGTTACCTGCTAAAATTATCGTTCAAAAAAAAAAAATTAAAAAAATGTTTGATATCTTAAACATTTAAAATATATTGCCTGCATTTGTCAGTTATAATATAAACTCTGTATTTGTTACTCCAACAAAAGATTGTCTCTTGCATAATTAGGCATTTTTTATTCTATTTTCTTAAAAAAATATTGTACGAATATTTTTTGTTTTGCTACTGTCCTTATTTTTATTAAGGATATTTCTTTAATTCATATATCAAGAGTGAAATAATAAAGTATATTAATAAATTTTTCTTCGCGGGGGTAGTTAGTTTCTTAGATAAATAACTTTTATAAAATCCATGCTTTGTCATATTAGAAAAAAGTTCGTTTCAAAAGGAATCAAAAGTTAGTTAAGGAATCGTGATATGTCATACACAAACAGGCACGCACTGAATATTGGATTTTGATAGGTTTTAGTTTTTGTATAAATGCTAAACATAAAAACGTGATTTAAATGTAAATTTCTTTTACAAATAATATTTTGCAAATCTAATATTTTTTTTGCTCTTTTTTTGAAAATTACTTTTTCAATATAATACAAAATATAAATTGTATAAGTTTTGGAATATTTGCCTCTATTTCTGTAATATATTATAAGAGGTAGTTTGTGTAGATATGAATCAAAATTAGGATAAATTTGTAGATATTCCATGAAGTTTACTATTCACCACTTAGATAGTATTTATTTGAACTTAAAACAGTTAAAATCCTATTCACAACACTAGCACCTGGTAACGGTAAAGCTAATTTTAGCTAATGAATTTTTTATTTAAGAAATCATTTTTTACATCAAAGATAAGAAAAAATGTCTTTTTTTTACAAACTAAATTTAATAGTTTACCATATACACATAGATATGTATGTGTATGTAGTATGTATAGTGTAAAGAATGATGCATAAAGGTAGAGAAACAAAAATAGTATTAAATAAAATCTGAAGAAAATAAAACAGTTAACTATTATGTTGCCATATAATCAAGATAATCAAAATAATAATAAAAAAATCAAATATAGAGATTTGGCTAAAAGGTAAAACCGAACTGAGCTAAAATTGGAAAGGTAGACAAATGAGTTTTTTGACTATTTCACTTTTAAAGTAAACACAAATGGAATAATGGTTCCTTTGTTGGATGGATTATTTTGGATCCGTTCTCTTGGTGAGATTATTAGATACAAAGATATACTACCATGTATCTTTGACAAGACTTCCGTAAATCAAGAATAAAATATTATAGAAAAACCTTCCTTATACGATCATAGGAAAGGTCAAGTTTTCTCAATTTAATTTCAGAAATTCCATAAAAAACACATTCATTTTTTTTTCTTCTATTTATAAGATATGTGTATGTATAAAAAGACTCTTTAGAGTTAAAATATTGTAAAACCTTTTCTTTAACACATTTCTTCTCCTATTTTGATCTATCAAATTACATATAAAAAATTGAAGATGTTAACTATCTGGAAATTCATTCATTTTAAATTTAAAGCTACTAAAACACTAGTGAATATATAAGAAACCTTATGTTTTTTTGTTGGTAAATATATGTCATGGTCTAGTTTTCTATCATTTATCTTCTATTTAAGTAGTCGGGCAAATGGAGTTTCAGAAATAGGTTATGAATCAAATTATCATAAATTTTGCTAATATAAACTTGATGAATATATAAATATATAGTTGGAATGATCGTTAACAGGAGATTTATTTTAAAATATTAGCTTTTCGGTAAATTTATACTTTAACATACAATATTATAAAATGATATACCGAAAAAAATTTGTTAAATAATTCTTCTACTAATTTCTGATTTTAGATCAAATTATTTACCGAAAAATGTGGTGTTAATAAATTTCTGTTTGCATAATTTGTAATTTTTTATTTTATATTTTTTATTTCAAATTGGTAGTATTTTAAAATAATTAACAATAAAATGGTTAAAACTTTCGAAGATTTTTAAATAAAGACTGGAAAATTTCCGCTATTGTAATTTTTAGTAAGAAATGTTTAGTATTAATCATAATTTTATCGAAATTAAATAATCAAAATAATTGTTTTTTACAAAATTTTTATTTTTTTACAAAATAATACGTGATAAACTTATTTACGAAGTAATATTGATAATTTTATATATTGTTTTCTGGCTTTGTGATATATTATATTTTTCTGATAAAAGATAAAAACGATACATACATACTCGTAACAATGAGTTTCATCCGATAAATATAATTATTTTTAAATTTTAAACGGTTTGTGTAGGTTTTGCAAATTTTTAAAGATTAAAGAAAAAATATTCATTTTATTTAGTTGTTATGCGGTTTTTTATCATTAATTCTGATTGAAAGCTACCAAATAATTTTGTTTTGTTCACAAAATCATACAAAATATTTCCTAGAAAATTTTTATTGAAAAAAAATTTACTACAATAATTTCAATTGGAAAAAATTTTTAAATAATAAATCTTTATTTAACTATAAAAAATGACTTTTTTTGAAATTTAAATCATATGTTTTTAATTGAAAATATCTACCAAAGATTTGCACTGTCAAGTTTTCTTGAAAGCGCTTTTCGCTGAAAATTTTTACTGAAAATACTTTTAATGAAAGAATTTTTACCGGAAAAATTTTAACTGAAGAAGAAATTTTACTTAAAAACATAATTTTACTTAGAAATTTTTTTACTTGAATGTTTTTGAACTAAAACAGTTTTTACTGAAAAAATTATTGTCGAAAAAATATTAACTGAAAATATTTTTACCGAAAAAATTTTTGCCAACAAATTGTTAACTGAACTGATTTTTTTTGAAATTTTTTCAGTTGAAAGACTTTTCACTGAAAGACTTTTCTCTTGAAAGGTTTTTTCCTAAAGATATTTTTACTGAAAATATTTTTTACTGGAAATATTTTTACTGAAAATATTTTTACTGAAAATATTTTTACTGAAAATATTTTTAATAAAAAAATATGATTGGAAAAACTACTTCAAATGATAAATTTTTAACTAAAAAAGTGTTTGCTAGAAATTTGTACTAAAATTTTTACTGACTGGAAATTTTTACGGGCATTTATTACCGAACATTGTTAGGTAACTGAAAATTTTTGCTGAAAATGTTTGCTAAAATCTTTTTGATGAAAATTTTTGCTGAAAATTTTTACTGAACATTTTTAATGACAATTTTTATTGTATATAAAAAATAATTATGTACGTGTAATGTTAAATTAGTAGACTATCATTTGATCAAATTTGTTAATAAAGTTATAGCAGCAATTAAATGACTTTTTTTCGTTAATACTTATAATTTAACGATACCAAAAAAATCTTAATCCAGAAATATGTAACATAAAAAGTTTAATATAAATAACCGTAACAGTTACGTAAGCTGCAGAAAATTTCATTCAAATAACCGGAAGTATATCCAGCATGGGAAGAGAAAAGTACCCGCACTCGCTCAGGTGTAAGCTGTCAAAACTTCACACACTTTCAAGGAGATTCACGCAATTTTCACGTTGACATGCAGTCGAGAGAAATTCATGTTTTGGTGAAATGAGAAGAAAATACGAGGCTTTCGTGAAAATTAACTAAAGCCGATTTGTGAACCGGTTAACCCATTTCCTATTTAAATGATTTTACGTTCCGTACTTTTAGTTTAGTTTAGTTCAAGATTTTCACCGATTATATAAAATAGTTTTTCAATACAAACAATATTATTTATTAACAAGGTATGGAATTCGAGAAAAGAAATTATAAAGAGATTTTTTCTCACTTTTGTTGAGAAGTAACTTTGTTTTTATACATAATATTTTTGAAAATAGATATTTATTGTGCATAAAAGGTTTTTTTTTCTTTGCTAAAATAATAATAATCATAAAAGAAAATTTCTAATTAGACGAAATAATTAAAAAACAAAAAATATTTACTTTGGGAAATATTGGTTATTTTGTACTATTGGATATCGTCAGTCTTAGAGAATAGAATCTATAATAAACGGAAATATAGGGTTTTTCAATAAGAGTGATATGATTTCTAAGTGACGTTTCGGCCATTTGTAATATGTCATGATCTGTCTTTTTTTCCATTGTATTCAGTAATGTTTACAAGTTCATCATGGAGAGATATACGCAAAAACAATGTTTACAAATTATTCAATTTTATTATCAAAGTAATCATTCTCCAATTTGAACTTTTCGTGTGCTTTTGCCATTTTATGGTCGTAATAATCGTCCAACTGTGCTCGCTATTCGTCGAATTGTTAAAAATTTCGAGCGTACATTTTGTTTACATAATGTTCAAGTGCCAATAAGACAAAGAACCACTCGAAGTAATGAAAATATTGCTGCTGTTTAGGCAAGTGTTGCTGAAGACCGCAATTTATCGATTCCAAGACGTTCTCAAGAATTGGGACTGTCTCAAACCACAACCTGGCGGATTTTGAGAAAGGATTTGGGCTTGCATCCGTATAAAATTGTTATCACTCAAGAACTGAAGCCATTGGACCACCGTAAAAGTCGTGAATTTGGTGATTTTGTCTTGGAACAACTTGAAAACGATAACGATTTTTTTAAGAAAATCATCTTCTCCGATGAGGCTCACTTTCATCTGAGTGGTGCGGTAAATAAACAAAATTGTCGATTCTGGTGCGAAGAAAATCCACAAATTATTCCTGAACACCCATTACATTCACCTAAATTGACAGTTTGGTGTGGTTTTTGGTCTGGTGGAATCATCGGACCGTACTTCTTTCGAAATAAAGCTGGTAACACCGTTACTGTCAATGGAGAGCGGTATAGATCGATGATAACCAACTTTTTATGGCCGAAATTGGAAGAAGTTGATCTTGACAACATCTGGTTCCAACAAGACGGTGCTACGTGCCACACAGCACGTGCAACAACCGAATTATTGCGAGAAAACTTTGGAGATTCGATTATTTCAAGAAATTCTGATATTGAATGGCCTCCAAGAAGTTGTGATTTAACGCCATTAAACCATTTCTTGTGGGGTTATTTGAAGTCATTGGTGTTTAGCAATAAACCAGACTCTCTTCAAGCTTTAGAAGTCAATATTGAACGTGCTATTCATGACATACGACTTGATTTAGTGGAAAAAGTGCTCGAAAATTGGGTTTATCGAATTCGTTCCTGCAAAAGAAGTCGTGGAGGCCATTTGAATTGTATCGATTGTACTTCATACTAAATAAAAAACATTTGAATTTTCTTAACAATTAGTGTGTTTTTTTCGAAAAGAAATCATATTACTCTTATTCGAAAACCCTTTACAATCTACACCTGTAAATTAGTCCACATCTGTTGGGAAATTTAAAGAATTATGCGCATTTTATTTATTCCTGCTAAAGAGACTTGAATATATCTCCAAAAACAAAAATTGTCATAAAAAACTACTAAACGAAGTTACCGTAGATTGTGGTACCGTTTAATTAGGATTAATTCTATATTTCCTATTTAGGTTGAATTGATAGAAAATAAAACTGTTCAAAGTATCTGAATACCAAGAATATATGTTTATGGTATATGCTAAATAATTCTACTAGCATGTTAGCATTTTTGATAACGCTGCAATGTGGATGAAAAAAAAGAATTTTTGAAATTTGAATTTTGATACATTTTTACCTGTAAAACGTTACATACCATTCCAATGCATTTTTTCGCTTCAAATAAAACTAATATAATAACGTATATAGAAACCCGGTGTATCAAGTAGTGTTGAAGAATGAAAAAAATCGCTTTATTTGCGGTCTTAACTGTTCATTCCCGGTATCTTGAGCAACTCCATTTACTTCCTCTAGAGTTGCCTTGGCCAGGTACTTCTACTCACATATAGTAGAACTGGCGGGCACTAAAAAGAAACTGATAACTGGTTAGTTGTTTTGAAATAAAATCATTTCTGGTTTCTTTATTATTATACAGATGCTCTAACAGCTTCTTAGGTTAGCTCATATAATCGTCGTTTTTTTTCGTACTCCGTCATATAAGAAAATGTCCGAAGTATATATTTATTCTCAATTTCTTATGTCTGATTATGTTCAATTATACTGCAATTTTTATTAATAAAGTATCGTGAAAACCTAAACCTAGACTTGTCTCGGAAATAATTGTGCCTTCATCAGGAGTAATATTTATAGTAAAAAATTGTGCCATACTTGGGACTAAAAGAAAAAAAAACGATGACACATTTATGATATTGCAATTATCCGTTATGAAACTGTTACATTCTGTAGGGAAACTTTGGAATTAGGAAAAATTATAAACAGGTATTCCCTGTAATATTTACAATTTTCTCTATCCTCTTATGTAGGTCAATTTTCAAATAAATAAGATCTCTATAAATTTTGTACACTAAAAAATTTTCATAAAATCTATATTAAAACTTTCTATTATTTGCTGCGAAAATTTAAGAAAAAACTTTTTATTAATATAATTTTCTTATATTTTTATTGAAAAATTTTTTTATCGAAGTTTTACTAAACATTTTAGTAATATTTTAACGGGAAAGTTTTTTTTTTTTTTAAATTTCAATTTTATAGTTTTAATTATTAAAATTGTTATTCAAAGAATATCTGAACCAATTTTTTGATCTGAAATAATTTAAAAAATTATTAAATTTTGGCATTGAAAATATCACATGTCATTTTGTTCAGTAATCCTAGCAATATTAACAATTATTATTTAACATGTAAGACCGCCTTCTTAATACAAACAAAAACATAAAATCATAAAATGAAATACTATATTTATCGTTTGATTATATAACATATTAATATCAAAAATGTATTTATTGTTTATTCAAAATTCTTCTAGTTAAATATGATTTTATTTATCCTTTTCTATCGTATTTTTTCAATGTCAACCGATAATTTATCTAGAATGACTTTTTGATTTTTGTAAATGTTCACAGTTTATTCAATGCCAGTAAAAACATTCTATGAATTTTTGGTGAGTTTTTGTTCACATAACGCCATATGGATTAAGTTAATAAAATTGTTATAAATCGTAAAAGGAGCATATTCCTTATTTTTCTTTAAATCTATTCAAATAAATTTCTATAATGTTTTTTACAGGCACTGGATATGAAACAATTATTCAAATATTATATGTTTTTTTTTTAAATATTGTATTTCATAATTTTGTTGCCGAGAGAAAACCAGAATATATATTTTTTGTGAATTGTAAAATTTATGATTTATGGGAAATGGGACAAAAAATTTTATTACATAGCCATTTTTATATTAAAACTTACAAAAACTGAAGATTTTACCGTTGATTTATGTTTTTGTACAAACATATAAATATATGAACAAAGCGTCTAATAAAAAATTTCAAATACAGAACAAATTTTCAGTAAAAATTTTTAGTAAAATTTGTCAGCAAAAATTTGTTGGTAAAAATTTATCAATAAAAATTTGTAATGAAAAATTTGTTAGTAAAAATTTATCAGTAAAAATTTGTCATTAAAAATTTGTCAGTAAAATTTTGTCAGTAAAACTTTGTCAATAAAAATGTGTTTGTAAAATTGGTCAGGAAACATTTATCAGTAAAAATTTGTCATTAAAAATTTGTCAGTAAAACTTAGTCAATAAAAATGTTTTTGAAAAATTTGTCAGTAAAAATTGATCAGTACAAATCTGTCAGTAAAAGATTCAGTAAAAATTTGTCAGTAAAAATTTATTAGTAAAATTTATCAGTAAAAATTTGTCATTAAAAATTTGTCTGCAAAAATTGTTTCAGTAAAAATTTGTCGGAAAAATTAACATTCGCTAGTAAAAGTTTGTCAGTAAAATTTGTCAGTAAAGCTTTGTCATTAAATATTAGTCAACAAATTTGGCAGTAATAATTTATCAGTAGAAATTTTCAGTAGAAATTCGTCCATAGAAATTTGTCGACAAATTTTTTCGGTAAAAATTGATAAGTAAAAATCTGTCAGTAAAAGTTTCAGTAAAAATTTGTCTTTAACAATTTGTCAGTAAAAATTTATCGGCAAAAATTTGTTAGTAAAAATTTGTCAGAAAAATTTGTCAGTAAAAATTTATTAGTAAAATTTATCAGTAAAAATTTGTCATTAAAAATTTGTCAGTAAAAATTTGTCAGTAAAACTGTTAATAAAAATATGTTTGTAAAATTTGTCAGTAAAAATTGATCAGTAAAATTTTCTCAGTAAAAATTTGTCAGAAAAAGTTTATCAGTAAAATTCATCAGTAAAAATTTGTCGGAAAAATTTGTCAGTAAACATTCGCTAGTAAAAGTTTGTCAGTAAGGCTCTGTCAGTAAAAATTTGTCAGTAAATATTAGTCAACAAATTTGGCAGTACTAATTTATCAGTAGAAATTTTCAGTCGAAATTCGTCCATAGAAATTTGTCGACAAATTTTGTCGGTAAAAATTGATAAGTAAAAATCTGTCAGTAAAAGTTGTCAGTAAAAAATTTTCAGTAAAAATTTGTCAATAAAAATATGTCAGTAAAAAATTTTCCGTACATTTTTAGTAAAAATTAACACCAAACGTTTTTAATACTTTTCAGGGAAATTTTTTTGCAAATGCTTTCAGCAACTTTCAATTAAAATGTTTAGCAATATTTTTGTACAGAAAACCATTTTTATTAAAGTGTCTTTGTCATAAAATCTGTAACAAGCAGACAAAATGAAAGCAAAATTACCAAATAAATTAATTTGTTTACCATTTCGAAATAGTGTTTTGTTTTGAAATTTCAATAATTTAATCAGATAATTAAAAATATTTTATAATAATGTTAAAACAATAAATTTGAAAAATTTACAATCGCCGAAAAAAAAACAAAGCAAAATTAAAAGCAAATTTTGAATAATTTATTATATATAGGAAGAAAAAATTGCTTAAACATATCTTATATAAAATTGAATCGATCAACTTTGGACTGTATGGCTTCTTCAGTACGAATTATTTTGAAACATCTAACAAATAACATATTCGGCATAAATTAACATATTATCTAAACAAAAAATTAATAAAAAAAAACCGACATTTGAAATAATATATATCAGGAAAAGTAAACAGTATAATCGATCTGAACAATAAAAAAAATTTTATATAAAAAAAATAATCATATATTCTCCTCTGTAAAACACGTATTCAAATATTAAAGTTCTAAACTTAGAGGCTTCGTTGCTGGTAGACTATAAAAAGTCATGGGAGTTTAGTTTCTCCCATGAAAAAAATCCACGTTTATCTAAGTTTTTACTTAACTTTATCTTAAGTTTTTTGACATCAGCTTTATTCTAAATTACACCTGCGTTCTCACATTTATAATCTAGTCATTATTAGTTTTTTTTCGATACAAAAAAAAATTATTAACATAAAAGTATGTCTTTATCAAAACTTCTGTCTTTGTAAACTTTAGGAAATGGTTTTTCTCGTTGATATTGTCTACAAAGAATTATTAGAAAATTAACAAATCTTAATTACTATTTGAATAAAAAAATATCTTCGAATGTATATTTGTGGTTTTTTTTTTTTTTTTGAGACTAAAAGCCAACAGTTATAGACAAACACCTACAAATAATAAATTATTCACCAATATTGAAAATATTAAATTTCTAACCAAATTTCTATAGTGCCCTCGAAATTCGGAATAATTCTTCTAATTTCTTTGGTTTTAATTTAACTCTAAAAAGTGGTTGGGGTTAGCTATCATAATTGTTTGACTATTAACATTCTTTTTTTTTCAAATAATTTGCAATAGAAAAATGAAATTTTCAATATAGATAAATAACCAATTATGAAAATAAAATTGTACTACAATTTCTTAACTATCACTCGAACATTTTATTAGGCAACAATAACAATGTATTGTTTCTAGTACTGTACAATAATAATTGGTTAGGTTTTAGATTTAAAAATTTTCCACAACACTAATAAAAAAATAAATAAATTTTACTATAGCCTATGGACAAATGAAATTGGAAACTTTCTCCTTATTATCAGTAAAGTTTAGATTGATTTTTTTTTTAATGATTTTCAACGTAGACAGATTAATCGGTAATCAAAATTGTAATAGAGGTCATTGTGCATTATGATTTAATTTCGTGTCAGTTAGTTTTGATTAGTAGAAATCCCTCTCACTGAGTATTTGAAAATTCAAATATTCAACAAAACGTACCCATCTCCATAGTCCGTCCAAAAAGGAATGTTGCGTTGCTAACCAAATTATCAGTAAAAGTAAATCTCAATTCGTCAATTCTTATTTGAATGATTTCGATTTCCTAAAGGAAAGAAGAAAGCCTGCTGCTATTTTCTTCAAATGAAATCCAAAGTAAGTAAATCAAAATTCAACATGAAATTATAGACTTTCGCGACTTTATGTACACACGTACTCTTTCGATCAACATCCCACTTGAATAGTGAGTCAATCTTCCAGAAAATCTGATTTGATTCGAAATAAAATGACATACTGGAGAATTGTTATTGCAAATTACACAGTATGTGATGTCGCAAATTAAACTAAATTTAAAATAAAGGCAATAAAAAAAATACCAATTTACCGATGAGCACTTCATGGCAAGTTCATTTTCATTCTCTAAATTGTGTTTATATCAGTAATTGATAATAATTGTATATAATAGAAGAGGATTTTGCAAATACACGAGTATCGTTTCAAAGAAATTGAACAGCAATTTCAATTTGCACATTTTCTATTCACCCCCAAGTCAACTGGAGATTATTCAGCTTTCGGATACTACATACCACATCACGTGACTAAACGTGTTTAGTCACATTACATTATGTCATCCAATTGGAAATATATAAGAACTTCATAGCGTAGACAACAAATTAAATGACAGGAATTTAATATAAAATAAGATCAATCAAGCTTTTGTGATTCTGTAAAAGTCTATCTTTTAGCAGTATTCACGATCGCACGTAAGCTAGGAAGGTGGTTGTTTTAAGTAAACTAGTTTCGAACAGGTAACAAGCAACGAAGTAGATACGTACGTATTTAACAACACAAATCAGTTAGGTCGCCAACAGCACTTTACACTCATTAACTTTACTCTATAATTATTTGATTAAGGTGCAAGGAAAAGTTAGAAAGTAATTTGCATGACTTTCAATTAATTATTTTGAAATTTTCTAAGGCACTATCTTATATTTTTTTCATCAATATCTTATCTTATGTGATGGAATTTTTATTTCTTCCAAATTAATGGAAGGATATGCATTAGAGTACCTTTACCTATGATAGAGTTTATATATAGAAATTTATTCAAACTTAAAAAATATAGTGTAGTAAAACAAAGTAAATTTGGCAAACAGAAATTTTAAAAAATCCAAGACAATCTTTTAGTAATTAGTCTTAAAAATTATTAAGTTAGTTTTTTGAAAAAAATTGTCAATAAAAATTTGAAAGTAAATTTTTAAATGAAAATTATTTTTTAAAAAAATGTATTGTATTTTTAAAAATAAATATTTTTTTATATCAAAAGTTTTATGAAAACATGTTCAATCGTATCAAAAATACTTCTCTGTCAAAATTATTAACAAAAATTATGCAAAATTTTCTATTAAAATTTGAGTAAAAATTTATAAAAAAAATTAATTAGAAAATAATAACTGATAGAGTATTTGTCATCACTTAATTTTATTCGTAGTAATTAATTGTCAATACAAAAAGTTTTATCAATAAATTTGGCTAAAATATTTTGCAAAAATTTTCTATCAAAAAAATTCCATTCAAATATTTTATGTAAAAATAAATTTTCTTTAATGAAAATCTGACATAAAAATTATCAATAAAGGCTATAAAAAAAAATTATTTTTGAATATTTTTGGGACTAAAAAAAGTAATCATTCAAAATTATTAAAAGAGAAGTTTTAAATAAAAATTAACAGAAATATTTTTAATAAAAAAATAATTTTTTAGTCGAAGTATTCAAAAAAAAAATTTTTATTATTTTAATAAATCTGACAGCAAAATATTTTGTTTAAAATTTTCTAGAAAAAAATTTCCACTGAAACATTTTTCGAAAAATATACATTTTTGTTAGAATCTGTCAGTTAAAAATTTTCCCTCGAAATATTTTTTAAAAAAATCCTTTCATTTAAAAATGGTTTAAAATTTCGATTAAAATAAATTTTTTCTAGTTTTTTTTTTGTAAATATTATTTTTTTTTTTAAATTTTAAGTACAAATTTTACATGAAAATTTTTACTAAAAATGATCAGAATAAAAAATCTCTTTAAATATTTTTGGTACCAAACAGTACAGAACAAATACTCATTTGGAATTTAAAAAGAAGAATTCTAAACAAACCATAACAGAAATATTTTTTGTAACATAAATTTTCATAATTAATTTCGAGTAAAAATTTTTAATACAAATTTTAAGTAAATAATAACTGGTAAAGTATATTTCGTTAAAATTTTCTATAAAAAATAAATATATTTATATTTTCCATAAAAATTAAATTTCTTTAAAAAGTCTTTGTAAAGATCAAAAAATTTCTGCAAAAATTATTTTAGAAAAATGTCTGATACAAAAAAAAATTATTTGAAGAAAAAATTAACAAACATTTTCGGAAAGTAAGCAAAAATATTCAAAAAAAAAATTATACATTTTTTATAAAAATTTGAGTAAAAATTTTTAACAAAAATTTTGAGTAAGTTATACTTTTCAGTAAATGGTTTACTTAAAATTTGTATCAGTAATAATATTTAATTCATAAAAATTTTCTACAAAAACTAATTATTTTTTTCTTGTATAAATGTTTATTCTCCCAAAAAATGCATGAAAAAATTTTCTGGAATAATTAGTCGTAAAAATTTTTAAATTTTCTGGAATAATTAGTCGTAAAAAAATGTAAAACCTTTGGGTAAAAAATTTCAATAAAAATTATAGAAAATTTATTCTTTTAATATTCCTAAATAAATTGTAAAAATTTTTACTGAATATTTTTAATAAATTTTAAGAGTAAATTTAAGCAATAATAGTTTTTTTTTTATTATTATGGAAGTTATTTACTGTCAACATGTAGTATAGGATCACTCCTAAAACTCAAAAAAAAAATTTTAAAACTCAAAAAAAATTCTCATTTTACTGCTTTTATTTTATTTAAAAAAAAAAAAATATTTTTTTCACATAATTATTCCCAATGAACACAGCTCTACATAAACATTAGTACGTCATATGGAATATCATAAGTATTCCGTAGCACCTGAAATTTTTACACTCTATACAAATAGTAATCATATAAAAGTATGTAAAAATATATAAAAGTTTAAAAGATATAAAAAATAACTGATTGGAACCATCTCAAATCAAGCAGATACACAGAAAAACCAAACAACCTTTAAAATTCGAATTCGATCAAGGCCTAAATAAAATTTGCCAGTTTAATGACCTTGTATCGGCGATACACAGACTTTTTATGATATCCAAAAATCCACAGAATCAATCTAAAATCGAAAATGAAAAATGTCGGATTACATATGGGGTAGCATGTACAAATATTAGACCATTAACAGAACATAATTAAATTTTGTTATATTGAATTAGAAAAACGAAAATTGCCAAATTCGATCTCGAAAAAAAAATACCACTCAAATGGTACTCATTTTCCAATTTTTACTATTACGCAGTATTACTTGTAATTTTATGATTTTCTTTTTCTTCTTTTTTTAACAAGTTTACTTAGATAATAAAATCTACTTATGGTATTTATTTTCAATTACCATGAAAAGTGAGCTTTTGATCCACCTACCCTCAGGCATATATTGATGAGAAGTAATTTGAAGTTAGTCTATTGATATCCGTTAGCAAAATATTAACATTTTTAACAAGTAATATGTATTTTTACACTTTCGAAAGCAGCAATGTCGAAGAAAAGTTTAATTTTGACTGAAAACTTAGATTAAGAATTTTAATTGCATATTCAAAATCAATTAAATTTTAGCACTGTAATCATTAGTAGATTTAGCATCAAATTAAACATTAATTCAAGCCGAAAAAAATCATTAATTAATTTTACGCATAATATACTAAGGGTAAGTAAGATTGGCACTTTCTGTAATTATGTTGTCTATCAAATTTCGGGGAGGAAAGTAATAGATTTCAAGCAAATACCGACAAATTATTTCCATGAATTGGATTAAGACTAAACTTTTCTTATTTGGTTTGCCGCAAACGAACTCGAATTAAAAACGTGTCTTCTAATTAGATCACACCAAAATTGTATGTCCTAAATTTTTTTTTCTCTCTTTCAGTTTATTAGAAAAAAAATAAATGCATTCTTTGACAAAAAGAACTTTTACAAAAATATTACGGGAAATTTGCTATGTCAACCATTAATTGCGAACGTTTGAATAAATTTGAAATTCTAATCGATTCCCCCTAGAAATTTGGTCCAAATAATTATAACCGTATTTTTCTTTATTTCTTATTATTTATATAACATATTAAAATTCGGAATTTATGTAAAAATTTTAAATATAAGTTCTTTGTTTGGTCATAAATGGTGTCATCACCAGTTTAGAAATGATGGAGGTGTACCCAAAAACCTGAGTTGATTTAGCTTTTAAAATTTTGCAATCTTTTTGGCATACACATATAAATAAAATTACATTTTTAAGAAACGTAAATATTTGGTATCAGAATTTTAAGTTAAAAGTATCAGTAAAAATTATAAAATTTATCTAATCACAACTGTTTAGTGGAATTTGTTGGTAAATAATTTTCAAGCAAAACTTTAGTTTCGGTAAAAAGTTTTAGTTAAAAATGTTTGACAAAATTTGTCAGTAAACATTTAATGTAAATTATTTTCATTAAAAAATTTCTGCAAAAACTTTCTGTAAAAATGTTCAGTACGAATGTTTAGTAAAAATTTTTTGTACAAATTTCCTGTAATAATTTTCTGTAAAAATGTTCAGTACAAATGTTCAGTAACAATTGTCAGTAAAAATTTTCTGTAAAAATTTTCTGTAAAATTTTCTGTAAAAATTTTCAATAAAAACATTTTAAGTAAAAAAATTTTCAGTAATAATTTTCAGTAAAACTTTTCTGTAAAAATGTTCAGTACAAATGTTTAGTAAAAATTTTCTGTACAAATTTCCTGTAATAATTTTCAGTAATAATATTCTGTAAAAATGTTCAGTACAAATGTTTAGTAAAAATTTTCTGTACAAATTTCCTGTAATACAATAATTTTCAGTAATTATTTTCTGTAAAAATGTTCAGTACAAATGTTCAGTAAAAATTGTCAGTAAAAATTTTCTGTAAAAATTTCTGTAAAATTTTCTGTCAAAATTTTCAATAAAAACATTTTAAGTAAAAAAATGTTCAGTAATAATTTTCAGAAAAAATTTTCTGTAAAAATGTTCAGTACAAATTTTCTGTACAAATTTCCTGTAATAATTTTCAGTAATAATTTTCTGAAAAAATGTTCAGTACAAATGTTCAGTAAAAATGTTCAGAAAAATTTTCTGTAAAAATTTTCTGTAAAATTTTCTGTAAAAATTTTCTGTAAAATTTTCTGTAAAAATTTTCTGTAAAATTTTCTGTAAAATTTTCTGTAAAATTTTCTGTAAAAATTTTCTGTAAAATTTTCTGTAAAAATTTTCTGTAAAATTTTCTGTAAAAATTTTCTGTAAAATTTTCTGTAAAAATTTTCAATAAAAACATTTTAAGTAAAAAAATTGTCAGTCAAAATGTTCTCTAAACATTTTCTGTAATAACTTTATGTAATAATTTTCAGTAATAATTTTCTGTAAAAATGTTCAGTACAAATTTTCAGTAAAAATTTCCAGTAAAAATGCTCAGTAAAAATTTTCTGTACAAATTTCCTGTAAAAATTTTCAATAAAAACATTTTAAATAAAAAAATATTCAGTAAAATAATTCTCAGTAAAAAAAGTTTTCAGCCAAATAATTTTCAATAAAAAATTTCTGTTCAAATTGTCTGTAAATATTTTCAGTAAAAATGTTAAGTGAATTTCCGGTTTTTTTATAAATTTACCCTTAATATTTTATATAAAGTTAGTTCAAGGACTAATTCCCCATATTGCTTGGAAGTGAACATGATGAAATTTTTATTGTTATATGTGCGATATGAAAAATGAGTTATGGGAGGCGGAGGGATGATTACCTTTCATGAACATCCTTGGCACTATCCCATGAATCACCAACACCAGATGACATATCGTCGAGACGCTCTTCATCTTCGAGTCCAGAATCCTCTAGACTAATATGGCAGCTGGTCAACATGACCTCTTTTCCATTGTCGCCGACCTCGACCCAATCAGAAGTGCGTATACGTGACCTCTGCGTACCGTATGGTGAAGAGTCAGTTGAACAGCCCGAAGGGTACCGTTTCCTTTGTGATTTCGTTTGATGTTTGGGAATATCCTCATTGTCGGTGGTAGTTGTCGATAGCGTATCCATGCTGTTATTTCTCCGCATTGCTGTCAGCTCGGATATCAGCATTTCGTGGAAGGCCACTTTCTTGGCTGGTGGCAATTTTTCATCGAAATCGTTTGTCGGCTTTTTTGTTTCATTCTCATTCGCCTTGTATGTGTATTCACCACCTTCAGGATCAGGACGTTGCAATAAATTAACACATGTCCTACCATTTGTAATATCCTTAGTACTCTTACTCCTTTCATCGAAACTCTTATTCGGGTACATCGCAGTTGGACTTGGTGTACTTCGAACTGAAATGCAATGTTCTGTTTTCACTGTCCGGTTCGATTCGCCAGCAGCATCCTTCGTATGATTAATTCTAATTTCTGTAAACAATCTTTCTGCAGCATTTTTCAAATTATTTTCTATTTCGATATTCTTATTATTATGATTATTGTTATTGCTATTACTAAAAATATTATTTGAATTTTGATTCGTTTTAATTGCATTTCCACTTTTATCGATAATTGTTATTTCCGACTTATTCGAATTTGAAGAAATTATTGATGATGATTGATTATATTCATTTGTGGTTGTTATTTTCGGACTCCTTATCGATTCATAATCGGAAGGAATTGTTGATGATTCTACATTAATATTAGCATTAATATTGTTTGTTATCATATTAGATTTGTGTGTATTTTTATTCGAGCCGATATTCATTGTTCCATTCACTGTTGTCCTTGGTTTAGGTACCGGTGATATCTTATCAGCTTTTGATGTTGGTGGTTGTGTTGCACCAACTGATTTATTATTATTTATGCTCTCTAGATCGATATGTTTAGTTAGATTGAAATTATTATTTACGTAATGATTAATTTTGACATTATTATTGGTCGATTCTAAACCTTTACTATTCGCTGTTCGACTATTGTTGATTATAACAATTTCAGTTCGATTCGACGATCCAGTCGATGTGTTTTTCTTGATATGCATATGCTCTGAATGGAAAATTGTTTTTTGCGATAGCTCCTTCGGCGATAGTATCGATGGTGTTGATGGTGATGTGGATGACGTTGTTCGTTGAGTAGCTTCTTTACCACATTGCACATAATTGCTTCGATTAACTTCGGATTCAATTGAATTGGCATTTTTCTCATTAAAATCTCCATTACCATTCATAGCATTTATATTTGTTGTATTGCAAATAATTCTACTGTTGTTGTTATTACTGTTATTGTTAATTGAATTTTTTCGTATGGTCACGTCTTCGGCATAATTCTGTCTTTGCTGTTTTTCATATTTCAATTGTAATTCTTGTTCTTTTTTCTTTTGATCAAAAGATGGTGATTTATAAATCACAGTTCTACCTGTATTTGATGATGTTCGAACCAAATCTGTACCGGAAGTACCTGATTCAACAGTACCTGATATTTTTGCAGATATTGTATGCACTTTATTTGCAGATGTCACTGTTGATATTACAGAATTTGAACTTGGAGCATTTTTTGGATTAGTTTTTTTTGGTGGTGAACCACTACGTTGTTTTATAACAGCATTACTTGGTCTTGGAGGTACCGGAGGTCCTGCTCTTTTTGTCATCATTTTTTTAATTTTTTTAATAATTTTTCTTAATTAAAAATTTCTTAAAATAATTCAAATAATTTCAGTAAAACATCATGGCAATCAATATCGGATGGTCATCTTTTTTTTAAGTTATCTACTATCTTTTATAATTTTTATTTTTATATCTTTTTATAAAAAAAAAATTCACAAAATATTTATAATTTTATCTTTTATTTAAATAGAAAATTTTATAGAACATATAAAACTTATTTAAAAATATAAACAATTTTGATAAAAAACAAAAAACTCAAAAACTTCACTGGTTTCTAGAAATTTTTTTATGATATAATAATTTCTCCACTACCAATAATTTAATTATTTAAAAGGGATTTGACTACACTTTTATGAACACTTTAAATATATTTTTTTAAGAAGAATTTTTAAATATTTTAATTAAATAAAAATTGCAGCAATTTTTCGTGTGGTTTACATTTTTTTTATTAATTTTTTTTTTTACTGAAATTGTATTTTTTTTTTATATTTTAATTTTTTTAACAAAAATTATGTTAACATAATAAAAAAAAAATCAACTATTTTATTCCAATAATTATCAGAAATAATGATAGATTTTCATAAAATTATTAATAATTAAAAATGAGCACGTATAAATAACGAATATTTGTCATTTTATAAAATCGTATACTAAGTAGTCCACGAGACAAAAAAAAATGGCATTGGAAAATTTTCTTTCGAACCCGGCGACTTTTACGGCAACATAACCACTTGAAGTTTCAACGAGAACTGAAATGAGTAGTGGTCTTGGCCAGTGAAGTGAGACCTCATCTACCCATACTTTGAGTCGAATTTCAAATATAAAATACAAAATTCCCTATAGCCAAGTCTATATTTACACACAAGTTCCAAATACACTATAAAATTTATTTCTGTGGCTACTTTCCATCCATACTAACGTGTATAACTTAATATCATAGACTATGATTATGTTTGCATACCTGCATAAAGGTGGATGGATGTCTACTTGTAGGTGCCCGTATATTTTTACAAATGTCGAATAAATAATCATAATTGCATGAAGCCACATATTATGCTGTTTTGCAACTACAACTACATAAATCTACATAAGTTTTGATCGATAATGTCTCATCGACCAACACAAATAAGTCGCATACTATGCTACTGGGTGTTATTTACTGCGATTTTGTTTTTCCATTGAAACACATTAAATTTTGAGAGATAACAACAGGTAACACAGGTAAATAAAAAAGCCAGTATAAAACAACCTCAAATGAATTAAGTAAACCGTATTCTAATGAATGGGAAATTTTTGACCGGTTCGTATGGGTAGATTAGTCAGATTTACTACGAGTAAATATTGAAAAAAGAAATGTTTAAGCAAATATGCTTATACGAGTATGTATTCATACACAATAAATACAATTTAAGAAAATGCAATGTGAAATAATGAGTAGGCGTCTGTATTCGATAGACGCCTTTACATATGCAATCATATTAAAAAGCGCCTGCGAATACACCAAAATGGTATACAGCACATTTTCTAACATTATCTTTTTGAAGGCAACTTTCTTCTATTATGTTGCTTCCAGGTGAGATCCGATGGACACAGCTGACTACCATTTGGTGGCAAAATTAGACGAACTATTCGTCCTCAGCGAATACAACCACATTTAAGGGTGATTGTGTTTACTGGGGACCCCAAACAGCTAAAACCCTCGTTATTTGCCTTGTTTGACTTTTCAACTGAGACGAATACTAACTTCCTCTGTTATGTGCTGGTAATTTTGATATTCCTCTAATTTTATTCTTTGTAAAGTACTTTTTTTTCATTCTTCTTTTATCAATAAAACTGTATAAACTTATACAGTACCTCTAATACCGGAAGACGAACTTTGATGGCTTTAATAAATGCACATCAACAACATATCAACGATTTTATAGGCTCTATCACTATCTCATGTACAGTATAACTAAAACCCATTGACTCAGTGACTAAACATAAAAAGGAAAATGTCTTTTACAAATTACATAGTCCACAGTTAAGAGCATAAAAAAATTTGCACATTTCGCCAATGTATGTATAAAAAAATAAACCTAATTGATAATAAAATAAATGAGAAAATTCGAAATATTTATTTTATTTAACTGCAAATTGCGTAATATAAAGTTAAGCTATAAAAACTGTGCAAATAAATACAATACCTTCCATTAAAAATACTTGACACAAAGTTTAATCAAATTATTGTAGTTAAATGATAATTCAAAAATTCTTGAGGTCAAAACTTCCATAAAATGTTTCCAGTAGGAAATTGTTTAGTATAAATTCTCTCAGTAAAAGTTTTTATTAAAAAAATATTTTCAGTAAAAATTATTTCAATAAAAATCCTTTTCTATAAAAAAAAATTCTTCACTAAAAATGCATTATTTCAATAAAAAGTTTTTTATATTTTATAGTAAAATTTCATTCAGTTAAAATGCATTCAGGAGAAAGATAAACCATTTGCAGTAGAAATAATTTCAGCAAAAATAATTTCAGAAAACATTTTTTCAGCAAATACTTTTTTAGCAAAAGTTTTTTCAGTTAAAAAATTTGAATGAAAAGTTTTTTGGTGTTTTGATTATGCTTCGATTAAAAAGTTTCTGATAAGGTTTTTTAACATTTACTATGGGAATTATAAAAAAATATGACAATTTGAATACAATAACTGATAAAATACAAACAAAATGTGCTATTTTTATATAACTTTTTCGTATCAAAACCATCCACAAACGAAAAGTTCTCTGTTTATTTTATCAATTATTGTTAATTGGACTTCATAATATTATGACTAATCCATGTGATTCGTCAGTTCTAATATTAAACAAATTTGATTGACATATTTATGATAAAATTTAGTTCTGATAAGCTTTATTTATTTACAGTAAGTATATACTATAATAAATCAACACTTGTAACTTTACCAAAACCTCCGAAAAATAGGGAAAACTTAGAATTTTTAGTTTAGATTTTTTAAAAGTAAATATCGCTTAATGCAAAAGAAATTAGAATATTCTTTTTGGTAAGCTTTCAGTGGAGAAAAATCCGATTTGCGGTGAACTGAATACAGCTTTATTTTCAGATATTTTTTGGGTTATTAGGACTACCGTAAAGGCATTGCAATAGAATATTATCGTGCACGTAATTACATGAGATCCAAAAGTAGATACTCGGTACGTTCAGTCAGCAATCACCTGACCATAGCGTATAAATTTCTGTGTATTCTTTAAGACGATTACAAAATTTTTACGTAACATAAAATCACTTGCGAGTACTGATTGTCAACCGTGTAATTTGTTGCGAGGAAATAACGACCCTCCTGCTACGGAACAAACCAAAAATATCTGCACTATTTGGTATACCTTCGTATCTACTGACAATGGATAGATAGCATTCGGTCTGCTGATTATGATGGATCATTTATATACTCGTACTATCGTCTTTTGTAAGCTTTTTTAAATTATTCTCTTTATTTTTGTTTGTTTATTATTCTTATTATCTGCTTACCATTATTTTCTTACAAAATTCCATAAAGTAAACTAGATTTAAAATTTTCGCATTGTGAAATCATACCTGCAACAATTTAGAAAAACAATTTAGCGAAATTATTTTTTATTAAAATTTTCAAAAAATTTTATACGAAATATTTTTAAAGAAATTTTATTATCGATTTTTAAATTTTAAGAGATCATTTTAAGGAACCCTTTCAACGCCCACCCATTCTGAAATAATGACGATCAAATTTTAACTGAAAACATTTTCACTAAAAAAATCTTTAAAAACATTATTACAAAAAAAAATATTTACTGAAAAACTTTGACTTACAAAAGATTTCCTAAAAAAATTTAAAATTTTATAGAAAATTTTTACTGAATATTTTTAGTAAATATTTTTACTGAAAATTTTTACTGAAAATTTTTATTGAAAATTTTTACTGCACATTTTTACTGAAAAATTTTACTGGAAATTTTTACTGAAAATTTTTACTGCAAATTGTTACTGAAAGTTTTTACTGAACTTTTTTACTGGAAATTTTTACTGAAAATTTTTACTGAAAATTGTTGCTGAAAATTTTTATTGAAAATGTTTACTGGACATTTTTACTGAAAATTGTTACTGAAAATTGTTACTGAAAGTTTTTACTGAGCTTTTTTACTGGAAATTTCTACTGAAAATTGCTACTGAAAGTTTTTACTGAACTTTTTTACTGGAAATTTTTACTGAAAATGTTTACTGAACTTTTTTACTGTAAAATTTTACTGGCAATTTTTACTGGAAATTTTTACTGAAAATTTTTACTGAAAATTTTTACTGGAAATTTTTACTGAAAATTTTTAGTGAAACTTTTTACTGGAAATTTTTACTGGAAATTTTTTCTGAACATTTTTACTGGAAATTTTTACTGGAAATTTTTTCTGGAAGTTTTCACTGAACATTTTTAATATATATTTTTACTAAAAAAATTTAATGGAAATTTTTACTCAAACATTTTTACTGAAAATTGTTGCTGAAAATTTTTATTGAAAGTTTTTACAGAAAATGTTTACTGAACTTTTTTACTGGAAATTTTTACTGGAAAATTTTTACTGAAAATTGTTACTGAAAGTTTTTACTGAAAATGTTTACTGGAAATCTTTACTAAAAATTTTTACTGAAAGTTTTTACTGAAAATGTTTACTGGAAATCTTTACTAAAAATTTTTACTGAAAGTTTTTACTGAAAATGTTTACTAGAAATTTATACTTTTTTAAATTTTATTGTATGTTATAAAAAGATAATTCTTATAAAATGTGCCTATTTTATATATTTTTTTTATTACAGCATAAAATTAAAAATGATCAAGATTTAGTATCGAAAATGTCCCAGTTTAAAATCTTTATTGGGTAATTTACCTATAAAGAAGCTATAGACTAATAAGTACCATTATTAGATCACCATAGATGAGATTCGATAAATGAAGTTTTATTGCAAAGCCATCAAGTCTTATCACATCGCATCGAAGCCAATAGTTGCAGAGTATCGTCACCGTTTTTGAAGCACACAAAGTATTGTAATTTACGGTTAAACTCATTTGTAAATTGTGGTACTTACGGAGGCTCCATTCGGAGTGTATTCTGACGCTGGTGTACTCGTATATTAGCTATCGACATTATCCCATTGAAGAGATATTTATTAATTAACATAAATTGATTATAAGATTTCTAGATCTTCATGGAAATTGAAAATACGAACACAAACAACAGAGTAAAGAGTAAGAGGACTTCCAATGTAATTGGTAATAGTAACTTTAATTTTCAAATGCACAAACACTTACAGAAACACGAAAAAAAATTTGTTTTCAAAGATTTCTTTTGTTAAGAAATTAAGATCACTTTGGTCACGTTCTTTGCATTAAACGATTGCAAAAATGATCTTAGATTACGTTTTATACCTTCTCCCGTTAGAAACGAGTTTTTCTACCTAGTCAGATATTTTATTATATTGTATATACTCTTGTTTAGGTACAGATACCTATCCAGTTGTACCTGTGCTGTGCATAAAGTACTTGAAAATGTTTAGAAAATTGACATTCTGTTTTGAGGAAAATTCTCTTCGAATATGTTGTAATTGGAATTGAATGAGGTTTTGATAGTCAGGAAAGATTATATCAATATTCGTAACAAATTTTAGGAATGGCTTCGTCACGTTTTTATTTATTTATATTTCGTTTTCGTCTATATATATTTGAATACTAAATTCATTAGCAATTACTTTAGTCATAAGATCATTTTTCAAACAACAAAATAATAATTTTTTATGTAAACATAGAAAATAATAGCAAATTAATTTTTTCCTAGTAATACGAGTAATCGAATCTTTTTATTAAATAAAAAAATTAACATGCGCTTCGTATTAGTTTTTGTATTAAATTACTTAAATTGACAATATTTTTAATCAAAGTTTTCACGAAAAAGTAATTAATTTTTTAAAAAAATGTTAACAATAAATTTTTTCAATAATAAAAATTTAATTTAGATAATTTTTTTTAGTAAAAATTATTTTAATTAAATTTTATTAAACATAATAATTTTTGGTGCATTTCACTAAATGTTTTTTAATAAAAATTATTGCAGTAAAAACATTTCTTCAGTTTACATTTTCACTTTTGAAACTGATTTCTTTAAGACTTTGTTTTTCTTTAAAAATATCTTCGTTAAAATTTTAGTTACAATTTTGTTAATTAAAAGTAATACAACTAATGTTTAGTAAATAGGTAAAATTTATTTTATTGAAAATATTTCAAAACAAATATTTTCCTTATTTGTCCAGAAAAATATATTATTTTTTCAGTAAACAATATGTTTTTTAGTGAAAACTATTTCGTGAAAAATTCGACTAGTAGAAATTTCCCCCGCAAACATTTTTCTTATTTAAAAAATATTTCTTCAAGAATTTGTACAATTTGCTTTTGTTTTGTATCGTTTCTGAGCATAATATCGATATTCCCTTCAATAAGATTTGTTTAAAGTAAAGTACATACATTAAAATGATAGAAAATACAAAATATTTTTGTAAGATAAGTATATAATCACATATTTTACATAATCCAAAAATAAATTCTACTATACTATTTCTAATCCAAATAATAATTTTTGTATCTTTGTTACTATCTGGACAATTCTTAGGAAAGAAAGTGCTGACTCTCACACAACATATGGTTTCAAAAATATAAAAAAATTTTATTATTAAAAGACACATTGAACATATGGTTCCTTCCTTAATTCTTCACTTCGTTACTTTCATCCTTCTTTCCTTACTATGAATAGAAAATATTCATGTATTTTGCAGGAAAAGTTGTTGGTTAAAAACACACGTGTGTACACAAAATGGAAAAACCCACAAACCAAAAGGATTAAACAAAAACCTCTATCACTAAAGGGTCTGTTCAAATCAATATATGCAAAGACCATACGGATGCTTAAGTATTCCTGCTAAATAATGTTTGTCTTTATTCCTTTTTTTATTTAATTTTCTATCTTAGAATATTTATTTGCCATTAAAAAGTTATTAATTGGTCCTCTTATTAGACAATTACTAATATTATCATAAGAAATTATTATTAACTTGTAATAGAGCTTGTTTTAGAAACTGGCATCACTGAGAAGCTATCTGTAACACTTTGGGATTCCACATAGCTTATATGTTAATCGCTCCTAGACGAATAGGACATATTTCAACCACGTACGATAACCTCTTAGATCATGATTAGTTAAATTGTGTTTTTATAGTGCGTTATGTTAATCTTGATGAATTCACGAAAGAAACAACGATCTTATAGGAAGTATTCCTAATCAAGAGCACAAGTTTTTCGGCTATATAAAGCATTTTTTTAGGGACGAGCAGCATTGGAAAACGAACCTCGCTTAGGGAGGCCTTTAACATCGAAAACTGATGAAAATGTGGAACGACTGATGTTAGACAATCGATTAATATTGTAGCTCCATGAAAAGCACAGCAAAAGAGTTGTTCACGTTAGATTGGACATTGGACCCTTGATTGCTCCACCATGACCACGTCCCCTTTACATTGCCACAATCAGCAAGTGTCCTTTTCTGCTGATCGCAGTTCGTGAGACTTTTTTTGCCCTAAGATTAAAAAACCCTTGAAAAGACTTCATCTTCGCACTGTCGATAACATCCACAGAAGTCTAACCGAGGAACCGAAGGTGATTCTAGTTGCCTGCGCAGATGTATAGCTTCCAAAGAGAACTAATTCTTTAAAGAGGATAACATTAATGTATAATGTTTTAATCCTTTAAAGAGCATAAATAAAATATAATTGTTGTAAAAAAAATCAGCCTCATTAATTTTTGGTCGCACTTCGTAAATGGGAGTATCGACCATTTTACGAACTATTTTTGACTGAAGATATTAAATTCAATGGGAATTGGAACGCTAAGTAAAGCCCCAGAGTTCTAGTTCGTAAGTCCATATTGGTTTCATTTGGGCATGGTATAAAAAAGTACCCTGCTGTCTATTGTAAGTTTAAAGCAATCCCAATTAGTTGAGATATTGTATTTTTAGTAATTTAAGTATTATTGTGTGTGAATTCAGTGTCATACGTTTGTCTAAATACAGTTCTAGCCATAAAGGTAAATGTAAGGACATGATTAACAGTGGAGAGTAAAAGTAACGTGGACACTTTTTCGTTTGTTCAGTTGGAGACGATTCCAGTTTGCCAATGTATGCTTCTGCCTAAGCCAAAGGAACTAATTTGAAGTGAATAAATTGATGTATAAAAATAAAATAATATTAATTCATAAAAATTGGTAAATAACAAAAAACATTTCATGTCGAAACAAAAAACTGCTAATAATTTTAGTAATTATAATTTTTTTCAAATATAAATATTGCTTAAAAGTTTTTAAAAAAAATATTGAAATAATTTTTATATTTATTTTCACATAATTCCAACAAAAAAAAAACTACTTTCGAACATTAGCCTTTGATCAAAACCATATTTTCCTTTAACCTATTCGTCACCTTTTTATTAACCTTTCGAAAATGTCTAAATCCTACACGTACACACGTAAATAATTATTGTTAAAAACGTTTTCTTGCAAAATATATCAAAATTACAACTTTTTCTGTACAAATTCAAGGTCTTCTCTCATATTCGAACAATGTAGAATTACCTAGTAGACAAAAGAAAATCATACAAGACACTATTGAGTAGAAATAAAATTAGAAAATCCAAAAACTCTTATGATATTAGTGACCTAAATTGGCCTAACTGATTAATCATTTCACTTTTAGTAATCAATTGCCAGTGAATAATAACGACCACCAAATAAAATTAGGAGAAAAAAATAACTCAACAAATCAAAAACAATAATAATCAATTTTATAAAATTCACTACCAATAAGATCATAAGACTGCTCTCAGCAGAGCAGTCAAGTTTATACCAAATACTGTTTAAATTCAATTAAAGTTACTATGTTTGCGAAATGCGCACCAATAATAAATTACTTTTAGTCGAATTTTGGCAATCACAACCAATATCACTGGAAATATTATATAATTCTCTAAAAATCGAATTGAATAAATTTCAAAATAATTGATATTAATTTTATTTATTATAAGAGGTAAATTGTATGTTCTATTAAAATAGGCCATTTCTTAATATTTTGTGCTTTGGGAAAGTCATTTTACAGCCCTGAAACAAATATATGTCATCAAAGGTAACAAATGTGTAGCCTAATGTCTGCCATTTGAAATTGTGGATTGTTTTATGATCAAATTCTACAAAATTGATGATTCTCCCCGTAGGCACCTTTTGCTATAAGAGGACATTATTGTCGTAATAATTTTCACTCGGTGCATATGTCAATAAGCCCAATTTGCATTTATGGGGCTTTGGAAACCCACAAGTGACTGTGGAAAAGCCACTATATCTACGATTAAAGATGCATTTCGGTCTAAAGGTGTTATTGGATCATATTTCTTTGAAGATTTTAATCTATACCATATGTGGTTTCAACCATACGACGCCACAATGCGACACATTTTTACTTTATTTTGACAAAGAGTTTAAAGGACGCGTAAGTTCAAAATATGGTGATGTCAATTGTCCTCCTAGATCGTGCAATTTGACGGTGTTGGACTTTTTATGTGCGACTACGAATCAGCAAAAATATGTGGTAAAAAAAGAAGATTGTAAAGTTCATTTACAATGTTTATTTTCGTAATAAAAAAAGATTTCTAGCTAAAATTGGTCAGCAAAAACTTTTTTTTTAAATATTTTTTTTCAATAACGCCAGGAAGAAATTTTGTAAATTTATGTTGAGAAAAAAATGTTTTAATATAGGAAGGAATAGCTAATTTTCCTTGTGGTTAATGAAAGGAAAAAATTATTTACGTTGATTGCCGGATTTTTTGTGTCATCATCAGCAATTCTTTGGAGGAAAATTTCATTTTCTTTTAACACTTGCGCTCGTATTTGTTCAATATTGAAAATGCTTACCAACGCTGATAAAGTAATGGAAATTAACGTAATCATAATAATTACTACAAAGAAAATCTAATAAGAAGAGATGAAAAACTAATTAATTATGCATGTTTTATGCTTTATGAGATGAGGTAATAGGAAACCGCAGTAGCCGAAGAGAACGTGATGTGATAGTGGAGCGTCAGCATTCTTACTTCAGCTGACAGGCTTTGTCAGCGGACTTCACAGAATTTTTATGTTATTTCTTTGTCGCATCAGATTGCACTTTGCTTCGGTTTTTATAAAGAAACGTGCCTTAATCAAACACTCGCTTTATAAAACTTGTTGTGTTCTATTATTTTTTTCCGCTTCGAGATATTAGACATTTTTTATTAAAAATTTTTAACTCAACATTTTTACTGGAAATTTTTACTGGAAATTTTTACTGAAAATTTTTACTGAAAATTTTTACTGAAAATTTTTACTGAAAATTTTTACTGAAAATTTTTACTGAAAAATTTTTACTGAAAATTTTTACTGAAAAATTTTTACTGAAAATTTTTACTGAAAAATTTTTACTGAAAATTTTTACTGAAAAATTTTTACTGAAAATTTTTACTGAAAAATTTTTACTGAAAATTTTTACTGAAAAATTTTTACTGAAAATTTTTGCTGAAAATTTTTACTGAAAAATTTTTACTGAAAAATTTTTACTGAAAAATATTTACTGAAAATTTTTACTGAAAATTTTTACTGAAAATTTTTACTGAAAATTTTTACTGAAAATTTTTACTGAAAATTTTTACTGAAAATTTTTACTGAAAATTTTTACTGAAAATTTTTACTGAAAATTTTTACTGAAAATTTTTACTGAAAATTTTTACTGGAAATTTTTACTGAAAACTTTTACTGGAAATTTTTACTGATAATTTTTACTGAAAACTTTTACTGGAAAGTTTTACTGGAAATTTTTACTGAAAAGTCGTACTTCAATTGATATTCATTACGTTTACTGAAGTTATTTATTTATAATTGAAAAAGTAATTATTAATAATTCTAAATTGGGATTTATAAGTTAATATAAAAATAAAAAATAAGTTTTACATATAGAAAAACAGAAACTACTTTAAAACTTAAAGTCAAAAATAATATTTGAACAATTTTGTACAATTTTCTTTTAATTAAAGTTTACAAAGTTTTGTAAACAATAATTTTCTTAGGTAGGCTTACTTTTTATCGAGAGACAAAGTAGCTTTTTTGTTTTATCATCGTTGTATCAAAATACTATGTATCATCGAATTTTTATTCAATATTGAGCAAATTGTATAAATTATTATTGTACAAATATTTATAACAGAGCATTTTAGCTTCAAATTTAAACCATCCATAAAAAATATGATACAAACTTTGTCTGGTTTTGTTTATTTATTTTTATTTCCTACTTTTAAGTTCAACATATTTCAAAGAAGAGTAAAACTTTGTTAACATCGTAAATTAAATTTAATTTTGGTACAAACTTTTTCCAGCTCTGTAGTAAATGTAGCAGGAAAAAAATGTCACAAGAAAAATTACCACGAGAACAATTTTGCAAGGAAAATTGGAGTAAAAAGTTTCCTTTTATCGTCATATCTGGCTTTTGTGATTTAAAGATTTTTCTATAAAATCAGAAAAAATACGATTACGAATTGGAAAAATTACTTTTAATCTTCAAATATAGTAAAAATGATAATATTGTTACAATTTTATGTATATACGTGTACGATCAAAAATTTACCCACACTTGAATAAGCACCTGTATTCTTAGGCTTAGTATTTTCTTAGATTTTAAGAAGTCTTTTTGTTGCCAGTACACTATTTGACTGAAGTACATTTTCAATATTCATTATTATGCTTTATGAATTTGAATATGGATTTTGATATCACTCAATACTATCTTGATATTTAAAATGACTAACAACTAGAGTGGAAAAATCAATGACTGTATAATTCAATTTTCAATTCGAATCGAAGAAAATATTTAACTACAAACGCAATAGGCATCTTTAATGTGGGCATCAGTATCGGTATAAACATTGAAATTATCAAGAAACGAATAAAAAAATAAATTGTGATTTATTTACAAATTTTTTTTACTATTTTTGTATATAATACGAGTAACAAAATAATGGGAACAAAGCATTTTTACTATCTACAATATAAATACAGCCTCTTAATCTCTTAACATAGCTAGTAAACATTGAATGAATTTCAAATAAGATACTTTTAAAAAGAACTTTTACCATTTTTCATGACAAATGTTTTATTTATTAAACGACAACGAAAGTCAAAGTAGATAGAAACTAAATCAAATAATTTTTTTTCGCCTTTCTATGAGAGTTACTAAATACGTTTTCATACTCGTATCTATTTTTAACACAGGAAAAATCTTACAACGATAGTAAAATTATTGTAAAAAAAACCTTATGTCCTTACACGAGGGCTGTACGTACATATTTCATTTTCCCATTAATCTTAAATAAATAAATGAAACGAATGAAAAATTATTATTTATTTTTCTATGATACAAAATAAATAATAGAAATACTCATTCGGATGGGAATATATTTTTTATTTTACACAACATTATGATTATTTTAAAACAAACTTATAAACAAGAAGAACTTTCAGTTAAAAAAAAGTTATCAGTCAAAATTTGTTCAGTAAAAAAATATTTTAGTCATTAAAAAAATGTTCATTAAAAATTATTAAATAAGAATTTTTTTCCATTAATAATTTTTTTTAACAAAAAATTGTTCTCCAGATAATATGTCCACAATTATTTGAATGTATTTACGGTCACAGGAAGGAATACCATTTTTTTTCTACAAATTATTATAAAAAAGGTACAAAACTTGAAAACAATAAAAATTTAAAGAAAATCTTTTTAAACAATACGTTATGGAAATGATACTTATTGAATTTTAATATTAAAGTTTGAAAATAAGCAAAAGTAAATTTTCACATACCATTCATTCTTTACTACTACTACGAGTACTGCTCTTTCGTCAAGTGTTTTTATTATTTTTTAAAAGTAAACGAAACAAAATTAATATAATTTACATATTTCTCAATTTTATTCAATATTATGAAACAAATTTTGTAAATTTTTAGAAATTCTTGTATTAATTAACATTTCAAAAATTATTATAATTGAATTTATGTAATTTTTATTTGCATTTTTATAAAGTTTCTTTGTATTAGTTTGTTTTTCATTTTTAAATTCAACCTTATTGTAGCTCTTTCTCTTACATTATTTTCCAAATTATTAAATTTGTGATTAAAATCATGTAAAAAATTTTATTTAAAAAAAATAATAATACCAAGAAATAGTTGCTATTTTTTGTATTATTAGAAATTTTCTCACATTTTCATAAAGAAATAAAATTTTGGAAAATTTACAAATAATTAAAAAGAATTTTCCAATTGTATAACAAAATGTAAAGATTCTTTCACCTTCACTTTTATTCGCACAATCTATGAGCATATGTACACTTATTTGTATATGAGTTATAGAGAAACAACTGTTATTTTCAAAGGATCCTTATCTTTTTTTGTGTATGAAATACATACATACTAAGCAATTATATACATATATAAAAAAAACATTTATTTAGTACAAAAAAATTTTTTTTTTGTTATAATAACGTATCATATGCTTTGGCAGATTTAGGAATATCTTTTTGCTATTTCCTGGCTTTCCTAAAAGGCGACTATGAGCAAAAAATATCACCGCAAAAAAATAATTTAAGCAGGTGGCTTCAAGTGAGGCCATGCAGTTCTATGTCAAAGTAGAATAAAAGAAAACGCAACAAAAAGAAAAATATAAATCATAAAATAGATAAAATTACTAAAGCTATTTTGCCAAAAGACTACAAGAAGAGGCATCTCCCAAACCAAAAATGGAACATAAAAGCAAAAGCAGTAGGCACACACATTACTTCTAGAATCCTTACCTCTCAAAATATGTTTACTATAGAATAGACGTGTGGGCACAGCAAAACAGACACGTGTTTGTTGATATAATTGCTAATCACAGCCAGACAAACAATTTCAATATTAATTTGAATGATATTTATTATATTTGTCCTTTAACTTCACTATAACACAGGATATTCAGTCAATTCGGCGGGGAGCCACAACTAAAAAGTGCTTTTCAGTCAATTATAAACACAGAATAAAAAGAGTTTACTTTTCTATTAACTTTGTTTTTATTTTTCTTATATAAAAAAAAATTAAATTTTCTTTATAGTACAAATAAAGTTATAACAATTAAAATGTTTGCATATTTTGTTTCTTTTTTTTTTATTACAATAATAACTTTTATATTTATAAAATATTTTACAATATTGTCTTGCTTTATTTTTATAACAATTTTATAAATATATTTAATAAGTTTTGAAGAAAAAAATAGCAATTTTATTGTATTATTTAAATAACTAGTGGTAAAAAAATAGTCAGACTTTGATAGAAAATACAAGTTTCAATTTTTGTGTAGTCGATTCCAGTATTGAAGCACAAAACGCGTACAATCTAATCGATGATGTCTCGGCTTTGTAGAGGATCCTTTTTGAAACTGTAAATATGTTATATACACGACTGTATATGCACACACACTCACGCACACAGTCGTCCTGATAGTATACGACCAATGAACGAATCCCCTTGTTTTTCAAAAATATTTCTGTCTGTCTGAGATGGCTACGTTGTTGTTGCAGTTTTAGTTAAATATCCAATTTTGACGACACATTGGGCACTGCTGGTTTAGGGGTTGCGAATTCAACCATTTTACAATGCAATGCATGTGAAAGCAATGGGAGCAAGTACCCCAAACTAAAGGACAATCATCACCGGGTAACGAACAATCAGGACAACAGTTCTCAAAGGACATACGACAAATTCCGCAATTTTCATCATTCGCTATCCAACGCCATGTAGCAACACCCATCCAACCTAATATATGGAAGGATTTAAAATTTTTCGTATTTTTATTTTGTTTTTTTTTTCTTATTATTATTATTAGTTATGGTCAAATGTTTATACAGAATTCTTATTTAATATAAATTCAATAGTTTTGTTTAATTTGTATTCTTCACTTAATAAACTCCATATTATATTGTTCTGTTTTTTTTTTTATTATTGCAATTATCAACAAAAAAAACTATTAAATTTAAAAGAAAACCATTGCAATTGTTGAAAAGAATTCAGAAAAAAATTACAAGAAATAATGGAAATTTTATTTTTTTCATTTATCTTAATTTATTATTGTCACTTACTTTTAATTTTAACTTTCATTATTTTCGGGTTTTCTCAACTAATTTTATATGTTTTCCGTTTATTAATTAATTAAAGTTATATTTTTTGTAATTATAATTTAAGAAAAATTATTATGTGATGAAGGAATGCAAATGTTTACAAATTTTTATCGTGCTCCCCGGTGAAAATTATACTTTCCGTTTAATGTCAAAATTACCATACGTAAAATCAATTTTTTCATATCAAAACAAAGATTTTGACAGTTGCCGATGCGATGCGCGTGAAAACATAAGCGAAGTTGTAAGCGAATGAACGATCAATTTACCTGAGCGGCATCTGTGAAAAACTTTTGATAACTATATAAAGTGATACAGTTTTAATAAAAATTAATTTATTGTATATGAATTTTCCATTAAATTTTCTCATTTATTCATTTTTTTTTTTTCATAAATATTGTCTATCTAGAATAAGAATAATTTATTAAAAGTAAATATTCGAAAAGAAAGTTAATTTTATCATTTTCATTAAATCTGAGAATTTCACTCTAATAGATTACATAGTAATAAAAAATGAGGAAATTTTTATCTTTTATTTACAAAATCACATATAAGAAAAGTGAAATTTTCAACCCAACAATGAACTTTGAATTTGGTTTTTATCAATATTTTTATTTATATAAAAATATTTGTACATCTTATATTTATTTACAAAATGCAAAAATTTATTATTATCGTTTTCATAATTAAATGTTGTTGCCAATTTATATGCAACTTTTTTTTTTTTTGTAAATACAAAAAATTTTTAAAATATATTTAATAGCTTTTTTAAAATTTCTGTAAAATATTTTGTAAATAACATTTCGAAAACTTATTTGATTTTAGAGCGTAAATTTTTAAAAATTGTGTAAAATATACTTTTTGAACCTAAATAGAGAATATGTAATTTTTCGGGGCAGCTATTGTTCGGGGAATTTAGTTACTAAAGTCATTTTAATAATTAAAAATATTATTAATTGATAAAATATAATTTAAAAACCTGCCTCTAAGATAGTAAAGAAATTAAAATTCAATGAATTTTTAATAAGAATAAATTCTTAACAATTTTAACAAATTTTCGTATTTTAATTGATAAAATTAAAGAAAGTGTATAAATTTTACCATAAATATGGTAGAAATGTGATTAAAAGTATAAAATACGCAATAGAGAATATCCGTTTTAATATGAATTATTTGCAAGATAATTTTTCCCCTTTGATGATATTATTATTTCTTTTATTATTGCTAAGCACCCGAATTTTAATACTTTATCAATCCTTATCTGAATAATATGTCTAATTCCAAGCACGTTCGAGTTAATATATTTGTCCCACTTTCTTTCTCTTCATAGGAAAAACATTTATTTCAATAAATATAAACATAAACAATTGCAACTGTTGTACTTTGCCTATTTTCTATCGAAAAGGTAAACATAAACGTTTTGGTCGACTCGGCTGTATTACAAATATTTATTGAACATTCAAACAAAAATTCATTATCACCTACACTGCTTGCTTATCCCTCCGCCGATATTTATGAACTTTTTATATTTATTTATGAAGCTACTTATTTGTATTCAATTTAGTATACTCGTACATATTTTCATATTAAAAAGTAGTCTCTAAATGAAATCCAAAAAAAAAAAACAGTGATGAACATACAAATTGCAAACAAATGTGGTGAAGTTTTAATATCCAAAGTACATAAACACTTAATATCTGTCCATACACATATTTGGAAATGGTTTCTTTAAAAAAAAAAAGGGAACAAAAAATTTATTAAAAAACATAATAAAAGCATGACAAAATAAAATAAAATTGAGAGGTCACATGAACACTTGTGGATATTAAATTTCGTACTGTTACCATACAGTAAATTATGTAAAAATATCATCATCAGTATTTCTAAAGTATCTGATTAAAAAGAAGGAATATTAAACTGAAACTCGTGAGTTTTTATTAAAATTATGTTATTTCTTTTGTACTAAAGAATAATTTGTAAAATAGAAAGAAATAAACAGAAACAGTTGCGTACAAATACACGTTAGGAACAATAAATAAATTCGTGTATTTGAATAACGCAATTCTATTAAAATTAAAAAATAAACACTATAAACTTTGTGTTTTTTTTATTTTTTATTAAACGAGAACCGATTGAAATAATGTATAGCTGGTAGTTTTTAATTATTTCTTAGTTTAATTAATAATTTTTTTTTATTTACTTTATCTGCAAGAAATAAACACAATTAAAATTATTTCTATCAATAATAAACACTAAAAATAATACAAACAAAATTAAAGAAAAGTGGTTTTTTTTTGCATAAAAATACTGTAATCCATTTTTGTAACAATTGACAAAATAAAGAAATAAATTATCGTTTATTAATGATCGTTGAATTGTTTTAATATTAAACAATATGAATTTATAACAATATTACGCAGTATATAAACTAGTAAATTCCATTCTTTAAAATATTTATTTGTTAAAATTTTATTTAAATAGTCCAAAACTACACTTTTCCGATATTACATTTTTCTTATTTTGTTTTTCTTTGCTTTTAAAACTTTTCTTTTTCTTTTTTGGTAACAATTTATACATTTTGTTTTTTTTTTCGTAATAATTTACTTATTTTTTTTTTTAAATTTTAAATCATCAAATCTAACTAAATTGGTTTATATAACAATGTGGTTACATATTTTTTTCGATATCGATGAGTTGCACTAAGCACCATTACACCATCTTTTATCGAAAGAGCATATAAATGATTTAACATAACATGATTTGGTTCTGGCAATAATGTTGGTTCACACTATAGATAGTAATAAAAAAGAACAATAAATAAAAATTAAAGAATTAAACATTTTTAACAAATTTAAAGCGTAGTGAATAGTTTTTTACCGATAATGGTGTGTCCTTGTTGAGAATAACTTGAAGAAGATGAGGCGGTAGGACTGGTGGCCCAGATACTTTTTCCCATGGCTTTACAGGTGGTATATCCTGCGAATATTCCTTTTGCCCTTGGCTTACATTATCTTCACTATCTTTGGCTAATGCCTGGAAAACTTCAAAATCGGACTGCCGAACTGATACTAAATTATTTTTTGTTCCAATATTATTTTCGATATTTTTCTATAAACGAAAAAAAAAATTATAAGAAAAATTCAATTACAAAAGTTAAAAAGAACAGCACAATTTTCGAAAATCGATAAAAAAAATCACTGCATTGAAGAAAAAACTAATAGAATGCACCATTTTACGAAGTAAACTTGCCTGATTTATTCAATAAAATTTTCTTCTATCTGATATAATTTTACAGAATATTTTTTCATGAAAGAAATTTCCGTGAAAATTATTTAAATTCACTTACCAATTTTGGATCATGTCTCCATTCTCCATCCACACAAAATTTATACTGGTGATCACCTTCGGGCAAGTCGATAATCGTAACAAAATCGCCATGACTCCTTACCATTGGCAGTGCTTTCCATTCAGAAAATGTTCCGCTGATATACACCTGTTTGCCACCACCATCCCATTTGAAAACGGTCGGTAATGCCGCCTTCTTCTCGACAATAATCGATTCAAATTCGGGTGGTTTAGAGTCCTCTGACAATGTATTGGAGCGTTGACGTACCGATGGCACCGGCGAAGATGACGAATCTGAACTCTTCTGCATTACTGGTTTCGTATAGTACGGCTCCTCATCGTCCTGTGAACCTTGCAATACTAAGCGCGTGTCTGGTTTCTTTTCGAATAGGAACGCCTGTCCGTCTTTGACGGGCGAGTACGGCATTATGTCACTCGAGCCCGATTTATAACGTTCTCTAGGCAAATTGCTTCCAGCGTTACCCATTGCTGATGGGTGAACGACGCTAGTTCGCGGGTCGGTCGGAAGGTTTTCGTTGGCCCACTACCCAAAATTATTATTCCACTAATATTCAAATGGCGTCGTTGTGTATAGTGTATAGGTTGGTGGTAATTGTAATAATTTATAAGCAATTGCAAACTATCCTCCTCCAGCTGACCACAGTCACACTACATTCGTCGTAGTAGTTTTAGTCGCCGTCGAAATACAATTTAGATTTTTTATATCGTTTACAGTGATTCTAGTCGAACCGGAATATTTGAATTTCATTTAAAATGTCGCGTTAACAATTGTTGTCAATATTTTCTGTGGCTTATCTAATAAAAAATCCCGTTTGACAGTTCTATGGAAATCTGTAAATTCGCTCTTCCTCTACTCAAACCACATAAATTTCGAAAACGGCATGAATATAGGAATTTAATTAATTACTTATGCATTTTTCACCTTTAATTTTATCACTATCACGTATTTATTTAATTGCATACAAAATAAGTAAAGAATAAAAGAAATTTAATGAAAAAAGGGTAAGAAAATTGCACGTCAAGAAGAAAATGTCACAAAATCTAAAATTTCGTAAACACAGAATTATAGAGCGGTTGCAAAAAATTTAGAGCGAAATTCTCTTTTTATCGTGCAAATATTACAATGAATTTCAAGGTCTGCGCCTAAGAAAATCAAAATTTCTCTCCCAAAACAATTAATAACTCTCAATTGTACTTTTTCGAGACATTGAGGAGCAAATGAATATAATAAAAACTGAGGAAAACAAGAGCTTCTATCGCATACGCTAAACAGCTGTTAGCTGTCAAAACAAATCAAAATGGATTCTTACAGTTCACAATAGCAATTTTAAAACATGAGAGCTAAATATTTTGTACTGAAAATTATTTTTACATTTTTACAGAAAAGTTTCTTATACTGACAATTTTAACTAAAAATTTTTATCGAAAATTATTTTTTACTGAAAATTTGTTAATGAAAATTTGTATTGAAAATGTTTACAGATATATAATTTTTACTAAAAATTTTAGATGAAAATTAGTTTTTACTGAAAACTTTTAATGAAAATTATTTTTTACTGAAAATTTTAACAGACAAATTTCTCTTACTGAAAAGTATAACTAAAAATTTGTATTGAAAATTTTTATAGAAAAATATTTTTTACTGAAAAGTTTTAGTGTAAATTATTTTTTATTGAACATTTTTAGTGAAAATTATTTTTGACTGAAATATTTCACAAAAAAATTTTTTTTACTGAAGATTTTAACAGAAAATTTTTTTTGACTGAAAATTTTTGCTATAATCTTTTTTACTGAAAATTTTTATTGACAACTTTTACTGAAAATGTTTACCGAAAACTTAATTTTAACTGTAAATTTTTACTGAAACATTCTACTGTAAATTTTTATTTAAAATTTCTACTGAACATTTTTACAGAAAATAATCATATTTGCGGAAAATGTTTAAATTTCGACTAAAAATTTATACTCAAAATGTTTACTGAAAATTTTCACCATCACATTTTTAATAAAACGTACTGAATATAAATGAGCAAATAAATAAAATTTTATTAAGAAGAATATACAATAAAGAAATTTCCATTTATTTAAATCTTTTCAAAAAAAAGATATAATTTTATTATATTTTATTTGCACACAACATAAAGTACAAAAAGAAAAACTGTAATTTATAAAAATCTTGTCCAATAATGACAAGTAATAAACACACTTAAAAATTTATAAAAGAAAATATTTTTTACATTTCAATTTTTATATATAAAATTTTTTTTGTATTAATATTTTTTAGTCATCTGCCATTTCGCCGGATAAACATTTTTTCGCTTTGGTTGTGCATTTGCAACTCTTCGTTGATGGTGCATTTCGATTAACCAAACATATCCTATCATCAGGACAGCCACCGTTATTTATTTGGCATGGACTGTATGATACTGGACAATAATCTGTAATTGCGGTCATTCCGTACATTTTATGACTACCAAAAACGGGTGTTCTTATGCTTGGTTTTCGTTTTCCAAGTGCATCAACACTTTCGATTTGCTTCCTTTAAATCAAATTAATCAATTAAAACATTTATGAAAATAATTTCGTTGTAAGTTTAAAAAGGCTTACGTTGTCCAATCAGTCCAGTAGAATTCGTTGCCAGCACTTGCTAGTCCGAACGGATAGGACAAGTTGCCTGCAACGGTTCGGAGTGTCTTTAAGTAAGTGTCGTAGCATTCGATTTTTTGTGTTCCGGCATCTGCAAAACAAAGTTCTCCTGTTGAAGGTAGTACAACCAACGAATTGGGCAAAACAACAGATGGTTTTGTTAGTAAAATTTCTCGTCCAGTTCCGTCTAATTCAGACACTTCTATTTTAGGTGATTCTCGATTCCAATCCGACCAATATAATTTGCTAAAACCACACAATAAAAAGATATTCAAAAATTACACACTAAAAATAGTGATCACTTTGGTTAAAAAATTTTACTTCTTATGTGGATCAACAGCAATTCCACGTGGATTTACTAAGTGCTTCTTAATTATGACTGCTCGTTGATAAGGATTGTCTAAGCTCGCAACTTCGATTGTATCTTTAGTTGAATCCGTCCAATATATTCTACGCGATAACCAATCCACAGCAATTCCTTCTGGAGAGATCACATCTAAAATAGAACGTACAGTTTTTTGTGAAAATATAACAGAGTATAAAAGGAATTCTACACCATCGTAGATTAGCACACTAGGAGGACGATATGAAGAGAATATTATTTTTTCTCACCTTCAGATATGAATGGCTTAGAATCCTTTCCATCGTACGTAGAGGTCATAATCTTCTTCGACGAAATATCCCCCCAGTAAACTCGGCCTTCGGAGCAGTCCTTATCCAAGCCGATAGCCATTTGTGCAATTGAAATTGGCTTTCCAACCTTCCCATTGAATGGCAGACGTAAAACAACAACGCCTTGACTTATCAGAAGGAAACCGGATTCATGCTGGGTTATCTGTTTACAATAGGAACCGTTTCCAATGAATCCCGGCTGGCATACGCACTGTAAACCCAAAACAGTAATTTCGCATTTTGCATTAGGATCACAAAGGTTCGGTGTGTTTCGGCAAGTCTTCTCTTCGATGCAATTGAATCCATCGCCATAGTAACCAGAATCGCAAATACACTCAAAGACAGAAAAATTTCTTTAAAAATTTAAATTAAAAGAAAAAAAAATAATTATAAAAAATTCTCTGAGAATAAGAATTGTTTGGTTCTTACTTATAATTGGGTATGCACGCGGCATTTAGACCACAATTATTGCGAACATTGCATGGAACTGGTATACTCTTACAGCCAACAATTCCATCGCCGGTGTATCCTTCTATACAATCACAATATTGTACTTTTTGCAATCCGTCCCATCTACAAATGGCGTTTTCAGCACAGTACGTACCGCCACAAAAGCCAACCGGTACACAATATTGGGCGTTATCGCGTTCATATCCTTCGATACATTGGCATATTCCATTGTCACAATACGAATTGGCAGTGCAATGTTCATTTATAGTACAATCTGGAACCAGTTGACAAGTGTATCCGTCGCCCTCATAGCCGAAACGACATTGACATTGGGATTGTCCCAAAGATTCGATATAAACACAAGCGGCATGCTCATCGCAAATGTCCTCTTGCTGGAATCAAATAAATCCAATCCATATGAATCAATTCCATTTGATAAACTCAATTCGATAATAACTTACAGTAGCACATGATACGTCGATCTTTTCACAATAAAATCCGTCACCTGCAAATGTACTCTGGCATACGCACATGTATCTATACTCCTCTTCAGACCATTCGCATGTAGCATTCGGATGACAATTAAATTGAACATCGCACGGAACTTCATTGTAATTAAAGTGGACCATTTAAGATTACTTGCATACTATAAAAAAAAAAACTTCTAATACGAACCAGGTTCATGATGTCTGGAATCGTCCTCGCTATCAGAAATAATCAACCGACATAAATTTTGACCTTCAATGAAGCCGAAACCTTTTGGGCATGTACAGTCCTTGCCATGCTCATTGCAGTAAGGATCATGAACAAGATCATCCAATGAAAATTGTAGAACGCATTCATTGTTCATCCAAATTTCACCGCGCTGACACTCTGGAATACAGTAGAATCCATCGCCAGTCCAACCGTCGTTGCATATGCAAATTTCCGCCATGCAAGACGCATCTCGATGGCAACGCTAACAATTTCATAAACGGTTAATGATCTTTTGAAGTGAACTAAAAAGTTCTTAAAAACTTACATCGCAATTGGTTAGTTCATGGTCGCCACTATAAGGGTAATTGCCATGATCATAGTCATGTCTGTTCGGGTAGTATTCGGTATGCCCCATGTCGTCGTCAGTATCCACTTCGTTGTGAACATCGTATCGGTCACCATCTCTTTCGTTATACCTATTATCATGACTATTTTCTTGATCATGTCTATACTGGTTAGGATCATGCTGCCTTTCATCTTGCCTATCATCATGCCTATTGCCATGATCGTATGGTGGTCTATTGTCATACCTGTCTTCATGACGATTGTCGTGATGATTTTCAGAAGGATAATTTGTAGTTTCCGTTGATGGGTAATGAGGAGGATGTCTGTCATAGTGATGGCGATCCTCCTCTTTTTCAGCTGGATAGTGTTCAGGCCATGGCTGCCTATCCGTAGTTTGCGTTTCATGAGGATGGTCATATGGTACGCGGTTATCTAACTCAGGCCCGGTACAGGTATGACCATCACCTTCGAAACCTTCAAAGCAAACACAATCGTATCCACCTGGTCTGTTTACACAGCGGGCATACTCAGAACAATAGTTGGACCCATCGCACTCATCGATATCCACACAATATTCTGACCCTTCAACTTGATAAATTTGAAAGCCGTTCTTACATACGCAGTTATAGTGGTCATCCACACCCGGAATACATAACATGTTCTGGCCACACGTAACCGTACCATCCGTACACGCGTTTAGAGTTGGATCGATCCCTATTTTGGTAACGAATCCGATTCGGATAGCCTTTTCAAACGAATGATATGCACTAAAGATTTTCGAAACTTTCTGAAGTACGGGCAGATTTTTAGCGTCATTGTCAGCCTCTTTTGCAAAAGGACACGATTTGAAATGGATTTCCTCGGATATGTCGAACTCAATTGATGTCTCATTGTCAGATTCTAATTGAATTTTAGCATTGCCACGACCGAAAATCATTTCTTTGCCGTGGAAAACAAACTCTACCAGATAATCATCAACAATAATTTGCTTTTCTGGTGGAATATATGGTAAATGGCCGGAAATTTCAATGTCCACATTTAGATGATCCCAATAGTCCAATCCATTGAATGACTGTTCGATATAAAATTCATCGTCGGAATCTTTAAATTTCAGCTTAGTAGTTTGCGTCAGATGACCTCCTGTAAGTTGATATCCATTTTTCGCACTCCCAAATGGTTTGGCAAACAGCCAACCAACAGAACTACCCAGCGGTATTAGCATTCTTAATTGATTACCGAAATCAGCGTCGATAGGATTTAATGCAGTGAATGTTCGACCATCTGCTATCGTCACGTAATATTGAATTTTAACATTTTCGGTAAGAGTTATATTATTAACTGATCCTTTAATTGATCCTCTAACACGCAATGGTGTTGTGCTGTTAATGCATTCGAAGCCGTTACCATAGTATCCCTCATTGCAACTGCAACAAAATCCTGTGCCTGTGTCCTTGCAACTTGCAAAAATATGACATTTTTGGTATCCACCACTCGAACAACTGGTTGGTTCCGGTCTGACGGTAGCTATTTCGATATTATTCGGTTGCTCGATATTTTCTGTTGGACCAACATATCCAACATGGTAAAGCCAAATACCGGGAATACCAATATTTGTGTTTGATGTCAAGAACCTCACCTAATAATTTAAAAAAGGAAATACTGGCAAAATTTTATGTGTATTCATGTTGATGCTCACATTATATGTCCCCGAACCCTCCAGATTGAAATGTCTTCCATCTTCGGACATAAAACCAGCCTGCGCACGAATATGCGGAAGTTCAAACTCGCTAACTTCAGCCTGTAGCCAATTCAATCCATTGTCGGGGTACAAAAACTGAACATAGGATTCGTGCTGATCGCAAATTATGGCAATCTGTAATTATCAAAAATTACTATATGTACTTTATCAAGACTACAACTTTAGGCCGTTCTGTGGCAGTACTAACTTGGAAGGTGTTGAACTGTTGCGAATTAGCATTTGCTCGACCAACATTTTGCCATGTCGCCAAATAGACGACGTTTGCTGAAAAGTAATCTGCGTCAGAAAATGAAGACTGTACTAATAATGTAGCCCTTTCCAAGACTCCCGGATCATAAGACAGCGTAAAAATGATATTCGTCGAGGCATTGGCACCGGTCGTATCGACTTTTGAATAAAACGCTGCTATTGCAGGATACTCCAATGGAAATGGTTGATTGTAATATTCCGCAAAATCACTTACAAATGTGAGAATACCATTTGCATTAATCTGAAATAGTAAATTTTAAATAGTTTTAAATAACCGGAAATGAAAATAGAAAAACTATAACCCTTCGAACTTGGTGGCAAGATATGCGAGCAAGCAACAATTTGAAGAAAAAAAAATTTTACATGCGAAAATTAATCAATGTAACTTTTTTTAAGCCGATAGCAAACTGACCGAAATGTTTAGGAAAAAAAAATCTCAAAAATTTTATGATTTCCTAATTTGTCATCCATAAAAAGCAAATATTTTTAAATGGAGATAAGAATCCCATTTTTATAAGTTGGGCGATTGACCCTAGCGCAAAAATTGACTTTTGTCATTGTTGTGGACGATTTTTTCTTTATCAATGGCTGATATCAGTTTGATGCCCTCAAAAATTTTCAAAAATATAAATTCTTAAAATTTTATTCCTACTGCAAATAATCAGTCTTTGGTATTGATGAACATTTCCAATCAAATTTGTTTTACTAAAAAGTTTTTAATACAAAAAGCATATTTCGAAATGTTTCGCAGTAAAATTTTTTTTATTAATAAAATTTTTTTTTTACTAAAACTTTTTCCAGTATAAATTTTTAGTATAAATGTTTTCAGTTAATTTTTTACTAAATATGTTATCAGAAAAATTTATATTTACAAAAATGTCTTAAGTAAAAACTGGTTTCTGTAAAAAGTTTTCCAGTAAAAATTTTTTTTAGTGAAAAGTTTTCCATAAATTATCAATAAAAATTTTCTAGTAAAAATTTTTTTATTAATCTTTCAAAATCAAAATTAATGCTTTTCCAGTAAACGTTTTTCCAATAAAAATATTTTCAATTAAAATTTTTCCAGTAAAGTGAATATTTTTCTCAATAGTTTTTCAGTAAATTTTTCTTTTCAATTAAAATTTTCCAGTTAAAACATTTTTAGGTAAAACTGTCTTAAATAAATATTTTTTTAATAAAAATAACAAATTTTTTTATTGTAATATAATTTTTTTCAATAGAAATCGCATCAGTCAATAACTAAAATTTTTAGTAAACAATTTTTCAGTAAAAACTTTTCTAGCAAAAATATTTTCAGTAAAATTTGTTTTCTGTAAAAATTAACATTTTTCATCTCAAAGTTTTTTCAATAGAAATCGTTTCAGTAAAAAAGTTTTCTGTAAAAAAATTTTTCAATAGAAAATTTTTCTGTAGAAATTGACATTTTCTTGCAGTCAACATTTTATCAGCCGAAATTTTTTTATTATATTTTAGGTAAAAATGATTTTAGTAGTAATTTTGCTGTAAATAATTTTTTCAATAAAAAGTCTTTGTTTAGAATCTTTTCTATTAATTTTTTTTCCATTTAAAATATTTTTACTAAAAATCAATTAAAAATTTACCATTGAAAATTTTTTTAAGTAAAAATGTTTAATAAATTTTTTTAAATAAAATGTTCAATTTTCCAGCAAAAATTTCTCCATTTAAAATGAAAATTTTTTTAGTTTAAGTTTTTATTCAATAAAATTTGGTCGAGTAAAAATCGTTTCGGTTAAAATTTTTTCAATTAATATATTCAGTAAAAAATTTTCTGTAAAAATTAATTTAGCAAAATATTTTCGAAAATATTGCTTCATTAGAAATTTTTACATAGCTGACGATTGTAAGACTTTATTAAGTATGAGAATGGTAGTAATTATAAGACTTAAATATTTATTTTCAAACCTATCAACAGTAAAAAATTATATATTTAAAAGAAAATATTGAAGAAAATAAATGAATTTTTCGGTTATTTTTATAGAACACATAAGAATACTTACAAAGCACAGAAATGATAACCACAAATTGACCTTTGTAAGATTTACGCTTGAAGCGATAAAAAAATTCCTACAAATTTCACTTTTAAAATTGTTTATAATATTATTGAGATTTTTATTATTTTATACAAAAATACTATAGATGTATACATATGTATATAAAATTTATTAAGTTAATATTTTTAAATAAAAATAACATCTTAACAAAGAATAAAATTTTAAAGGAACATAAACAATCATTATATCTTACTAATCAAAAAATTTTTATAGTTTTATTTGTTAATATTACTCTTAAGAATAATTTTTAATTTCGAGATTACAAATAAACTTATTTTATTGTAATTAAAAAAAAATGAAACTGAACGAATTTTATCAAGTAACTGAGGTCAAAGGGTGAAAGAGAATCGAATCGATATTATTTTTAGATCTATTTCGATTTTTCTTTATAACAACACCAAATATTTTATAATTAATATTTTAAAAAAAATATTTCAAAAGTTTTTACAATACAAATTATAATTCATTCTAGAATTCTCTTTTTAGTTTTTTACTGATTTTCTGTAGAAATCTTTTTTGAGTGAATATAAAAATTCCTAAAAAAAATTTTTCTTTAAAAATTTTTAAAAGACTTTTCATTTAAAGATTTGAGTTAAAATTGATCAAAATTAAAGAAAAATCCAACTTACATAAATGTGATCATATTTTGTACTATAGAAATTTATTGGTGTGTCCAAACTTATAAATTCAAAGCTGCTATTTCCATGTGGTAAATATATATTATTCTTGTCATGAAAGTTATATAAATCATCAACTGTGATTGCATTAATTGATCCCACAAAAATGAGAAGAATTATTAAAACTTTATAATTCCGTAAATTGTCCATTTTGACAACAAAAAAAAATTATATTCTTATTTTTCTCTGGTGTTAATTTCACTTAATTTCCATGTAATATATTTAATATGAAATATAACAATTCTAAAATATAATAATGTATAGTATTTTAATGAGTTTTGTTTTTATTATTGAAGTCTTTTTTGTGTGCGTTTATTGACATTCACTGATAGTCCTTTATAATCTATTTTCTTTACTTCTAATTATTTGGGAAACAATAATAGTTTGTCTCGCGATTAATTAAAGAAATATATTATCTTAACACCATAACATCACTTTAGATTCGAATAAAATATTTAAAGTATATTTTATGAAATTTGATTATTTTCGTTATTTTCGTTGGGAACTGTTATTTAACGTCCGAGACTTGAGGAGTTCCCATCAAGACTGATTGTGAGATGCTCTGCAAAGATTCAAAAATAAAAACTGAAGGCATGGTGATGCCTCCGTTGAAGTATTGACGAAAATCCCCCGATGAAAATGAAAATTTTGTACTGGTAGATTAATATTCTATATATTCGTCTACAGAATGATAAATATTGTAAATCGTCTACATAGTCTTAAGCATGTTGTATACAAAGTAAATTATTCATATCAGTTGATCTGTATTCAATTCTTAATCATTTCCCTTTTATGAAAATGTGTTTTTCTTAATTTCTATTTAATTAATACTATAATTTTTTTAATTGAAATTTTTTATATTTAAAAAATAACTACTGATACGGTATCCTATATTTTGATTATAATTTTTTCTTTGTGCACTTTTGCTAATATTGGTTATTTTTAACTTTATGAGACCAATTTTTTTCTTGCTTAATATGCACTCAATTTTATAATATGTTCAATCAAAATAGATTGTTTTATTTTTTTCATAATGGATTTTAATAATACTAATATATTTATTTTAATCTACGAAAATTCATAATATTTTATATAATCTACCCGACAACTGTTCGGAACCCCACCCACATTTTAACGAAGATTTTTATTGTTTTGGTATGTATTTTTTCCTTTTTCCTTTTTTTTTGTGCAAAAAAGTCGACCTAGTTTAAGTAAAAGTGAGGCAAATTAAAATAGTAAAATTGTTGTTTTTTTTTTAAATTTATTTGTTGAAAAAAAATCTGATATCAATGCGACAACTGTTTGGGTTCATTCGAATTTGTTCACCAATAATTGTGATTAGTAGCGCATTAAAAGAAATTTAAGAATGGTAATTGGGAAAAAACTGAATAGTGAAGAAATTTGCTTAATTAAAGCATTTAAAACTGAAAGATTTCCATGGTGCTTTATTTTATAGGAGATTCAGAAAATTATAACAAACAACAAACGAACGGTGTAAAAAAGGCAAGTCATTTTAAGAGAAGCATCGAATTCTGCCATGAGCATAAGATGGATTGCAGGAAAAGTTAAGATGTCTTCAAGTGTACAGACATCTTGACAAGACCTCATTCTAAGTTAGAATCAAAAAAAATTTTGCCACACTACCATAGTAGGTTCGGTACAGTAATGGTCTGAGGAGCCATTTAGTACTATGGTCTTATAAGCCTTATTATTCTGTCAGCAAAAGTACAAACAGATGCTAGGACATTAAATGGATATTGCAACAGGATAACGCACTAACCGAGACAAGCTGGCATAATCTTCTGACCGTGAACATCATAAAAATTCTGTGGATAATACCAATTAGATTAATTTATAAAGGAGGAATGCAGTTTAATAATTCAACCAAATTGATAGATGTCAATAAAATTGTATTTTTAACAATATTTATAAAACAAAAAACAAAACAAAACTAATTGTTTTTAATATTGTAAATATCCATATTTTTACTTAATGAACCCAAACAGTTGTCAGACTGCTGCCCCAGGTCTTTTTATATAAAATAAATTTATGAAAAATAAATAACCTTTTCGAATTTTCCTCCATTTGGTTAAAATTATGCTTACGCTTTTATATAATCGAGAAAAAAAAATCACACCAATACTAACCTCAGTCAACAAAAAAAATATGCGTAAAAATGTGAATGGTTCCAAACAGTTGTCGGTTAGTTTACAATATATTGTACGAATTTTTTTCCTAGTATTATTATTTTTAAAATAGATGGTAATAAAAAATATTCATAATAAATATTATTTAATATACTCGTAAAAGCTAAATTTTAAAATTATAAAAATTCTTATTTTAATGTAAAATATTTCATTATTTAGTAGATTTTTTAATAAAACTAATTATTTTCTTTCTTAAATATTGTTAAGTTCTATGGATTTTTATTATTCAATTTTTCTCTAGTAGTAAACATTTGCAAAAGTTTTAAAAAAAAAGGTAATAGAAAAACTAAGATAAAAATATACAAAAACAAAATCTAATTTTTACTATATCTTTAGTACTTAAACCTATAACGCTGATCAAAATTGCAAAATAATATTTATTATGCAGTTATTGTTTATTAATAAATTTTTACAAAATAGTTTTAGTTTGTTTAAGTAAATATCTAAATTTGAGCATTACTATTTAAATTGTAAAGTCTCATGTGTGCAGCATATTGTTGCCTTTCTGTCTAGCCCTTCATATAACAATACGAGTACTTTTGTTCAATCGACTATGATTTCATAGATTTAAATATGAAAAAAAAAGTGTTTGCATTAAAAAAATAAAAAAAAACAACTAAACTACAATTTGCAAAACCTAATAGAGATCTTAGTGCTAGTACTCGACTTGGTGCAATAAGAACATGGCAGAGTATTGTTTATTCTTAGTACATTAATGGTCGTATGTTGAAGCTGAGAGTCTGGGACACCCCATCATAATCTTAGTTTAGATTTTCCCAAAATGCAAATTAACATCAATAAGGATTTTCGTAACTCAATACTGGGTATTTTGTTCATGCATGTATAGCCGTGTACAATCCGAAAGGGAAGATTGTTTTTATGGCGCACAGCCAAAAATAAATCTCTTCAGTATTTCCCATAGTGTGCCATGTCTTCCTGCAACAATTCTTTCCTGTTTTATTTGTTCTTCTTTTCCTGTTGATTTTAATAGTATGCATATGTACATTCCATTTCAAATGTGCATATTTTAATGTTTTTACTATTTAATCGGCCACCACAAACAGAGAACAACCAAACAATCTGGTACCGAAACAACATCAAAGAATCTTATACCGATAAATAATTATTATTTTTTGTATAATTCTTTAACAAATAATTAAATAATTTATAATTTTACAATAAAAAGGATTTTTTTGTTTATTTATAATATTTTACACAATGTATTTGAAATATTCAAAGAACTTCGACGAGAAATGGGTCGGAATTCTTAATAGAACTTGTAATGATAAAATATTTGAAATTTCCTATCGAAATAAAGGGTGATCCAAACTATGTTTTAAATAGTATAATTGAATAAAATTCATTTAAAATTAAGATTTTGATTAAAATTTCATTTGATTATATTACATAAATTTTACCATAATTGCAACAAAACTTCTTTGATAGAATTTTTGATGAATTTTTCGCATACCTCAGATTAAAATTCGGCCATTACATGACGGATGTTGACTTTTAAATGGTATAAATATATTCTTTTATATAAGCTTTATAAAAAATGTCAAAGTGACATCAGCAAATCTTGAAATTACGCATTCTGGGAACTTTCCTCTAAAATAAAGACAAATTTTGTCATTTTGTATGGCTTGTGGCATAATTTTGTAATGGTTTCTCCTTCTTTGTTTTCCAAGACATACGACCAAAATGTCCACTAGACATTAACTTTTCATAAATAAAATTGCTCCTTCACAGTAATTTGTGAGGTTGTAGAGCCTCTTATATAGGAAAAAATTATCACCGTGTAACAAATGAGCCTCATCGCTGAAGAAAATTTTCTATTTTAAAATCCAATCATCATTCTTGAAACAAGTTTTTACAATTTTAACACATTGTTTCGTAGTTAAACAATCTATAATGTAAAATGGCATATTTTAATTTAAATTAATTTTTAGCTTAAATCTAAGAGGATAGTGTTGTACTTTTTAAACTATAAAAACGATAATATTTAACAATAGCTTTGTAGGCAAAGAAATCAATATGGAAGCAAGTTTTTTTTTGGGGTGGGCAAAACCCTAAAAGTTGTCGTTTGAAAATCTCTTAGTCTATAAATGTATTCACTTATGCCAGCAAATAAAAATATATATGACCGTATACAATGTGGACATATGTTTTTAATTTACGACTAACCAGCTAACCATTGGATGACAAAAATTTGTGCATCCAAGATGAATATTTTCCTGTTTATCTTATTGCCAACAAACGACCAAGCAGCATATCGTGTACATAATTTTGACTTATGATCGATATAAAAACATGCACAAAATTTTTTTGGTATTCAGTACATCAGAGAGTATAGTATATCAGAAAGTATAGCATATCTTTAAGATGGGAAATGAGTAACTTCTAAAGATTCTTAACGATTAAACCCTGTACGAACCAAAGAATTGACGAGATTCCAAATTCCAGATTCCATTCAGTCTCATTTCATCTTCGTTTGATTCTTTTTCGAAATGCCGCTTAAAAATTATTTTGAAAACTAAATGCGAGTAAGGAGGAGTCATTAACTTTATGCTGACACTGTCCGACAACGAATAATTCAATATCTTTGGAAGCAAGAATATGCTTGTACGTATTTAATATTTTCTTCCGCCGATGTTGTGTAAGTCAAAAGCAGAAAATTTATTAAATACGAATTTTCCCAGTTGAATTTTGTTTTCGTTTCAATTCATTCACTATGAATTCCAATAACTTCAGTGTTTTTAGTGCGTCTCCTTTATAAACACTTAAAATTAATGATTGAAAATTTTGTAATAACTTCAACATCGAGTTTTCATGATAGATAGATAGATACACTTCGTAAATAATATGTACTCACCATTAAGAGGATGCATTTTGGAGAACATCTGGCAGTTGTATTTCAATATATTTGTTCCTCTTTTAATTTTTTCCGTATTTTTTTCCTGATGTAGTCTTTATTTTTCAACTATATTTATTCCTAATGTAGTACAAATAACGAAGGGAGATAAAGTAAATAAATTTTTGTTGAAATACTGTTTCGTTGATAGTCCATACTGGTAGTTATTGTTGTTAATAGAGAAGATGTTATTGTAAATAGATATTAATTACAGCAATTCATTATAATCACTAATGCTTTCATTGAAATTAGGGCAATTTTATTGCTCATAATTTTTTCTTCCTTTTTAAATTGTATTTAAGCATTTTCAATATTAACTAGTTTCTACACTAAGTATTTTTCATATTACAAAAAATGCACATAAATTAATAAATGGGGTTGATTTTTACTATTTCAAGCGAAAAAAACTATTGTATATTTCGTTAGTAGAAAATTGTACTATTCATTATCTTAGTTACGGGGAAATATTAAAATGTTCGTAATAAGAATAAATATTTTTACAATTCTGCCAATATTCATGAAGTAAGAATAGATGGTAAAAAAACAATATAAAAGAAAATCAATAATTTGTCGGTTTTCTTTTGCCAATTAACTATTTTAATTTTAAAATAAAAACTAATTTTTATGTTTTTTTATTTTTAAAATATTTTTTTTGACTTTTTTTTGAGCATTTTAATTTAACTACACTTTTTATAAAAAATACTAATTCTTAACTAGAATTCTTAAAAATATCGTTTTTTTTATTCAATTTTTTAATACAATTTTTTTTTATATTTCACTGCAAATTGTTTAATGCTCTTAAAAAGTTAAAACAAAAAATATATTTTTTTAAAAATTTAAAATTTTTTTTTAAAATTTTTGTTTTTATCTATTCTGAAATTTAGTATCTTTGGAAATAATTTCAAAAATATTATTTTTTTATCTTTGGATATAATCTAAAATAGATCTGACCTTTAAAAAAACACCTTCAGTCAATTTCAGTAAATTTCTTTTATTTATCCCATGATCTTTAATTAAAAAAAAAATTAAATTTCATCAATTGATGCTTTTTTAACCAAAGATAACGCGGAAATATTTAAAATTTGATCAATTTGGATGAAAATTTGTGGATGAAAAATGGATTTATTCCTAATATTATTGTATAAAGAACATTATTTAAAAATTTGTTTTGTATTTATTTTTTATGTAATTTTGTTATTATAAATAATAAATAAATACAATATTTGAAACCATAAATTATAATCGTTGATTCGAGGCATTTTTTTCTAAATATCTGAAAGAATATTTATATTTTTAAATTAATGAAAAGCTTGCAATATTTTTATTATATTTTATATTTATTAGAAAATATTTTTTTTTAAACTATCTATAATAAATTAAACTATTTACAATTCCTAAAATCCGCATTAATTATCATTCAAATGCATGTGCCGAAAATATAATTCCATGTAATGTTATTGATAAGAAAAACCGTGTTAAAAATTTCATATTTTTAAATAGACTTTTAATTGCATTTATAAATATGAATGATCTTTTAAGGATAGCTTAAAGACTATAGAAATATTTTTAATAATTTAAAACTTACTTCAAAACAATTGGGAATTCAGAGAATTTTAACGGTTACGATTTACATAAAGCTCGAATTTGTTATATTTTCCTCTAAAATTTGTTATACAATTAGCAAAGGTTTCCATCTTAGATTATAGAGTATCCAAGGTTTCAATCGATTATATGAGCGCCTTATGGCAACTCTAAGTACTTGTTGATTCACAAAAACGTCAAGCCGGCAGAAACAAATGTCAAAATTGTTAATGTGGTAGTATATTTCGATACTCTGTGAAATAAAAATTCTCCGTTTATTTAATATAAATATCAAAAAATATTGGATTTTTTGGTGTTTAATTTTTTTTGTCAAGAAGAAATGGCAAAAAGATTTCAGCCTGTTAATCCCAAATCGCAATTTAGTAAAAAAATAAAGTTAGATGTTAGTTTTGCGAATACTTCGTCAAAAAGAAAAGGTGATTTTGTAATAATTTCAATTTGAATAAAATTGATTAGTGAGAAAATAATATTTTCTGAAAGAAAATAATTGTTGTTTAAATAAATAATTATTCAAGAACCACCGGTTGTACATAGAAAATCAGTAGAAAAGACGAGTACTGACTTTTGGGGCGATGACGACGATGAAGTTATTCTTTTGGCTTCCCAAGCATTTGAAAATATCGAAGATTGCTCCCAGCAAATGATCGTACAACAGAATGCAATGATCGATATATCTTACAGTCGATTTAATACAAATGTACCGAGCAGTACACAAATCCGAAATCCACAAGAGGAAAATGAAAATTTTCAAGATTTATTCGATAAAGACACTGACGACGGTTTCGACAATATCGAAGCTTATTTCCGTAACGAACATAAACATCGACAGAGTGAAGAAAAGGAGACCGAAGAGACCATTCCCAGTACCTCAGAGAACTTTAAAAGGCCACAAAGTACAGTTCAAGGTAAAATCTCGACGAGGATATCCGCATCTGCAAAAATTTCAACCCAAGAATCCGATTTATTATCCCAGAACAAAAAGAATCTCGCAAAAGATGCACAGGTTTTTATTTTTTTTTCATATTTTCTATTGAAAATAATTACTCTATGAAATCCTCTGCATTTTCAGGTCAACTACCTTAAAAATTGTCTCGATTCCATTAAAAAAGATAACGATAAATTACTGAAAGATGTTGCCGACTATGATAATAAATTTCAGACAAAAGAAGGAGAGGCATGTTTATTTTCTTATAAATTCAAATTGTTTAGTAATTTTTTTAACATTAAAATAACCTACGAATTAATTTAAAAAAATATTGTGTTTTTTTGCAGGTTTCGATGTTACGTCAGGAACTGCTGCATTTAAAACAAGTTAATGAAAATCTTCGATTAGAACGTATTCAAGAGAATCAATTAGCAAAAAAAGAATGGCTTGATAAAATTCAAGAATTGGAAAATATTATAAAATCACAAAAAAGTGAACTAGAATTTAAAAATGTCGAAATAATTAATATCAAAACGAAAAAACTGAATCAATCACAGCGGTTTGGAGGGGAGAATTTCCCATTAGCTGATAAGAAAACGATAAGACAATCCGATATTCATTATTTATTCCAGTTGCATTTGAATTTGGAAAGAATTTGTAGGTTGTCTTGATTTTTTTTCAATACATTTGTAAGATTATAAAGTGTTATTGATATTTTAACAGCAACTACATGTGAGGATGATGATTTAAACGTTCCACCGGATATATTTGAACAATCGCTGGTACCAGTTAACAATTATAATTTTGGAGGTTGTCCATTTTATTTCGTCCATTAATTTTGTAATGATATTAATTAAATAAATAATAATTTTCTATTTGCCAGAATCACTTCTTCGTCGTGAACTAGAATGTCTACAATGTATAATTGGTAAAATTCAATTAATACCAAGAGAAGACGACAGAGAGCACGAACAATTGTGTAAAACTATTTGCCAATCAATTTTAATTATTATGGAACAATTGAATAAATATTCGAAACAATTAGAATTTACCAAATATCGTGATACAAATGCCAGTATTGAATATGCATTTCTATGCCAAGAGAATCAGCAATTTGAAAATTCAATAATCGGAAAATCAACTGAAAGTAAACGGAATATTTTTCAAGAGCAACCACTTTTCATAAATGAAAAGGCTTGTTTACTACGGCGTATATTTGCAGCACTTTCCATTATATGTTTGCGACTGAAGCCGTGCAGTGAATACTTTTTCGACAATTCGATTATTGTTAATGGGAAAATCTTAATTAAATCTTTCATCGATTCGGTTGACTTGATTGGTTATTCAGTAGGTTTTTGATTTTAAAAAAACGAAATAAACCTAAAAAGATATTTTTTTTCCACAGCAAGAACTATACAGTCATTTTGGTCTTGTGGAAGCTTTTGGCAGGCTTTTAAATAGTTTTGTGAAATCTTGTGGGGAAAAATCAGACGAATATTACGACCGCGATTTGATGATGTTTATAAAGGCGTTAATATTTTGCCGTCCAAATGGTAGACCTTTGGCCGAAATATCAGCTTGTCTAGTGCACATAACAAGCAAATGGAAAAGTTTGCGTCTAATCGATGTACTATGCTCGAGTAGTTCACAAAATTCTATTTTGGTTAATGAATATTACAAAATTTTTCAATTCTCCTCGAATGCTTGCCCTCTCCAGGTATATGGTGTCCTTTTAGAGGTAGCCATCCCCCAGTACAAAGATTTAACAAACTTTCAAGTAGATTCACTTACAAGAATTTGCTATTCGCATATGATTTTTCTAAGAAATTGTATCAAAAGGAAAACCGTATGGGTATGGACATCTACTCGAAACTCAAATTCCTGTGATTGTTATATAAAATTAGCGACAAGTTTTATTGTACTTTTATATCAAGTACTAAAGCAATGGGTACAAAATCCAAGAAGTATAGGTAAGAGAAGAGCTTCAATTTTTCGATTTTTAAAAAATTACTTTTCAAAAAACTTTTTTTTTGTTGGAATATTTTATTTTATTTTTATTTTATTGGAATTTTTTAAAATTCATCAAAGAGAGTATTTGGTTTATTTTTTTTTTTTAGATATTAAAATTGTGTCGACTATTTCCAAAGTTGGCACACTTCTTCTTTGTGACTTTTTCCACATTAATTATAGACGAGAAATATTACAGAATGGTGGAAGTGCCATTAAAAATCGACTACAAATGACACACTATTGGTTAAGAGAATATAAAAATTTATTCCATTTCAAAACGGTGCACTGTAAGTTGTGAAATTTCTTTACTCATTAAAACTTGATAGAAGAAGAGTTTTAATTTTTAACGTTTAGGTCAGGCTCTTGATTCAATACGATTATCTCATATCATAGCTGATCCTATTCGGAATGGTGATGATAATGTTATTGAATCTGCTACAGAAGGTGATCAGGTCTGGGAAAATTCATTTGAAATTCTATGTGCGAAAAGATGATTAGAAGAGGAAAAAGAAGATAATAATCCGTCGATGGAAAAATTGTTTATTTGGTCTCCAATGACTGATGATGGATGAATAATTCGATATTCGTCCAATTATTGCCGGAATCAAGTTTTAATTCTGTTAAGTTCAGTGATTTAAGCATTGAGGATACTGTGGGTTTCTTCTTCAAAGAATTAAATTTTCAATAGAAAATTTACTATTTTTTTGATTTATTTTTCAATTTATTGAAAAAAAAAACTTGTTTCAAATGTAAATAATATGTGTATATATATATTTTTTGAGCCTCTCTCTGAAGATTTATTTATTGTATTTCCGGATTTATATTAGTTAATTAGTGATTAAAATTTCAACTATTTTAGAATAATATTTTTTCTGAAAACAATAATAATGGAATTTCTCAAATATTGTTTCTGAACTATAAAAAAGAGTCAGTTCGAATTGGAAAATCCATACAAATGTTAAGATTTCAACTCGAATAACTTAATTTTTCTGTTCTGTTGACATGTTTTTAAATAAATATAAAAATTTACTCTATGTACCATTTTAAAAATTTAAAATAAAACTTTAATTTTAGGAAAAGTTTCTTAAAATAAAAAGAAAATTAAGTGAGTTTTGGAGAAAATTTTGTGTAGAGTCACTTTGATCAATTAAACCTCAGAAATGTTTTATGATGCAAATTATTAATTAATATTTGATAGAAATGTTTCTTTTTTTCGAAAATAAAATAAATTAATTTGATAACATAATAGAAAATTGAAACTATAATAAAAATATTTAAAATAATAATAATTTTCTTATATGATAATGGTCACAGTGACATAACATTTGTAGGGTACAATATTAAATTGAACGTATGAATGTCAGCTTACAATTCTCCCATGTTCTCTTTCTGCCACTTAACAACTGAGTATAATCGAATATATCACGCATCCTAAGCCAATTCCGTATATGAATTACAGAAAATCTTATTGTATGCAAATGTTTCGTAAACTCTCTGTCATAAGCGGATTGTGCGGCGAAACGTCAAAATTTAGTTTAATTGCGATTTTGTGTTGGCGGGTGGTAGTTTGGTTGCTACTGCGTGTGTGTTTTCATGAAATATTAGCGCGTGCAGCCAATAAATAATTTTCGAAAATACGCAATGAAAGAATTTAATTGAATAATATTAATTAACAAATATTGACTGTAGAATAATTTTATTTGTGAAATAAAAGAAAAATTCCGAAGACATGAAAATACAAACTAATAAACGCATATTATTGATTTTAAAAAATTGAATTTGTGAAAAATGTAAGAAAAAAGTGAAAGGCAAAAGTAGGGAAGGCTGTTTTTTGTTTGCATAATAAAACATAGTCAAAAAAATATATTTATTTATATTTTGATATTCATGTGTAAAAACGGATTTACAGAGAAAAATTAATATAATTCATTAAATAAAAGTAAATCCTTAAAATTATTAGAGTTTTAAAGTTTTTTTTTTGGTGATCCCATATCATCTTCATCAGAAACAGTTAAAGTAGCTTTTATTGTATTAACCGATAAGGAAATATTTTTTTTTTTGCGGAGAGAAACCGACGAGGTCAAACTTATTGATTTAATAACATTTGTTGGCAATTTCTTAATTGATTTATTTTGCGTTTTACTGAGCATAATAGCTTGATAAATTGGGGATTATTGTTTTCAAATTCCAATCAATTCAAAATTATTATGCTGTAAAAACAACAAAAAAAAAAATAGCCTGACCCTACCAAAAAAATTTTTGGATTTACGTAATTTTTTCACATTTTTTGTATTCATGCAATTTTATGAAAATTAAAATAAAACAAAACAATTTACATTAGAAAATTATTCGAAAGAAATGCAAATTTTACGACGTGTAACCACCACCACCAAATCGAATCATTCTGATTACATTCAATCATCAAATGTGTGTAAATAAACAAAATTGTCGGAAAATTATTTGTTTTTTAATTGTATTCAAGTTCTTTTGAATTATTCTCCAATTTAATTTGTATAAAAGTACAAAGCATAGGTAATTAATTGAATAAAAACTTGAAGTAATTTTTTATGATTTGGAGAAAAAAAACTCAAACAAAAGCGACATTTGTTCTTATGAGAAAAATTCCTTTTGTACACCTTGCAGTTCAACTATATTGATTTTCGTATTTGTCTTCGGAAAATAAAAAAAAAAACGTATTCAAGAAGGAAATTTGTATTTTTTGTCAAAATAACAAGATGCAGCAGCAAAAGCCAACGACCCGAAGTGAAATGCGGCCTGTCAAGTACGATTATGCCGATTCCTTTTGGGCAACTTACATAATTTCTGTAGTTTCGGCAAACATCGCTGAATTGGGTAACTATCATAAATATGACATATATATATATATATAATTTTTATATATAATTTTTTTTTTCATATCAGCAACATATCCGCTGGATTTAACAAAAACTCGCCTGCAAATTCAAGGTGAAACTGCAGCAAGGAAAATTCATACAAAGGTAAAAATCCAGAAATGTGATTATTTTACGCAAAATGAATGTCCGTCCCCTTCATCAAATAATAATTCATTTGAGTTTGAAAAGAGTAAAAAACAGAATTATTTTAGAAATTCCAACTTTCCGGTTAGGAACAAGATAGTCTTCTTATCGTCCGAAATGAATAAAAACTCTGTTAGTTTCGTCGCTAGGTTTATAAAATTAATATGAAAGGAAATAGTCTTTATTTCAAATATAATTATAATTAAAAAGATAAAATATCGAATCTATCTAATGGTTCATAATATCTCAATACTTTACAGTGATTAGTTAGAAAAATATTTTTTTTAAAATTTGTTCCATAATAGCTCTCGGTATGTGTTAATAATTTGGTGAATGCGCCGGATATTCGTAACCATTTTCCATATGCTTTTTACAAAAAATTGACCTTAGCCTTGGAAGTAAGCCATTTTAAAAGCTAATTTTCTATAAAAAAAATCTGATGTTTGTGCACCTTTTATGAAATTTCGGCAAATCGTTATAAATTTCATCGAATATGGTTAAATATACCTTCTGGATTCTATAAATTTTCTTCTCATATATCTGCCTTAAGTAATAAAAAAAAGTAATCTTCATCAACGATATCCCACCTAAATCTAACCAATCATATTCACGACTTTTGTTTGGTCTCCGACAGTTTTCTAATCATATACCCTCTAGATGCAATACCGAGGAATGATGGCAACTGCACTCGGAATTGTACGAGAAGAGGGAGCACTAAAGTTGTGGCAAGGTGTAACGCCAGCCCTATACAGACATGTAGTTTACAGGTAATTCTCCTAGTCGGACTTATTGACTAAATGAAATTATGTCGTTAAATAATGTCTTCTAATGAAGTGGTATTCGGATTGTAACGTACGACACATTACGCAAAAAACTCGGTGCGGACAAATCCAACAGTCTGCCTCTGTGGAAGTCAGCAATGTGCGGTGTATCAGCTGGAGCACTTGCTCAATGGATGGCATCACCAGCCGATCTTGTAAAAGTACAATGCCAAATGGAAGGTAAACGACGTTTAATGGGCTTAGAGCCTAGAGTTCATGGAGCTGTACATGCGCTGAAGGAGATTGTCAGTCGTGGCGGTGTTAAGGGACTTTGGAAAGGTAGCGTCCCGAATGTACAACGGGCAGCGTTAGTCAATTTAGGTAAATGGAAAAAAAGTACTTTTTTATTTTCATAAATAAAAGAATTGGTAATTGAAATGGGAATTATTAAATTTAAGTTCTTATCAATTTTTACTTTTCTTTTGTATAAAAAGTTTTCTAATAATTTTTATGCCTACAAACACACTCCATTTTTAGTCAAATTCGAATGGATTTTTTTAAAAATATTTTTGTACCTATAAAATTTGTAAAAAAAATAAATGTTTAAATGAACGATTTCACAGGAGATTTAACCACATACGATACTGTAAAACGATTTATTATGAAAAAAACATCACTACCGGATTGTCATCTAGTTCATGTGATGTCGTCAATTTGTGCTGGACTTGTAGCAGCCATAATGGGTACACCGGCTGATGTTGTTAAAACGCGAGTCATGAATCAGCCAACAGATGTCCATGGAAGGTAAATGGAGTTTTCAGGACATGATTATCCAGAAATGATATTTATTTTGTCCGTTATTGAAATTATAATGGGAAAAATTGTTATAGATCATTTGAGCATTTATAATGGTTTTTTTTTCTATTTGATTTTCTTTAGAGGACAACTATATAAAGGATCTCTAGACTGTTTGACACAAACTATAAATAAAGAAGGTTTTTTCGCATTGTACAAAGGTTTCTTGCCCGTTTGGATTCGCATGGCTCCCTGGTCTTTAACGTTTTGGCTATCCTTTGAACAAATTCGTTCAATGATCGGTGCTTCTGGTTATTAGCTTCGATTCCAGGAATACCAATTGATAACGTATAAATATTCAGAAAGCAATACTATTCGGGTAGTAGTGATAAAATAAATATTTTCTAATCTAATTAGAAATGTTCTCAAAGGGTTTTTCTTAATTCTTAAGTATAATTATGCAAATATTATTTTTATTTTTAAAATTTTTTCTTCAGAATTGTTTGTATTGTTTCTGTTTTAACAAATTTTCTTATGCAAAATTTTATATTTATTTATATATTTTATATATTGACCTAAAATATATTTTATAAATCTTCTAGAGTTTAAAAAGGCTTATTTTAAATTTAATTTTTTTGAAATATTTAAAATGCATAAAATAAAATGTTTTCGTTATTTCGAACAAAATCGCATCATATACATTTGATACCATTATTATTTAATATACTTTATGGTACTCGTATAATAAAAAAAAAGTGGTTATTATAATTTACTGTAGTAAAGGCTTACCTCCTTTTCTTTTGCCCTTTTTTTTCTTATGTAGATTTATTTGTCAATTTTTGTTTACTTTGAAAATTATAAACTTTCCCAGTAATACAAAATATAGCATATTTTTGTTTAATTTATAGTTATTTGAATAGCAGCTAAAACCTTAATATCCATTTCTAATCTAAGATAAGTGAAATGGTTACATTTTATCAATCCAAACCAAAATATTATTTGTACAAATATCGAAGAGGAACAAAATCTGTAATTTTAGTTTGATAAAAGTGATTTTTATATTCAATATTTTATCCATTTTTAATGGTAATTTAAGAAGAATTTATTTTATTATAAAAACCGAACGTAAATGATTTAGTTTTTGCGAAATTTTTAGAGGATTTATTGTAAAAGTTTTTTAAGAATACATGCAAACGTATATGTGTAGAAGTGGATAAGTTTTTGAACGAAGATAAAAAAATGTAAAATAATTATCGTAAATAGTGGCAACGTATGCAATTTGTGTATAGTTGAATAGTGTGCACTGGAATTAAAATAAATATGTATGCGTTTAAATAGTTTACAATTAATATTAATGTTGTTAAGATTACGAATAAATATAATTTGTACAAAATTGCAGAACAATTTTCTAAATAAAAACTTTGTTTAATTTTATTATTTTTTATAAATCATTTAATGGGTATTACGGTGAAATAATTGTAAGGGCGAAAGTGAACTAGTTAATTATTCACCGGAACACTTTAGGGAACATACGATAAAATAATGAAAGACAGGAGACATTACGTCGGTATTCCAGTGAGTCTAATAAATCCGTAATAAAGTGTTTTCGAATAAGAGTGATATGATTTCTTTTAAAAAAAACACTCTAATTATTAAGGAAATTCAAATGTTTTTTATTTAATGTGAAGTACAATCTATACAATTAAGTTCTGAATAAAACGTCATTCAAATGGCCTCCACGACTTCTTTTGCAGGGACGAATTCGATGAACCCAATTTTGGATCACTTTTTCCACTAAATCAAGTCGAATGTCATGAATAGCAAGTTCAATATTGACTTCTAAAGCTTGAAGAGAGTCTGGTTTATTACTAAAGACCAATGACTTCAAATAACCCCACAAGAAATAGTCTAATGGTGTTAAATCACAACTTCTTGGAGGCCATTCAATGTCACAATTTCTTGAAATAATCGAATCTCCAAACTTTTCTCGCAATAATTCGGTTGTTGCACGTGCTGTGTGGCACGTAGCCCCGCCTTGTTGAAACCAGATGTTGTCAAGATCAACTTCTTCCAATTTCGACCATAAAAATTTGGTTATCATCGATCTATACCGCTCTCCATTGACAGTAACGCTGTTACCAGCTTCATTTCGAAAGAAGTACGGACCACCAGACCAAAACCGCACCAAACTGTCAATTTAGGTGAATGTAATGGGTGTTCATGAATATTTTGTGTATTTTCTTCGCACCAGAATCGACAGTTTTGTTTATTTACCGCACCACTCAGAGGAAAGTGAGCGCACGAAAAGTTGCAATTGGAGAACGATTATTTTGATAATAAAATTAATTAATTTGTAAACGTTGTTCTTGCGTATATCTCTCCATGATGAAATTGTAAACATTACTGAATACAATGAAAAAAAATGACAGATCATGACATATTACAAATGGCCGAAACGTCACTTAGACATCATATCACTCTTATTGGAAAACCTTATATTAATTTAATCGCTTGATTTTGTAAGTTCAATAACGTTTTAGATGCGTCTGCCCATACATGGGAATTATATTCCCGCTTGGTGCGACCATTTGTACATATTGGCTAGATCAGATTGAGTGAAAAATTTCTTGCATCGCTTAAGAAAACTCTGATCTATTGGTTAAATAATATATGTGGTCATTCCAACGGAGGTTGTCATTAACGCACATACCAAGAATGGAAAGTTTTTCGCTTTCAGTTATTTCGGTTTTGCTTTAGAGACAGGAGACAACATTGTATTAAATTCGAGCTCTATAGTAATACGAGTATATTGTCTATATCGGAATTTAATGAGTATAACATACGTTGCCGTTCCATCTCCATAACCAAAGAGCGTGATTCAGGAAATGATTCTGAAAAACAGAGTACTGTCATCAGCGAAACAATGGATTGGATTAGAAGTAACAGATAAGAGATCAAATATGAAAATAGGAAAAAGCGTCGGAGATGGAACCGATCTCTGAGTAATAAAAGCATCTATTTGGTTGCCCGCAGACTTGAAGCCATTTTTAACAACTTGCATTAAACGGTTCAAGAGGTAACTTCCAATCCATTTGAAGAGGCAATCGTCGATATTATCGATAACAGAGCGTGATGCCAAACTCTGTCAATTTCCTTTGAAATATCAAGTGCCAATAATCCTACACTCACAGAGAAATGGAAAGTGTGTTGTCACTTTTCGGCTATTTATACCATTAAATCACCAGTATATCTATTATTACGGAAACCATATTGATGGCCCACTGAGGAGTTTCCTCGATTCAAGGTTTTTTATTTACTGACCTAAGAAAGAAGCCATCTTGGTGAAATGGGTTGGTAATTGAAAGGGAAAGAGAGCTCGCTTTTTTTGGGAATTGATTCAATAAATGATGTTTTCCATCTATGCGGACAAATTCCAGAAGAAAAGAATAGGTGGAAAAGCTTATGCATTAAAAACTTTTATAACAGTACGAGTGCGAAAATAAATTTGCCCTTGTCTTTTGAGTTGACAACTGAGCAGGCGGAATTTTTGATTCTTTTAACAAATAACCAAAACTGTTTACTGCCCCTGAGGTGGTGTAGTAAACGGTTTTGGTTATTTGTAGTATTTTCTACCTCATCTTTTGGTTCTCTTGTTAATTAAATTTTTGTTTTATTTCAATTATTTTTCGAAAACTTAATTTTTTATTGCACTTTGCTTTTAAAATTAGGAATCTTTCATTTATTTATAAATTTCAAAATTCAGTGTTTATTTAAATATGTATTGGGTTGTCAAGAGAGTAATTCCGTTTCTGATGACAGTACACTTTAGAATTGATCGTTGTGTTGGAAGCTCAAAATAAACGATTCCTTTGAAATAGCATAACCTTTTTTCAGATAGCATAACCTTTTTTTTGATGAATATTGGCTTTCGAAGTGCTTTGAGCCGGTTCATCTTTTCTATTCCAGGATCTTTTGCAGTTAACATTGTTGTAGACAACCCATTTATCGTCCCCAGTGATGATACGCTTAAAAAATGGATCATTTTCTTAGCGTTTGAGAAACAAATCACAAACATCAATGCGATAGCACAATTTTTTTTCCGTTAGAAACTGAGAAACCCATATGTCGAGCTTTGAGATTAAAACTAGCCGTTTCAAATGATCATAAACGGTTGTATTCGATAAATTTAATCTCTCAGCGATCTCACGAGTTGTTATTCGTTGGTTTGCATCTATTAAAGGCCTTATTGTGTCTTCATCAGCTTCAACTGGCCTTCCAGAAGGTGGTGCATCTTCGAGATCAAAATTGCCGGATCAAAATTTTACAAAGCAGTTTTAGCACGCGCTCATTTTTTCTTGCTTGAACAGAATTTTTATCTTTTCTATAATAAAAAGGTACCATATGCCGAAAATGCTGTTTTTCACTTTCCATATTTAAAAGGGTATCAACCAAAAACTACTGTGCAGAATCAATCGAATTTTTTCACAAGCAAGCCTTGCTATGTCAACTGTCAAAATACATATGATTATACGGCTTGAGTATGAAGTTGGTTGTGAAAAAATACATTATTAAAGCCAAACAAAGTAAGTTTTGATTTTAGATTTACTTCAATTGATATTCCGACGTTTGAAATAATTTTATTGTTTGTTTTTTATAAAAATTTTAAATTGAAAGAGTATAAATTTTAAAAGATGATCATCGATGCAGATTATATTGGTGAAGATAAGCAAATCGAAGGTTTTCAACAAAAAAATTAAGACTACTTTCTATAGTTTTTTGTTGTCAAGTTTTGTCAAATATAATACCTTGTTTTTTTTTCTGTAGATTTGCGCACTAGTGCAATTCATAAAAAATGGGTAAAAATTCCTATTATGAATGGTTTTGTAAAATTCAAAGTTCGCACCAGAAATTGTGCAAAAATTGCTCTAACAACAGATCCAGAACTACAAACGACTATGATTGAAATTGAACTGAGCAATGAACGATCGAAAATATCTCTTAATTATAATGGAAAATCGTTCAAGATTATTGAAGTTTGTACACCAAATATTTTGAATGCAAGTGAATTTCGTGAGTTTTGGATTCTTTGGGTCGACAATGTAAGGTTCTTTTGCTGATTTTACTAACTCTATGTTAATAAAGAATTTTTTTTTAAATAAATTTTTTTGTATTGCGACTACAGGAAGTTTTTGTTATGAAGGGAAATGAAGAGTATGCGTTTATGTCCCTAAAGTATATTCCATATTCAATTTATTACATTGGAACTTATACGAACGGATTCCCTGGAACATGGTACTTTGAAGGTTAGAGTCTTAGTGGAATACCATTGAACTATTGATATTGTGATTATTTTTTCTATTTGAATTCAATTTCGTTCAGATAAGAACCGAGTCGAAACCCGTCAATACACAGAATATTCATTTCGTGGGATTCGCCGAGGTTACTTGGAGATTTCTTATAAAGGCGAATCAGACGCCCACGTAGCACTACTTTCAACAGGTGAACTCTGCGATCCCATGGTCGAAATAAATTTAGGTGTAGATAGCAATGCGTACAGTTCGATTCGTTTAGATAATTTTAATGACTTGGCAGCACAAGCATTTACACCTGTTTTACTGAGCGATCGTGTATTTACAAGATTTTGTATTCAATGGCAAAATGGACACCTTTGGATTAGAAAACATCGTCCCGATGGGCCACTTATTCTGAAGGGTAGATATTGTGCTGATTTTATTGTAAAATATTTTGCTGTTCGGTCTGGTCAAAAAGTTAATGGCAAATGGATTTTCAGGCCAAATAAAAATTGTAAACCACCAGTAAGATGTGAGTGATCTTATACGTTTGTTTACAATAGTTAACATTCATTTAGTCTATAAATTTGGTATAGCAACATTTATATTTATATTTTTACAGTATCTTTGGGATAAATTATTTCTTCAAATTGCTTTGTTTTTCAAAATTTGGAGGAATTTTCTTAAGGAATAATTTTAAATATTCAAAAGAATTTTCCGTTTTATTTATTTTAAATATTAGATAATACTGTCATTCGTTTTTTAATTTTTTTTTAATAAAATAACATTTTTTAAGTACAGAAAATAAAAATAATTTTTTACTGTTTTTGTTTTTATATATTTTAAAAAGAATTTTCGAAATATTTCGGTAGTAAAAATTTAGTTATTCATAGCTCCAAATAGTCTTAATTATGGTACTCGTAAATTTTTAACATATGTTATAAACAAGTAAAACAAAAGAAATTTTTCCGATTCCAAGTTCCACATCTTTGGCGGTGATGACTTAAGGTTGAATAGTCTATGCCGATCTGAGCAGTATTATTTTTTAAAATATTAAATAAAATTTGTTTTTATCAAGTATTTCATAAAAAATTATGCTCTATTGTTTTAGCAGTAATGCATTTTTAAAATATCAAAAATGATTTCGTTTTTTTAACTTGTAATGAGAAATAGTTTTAGGATTAGTAATTCTCGGTTTGGATTGTGAAATTTAGACTTCATAATACGAGTATGATGCACTGATGACGCAGCGGAGTTAGTAATTGAATTCGTAATCATGAAAGAGTAGTTATTTTCGAAAAAATGATATCATATTCAATTTAATAAAGATATAAAACAATGATCTCAAAATTTGAATAGAAAATATATAAATTTAATTTGTAGTGTGATAGAAGAAAATTTCAATACAATTAAATAAAGTATTTTTTTTTGTTATTTTCGATATAGATGATTCAAATTGCCAATAAAAAAAAATGAAATTATGGATTTTTTTTAAATATTATATATACTATATTATATTTAGTTTAATATATTCTTAATGTATGACCAAATCTACCATATATTAAAAAATACAAGTAAAAGTTACCATTTCAGTTGTTAAAGATGACAAATTCGTATGGAAAAATACTCGGTTTTTTTTTGTATATACTGCAGGTCAAAAGTATGCAACTAGTGTTAAATGAAAAGCTATTTCTCTCTATAGAATTATATTAATTTTGAATTTAGCATGAGAGCTTCTCAGAATTTGAATTGAGCATACCATACTAACCCATGACTTTCTGCTACGGTAACCAACCTTATCCTTTATACTATTCCCCATATTATTTTCACTTAACCCAGAATTTCTTTTCGAAAGGTCTCCGACCATCGTGGAACCCTTAGATCAAACAACTCCTTTTCTAAGTACCTATTAAATTTCCTTTTCCAATATTGGTCCCTTCAGTTTCATTAGCGAAGTTGACCCACACGTAACATGAAGAAATCAAATGGCCTCGTTCGTGATGCTACAGAAAGGACTCTGGCTCTTGTCTCACAGGCCTCATTACAAATAAGCAAACAATTATTAATTTAATTTTTTTTTATCTTTATTAACCAAATTAAAAACAATTTAAAAAAATGATCGAATTGATTTCCTTATTTTCGTTTTGATGATAGATAGTGTATCACTTTTCTTTCACAAGCCTTGTAATGGTTCCAGCAATAAAAGTCTTCATTGAAAGATGGGGAGTGCGCACGCAAATTTTCATCTACCTGATCTTATATAACTTGTATGGGATTGTGATCAAAGGATAGTAGTGGTCATGCCATATTTTTCAAATATGCCTTCCGCCATACGTCACGGTTGGCGTCGCAAGTTTCCGGCATCATTTTTCTCTATTATTCCGACGTATGTAAGCTCTTCTTTTAGACCATGACTCATCCATCCAGAGAACATTTTTAATGTCCTTAGCAATTCAGTTTTAATAGAATAAAGCCTAATCTAATGTTTTATTTTTTATTTTGGCGCATTGTATTTATTTCTTAATTACCACCCCTTAAATAGAACAGCAGCGCTTAATTTCACCCTCGTTGCTAGAGACACTGGTTTGGTTTTTATTTAATTCCGATCGAATTTGGGGTGCTGTAACTCCCGAATTTCTTTTACTACAATAGTTCTACAGGATTTTCAATAAGAGTAATATGTTTTTTTTTTTCAAATAAAATAAAAAAGAAATGTGACAGAGTAAAATTTATTTTTTTGTTTTGAAGTATAATCGATGCATTTATGTTCTAAAAATAATATCATTAAAATAGTCACCTTTGCTTCGTTTACAGAAACGAATACGATGGTTCCAATTTTCGATCACCTTGTGCAATAAATCCGGCCTTATTTACGTATTTGGCGTTCAATATTCAATTTTAATACATCAATGGTTGCTGGCTTATTGACCACAAGAATAAGTCCAAAGGTGTTAAATCACAACTTCTTGGAGACCATTGCACATCTGTAGTTCTTGAAATTATCGACACGCCAAAATTTTCCCACAATAAATCGATTTTGGCATGGGCTGTGGGGTATGTAGGGGCGTCTTTTTGAAACCACATATTCGTTCAATCAATATATTTCAATTCAGGCCACAAAAAGTACGTTATCATCGATATTTACCACTCACCATTGACATTAACGGCAAGTGCCCATAAACTACAATACATCAAACGGTTACTTTTTCGGAATGTAAAGGTTCCTCGTGAATAATTTGTGGATTGGCTTCATCTCAGTAACGATAATTTTTTTTATTCCGATCTAGAGAGACGAAAATTCGTCTCATCTGAGAAGATGATTTTCTTGGAAAAATCAGCATTATTTTCAAGTTGTTTCAGAGCAAAATCAGCAAATTCACGGTTTTTGCGATGGACTAACAGCTTCAATTTTTGTGTGAAAAGAATTTTGTCAACCGTAAAATACGCCATATTTTTTTGTGGCAGACAGTCCCAAATATTGAGAACGCCTTGATATCGATAAATTTGGGTCTTCATCAACATTTGACTGGACGGTAGTAGTATGGTATTTTCATCAATTTGATCGGATCTTTGTTTCACCAATTCGACGAATAGCGAGCACACTAGGCCGATTATGACGACCATAAATTGGAAGAAGTGCACGATAAGTTGCAATAAAAAAACGATTATTTTGGTAAAGAAAAATTGAACAATTTTCAAGCTTTGTTGAGGCGTATATCTTTCCATGAATAAATTTTCAACCTTACTAAATATAACTGACAGTGAAATATGGCCACACGGTCCATTTAAAAACATATAGCCTCTATTGAAAAATCCCTTAATTTAGTCCTACCAGACCGTAGTAAAAACTTATGATATCCAGTCTGATTATATTTAAACTGTTAGTTGTTCTTATTTACAATATATAATGTAATATATCCAAAGAAATAATATAAGTTTTCAATTTATTAGTATTTTAATGAGAGCTTAAATCAGAGGTAGTCACATACTTTTGGTTTGCAGTGTATTTTCTATAAGGTGAATTTAAATTCCTTTTTTTTTAAAATATATTTTCTATTTTTTTCTTTAATGATTTGAATATTTGGCAGGCACTATGGTCAATTCAATAATATACCCAAATAGCCAATATTTAAACTTTCAAATTTCTTCCATTTTTATTATTATTACAATAAGATTCACTCATAGTGATTGGTATTGGAAATCTTCAGAAAAACGAACTATTTTTAAAAAGATTTCAGCCTTTTGAAATGGAATTTTATGCATATAAATTTCGAAAAAATATTCAATACTTTTAAATCTATATAAATATATAGAAGTATATCTTTATACTGGAATAGAACAGGTATAAAACCAAAAAAATAATATACAACATTATTTAAAATCGTATTCTACTATTTTAGACTGTAAAATAATTTGGTTCCATACAATTTTCTTGATACGAGTATGTTCCAGATATTTTCGCTCTCATGATGTGAGGAATGCAAAAAAAGAAGAAATTTTCTGCATAATTCTGACTGTTCAAATACAAAGATAGTATATGATGTAATCTTGTCCAAAATAGTCTATCTAATATACGAGCATATAAGAACATACCATATGTCCACACATATTGATATTGTCTTCTTATTGTATTTGGTAGAAAATTGTTTTACCAAAATCGAAAAGAATGTTCCAAAAAGCGATGAATGTGTTTGAATAATAATTGTTGAACTTTTACTTAAATTTATACTGACGTGGTTGAAGGGGGACATAATTAACTCAATAGCTATTATTGCTCATTGGATTTCCGTTTTGCGTCAATAGTGTTTAAGGCATCGTGAATTGCGAATACATATTTTTAAACGCATACGAAATGTATCTAAACGTACCAGCATGTACGGTTAGCACGCCCAAATGTCCCTCCCATATAAAATAAATCTGAATGTATATATACGTGTAGTTGCTTAAAGTTCAAATTTTTTTGCAAATAATAAAATCGTTTTCATAATTTTAAATTTACGAAAATTCTTATCAACCTATTATGTAATAAACATAACTCAGATGAAGGACAGGTAAGAAAATTATTTAAAAAAAAATTACATTTAATGTATGTGTTGGTAAAGAGGTGATTCTTGTTTTTTTTTTTTTAGTTTAAAGAGTATTACTAAATAGTTGTTACTATTTTTTATGGTAATGAATTTTTGGGGCTAATTACTATATTTGGTTATTTTTCTCTTCTTTTGATAAAGTCGTTTACAAATGTGCTTGTTTGCGTGTACCGACATGGACTGAAATTAAACAGTATCTTTTTTAAAAAATACTCAAATTCAGTTACGTATGTATTTAAGAATCTACATACGTGTATGAACAAAATATATTATATTTTTATTATCAAATTTAAAAAAAAAACCATGCGTAATTGTGTTGTTGTCATTTTATAAACTGTAGATTACATCATGCATGCATAATAATCGTATCATTAAAATGCGAACTTAAAAGATTTGTATTTTTTTTTTATTTCTACAAATACATATTTATTTATGCATATGTACGAGTATGTGTATGCATTTTTTTAAAATAATAATCGCCATTTCGCTAATAGTTCATATTCTTTATGATCTTTTTTAATTATGGTCGATGAAACTTTTCACACGAATTTGTACGCATACATGCATGTATTTTTGAAAAAAATTTAGGTTTTTTTTACAATGTTTTTCGTAAATATTAACATTATTATAAATGTAATAATAAAATTTTTATTCACATTTCATTTTTATACTAAAAACAAATGTTGAGCAACGTTGAATCTCTTCTGCTATTCTGTAAAATTTTCGTACTTCTACTGCCAACGAGTGGTGGTGGTACGAACGAGCATTGGAATTTTTAGTTGTTGACATCATCGTCGAAGAGATACTATACTCGGAGTGTCAGTAATAAAGTTTATTTGCAACAGGGTTAGGCAACTATTTTAACAGCCGAGAATATTATTGAAAAATATCAACTAGTATACTCTTAATTATTGGATAAGAGATTTAAACAAAATTGCTACAATAGTTCATCTCAAAGATAATTTTTAAAGATTCTTAGAATAGAATTATTTTCATGGAATATGTTGTCTTCAGGTATTGGTTATTTCGATTTTTTTCGAATTGTAAATAATCATCCGTGCACAGAACATTTTAGTGAACGTTCTATTGACATTATCTAAAGATTATATAGGCATTACATCATTTATTTGCAATTCCTTTTTTTATGCTGAACACGAAGAGGTAAATTGTTTTCCTATAAAACATAGCTTTCAAAACAGTTACCATAATTTAGAGAAAAGTATAAGTTCGGCCATTTTGAATGTAAAAAACGTTAATTTTTGACAGCTGCTTTGCTTGTACGTATTTTGGCTCGTCTTCGAAAAAAAAAATGGATCAAAGAATCTGTTTCGGGAACAAGAAAAAGTCACAGGGAGCCAGATCTGGGGAATACGGTGGCTGCGGCATTATTAGTGTGTTGTCTTCGGCCAAAAATAGCAAAAGCCAATTTTTGTTCTTTCACAAATCCAGGCGTTTCTGGCGGATTGCTTCCCGCAACTTGCGCATAACTTGCAGGTAATATTCCTTATTGACCGTTCTACCCTGTGGCAAGAACTCATGATGCACCACGCCCCTGCAATCGAAGAAAACTAAGCAAAACATTCACATTCGACCGAACTTGGGGCGCTTTTTTCGGTCTTGGTTCGTGCGCCAGCTTTCTTTGGGATGATTGAGCTTTGGTATCCACGTCATAACCATAAACGAACGATTCGTCACCAGTTATGACCCTCTGAGCAAATTTGGGTCGTCGCGTACAGAGTCCAACAGCTCCTTAGCAATGTTAATGCGATGCTGTTTTTGATCGAAAATGGGCAAAAATCGAAGACGAGCCAAAAACACGTGCAAGCATAGCAGCTGTCAAAAATTAACTGAACATTTAAAATGGCCGACCTTGTCGGCATAAGTGAGAGACAAGAGTACTAACATAACGCCACCAAAAAATCGGAAATAGAATATACGTAACCCACGGAAATTCAAAATTCGCGATACTTTTTGAACAGACCTCGTATATCTCTCAAGTTCTTGTATTATCCAAGTCCTTAACCGATCAAACAATGATTAATACCAAAAGTACCTTCAGTTCCTGACTGTAGCTCCCTGAGTGGAAGTACTGAACGACATATTGCGAGCACAGTCTTCCGATCTGTGGTGAAGGATTCCTGTTATCCCGGGTGCTGTCACTACAGATGGTACTAGAGGCTTAGGTAGGCCTTGCTACCAACAGTTCGGGTAGAAATGAGTGTTAGCATGTTTGTACCTGACAGAACCACATAGTAGCACAAAAACTGTTTTCAGCCGTTCGACAAAAATTTTTTTTAATAAAATGCAAATATTGTTTTTTCTTATTTTTGAAAATTTTTAAATTTTATATTAAAACTTTTTCCATTTAAAATTCCCGAAGTCTTCTTTACAACGTGCTGAAATAAAAAAATAAAAAATAAAATAAAAAAAGTAATAAGGAATTAAAACCACAACGTTCATTTTGCGTCACGCTATATCAAGGACCAAATTTTATTGTTGTTAGACTTGGAATTCCCATTCTTAGACATAATAAAGGGTTACTTACGTTCGTAGGGATTATTTTAATATATTACAATTATGTATAAAAAACAATATAATTAGACAACCACCAGAACTCAGTTTGCAAGCCTGCATCCGTACGTCAACATTTTCGGTGACTTTCCAATAAAATTAGATCAACGACCTCAATTTCATGTCGAATGTTGTTCCTTAGATCTTGAATTGTTCTTGGATAATTGACGTGCACTTTTCCTTTCAAATAGTCACAAAGAAAAATGTCCAACGATGTCAAATAACAAGATCTTGGCGAACAATTCACATCAGTGTTTCGTAAGATTGATTATTCAATCACCGAATTTTGGGCGCAAAAAAAAAGGTGAGGTTTCGACGTCTTGTGCTTGTAGCTCTACTCATTCACATTCAATAAATTTAATTTTGGCCACAAACATTCGTTAACATGTCACGATATCGTTCAGCAGAATTCATTGTAGTGGCTTCTTCGCGATAATTTTTGAAGAAGAACATACACAGTATGTTAATAACCAAACTTTTTGGATATAGAATAAAATACACATTATATTATAATTGCAAGTTATTATTTATTCAAAATAGGTTCCATTAGACTCAATACAACGTTTGGAATGATCAACCAGCGCATGCATAGATTTTTTTATTTCATTTATAGGAATGTTCTTCAGCACCTCGGTTACAGCTGCTTGAATGGCTGGGATATCATCATAAAATGCTCCTTTCATTTTGGTTTTCAGTTTTGGAAATAGAATATAGTCACATGGTAATAGATCAGGCGAATACGGAGGGTGGTTGATGAGAGAAATCCGTTTTTTCATCAAAAATTCGTTCACTTTTTTGGTCTTGTGAGGTGGTGCATTATCGTGCAATAAAAACACCTATTTTCCTGCAGGATATTCAGGTCTAACACGACCAATTCTTTTCCACAAACGATCTAAAACGCCTAAATAGCATTCTCTATTAACAGTTCGACCTTCTGAAACAAATTCCTTGTGGACAATACCCTTCGAATCATAAAAAGTAATCAACATTGTCTTGATTCGAGACTTCTGAAAACGAATTTTTTTTGGTTTTGGCTCGCCTTTGGAATTCCATTCAGCAGATTGACACTTATTTTCAGGGTCATATTTAAAGCACAATGACTCACCACCAGTTATGATCGAATCAAGGAAGTCTGGATCGTTTTCAGCAGTTTCAACAATGTCTTTGCAATGCTCCACACGAGCGATTTTTTGGTCTTCCAAATCTTCAGTTAAATTTCTCCAAATAGTGTTTTTATTCGTATTTAATTCCTCAGCCAACATTCTCGTAGTAAAATTTGCATCAATACCAATGATTTCACGGACTTTTTCCACCAATTCAACACGATTACTAGCTTCTGGACGACCTGGACTTACGTCGTCATTTAAATCCTCACGACCATTTTCAAAATCGTGTAAACCCTGTATAAATTTATACTGTGTATGAGGATTTCAGTGGTCAAAATTTGAAAATTTTATTGATGTGAAAATGTGCTCTGTCACGCAATTTTTTTTTTTTTGGCTCGCCTTTGGACTTCCATTCAGCAGATTGACGCTTAGTTTCAAAGTCATATTTAAAGCACCATGACTCATCACCAGTTATGATCGAATCAAGAAAGTCTGGATGGTTTTCAGCAGTTTCAACAATGTCTTTGCAATGCTCCACACGAGCGATTTTCTGGACCATTTTCAAAATCGTGTAAACCCTGTATAAATTTATACTGTGTATGAGGATTTCAGTGGTCAAAATTTGAAAATTTTGTTGATGTGAAAATGTGCTCTGTCACTAAATATGTTTTTCGATGAAATGTCATATTTATAGAACGTGGTAAGTAGGGATTATTAAAATTCGTTGTTTAATTGTTAATGACTCCATGACTAAAATTGTATTACTTTATACTTGACAGTTTTAAAAAAAATTTATGACATTTGTGTTTTGACAGATATTTTGAAAGTTGAAAGAAAGTCCTGAAAATATTTAAATGGCAAAAAATCATATTTTATATTAAAAATTAGTGTTCAGTAATTTATTCCTAAAACATTATGTTAATTTATTTATTTCTACATTTAGTATAAACAATTTTATTAATTGAAAAATCATAGAAACATATAAAAGCTTCTTTTAATAATATTATATGGCTTAGAAATAGAAAAAAATTTGATGGGAAAAATCGATTTCTTTCGTGTTCGATATGTTTTTGAACTCTGCTTTTTGGGTAAGTCATTAAGTCAGGTGGATGTTCTATAGCGGTTTATACGAACGAAAATCTTGTTTTCTTCATTATTACTCTTCACAGTATGCAAACAAAAATACGATTGTCAATTCATATAATTACATGAACGAATGGCGTATTTTTAAGCTAATAGTGTTAGTAATATCACTCTACTGTGCTTAGGAAAGCTACACTCAATTTTGTACATTCGAAACGCATACTCGTATTTACAAATATTGCGCAATATACACTCCCATCTACACTTCATACGTAATACCCAAATATATGATATAAGAGGGGAACCGGTGACCCATTCCAAACAAATTTAATTTAAATTAAATAAGAAAACAAATATTCCATCCGTAGAAGTATGTGTGTTGGTATTAAATCAGCATTTAAATTTTTTTATTGGCCAATTTTACATATAAAAATACATAATACATTGATGGAATCTTCTAATTGAGTAAAACAAATTTCTGCTCTTCTATCACTCTTTCTGTTCTTATTGTCATTTTATGTTTCTCTTTTATCGGTCGTACTATATATCTCTTTTCAAGCTATAGTTTGTATACTATGAGTTTTGTTTTTGTGTATGATTAATATGAACGCATGAATACCAAAGCAAAGAGACTTCAAGAAGAACCGGCTAAACATACGATTGTGAATTTCATTTCGATCAGTCGTTTGGTGGACGCGAATTATTATTGTTTAATATCGCTTTGAAGTCTGATTTTAATAGGGCAAGAGAAAAATCTTGAATTAATTTTTATTAAAGGTGGTTATTTAAATAATTTTTTTTCTTATTATTTTTTTCATTTTTTTTTCCTTAAATAAAAACTTTTTTTCCAAAATTAACTTAATAAAATATTGTTTTTTTTTTTCTTCAAAAAATTATTTTTTTAAAGATTGTTTTTTTTTTGAAAATTTAAATTTTTAATAATTTTTTTTTCTTTTGTGTATAGGAAAAATTGATTAAATTCGATTGTTTTATTTTTCGAATTGTCTAACATTTGTTCTTAAAAAAAAAAAGGATACAATTTTTTTGTGTGAAATCACCAATTAAATCAAAATGCCGGGTGAGTAAAAATTTAATAACATAAAATTGAATTTTTCAAATAAAACTTTAATTAAAACCAAAAGAGTAAGTTTAATTTAAAAAAAAAGTGTTATTTTCAATATAATTTTTTTTTAAAAAATGTTTTAAAATAGAAAAAGTGCGTCATCAAAAATTTGAATTTGATTTTATATCTTCTTCAGTGAAAATATTAATTAATCACACATACATAAACATTTTGAGGTTTGTTTTGTTTTGTTTTGTTTGAATTATTAGATATTGCGTAAAAACAATTTTTATGATAGATTTTCAAATAAATTTTCCGATTGGTTTTGAAATTGTTTTTTTTTTGTGGTGGTATTTTCCTGATCATTTTCTTTAGCTAAAATTGTTTACTTCAAAATATGTAGTTATAAATGGGTGTGTGTGTAGTTTAATTTTGATGTAGCAAAAGAGCGAAAGCGAGAAAATGTGAAAATGTGGGGCTTTGAGAAGAAGAAAAAAACCAATTCTGAATATATAAGTGTGTATGGATGGATATAAAAAGAGGAACAGGGAGAATAAATGCCGAAATTCGGTTGGCGTCAATAAAATACGTTACACATAGTTCACTTTCAAAATTCTAAAAATATAAAAATGACTTCTTTTGTATTCCTGTCTTTTTCTCCCATTGCCGTTCTGTCTCTTTATCTATATTTCGATTTCTTTTTCACTCATTTATGTTGTCCGAATTTATTTGAAAAAGAGCGCATTTTTTGTTCTGTCTCCATCTCTTTTATTCTCTAACATTTTCCAAATTTAGTTTAGGTGTGGCAGCATCATTTATATTCAATCTATTCTGGTAGATTTCTTTTCGATTTAATTTCAGTTTTTTTTTCAATGGAATTTTGTTAAAATGTTTTATATATTTTTTTTAAAATGAATAAATATATGTATCCACAGACTAATGGCCTACATGTATATGTCCACAATATAAATAAATATCGAATATTTAAACATATGTCCACAATTTTTCAATGATCATTTTCAATGGCATTTCTTTTTCTAAATTTGCTCTTTTTTGTGATCTAGTTATATCTTTTTTAATTAAAAATGTTTTTTTTTCTCCAATTCCACCCACCCTTCACGTGACCTTCAATAATCATCAAATTTATTTTAATGTTACTTCAATACATTAATTTTGTTGTTAAATTATATAAACGTTTTTTTTTTTTAAAAAAAAGAAAATGTCCGCATGTTTTTTTTATGCAAAAAGAAAATTGAAAAAAAAACAATATATATGTTGAACAAATTGCAATATTATTGTAATGGATGTTATAAAAATATATATATATATATATATATATTTATAATATGCGTCACACCCATTTCATACAGACAAAGTATCCGAAAAAACCGCTAATTTTGGACAAGTAATTATTACTAAATACCATCTGCAATGGTATTTCTAGTAGAGATACTTATATGTGTACTCATTGTAGAGAAAAATTTAATTAAAAATCCTAATATATATTTATACAGATACATTCTTTGGTACATTAAAATATTTTTAATTATTGATGTGATTGAGAAAATTGGTGGAAAATTCTTCATTAAGTGAATGAAGAAAAACATTTTTTTTTTAAAGTGAAATAGATAAATCGTACCAACATTGAAAATAGAAAAAAACCAATATTCTAAGAATAATAAATATATCAATATTGGCCCGAATTTATCTATTTTTTTTGTGGTTCATGATATTTAATTTTTTCAAATTTTTCAATATGCTTTTTAAATCCCAAAAGTATTTATTTTGACAAGAATTTATTTCAGTTTTCTTACATATTTGAAAAATGATTTTATTTTGTAAATTTGTTCTTGCATTCTTCTAATATATTTAAGAAATGCTAATTTTTCTTCATGCACATATATTTTTAAATATAGGATTTTTTTTTGGATTATTGTAAATAATCATATAAATAAAATTTTTCTAGCATATTCAAAATGTATAGGGTAAAAATTTGTTAATTTGTCATAAATTGGTTTGGGTGACTGTAGTCGCCATTATCTGTGCGATGGCAGTATGATTTATTTAACAAAAATTGATTTATTTTACAAAATAGTCTTCTTTGTACCATCTGTGTAGTACGATTTTTCGGCTATACCTTCGGGATTGAACGGGAATATCTTTCCACCAAGCCATTTTTAATGTTTGGAAACAGAAAAGTTCCTGTAAATCCATTATATCGTTTTCAAGAAAATGAATTTGAAAACGATACAATGGATTTTATTAATGATTTCTTCGGGCAAGCCTCAATTGGACGTCCTGGATGCTTAGCATCCCTTGTGCTCGTTCGACCAAAACGACATACATAAAACCATTTCTAAATATTTCCCATATGATGGACAAGAGTCCTCATAATACTTGTCAACCTTGGGATTGGTTTCAGATATTGTTTTTTCCTTAGAAAATAGTGTTTTATTAACACACGAAATTCATTTTTTTCACATTGATAAAAAACATGAACTTTGTCTTGTCGGCTTTCAAATAGCTTGTAGAAACTAAACTAATGAACGAAAGTTTATAAAATTTTCTATAGAGTCTTTTTAAAAATGCCAGATGATAAAAAGAATAACAGCTACATCTCTTACACTTATCATTGACTTATCATATTGCCCTTATAGTGATTTGTATAATACGACTATATTATTCCTTATGCTTGATGAATTTCTCATTAAATTTTAATATTTTTTAAAATTGGTTAGTATAATCCAAAATATAAAAAAAATTCTAGAAAACCCGCTAGAGAATATTATTTTAAAGTTAAGTTGAAAAACTTCGCCATAAAAATATGATAACTAAACATATTTTAACAGGGAGATAATAAGTAATTCTTTATAATATTATACAATAACATAAGCCATTCTTTCGAAACATATGTTTTAATAAAGTGTTTATATTTAAATTTATACAGGCAAGAAAAAGTAGCAATATTATTTTTTCGTATAATTATAATAGCAATATATAATTTCATAATAATTTTAATTCATCTATGTGTGCATGTATAGAAACTCTAATGTTCACGGATGTAATTTGATCATCAAATATAATTTATTCATAATGAAACATTTAATATTCTTAATAAAATGTCAGTACTTACCTAATAATAACGTATGCACTTAGAGATTGTTATAGTTAAATTTTTTTTGTAAGCAAAAATTTATTTTTCTATGATCAAATAAGAAAAAAATTTAGATGAAATTGATTCTTTAAATAAATGTGATACTTGTTAAAAATTATTATATGCGGATGCGTAGAATGACAGTTATAATTTTTCTTTATTGGGTCAATGTGCAAGGTCATCTACAATTATAATCATAATATTGTGTATATTTTTTTATAATAATCACCTATGATTGCTCTTGAACTTTACAGGTTTGAATATTTAAAATAAATGACCTATTTTTGTTAAGATTAATTATTTTATTAATTAATAAATTTTTTTTTTTGAATGCTACCTAAATTTTTTTCCATAAATACTTGAAAAAAAATGCATAAAATAATGTACCTACTCGCAAATATTGCTGATTTTATAACAATTTGAATTAATATACTTTAATTAACTAAAGTCAAAAACTATCTACAATATTCTAAATTTACATGTTTTTATATAAGGTATTTTTCAGTAAGTAAACTGGTCATTGATAATTAATGTTGAGAATGCATTTTTGCTTTTGTATAATGTTTAAAAACAATTATATTTATTTCAGAATTTTTTTGATAGCTTAAATATTTTTTTAGAAAATAAATAAAATTGATAATGTTCTACTAAAATTATTGGATTTCAGAATAATTTTCACTTATTTGTACATAAAATCAATCCTGATATTATTGTTCTATTGAAGTGTAACTATTTTATTTTCTGAAAAGCTGATATTAGCAGTGGCGTTTTTCTATACAAATTTTCTGCTACTATTTTAGGTATAAAATTTTTTATGTTAAAAATATAATAATTTAAAAAAAAGGAATTTTATTGAAGTAATTTTCTCTAAATTTTTAAACTGTGTATATAAATGTTTATCCAAAGACAGTAAAGATAATAATTTTATGGAAATTTTTATGTCAATATATTGCTTGGATCCTTGCCGCGATATTATTGAGGTAATTTTTAAAACTTTTTCGAATATATTTCGTTTTGTAATTGGGCCATTATTTGGCGGATGTTGGTTTTTAAATGTTCAAATTTTAGAATTGGCTGTGTAAACACGATCTGGACGGCCAATTAATATTACCCAATCTCGAAATTACGTATTTTAGGAGTACTTTCCGCAATAAAGACAAAATTTGTTATGTTTTGTGGCTTGTGGTACCGTTTTGTTGAAACCACATATAGTCCAAGTAAAAAGTTCGGGCCAAAAAAGTCGGTTATCCTATGGTCATAGGGCTCAGAATTTATGGTAATGGTCCGGACTTTTCGAACAACAAAATGGATGATATGCTAGTAAAAAAGCATATTTTACATTGATACTATTTATATTGTTCAGTATTTATATTACTGTAATATTTTGCCTGTTCGATTTTTAGAACTAAAATACTCAAGTTTCATAATGTCAAATAATTGTATACATGTTATTAAATCAAATACAAAACTATATAAAACTCATTAAAAATTATGTGCATCTGTAAAAGAAATTTAAATAAACACATTGAATTTTTAAATTGAAAAAAAAGGAAGAAATCACAATTAAATGTGCACGTAACTCTAATATTTTACTTACCAACCATAGTTAGAATAATTTGATTTACAGTGACACATCGTCTGTTATAAATTCATTTTTAAAACTCTTCTGAATAGAAAAAAACGGCATTTAAAAACAAATTAAAGAAAATTTACAATCTTATCACGTTTTGTGAACTCAATGGAACTGATATAAAATCAATAAGTTTCAGTTAGAGTATTAGCAAAACTATTTGTTTGTAATTCAAAAAAAAAAATTCGTTACAGTTAAATATAAAATTCAAAGAGTTGAAATACTCATTAAATATTCAAATCGTATCATTGAAAAGTTTGCAATTTTATCGAGTTACCTTTTTTTGAACACAACATTTTCTTTCTATAGAACATTTTGTTAAAGTAAATTTATTATATACTAAGAATAATCGAACTATTACGTAAGCATTTTTTCTTTGTATTAGGATTTTAAATAAAATTTCTTTAAAGTTCTTATAATTATTATAATACTCATCAAAGTATAAATTAAAAAGATGCACACGATTGATATGTGATTTTAGGTGAACAAACCCAATACCTTCGTGATAATATTTTAATTATATAATCATTTTCATAACCAATCTCATTCTGATTATTAATATAATATATGCTAATAGAATAAAAATCAAAATTATGTTAATATTCTTCTTTTATTATTAATTATCGAAATTAATATTTGAAAGGCATGGAAAAAATTACAAAATAGAAGTTAATTATTTTTATATTAATTAATAATAATTCGCCCTGTTACTAATAGACCGGAGTTAATTTTGGATATAGAAAAAATTTACACGTAGATATTTTAAAGACATTAATCGTAGTCATAATAAATATATTGTGTATTTGCTGAGTAATTTCCGCTATATGGAAGAGTTGTTGCGACCACAAGACTAAGAGCTTAGGTGCATATGAAAATAATTATAAATAATAATGACCCGGAAAAAGAAGGGGAAGGGGGGGGGGGTTCTACACGTATTTATTTACCGGTAAAAATGCGATAATTTCAGTGGAGGTGACCACAAGAAAAATGGTTTCCTTGCATATTTATTATATAATAACCTCAGAGAAAATAGTGAATGTTTTTGCTATAAAAATTTGATAAAATCTTTCAGTGGCAACCACAATGGAGCATACTTTTGTCCATACATGTAGAAACTTCTTATAAAAGTAGTAGTTTCTTTATTATTATTTAAGAACTATCCAAGTTCCATAATTAAATAAAATGAACACTTTAAATTCAGATTTCGATAAAATTGGTAATTATTCTTTCATTATATTGTTTGGACCTTGGAATTATCGACTATAGAACTTCTTATATAGGGTTTTCGAATAAGAGTGATATGATTTCTTTTCAACAAAAAAAAACACACAAATTGTTAAGAAAATTCAAATGTTTTTTCTTTGATGTGAAGTGCAATCGATACAATTAAGTTCTGAATTAAAAACATCATTCAAATGGCCTCCACGACTTCTTTTGCAGGAACGAATTCGATGAACCCAATTTTCGTGTCATGAATAGCACGTTCAATATTGACTTCTAAAGCTTGAAGAGAGTCTGGTTTATTGCTAAAGACCAATGACTTCAAATAACCCCACAAGAAATAATCTAATGGTTTTAAATCACAACTTCTTGTAGGCCATTCAATGTCACAATTTCTTGAAATAATCGAATCTCCAAACTTTTCTCGTAATAATTCGGTTGTTGCACGTGCTGTGTGGCACGTAGCCCCGTTTTGTTGAAACCAGATGTTGTCAAGATCAACTTCTTCCAATTTCGGCCATAAAAAGTTGCTTATCATCGATCTATACCGCTCTTCATTGACAGTAACGGTGTTACCAGCTTCATTTCAAAAGAAGTACGGACCAATGATTCCAGTAGACCAAAACCACACCAAACTGTCAATTTAGGTGAATGTAATGGGTGTTCATGAATAATTTGTGGATTTTCTTCGCACCAGAATCGACAGTTTTGTTTATTTACCGCACCACTCCGATGAAAGTAAGCCTCATCGGAGAAGATGATTTTCTTAAAAAAATCGTTATCGTTTTCAAGTTTATTTGATAATAAAATTGAATAATTCGTAAACGTTGTTCTTGCGTATATCTCTCCATGATAAAATTGTAAACATTACTCTGAATATAATGAGAAAGAAAGACAGATCATGATATATTACAAATGGCCGAAACGTCACTTAGAAATCATATCACTCTTATTGGAAAACCCTATACAATAAATTTTTGATGGCTTTTCGCATATTTCGGACTATAAAAAATATAAATTTTAAAATATTAACGGTTCAACAAGAATATGAAATTGATTCTAATTAATTCTTATTGGAAATTTGCATATTTACCTTCTCTCTCTCATTTTCATTAATTCACCTTTTCCCTTTTTGTTTGTTTCAAACAATAAGTAAGCATATAAGTTCGTACTCGTACTTTGTAGATTCAGTAATTCAAATATGTTACGCATTTTAAGGATGACACTTTCGAAAAATTGCAAAGAGAAAAGTCTGGTTGTCATGTTACTCATTGGAAGAAGACAAACATGAGAGTAATTAAACAAAGAATGAAAGTTTGTAATCCCTTTGGTTAAGTTATTCGATGTATAACAGATTTGTAATGTTTCTGTTATAAGGTGAAAATGTTTATCAACAATCATGGACAAATGATGTATAGCAACATTCGCCTTTTATGTACAATAGATAAACATTTTCATGTTACTGGCAATTTTTACCAATAATAGACTATTTCTTAGGCCACTTTATATCGCCACAAGCATGATGCCATTTATGCAACTTTATTGTACATGTGAAAATTAATCTAAATGTTACTGATCTGTGGATAATAGGGTAGAATAGCGCGAATTTTGTGAGAGTTCGTGGATTAGTTTAGGAGCTTCGCAGTGGAGGCAATTCAGCTCGCGAAGTAATTCTTTGTCAGGTGGTATTCGTATAATAAAGGGTGAGTCGTGCTTCGGAAAGTAAATCTAAATAAATCGCACTTTAAATTCAGATTTTGATAAAATATTTTATTTAATTATATTGCTTGAACTTTGCCATTATGCATGGAATATAGCATTATTTAAATTGTCGTCACGAGGAATCGATCCTTTTCAATCTGTAATTCGGCAGATTGTGTAATCTGTAATTCGGCAGATTAAATTGTCGTCACGAGGAATCGATCCTTTTTCAATCTGTGATTTTAAATGTTTGCGGATTATCTGCTTAAACACGATCTTTTGCGTAGCGCTATAAGAAAAGCTCTAACGCTATCAAATCGCATCATATTGGGGCCAATTGACAAGTCCTCGGAACTTTTTAAGATTTGTGGTTCCGTCTTGTTGAAAACTAACACGGTTCAGGTAAAAATCTTTCAGTTCAGGGCAACAAAAGTCGGCTATGGTACCTAGAATTAACAGGAACAGTGTCTCCTTCCTAATTTGCAAAGAAATATGCATCAACGACAAACATTACTTGTTCGCGGATACAATGGCTTTTCAGCATGCTTAAGGAAATTTTGTTGGTAAAATCATCTTCTTTAAAAGGCACTAAAAACACTGAATATTTCTGATATTACATTAGAATTACGTATAATCAGAAAAAATATTTTTAAAATTTTCCAAAAAAAAAAAAAATATAGAAAAATTCTTTACAAAAATATTGTTGTGGTTTTTTTTTAAATATTATTATTATTGTATTTTGAAAATATTTTTATTGCTTTTAAAAATATTTTCTTTCTTATTTCTGGTAAACAAAATTTATTCTCAAAAATATTTATATAATATTTTTAGTCTTAAAAACAAACAAAAAATGGTATTGTTAAAAAAACATATTTTTTATTTGAAATATTCATTATTAACATTCAGTAATTTATGAAGATTTGAAAAAATATTCTTTAATAACAATACGAGTATACTTGTACAAAAGTAAAACAAGTTTCTTATTTATCTTAGAAAAATAAAAAAATAATACTAGTTTTGGATTTATTTTATAGTGAGTGTCTTTAATATTTATAAAGAACTATAGTAAATTTTATAAATGATTGTGTCATTAACAAATATTCAGAAAAAAAAGATAGTAAGTATTCAAAACAGGTAATTCTACAGGTAAATAATAAAATTATGATTATATTATCTTTGATATTTTCACCTACACCATACCTAGAATTGTTTCAATGTGTTTAAATTATATTTTTTATGAATATACATTTTCGTAGGTTGTGTAATTTCCTATATTATTGAAGAAAATCTTTTCAATTTGACATATTTACTATAATATTAGTTATTGTATGTAGTAAGTATGATGGTTTTAAGATAGTTGTTAGTGGATTTATCTACAATATAATAGACATAATATAAATAACTATTTATTTGTTAGTATTTTCATTTATTAATTTACTGACTATTTCAAATTTTAAACCAATTTTTAAAATGAACAACAAAATAAGAAAAAATTAAAAATATTAAGTTAGTACCTTATATTATGAACTAATGATAAGTTAAAATTTTGTCATCGTATACCAGTTATATTCGGTTTGGGTGTTGGATAATCGTATACCGTTTCGTGTATGGACGTGAATGAGAAATCAACTCAAGTGTCATGACCTTAGATTAAAGAATACCTGGATAGGCCCTTACCTTAGATTAAAGAATACCTGGATAGGCCCTTACCGTATATGTATACGCAATTTTGTGTAAGAATTTTTACGAGGGGGATATGACTGTCAAAAATTTTTTATGTAGACATACACCCACTGCCATCTGTCGTAATGGAAATTTATTTAATTGCAAAAGCATAATTTATATTTATTTTAATTCACTTATTGGAAATAAAAATACAATTTAAATACAACTATAGGTCATTTTTATTTTTTGTACAATTTTTTGATACGAAATGGAATTCTATTTTAGGTTTATTATACATTTCGAAATATCAATCAAATATAAACCGCCTCAATTTTGTAGACTTTCGGAGAGTTTAAAAAATTTAATTCTCCATGAAAGTGGAGACTTGGGGGTTAGCTTTGTCATTTGTGAATCCGATGTTGACAGTTCAATGTTTACCATAAAATAGTACAGTGCCGGTGTATATAAAGTGTGTGTAAGAAAGTTTAAGGGACCGAATTTTTCTGTCTATTTTCCATTGCTGTTTTCATTGTGTTATAATAATTAAAGTTTATTCTTCGGTAAGCTTATTATTTAAATCAATTTGTTTTGCTTGCTCTATTATACCACATTATAATGCATTTACTAAATAATATTTTTTTTATTTTTTAAAAATATGTGTTATTAAGTTTTTAAGTACATTAAATTTTTCATTTTGTAATTTAGTTTTAAAGCATTTTCTTTAATATTGTATACGATTAACATCTTAATGTGCACATAATTGCTTTCATATAATCAAATAACTTACAATTCATATTTTTATATACTATTATCCACTTTAAAAAATCTGTTTTAATAAATAATATACAGTGAAATAAATAAAATGAAAATACATAATAAATAAATAAATATTTAAAGAAAAAATAAAACTGTGTTTTATTGCATATTTACAAAACTAAATCCATCAAACAACAAAACACGCAATATTAAAAAATCTGCTTCTTTACGCATAAATGATATTACATATGAAAAATGGTTTTAAACGAACTGCTTCAATCGCATACTGAACTTTTAAATTGGCCCCCACTGATGTACGCCGTTTCTGTTGTATTGCATGTGTGTGCGTTCTATGAATGTATTGCCACAAAATTCGGTCAGAATTTTTGTGAAGAGGCCTATCCAGTTCTTCTTTAATCTAAGGTCATGACTACGGACGAGTGAGTGTTGATCAGCAAATGCATTGCAATTTTTCGATTCACTGCTTAGTAACATATTTGCTAACGAAAATGATGTTTGCTTGTTTTATAAAATAAAGATTTAGTATAAATATTCTAGAAATTCTTACAGACAAAAATTTTTCAATTAAAATTCATATTTTTTTGCTCAATATATTTTAAAATATATTTTTTTTTTATAAAAATTAATTATTCCATAAAAAGTATTTTTTTTGTTTGTTTTAATTGAATAATGTTTTTTTTCTAAATAAATTTTTTTACTATTATATAGTATATATGCATAATATTGTATACAACTAAACTAGCGAAAATTTTCCTTAGAAATGATAGTATAAGCCAAAAAATAAGAAGAAAACATTTAGAAAATCAATTCTTAATATGGTATGGGTATATATGGGTTGGTCATGTCGTAGGGGAGTGGAAGAAGGGAAAGTCCAGTATAGTTTTAGTTGCTTTTTTGAGTCATTTTGTCGATTCAATTGTGACGAATTTATTCTATAAGTGTTAGTAAAATTAGTTAGTGGGTTGAGAATTATACAATTCAAACCCATAACTTCTGATACGATAGAAAGAAAAAACCAACAGTGTGAAGGTTTCTCAATTCTGACGATGATGTCATTTCTCATGGTCATTACAATTATGCTATTTCACACAAGTTCTCTTCTCTTGTTTTGCTTATATGGTATTTAGTTCTTGTTTTCTCTTCGAGTATAACCCCACTTCCTCATTCACCAACCATTCTTCATACTATAATTTACCGATTTCTGTTCTTATACTTATTTAACCTTTTAAATATTATTAGAATAGTATAAATTACCTTGTAAAATTTTAGGTTTTTTTTATTGTTTTTATTTTTTTCAAAAATAAAAAAAAAATTAATTTAATTATATGTTTATATTGAAAATATGCAAATTAATAGTATAAAGGAAGTATGCATTTACTTGTACATATAGTAAAATATTTTAGGAATACTTACTTTTTACACTACTACTATTTTCATATAATAACAAGTATAATATTAATAATGAAGTACTAGTGTGTGGTAGTAAAATTTTCTATAAATGCGTAGAATCGCACTTTTCTACTATAAAATCATACAATAGATTAGCTCATCTTTTGTGATATACTTTTATACATACTATCTATACTACAAGTTAACATATATAATTTGATGGAATTTGGCTCCAATATGACGGGAGAAAATTCGGAAAATCTATCGGGAAGTGACTAGTTAGTTATAGAAGTATGTTAGGCTAGAATAGTTAGAGTCTCTTGTGTGTATTGAATTTTCTACTGTATTTCAGCTGAGAATTGTCAGTAACTTTTTTTTTTTGCTGATATATTCACATGATTATTATTATAAGTGTGTACGCCTTAGTATAATTTCGTCACGGTTGGAAAACTCATAAAATGAAACTGATATTAATTAATACAGATAAAAAAAGACCAATTCTATCTTTTGCATTTTATGAACTATACATAGTATGTATATAAAATACACTATATTAGAAAGATACATATATAAGAAAATATTTTTTATGATTTTATCGTTAATACTCGTATATGCCAATTCTTCTCTTATAAATAAATTGGTAGAAAAAAAAGAATCCCCCTTACAGCAAAATTTTTTTTTGTCCGAATTTTCATATTAATTTTATTGGATATTTACATAAAAAAAGTATTATGCGATATATTTTTTTTCCATCATCAATACAATATATTGAAATAAATTGATTAGAATAAAAGTTAATTTTTATAGTGTTATACAATAGTTTATTCTAAGTCCATGTTTACATGAGTGTAAAATAGTTTAATAAAATAAGTCCATTATAAGAGGAAATATAGGTCATCGTTTATTTATAAAAAAAAGTTTTGGTTCTGCACAAGAATGGTGTATAATTACTACAATGTGAGTATACAAATATGTCCTTCCATATTATATATGTATATATACGCGTCTTTATATATATATATATATATATATATATGCATAAGTGATTGATATAAAGGAAAAGGAAACTATAAATTATTTAGGATAATCGATAAATGCTAGCAATTTTTGGAACGCAAACTCCACAGATCCTATTATACTTTTATACAAAAATCTATAAAATTCTTACATACACAGTTTCTTTATAAAAATACATACAACATATCCGTAATTATTTGAAAATAAAAAAAATCTCTCACGGACTAACTATTAAAATGCCTAGGTATGTGAAAGGAGGTTTCGTGATGTTTCTTGAAGGACAAAAATGTCCATTTTATTGTGTGTTCCATTTGATTTAATTACTTAGAACTTGGTTGGTTGACTAAGTGATGATGAAAATGTTATTTATAGATTATTTAATAATAGTAAATTACCGCATATTATTTTTTTCCAATTTGTACTATGGAATTGCTAAGCATAATAATTTTTGAATAAGACTTATTATTTGATTATGCCTTTTATGATTAGTGATTATTTTTAACAATTATCTGTGCATAATAATACTTTTCGCACTTGTATCATAATAGATTATCAATTTTATAGTTCGAAAAGTACAGCACTAAAATTGTAAAATATTTTTACAAAATTGTTGACTCTGCCGTAGACACGTTTCGCGCAAAATTTTCTTCACAAGTGATTACGGAGTAGCCATTGTATCCGTGAAAAGTCACTGTCAGGTGTGCATTTTGTTCTAAAAATGCCATTGGACGACATTTCTATGAAAATGAAGAAGCAGACATCGTTACCGTCAATTTTGAGCACTATGGTCGTATGATTACCGACTTTTTTTAATTGTAATTTAATTTGAACCATGAACGACTCGTCACCACAAACCACATATGTTAACACGAAAAATTTTGGCCTTATTGCGCGAATGGGCATTAAAAATTACCTCGAAAATATCGAATCGTGCAAGAAATTTCATGGCGGTTATTTAAAATATATACACGTATAATTTATATTCTAAAAATATTTCTAAACATTTCTAATTATTCTTCTTAGTTCTAACGTTGAGCTTTTAGAAAAAAATAGAACAACTTTAATAGTTTTTAAAAACTCCAAAAAATATCTTTAGAAATAAATTACTGAAATGAGTTTTAAAAATTTATATCCTACATATTTTTACTCCTTTTGGTTTGAAAATTTCTGATTTAAACTTACGCTACCAAAACTCTTAAGTTTTTTATTCAATTTGTTTGGGTTGATTAAATTTTATAGAATTTAATAAGAATTACCAATGTCAATAGTAAACTAACTACTGAAATAGGTAAAATTATTAAAATAAATTATATCAAAATAAAAGAATGTAAAATAATTGTTTTTTTTACAATTAGTGAACCAATAAATACTTAATTTACGATTTATACCATATAGAATTTTTTATCACAAACTCCTCAAAATTTTTTGGCATATAAGTGCTCATTTTATAAAGTTAATAGTTAACCTTGAAATATTATTATTAAAAATTTCAAAAATGTAAATTTCAAAAAAATTTGTACCAAATGAACTTTGAAGCTTAATAATTTTAAAGAGTAAATTTCAAATAAAAAATTATTAGCAATTTATGATTCTTAGATTAGTTAGTATAATACAATTTAATATCTAACGAAGAATACTAAAGTTATCTTATGTCGCTTTGATCATATAAAGCTAATAAATTATTTACTTTAATAATAGTAAATAAGTAATAGCTCTAAATAGTAGAGTAAATAAATAATGGCCTGTTATAACTCTAAGCATAGAACTTTATGAATAAAAATATTCCTAGGAAAAAATGATTGTACTCATAAAGTTTAGACACTTTAGTCACACGAAATAATTTGTTATTTTGACCTTTAAAAATTAGAATACAAATGGCAAACCAAAAAAAAAAAAAAAATTATAAAAAAAACGCGATCATATATTCCTCAATTAGTTAAATTCAATTTAAATCACTTAAGTGACCAATTCAGCAGTCTAAGTAGTTTTTTAAGACGGTCTTTTTTCATTAACTGGAGCCATCTTTCTATTCTCTCTGATTAGTAATAAAAAAAAATCACCATACCATAACAGGAAAAAACCTTATTGTAGTAGATGATTTTTCAATTAGTTATCATCAAAATCTATTCAAAGTTCACTTGCTGATTATTATTCAAAGAATTTCTTTTTTTTATCGATGATACAAATTCTTAAAGTGTTGTAACTAAAATAAATTGAAGTCATAGTTAATTAAATGCATTTGTGTTTCCGTTCGCTAATTCGAGAGATATTTCTTATTACAATTAGATTTTCATTAAAAATGTTAAGTAAAAGTTGTTTAAAAATTCAGTAAAAATTGGAAATTGTCAGCAGATATTTTTTATAGAAATTTTCACTAGAAATATTTAGAAGAAATAATAAATGAAACATATCTGCAAAAATTTTTTTGGTAAAAGTTTCAGTACAAATTTTTTAGAAAAATTTTCTGTAAAAATAAATGTTCAGTCAAAATTTTCAGTAGAAATTTTCTGTAAAACTTTTCTGTAAAACTTTTCTGTAGAAATTTTTAGTAAAACTTTTCTGTAAAAATTTTCTAAAAAAGTTTCAGCAAACATTTTCTGTAAAAAGTTTCAGTAAAAATATTCAGTAAACATTTTCTGTAAAAATTTTCAGTAAAAATTTTCTGTAAAAATTTTCAGTAAAAATTTTCAGTAAAAATTTTCAGTAAAAATTTTCAGTAAAAATTTTCAGTAAAAATTTTCAGTAAAAATTTTCAGTAAAAATTTTCAGTAAAAATTTTCAGTAAAAATTTTCAGTAAAAATTTTCAGTAAAAATTTTCAGTAAAAATTTTCAGTAAAAATTTTCAGTAAAAATTTTCAGTAAAAATTTTCAGTAAAAATTTTCAGTAAAAATTTTCAGTAAAAATTTTCAGTAAAAATTTTCAGTAAAAATTTTCAGTAAAAATTTTCAGTAAAAATTTCCTGTAAAAATTTTCAGTAAAAATTTTCAGTAAAAATTTTCAGCAAAACTTTTCAGTAAAAATTTTCAGTAAAATTTTTCAATAAATATTTTCTATAAAAAGTTTCAGTAAAAATTGTCTGTAGAATTTTTCAGTAAAAATTTTTGGTAAAACGTTTTAGTAAAAATTTTCTGTAAAAATTTTCAGTAAAAATTTTCTGTAAAAATTTTCAGTAAAAATTTTCAGTAAAAATTTTCAGTAAAAATTTTCAGTAAAAATTTTCAGTAAAAATTTTCTGTAGGAATTTTCAGCAAAACTTTAAAATATATTCATAAGTGAGAGATGAGTAGCATACTCTCCCACACAGAACGAAATAGAAATAAACTTATTATTTAGATTTTCCTTGAATTTGATTGCGGAAGAGCTTTTCTAGATTTGACTTTGCAAGGGAGATTTACCTGTATTGTCAAAGCTTATGGTATATTATTGTATTCATATTGCATTTCTGATCAATGATGAGTGAATACCTACTAAACGAGTATAATGATCTCATAGTGACCATTTACTATTTTGTCTATGAGTAATCAAAGAGGAGAATTGTCGTATATTCGAGTACTTAAAAGTAATCGCTTATATTTTTGTGTGTACGGCTGTGTATGTTAAACAAAATTTTTTAATTTTATTTATTATTTGAAAACATTTAACTTTTTTCGGGTCTTCCCTAATTTTTTTAGTACTTTACCTTAAATTAAATTTAGTTCATAAAGAGGATATCAGAAATAACTTAGGTAATAAGGAGGGTAGAATTTTCTTGTTAAACACAATGCCAAATTAATGTGGTTCGTTGGTTTAACGCAAAAGATATTTTTGAATTTTTATATTTTTTAAATACCGAAACAATTTGATTTATTTGATACATTAGCTATAATATGCTGACAAGTAGATAGTAGTATATAATTTTTTTTTTTTTTACTTTTACCCTCCTACATATTAAAATTTATAAAGTGTGTTTAGTAGAAATCAAAAGTATTCTCTTGACATTCAAAGTTTAGACTGTGAAGGATTACAATTTAAATTTTTTTTTATATCTATATACTCGAATTTAGTGACGATATATTATGCTGTTGATTTCTTTTTTTAAAATACTGATTCTATTTTTATGTTTTCATTGCTTGTACATTAACAGAGGTTAAAACATAGCAAAAAAATTGTGTGAAATTCTAATAAATATTACATAACAGTCGATGAGCTTTTATTTTAATAATATTAGAGGGATATGTCTAGATGCCTATGTGTGTATGTAATTTGGGGGATGTGCTACTGTTTAAAATAATGGGAAATTTTGAAAGTTTAAAAATAAATATGACTATTGAAAGTGAAAGTGAATAATTTGTTGTTGTTTTTTTCTAAAGTGACATTCAAGGAATTTTGCCAAAATTACTCTATTACCGAGTATTTAACTTTTTTTAAAAGTACAATTAGATATTCTAAAAAAAATAAATCGAAAGCGAATTTTTTTTTTGCTCTTAATTTGTAAACAATTATTTTTTTTATAATACAAATATTTTCGTAAAAATTATTTTGCATATGTAATCAAGTGGTTTGTTAATTAAAATGAAAATGAATTTTGGGGATCATATATGAAATAAATTTCGATTTTTTCGTTATTTATTTAAGTAGCTTTTCAACACTTGTGATCAGTGTTATATAGACCAGATGGAAAGTAGCTTAAAATATTTTGAAGATTGCAAATATTTCGGAACTATTGAATTTTATGGAAAACTATAAAATAAAATAAAATTAATTCCAAAATTTGTTTATTGCTAAATGTTCAAAATGTATTTTTAGTAGAAAATTTTTCAATAGCAACTTTTTTGTAGTACTTAATCGTAAATATATTCACTAGTTGAGAGGAGATATGTTCAATATTCAATAGTTGAGAGGAGATATGTTCAATCTTCAGATATTTTTATAAAATGATTAAAAGTATTTTCATTTTCTGTTATTTTGTAGAACATGCAATTTTTATGATAAGGCTTCAAGTAAATTTATCCCAATGAAAAAATTCAAAATTAATTAAATTATTTATTTACTACAATATAAAAATTCAAATTATATCAAAAATTTTAACTACAGTGGTTTGTCCGATAATTTTTCGAAAATTTCTTTATTTAAATATTTTTCATACGTTTTTTTTGTAAATATCTTCCGTTAATTTTAAATTTAAAAAAATAAAATCCGAAACTTTTGAAAAAATTTCAGAAGTTATTCAAGATTATTTAAAAATAAAATTCTAAAAAACTTATTAATAAATAAAAATTTCCATTAAAAACCAAAAAAAAAAAATCGAATAAATAAACATTTTATTAGACTTTCAAATTTATCTTAAATGTAAAAGTTGCAAAAAAAAAAATTCTCTTTCAACTCAATTTATTTTAAATGGTAAATTACGCGAATTTATATTTTGAAAGCTTTTAAAAAAATAGTAATTTTGTTGTTCAGCGTTGTTCTGTTAAGTTTATTTTAAATAAACAATTCAAAATAAGAACTAATTTTTCGAAGAGTTAGGATCGACAATTTCGATTGATTTTTTAAGAAATTGAGTAAAAAATTGAAAGGAATTAAAATATTTTTTAAATTTTATTAACTGTTCTAATAAGAATTGCTTAAAAAATCAGTAAACAAATTTGTGTAAAGAGGACGCATTTTTAACACTATTCAATCATTTACTTGATATGGTACATAGTTCCAAATGATTGTTTAATTTATTTTTGAATAAGTGTAATGGCTAATTCTGTAATGGTTTTAAAGAATTGTTTACTGTGTTTGTATGATCCAACATAATACATATCACAACTAACAACATTCTCAGATGGTATTTTTTCTACAAAAAAAAAATGTTTCATTAAAAAAATGTTAATATAAAAATTTAGATTCTAAAATAAAAATAATTTAAAAAGAGAAAAAAAACCAGAATTTAAATAAAACAAACAACTTTTTGGTAAATTTACAGAAATACAAACCCCAGACAATTTGCAATATCAGTTCTTCCCAGCTAGTAGTGGATATTGTAACTTCCGTGTCCGCACACCAAATGATGCGCACATCGCACTCACATCTGGACCATCGGACACTCAACCAATTTTGGAGATTTTCCTTGGCGGATGGAGTAATAGCAAATCAATAATTAGGAAAAACAAAACTGAACCCAACGTTGCTGAAGCCAATACACCTGGAATTGTCAGCCCAGGTGAATTCCGTGGATTCTGGGTTAGATGGTTCAATGGGGTAGGATTTCATAAAATGCTTTTTTCTATTTCTTTTTGTATTTTAATATAGGCACATATTTATTATAGTATATTTATTTGATTAATTTTAGGTAATCACTGTTGGACGTGAAAATGAGCCAACTGCCTTTATGTCGTTTGAGGATCGAAGTCCTTTCCCAATTAATTATGTTGGATTCTGTACTGGTTGGGGTGCTTCTGGATCATGGATCATAGAGGGTAAATATCTTAAAATTAGAAAAGATTTTTTTAAATGATTATTTATTTCATATTTCTTTTTTTATGTATAGACAAGGCACCAGTATCGGCTGGATATTCTGCACCACCACCTGCGTCCGCTCCAGGTTGGGGTGGCGCTGGTGGAAATCCTGGATATTGGGTTCCAGCACGTGGTGGCGAAGTACCACAAGGCGCCGTATCTGCTGGTTTCGATGGAGAGAATATGTTCATTGCTCGCGCTAGACACGGAGGCGCTCTTCTTCCAGGCAAAGTATGTTATTTTACATTATTTTTAACATATTGTCAAATATCATACTGAAAATATTTAAATCGTATTTCTTCAATTGCAGCTTTTAGCGTCTCATGGATGCGCTTATGTTCCATGGGGTGGAAAGGAAAATGCTGCACAAGATTATGAAGTTTTGTGTCATGGAAATGGTCAGTGGATAAGGTGTTCTGGAAGTCAAATCCCACCAAACGCTTTTCCAGCTGGTGAAAGTGAGGGTGGTGAGCCCCTATTTATCGGTCGTGTTAACCACGAGGGCAGTCTAACAATTGGCAAAGTTCAAGCCTCGCATGGTGCATGCTACATTCCTTATGGTGGCTCAGAACTCAGCTATACCGAATATGAAATTTATCTTGCTTAAATGCACTCTTTAACAAAAACAAAAAAAAAAACAAAAACAAAAAAACTATTCATTTTTTTTAGACAGATTTCAATTGTAAATTTTCAACAACAAAATTGAAAAAAAAATGGCATTATGCAAGTCATATGCAAATATATAAAAATACCCACAAAAATTACACAAATTTACTACTATAAAACACGAATCTCAAAAGTTATAATTGTTTCATAAAATTGATATTATTAAAAAAAAAAAAAAAGAATCTCAAAAATTATATTCGTTCTTTTGGCAAGTTAATGAAAAAAAAATCGTTTATGAGTATTCGCAAATGCAGGAAACAAAATAACAACAATTTATATTAATTATACTAATTGTCGAATGTAGTTACCCCCAGTATCCAGTACCCATCGTATATTATTGCCTACACTTCGATTTAATTGTAACGTGTTCAAGGACTTTAGAGTATGTAGTATTTGAGTGCCTTTTTGCTACAGTCGATTATTGTTAACATGGACATACGAGTCACATCAAATAAAATATGAAAAGGAAAAATCTGGAATTTTTTTGGAGAAAAATAACTTTTTCTGTCGATAGTGTGTTACAAAGGGATAATGGCTCTTAATAATAATAACAATAATAATGCCTTAAATAGTTTTTATTTTGTGTTTTAATTTGCAACAAAAAAAGAAACTTTTGATATTTGAAAAATAAAATTTTTGCTATATTTATACAATTGTATCAAGCACTAAATAATATTATATATATTAATAAATGAAAATAAAAATATATTTAATGAAATAAAATATAAAAAAAAAAACAATAAAAAAAATCAGTGGTGATAGTTTTATTATGTTTGTGTACCTATTGGGTTGCCATCCGATTAATATTTTAAACAATTCCTTTTGATATTGCAAACAACAATAATGTATGTGAGTTTTTCTTTAAAAAAATTTAGGTTATAAGTTCACGATTATAAAAATGGAAAAAACACTTCTAACTTCTTAGACTACTGGACAAATGCCCAAAACTAACAATAAAAAGTAAACTTTTAATATACAATGCAATTATAAAACCTAACTTGGACATATGGAATTGAACTTTAGGGTTCAACGAGATGTTCCAATTCCTATCGCGTCCAAGCCTTACAATCCAAAATCTTTCGTAATATTGATTTACCAGGCATATAAGCTTAAAACCGCTGTTTGGTCATAGATGACGTGACATGGGCACGCCATACTTTTTTTTATGAGTTTGACATCTGTCAGCATTAATCAGTGCACATTTTCAGTACTTTTGTACAACAACATACATTCTTCCTTTGGTAAACATGTCTAGTTTTGTGCCAGAAAAAGAGCATATGCGGGAGGCTCTGCTTTTCTGCTTCAATTTGAAGAAATCGGCTGCCGACTTGCATCGAATGCTTATGGAGGCCTATGGTGACAGTGCTTTATCAGAAACAATGTGCCGAGATTGCTTTCGTCGGTTCAAAGACGATAATTTTGATTTGTGGGCAAGAAGCCTAAGAAAGTTGAGTACCATCAATTGCAGGCTCTTTTGGACGAAGATGATACCCAATCGCAAAAAATGCTCGCGGGGCAATTGGGTGTTACTCAACCAGCCATTTCCATACGTCTGGATGCCATGGGGAAGATTGAAAAGATCGGAAAATGGGTGCCGCATGAATTGAACGATAGGCAGATGGAGCGACGCCAAAACACATGCGAAATCTTGCTCGCCAGACAAAAAAGAAAGTCGTTCCTGCATCGGATTGTGACAGGCGATGAAAAGTGAATATATTTCGAGAATCCTAAACGCAAGAAATCGTGAGTTGATCCCGGCTAACCATCAACATTTCCCCCAAGACCAAATCGCTTCGGACGGAAGACGATTCTGTGCGTTTGGTGGGAACGAGATGTTGAAACCTGGTGAAACTATCAATGCCCACCGCTACCACCAACAACTGATCAAATTGCACCGTGCTCTGCGTGAAAAAAGGACGGATTATCAACAAAGACATGACAAGCTGATTTTCCTCCACGACAACGCACCATCGCACCCGTCAAAAATGGTCCGAAACTACTTAGAGACACTGAACTGGGAGGTGCTACCCCACCCTGCTTGTTCACCAGACCTGGCCCCTTCCGACTACCATCTGTTTTCGTCGATGGGTCATGTGCTCTCTGAGCAGCACTTCAATTCTTACGAAGACGTCCGAAAATGGCTTGATGAGTGGTTTGCCGCGAAAGAAAAGGAATTTTTTTGGCGTGGTATCCACAAATTGGCCGAGAGATGGGAAAAATATGTACTAGCAAGGGCAAGTACTTTGAATAAATTTGTTTTTGTTTTCTATGAAAAAAAACAGCGGATTTAAGCTTATACACCTGGTATGTTCGTAAGAACGTAATGCATCGTGATCTAAATGTTCCCATTGTTCAGCACCTTCGCATTTTCCGCTATCAAAAATTTCACTCCCGTTTATCCTATCATCATAATACACTTGTGAAAAAATTGTCCTGTACTGCCCTTCCCGGAAACACTCATCCGAGACTTAAGAGACAATGTGGCCTAGAGATTTTCTAGAGGAATCTAATTTTCGTTAGTTGGAGAAACGCCAATGGGTGTTTACTCCCACTTCATGATGCATAAGATTATAAATTAAAATGTTATGTTAATCTGCTTGTTACATTACAATTTTAGTTACAGATTAAAAAAAAGTCGTTTTCTAAGGTTTTAGTCATGCAACTATCGATTAAGAATAAATATATTTTTTCACTAAAATAACAATTTATTCTTTACGACAATTCTTTAGCTGATTTTCATTTTAATCTTGATAATACAAAACCGCATTTTGCTATCATTATCAGCCATAAAACTTAATTAGAAAAAAAAACAGAATTCATGGTAAAAATTATAATTTTTCAATATCATTTGTGTTTTTAATTCTTGGTTAATAAAGACCATACAGTTTAGGTTTTTCTTGACGAAAAAACAGCTCTCTTTTATCACATCCAATCGTGAAAATGTTGATAAGGAAAAAAATTGATTTTTAATATTTAAAAATAATACCATTAATATTTAAAAATAATATCGTTCAAATGGCCTCTACGGCTTCGTTTGCAGATGTGATCCGAGAGGTCCAATTTTGTATGACTCTTCCATATAAATTGGGCTGAAACTGCGACGGATGGCTTGAATGATATCGTTCTCTAGGTTCGGAAAGTGTTATGGGTTTATTGGCATAGACTATTGATTTAACGTGGCCTTTCGAAGGGCGTTTAATCGCACGGATCTTGGGTGCCAGCTGACATCAGCATGTTTTGAAATAAAGCTCCGTGGAAACTTCGTTTGCAATAAGTCCCTTGTTTCATCGTCTATGTAGCAAGTTGCAACGTCCTGTTGGAACCAGATATTTTCTCGAAGATGCAACCGGAAAATCAACAAGTATAGCGGCTTTTTGGATGCAAAGGAAGCTCCTGGAACTGTTTAGATTGCTTTTCGTTCAGATCCAACAATTTCACTTGTTTACGTAGGCAAAATAGGCTTTCAAAAAACGAGCGATCCTGTTAAGAAGCCCGTCATATGTAGTTTGTTGGTATTCGAACGGCAGTCGTAATTTTATATATTCAAAAAATTTTCAAACCAACAAAAAATTAATTTTTTGTTTCAATTTTTTTTATCTAAAAGTGGTAATAATTAAGATTTTAACCCCAAAATAACCAATTAGAGAAAAATTCCTCATTTTTTTTATATTGTAGAAGATGTTGAACAACGTAGCATGTTCAATTTTTATTTTCGCCAATCTAAATAAATATCAGAAATTGCTTTAACAAAACAAAATTTTTTTTTTTCTCCAAAAAGCTCGGTCAAAGTTATCTCGAATAAAAACAATTTTTATTTCAATTTTATTCAAATCCATAGAATAGTCGGATTTTGCCAAAAATTACAAAAAACAATCTCTTCTTTCTTTGAATTTTCTACGTAATATTAATTTTCCTATAATTTTTATTCGGAAAATTTTATAATTTTCCACTGTATTATTGTTTTGTTGTCTATAACTCTAATAGAATCCCTAACTTCTAGAGCAAAGGTTCCCAAACTTTTTTGTGTCGTAGACCCCTTGCCATGTTTTTCGGTTTTTTGGTAGACCCACTACTTATCTGATATTGATTTTTTGTAAATTTCTAACTGTTAAGTTTTATACATTTATTAATTGAATTTAAATTAAAACTACTCAAAATAAAATTTTGTATCTGTTATATAAAATAAACGTAACATAAAATAAACTAAGCAATAAGTAAATGTTTTTAGTGAGAAGGATGAACCTGATGCTTTGATAATAAATTATCAACATTTGGCATTAATTTTGTAAGGTTTAATCTTAAATCTCCTCGGCTAATGATGTCCAGTCTGTTTCTTTTTTTCGTTAGGAGATTGGTAACAGCGCTGAACTCCCTTTCCACTAGGTATGACGATGGAAAGTAAATTAAAAATTTCCTCGCTATATTCCATAATACGGGATAAGTAACAGGTATGTTTTTTTGCAGTCAGAAGTGCTGATATCCGTGCTTAAACTGAACCTTAAGTTCTTCGTTTGTACTTATTTCAGTCAGTTCCTCTTGTATTATGACATTCGTTTCTTCTATGTCACTATATGGGTTAATTATCCACGGTGGTATTACCATAGTCAAAACATCCTCAAACCTAGTTTCAAAATCTGAATAGAGGGCATTTAATTGTTGAACGTAGTTGAAACGTCGTCTTCCTGGCAGTTTGTCTGTGACAAATTTGGGGAACTGGGAAAATTCGCGCCCGTCCAATATTTTGCTTCATTAGTTTAACTCTGGCAAGAAACGCTTATAAGATGGACTTTATTTTAATCAAATTTAGACTGTTTCCTTGTAACTGTAAATTAACTATATTAAATTTTAATCGAGCTTCTTTTTGTATCCAGCCTTATTTAAGTGGTTCCAAACGGTTTTTTGTGCAATGTTTAGCTCCTGGGCAATCGAAACAGTGCTTACGTGACGGTCGGACTCGACGATTTACATTATTTTATCGACATTTTCGATTGACGCTATCAGGACCGTTACAGTATCAGGACCATAAACACTATTCACATTTTCAGCTGCCTGGGTTGCGTTTTCGCCTTTATCGAAAAAAAACTGTAAAACATGGCGTATTTTCTCTTTGTTGGTGTCGATCTTTGACGCGTGCTAAAAAAATACTGAGTCAAGTAATCACAAAACTGTATGAGAAGTTTTTTTAGTACGAAATCTTATCTTTGTAACGCCATCTAGCGCAACCCGATCGCACTTTTAAAACGGGAGATACAGACTCCTAAAGCCATCTATTGGCAAAATAATGGATTACTTTTTAAAACTTATATGTAGTTTAATTCCAAATTTTTTTTTTAATATGTTTCCTATATGTAAACATTTAAATTCTATGTAAAAAAAAAAACAAACAAATGAGAGTGTGTATTGGAAATTCTTCAAAAACACGCAGCTGTACAATTGTGGATTTTTTGTTTTCTTAATTTTTATGTTTCAATGTGGTAAAATATTGTATGTTAATAATAAAATAATTATAATACCGATTGCTAAAACTTTGAAGAAGAAACTACTATTGAGGAGTACTCGTGTAATTTTGCATAATTTGAATATTAAACTACTAATAACTGAAGTAATGATGGCGTAATTTATCTATCTTTGCTAAGTACTTACATTTCTCCGGCACTATAATTTGTGTGATAAACTACAAGTTTATATTTTTTTAATATTTTCTTAGCACTTTCCTTTTCAATATTCAGGAAACGAATAAAAGTATTTGTCTCACATTCGTATTTATAGAGTGGCTTTGACCGTTTTTTATGATCCTAGGTAAAAAAATTTTTTCTTCAGAAATGATGAATAGTATCTTCTTTCAAATGATTCCATTGTATACAGGATGCTTTCTCTCTACTCAGTTTTGGCCTGGCCAGAGTACAGTGAAGAGCCCTTGTATTTTTTCAAAATGTCGGTCGATAAAGTGCATTTACGTCATTGTTTACTTTATGAATTCCGTAAAGAGAATACCGCGAGTGTGGCAACCAAAAACATTTGCGAAGTGTATGGAGTAGATGTCATCAAAGTTCGACAGGTACGGAGATGGTTTACACTATCGTGGACCCCAAATTTTTTTTTCGCTGACGTACCACCCTTGCAGGTTGTCATAGACGTCTGGGGGTTGATATATACCACTTTGGGAATCACTGTTCTAGAGGGATGACTCTGATGGGTTAACCAGAAGCTCCAGAAGACGACGAAGTGACAGCAGCAACAAAACATGACAGAATGCAAAATTAAGGAGAGAAGAAAAATTTCGAACGAAAACTCAATCGATTCAAATAAAAATAATTTATTTTACTTAATAACAGGAAATTATTACATTTTAATGTAAAAGTAATTTAATCATAGTAAATAGAGAGATTTTTGTAGGTTTTTTTTTTCTTTCTTCCATATTTAATTAGGCAAGCTACATTAACATTTACATTATTTTTCTTTTTACTTTTATTCAATTAATTTTTTTATCATTGAAATTTTCTCAATCGCTTTCTTCATTATTATTATTATTATTATTTCTAATATAAATCTCCATATAACTAATTTCTTAAAAATATTTATAATATTAATAATAATAATAATAATAATAATAATAATTAGTAAACTAAACAGTAGTAGTAAAAATTATTAATATTAAATAAAGCCTTTTTTGTTTTGATTTATTTTAATTTCTTTTCTTAATAACTTTCATATATTTGTATACAATTACATCTTTTAACTTAACATATTTACACAATAATAGTATAATATAGTTTCTTTTTAACATTTTATAAAAACTTAAAAAGAAAAATATATTTTTCTTCCGTTCTTATTTAAAAAAAAAACTAACTTAAAATTTAACTTATAATTGATAATAAACTTAAAATATTTCGTATATAAAAGTAAGTAGAATAGAATTTAAATTCTAAACAGAGGGAAGATGAAGGACATTCTTACGTAATAGAATTTGTATGCAACGAGCAAAAATTTAAACTTATAACAAATATTGACGCAAACAAATTTTTGTTTTTTTAACAAAATTTAATCGATAAAACTTTTATTCCTTTTGTAGAAATTAACAAAAAAAAACAAAAAAATTATTAACCAAAAAAAAAAAAAATTCACTTTTTTAACACGAATCCGTTTAAAATCCTTCTTAATTGGCTAATTTTTTTATTTATTTATTAATTCGTTTTATATGCATTCGCCATACTCTTGAAGAAGACTATCGATCTTCTCCATAATAGTCCTAAAATTAGGTCGATCTTTTGGATTTTGTAACCAGCACGGTCTCATTAATTCGTCATAAATATTTTCTGGACATTTGGTTGGTCTTCTCAGTCTGAAAAAACGCAAAAAAACTGAAATGAATAACTCTCAAATATTTTTATAGATAATAAAAAGTTTAATTAAACTGAAAGTGTTTATAGAAATGTTTTTCAAAAATTTGTTAAAATTATTCTTCTTTTAATAAACCAATTACAAACTAATCTGTTCAGTCTGTAAAAGAAGTGCACATAGGCTCATTTAACACCCTTAGAATTTTATTAATTTTATAATTCTTATTAAAATTTACTCAAATTAAATATTATATTTTTTTTGTTATTGTTTAAAGTAAATTTATAAAAATCGTTATAAAATAAAAGAAATGAAATCAAATTCTTACCTTTCACCAGCATTAAGCCTATTTAAAAGGTTATGTGAATCGCTTGGCTCCGGTACCAAATCTGGGGGCTCACCACCAGAAAACATTTCGTACAATGTAACTCCGTATGACCAAACGTCTGATTGGAAAGAGAATTTATTCTGTCCAATAGCTTCTGGTGCATACCTAAATTATATACGGGAGAGATTGTAAAGTAAAAATTACCAATAAATTATCCTGAAAATTTTGTCGCAACTTTCAATTTGTTTTTTATTTTTACCCAAATTATAAAATTTTTTTTTTACAATAAACAATTTACGATATTTTTAATAAAGAAATTTACTTACCATTTAATTGGTATATCACGATTACTTTTTACTATATAATATCCGTTTGAGTCAGCAATTTGTGCAAGTCCGAAATCAGAAATTTTCACACATTCACTATCGACTAGTATATTTCGGGCAGCCAAATCACGATGGATAACATTTTTGCTACGTAAATAATCCATACCCTGCAACAAATATTTTTCCAAAAATTTAAATAAAATATTTTTTAAATTTCCAAAAAAAAAAAAATTTTTATCAGAAAAATTTTAATCCCAAAAAGATTTTTTAGAAAATATTTTGGTTTTTATTTCAACTTTTTACTTGATAAATAGTATTTTTTTCGCATACAAATAATTTACAAAAAAAAAATACTTTTGGAAACAATTTTTGTCAAAGAGAAGAAGAGTTTTCATAGAAAATTATTTGTTAATTATATATTTTTTTCTTCCAGTATTTTTGTGAACAAAAATAAATCTATTTGAAGAAAAATAAATTTTATAGTAAAAAATTACTCACAAATAATTTTCTTTAAAGGACTTTTATTTATAAATATTTTTTTTGTGTGGAAAATTGGTTATTTAGTAAAATTTTTTGTAGAATATTTTTTTGCAACACAAATAATTTTTAAATTCTCAAAAGTAATTATTAAGAATAAATTTAATAAAAATGTATCAGAGGAATTCTAATTGCCAAATAATAAAAAGTAGAAGAAAACTTCTAATCTACTCACATTCGCAATATCATACGCGAAATTCAATAGTTTATCTATGGTTAAATTTGGTTTTTGTGATGATAAATAAATAATGAACGATCCACATTCAATGTATTCCATTATAATCGAAAGTTGGGGACTATCGGTCCATGTTAAAATTTTAACAATATTTGGATGATTTAATGTCTGTAAGTGAAAATGGAAAATATTTTAGTAAATTGAAATTTTTTTTTTTATCATAAATAATTTTTCTGTAATATAGTTAAAAAAAACCAGCAATAATTTTTAACGTTACCATCATTATTTCTATTTCCCGTATAAAATCTTTACTCAACGATGATCCATCGGATATGTGCCTTCTTAAAGTTTTAATAGCAACTGGCTTGGCCTCATTATTCCGATGATATTCACCTCGGAATACAATTCCATAATGTCCTGCACCAATTTTCTCTTTGGAGATTACCTTACCATCGGGCAATTTAAGAATTGATGGTATTTCATGGAAATAGCCGGGGTAGACAGGTGCAGAATTTTTTAGCAAAGGTAGACGATCACCATTAAACGACATTGACGATAGATCCCCATTAAAGCTGGTAATGCTTAGCTCACTATCACTGCTACCATTCACTACTGTTTCGTCTAAGCAAAAATAAAATGGAAAAACATTTTCCGAATTTGATTTTAATAAAATACTTGGAAAGCTATAAAGCTGCATAAAAACCGGACTAGATATTTTACCTGTGTACGCAGAGACTCCACTCACTTTTGAGTTCGTTGATAAAGTATTTCCGGAAAAATTTTGTTTGGCAGGATTCAAAATGTTGCAATATTCATTCCTTGACTTCTCTTTAACCATAATCAAACGTGAGAAGATTAATTGCTGTGAGAAACGATTTTCTAAATCGCTACTCCATCCATCCGATATGGTTTCCAACATTTCAATAGGACAATCTTGCGCTGGTGATGGCAGAATACCACCCAAAAGACAAAGATTTTCACGCAATTTTTCCGGACGATACTTTTCAATGGGGCAACCACGAGCAAAAATTTCCCATACCGTTGTGGCAAATGCCCAGAATTCAGCTTTTGGATCTTTTCTAGCTAATTCCATGTTGTCATAATATTCTGATGGTATCCATGGTAGACTGTTGTATGTGAAAAAGTTTATTTTTTTTTGTCTTAAAACGTTTAACATTATCTTTTTGTTATTATTTTAAATATATTCTGTTAGATGGTTATTGTTGATAAGAATCACAACATAAACTTACTCATCATCCTTATAATTCCTCGTGAATCCAGGATCTACCAATTTCGCAACTAGTGTCGCTGGGGTTTCATATTTCACAACATGCAATGATGAACATCGAATGAAACCATGAATTATGTTGTTCTCTTTCTGTAAATCGATAATAGTTCAACAACAAAAAATTAATCAATTAAAGTTTTCAATTAATTGGTATTTTCTATGCTTACCAAATAGACTAATGCTCGGACAAGAGAGTGTACAGCTTCAAGAAGACACAGCAGTGGCACCTTTTCTTTATTTTGAAATAGGAACTCGTTCAATGCTCCAAATGGCGCATACTCAATAACCATTGTGTGTGGAGTCGATAATGTTAAACCGTAAAGTTTTAGAAATTCGGGAGAATACATTTTGCTCCAGAGATTTGCTAATTTCATGAATTCCTATTAGAAGGATTAAACAGTTTTTAAATAAATTAATAACTCGAAGGAATCTTTTCGTACAGACAAATTTAAAAAGTGGAAAAAATTCTATAATAAATTTTTTTTATTGAACTAACCGTGAAATGTTTTTCAGACTTTAAAATTTTCAGCGTCACTTTTAGACGCTTATCACCGGGTAGTAACCAGTCAGCACGCATTTGTACCATTTTACCATTTTCACAATCTTTATAACTATCTGAATTTGGATAAAATGAAATCAAATTGATGCAAAACCATTAATTATATTATAATTATTATTATACAATAGAAATATTCGAAAGTAACTTTAATTAATAACTTACTTTTGTACCATTGTAAATCGATTTTTGGATCGATAATCTGAGCACGCTTTCGTTGCAAATCAGCCTCACTTATTTCACTAACAGTCTTATTCGTAGTTAATTGGTTTCTTGGCAAACATATTAGAAGTAATGGCGGTTTATCTAAACAAAATTATTTTGAAATCAATTATTTTAATTTACGTTTTTATCAAGTTTTTGTACATTTTCTCTATTTTCTTTTATTTCTATTTATAAAAAAAAAATTTAAAAAAAATATACATCTCAGTTAACAAGAAATTTCTTTGATAAATTCTTTTAAAAAATTTTTATCTTCCGAGAAAATTACCAAAATTTGTCAAATTGAAAAAAAAATTCTAAAATTTTTACAAAAAAATCCGTAAGGTTTCTTCACTCCTTCCTACCCCCTTCCCGAGTACAAATTATTATCTTTCTGGTTCTTGTGAAATTATGTTTAAAATATTATCTTCGAATTTTAAAATTGGTTTTTCACAAAAATTTATTCCGAAATTTCGGCCAAAAATAATAATACAATAATTTCGATATTTTTTTAACTGGAAAAAATAATATTTTTGTGAAAATTTATGTAAGGTCTACCAATTTTTTTTTTTTTTAATTAAAACACACATTTTGTATGAATATTTTGTTATTTCATTATTGAATTATGTTATAGAGACATCATAGATGACACGGTTGATATTGGTTTTGAGAAATTGAATTGCGTGTGAATTATTCTCATAAACCTTATCTTTTTCATAGCCCCACAAGAAGGAGCCCAACGACGTTAAATCACATGATCTTAGTGGCCAATTGAAATCACCTCCTCGCGAAATTAGACGTCCATTGAATTTCGTTTTCAATAAAACGATTGTTTCTTGGGCAGTGTCAGCAAAAATAAACCGTAAAAAATGGCTTACAATATCTCTGAAGTGCACTCTATTGACAGTAACCGTAACTTTTCGAAAAAATACGTGTCCCAAAAATAACCGAGATTTATATTTAAATCATACAACATGCAGCGCCATCTATTTAACTTTATATTTAAATCATACAACAATTTGCAGCATTAAAAAGATACATTTATCCTCTTTCAAACGCACCTAAATTCATGTGTATCTATGTAATGCTGCAAATTTTCAATAGATGGCGCTGCATGTTGTATGATTTAAATATAAAGTTCGGTTATTTTTGGGACTGTGGATGACGTCTCCGCTCATAGTGTGCACCCTACAGTGTCACGTGATGAATGGAATGATTGTTCAATAGCTGATCTTGGATTTTTATATCCCCAAATTCGACGAAATGAAAATGAGCTTTATCCAGTGTTGAAAATGATTTGGCGGCTTTAATTCTTGCACTAATTGGACCTTATAAGGCAAAATTTGCCATGTGGTTGCCATTGTGGACAGGGTCAATTGTTGAGAACGTCGTGAAGCTGATAAAACTGGATCTTTTGCAAAACTTTCACTCATCGATGCAATATTATTTCAGCAACATGTATGACCACGTGTTGTTGTTGGTATGTTTTGTACCGAATCAGTACACTCAAATTTTTCCACCAAATTATTGATTATAGGCTCAGAAGGACGATAATTACGAGTAAAAGAATCGCGTATTTTACAAAATTTGGCTTTCACATATCGACCATTTTCATAATGGACCTGAATTATTTTAATAGAATTTTTCGGCAAAACTGAAAATATTATAACAAATAATAAAGCTTAAATCGTGAACGCGTTAAAATATAGCCAATTTCTACCCTATTGGGAAAAAAATTCTCATTCGCAGACTTATCCGTTAGATTATCGCCAGTACTTATTTTCAATTAATTTTTAATTATATAAATTTTGATTTAATTAAATTTTGTATATTTTCATTTGTTTTTAGTCAAAGAATTGCCAAGTAAAAGAAATGAGAAATTTTCCTAACAAGAAAAGTAAATTTCTTCATGTACTTGACGAGGTGGTTAGAAAAATTAATGTTTATACCATATATTGCGTAATCCTTCAAAAAGGAATGAATTGTTTGTAGAAAACCGTAATTTTAACATATTGTAGCTCGATTTTAAATGATTTGCCAAAAGTTTTAATTTCAATTTTATATTAGCATAACCGCTCTTCCACCTCCGCAAACTGGACAGTTTTCCATTCAGAAAAAATCAATTATTTCAATTTTCTCTAAAAACAATTTAATAAAATAATTTTGCCTTCGCAACGGGTATTTCCACAGAATTTAGTTTTTCTTTTGCTTTTAGGTAAAAAAAAATTGTCAATCGTATTTTCCTACAGAATTGATTTACATTTTTTTCAAACCATCTTCGCTTCAAAGTATTTGTACAGAATTTATTTTTCGCATTGTTTTTCCCATTTTCTCCTATATTTGAATCAAAAAAATTTTAAGGAGAGAAACACACATAAAATACAGATTTGGTGGTAGAACTCTTCTCATTATCTAATTATATTTAAAAAAATTTAGTTTTTTCTGTCGTTTTTAATCAAACAAAAAAAATTAAAATTTTCATTTTTTTTTTATAAAAAAAAGAAAAAAACTCAAAACTATCAGATCTCAATAATGACGATTCTATTAAAAATCACATTTCCAGTTAATATTGTACTGTAAAAGTTACATTATGCCAACGTACTTATCAAAATACTGCATTTGAATATAAAAATTGAACTTTTTATTTCGTGCTGTTCAGTTGGTTAGAGAAACTTTTCGGCGTCCAGTGCTCACAGGTATCTCTAATCTGCCTTGTGTACTAACATAATAGCATAAAACATTATAAGCCTGTTCAACATTATTGTCAAAATTCTCGGCTCGAACTGCTCAGATAGGCATATACTGCCGGCAAATATAATTTTCTTTGTCGAAACTACACACGTCCTATCTGTCAACCCTTTAGCATTATTATTATTAGTTAGTCGAAAAAGTTCGTGGACTTTTCCGACAGATGGAATTAAAAGCAAATAACTCAGTAATCATTAGTCGCATGCACTACAAAAAGATTTAAGTGGCACGTTTGAAAGGTGACATACCTTAAAGCTTAGTGTAGCGCGTAATTTTATTGAAATCGCTTTAGTATATCAAAAGTTATTTTAAAGAAAATTTGCAATATTTTACAATTGTGAAAAAATTGGTAGTGTTTATGTAGCGAAATAAGCAGCATGCTCGCTTTCGTTCTGGAAATTTCAGTGTTAGAAAGAAGCCCCGTTCTGAAATTCTCGAAAAAATTGAGCAAGAACGACATATCAGCTGCAGTCATAACAGATCTTATAAATTAAACATTCATCACCAAACCATTTTAAACCATTTGCGAAAGGCTGGTTTAGAAAAAAGTCGATGTTTGAGTGCCTCATGAACTGAGTGTGAAACTAAGATGGGACGACGTAACATCTGCCATGCGTTGCTAAAGCGCAATGAAATCGAGCCATATCTGAAGCAAAGGAAATGGATGGAAATGGGTTCATTATGAACTCAGTACTGTATTGTGAGCAAGTCGAGAGATTAGGCCAAGTGGTACAGAGAAAATGGAAAGTGTTGTCTTCCACTGAGATAACACTCGATTGATAACTCGCCTAAAAGTTAAGAAAGCTTACATGCGAAGTTTTGATACATCCACCATATAGCCCAGATATAGCACCCTCAAACTACCACTTGTTTCGATCCCTTCAGAACTCTCTTACTGGAACTAAGTAGACTTCAAGGGAGGCCTGTGAATATCACTTGATTCAGTTTATCAAACAGAAAATTCTATACTGATGGAAACATGGCTCTGTTCGATTAATGGCGAAACAATGTCAATAATAATGGAGAATATTTGGTTCGAGCGACTCTATTTATTAAAGAACGCCACGAACTTTTTCGAGTAATCAATTATATCAGCAAACAGAGAAAATCTTTCCGATTAGGGTTTCTCCCTTGTGGAGCTCCTAGATCCAAAAATTTCATTTCCAAGTCCGCTTTTTAGCTTGATGAAACAAAACATATGAGGTCTGTTCAAAAAGTATCGCGAATTTTGAATTTCCGCGGATTACGTATATTCGATTTTTTTTGTGGCGTTATGTTGGTAGTCATGTCTCTCATTTATGCCCACAAGTTCGGCCATTTTGAATGTTCAGTTAATTTTTAACAGCTGCTTTGCTTGCACGTGTTTTGGGGTCGTTTTCGATTTTTGCCCATTCCTATCAACGAATCTGTACAAGCCAAGACCGAAAAAAGCGCGCCAAGTTCGGTCGAATGTAAAGGGTTTGCTTACAGTTTTCTTCGATTGCAGGGACGTGGTGCATCATGAGTTCTTGCCACAGGGTAGAACGGTCAATAAGGAATATTACCTGCAAGTTATGCGTAAGTTGCGCAAAGTAATTCGCCAGAAACGCTCGGATTTGTGGAAGAACAAAAATTGGCCTTTGCACCATGATAACGCCCCTGCTTACGTATCGTTGCTTCTGCGTGAATTTTTGGCCAAAAACAACAGACTAATAATGCCGCAGCCACCGTATTCCCCAGATCTGACCCCTGTGACTTTTCCTTATTCCTGAAACTGAAGAGCCCCATGAAAGGACGATGCTACGCTATAATTGACGAGATAAAGACGGCATCGAAGGAGGAGCTGAACAAGATCACAAAAAATGATTTTTTGAAGTGCTTCGAGGATTGGAAAAAACGTTGGCACAAGTGTATAATATCTGGTGGTAATTACTTTGAAGGGGACAAAATAGATATTCATGAATAAATAAATAATTTTTGAAGAAAAAAAACACAAAATTCGCGATACTTTTTGAACAGACCTCGTAGTTCCATGCTTCACAAAATTTAACAAACTCTAACTTATCGAGGCTACTAGACCAGTATCGCTTAGGAAATGACGTCATGCTCGTGATGCTATAAAGTAGCCGTTGGCTGATGTCTAAGGGACCTTACATATAAATAAACACAAATAAAAATAAAAATGGAACTTACCATATTCCGACGGATGTATTCGAAATAATTCTTCCGCATCGGTTTTAATGCTACACACAAGATCAGTCAATTTTTCGAATGGCCTAACGCAATCTTGCAAATGCAAATGCCACTGATTGCATTTTCGTGTTATCTGAAATGTCTCAGTATGCGCCGCCGTTCTAGCTGCATTAAATGCATACTGTTTCGTATTTATATCAATATAATAAATATCGTAATTTTTTTCACATTGACGTATTATATACGATCCGATTTTGTTCTTCTTTTCGCGAATTTTCGCATATGAAAATTCACCACTATTTTTTGATAACAACAGAAAAACAGAAAAATTGTTTATGGAACACATTGAATATTATTTTTTGAATATATAAAAATAAAAATAATATTATAAAAATATAAAGAAAATAATAGAAAACTTACCCGATTGGTCCATGGCACTTAAGTTCTCTTAATTCTTGTAAGGATGGTGTTGGATAATCTGTGCACAGATCCATTGTCCATTTTACCATTAGTCTAGAAATGGAAAAAATATATTGATATAAATTCAAATTATTCCAAAAATATTATCCATTTTAGACTGGTGGGTAATTCCCATTCGCGTTTAGCTTACCTATAGTAGCCTGATACATAACTGATGAACGATTTTAGCATACTTGGTTTCGAAAAGTACAATCGGAATCCATTAATAGAAGAGCTGACCTCAAACCGGACAGTGTTTTTAGATTCTCGCAGAACTGCATAAATATCCTCGCTTGTAAATAAATGTTTCCACTGAAAATGTAAATTTTTCATTCAATTATGTATGATTTTTGATTTTTTAACTTATACTATTTGTAAAGAAGAAAAATGAGAAAGAACTGAAACTGTGTTGAGACAAAATTAAAGTAGTTTTACTTTAAAAAAAATAAACGAAATTTGTTGCATATTATTGGAAAAGTTTCAATTTTTTCCTTTTTCAAAAATTTTGTTTTTTAATAACTCCGCCAAAGCCGGTCCCAAGCCCGGTTAAGAAAGGAGGCGGGTTTTTTTTATACCATTTTCTCATATATTTTTGACCAATTTTGGCATTACTTAAAGAGTGATATGATTTCTTTAAAAAAAAAAACACACTAATTGTTAAGGAAATTCAAATGTTTTTATTTAATGTGAAGTAGAATCGAATTTCGGCCATAAAAATTAGGTTATCATCGATCTATATCGCTCTCCATTGACAGCAACGGTGTTACCAGCTTCATTTCGAAAGAAGTACGGACCGATGATTCCACCAGACCAAAAACGACACTAAACTGTCAATTTAGGTGAATGTAATTGGGTGTTCATGAATAATTTGTGGATTTTCTTCGCACCAGAATCGACAGTGTTGTTCATTTAACGCACAACTCAGATGAAATGAGCGCACGAAAAGTTGCAATTGGAGGACGATTATTTTGATAATAAAATTGAATAATTTATATACGTTGTTCTTGCGTATATCTCTCCATGATGAAATTGTAAACAGTACTGAATGCAATGAAAAAAAGAAGACAGATCATGACATATTACAAATGGCCGAAACGTCACTTAGAAATCATATCACTCTTATTGGAAAACCCTAAAAGTACATTTGCGGATAGCTTCCTCATAGAAATTCTGATGATTTTCCAATAGAAGTTTATAGTCTTTTAAAGCTTTGGTAGGGAAATTGTTAATAGCAAAAATATTTGCAAAATTTAATAAAATTCATTATTTTTACACTTCAAAAATTTATATTAACTTTTTTCCTGTACAGATTGTACAATTCCTTTCTGCCAAAAAAAAAACAAGTAGTCTATACATTTTTTAAGGTCTTTATAATTTGCTTTGCAATAAGAAAATTTCCAATTCAAAATATCAAATGTAAACAAATCCGCTAAGTGATCGTGAACATTTTTGTCAAGACGATCAGTTTGAAAATAGGTCAGACTGGCAGAACGAAATTTTTTTGGTGCACTGGGTCAGACTTCCAAACGAAAATTTCCAATTCAAATATTGAAATAATGCAAGTAAATTGGCTCAGTGACCGTGGAAACTTTTTTTGACGTCCTAAGTTCGACTTCCAATCCGAAAATGTCCAATTCTAAATTGCAAATATTAATAAATCCGCTCGGTGACTGCGAACTTTTGTTTCAAAATTAAGTAAATTCGGCCAGTCTCTAGACGTTTAGTTTAAGGCTAGATTACGAGGGTCATTCAACAAGTACTTAGCCTCAACGCCCGATGGAACTGCTGTCACAAAAGACAGCACCATCGTGCAGTACATTCTTTTAGTAGCCTACTGTCAAAGTTTCAGTCGATTCCCTTTATTAGTTTTGTTTTGAGAGCCTTTGAAAGCGAGCGTGTCGGTCGGTTGCACAAAAATGGAAAAAGAACAATATCGTTCGGTGATAAGATTCTTGTTTTTGGAAGGGAAAACGCGCAGCAAAATCAAAGATCGCTTGGAAGCTGTGTATGGTGACTCTTCTCCTTCGATGGCGACCGTCAAGAATTGGTTCAACGAGTTTGTTCGTGGCCGCACGTCGGTTTTTGATGAGCCACGCCCAGGTGCCCCGAAAACGGCTGCTACGGAGGAAAACGTTAAAAAAGTCCACGATCTCGTGTTGGCAGACCGTCGATTGAAGGTTTACGAGATAGCTGAGACTGTGGGCATCGCAGTAGGAACGGTGCATCATATTCTACACGAAGAACTGGGCATGAGAAAGCTGTCGGCGCGATGGGTGCCGCGTTTGCTCACACCGGAAAACAAGCGCAACCGTGAGACCACATCGGCGACGTGTTTGGCGCTGTTTCAGCGCAATCCAGCGGAGTTCTTGCGTCGTTTCGTGACCGTCGACGAAACATGGATTCACTGGTACACACCAGAGACCAAGGAACGGTCGAAACAGTGGACTTCACCCGGCGAACGTGCTCCGAAGAAGGCGAAGACTGTTCGATCAAACGGAAAGGTGATGGCCACCGTTTTCTGGGATTCACAAGCTGTGATCCACATCGATTACCTCGAGAAGGGTAAAACAATCACGGGGCGCTACTATGCTGACTTATTGGGCCAATTTGACGTCGAATTGAAGAAAAAGCGGCCCCGCTTTGCGAAGAAAAAAGTGCTGTTCCACCACGACAACGCGCCGGCTCACACCTCCGCCGTCGCCATGGCCAAATTGGTCGAATTGCGCTACGAATTGCTGCCCCATCCACCGTACTCTCCAGATTTGGCCCCCCGTGACTACTTTTTGTTTCCAAACCTGAAAAAATCAGTCGCCGGGAATAGATTTGGGTCGAATGAAGAGGTCATCGTCGCCACGGAGGCCTATTTTGCTTTTCTCGAGAAAATATATTTTTTGACGGGTTAAAAAAGTTAGAGCAACGCTGGGCCAAGTGTATCGAGCTTGAAGGAGATTATGTGGAAAAATAAATTGCCACCTTTCCAAAATTTTCGTTTTTCTTTTGTAGGCTAAGTACTTGTTGAATGACCCTCTTATACTGATGGGATGAGATTTTGTTAACACACTGAATCAGATGTCCAATCGGAAATCAAAAATATTAAATTTAAAAAAATCCGCGTAACTTTACCTCGTTTTTCGAGGTAAGATTCAACTTACCTCGTTTTTCGAGGGAATCTTCAGTTTGAAGATTCAACTGAAAATTTTGTCATTATTTTTTTCTGATAGAATTGTGTCTAATTAGGAAAAATTTTTTTTGTATAAAATTTAACAAAAATTGCTTACCTCGTTTTTCGATTTGTATAACACACGCAATCCCGGCTGCTCTTCATGAAATGGATTAAATTGTACAATAACAGGACAGGTCCCCGATTCATTGCCATCCTCTGGAGGAAAGTCGGCATTTGCTTCCAATTGTTCGATGAGATAATTTGGTGCCAGATTATATATTGTTAGTAAGTAATTATATTTAGCATAGAAAATTTCATATTTTTTCTTATCGAGTTCGCGTAATTTGGCTTTTGTGATTTTCTTAGCAAAAAACCAATGTTCTTTAATTAATTTCTTGGGAAAGTATTGTTTATAGTCTTTCATTATCGACTCAATTGAGACATTCTTTTCGGACATGGAGATATACATTTCCACAATTCCCAGTCCCAGTACATTATCCTTGAACGCTGGATACTGTATCTCGGGAATTTGGTCCTGAACAAGATCGTGTCGTGCTTGATGATAAAAATAGTCGAATGCATTTCTGTCCAATTTCTTCACTATAGACAAATCAGAAACTTTAAAACGCATACGAAACTCATAGTTAACATTCGTCTTTAATGGTTTACATGGCATTAACCAATCGTGTGTCGCTGCATTACGCAATCCGAAAAGATGTCTCGTCGGTGGCAGTATACCACATGCCTTACTTAATTTTATGCAAATATCTTCACATGTTCTGTCTCTTATATGTGGTATCTCTTCATATTTCTTTAATTTGTAATTAAATATCAAATTGACTGTTGTTGATGACATCTTTTCAGTCTTAAATGTGCCTTCAAAATGTTATTTATGGCCACTCGAAGAATTCTTTCAAATCGAAGAAAAAACCAACAGATTTTTTGTTTTGTTTTCTTACTTTCACAAAATTCTTCTTAATTTTACTGATTTATGTAATTTTATATACAAAAATGGGTAAATGGATAACAAACTAATTATGGAATATTTCTATTTATTCCAATAACAATATATAAATCGGTTTTAAAGCTTTTTAAATTAATTTTATTATATCATAACCAATTCACATCCATCTTATCTTATTTACGTATTTGTAAATTGTGCTAAATCCAATAATGTTCTGTGTGCGTATAGTGTTCTTGTGAGCGGAATTTAATTATTTTTAATAGTTTTCCTATAACATCAAAGTTTATTTTGTTATCCTCGACTAGTACTAGGATTGTTGGACTTTTTTTTATTTTGTCTTTTTTCTTCTTAATCATAAGTAAAAATCGTATAAAAAGCTCATTTTTTTGTAAGATTAGTTTTGAGTTCTTCAATAGTAATAAAATTGGTATAAGCTTAAATACTCTTTAGTATAGATTTTTTCTACTGGGCGACATCATGTCTTCATTGATTATATATTATGTAAATTTTATAAAGATAGGCTATTTTAATGCATTTCTCAATTTGTACTTGTACATGAATAAAAGCACTACAAAGTTTCATGAATAATTGACTCATAACAATCCTGTTAAAAAAAAAAAACATAAAAAATTATATTATTAAAAATATGTCAGAAGATCAAATTTATTATAATTAAGAAATAATTCTGAAAAAAATTAAATTCTTGAAAGCAATTATTAAAAGCAAATACAAGGTTCATTTGATATCATCATCAACAACAACTTGCCATTCTCGTCTATTATTGATACTTTAAAATAAATTTTGAAATTTCTATCTTTAACTAATATTCATGATCGATTTTCACCTGAGTATCTTAAAAACAAATTCGCTAAACTATTCGTTAACATATTACACTTTTGGCAAAGTAACTATGTAGAACCTTGGTCCTATTCTCTGCTCTGTTGTATTTTCTTAAATTTGCGTTTAAATATTTTCCGTTTTTTTTTCTAGTATATTTTGTCAAAATTTAGAGTTATTTTTATCCAAAATCGACATTTTCCCTATAAGGAAATCGATACATAGTAATTCGAAAGAATATCATTTTAAGTTCAGAAAAAAAACCCCAACACTTATTGTAGTGAAAAGTAATTTCTTTCTCACTAATTTTATTTTATTTTTATACATTAATGTTATCCCCTTCAAAGTAGTTCCCTTGGGCATATATACATCGGCGGAGGCGTTCTTTCTACGCTTCCTAGCAATGATGCTGGAAGGCTTGAAGTGAGATCGGTTACACTCTTTAGGATGTTATCGATAGTAACAAAATGACGTCTTTTTAAGTATTTTTTCATCTTGGGGAGAAAAAACAATTTACACGGTATGAGATAATGTGAATAGGGTGATTGGGGAGTCACATGAGTCCCTTTTCCCAATACTTGTTGATGGAGATGTCCGTGTGACTGGACGCGTTGACATAATGGAGCTTTCAAGCTTGTGCAATATCCGATCTGACGCAAAGAACCCTTTTCTCTGAGTTTTTCAATGAATTATTTAAAAAAAAATAAAAAAGGTGTCTGAAGAGCTTGAAAGGTTCCACGTTTTGAAAACTCCGCTTTAATAACGCTTTATGACACCGAAAACATTGTGCTCTTAACATCATTTCATCATTTCGGAAGTCAAACTTGCAGATTCATCAAAGTTAACACAAAATTTGATCGCACATCGTTGCTCCAAATTTTGTTGTTCCATTTTTCGTTAACACTACAAAAATCTAACTTCACTTAGTATGGTTTATAGAATCGTATAACTACGAGCGAGGTTGAAATTTTACTGTACAAGTCATATTAGATGGAAATATTTGTTTCTGCAAAAAATCATGAAAAAGAAAACACATTTTTTACTGTTCAAATAAAAAGTCATATAATTCGGTTCAGGGAGATTTTTTATGATCACTTCTTAAATGTGATATTGAGCAAACGAATGGCGTAATGTGCTCGTTTTTCGACATTTTCCAAATGTTTCGGGCAATATGGCGGCCTTAAATTCGCCTAAGATCCTTGGTTTGTTGATGTAACTCTTTGACGGCGTCAAATCAGGCCAACTCGCAGGCCAGTTAAAATCACAATTTTTTTTATATCAAACGATGAGGGAATAGTAGCCTTAAAAAATCGATTGTTTCGAGCTGGGTGGGGTGGAGCGCCGTTACCGTACCACACAGTAACTTTTTAGTCGTGAAGAGGTCCTCATCAATAATTTTGAGAGTTTTAAGTCCCGTAGAACCGACAATTTGGTTTGTTTTCGGTTCCGTTTAACATGAAATGCGTTTCATGGATGATTTTTTACTAAAAATCCTCCCCATTCTCGACCATTCGTACGACGAATTTCGTTAATTGAATTTTTTACGGGAACATCTTCACATCAACTCGAGCTATGCGCCGTAAAGAGGTGTAAGGGATGCCCAACTGCGCACAACGACGTCGAAACAATATTTACGAAGACGTCTCAACATTTGGACGCTTGGGATTAGCGATAGTACCAGAAGACAAAAATCTTTTTTGCAAACACTTTATTGTGTTCTTCGACGAGGCTCTTTATTTATTTTTTGTCGACGCACGTTGAGTTTTCGCAATTGAAAAGTTATTTTGAATGTACAGCTGCACAATTTCAGCGGATTCGGGTGGCGTTTACTGCTCCATGAACTAAGGATTCATAAACGTGCTGTATAACAGCTGTCAGACAAAAGCTGTCAACATTATTGTGTTGCCTGATGGGTCCATTTAATAGAGAAAAGCCACAATGTTGCTAAATAGCTTGAGTGATGCCACATTTCACTAATTTTGTGACATACACATACTAAGTAAGAAAATCAATAATTCCAAATTGTTTTTTTCTTGTTGCTCATAAATACTTAGAAAAATATTGATAAAATTAAAAATTTGGTATTTATCAAATTTTCTAAATAAAATTTTTTTTTATTTAGGAGATTTGATAAATACAAAATTTTGAATAATACCAAACTTGAATACAAATCCTAAAGAGATGATCAAAAATTATTTTTTAAAAAAAAAAACCCTCAAGAAAAGATGAAAGCTTATAGAATATTTTTTACTTTAAATACGAATGTAAAAAAATGTAGAAAAGACTTAAAAATGCTCTAATACTTTGTGATGTGCAGGAAGAAAGAATAATTTTTGTCTCATTATATGATATGGTAACGAATATATTTAAAAGTAGTTTAGGGGCAAAAATAGTATTTTGTTGAATAGATCATAGACAAATTTGTTCAAACTATCGGGTTAAAACAACTATGGTATATGAAAAAGACACGCCGGTTTAGTGCTGAAATAACCAGCTTTGGATGCTGATTTTTCGAACAAATTTTTTGCAAAAAATTTCATCGCGGTCATTTAAGTTATGTTATATTCCATGCATAATGGCAAGTTCCAAACAATAAAACGAATTAAAAATTTCAATTTAAATTGTGTTTTATTTAACTTTACTTTCAAAAGCACAAACTGAATAACCCCTTACTTAAATACATAAAATCTACAGCATTTTATTCTTTATGTATCCTCAAAAAACTTGTATTTAAATAAACTTTAATGAACTTTTTTTTTGTTGAGTTTATGCGAGTATATGTATATATATATCATATAAGACTATGAATCATTTTAAGCTATAATTTTCAAATTATTTTCGATGATACACTTTTGCCAAGATGCTTCTATTACTGATGTTACATATAAATTTGCATTCATTAAAGTTAATATATGCCAATTTATGATAAATTTAAGCTCAAACGAGTACGTTACACATACATTATTTAAACACTCTGCCTTATCAATAAGAGATAAATCATTTTACATTAAGCACGAGTATAATTGAGGACTTTCCTAATAATTTATTTCGTGTTAAATATTATATATTCAATAATATTGAAATAATTAATTATTGTCAATATTAGTCGTACACAATTAGAATTTGCATACGTTAAAAGTATATATTCACTTACAATTAAAAACAGGTGAAGAAAATTTTTCATTTACAGAAAAACCTATGCAATCAAGTTGATAACCATTGAAATTCGATAATCTTTAATAGTTCGTAGAAATACTTCTGACGTTACTTTCGGACACGTAGTATGATTTGTTGTTAAAAACTTTATCGTTAACTGAAAATAAAATATTCTCGAAATTAGTTTTAAAAATTTTCGAAAGGCATTTTTTCAAGTTTTTCTTGTTGACTGTGTGTACGTGAAAGTATATAACTTTTTGAGAATAACAGCAAGATTCCGCACACAGAAAATGTTTCTGATAACATTTGCCCTCATCTATCATGATAAGAGGGAAAATGTCTTCTTCATCATCATCATCATCATTCAGCATCTTATCGTATTCAAGTAAAACACATTTTATTCATGAAGTAATTCCATTGAGAATATTTTTAGTACAAATTTGATAAATAATTCAAATCTTTGGTGGAATTCTCTCAGTGATGGGTAGAGAAGTATTTTTGGGAAATATGGTAAACATTTCTGAAAAATTCGAATTGATGAAGGAAATTGCAAATCGTTCGATTTCAATTTAACAGAATTTTCATTAAATTTCACTGAGAAATATGAAAAAGTTTTCTATTTTAATCAATATCTATCAAAAACAGTGAGTAGAGTACTCATTCTGATTGTTTTAGCAGATATTTTTTGTTTGTGCTTTTTCTTGATAAACTTTTAATGAACGGATGTAACACGGTACAAAGTATCTACAAGCATACATTATTTTCAGATGCTCGTAAATCATTACTCTCTGAATGGAAAATGTTTTTTTTTTTTTTTTTTTTGAAACAGAGTATAATGTGTAAAGAGTGTACTTCCAAATATGTTGATTTGTTTTGAGAAAATTATCTGTTTGAATAAATTGAATAAATTTTCTTAAAAGAAAAATGTTCGGAATTCTTTTTTTATTTTCAAATATTTTAGATACTCTGAAAAGTACTTTTAACATTATATAGGGTTTTTCAAAAAGAGTGATATGATTTCTAAGTGACGTTTCGGCCATTTGTAATATGTCATGATCTGTCATTTCATTTGTAATATTTGTAATATGTCATGATCTGCCAGACAACCACCTGTGTAGAAGTCATTGTATCCTCAAGAAAGTGTCTGTCGAGGGTGAATTTTCGTCTAAAGATATTATTTTTTTCTGAGCGCTATGACAGTATGATAATAGGACTTTTTTTTTGACAGAACGTGGGGCTCAAAAATCTGAGCGCTATTACTGTATGATAATGGACATTTTTCGCCAGAACTTGGGACTAGAATTGCCCGAAAAGTTTTTAGGAATCGTAATTTCGAGATTTGGTGATGTGAATTATTCTCTAAGATCAACAGATTTGACACCGTTGTACTTTTCCCTGTGGTCCTACTCTAAAGATCGTGTTTACACAGACAATCCTTAAACTTGGACACATATTAAAAGCAGCATCCGTCAAGTATTATTGGAAGTATAGGGTTTTCCAATAAGAGTGATATGATTTCTAAGTGACGTTTCGGCCATTTGTAATATGTCATGATCTGTCTATTTTTTCATTGTTTCAGTAATGTTTACAATTTCATCATGAAGAGATATACGCAAGAACAACGTTTACAAATTATTCAATTTTATTATCAAAATAATCGTTCTCCAATTGCAACTTTTCGTGCCCTTTTGCCATTTTAAATGAACAAAACTGTCGATTCTGGTGCGAAGAAAATCCACAAATTATTCATGAACACCCATTACATTCACCTAAATTGATCGGTTCGTACTTCTTTCGAAATGAAGCTTGTAACACCGTTACTGTCAATGGAGAGCGGTATAGATCGATGATAACCAACTTTTTATGGCCGAAATTGGAAGAAGTTGATCTTGACAACATCTGGTTCCATCAAGACGGGGCAACGCGCCACACAGCACGTGCAATAACCGAATTATTGGGAGAAAAGTTTGGAGATTCGATTATTTCAAGAAATTGTGACATTGAATGGCCTCCAAGAAGTTGTGATTTAACACCATAAGACTATTTCTTGTGGGGTTATTTGAAGTCATTGGTCTTTAGCAATAAACCAGACTCTCTTCAAGCTTTAGAAGTCAATATTGAATGTGCTATTCATGACATTCGACTTGATTTATTGGAAAAAGTGCTCAAAAATTGGGTTAATCGAATTCGTTCCTGCAAAAGAAGTCGTGGAGGCCATTTGAATGACGTTTTATTCAGAACTTAATTATATCGATTGTACTTCACATTAAATAAAAAACATTTGAATTTCCTTAACAATTAGTGTTCAAAAAGAAATCATATCATTCTTATTCGAAAACCCTATATACACGTATAGTCTAATTGATAAGTTTAGAAATTCTATTTGACGACTTTCAAAGTAGATTTTTCCTCATCCATACATAATCAGTATTGACACGATATTTGCCTTTATTTTATCAACGCGTAATTAGTCAAAATATATATTGAATAATTTTATTAATAACGAATAATAATAAGACCAATCACCCACCACTATCCCCAATATACCATACAACATCCTCAGCCATACAGATTGGGCAAATATCGAGACATTTAATAATCTTCTTTTTAGAAACCACACACGTCCTATTTAGCGATCAGAACAGATCTGTAATGAGACTGAAAATTGAGTTGGCTTGTGTTAGTTGGTCTTCAGGTTGCGGACCATAAGGTTGCGGACCATCACGGGCAGAACTGGTGAACATGAGGTGGCCTCGGGACCATTGCTTAAGTACATGGGGGTGATAATTGATGCGGAGCTGCGGTTTTCGTAAACACCTATTATACGAGGGTGAAAAGGCAGCGGAGACGATGATGGCACTGAAACGCTTAAACCCAAACGTTTCGGGACCCAAGCAGAGTAGAGGGACAGCGTTGGCGACTCCGTGGAGTTGTCTCAGTCTACCGTAGGAACGCATTGAGGGTAGTCTGAGCATTCCGGACGAGGTCATACCATTTATTTGTATTGTGGCCGGAGGCATGCGCGATGCGAGGGTTGTAAGGCGGAAAGAGAATAAAATCGGTGGGCATTGTTGCCGATAGCGGATAGACTCATTATTTTATCCCGGCGATGAATCCGTGTGGGTTAAAGTCTCATATTTTGTCTTTCAATTAGTTAAAGTCCCATACTTTGTCAAAATTATTTTCGCCAATTCTGCGGCGTTCTGCTAATCATGCCATATATTTTAAGCGAATATCAAAACCCAGCATTTCCTTGCGAGTAGGATTTCTCCTGTTAGTAAGAAACTGTTAATGTCCGCACACACAAAACCTGCAAAGCTACTTGAATTAGCTCCAGACTTTCACACACATACAAATGGTTTTGAAATTTTAAACAAAATAATTGGGAGTAACAAGATATCCATTTCGCGTTTTGAAAAGTACTTTTTAGGCTAATATTTGCCATTTTACATTATGGATTATTTAAATACCCACCAACGCATTAAAATTGTAAAAAATATCTACAAAAAATGTGATTCCGCCGTAGCTACGTTTCGCGCTTTAAGAGGAGATTATGGTGGGCTCATTTCTGTGGCTTGGTTCGTATTTCTTTGAAAATTAAGAAGGAGAGACTGTTATCATCATTTCTGAGTTCCTCTTTATGGCGTGATCTTGAAGACTTTAACCTGAATCTCATGTGCCTTTAATAAAACACACAAGACGAAAAGTTCCCAGGACGCATAATTTCGGAATTTGGTGATGTCATATTGCCTCCAAGATAATGCGATTTGACGCCGTTGAAGTTTTCTTTGTGAGTCTACACGAAAGTGAAGGTTAATACAGACAAATCCCAGATAAAATTTAGAGCATTTAAATAGCAATACCGTCATTTAATGGTCAAAATTGTGAAGCATTTAAAAACCAACATCCGTCAAGGAAAAAAGTCTCATAAAGGTCTTTTAGAATAATGTAAATTTTTTATGCATAATTTTCTAGGCAGTAACAATTTTATCAAAATCTAAATATTAAATATATCATATGATAAAACACCATTTAGTAAATAATAATAAAAAAATAATACTACCAGGTGTTGGAATTAAGTCGTAGCGTTTTACAAAAGATGGCGTTAGCCAACTATCCATAGTTACACATACAAAAGTAAATATTCTCACAGAAGCTACTGACATAACGCAACTTTTCCACTATATGACATTTTGTTATAGTGTCAGTAGCGCTACTTATTGTGTCAAACATGTCGAAGTTCGTGCCTGAAAAATCGTTTTTGCGGGGAGTGTTACTCCATTTGTTAAACATGAAGAAAACTGCCGCGGAAAGTCATCGTATTTTAGTGGATGTCTACGGCGAACATGCTCTTGCTGAGCAAATTTGCAGAAAGTGGTTTACGCGGTTTAAAAATGGAAATTTTGATTTGGAAGACATGGAACGTCCCGGACAGCCGAAAAAGTTCGAAGATGAAGATTTGGTGACGTTGCTCGATGAAGACCCGTGCCAAACACTCCGGGAGTTGTCAACATCGCTTGGAGTCGACTTTTCGAATGGTACAAAAACAGGGAACGTGGGTTCCACATGAGTTGAAGCCAAGGGACGTCGAACGGCGTTAAGTCACCTGTGAGATTCTTCTCCAACGGCAGGTAAGGAAGGGATTTCTGCATCGAATCGTCACTGGTGACGTGAAGTGGGTACTCTAGGACAATCCCAAACGCAGAAAATCGTGGGACTTGCCCGGTCATGAATCGACATCGTCCCCCAGGTCGAATATTCATGGAAAGAAGATCTTACTGTGTATTTGGTGGGATCAGCTGGGTGTTATTTATTATGAGGTCCTCCAACCGGGTGAAACCATCACTTGGGACGTATACAGACGACAATGACGACAATTGATGCGTTTGAACAGAGCATTACAAGAAAAGCGGCCGCAATATAAAAATCGACACGACAAAGTAATTTTGCTCCACGACAATACAAGACCCCATGTTGCGAAAGTCGTGAAAACTTATTTAACTACGCTGAAATGGGAAGTTCTGCCTCACCCGCCATATTCATCAGACATTGCCCGATCTGATTATCATTTGTTTCGATCCATGGCGCATGGCTTGTCAGAGCAGCACTTCGATAACTACGAAATGACCAAAAATTGGATCGATTCTTTCATCGAATCTAAAGAAGAAGAATTTTTTCGACGCGGTATCCGAGAATTACCAGAAAGATGGCAAAAAGTGGTGGATAACGAAGGACAATACTTTGAATAACGCTTCTGTAATGATACTGGCATAATAAACCACGAAACTTTGCAAAAAAAAAACGCTACGAATTAATTACAACACTTGATAACTTAAACAAAATTTTTATATTAAATTGAACTATTCATTTTAGAAGAATTTCTCTAATTTCTATTGAATAATTATTAAATTCTCAACATTTACTTTATGGAAATATTATATTAAATAAAGTAGGTTTTTTAATCGTACAATTTATACGTACAAGTAAACATTTTTTAAATAACAATAATATTGTAATAGATTTGGTCGATATTTCTTCGTATTAAAAACAACACTTATAATTGTTAATTATCAGTACAGTAACTAATTTAAAAAAAAAAAATTAAATAAAAATGTTTCTTTCTGCCAATAACGATTTGATTACTTTAAACAGTCTACAGGCATACTGGTTCATACATCTTGGTTACGTAAGTGAATCTACTGGCATTTGGTCGTACGTACGGTGGGGTTAGATCGCCATTACCAAGCAACTTCCATGAAATCATAGCTGATCAACACGAAATGGTAACTGAACTTTTCATTATCAATTATATTAATAATCGTTCATTGAATATTTTCTTTGAATTGTTTTTTCTCCGGTTTTCATATTTAACCTTCTGCATCCATATTTTAATATTACTATTTATTTTATAAACAAATTATGGAAATTTCCAAAATGCTAACAAAAATATTGTAATACAAAAAAAAAACCAAAGATGCTCGTATAATATTGATTAAATTAAGTATTGACTTGTTTGTTATATTTGAAATTTTTTATTTATGATTTCATAGAATAGTTAAGATTATAATATTATTATAATAAAATATTAATTATTCATACTCGTATGGGTAAAAAAACCAAAAAAAATAATTACTTATTTATACTATAATAATAGATTTATTAAAAAAAAAGCTATGTGATGATGTTGATATGTTAGTATAGCGAGGGAGTTGCGACCACTACCACGACGTTCGTGAGAATTATTTATACCATTTTTTGTTGTTGTTGTTATTGTCTTGGCATTGTATGATTTCTCAAGTCACAAAAGAATTGATTTTTCAAGAATATTTTCTCTTTTTTATTTTTACGAGCGTATAGGATTTCCAAGTGTACGCAATAGTGTCGCCAAATTTTTTCAAATGATACACTGTCGTTTTGTCTTAATGGATTATCCTAACCCTCTTGTCTTCTTTACCGACATCTGTTGAGTAATTAGGGATACATAACATCTTTTTATTTTATAAACAGCAAAGTTTGCTATTAAAAAATGAGAAAAAAGAAAAGATGGTGGTTTCTCAGCCCAGCGACAATTGGAATATTGTAATAAATCTAGGGGCCACTGTCTCTTTAGTCTTTGATGAGTATTTTTGGGGAGGATTGTTATGGTTTCATTACTTTTTGTTGGAAAAACTAAAACTCCTGGATATAGGATTTTGATGAGGAACGTAATAAACGTTGGAACGACCGTACTCAGAGAACACCTTACTTTGTCGTGTCATGTTTGTAGTCAGTTTTTCCGGAGATTGTGGGCTGTTCTCACACCCTACATAACCTATGTTATTTTTATTTTAATTAAAAATTTAATTTTTAAAAATTTCAAAAATAATAAAAAAATTTGAAGCCTAGAGGAATAGGAACAGCAAATGAAGGAAATTATAAAAATTGGAGCAGGTGAAAATTTAATTTGAATTAAAGTACAAAGAAAGTATTAATATAAAAATAACTCTCGATAAAAAAAAACATCAAATCAAAAAGGAATAATAAGGTGGAGCTGGCTGATGCCTGAAATATGTGAGAACTATAGGGTGGTCCATCTAGCGGTTGCATTTTGAATCACTATTTATTTGAAGAACTTGAGTGTTAGTTGAAAGTCTGAATTTTACGAAATGTTAATCCATACGCTGGAAGAAAAGCGGAAAATATTGAGAACTTACTTCCAAATTGGTGAGTCTTCAACCCAAACTATGAGAAATTTAAAAAAAATGAGCAAAGATCGAATGCCAACACGTCAACTTGTGGACAAATTCGTGAAGCGAGTTCGCGAAACTGGTTTGTTGGTTGCCAAAGCAACTCGTTCCCGCTCTAATACAGTGCGTACGACCGAGAATATTGCCGCCATTGCTGAAAATGTCCGTGATCATCCATCAACATCAACTCGTCACCGTTCTCAGGAATTGAACATCTCTCGCACTTCTCACAACTAAAGCCGCATGACCATCCGATGCGTTTTTGGTTTGCCCAATGGGCTCAAGATCAATTGGCCGAAGATGAGCATTTTTACCGAAAAATCATCTTTTCGGATGAGGCCCATTTCCACCTCGGTCGCATCTGGGGCTCAGAAAATCCATACGTCACCATGGAAAAGCCGATGCATTCACAACGAGTCACGCTTTGGTGCGGATTTTGGAGTGGAGGCATCATGGCCCGTTTTTCTTCGAAAACGACTGAAGGAGCGGAGCCGCCGTTACGGTCAATGGTGAGCGCTATCGTGGCATGCTCAACGAATTTTTGTTTCCAAAAGTTGAAGAGAATGGCATGAACGACATTTGGTTTCAACAGGACGGGACTACTTGCCACACAGCCAACGTAACAATCCAATTCTGATGTCAATTGGGCATTGCTTTCTAAAACCGAATAATCAGCCGAAATTCTGATGTCAATTGGCCGCCTCGGAGCTGTGAGGAGCCATTAAGGATAAATGTTATGCAAGCCATCCAGAGACAATTAAGGCCTTGAAACACAAAATCAAAGTTGCCATTGAAGAGATACAGGCCCAGACAATCGAAAATGTCCTGAAAAATTGGGTCGAGCGAAATGGGGTACTGTAAGGCCAGCCGTGGTAGTCATTTAAATGATGTAGTGTTGCATTTCAAGGTTCAATCTTTCTAATAAAACCGGAAATTTTAAAAAATATACGCTAGTTTTTTTTTTATTTACTTTTTAAAATGCAACTTTTAAATGGTCCACCCAGTAGATTTTGACTTTCTGTCTAGCCATTCTCGAAAAACATCTATTGGAACTGCTTGTCCAAATTATTTGCGAAAATTTAATTTGTATTAAAATAAAAAGTTTAGGAAGAAGTGCCCCTAAAATAACGACGATGAATCATTTTCCTATCTCCCCCAATTCAAGGAATTAGACTCGTCAGACCGGTAACCTGAGGGATGAGGAACCTTGAATGAAAATACCCCACCGTTCATATATGGAATTTTCTGACGGTAATGCTGCCTGCCAGAGACACCAAAACCGTCCGAAAATTCCATGTAGTCTTGCTAATTTGTACACCGCCTGCTTAAAATTTCAGCGACGAACAAATCACCGAAACTATCGCCGACGCTACCATAACAGGGTAATGGAAGAAAGGTCGCTTACGATTGAATTATAATAACAGGATAAACGAGAATGAAAGGGGATGTGATGCACATTATAACAAACATAACAGGGGACATCTACAATTTTTGGATTGTGACGATTTTATTCAAGAGGATATGGAACGTTTGGTTAAATCTCTAGAATTCAATTACATAAATTCAAATAGGTTTTAAAAGTGCCGTTGTCCAGTAGTCTAAGTAGTTGTCGATTAAGTCTTTTTAGTCTTGTATGTGCGTTCCAGATTAATATCTTGTCTATGTGTAGATAAAGTTTTAGGTAACAAAGGTTAGTGCATTTTGGAATCACGTTGATATTAAGCCAAAAAGTAGCAGGCTTTTAAGTGAGTTTAGGAGATTTTTTTTGTATGGTCTCTGAGATAAGAGCTAAAGGCCATTTTGTAGCGTCATGCCGATGAGGCTATTTGGTGATTCCACGGCTCGTGTGGATTTGCATTGCTAGCTTCTTTAAAGAAACTGGTCGGTAGTTATTGTTGGGAAAAGCCAGAGATTTTTAGATTTTATGGAGCATTTAAAAATATTTAAAAAGATTGAAAATTGAGTTCGGAAATGGAAGTGTTCGGTTGAGAAGCTCAACGATGGAAGCAGTCAGGCTTGAAGATTGTTGATATAGGATTGTAAATTCATAAAAATCTATATCAGAATTTATAATCTGCTCAAGTGGTTGTAATGATAGTCTTTGATTTAGCTGGGATGTGTTATAGGAATAAATATTACATAAAATGGGACTAAGTATGCTCCCTTGTGGAATCCCATCCGATATAAGATATATTTCTGAGGATCCCGTATTAACTGCTATTTGAAATTGACGTTGAGAGATGTATGTATACGTTCGTGAGTTTCCAGAGGAGTTTAGGATGCCACACACGATTAAAAGCATGGGAAATATATAAAAATACTTCTGGGCCTAATTTTTTGCACATAAAAGAATATGAAATTTCATTTAAAATGCGTTGACATTGCTGGATTGTAGAGTATTCAGATTGGAAGCGAAATTTTTCCAAAAATTTGTCAAGAATTGATAAGAGGCTAAGAATATTAACTGTTATTAAATTGTAACCAGGAGCTTTTTTGTTTGAAAGGCGAAGAATAGCCGAAAATTCTAAAAAAAAAAAAATATATATATTTTTTCTGGTCGCGAACTCTAAAATTCGTTTGTTATAGATTTGTTGGACAAAACTTTAATATTTTTCTGATAGTATTTCTAAGTTATTGTTCTACGAGGTCTGTTCAAAAAGTATCGCGAATTTTGAATTTCCGCGGGTTACGTATATGGCGTTATGTTGGTACTCATGTCTCTCATTTATGCCGACAAGTTCGGCCATTTTGAATATTCAGTTAATTTTTGACAACTGCTTTGCTTGCACGCGTTTTGGCTCGTCTTCGATTTTTGCCCATTTTCGACCAAAAACAGCATCGCATTAACATTGCTAAGGAGCTGTTGGACTATGCCCGCGACGACCCAAGTTTGCTCCAGATGATCATAACTGTTGACGAATCATGGGTTTATGGTTATGGCGTGGAAACCAAAGCTCAATCATCCCAATGGAAGCTGCCGTACGAGCCAAGACAGAAAAAGCGCGCCAAGTTCGGTCGAATGTGAAGGTTTTCCTTACAGTTTTCTTCGATTGCAGGGGCATGGTGCATCATGAGTTCTTACCACAGGGTAGAACGGTCAATAAGGTTTTCCTTACAGTTTTCTTCGATTGCAGGGGCATGGTGCATCATGAGTTCTTACCACAGGGTAGAACGGTGATGCGCAAAATCAGAAACACCCGGATTTATGAAAGAACAAAAATTGGCTTTAGCACCATGATAACTCCCCTGCTCACGCATCGTTGCTTGTGCGTGAATTTTTGGCCAAAAACGACACACTAATAATGCCGCAGCCACCTGTGACTTTTTCTTGTTTCCGAAACCGATTCTTTGATTCATTTTTGGAATGGGCAAAACACGAAGACCAGCCAAAACACGTGCAAGCTAAGCAGCTGTCAAAAATTAACTGAACATTCAAAATGGCCGAACTTGTCGGCATATCTGAGAGACATGAGTACCAACATAACGCCACAAAAAATCGAAAATCAAATTTACGTAACCCGCGGAAATTCAAAATTCGCGATACTTTGTGAACAGACCTCGTATATCAGAAAAAAATAGCCAAATTTATTTTATATCTAATTTAGGATTATTTATCATAATCCTCAAAATTATTCGGAAAGTAAAGATTCTACAGTCTTGCCAGATTTTTTTGTGAAACATTCGGATGAAAATCAAAAGCATTTTTTAAAAGATGTTATTATATGAGAAAAAATAAGTTTTCCCACGCAAAAACAATTATTTTCTTCCCATACAAAAGGGAATTTTTTACATTGGAAGAATCTTCCTAATTTCATAGTCTAAAAATAACACTTATTGCTATTTATTATTGATAATATAAAAAAAAATAGTGTGTACAAAAAAAGTGTACACCCCCATATAGTGTAATGTGGTAAGAATTGTATTTATAATTTTTTTATTCTAAAATCTCTGACGTACACATATTATGCGGGTCTCTTTAAAACTTGGTTTATAGTATTTAGTTAGCCATAAATATGCATTAAGCAGACATAATACGATTATATTATGTGAAATGAGACCGATTATAGGGAAGCAAACATATGCTTTTATTATGAAACTTCTCATTTTCCATATAAAATTATTAATTACTGAATAAATTTCATAATTAATTACAATACCAACGATGGGGACTAATGAAGAATAAAAGCTTTCCGGTAAAAAAATAAGGAATATTTGAACACAGACGGTATAAAGAAGAAACCATGAATATTAACATGTCAATACGATGTGTAAATATTTTGATTCGTTGTTATTATCGGACTGGAGAACAGATTTTTTACATATGGCATGTACACTTGTTGCGTATATTCTGTAGACTCTGTCTGAGTTTAGGCTTTTTATTTTGAATACAACCAGCGGAGTTATTCGGCTTATTTTTTATACTTTCAAAGAATGCTCAACTTGCATACAAATATTTCTGTTCATTTACAAATACAAGTCAAATTCCGTGTTTTTTTCCCATTAAGATTTTAGAGTGTAATTCTAGTGTATTTAAAATTTAATTGTAATTTTAATGATACTTTTTGAGGAAACGATTATGCGTACATGGATAGGTAAAAAAATTGAATATTATTATCTGACTGTAACGTCTATAGTAGCTTCTTTGTAAGTCCAATATTTCTTTTAGTTGCAAATATATCAGAAAGTCACGTAGTTCTTTGTAAGTTCATGTATTATTAAATATTACACAGTTTTTGGATATCATATAATTTCACGTACCATTTGGGAAGGAATATTCTATGTATGCACCAATCATACCAGACTTAGGATTACCATAGTTTTTTTTTTATATATAAACTTACGCTCTAAAGAACATTTAGACGAGTAGTGGACATTGATAAACTCTAATATGAGTTTAATATTTCCTTTAGAACTATTAGTTTACCGATTCAGAAAGTATAGCTCTGTCATTTGACAGCTATTAAACGTACCAACTCATACCAGGTGTATAAGCTTAAATCCGCTGTTTTTTAGTCCAAAAAAAATGTTTATTTCATAGAAAGCAAAAACAAATTTATTCAAAGTACTTGCCCTCGCTAGCTACACATTTTTCCAATCTCTCGTGCAATTTGTGGATACCGCACCAAAAAATTCCTTCTCTTTCGAGGCAAACCACTCATCAAGCTATTTTCGGACGTCTTCGTAAGAATCGAAGATCTGCTCAGCGAGCGCATGGCCCATGGACAAAAACAGGTGGTAGTCGGAAGGGGCCAGGTCTGCTGAATAAGTAGTCACAACTGGGTAGCACCTCCCAGTTGAGTGTCTCCAAGTAGTTTCGGACCATTTTTGACGTGTGCGATGGTGCGTTGTCGTGGAGGAAAATCAGCTTGTCATGTCTTTATTGATAATCTGTCCTTTTTCAAGCAGAGCACGCTGCAATTTGATCAGTTTTTGGTGGTAGCGGTGGGCATTGACAATTTCACCAGGTTTCAACATCTCATAGTAGACGATACCCAGCTGATCCCACCAAACGCACAGCATCGTCTTCCGTCCGAAGCGATTTAGTCTTGGGGAAGATGTTGATGGTTGGTTGGGATCAAGCCACGATTTCTTGCGTTATGGATTCTTGAAATATATCCACTTTTCATCGCCTGTAACAATCTGATGCAGGAACGACTTTCTTTTTTGTCTGGTGAGCATATGTTTTGGCGTCGCTCCATCTGCCTATCGTTCAATTCATACGGTACCCATTTTCAGATATTTTCAATCTCACCCATGGCACGCAGACGCATGGAAATGGCTGTTTAAGTAACAATCAATTGCTCCGCGAGCATTTTTTGTGATTGGGTATCGTATTCGTCTAAAGCAGCCTGCAATTGATGGTCCTAAACCTTCCTAGGCCGATTTTCACGCTTCTTGTCCCACAAGTCAAAATTACCGTCTTTGAACCGACGAAACCAATCTCGGCACTTTGTTTCCGATAAAGCACTGTCACCATAGACCTCCATAAGCATTCTATGCGATTCGGCAGCCGATTTCTTCAAATTGAAGCGGAAAAGCAGAGCTTCCCGCATATGCACTTTTTCTGGCACAAAACTGGACATGATTACCAAAGGAAAAATGTATGTTGTTGTACGAAATTGCTGACAATATGCACTGATTATTGTTGACAGATGTCAAAGTCATAAAAAAAAGTATAGCGTGCCCATGGTAGCTTAATACGCTCACTCACGCCCATCTATAACCAAACACGCCCATCTATAACCGGATTTAAGCTTATAGACCTTGTATGCCATTCAAGGGGGCGTTTGTTTAGTTTAAGGTTTACCATCAAACAAGGTTTGAAAATTGGGCAGAAGATATGCCGATTGGGTGCTCGAATAACCGACATTGTATGCAGATTCGACTAAAATTTCTTTAGCGATGAGGCCCATTTTTCTTTTGGTGGAAAATTGCCGTATATGGGGCTCTGATAACCCACAAGTGACTAATACCTTCGAAAATTGACTGTATTGTTTGAATTTTGCTCTGAAGATGTCATTTCTTTAAAAATTCATTGACTCTTTTGGCCTAAATTATTATCAACAGCGCCAAAACCATGAGTCTGCTCTACGCATGTTGGATCAAAGAACTCTAGATCTCCCGGTTTTGCGTTGCTGTCTTCCAGGTTGACACTCTCTCAGCATGCTTTTGCCGTCCTGAATGACATTTCTTCACTAAAGGCAGGGCCAAGGTGTACTTTGTCTTCTGAGACCAAAAATTGAGCCCGTGTCCAATCCATCGTTGTAACGCTCCAGAATCGTCCAGCCCCTTGTTGGTCCTTCGAAGAATTTTCCTCTCGAAACCGGACCAGAGGTGGAAATGGCTTTTGCTGAGGACCCAAGTTTCCGAACAATACATGAGGACTCACAAGATTAGTGTCTTGTACAGGAGAAGCTTCGATGTTATGGTCAGAATTTTCGAGCGAAATAATCCAGAGTGACTGAAATAGGCTCTGGTGGTTAACATCATTTATCGGACCTTAAATAGAAAACGGTTTAACTATTTCAATGGTATCGTCTTTAATCTACATGCGACTTGTAATAATCGGGCTTTATTGCGCGAAAAGTTCACACAAGGAATAATTTCGAGATTTGGCCTAGAAGATCGTACGATTTGAGGTCGTTGGACATTTTCTTGTAGTTAAAAAAATATAGGAATCTTAAACCATTGTATTGGAGTTTTCGTTTTTTTCGAATTAAGTACGTTTTTCTGATAATCAAATTTATACCTCAAAGTCAGAATTTTTTTTGGTACTAAATTGTATCTAGGCTATAATAATTTGAGTCTACTAAAACCTTTTAGATTGATAAAATGTTTTTGCATAGATTTTTCTAATCAGTGTATTTATAGTCCATTGAATGTGAACAGTTCAAATGGATTTTTCCATACCAAAATCGTTGGTTTTCTATCAAGACTTAAAAAAACAAGAGCAATATTTTTACAATAATCATAAACTTGAGAAAATGCATACAATTTGAAGGGAATAATGTTTTGGCTAAAGGGGGGAATATTTTTAGTATAATCTTTATATAAAATTTACTCGCACAAATAGGAGGGAGTATAATATTATTCACAACAACACAATGCGATAAGAGGGTACTCTGCACTTATCGTATAAAAATAGTACCTACCAGGAAAATTAATTTTTAAATTTAGACTTTGTTGGAATTATGATTTTGCGTTTAGTTTCTAGCAATAATACTTTCCAAGCAAGCTGATTGGATACACTCGTATTTCTGAAAAGTTTATAAACAAAAAGCATTTGAAAATCTCACTTGAAAGTGTTCAAGAATAATTCACAGATAAGAAAAAGATAGAAAATTAAACATATTATAAATAGAAAAACTTATCATGAGAGTTTTTATGTTTCGGACTAGACGACATGCACTTGAAATTGAATAATTTGAACTTGTTTAACCAATCAATATTGGCAATACAACAATGAACAATACTGGCAGACAAGTTATTAATTTACATTGAATTAATATATAATTTGTGTGGGTGTTGCTAAAGACTTAGTTTCCATATTGTTTATTTGTGTTTAATTTTTTTTTTACTTTTAATATCTTGTCTTCGAAATAATAAGAAACTTGTTCTTTGTTATTCCCCCTCATACAAAATAAATTTAATGAATTTTTCGAAAAGATGGTTTTGCATAATTTTTTGTCATGCCTTCTCATATTATAAATTGTGAATAACTATTTCTACATTATCTTCAATAATATTTTCGGTAAACTCTTAAGGAAAGTTTACCGAAAATATTATTGAAGATAATGTAGAAATAGTTATTCAGTTCGTGGTTCGGAATGTACAGTCGTGTCATTTGACAGCTGTCAAACATATATGTCGTCCAAAGGGGAATTTTTTTTAGTTTAGGGTTTGCCATACATTTAACCTTCGAAGAAATTGTAAAAAACTTTACACCGATCGGGTGCAGGAACACTTGGCTTTGGATGCTGATTTTTCGAACAAACCTTTTTCGGAAATGAGTCTCATTTCTCGCTCGGTGTTTACATCAATAAGCAAAATTGCCATATACCATATGTGGCTCTAAAAACCCACAACTGCCTGTGTAGAAGCCATTGTATCCTCAAGAAAGTGTCTGTCTAAAGACGTCATTTTTTTCTGAACGCTATGACCGTATGATAATGGACATTTTTTTGCCAGAACTTGGGACTAGAACTACCTGTAAAGTTTCTAGGAATCGTTATTTCGAGATTTGGTGATGTCAATTATTCTCTAAGATCAACAGATTTGATACCGCTGTACTTTTCCCTGTGGTCCTACTCTAAAGATCGTGTTTACACAGACAATTCTTAAACTTGGGCATATGTTAAAACCAGAATCCGTCAAGTAATATTGGAAGTATAGGGTTTCCCAATAAGAGTGATATGATTTCTAAGTGACGTTTCGGCCATTTGTAATATGTCATGACCTGTCATTTTTTTTTCCATTGTATTCAGTAATGTTTACAATTTCATCATGGAGAGATATACGCAAGAACAACATTTACAAATTATTCATTCAATTTTATTATAAAAATAATCGTTCTCTAATTTAAGAAAATCATCTTTTCCGATGAGGCTCACTTTCATCTGAGTGGTGCGGTAAATAAACAAAACTGTCGATTCTGGTGCGAAGAAAATCCACAAATTATTCATGAACACCCATTACATTCACCTAAATTGACAGTTTGGTGTGGTTTTTGGTCTGGTGGAATCATCGGTCGGTACTTCTTTCGAAATGAAGCTGGTAACACCGTTACTGTCAATGGAGAGCGGTATAGATCGATGATAAGCAACTTTTTATGGTCGAAATTGGAAGAAGTTGATCTTGACAACATCTGGTTCCAACAAAACGGGGCTACGTGCCACACAGCACGTGCAACAACCGAATTATTGCGAGAAAAGTTTGGAGATTAGATTATTTCAAGAAATTGTGACATTGAATGGCCTCCAAGAAGTTGTGATTAAACACCATTAGACTATTTCTTGTGGGGTTATTTGAAGCCATTGGTCTTTAGCAATAAACCAGACTCTCTTCAAGCTTTAGAAGCAAATATTGAACGTGCTATTCATGACTTAATTTAGTGAAAAAAGTGCTCGAAAATTGGGTTCATCGAATTCGTTCCTGCAAAAGAAGTAGTGTAAGCCATTTGAATGACGTTTTATTCAGAACTTAATTGTATCGATTGTACTTCACATTAAATAAAAAACATTTGAATTTCCTTAACAATTAGTGTGGTTTTTTTTTGAAAAGAAATCATATCACTCTTATTCGAATACCCTACACATTACCTCAAAAGGATCAAGTTTCAAAAATTATCTCAAAAGGATCAAGTCTCGTGACGGTCATGCGAATTATATTCATTTTTATTTTATTTTATTGCAATGTCCAAGTAATATAATAAAATAAGAATTTCATTAAAATCTGAATTTTAAATATATTTTATTTAACTTTACTATCTCAAGCACAAATTGAATAATCCATTATTATGTTAGGCTAAATACCAAAATAATTTAAGAATACGAAATAATAGCATAATTTGTCCCTGACAATCGATATTTCTGAAAAAAATAATTCAATTATTTAAAAAAAAAATTATTTCCTATATGAACCACTAAACTGGTAATGAAAATGTGTTCTATAATTTGATGTGATTTTCCTAACAAATTAATTTTTAGTGCTAAGATAAGAGATACTAAAAGAAAGAATTAATATGCAGAAAATCTGTGTCACAAATAGTTAAAATTTTCTTCTTCTTTGTTTTTGTTGATTTAAAGAAGTTTTAATATTTAAAGAGCAATTTGCTAATTAATCCAAACAATTAAGATCTTATCTAATTAATTAGTCCAAACTGGCCTTGATTTTGTTGTGGGTTCAAAATGGATAAACCTATTTACACTATATTTAGAATAGAATCTACCCATTACAGATAAGCTGAATAGGAAAACGCCTACAATTGTATTGTACAAATCCAAAGTCTACAAGAAAAATGTAGAATATGCAGTCATTTGAGTAGGGGTCGACAACACTGCTAGAATTGCTGATATGTGGAAGTTTTAAATTTATAAATTGCAATATCCAATCTGTTGTTAAGAAATTAAAAATAAAATTAACAACTGCTTAACGTTTCGGTCTTTCTTTTTTACTATTGCCGCAATAGAACCATATCATTTTACAGAACGCAGTATGTATACTCAAGTCAAAAGTATGATTATTTATTAGATTATATTTCATATTTCATTTATTTTCATATGCTTCTGTTTGTATAATTTATAGGGGAAATGACTATTATAGTCGACATTTTTTATTTGGCTTAATGTTAACATAAAAATATTTAATTTAGCGTTTTTTTTTGTTGCTAAATATAAGTCATGTGTTGCTGTTATTTTTTTAATTGAAATTTTATCAATTCTACAAATTAAATATTGATTTTCTTGGTTAAGAGTTTTTTTTGTGTCCAATATCCTGACTCGGATTAAATTTTAAAATGTTTGTTATGAACTTTTGCACATTTTTAGCATTAGGACCTATCAAATCAAAAATAATTTATATCTTATAAGTAAAAACATTAAACAGACATACAGTGCAGGCCATAAATAGGCGACTATCTTCATACAATATATTCTTTAAATATCTCGGATTAAAATTGTATTAAATGTATATAAATATGAAGGGTTATTCAGACAGTCAAGTTAGAAAAAACACACTTAGATCTCGATTGAATTTTAATGGCCTTAAATCACACGATCTTTATCACAAAAAGGTATCAAAAAGATTCGAAAGTGCGCTATTTTGGAACATTTTGGGTAATAAAGTCACAAGTTCTGGCAATAAAAACAGTTGGTTATCATAGGGTCATAGCGCTCAGAAAAAAACGGTAACAATATCTCCCCAAATAAGGGTCAATGACATCTTCAGATTAAAATGCATACCAGAGCTCCAAAGCATGTTGTTCCAGTACACAATCGGCGTATCTTCTGCGCATTCCATCGTCGGTTAAACGATTCATAATGTAAAATGGCATACCTAATACTAAACAAATGCCCTTTCAGATGACATATATGTTTTGACATCTGTTAAATGATTTGGGAGTTCAGAAAAACACCAAGTTGAGTTTTGGCGAACATCTGAAAATCACTACTGAAAAGGTAAATCGGATTATAAATGCTTTAACAAGGATCATGCCTAACCACCACAGTGGGTCCAAACCGAGCCGTCGCAGCCTTCTGAATAGTTATCGGCTTTATGATACTCTAGCCAGCCCCTATTTGGGTAGAAGCTATGGTGACCGCGACGTACAAGCCTGTGTTCTTACTGGCATGTCGCCAATTGAGCTTTTGGCGGTTGGTAGAGCCAGAATATGTCATCGTCGACGACCAGGAATGTTGGCAAGGGCTGGGATGTAATACATCGGCTCACGGTAGCAGGGAGGGTTAAAGCAATATGGATGAAGGCAGCATCTCGTTACTGACATAGCCACGTGGAACGGAAGAGGCCATGACGAAATGGACCACAATATGGCCTAATTTCTGACAGGACATGGCTGCGTCAGGGTATATTTATATCACTTTAAGGTGGATGTTAATGCGGCATTCCCCAATTGTCAGTCCACAAAAACGAGGATGTGGAATATATTTAGCGTGCGGTATCCTGAGTAATACATATGCTCTGTCAGAAGCAAACTGTTTTGATGGCAGTCTACTCCCGATGAAGTTATACCTGACTTTAGTTATATGGAGAGATGATACCGATCCCTACAGTGTCTTTAGGAGATTTCCTTTCACCGACGTAAAAATAAAAGCTCTCAAATCGAACTACGAAATGGATAATCCAGTACTTAATGAAATTGTACCATCGAAACTTTCCGACTTTACTAATAATTATTGACAAACTATTTAAGATATTCTGTATCCGCCTATTCGCCGTATATGTGAGGCTATCTTGGCAATTTTTTATAGCAACAATTTAGTATAAATTATCAAATTTCTAGCTAATATTTAAAACTTGTTGACATGAACTGTAAGTAGACGACACAAACTGCATTTTTTTTATCTTTAAGGCTACTCGAATAAGTCTTAGATAATGCTAAGGGCAAACGGAGCTCATTAGTTATTAAGTTGGCAACATGTTGACAGCAACACAGTCAAATGAACCGGCAAAAAATAAGATTCGAAATGAAATTTATTCGTAATTTTTCAAATTTAACAATTTCACTTTTATAAGACATTATTTTATAATCAAAAGAATACATATTTAATGCGCAACTCTAAATTTGTACTAAACTTGATGTTAAATGGAATTTTGTTTTTATTCTAGAGTGCATTTAGCAAGACTGTGCAGTGTATTCATATTGGCCTGAAATAAGAAGTAACAATATTTATTTACTGATTGATGATTGTATGCACTTGCGATGAATTCGTTCTTCTCTCTCGTCCTTTATTTGAATTTTGCAATGTTCTCGGACACTGATTTATGTTTTGTACGTGAGAATAATGAAAACATAAATTCAAATTTTACTTTACAATTTTTTGTCTGCATGGGCAAGTAATAATGGCAGCCGATGAAAATACCAACAAAAATAACATAACTTTTAAATGAACGTGATTATTTTCAAATTTTCGTTGTTTATTTCTTTTTGGTAAATAATAACGTAAGTATTTTACTTTTAAGATTTTCTTTATTTTAAGGCTTTAGATGTGAAGGGAAAATGGCGAAAATATTGTATAAAAAGTGTGAGAAAATATTCAAAAAGAAAATCTCGAGAAAAAGGCAGCTCCTTGACGACGCTCCCTAAATTTTAATAACTTTTTTTTTAGTATTTTTGCTATCATTCTTGAAATGAGATGACGTTGTTAATGCTACAAAAAGCAGTTAAGCTATTTGAGTCTTAAGAAAATATTTACGTAAAAATTATATTAATTCTGAAATGATTGGTTGTGGGAGATTTTTTATAATATGTATTTTCAGTTTATTTTTCTATATTTATTTGAGGGCTTTTCGATTATAAACTTAAGCAAAACATAACTAAGTGACAGAAAGACTCGTTTCTCACATTTTTTAAGAATTCCGAAACTTTTTCCGATTAAAATCTTAAAGACCTGACTTATTATTCAGTTCAAATTTTGAAACAAATTTAAAGTGGGCACTTGCCAAACGGCAAACATAAACCTACAACGATAACAGTCTCTCCTTCTTCAATGAGTCCTTAAGATCAAAATGCATACCAGAGAGTAACGTTTCGCAGATACAATAGCTTCTCCACCGTCACTTCTGGGTTCTGAGAGCCCCGTATCGGCCAATATTTTTCCAAAGCCTGTTGTTCCAGCATCTAACTTTTAACTCGTTGTTTAATGGTTCATTTCAAACTAAATAAATGCCAACTGGGTCGGCATACCAGGTGTATAAGATTAAATCCGCTGTTCTTTAGTCAAAAAAACATATGTTTTTTTCATAGAAAGCAAAAACAAATTTATTCAAAGTACTTGCCCTCGCTAGCTACACATTTTTCCCATCTCTCGGGCAATTTGTGGATACAACGCCAAAAAAAAATCCTTCTCTTTCGAGGCAAACCACTCATCAAGCCATTTTCGAACGTGTTGCTGCTCAGTGAGCGCATGGCCCATCGACAAAAACAGGTGATAGTCGGAAGGGGCCAGGTCTGCTGAATAAGTAGTCACAACTGTGTAGCACCTCCCAGTTGAGTGTCTCCAAGTAGTTTCGGACCATTTTTGACGTGTGCGATGGTGCGTTGTCGTGGAGGAAAATCAGCTTGTCATGTCTTTGTTGATAATCCGTCCTTTTTTCACGCAGAGCATGGTGGAATTTGATCAGTTGCGGGTGGTAGCGGTGGGCATTGACAGTTTCACCAGGTTTCAACATCTCATAGTAGATGATACTCTGCTGATCCCACCAAACGCACAGCTTGGTCGTCCGCCCGAAGCGATTTTGTCTTGGGGAAGATGTTGATGGTTGGCCGGGATCAACCCAAGATTTCTTGCGTTTAGGATTCTCGAAATATATCCACTTTTCATCACCTGTAACAATCCGATGCAGGAACGACTTTCGTCTTTGTCTGGCGAGCAAGATTTTGCATGTGTTTTGACGTCGCTCCATCTGCCTATCATTTAATTCATGCGACACCCATTTTCCGATGTTTTCAATCTTCCCCGTGGCATCCAGACGCATGGAAATGGCTGGTTGAGTAACACCCAATTGCCCCGCGAGCATTTTTTGCGATTGGGTATAATCTTCCTCCAAAAGAGCCTGTAATTGATATCCTCAACCTTCCTAGGCCGATTTTCACGCTTCTTGTCCCACAAGTCAAAATTGCCGTTTTTGAACCGACGAAACCAATCTCGGCACATTGTTTCCGATAAACCAGTCACCATAGGCCTCCATAAGCATTCCATGTGATTCGGCAGCCGATTTCTTCAAATTGAAGCAGAAAAGCAGAGCTTTCCGCATATGCTCTTTTTATGGCACAAAACTAGACATGTTTACCAAAGGAAAAATGTATGTTGTTGTACGAAATTGCTGACAATGTGCACTGATTAATGTTGACAAATGTCAAACTCATAAAAAAAGAGTATGGCTTGTCCATGGTAGCTTATTCCGCACACTCACGCCATATATGACCAAACAGCGGATTTAAGCTTATACATCTAGTATATATTTAACCGTTGTCAAAAAAGAAAACTGTACTTTCCGAACAACGAAATGGATAATCCTTTATTTAATTTTTTTTAAAAACAAATCCTTATTAAATATAAGAAAAATTATATTTAAAAAAAATAATTTACGAAAACTTTTTTTCTATACGAAATTTAGCAGTGTTTGTCACAAAATTATAAGATTTTAAAAATTCGTCAACAGCTTTATGATTAAGACATGACACCAATCGAGCATTTCCTGTTTTGGAAAATTCATGGCTGACCCTTCTTACGCAGAGGAAACTCAACAGGTTTTTCCAGAGTTCCCTTATCGAATAGTACAACCTTTAATGTGTTCGTCTATTGTGGGATGCTCTTTAGCAAAAAAAAAATAAAACTTTCCAGTTTATTAGTTATTAAGTCGGCCACATGTTGACAGCAACACAGTCAAATGAACTGGCAAAAAATAGGCTCGAACTAAAATTGTTTTGTAATTTTTCAAATTTAACAATTTCTCTCTAGCAAACCTTCTATTTTCAGCCAAAGTTTTAGAAAAAAATTGGTTAAATATTTGTTGTGTATTAAACTTTTACCTTTATTTCAATTAATTTTGAATCACCTTTTTTCTACAATTTAAATATGAAATAAATAAATGGATTTAAGTAATTTCCTAAATCAGAATAGAAATTTTAATTTAAAATTCTATTTCGGCATTAGGATTGGAGGAAATATGAAAAAATATATGCTAAGATAACAAAGTGCTCCATTTTTTTTCTTTCTAAATACGCAAATAGAAGATTAATATTTGTTAAAATTTTCTTAGAACAAATATTTTCTAATAAAATTTTTTTAAAACTCAAACAGTATTTTATGATTATGTTTTATTTTTGTTTATAATACATCGATCTGTACATAGTTAAAATAAGAATATTATTCGTATTACTAAATAATAATTCTTAGAACATAATTTTTCGATTGTCTAACTTTTGGTTAAAGTAGATTAAAATTAATAAATATGAACGAAATTTTTTTATTATTGTTATTATATGTACGATAAGACTAGAAATTTTCTTATACAAAAATTACTAATACAGGCAAATAATAAATTTCACATTTTATTATAGTCTATATTTTTTTATAAATGCATATACGCGATAGTTAGACAAATTTCCTTTAAGTTTATTCTTATCACTAAAAAAGAAACGCTTTCCTTGTATTTCAAAATAATTTTATTTTCCCCCTAATTTTATTTTTTATAATAACAATTTCTAATATTTTTTTGTTGATTTATTTGAGTATAAAAATTAATAAAAAATACTATCGGAAATTGAAAACAAATGAATGAATTTTTTTTTTTATTTTTTACATAAATCGTTTGTACTCAAAAAAATTCTTGTTTTAGAAATTAAAATATTTTATATTATACAGCTCATGACATACCATCCATCCACCTATATTCATTTCTGTACACATATATATGAGCATAACTCGTGCAATATTTTTAATCATTTCTAGTGGCTTTTGGAATCATTTTTGGTACGATCAGCCTGCCTAATATGGTATTTATGCCACAAGAGGAATTCCAAATAGAAAACGCACTATGCACTTATGTATGCCGAATGCAGGCAGCAACAAACATCAATAGCAACAGGAATCATCGGGGATTTTTTCTCTCTTAATGAATGCATTTATCGAACAGGAGAAAAGCAAGAGGGAACGAATGCATTCGAGTTTCTTGTCGTTGTTGGTGTTGTTTTTCTTTTATTGTTGTTATTATTTGTTATCTCGGGGCTAAATGGTTTAAGGTTAAAATAGCCACAATACAGGACAGACTCTACCATATTGCCTACGGGTAAGAATAGTACAACTGCACATCGTCATCGTAGAGGTTTAGTTCTTGGCTGCTCCGCAAGATAACACAAAACATACAAACATAACAAGAATAAGAGAAGAGAAAAAAACCATCACTTGCACCTTTCTATATACAGAACATAATCAACAAAAACGACAAATTAATTTTTTCTCTCTTTTGCCCCCTCTCTTATCCCTTATATGTAAATACCGGACCAAAAAAAAAAAACAAAACAAATAATATATTTTCCTTACCTGTCCTGCCTGTTGTTAATGGAATTAGAAAAGTTTTGCCATTAATTTTTTTTTAGTTGAATTTTCTCAGTTTATGTGTACATATATATATATATATATACATACATGAATAAATTATTTACACTGTGTTACGGATATATTTTTAGATATTTTATTCAACATTCAATTTGATGAAAACAAAACAATACAATACAAATTTTCGACTATAAACACAAAAATAACTTTGAAAACAATTCTCACACACGCAGTCACGCACTCAGCCAGGCTACACCGTATGAATTCGAAGAGTATAATATTCGGTTTAACCAAATGCGTTTATACACTTTTCATCCTCTACTCACAAATGTATTTTCGAAAATTTTACGCGCATCAATAATAACACCATTTATCTAATAGAATATCTCCGATCGTTAAGAATATTTTTTACCCGATTTATAATAAACAGAAAATATATTATTTAGTTTCTAATCAACCATTTTAACTCGAATAAAATCAGCGCACAGTCTACTAACACATCGGAATGCAAGAAAAAAAATTAAGTCGACGACAAACGTTCCATCTGAAGTTGGCCATAAATGCATTTATGTTAGTCAAGTGTTTATGGCAATTGGATCCATAACTGTTATACTGTATCTCTTATCAATTCTTGAGAAATTTTTCTTCATCATCTATTTGGGATTTGATCAAATTAATTATGTTTTTCTTAACTTAAAATTTACTATAATGAAAATTTAAAAGTTTCACTACTTTTTCTCTAAATAGTAAATTTTTTTTTTTTGAATAAGAGATACAGGAACAGAAAATCAATTAGATTTTACTGAATAAAAACTGTTATATTCGTTTGACAGATAAAAATATTACTACATAGATGTCGTCCCACATACTTAAGAATAATTAAACCGTACAAATTTGGTCCTCTGTTTCTAAATCTTCCAAATTTTCTATTTTGTCCTTAATTAATTCTATAAACTATCTTAAATTAAATAAAAATATCTTTTTCTTAAGGAAAAAAAATTAAGATATAAAATTCGAAAAATTGTAACTAATGAAAATAAGGAAAAATTGATTGAGAACAGCTACGTAATATTGTGAGTTAAGCGATATTATCATAAACCAATATTTACACTTTTCCAATTTCTTTTTACTTATTTTAATAGGATATTTGAAAATCTTATTTAGTTTAGAGCCATTCGAATATAATTTATTTATTGTATTATTTATAGGTGGTAAAAATTAAAAAAAACCGTTTTCTTAAATTTTTCAAAAGCGCGTACAAAAAACAGTTTACTTTTTAGTCCAAAATCATTTCGAATTTTCTTAAATATATTTAAATATTTAGTTTTTCTATTAAAATCATATGTTTTACATGAATAAATAATCATACCAAACTGAAAGATATACAAAACATATAAGATATTTTATGAACAGTAATTTGATAAAAGTAAGACTAATAAAATATTATTGAAGTAGAAGGCATTCTATAATGTCATATTTTGGGTGTTACTAAAAATTTATACTGTAAACTGAAAATTTGGAATAAAAAAATTTACACAAACATTTTACAGGAAGTTTTATTGCTGAAAATGTTGACTGATTGAAAATTTGGACTGCCTGAAAATTTGGAATAAGTAAAAATTCGGACCGACTAAAAATTTTAACTGACCGATGATTTGGACTGACTCAAAATTTGGACTAACTGAAAATTTGGACTCACTGAAAATCTGTACCGACTGAAAATTTGGACTGACCGAAAATTTGAACTGACTGAAAATTTGGACTGACTGAAAATTTGGAATGACCGAAAATTTGGACTGACTGCAAAATTTGGACTGACTGAAAATTTGGACTGACTGAAAATTTGGAATGACTGAAAATTTGGACTGACTGATAATTTGGACTCACTGAAAATTTGTACCGACTGAAAATTTGGCCTGACCGAAAAGTTGGACTGACTGAAAATTTGGCCTGACTGAACATTTGGACTGCCTGAAAATTTGGACTAATTGGAAATTTGGACTGACTGAAAATTTGGACTGACTGAAAATTTGGACTGACTGAAAATTTGGACTGACTGAAAATTTGTACCGACTGAAAAATTTGGATTGAACGAAAATTTATACTGATTGAAAATTTGGACAGACTGAAAATTTGGACTGACTCAAAATCTGGACTGACTGAAAATTTGGACAGACTGGAAGTTTGGACTGACTGAAAATTTGGACTCACTGAAAATTTGTACCGACTGAAAATTTGGACTGACCGAAAAGTTGGACTGACTGAAATTTGGACCAACTGAAAATTTGGACTCACTGAAAATTTGTACCGACTGAAAATTGGACTCACTGAAAATTTGGACTTACTGAAAATTTGGCCTGACCGAAAATTTGGACTGACTGATAATTTGGACTCACTGAAAATTTGGACTGACTGAAAATTTGGACTCACTGAAAATTTGTACCGACTGAAAATCTGTACCGACTGAAAATTTGGACTGACCGAAAATTTGAACTGACTGAAAATTTGGACTGACTGAAAATTTGGAATGACCGAAAATTTGGACTGACTGCAAAATTTGGACTGACTGAAAATTTGGACTGACTGAAAATTTTGGAATGACTGAAAATTTGGACTGACTGATAATTTGGACTCACTGAAAATTTGTACCGACTGAAAATTTGGCCTGACCGAAAAGTTGGACTGACTGAAAATTTGGACTGACTGAACATTTGGACTGCCTGAAAATTTGGACTAATTGGAAATTTGGACTGACTGAAAATTTGGACTGACTGAAAATTTGGACTGACTGAAAATTTGGACTGACTGAAAATTTGTACCGACTGAAAAATTTGGATTGAACGAAAATTTATACTGATTGAAAATTTGGACAGACTGAAAATTTGGACTGACTCAAAATCTGGACTGACTGAAAATTTGGACAGACTGGAAGTTTGGACTGACTGAAAATTTGGACTCACTGAAAATTTGTACCGACTGAAAATTTGGACTGACCGAAAAGTTGGACTGACTGAAATTTGGACCAACTGAAAATTTGGACTCACTGAAAATTTGTACCGACTGAAAATTGGACTCACTGAAAATTTGGACTTACTGAAAATTTGGCCTGACCGAAAATTTGGACTGACTGAAAATTTGGACTCACTGAAAATTTGTACCGACTGAAAAATTGGACTGACTGAAAATTGGGACTGACTGAAAATTTGGACTGACTGAAAATTTGGACAGACTGAAAATTTGGCTGACTGAAAATTTGGACTCACTGAAAATTTGGACTGACTGAAAATTTGGACTGACTGAAAATTTGGACTGACTGAAAATTTGGACTGACTGAAAATTTGGACAGATTAAAAATTTGGACTTACTCAAAATTTGGACTTACTGAAAATTTGGACTTACTAAAAACTTGGACTGACTGAAAATTTGGACTGAACGAAAATTTAGACTGACTGAAAATTTGGACAGACTGAAAATTTGGACTGACTGAAAATTTGGGCTGACTGAAAATTTGGACTGACTGAAAATTTGGACTGACTGAAAATTTGGACTGACTGAAAATTTGGACAGATTAAAAATTTGGACTGACTAAAAATTTGAACTTACTCAAAATTTGGACTTACTGAAAATTTGGACTAACTAAAAACTTGGACTGACTGAAAATTTGGACTGACTAAAAATTTGGACTGATTGAAAATTTGGAGTGACTGAAAATAAAATTCCTTTTCGGTGGACTGACCGAAAAGGAATTTTTTTTTAAAATTACAAATATGTTTTATTGGTAATTTCATATTATCATATAACGATGATTATTATATAAAAAACAATGTTTCTATCAAATTTTTGATTAAAAAACAATAGAACTGAAATTAAGAAAATTAATCCTTTTTTTTTATTGAATAAATATAACTTTAATTTAGCTCATAAAATATTTGAAAAAAAACTCTGTATATGAATTCTCTTCTAAATAGTTAATTAATAATTTACATGTTTAAGTAAAAGGTAATTAATTAAAAAAAATTATAAAAAAATTGATGTTAAAAATATAATTTTTACATTTTTTGTATGGTTTTTTTTTTAAATTTTTAAGAAAAAAACATATAATTTCTAATTTTCAAGACTTTGAAAATTTTTCAACTTATTCAGAGATGAAAAAAAAAATTTTTTTTAAATAATTGTTACTACAAATAACAAAAAAAGGACAGTATTTAATTTTAAATAGAATATAAAAACTTTTAACATAGATACTCGATAACCGAAATCGATTTACAATTTTTAAAAATTATTTTTCAAGATAACATATTGTAAGAGGAGGAATAAATTCTTCTTTTTTTCTCAGGAGGAAACTAATTTCGAATTTTTTTGTTGTTGAAATTTGTTTTAATCGAAAATCGGATATGACTATTTGAAATGAAAACTTCTAATAACCGGAAAAAGTAATGATATTACTTTGGAAAGTTGTAAGTTTAATTTTGTTCGACATAGTCAGCGTTTTTTTTTTTTACAATATGCATGTTGGTTGGGTTCTAACAAGCTAGTCAGTTACATTCAAGAAGGCGTCTGTGAAGATTTTCGATTTTGCTTGTAAAACTTTCCGATGCCGTTCTCTGCACGTTTTCAATAATATTCGTTTGCCAAATGCATGTACGAGTGCTTCCATAAGTTTAGGATATTGCCCGGTACCAGTTGAATTTTCACAAAACTACAATAGAAAGACAAATTCAACGCAAATTCAATTATTTATATTTAGTTAATTTTTTTGTTTGTTTGTTGAAAACATTTTGGTATTAATTTTAATTAAAAATATTTTCATTTAAAAATTTATAATATAAGGTGAAGTAAAAAGAAATCCATTATTTTTGCATTAAATTGAAGGTTTTATTTAGCATAGATAGAATGATACGATTTAGGTCAAATATGCACCGTTTGATTCAGTGTATATTTGACCTAAATATTTGAGCTATTTCTCATAGAAACCCTCATCCCTATTGGCAAAAAACTGGGACAGTCGATTTTCACAATCTTCTCTTGAGGCGAATTTTTCACCTGCAAAATCATTTGTCATAGACAGGAAGAGGTGGTAATCACTTGGTGCCAGGTCCGGACTATAAGGTGGATGCATAAGAACATCCCAACCAAGGTCCCGGAACTTCGGGCGAGTCACTATCGATGTATGCGGCCTGGCGTTGTCCTGATGGAACACAATTCGTCTCCTATTGGCAAAAGCTGGCCGCTTCTGGGCGATTGCTTCTTTCAGACGGTCCAATTGTTGATAGTATAGGTCCGAATTAAGATTTCGACCGTAGGGGTGCAGCTCATAGTAGATGATTCCCTGCCAGTCCCACCAAACACACAGCAAAACCTTCCTGGCTGTCAATCCTGGCTTGACCACCGTTTGCGCTGGGTGACCGCGATTTGACCACGACCGTTGTCGCTTGACGTTGTCGTAAGTGACCCACTTTTTATCACCAGTAACCATCCGCTTCTTTTTGTATCCAGCCTTATTTAAGTTGTTCCAAAAGGTTTTTTGTGCAATGTTTAGCTCCTGGGCAATCGAAACAGTGCTTACGTGATGGTCGGATTCGACGATTTCCATTATTTTATCGACATTTTCGACAATTGGCCTTCCAGAGCGTGGTGGCATCTTTGACATCAAAATTACCGGAATGGAATCTACGAAACCAAAATTGCGCATGATTGGCTGTTACAGTATCACGACCATAAACATTATTCACATTTTCGGCTGCCTGGCTTGCGTTTTCGCCTTTATCGAAGAAAAACTGTAAAATATGGCGTATTTTTTCTTTGTTGGTGTCCATCTTTGACGCGTTCTAAAAATATACTGAGTCAAGTAATCACAAAACTGTATGAAATCTTATCTTTCTAACGCCATCTAGTGCAACCCGATCGCACTTTCAAAACCGGAGATACAGACTCCTAAAGCCATCTATTGGTAAAATAATGGATTACTTTTGACTACAACTTATGTTATATAAAAAAAAAAGAATATTTTAAAAGCAATTATGATAAATTATATTTTTGAGTAATTAATATCCTAATAAGGAAATAAATTATTATTATTTTCTTTTTTATAAAAAGTTAAATGACTTCATGCAGAACGATTACATCAATTGAATTGAAATGAAAATCTTTCACTTTGACCAAAATAACTTTAGATAAACGAATTTTAGATAAATTGAAAATTGGGATATGATTTATTCTTTGAATTTGATTTTGCATCAGTCAATTGCCAGAATACCAAAGAATTTTTCGAAGTTTCTCCATCATAGAGAAGGCTTTGTAATGCTAATCGGGAAATTTGCCTTTTTCAAATAAGTAGCTTCAGTTATCCTTTGTATGGATGCGATTCACTGGAAAATCGTTTCGAATATATAAAATTCAATAATTTATTCAATAATTTCTTAAATTACAGCAATTTAAATCCTTTTTAGAAAAAAACGGAATTTATTTCATATTCAGTTTGAAAGCACCAATTTTTGACTACTGAGGAGGATAACTTGAAAAGTGATTGAAAGCTTTTAGATTAAACTCAATGAAATCTTATATAATTTGATGAAAAAAAAAACAACCTAAATTAAGGGTCATTTGCAAATCTCAAATATTATTAAATGGATTGGATTATTTTATTTAAATTGGAGAAATTCAATCGAAATGATGATGGATATTAATGGAAATTTATCCTTTCATAATTCGCAGTTTAAAACTCTTTTTTAAAAAAAATTTCTAGTTTTACTCTATATTTACCAGTGAAGAAATTATTTATAGTAAAAATTTTCAGTAAAACTTTTTAGCCTCAATTTTCAGTCACAATTTTCAGTAAAAGTGCGTAGTCGATATTTGTTGGTAAAAGTGTAGACCTCGTATTCTAAAAGCTATAAAAACATACTGAATTTAAGATAACATCATTAATTCGATGGAAGAATATCATAAAAATCATATTTCTGGAACAGCTAGTCGCTCAGTAATTTAGTTATAACGTATCCTAATTCATACATATTGCGTACGGAACTAATAACCAAAAATGTTCTAATCTACTATTAAATGGTTATAATTTTGGTGATAAAGTAAAATGAAAAAAAATATGTACTTGTTAATAACTAAAAATAATAATAACAATAAAAATGTAAGTCATCAGAATGAAGCAGACAGAAAAGCATAAAACTATTACCGAGCCTAATGCATGTGGCAGATAATGTGTACTAGTCGTCCAAAAAGTATCATCCATCGACTTATTTCCAAGTTTATGTAGCGTAAAACATGACTTTGGGGATAGGAGTCTGGGAATAAGAACAACAGGAAACGATTTAGATGAAATTTATGCTCCTTAATCTCTCCTTTAGTAGATGGCACATGTTCGTATGTTTTACTTGAACAAATAATTATACCAAACTGAAAGACATACAAAGCATATAAGATATTTTATGAACAGTAATTTGATAAAAGTAAGACTAATAAAATATTATTGAAGTAGAAGGCATTCTATAATGTCATATTTTGGGTGTCTAAAGTTTTTATTGTATCTATAAAGAAAGGACCAGTACTGAAAACATTTTACAGGAAGTTTAGGTAGAACAGTTTTATTGAAAATTTTTGTACTGAAAATTTTATTGCTGAAAATGTTGACTGATTGAAAATTTGGTCTGCCTGAAAATTTGGAATAAGTAAAAATTCGGATCGACTAAAAATTTTAACTGACCGATAATTTGGGATGACTGAAAATTTGGACTGATTGAAAATTTGGACTAACTAAAAATTTGGACTTACTGAAAATTTGGACTGACTAACAATTTGGACTGACAAAAAATTTGGACTGGTTAAAAATTTGGACTGACTAACTGAAAATTCGGCCTGACTAACTAAAAATTTGGAATGACTGAAAATTCTGACGTACTGAAAATTTGGACAGACTAAAAATTTGAACTGACTAAAAATCCGGACTTACTGAAAATTTAGACTGACTGAAAATTTGGACTGACTGAAAATTTGGACTTACTGAAAATTCGGACTTACTGAAAATTTGGACTGACTGAAAATTTGGACTTACTGAAAATTTTGACTGACTGAAAATTTGGACGGATTAAAAATTTGGACTGACTAAAAATTTGGACTTACTGAAAATTTGGACTGACTAAAAATTTGGACTGAAAAAAAATTTGGACTGGTTAAAAATTTGGACTGAGTCAAAATTTGGACTGACTAACTGAAAATTCGGACTGACTAACTAAAAATTTGGAATGACTGAAAATTCTGACGTACTGAAAATTTGGACTTACTGAAAATTCGGACTTACTGAAAATTTGGACTGACTGAAAATTTGGACTGACTGAAAATTTGGACTGATTGAAAATTTGGACTGACTTAAAATTTGGACTAACTGAAAATTTGAACTGACTGAAAATTTGGACTGACTGAAAATTTGGACTTCTGAAAATTTGGACTGACTGAAAATTTAGACTGACTGAATATTTGGACTGAGTAAAAATTTGGACTGAGTAAAAATTTGGACTGACTAAAAATTTGGAATTACTGAAAATTTGGACTGACTGAAAATTTTGACTGAGTGAAAATTTGGACGGATTAAAAATTTGGACTTACTGAAAATTTGGACTGACTAAAAATTTGGACTGACAAAAAATTTGGACTGGTTAAAAATTTGGACTGAGTGAAAATTTGGACTGACTAACTAAAAATTTGGAATGACTGAAAATTCTGACGTACTGAAAATTTAGACGGACTAAAAATTTGAACTGACTAAAAATCCGGACTTACTGAAAATTTAGACTGACTGAAAATTTGGACTGACTGAAAATTTGGACTTACTGAAAATTCGGACTTACTGAAAATTTGGACTGACTGAAAATTTGGACTGACTGAAAATTTGGACTGATTGAAAATTTGGACTGACTTAAAATTTGGACTTACTGAAAATTTGGACTGACTGAAAATTTGGACTGACTGAAAATTTTGACTGAGTGAAAATTTGGACGGATTAAAAATTTGGACTGACTAAAAATTTGGAATTACTGAAAATTTGGACTTACTGAAAATTTGAACTGACTGAACATTTAGACTGACTGTAAATTTGGACCGATCGAAAATTTGGACTGACTGAATATTTTGGCTGACTAAAAATTTTGACGCAACAAAATTTAGTGTGAATGAAAATTTGGACTGAGTGGAAATATTTAACTTAAAATATTTCCTGAATATTTCGACACAAAATGTTTACTGAGTTTAACCCAAAAACAAATTATCTTTTCAGAAAAATCCTTTATGAAATAATTTCTCAGACCGGAATCACTTTTGCAAAATAACTGAAAATAAATTTTTTACGAATTGAAAACGTTTCGATGTATTTATTTCTTACAACTCTTTTATATAAATATTGCGTGGGTAATTTTGAAATTGAAAATAAATATAAATACCGATACGTACATTAAGATATTTTTACTTTATTTCTAATGTGCGTCTTCGAAATACTAACACTTTATTTTCAACTCGTTGTCTAGTAAGTTTATCGTTAAGGGAAATGAACGTGAGCACTTATGCATGTGTATACGTATGTAAATGTACTAGTCTCGTCTATGTTCAAGGAATAAAATAAGAAAGCTCCGAACGTGTAAACTTCTATGCTGTGCTTTTAAAACGGACCATAAATAGGGCAATTTGGCACAGGATATCACTATGATCTGCCAAATTGCTATCTCTTTAGAATAATTTATGAATTTATCTGTACTGAAATGATTTGACTTTTAAAATACGCACGCGAAATATAAAATATCATCGAATGAGTAATGAAAATGTGCAAATTTATCTGAACGTACATGAATTTCTTATGTGACTATGATTACAAATACGAATACGAGTAAATGTCCTTATTCATATCTGAATATCTAAATTTTCGAAATAATATTTTACGTTTTCTTCTTTGATTTAAAAATTGTATATAGTTTATATAAATTTAATTTGTTACGTTCTATAGTATTTTAATATAAAGGGAAAAGTCGTAAAAGTACAAATTTCATTTGTCATTCCTATAATCATTTCTTTGAGACTAAAAAGCACTTGAGGATTTGTGAAGGTTTTATATGATAATCAATTCCATATAGGAATGTGCATATTATGGAATAAACAATTTCAATAGTCATGTTAAATTTCCTTCAAAAAATATACGTTTTCAATGTTTTTCTACAAATAAAAATGGTTAATAAAATTTTGCATAGAAAATATTGTATTATATTAAAAAATTTTGCAATACTTATAGAAAATGACAAAAATTATAAATAATGATAATTTATAAAATGATTAAAAAAAACTAATAAAAATAGAAAATTTTGTATTAAAAAAATATTTTACGCTAAAATTGTTAATAGGGAAAATGAAATTTATGTTAAAAACTTGAGTTACAACTTCAGAAAAAACATTTTGCGACAACTTAGCTTAAAAGTTTTGTAGTTAAAAAATCAGAACTTTCGAAAAATTATACTTTAAATGCAATTCTTTAGTTTTTCTTTTATATTAAATAGAAAAAAGTAAAAAAAATAATAAATAATAGAAAAAAAAACAACAAAATAGTAATGAAAATTTCAAAAAAATCATAAGAAAAAGAAAATAAAAGAAAAGCCTCCAGGCAACACAGAAGAAGAAAAAAACTAAAGACAAGGCTGCGAGGTTAGAAAGTGAAAAAATTTAAACTTAAATATATGCGAAAGTAAAATAAATGGCCGCCTTAGTGTATGCAATCCAAATTACAAAAATCTGAAAAATTCAAACAAAACTGAAAATCTGATTTTCACACCAGGCGATCAGTTTTTCAGAAAATTGAAAGTAAATATTTTCTACTCTCTCTTAAATTTGGAAAATTTTGTTTTTCTGTATGAAAATGATGGTTTCTTGGAAATTTCTTTTCATGGTATGATTGTGCATACTCAGGCAAAGTTCTCAAATCCATATAAATACATAATTTTCTATTTTTTTTTCTTAAAATTTATTTTTGAAGATGAAAATGGCATATTTAAAAAAAAAGTTTTAATATTGTGATGTTGAGTATACTTTTGGAAAGCTTTTCCAATCTATATTATTCTGATTGGCAGAAAAAAACATTTGCAGGAACATTTTCTGTTGGTGTTTTTGCAAAAACTTTTTAGTTGTCTTCCCTTTATTTGTTTTTCTTTCTATAAATAGGACAGTTTTTGATAAAATATTTATATGAAGTCCTTGCGCACATTTAAGACAATATTTTGCAATACTTTGTTTGTTCCTGGCTAGAAATAACTATCCCTGAGAATACAATTTTTCTCCACATAAACTATTCGTTTACTCCATGTTTAAATTTATTTATAATCCTAGGAAAGGACAAGTTCTATAAAAATTTTAATTGCGTCTTCTCAAGAGGTCCTTGGTAAAAAAATCTGAATATATTCTGAGAAAAGGATAAAATTTCATTGACAGTTTTCGACTAACCCGAAACAAAACCTTTGCAAAAATCGTCACATTGTATTTTTAATAACTTTTGAATAGTTCATCCTATTTGAAAGGCATCATTAATCATTGCGAATTATCAGAAAAGAGGAGAAAATATAAAAATATCAAAATTGATGGAAGAAAAAACGACTAGCAGCTCTCAGAACATCATCGCTGATGACATTGACTAAATAATGACCAATTGCATGTGTTCTCTGCAAGTACCATTCGTGATCGTCTGTGTATTATCATCACATACATGGACAAATTTAATACTAAAACATAAAAGAAAAAATAAATAATTTGCCCTTGAAAAACGAAAATTATTTGGAAATAATTTACCACTTTTGAACGGTAACAAAACTTGTTTGTAAGAACAGAAAAAAACCATCGGTAAAAGCACAAAAAAAAATAGGGAAAATTAAAAAGTGAACAGATTTAAATGCTGCTTTTTTCCATTTGTAAAATTACTATTTCATCAAAAAAATTTCAATTCAAAATAATTAAAAAATAATAATTCCTCAACTCAAGGTAAAAAAAAAATTCAGTAAAAAAATTTAATTTTTGGAAAAAAAAACAGGAAAAACATAAAAAAGTACAAAAAACAATTGATAAAACACCTACCATCCGACTCCCACTCCCGCCATCAAAAAATTAACCAAAAACCACCAAAAAAAAAAAAAAGCTAAAACGAAAACATCTCCATAAAAAAGCTCCGAGGATAGAAAGGAAAAAAGTTATATCATGAAAAATATGTGAAAGCAAAATTAATCGACCCCTAAAGATATGCAAGAAATCAAACAAGTACCAAAATTTGTAGCAAAAATGCAAGAAAATCGATATTTTACACCAGGCGCCCAGTTTTTCACAAAATAGAAGGCAAAAATTTTCTACTCTCTCTTAAAATTTGTTATTTACTATGAAAATAAACGTTTTTTTTTTTGAAATTTCTAAGGTATCATTGTACACACTCAGGCGAAGTTTCTCAAATCCATATTTTTCTGATCGAAAGAAAAGCGTCTTTTCAGGATTAATTTTGATGGGCGTTTTTGTGAAAAAATGTATTTTTTTGTATTTTTTTTTCATAATATCATTGCGCACACTTACGGAAAACTTTCTCAATGCATATTATTTTGATCGAAAGAAGAATGTCCTTTTGAGATAAATTTCCCTGGCAAATTTTGAGAAAAAATTTGTAACAATTCATAAAATTTCTTTTAAATTTGTTTTTTTTGTGATGTTATTGCGCATACATTAGCCAAAAACTTTTAATATATATTATCCTGATTTGAAAAAAATATCCAAATATTGTGCATTATTTTGTTTGATCCTAGCCTAGGTGATAAATTTGATTCTAAGGATAAAAATTTATAGGAAATTTTAATGAAAAATTAACAAAAAATATTTATTTACTCCATGTTTAAATTTATTGTAGTCCTGAAAAGGACTACAATAAATTTAAATATGGAGTAATATATGAAAAATATTTTGATATGTTTGATCCTGATCGGAGCGGCGTTCTGAGCACAGGATAAAATTTCATTGAATAGTTTTGCATTTTTCATCCGATTTAAGAAGCATTATCAGTAATTGCGAGTATCTAAAAACTATGGAGTACAAATAAGAACATCAAAATTGATGGAAAAAAAGACAAACGTAGTTGCTATATTAACTAGCATGTTAAAAGACCTCGATCCAAAAGATCGCAACACCGTTCTAACCTTAGCCCAAAAAATTAAGTCTGGAAAACCAGGCACAAGGTCTAAAAAATAACATTGCTAATGTTTTTCCTAGGAGTAAGAGCCTGCAATCAGGTGAACAGAAAGTGGTATGCCTTTCAGCAAACCCCTAATGGTTCACAGATTTACAGTCCAGTTCTTCTCCACCATTATTTTCTCCCTTCATGCACTATTTCTGGGCAGATTACTGTCCTAGTTTTTAGCTTGCCTAAATTTCTACTATGGTAAGTATCTATAGAAATGGTATAAGTAACAACGTCATATGTTCCATTTTGCAATTGAACATCTACGGGTTCCTTAATAACCTAGAAGGTCTGAGCCTGCTGCTAAATCAGTACTCTCCAAAAATAGTCGCTTTGCAAGAAACCAAATTACCTCACTCCTTCAACTAACCATTCTACCAAAAATACAAATGTTTATTTTTCAACAAAATCAACAACAACAAAAGAGGTGGTGTAGGTTTTCTCATACACCCCTTCATATCCTACTCACAAATTCACATTTTAACAAATTTTTTTAAAAATCCTTATTTCTGTAAATACCTCTCCCAACGTCCACATTGCAAAGATATATATTGAACAATTACCCGAAAATACCATCATTCTTTGAGATTTCAATACCCACAGTCATGTTTGGAGTTCCCCAAAAACCTGCTGGCTGGGGGAAAATTTTCGAGAAATGGCTCGTCACTAAACCCCTACCCTCTTCGCCTAAAAGATTCCATGAAAATCCTGGGTATCTCAATTGCCCGTGGAGGAAAATGGAATCTTCAGATTAAAAATATTGTTGACAAAATTAACACGATTCTCCGAATGGTTAAAATTTTAGTCAGCAGCAAAAGTAAGGTAAGACAGAGTGAGGCAATTAGAGTAACCAACGCCCTCTTGGACGGGACCTTACTCTATTTCTTCACTAAATGTGTCAGTGTGCCCATAGCAGGGAAAAAACTAGTCGAGGCAGCGGTAAACCGTTGCATTAGACTAGCCAGTGGAGCACATCGGACATCTCCGGTGGAATCCATACTGATTGAGACTGGTCGAAAACCAATTTTTTTCTATCTTCACAAAGCCCGCCTAAGTTTAATTTACAAAAACCTATGCCTTTCAAATTATCCTCTTCACACTTTAATCAAAAACATTATCATCTCCCCCAGTTCAAAAAGGAATTCATCATCGCTATCCTTATTAATACCCCACCTTGAAAGCACTTCATCCATCCTCCCCCTTGTTTTCCAAACTTCCCCACCACACCCAGATTGGAAACCGTGGTTGGGAGCAAAGTTGAAAGTGACTGCTTCTCTTGACAGGTTTAAGAAGGCTAGAACTGATCCGTCCACATACAGGAAATTTTTCCTTGAGCAGTTGGACGGATTAAAAGATCATCGACTGTTGTTCACTGATGCCACCGCTGACACCGATACTACATCTTTTTCGGTTGTCGAACTTTTTGGCTGCAGCACCCGCGCACTATGTTGTTCAATCTTCCCTTATAGGGCAGCTCCATATTACGGGGAGCTGTGGGCTATCAAAATGGCAATTGAAATTGCGACCAATATTCCCAGCCAACAAAGTGTTATTATTTTAAGCGACAGCCTTGCCGCCCTTAAAGCCATTTGTGGCCAATCGAGTGACCCTGTACTTAGCGCAATTCGTCATAGCCTACTTAGAAACAGGAGTGCCGAGTTGCAATGGGTGCCAGGGCATATGGGAATTGTGGGTAATGAAAGTGCTGACAGGTTGGCTGGAGGAACAATCCGTCGGCCGGTGATCACAGTCATTCCCAATCTGCCTCGCCTACTAACAGAATAGCAACTAACACCTTTAGCCATCCGCAGACACGATGACTGGACCAATAGCGACACTTTTTTGTCGGCTCATTGGATAACCACTAATAAACCAGTGTATTCAACATCCATACCGAAATTCAGGGCGCGGAAGCTCCTCAGAATCCGGATTGGACATACTGCTCTTACTCATAACTTCCCAATCGTCCCTTCTGCCAATCCTGTGGCACCCAGTTCATTATCACCCATATTCTACAGGAATGCCACATAACCAAGAACTACTTTGCGAGCAGGATTCCTCCTATTGTAGAGCTCCTCGACCCAACAACTTCATTCCCTAGTCCCTTATTTAAACTTCTACAACATACTAATCTGCTCCACAAAATATAACGAAATTCTTAATATTCCATACCACTAACCACAGACCAGTCTCTCTCAGATGATTTCCCACACGTACTATGAAGTTGCCAAATGGCCTCACGGTCGTGGCGCTATGAAGTGGCCCCTGGCACATGTCTAAGGGACCTTACAAACAAACAAACAAACAAAAAAGACCAACGAAAGAGAATCAACGAGAAGCTGTTAGATCATCAATGTTGGCAGTGGGTGAGAATGCAGCGTGCAAATGCGAGCAGCAGTAACAGTAACAACAACTCAGAATCACTGCTACTGTTGACATTGACCCGATTAACATTTGCATGTGTTCTCTGGAAGCACCATTCATGAGCATCAGAGATAATGTGACGTTCGTAAAGAAATTTTATACTAAACACAAAGAAAAAGAAAAGATTAATTTACGCTGCAAAAATTTAAATGATTTGGAAAAAAGTTACCGTGTGGCTTTATGTAAGAACAAAAAAAAAATCAGGGGTATTTAACTCGATGTTCGGGTAGAAAATTAAATAGTATTAAATGCTGCATGCGAAGAAAATTATAATTTTCTTCCATTTCAAGGATTGTTATTTAATCAGAAAAAATCTTATTGGAAATTTATAAAGCTATAATCAATCAAAAATTGATTGAGACAATTTAAATAATAATAATTCCCCAACTCAAAGTGAGTATTTAATACTAGAAAACCACTAAATTTTGGGTAGAATTACGTCTCTTATTACTTGAAAAATTAAAAAAGAAAGCTGAACTCGAAAAAGGAAAAAATATGTCAGTCCTCGACAAGATAACATCAATTTTGGATTGATAAACAAATACTCCTCTTCAAAAATTTATACAAAATACTGCCCGCAACACGTTCTCAAGTGCGTAAAAATCGAAATTTTACGCCAGGCGGCCAGTTTTCTCAGAAAATAGAAGGCAAAATTATAATAACTCTAACTCCTCTTGGTTTTGAAATGTGTTTTTCTCAATGAAACTGGCCATTTTTCGAAGCTTTTCCGATCCATATTATACTAAATTTGTGTGGACACTTTTGCGAAAAATTTGTGGTTTTGTTTCTAATAAACATTATTTTTCTATGGAAATGACTTTTTATAGAAATTTTTCATGGTGTCGTTACATAAAACTTCTTTGATCTATATTATCCTGAGCGGAAAAACAATGTCCTTTTTAATGAAATTTTTACTAAACATTTTTACTAAAAACATTTTGACTAGAAATATTTAGACGGCCGTAAATTTTGACGGCCAAAAATTTTGACGGGTGAAAATTTTGACGACTAAAAATTTTGACGACCGGAAATTTTGGCGTCCAAATTTTTAAACGACTAAAAATTTTGACGACCAAAAATTTAAACGACCAAACATTTTGACGACTGACAATTTTGAAGACTAAACATTGAAACAACCAAAAATTTTGACTACTAATAATTTTGACGATTGAAAATTTTGACGACTGAAAATTTCGAGTAGAACATGTACAAACTATTGACTTGATAAAAATTTTCAGGATAGAAATGGAAATTATTTTGAAATGTTTTTTCATAATATTATTGCGCACACTTACTCAAAACTTCGTCAATTCATTTTATTTGATCGAAAGAAGAATTTTCTTTCGGTATAAATTTCCGAAAATTTTTCCAAACCAAAAATTTTTACGACTAAAATTAAGACGACTTTAAATTTTGACTACTTAAAAAAAATTTTAAAACATTGAAAATTTGGACTATTGAAAATTTTTGACCACCGAAAATTTTGAAGACTAAAATTTTGACGACTGAAAATATCGACGAATGAAAATTTGGACTGATTGAAAATATCAACCGACTGAAAAGTTCTGAAAATTTTTACTTTAAATTTTTTCGCTGAAATTAAATTTTTTGCCATATTTTTAAAAATTTTAGTATCGTTAGCATCGTATTTAATTTAAAAAAAAAAAACTTTCTACCATGTTGAAAACTCGGTTACATTACAAGAAATAATAATTATTCTTAAGCATTTTCTTAGTTTAAAAACTGAATTTATTTAATAATTTTAAACTAATATAAATTAAATATGAAGAATTTTTTGGATAATTCTTCCATTTCTTTAATTTTTACTTTAAAAATATATTCAACAATTTTGAGAAAGATTCTAAATACTTAAATTTTGATGCAATATTAAAGACCAAATAAAAAGTGTGCCTATGAGTTTATGAAATCAAATTACGATTATGAAGAGTTTCCCGCATTTATTGCCTAATTTTCTGCTCGTGTTCTGAATAATAATACACAGTTTTTATAATGAAACGATGGTAAACGATACCTTCTGTGTCAGCACATATATCCATTAACATGCATATGTGTGTATGTACAAAATGGGCAAAAATAACATATTAAGTAAGGAAGGGATGTGGATAGAATTAACGCTGAAAGCGGAACTGAGGTTGTTCTTAACGATTTATGGCAATATTATTTTACATCTCGTCTTTCGTATGCAACTTGACTGACTACCCAACAAAAATATGTGAATGCTCAGCTGTTTCTGAACTGTCGTCTTCTGTACACTCGTCTACATATTTGGGTATCCTTAAAAATACCCGCATTCATATTTATCCAGACCACATGATGTTATCATTCTTCCTAGTCATCATCCAGTTTTATGGACTATGGCAGAATTTCTGTTCGTTGATCTCCCAATACTCCCCATCACTTACTGTTGAGGTAATCAGTCTTTTTCTTTTCCCTAAGATTCTGAAGATTCTATAATTCGATTCAATTTCAAAAGAATAAGAACACTGGTGATTTGTTTTGTTCCCTTATAAAAGAGTATATCCTTTCGAATACTGCATTGCAATCAACCGCATCAAATCGGTCTGTACATCTTATGAAAAAAATAGTACATCTTCGGGAATACAATATAATGCAGGTAGTGGTGTATCTAGTTTACGGTAAGTCAATATTTCCTTGTCGAGTGCCACTGCACCACTACAAAACCATGCCCAGGTAATGTAAGGGCCCGATTTGTTGTTCATTTGCATACTACGTGTATATTGGCAGGAATATTTACATACATTTGCTTGAAAGAAGAGATAAAAAAGCAATCTCTTCCCTACCCCTATTGAAGGGTAGGAACATTTTGAATATAAAACAACACGAAAAAGAAAACGAAAACGAAATTGTCTTGAATTATTGAACGGAAAATATATGCTGCTTCTCTGACGCGGAATACAGTCAGAGGCTCCCACTACAATACAGCATCTGATCTGTAAAAAGAAATAAGGGAAACGAAGACGCCAGCCAAATCGACGTTCTTAAAGGGATGAATAGTAAAATTGCAGTAAAATTTCTGATGTTGTCGCTTTAATGTGTAAAATATTTTTTTAGGGTGTGGTATCGAAACTGGTATTTCTGCTGGTGGTACCATCGGTGGTGATGCTGCTGGTACTACTCGTCTTACAGCTGGTTCTGCGGTGTGCGAAATATTGTTTCTGGTGCCTAGTTTGATTCTTTAAATTTCCAAGAAGCATAACCAGTCACTGCTTCTGCTAAAATAGGTTACTTCGAAATGTAAGGTACAGTTCGCAAGTGAAGTTATTACAGCAGAGCTGGATGTAAAATGTAATGTAACGCAGGCGAGTGTACCTTAAAGAAATTCACGCATACGAAGGCAAATAATGCTAATGCATTTCACTTATTATTCTGTATCAGTACAGAATGATTTGTAAGTAAAAAAAAAAACATTTTTGGGTGTGAATTGGTGAGGTGAATAGTATTTCCGAATGACTGATGACGAACAATGTCTACTTTCTGTGTCACTTCTTGTGCACATGAAGTTCCCATTTTGTGTGTGTGATTTAAGATGAAAAGCAGCAGTCAATTGGGAATAGTCCTGTTGATGGAAAACATTTATTTTTATTACGACACGGAAGAAGGGAAAGGTAAATAGATAGGTGCGTGGAGAAGGTTGCAGGAGTACGAGTATATGTAACGATTTGTCGATGTACGCTTGGCAGACCTGTTGAGCTGAAAGGAAATCGTTTCAGTACAACGAACACTACGAAGTAATTGGTTTGTGAAGAAATTCAATAGTTCGTAAGGTGAGGCGAGAATAAAACTATGGGAAATATTAAAATTCGAACACAATTGGGCAAAGAGAAATTCAATCATCTTATGCGATGAATCTAATTAAAATTAATTTATGACAGAAGAAACGGTAACTTCAATGTGAAATTGAAAGCCCACAAATAAAGGGTGGACCATATATGTGGTCCAAATTAAGAAGTTCCATATTAAAAAATAAATTAAAAAAAACTTGTGTATGTTTTTTCAAATTTCCGGTTTTATTAAAAAAGATGGAACCTTGAGATTTAAGAATGAAACACAACATCATTTAAATGACTGCCACAGCTTGCGTTACAGTACCCCATTCGCTCGACCCAATTTTTCAGTACATTTTCCGGCTCCAATCACAGCTCCGAAGCGGCCAATTGACATCAGAATTTCGGTTGATTATTCGGTTTTCGAAAGTTCTCAATATTTCCCAGTTTTCTGGGAATGATGTTGTGTTTCATTATTAAATTTCAAGGTTCAATATATCTAATAAAACCGGAAATTTAAAAAATTATACACCAGTTTTTAAATAGTCCACCATATTAAAATGGAACTTTTATATGGTCCACCCTATAATTGCTGATGATGAAATTGATTTTATAAAAAATATTTACTAAAAAATTATGAACACACATTTTTACTGAAAAGAATTTTAATGACAAAATATTTGTACTGAAAATTATTACTGAAAATTTTTGCTGATAGTATTTTTAATGAAAGTTTTTTTACTGAACATATTTTTACCGAAAATATTTTTATTGAAAGTATTTTTACTGAAAAAATATTTTTACTGAAAGTATTTTTACTAAAAGTATTTTGACTGAAAATATTTTTACTGACAAAATATTTTTACTGAAAATTATTACTGAATATTTTTACTGAAAATATCTTTACTGAAAATATTTTTACTGAAAGTATTTTTATTGAAAGTATTTTTACTGAAAGTATTTTCACTAAAAGTATTTTTACTGAAATTATTTTTACTGGAAGTATTTTTACCGAAAACATATTTTTACTGAAAAAATATTTTTACTGAAAGTATTTTTACTAAAAGTATTTTTACTGAAAATATTTTTACTGAAGATTATTACTGAAAATGTTTACTGAAAGTAATTTTACTGAAAGTAATTTTACTGAAAGTATTTTTACTGAAAGTATTGTATTTTTACTAAAAGTATTTTTACTGAAAATATTTTTACTGAAAGTATTTTTACTGTAAAAATTTTAACTGAAAGTTTTTTTACTGAACATATTTTTACCGAAAATTTTTTTACTGAAAGTATTTTTACTGAAAGTTTTTTTAATGAAAAAATATTTTTACCGAAAGTATTTTCACTGAAAGTATTTTTACTGAAATTATTTTTACTGGAAGTATTTTTACCGAAAACATATTTTTACTGAAAAAATATTTTTACTGAAAGTATTTTTACTAAAAGTGTTTTTACTGACAAAATTTTTTTACTGAATATTATTACTGAAAATTTTTGCTGAAAGTATTTTTACTGAAAGTATTTTTACTGACAGTATTTTTACTGAAATTATTTTTACTGAAAGTATTTTTACTGTAAAAATTTTAACTGAAAGTTTTTTTACTGAACATATTTTTACCGAAAATTTTTTTACTGGCAGTATTTTTACTGAAAAAATATTTTTACTGAAACTATTTTTACTGAAAGTTTTTTTACTGAACATATTTTTACCGAAAATTTTTTTACTGGCAGTATTTTTACTGAAAGTTTTTTTACTGAAAAAATATTTTTACTGAAACTATTTTTACTGAAAGTATTTTTACTGAAAGTATTTTTACTGAAAAAATATTTTTACTGAAAGTATTTTTACTAAAAGTATTTTTACTGAAAATATTTTTACTGACAAAATATTTTTACTGAAGATTATTACTAAAAATGTTTACTGAAAGCAATTTTACTGAAAGTATTTTTACAGAATGTATATTTAATAAAAGTATTTTTACTGAAAGTATTTTTACTCAAAATATTTTTACTGACAACATATTTTTACTGACAAAATATTTTTACTGAAAATTATTACTGAAAATTTTTACTGAAAGTATTTTTACTGAAAGTATTTTTACTGTAAAAATTTTACTGGAAGTATTTTTACCGAAAACATATTTTTGCTGAAAAAAAAATTTTACTGAAACCATTTTTACTGAAAGTATTTACTAAAAATATTTTTACTGAAACCATTTTTACTGAAAATAATTTTACTGAAAACATTTTTACGAAATGGATAACGCTTTATGTTTTTGTGTATTTTATTATTTGTTTATTTATTTTTATGTGCATAAATGTCGGAAAATCAGCACTCATAATAAAATTGAAAGCTTTTTAATTTTATTATTTTTGTAAATTTTATGGGTTTTCTTCTATTTGTGTTAATAAAGTCTGCCGTTATTTTTAGGACTAAAGACAAAAATCAAGTCATAACAAAATGAATGAGTTTGTCCCATTATTGCTGTGGTTGACTGGTAGTACAGTGATTATTGGTGTCTACAAAGAACTCCACTTGAATCCTTTTGGTGCATTTATCTATTCAGATTGTATTGCGTTCTTCGGTTTCTGACCCTAAGGACAATGTGTACAGCCATACATAATTGGAAATGGAAGAAACGATTTGGGATTCTTAAGGAGAGATGGTATCGTTTATACAGCGCCTTTTGTTTGGCATGTTCTCGAGTGTTATCCGGGAGCGACATGAAATTTCCAATTTTTCTCAAAATCAATATCCTTTCTCTTGTCATGATACGATGCTATTGGAGCTATTTGGAAAGCTGTTTTCCATAAACATACACAACTCCACCACAAATTCCCGCTTAATGGATAGGGATCGATGCCATACATTTTTATAATGCACGTATATGGGTCGGTAAATTTAGTATGGAGCAAGTTTTTTTTTCAATAGAGCCCACCTTAATCGGAAAATATGCACAGAGGCAAGCTCATCACCTTTTCGAGATTCATGAATAACAAAGAAAACGCGTTCGAGCGCATCTCCTTCTAAATACGAGTAGGAATACATTTTCATATCTGCACATCCTCCCAATATCCCCATAAGCACACTTAGTCAATATCATGGAACCCCAATTTCCTTTTTATTATTTATTTTCAGTCATTTATACTTATATTTTCTTATTACGACGATGTTTCATTTTATTTTTTTGTCGTATTTCAAATTTTCTGTTATCTTTGAATCCAGACTTTATATCCTATATTCCCTTAAGAAATAAACAAATATACAAAGTGTAGAGGGGAAGGGGATAATGGTAGTATAAAATGGAAAAATTCAAGCGACCGTATTTATACGGAAACTTTCATGGCCTATTTGATAAAGTAACCTTAGGCAAAATATCTTTGCGACATAAATCGAACAACAAAATATTGGATGGTGTTTTATCTCAAAGAGAACGAAAGTAATGCAAAAATGGATATAAGATATAAAGCTAAGATTTTTTTTGTTTTTTGCTTACTTAAGATTTTTTTTTCTGATTGTGATATTTTTTTCTCATTTTGCCTTTTTTTTGTTGTTGCTATTACTACTAAGTCGAATCAAATTTGAATAGCTTTTCTTTGATGTCACTAATTTTTTGTTGTTTGCTTTTTCAGATTTTTTAAATAGAATTTTTCACCTTAAAACTAATACTTTTACGAGTTTTCATTTAAAGTAATAAAAAAAACTTATTCCATGTAAGAAAGTAGTTTTTCGGTTCAAATTTTTGTAAATAACATTCCTAAGATATGATTGCAATTAAAATTGATACTAAATAAAATTTCCAGTATGAAATTATTTTCAGAATTTTGTAGGCAGTCCGCTAAAATATCAGTGAAAATTCCATGTAAAATTTATTGTAATTTTATTTTATAAAAACTATGGAGAAAGAAAAAGAGTAATTTTTGAAAATTTAACAAATTTATGATGAAAATATGTTTTTTGTTGTTTAATATATTGTAACAAAAAGGATAACGTGAAATATATTTTTTAATCAAACTAATACTCATCTTTGACACTGTCATAATGACATTTAATAAATTTTTAAACTTGCTATATTGTTTATTATCATGGTCGAGCTAGCCACAATAAACATGGTGGAGGTAGTCTAACAAAAACACAATGAAAAATAGAAGATTAAGCTTTAACCCAAACAGGAAACATCCCCATAAATATTGTTTCGGTAAAGCAACGCCAGGAAAATGTATCTGAAACACGTTAGGTGAGTGACTGCGGTTAAATGCCGATACTTTGACACCTTCGGTTTTTACAGTATTTTATTCGAGTTATGCAAGAGTTTTTTTTTTTTTTTAATAAAATTTTGTTGTTAATTTACAAAAAAAAAATCCGCAGGTGATTTATATGGGCAAAAATATTTTGTGCCTGTTTATTCTCTTGAATACTTTGTTGTTGTGAGTATTTATTACATTTACGAGCATTTTACACTTTATATAATGTAACATTTTTTAGATATTTTTAAAAAACATTCTGAGCAGTGTTTATACACTATATATTAATATCATTTTTTTATACATATTGTCGTATACGAACAAATATCGTATTGATACAGGGTTTTATATTGTTAAACGAATATATTATAAAAGGAAACATTTATTTAGTTTACAGTCTGCCATATTGTATTCTGAGTTATTTAATAATCAAACATTGCGTTAAAATGGAGCGATCCATTCTGAGCACTCTGACCGTATAATAACCAACTTTCTTCTTTATCTGAACTTAAAGATTGAATTTGTACCATATGTGGTTTTAACAAACGACGATTTTTACTTTATTTGATATTTTGTGATTCAAATTAGCTGGCATCCAAGATTGTGCGGTTTGAGCATTTAAAAACCAATGAGACAATCGTGTCAAAAAATTAACATTTCGAATACTGCGAAAGTTTGATTAAAAATTAATTCAAAAGGTTTGAGTCCAGTAAGAAGTCTTGTGGCGACCATCCGAATAATGTTCATTTTTCATTTATTTTATTAAAATGTCTTAGCAATACAATATAATGAATTAAAATTTTTATTAAAATCGGAATTTTATTCAACTTTGCTTTACAAACCACAAATTGGATAACCCTTTATTAACTGTATTATAATTCCTTCAGATATAGAATAAAATAAGACATTTTTCACACAAAAAAATAAAAATAAATAATTTAACTAAACATTTTTTATTCAACATTTTTACCGATAATTTTTATCGAACATTTTTACTGAAAATATCTACTGAAAATTTCTACTGAAAATTTCTACTGAAAATTTCTACTGAAAATTTCTACTGAAAATTTCTACTGAAAATTTCTACTGAAAATTTCTACTGAAAATTTCTACTGAAAATCTCTACTGAAAATTTTTACTGAAAATTTCTACTGAAAATTTCTACTGAAAATTTCTACTGAAAATTTCTACTGAAAATTTCTACTGAAAATCTCTACTGAAAATTTTTACTGAAAATTTCTACTGAAGATTTATACTAAAAATTTCTACTGAAAATTTATACTAAAAATTTCTACTGAAAATTTCTACTGAAAATTTCTACTGAAAATTTCTACTGAAAATTTCTACTGAAAATTTCTACTAAAAATTTCTACTGAAAATTTTGCCGCAAAATTTCTACTGAAAATTTCTACCGAAAATTTCTACTGAAAATTTCTACTGAAAATTTCTACTGAAAATTTCTACTGAACATTTCTACTGAAATTTCTACTGAAAATTTCTACTGAAAATTTCTACTGAAAATTTCTACTGAAAATTTCTACTGAAAATTTCTACTGAAAATTTCTACTGAAAATTTCTACTGAAAATTTCTACTGAAAATTTCTACTGAAAATTTCTACTGAAAATTTCTACTGAAAATTTCTACTGAAAATTTCTGCTAAAAATTTCTACTGAAAATTTCTAATAAAAATTTTTACTGAAAATTTCTACTGAAAATTTCTACTGAAAATTTCTACTGAAAATTTCTACTAAAAATTTCTACTGAAAATTTCTACTGAAAATTTCTACTGAAAATCTCTACTGAAGATTTATACTAAAAATTTCTACTGAAAATTTATACTAAAAATTTCTACTGAAAATTTCTACTGAAAATTTCTACTGAAAAAATCAGCTAAAAACTTTTACCGAAAATTTCTACCGAAAATTTCTACTGAAAATTTCTACTGAAAATTTCTACTAAAAATTTCTACTAAAAATTTCTACTGAAAATTTCTACTGAAAATTTCTACTGAAAATTTCTACTGAAAATTTCTACTGAAAATTTCTACTGAAAATTTCTACTAAAAATTTCTACTGAAAATTTTGCCGCAAAATTTCTACTAAAAATTTCTACTGAAAATTTCTACTGAAAATTTCTACTGAAAATTTCTACTGAAAATTTCTACTGAAAATTTCTACTGAAAATTTCTACTAAAAATTTCTACTGAAAATTTTGCCGCAAAATTTCTACTGAAAATTTCTACCGAAAATTTCTACTGAAAATTTCTACTGAAAATTTCTACTGAACATTTCTACTGAAATTTCTACTGAAAATTTCTACTGAAAATTTCTACTGAAAATTTCTACTGAAAATTTCTACTGAAAATTTCTACTGAAAATTTCTACTGAAAATTTCTACTGAAAATTTCTACTGAAAATTTCTACTAAAAATTTCTACTGAAAATCTCTACTGAAAATTTCTACTGAAAATCTCTACTGAAAATTTCTACTGAAAATTTTTACTGAAATTTCTACTGAAAATTTCTACTGAAAATTTCTACTAAAATTTCTACTAAAAATTTCTACTGAAAATTTCTACTGAAAATTTCTACTGAAAATTTCTACTGAAAATTTCTACTGAAAATTTCTACTGAAAATTTCTACTGAAAATTTCTACTGAAAATTTCTACTGAAAATTTCTACTGAAAATTTCTACTGAGCATTTCTACTGAAAATTTCTACTGAAAATTTCTACTGAAAATTTCTACTGAAAATTTGTATTGAAAATTTCTACTGAAAATTTCTGATGGAAATTTCTACTGAAAATTTCTACTGAAAATTTCTACTGAAAATTTCTACTGAAAATTTCTACTAAAAATTGCTGCTGAAAATTTCTACTGACAAATCAACTAAAAATTTTTACCGAAATTTCTACCCAAAATTTCTTCTAAAAATTTGTACCGAAAATTTTTGCTGAAATTTCTTCTAAAATATCTACGAAAAATTTCTACTAAAAATTGCTGCTAAAAATTTCTACTGAAAAAATCTACTAAAATTTTTACCGAAAATTTCGACTGAAACTTGCTACTGAAATTTCTACTGAAAATTTGTACTAAAAATTGCTGCTGAAAATTTCTGCTAAATATTGCTACTGAAAATTTCTACTAAAAAATCAACTAAAAATTTTTACCGAAAATTTCTACTGAAAATTTCTGCTGGAAATTTCTACTGAAAATTTCTACTTAAATTTCTACTTAAAATTTCTACTAAAAATTGCTGCTGAAAATTTCTACTGAAAAAATCAGCTAAAAATTTTTACCGAAAATTTCTACCGAAAATTTCTACTGAAAATGTCTACTTAAAATTTCTACTAAAAATTGCTGCTGAAAATTTCTACTGAAAAAATCAGCTAAAAATTTTTACCGAAAATTTCTACCGAAAATTTCTACTGAAAATTTCTACTGAAAATTTCTACTGAAAATTTCTACTGAAAATTTCTACTGAAAATTTCTACTGAAAATTTCTACTGAAAATTTCTACTGAAAATTTCTACTGAAAATTTCTACTGAAAATTTCTACTGAAAATTTTTACTGAAAATTTTTACCGAAAATTCTACTGAGCATTTCTACTAAAAATTTCGTCTTAAATTTTACATCAATAATTTTTATTAGTTATTAATTAAAAAAAAAATAATACAAGAATATCGTTCTTGTATATATTTTCAGTAGATATTTTCAGTAAAAATGTTCTACTGAAAATTTATACTAAAAATTTCTACTGAAAATTTCTACTGAAAATTTCTACTGAAAAAATCAGCTAAAAATTTTTACCGAAAATTTCTACCGAAAATTTCTACTGAAAATTTCTACTGAAAATTTCTACTAAAAATTTCTACTAAAAATTTCTACTGAAAATTTCTACTGAAAATTTCTACTGAAAATTTCTACTGAAAATTTCTACTGAAAATTTCTACTGAAAATTTCTACTAAAAATTTCTACTGAAAATTTTGCCGCAAAATTTCTACTAAAAATTTCTACTGAAAATTTCTACTGAAAATTTCTACTGAAAATTTCTACTGAAAATTTCTACTGAAAATTTCTACTGAAAATTTCTACTAAAAATTTCTACTGAAAATTTTGCCGCAAAATTTCTACTGAAAATTTCTACCGAAAATTTCTACTGAAAATTTCTACTGAAAATTTCTACTGAACATTTCTACTGAAATTTCTACTGAAAATTTCTACTGAAAATTTCTACTGAAAATTTCTACTGAAAATTTCTACTGAAAATTTCTACTGAAAATTTCTACTGAAAATTTCTACTGAAAATTTCTACTGAAAATTTCTACTGAAAATTTCTACTGAAAATCTCTACTGAAAATTTCTACTGAAAATCTCTACTGAAAATTTCTACTGAAAATTTCTACTGAAAATTTCTACTGAAAATTTCTACTAAAAATTGCTGCTGAAAATTTCTACTGACAAATCAACTAAAAATTTTTACCGAAATTTCTACCCAAAATTTCTTCTAAAAATTTGTACCGAAAATTTTTGCTGAAATTTCTTCTAAAATATCTACGAAAAATTTCTACTAAAAATTGCTGCTAAAAATTTCTACTGAAAAAATCTACTAAAATTTTTACCGAAAATTTCGACTGAAACTTGCTACTGAAATTTCTACTGAAAATTTGTACTAAAAATTGCTGCTGAAAATTTCTGCTAAATATTGCTACTGAAAATTTCTACTAAAAAATCAACTAAAAATTTTTACCGAAAATTTCTACTGAAAATTTCTGCTGGAAATTTCTACTGAAAATTTCTACTTAAATTTCTACTTAAAATTTCTACTGAAAAAATCAGCTAAAAATTTTTACCGAAAATTTCTACCGAAAATTTCTACTGAAAATGTCTACTTAAAATTTCTACTAAAAATTGCTGCTGAAAATTTCTACTGAAAAAATCAGCTAAAAATTTTTACCGAAAATTTCTACCGAAAATTTCTACTGAAAATTTCTACTGAAAATTTCTACTGAAAATTTCTACTGAAAATTTCTACTGAAAATTTCTACTGAAAATTTCTACTGAAAATTTCTACTGAAAATTTCTACTGAAAATTTCTACTGAAAATTTTTACTGAAAATTTTTACCGAAAATTCTACTGAGCATTTCTACTAAAAATTTCGTCTTAAATTTTACATCAATAATTTTTATTAGTTATTAATTAAAAAAAAAATAATACAAGAATATCGTTTTTTTTTAATTTCAAATGCTTTTTTCAAAGCCAAACAATTTTTAAATGCAGTAAAAATTAATGTTAAATGGAAATGTTTTGTTGAACTTTTAAAGAATGATTTTGAAAAAAAATATTTTAATTTTTAACATATTTTTAATTGGACGTTTTTATTAAGAGTAAGTAATAGAAAAAGAACTGACCTTCATGTGTGAAAATAATGAGTTTTGTTGAATCTTTGTTCTCTTCACTTGAACTAGTTCAATTCTTTACTAATTTGTTATTATTAAATATTTACTTGAAGGCATTTTTAAGGTATAAAATCTTTCTATTCATTGGTACTTTTTTTTACAACTTTGACATATTTTTACAGCTTAGAGGTGTTTTTGACGTACACTTGTTCAGATCTTGTAAATAAGAAAACAAATTTGAAATTATATTGAAAAAAAAATAGTCCGCAGTAGGTCATATTCGAATTAGAATTAATAAAAATTTCTCAATAAAGTCATAAAGATCTAAGAAACCATAATTATTTATTTTATAATTTATCCTTCGATATTTTATGCTACCATCCTACCAAAAGTAACAAGAAATATTTCAGTTTCATGTATTTTTAATTAAAAAAATTATATTTTTATTAAGTGTTTCCGAAGCATATATAATAAAATGAAAACAATCCAGTCGCAATCAATATTAAAGTTGATAACAGAGTAAGCGCACCTGTTCATAATCACTGAATTAACATGTGCACAAAACATATGTGTTTTACAATATTAAACAAAATAATCCACCATAAACAAATTAACATTAAATGATTATGAATTATAGGGATTTCTAGTCTAATCATTCAAATATAAGATAATACGTAATAAATTTATATGTAAACACTCAAATTTTAGGTTTTGGTTGAAAAAAATCCACTGAAGTATTATCAGGTGTTTAGTTGGAAATGACATTAAAATGTGTTCAATCAAATTTACACTTTTCACTGATAAAGTCTCTGCGATAATCTATGAAATAAGAGAATATTTTTAATTAGCAAAAAAATATAATAAAAATTATTTAATTTATGATAACGTTTGTTCAAAGATTCTATAAAAGCGCAATTTGATTTTAATAAAGTTTGTATTCTAACAAATTGAATTGAAAGCATGTCGGTTCGTTCGGTTTTGCTATTTTTAATCGTTTTCCTAGTGACAACCTGCCGTGCAGATGATCATTTACCGGAGTTATTGGATAATGCCGAATTTTTGAATAATATTCATTATCATAAAAACTCGGCCGGTGAGGTAGACGATATCGACCCAAATATTATCCAAGATGCATTCTTAAAAACGGTGTGAGTTCGGAATTTTTTTGTGACTACGTACTTTTAAGTGACTGACTTCATTTTTTTCTGTTATTTTATTTTTAATTTTAATGTCTAAATATATTTTTTTTCGTCGACAATTTCTTGTGTGGATATTTTGGAATTAAGCATGAACTGATAGCGAAATACGGTTATCCTGCTGAAGTCCATAAAGTGGAAACAAGTGATGGTTATATTCTGGAAATGCATCGAATAGCACGTCCTGGTGCCCAGCCAGTATTCTTATTGCACGGATTATTAGATGCTTCGAGTACTTGGGTCGTTATGGGGCCACAAAAAGGACTTGGTAAGATTATGCAATAAGAATAAACTCAATATTAGTTTTAAATCTTTTGATATTTCTTTAGAAAACTAAAGAAACTGTTTTCTATTTTAAAAAAAAGAAGAAGTTGAAGTAGTCACTATTTTCTGAAAGCGGTTGAAGTTGCTACTTAACCCACTGCATATGTTGTTTGTAATCATTAAATAGCTTTTCTATTCTCTCTACGGTTATCGACATATCTTCAACTTTGTTTTATTTTATAAAAAAAAAATTGTAAAATTTGTGTGAGTAAACTTAAATAAAAAAAAAATAGATTTCTTGTCGATAGTACTTTGTAAAAAAATTTTGGGATTTATTATTTTTAATTGTAAACAGTTTTTTTTTTAAATTTTCATGAAAAATATTTAAAGAAAAATTTTACTATCGAAGGCAATTGCAAAATATTTTAACTCAAAATGTTTTCTAAAAAAAAATGTCTACTGAAAGTTTTTATCGAAATTTCTACTAAAATTTTGATTGTAAATTTCGACTGAAAATTCTAGTGGAATTGTCTACTGAACATTTTTACTGAAATTTTTTATTGCAAATTTTTACCGATAATTTTTACTGACAATTTTTACTCACATTTTTTACTCACACTTTTTACTCACAATTTTTTCCGATATTTTTTACTGAGGGTTTTTACTCACAATTTTTACCAACAATTTTAATCGATAATTTTTGTTGATACGTTTTAGTGACACTTTCTACTGACAATATTTACTGACAACTTTTACTGACAATATTTACTGAAAATTTCAGTTGAAAATTTTTACCGATAATTTTTACTGACAATTTTTACGACAATTTTTGCTCATAATTTTTGCCGACAGTTTTTACCGTTAATTTTTACTGACAATTTTCACTGAAAATTTCTACTCAAAACTTTTACCGACAATTTTTACTGACAAATTTTACTAACAATTTTTACCGACAATTTTAACTGATCATTTTTACCGACAATTTTTACTGATAATTTTTGCCGACAATTTTTACCGATAATTTTACTGACAGGTTTTACTCACAATGTTTACCAAAAATTTTTATCGATAATTTTTACCGACAATTTTTACTGATAATTTTTGCCGACAATTTTTACCGATAATTTTACTGACGGGTTTTACTCACAATTTTTACTGATAATTTTTACATACAATTTTTACTCACAATTTTTGCCGACAATTTTTACCGATAATTTTCATCGATAATTTTTACTGATACTTTTTAGTGACACTTTCTACTGACAATATTTACTGACAATTTTTACTGACAATATTTACTGAAAATATCAGCTGAAAATTTATACTGAAACTTTTTACTCAAATTTTAGGATATTTGCTTCATGATCTCGGTTATGATGTTTGGCTTGGAAATGTCCGTGGAAATCGATATTCTAGAAATCATAAAACTTTAAGCCCAGATAAAGATAAGAGTAAATTTTGGAGCTTCTCATGGCATGAAATAGGATTATATGACGTCCCAGCAATGATTGATTATACTCTGAATAATACTGGATTTCAAAAGTTGCATTATATTGGACATTCGCAGGTATTTATTTCAGATATTCATTTAATTATAGATACTTTAGCTGAAAATTTCACCAACAATTACTAGGGAACAACCACATTTTTCGTAATGACATCTGAAAGGCCAGAATATAATGAGAAAATTATTTCCATGCAAGCACTTGCCCCATCAGCTTATTCAAAGCACTGTAAAAGTCCTTTGTTGAATGTTGCACTCTTGTTTTTAGATACTATTGAGGTGAGTACAAGTGGTAATTAAGTTGATAGAAATTTTAATGCTTAAAATATTTGTTTTAAAATTTTAACAGACCATCTCAAAAATGTTGGGCTTATACGAATTTCTACCGAACTCGGAATTATTGAGTCTAGCCTCACAGAAACTCTGCCAAGATGAATCATGGACACAGGATATATGTTCAAATGTTATTTTTCAAATATGTGGATACAATCCTGAACAATTGAATAAAGTAAGAAAAATTACTATTAATCCTTTCCAGATATTTTGAAAATATTTTTTCAATTTTCTAGACTATGCTTCCAGTATTAACAAGTCATGCACCAGCGGGTTCCTCTTCAAAACAACTCATCCACTATGGCCAACTGGTTGGGTCTGGACATTTTCGGAAATATGACTATGGTTGGATACAGAATTTATTTAAATATAAAAGATTATCACCACCAGACTATGATTTGAGCAAAGTTACTGCCAAGGTAGCACTGCATTATTCGAACTATGATTATTTAGCACAACCAGACGATGTTAATATGCTATATAGTCAATTGCCAAATCCTATTGGAAAGTATATAGTATTGGAAAGTAAATTTAATCATTTGGATTTTGTATGGGCAATTGATGCACGCGAGTTATTATATAACAAAGTTGTGAAAATTTTAAAAATGACTGAAAATGGTGAACTCTAAATGAAAATTCCAATAAATTTATGGGGAAAAAATATATTTTTCTATGCATTTTTATTCATGAATTTTATATTTAAAAGTTGCTAATTTAATTATAGTACGTAGAAGATTTTTTTATTTAGTTTTTATTGATGGAATATTTAGAAGTTTTCTTAAATGCGTTTTTTTTCTTAAATTAAATTATTACTATAAAAACTTATACTAAAATTGTTAATAACAACTTGTTAATCAGTCTTAATTAGAACTAACTTTGAAGTAACCTAAATTTTCATGGTTTCATACTTTAAATATCAAAACTATTTGACAAATATTCAAAATATTACAAGGGCTTATTGGAGCGAAAATACTTGCAAAATATCGAAATAATTGCGATTTCGTAATTTCAAAATGACTACACCTTCTGCAACTAACACGTGTACGTGTATATGATAAGACTACCCCTAATTCATAGTTGTATATATTTTTATTCATAATTTTTATTTTGAATAAAAATTTGATCCACTAAGAATTAGAGATGATCTTATCATATCAATAGGGAATGTACGTTTATTATTTCTAAATATTTACCATATTTACATGTCACAATTCCTAAGATAAAGTTCATAGATCCGAATATTAGACCAATACCAATTAAAATGAATTTTATTGAAAATATATAATCATTAAGAGTATTTGGTGTCTTTGAAATTAAACTAAAACAATCTTGAAGTATGATCTTTTTTTGCCTTTAATAAAACATCTTATCAGCTATCACTGACAGCGTACGAGTATCAATTTATTTTATACTAAATCCATTATTGATTTAAAAAACCGAATTTACCTTTTTTTGAACAAATTTGATAAGATTTATAGATCTATATCTTATCAAATTTGTTCAAAAAAGGTAATTAAAAGAATTTACCACGGCAATGGGGATAAACCTGGCATTAAATAATGGAGGAGTTAATTTCTTTGCCATTCAAAAAAAGTATTACAAATTTAAACGTTTAATACTTTATCACCCGTTTCATTTTTGACAATTCTCCAAAATGATAGTTAAAATCGTTTATAATAAAAAATACCTTCTCAAAAAATTTTATAAAATCTAAAAAATTTCTTCGAAAATATTTCGTTTTACAGAATATTTTTATTTTTTTCCATAATTTTGTTTATAAAACATTTTTATTGACTGTTTTTAAAGAATATTTTTGATATAGCCTTAAATAATAATATTATTTTTATGCTATAATAAAATAATTCATCGAGTTGGAGTCTTGTAATATTCGTTATGTTTTGATAAGAAACTCAAGATAACTTATAGATGCCCAACCTCCTCAAATATGTTTACACTAGAGCCAGATTGTTTTTGTTGAATTAAAAAGAATTCAATTTCAATAAAGAACTAAATAAACATCACCAAATTTATTAAGATACCCCCAACAGTAATCGTGACAAAATAATGACCTCGTCAAAAAACACGTTTAAACAAAATAAATATTTTATCAGCAATTATTATCACAATTAACAAAATCCGATCGACTTTGGCTGTTGAAGTATACAAAGTCGGAAAGCTTTTAATAATTTTATAAGTAGGCATTCACCTACAATATTATATTAAAATAATGTTTATAAGAGAAGAAAAGGAATGTAGATTAGAATTTTTCGATTATTCATATTCAATAATCTACCGAAAAATATCAATTCCATGTTATTAATTTGCTGACAGATATACCAAAAAAATTTCTGAGAATTTAATTCACCAAAAATAAAATTGAAAGCAAATTAATTTATATAAAAAATATGAAAAAGACTCAAAATGTGTTGAAAAAAAAATTTACTGAAAATTGACTTCAAATTTTTAATGAAAATTCTAACAGAACATTTTTACTGAAAATTTTTACTAAAAATTTTTACTGACAATTTTTACTGAAATTTTTTTTTACCGAACTTTTATTTTACCGAATATTTTTTTTACCAAACATTTTTATCGAAATTTTTACCGAAATTTTTACCAACAATTTTTACGGAAAATTTTTAGCGAAAATTTTTAGAGAAAATTTTTAGCGAAAATTTTTGCCGAACATTTTTATAAAACATTTTTACTGAAAATTTGTACCGATATTTTTACCGAACTTTTTTATAAAACATTTTTACTGAAAATTTGTATCGATATTTTTACTGAAAACTTGTACCAAAAATTTTTACTGAAAATTCTAGCGAAAATTTGTACCGAAATTTTTACTAACAATTTTTACCAACAATTTTTGTACGGATATTTTTACCGAAAATTTGTACCAAACATTTTTACTGAAAATTTGTACTGAAATTTTTACTAACAATTTTTACCAACAATTTTTGTACCGATATTTTTACAGAAAATTTGTACCAAACATTTTTACTGAAAATTCTAGCGAAAATTTTTACCAACAATTTTTAGCGAAAATTTTTACTGAAAATTTTTGGCCAAAAATTGTTACCGAAAAATTTTTAGCGAAAATTTTTAGCGAAAATTTTTACCGAAAATTTTTACCGAAAATTTTTACCGAAAATTTTTGACCAAAAATTTTTACCGAAAAATTTTTACCGAAAATTTTTACCGAAAATATTAACCGAAAATATTTACCGAAAATTTTTACCAAAAATTTTTACCGAAAATTTTTACCGAAAATTTTTACCGAAAATTTTTACCGAAAATTTTTACCAAAAATTTTTACCGAAAATATTTACCGAAAATATTTACCGAAAATTTTTACCGAAAATTTTTACCAAACATTTTTACCAAACATTTTCACCAAACATTTTTACCGAAAATTTTTTGTGGAAAAATTACTCAACTTTAAGAGCGTATCTGTATTTTCGGGGAAATAATTGAATGATTATCAGTAAATTTTTTGAATTTTGTCAAAACATTTTGGGAGGCGTTTTTCCTTAGCTTTTCAAAACTTTTATCAAAAACTGACAAAACAAAATCATTGTGATTAAAATCAATATATGCCATAGTGAACTAATCTAAAAACAATTTGTCTTACATAAAATTTCATAAACTCATAAAGTGATTAAACAAGGCCCAAAAGGGTCATCTTATCATGAAGTGTTTCAAACTATTGACAAAACGTTTAGGTAATTTTTACCTGAATTAATTATCAAACACTATAAGAGGCAAATACTGATAACTGGACGAATTCTTATTTCAAAAATCAATATAAAAGGCTCAATTGAATTTTTATTAACTTTAATGTCGATTTGTAATTTGGTGCGTTTCCAAGAATGTCTATTCGAACAACTTCAATAGTTTTTGTTAATTTTTTGTTCAGCATCTTCTGTATTGCAGAAGAATCCTCTAAGAATATTGATAGCTTCACGCATTCTGCGAGTATTATTAGTAGTAAGTTAAATGATAATATCGAATTGGACATGAATAGTGTCGATTTAGTGGAGGATATAAATTATAGAAACTTCCAACGACTCGGCTTGAATCCACGCGAAATCGATCCGAATATTATCCAGGATTCATTTCTGAAAACTGTGTGAGTTGGTCAATGGATTAAAATAGTTACGGTGAAATTTTATTCAATTTTTTCTTGGCTTGATTTCATATTTTTATTTGGTACTTAAAATTATTCGCATCGATTACAAATAATAAATGGAATACAGCATGAACTAATTGCAAAATATGGATATCCTGCTGAAAAGCATAAAGTGGAAACTGATGATGGGTATATATTGGAAATACATCGAATAGCACGTCCTGGAGCACAGCCAGTACTTTTAATGCACGGACTGTTGGATTCGTCTAGTACTTGGGTTGTTATGGGCCCTGAAAAAGGATTCGGTGAGATGTGGATAATTTTCATATTTAATTTTTTTTCACTCCTTTTTCTCCTTATTTATATCTATCTCGAAGGATTATTCAATAAAAGTGATTTTATTCAATTTTTTTTTGTTTATGGGCATAATTTCCAATATATACGAGTATATTGTACAATTATAAAATACAAAATGGGTTAGGCATAAGAATTATAATTAGTAAAAACTTTGTTTGTTTATTGTTTTATTTTGTATTTTTGTTTTTAAATTTTTGTTTGACCCAATTAGTTTTTGATCCGAAAAGAGTATAAAATGTTGCCGAACAATGCTAATTTTATTTTTGAAAAGTGGCAAAGAAAATACTTTTTGTCTACTTAAATTAGATATTAACGATGATAAATTGTTTTATGTTTAATGTTGGCAAAGGAGTACATATTCTGCTGGTATCGTATAATATGAAAGATAGTGAAATAAATTCATTTAAAAAAGGCTAAGGCTAAACATATTCCATTTTTCATTTCTCATTTTTCATTTTCCAATTTTTATATTGTACATCAGTTTGTGTATTATGAAAATTCTCATACAATGTCATGACATTAATTGGAAGCAAGTACAATTTTGTGGCATAAATGATGACTAGTCAAAGTGTTAGATAATATTTTATGCACAAACGAGCAGGTTAAATTTTATGAGGCTAATTGTGAATTGTCTTTGAACTCTTATAAAAATAATGACAGCATTTTAAATATTTTTTTATTGTATATACGCAGTTCTTTAATAGAGTTTATGTGTCATGTTATATATTCTTATAAAAAATCTTCAGTTAAAAAATATAGTTAAAAAAATGCCAAAATAAAGAGTAAGAAAATCAACTATTATTTATAATAGGCTACATGCTATACGATCTGGGTTATGATGTTTGGTTAGGCAATATTCGTGGTAATCGATATTCTCGCCATCATAAAACTTTGGATTCTGATAGAGATGGGCATAAATTTTGGGACTTTTCATTTCATGAAATCGGTATTCATGATATACCAGCCACGATTGATTACACATTAAATGCCACCGGATTTGATAAGGTGCATTATGTTGGCCATTCCCAGGTTAGTATAAAAATACTCAATAAAATTTCTTCTATCGTAAATACAGATTATTTTTATTGGTAATTATTTCTGAATAAAGGGATCTGCATCATTTTGGGTGATGGCATGTCAAAAGCCAGAATATAATGAAAAGGTTTTATCTATGCAGGCGCTTGCACCAGTTGCCTATATTAAACATTGTAAAAGTCCTCTTGTAAGGATAATGTCACATTTTCTTGATACAACAGCGGTTAGTTTGTTCATCATTATTTATGAACACATGAAAATTGTAATAATTTTTAAATAACCATAATTTTCCTTATATTGAATATAGATTTTTCTGAAATTCTTCGGGATACATGAATTTTTGCCCAATAATGAAATTCTTGGTCTTGCTTCTCAATGGTTCTGCAAGGATGAATCATGGACCCAAGCAATATGTTCAAATATTATGTTTTTAATATGCGGTTTCAATCCAGAACAACTCAACACTGTATGCTGATTTTCATCAATTGACTCAAGAACAATATTTTTAATATAGACGATATTGTTTTATTTTTTTCAGACAATGCTACCAATTTTAATATCGCATGCACCATCAGGAGCATCTATAAAACAGTTTGTCCACTTTGGACAATTAAAGAGATCCGGCCATTTCCGACAATACGACTATGGTTGGATAAAAAATCTTATTAATTACAACAGTTTTCAACCGCCTACTTATAATTTAACGAAAGTCACAGTTAAGGTGGCATTGCATTATTCAAGAAATGATTATATATCCGAGCCAGTAGACATTGAGATGCTAAACAGTCAGCTACCAAATACGATTGGTATGTTCTTAATACCCTACAGTAGATTTAATCATTTAGACTTCGTGTGGGGAATCGATGCCAGGATATATCTTTATGAAAGGATAGTGAAAATTATGAAAATGATAGAGAATAGTGAAGTTTATAATAATCAATTAAACTAAATATATATTGATATAATATTTAATACGAGTTTTCTTTGCGCATAGATGGAAATTTCTTTTTATTATTAGAAAATATTTATTGTGTTAATAAAAAATAGATAACATATGAAATATTTTGAGGACATTTCATATTATAATTTATTCATTATAAAAATTTCGATACAGAAAGCCTGTCTTAAACAAATTCACGGTAAAAATCTCCAGTATAAATTCCCAGTAGAAATTTCTAGTAGATATTTTCAGTAGAATTTTCCAGTAGAAATTCCCAGTAGAATACTCCAGTAAAAATTTTTAGTAGAAATTTTTAGTAGAAATTTTCAGTAGAAATTTTTACTAGAAATTTTCAGTAGAAATTTTCAGTAGAAATTTTCAGTAGAAATTTTCAGTAGAAATTTTCAGTAGAAATTTTCAGTAGAAATTTTCAGTAGAAAATTCCAGTAGAAATTTTCATTAGAAATTATCAGTAGAAATTTTCAGTAGAAATTTCCAGTAGAAATTTTCAGTAGAAATTTCCCGTAGAAATTGCCGTAGGAATTTTCAGTAGAAATTTCCAGTAGAAATTTTCAGTAGAAATTTTCAGTAGAAATTTCCAGTAGAAATTTTCAGTAGAAATTTTTAGTAGACATTTTCAGTAGAAATTTTCAGTAGAAATTTTCAGAAGAAATTTTCAGTAGAAATTTTCAGTAGAAATTTTCAGTAGAAATTTTCAGTAGAAATTTTCAGTAGAAATTTTCAGTAGAAATTTTCAGTAGAAATTTTCAGTAGAAATTTTCAGTAGAAATTTTCAGTAGAAATTTTCAGTAGAAATTTTCAGTAGAAATTTTCAGTAGAAATTTTCAGTAGAAATTTTCAGTAGAAATTTTCAGTAGAAATTTTCAGTAAAAATTTTCATTAAAAATGTTCATTAAAATTTTTCAGTAGAAATTTTTTGTAGAAATTTCCAGTAGATATTTTCAGTAGAAATTCCCAGTAGAATTTTCTAGTAGAAATTCCCAGTAGAATTTTCCAGTACAAATTTTTAGTAGCAATTTTTAGTAGAAATTTTCAGTACAAATTTTTAGTAGAAATTTTTAGTAGAAATTTTCAGTAGAAATTTTTAGTAGAAATTTGTAGTACAAATTTTCAGTAGAAATTTTCAGTACAAATTTTCAGTACAAATTTTCAGTACAAATTTTCAGTAGAAATTTTCAGTAGAAATTTTCAGTAGAAATTTTCAGTAGAAATTTTCAGTAGAAATTTTCAGTAAAAATTTTCAGTAGACATTTTCAGTAGACATTTTCAGTAGAAATTTTCAGTAGAAATTTCCAGTAGAAATTTCCAGTAGAAATTTTCAGTAGAAATTTTCAGTAGAAATTTTCAGTAGAAATTTTCAGTAGAAATTTTCAGTAAAAATTTTCAGTAGAAATTTTCAGTAGAAATTTTTGGTAGAAATTTTTGGTAGAAATTTTCAGTAGAAATTTCCAGTAGAAATTTCCAGTAGAAATTTTCAGTAGAAATTTTCAGTAGAAATTTTCAGTAGAAATTTTCAGTAGAAATTTTCAGTAGAAATTTCCAGTAGAAATTTTCAGTAGAAATTTCCCGTAGAAATTGCCGTAGGAATTTTCAGTAGAAATTTCCAGTAGAAATTTTCAGTAGAAATTTTCAGTAGAAATTTCCAGTAGAAATTTTCAGTAGAAATTTTTAGTAGACATTTTCAGTAGAAATTTTCAGTAGAAATTTTCAGAAGAAATTTTCAGTAGAAATTTTCAGTAGAAATTTTCAGTAGAAATTTTCAGTAGAAATTTTCAGTAGAAATTTTCAGTAGAAATTTTCAGTAGAAATTTTCAGTAAAAATTTTCATTAAAAATGTTCATTAAAAATTTTCAGTAGAAATTTTTTGTAGAAATTTCCAGTAGATATTTTCAGTAGAAATTCCCAGTAGAATTTTCTAGTAGAAATTCCCAGTAGAATTTTCCAGTACAAATTTTTAGTAGCAATTTTTAGTAGAAATTTTCAGTACAAATTTTTAGTAGAAATTTTTAGTAGAAATTTTCAGTAGAAATTTTTAGTAGAAATTTGTAGTACAAATTTTCAGTAGAAATTTTCAGTACAAATTTTCAGTACAAATTTTCAGTACAAATTTTCAGTACAAATTTTCAGTAGAAATTTTCAGTAGAAATTTTCAGTAGAAATTTTCAGTAGAAATTTTCAGTCAAAATGGATTGGCATTTGTCCATCACCTTGTTTACGTCCTTGACCTGACACACCTTGCTGAACGCCCATTTACAATATTTGTTCGGCTGCCACTTATTTTTACCCATGTCCGTTGGGTATATCAATTATCACCTTGCTGTTAGAAATGTTTTTAGATTAACAAATATAAAACGTAATTCAATTAAAAATATTTTCAAAAGTTCTCAATGCTCGGATTCACAAAAAAATGTATCTTGGATGGTGATGGAATGCAATAATTGGAAGTCCATGTTCGTTTCAAGGATTGAAATTGAAAAATTATGTCCGAGAGGTTTGGAAATATTTTTCTAACAACTGTTCCTAATTTGGTAATCTTCTGTGTAAGTTTTTTCAATTATATTATTAGTTCTTTTCCTTAGAAGAGAGCAATTTCTTTTATGTAGAAAAACAATTTTGTCAAAAATAACTTTTATGAAAAAGAAGCAACAAAATAAAAATGTCCGTGAACAATATATTGGAAGGGTGTGTCAAAAAATCGATCTAATAACAAACAAGTGCAATTGTCTGCCCCACCATTAATGATAAATACGAGTACAGACGGCAACACAATGAACAAACAAGTACATTTCAACGTTTTTTTTTCTCCATATTTTTCAATTTTTCTAAGGGCGGTGGTTGGAATTATGTCCTTGCTTCGATTGGATTTGGTTGCGCTTTTGTCTGGTGGCTTATGTATACTCGTAGACTTCAAGTGCATCCTGTAATTGGATGTTTCATCGATGATGCACAATTTTGAGTGTAGAGGTAAATGTTTTTGTTAGGCCAACAAGGAATCGATTTAATCCAATTTGAATGCACTTCAGTCATTCCTTTTTCCCATCATCTTAAGTGAGTGGCTGGCTATACAATTGGAACACAGCCATGCATATTCTCTATCAATATGCTCATGTTCAAAACACTCGAATTTATTGAATTATTAAAGATGCGGAAAACAAGACACAACAATACACTGTACTGATGGAATTGTACAATTTATTTGTGAATGCCTTTAAGATGCAGGTATTTGTGTATGTATGTAATAAAATCTTTAAAAAAGTATAAGAAGTTGGCAAGTATTTCTATTGAAAAATCATTTATTTTAATTGAGTTTTTATTTCAGCAGAATTTAAAGGCAATTTTATTATGGTCATATTCTTCTTAAATATATATAAGATGTTTGGTTATTTGGTAATAACAAAAGAGGCTCAGTCTCGTGGCGCTATTAAAATGGCCGTTAACACATGTCGAAGAGATTTTATATAATAAAAAAATAAATAAACAAAAATGGTTCAAACTTTTTCATTTGAGTAATAATAAAATTTGATATCAAATCAAAAACCAATAATAATATTTCAAAATTGAGCTCATAAATGAATTTTTTTGTTGTAAAAAAAAAAATTTATATAAGAAAATATAATTTGAAATTATACAAAAAATAATACTCTTTAACTAATAAAATTTTACAATTTGCTGCATAGATTCTTAAAATAAATATTTTTATATTAATAAAAGAAAATGTTATAAAAATGTATTTACAAATACAGAGAAAACGGTTTTTAATAGAAAAAATTTTCTAAATGAAATTCTCTAATATTTTTATATAATAAATTTAATCAAATTCTTTCCCAAAAACAAATGGCCTTCAATATTTTCCAAAAACTTCCCAAAGGAGCAATAATGTTCCTTGCTACACTATATGACTGCATGCTTAGAACAACAAATTTCTCAATCATCTGGAAATTTGCCATTATAAAAACTAATAAGCTGCCTAACTTCCTGCAGACTAATAAGTCTCCTTCCAATCCTCTCGAAAATCTTTGCAAAAATATTTGGTTTCTGCTCCAAACACTCCACTACCCGTCCAGCACCCGGGTTTACTCTGGAAACTCAAGAGGATCCTTCCTTCTACCTATTTCCTAGTACTAAGATCATTCCTTTCTAACCGACACTACAAAGTAAACAAATCCAACGAACTCTCCGATATTGGCAGGTGTTCCACAGGGAAGAAAACTTGAACCCATTCTGTACAATATTTACACAACCGATGTTCCAATCTGTCCCAATATCTTCTTTGCTATCTATATATACCGATCAAAGTTTTTTCTTCTTTCAAAAATTCCCAACAAGCTTCCGAAATTTTCCAAATCCAAATCCAAATCCTCCACAACTAGTTCATCAAGTGGAGAGTAAAAGGTAATGAAACTTCAATCGGCGTAAAAAAATATTTTTATTTCAAAGAACTATTAAACGAAATTTTTTTTTTACAAATAGTTTTTTTTATGTTCATTTATAGTAACATAATAGAGGGGTGGAGGGGAGGGTGTAATTTGTCCAAATTGTAATAGAAATGTGCTGCCACACCCATCATAAACAGAAAAAAATCATACCGGAGCATATAAGGGATAATGGAGACACCTGATGATGGTGTTTATGTTCTCCATGGAATGGGAAGACGAAGAGAGCGGAAAGATGAAAACTAAGAAAAAACAATTTAGGCAAAAAGGAAAGCAAATGAAATTGAGGGAATCTATTTTATAAAAATTGGGAAAAAAGAAAGAAAATGAATTTATTAAAAAAAACAAGGAGTAGTAAAAAGGGGTGAGACTTAAATGGTCCTTCTCTCCCTGGTCTATCCCCAAATTCGCCCTATGGCAGACCACAGTCAAATTAATATTAGTTTTTTTTATTAGTTTTTACCACCTTTTCTTCTTTTTTTTCTTCCTTTCCCGTGAAGAACTTAACACCTTCGGGTGTCTCCAATATACCCTATATGTTCCGATGGATTTTTTCTGGTTATGGTGGATGTAGAAGTACATTTCTGCTAAAACTTTGATTCCCTCCGCAATCTTCGCATAAAGCTAGCAAAAAGCATGCCTAGCAGCAACATGTGCTCTCTGAGCAAACTCTGAAATGTATATTTTTAGCGCGACGACAACTCAGGCCCTTTAGCGATAACTAAAGTATACCCAGGCTATATTACTAGATAGATTCGAACTCGATACCAATACGTATTAAATGTAGATGCCCCAGTATTACTAGATCAGAATGCACATTTTATAGTTTATTACGTTTTTCTTAAAAATATATTATAAATATTTTTTGTTGTTGGAATATTGTGGTGGATCCACCACTTTAAATTATTTTAGCCGCCAGTTTTTGAAGTTCGTTATTTTTTCTCATTTCTGCAAATGATTGTTTTAGAAATTGTTCAGAGGTGATTGGGTATTTTTTTATCCTTCTCGTCAATAAACTGTTAAGACACTCTATTAGATGACTGAGATCTGGTGACTGCGCATGCCATTGTAAATACGAATTTCTAGCGCTCAAAGAGGTCTTTAAAATCGAAAACTGATGAAAAATGGATAGAGTAAATACTCTTGCGAAGTCACACCGTCGATTAATATTGACATTTATGAGTTAGCCCTCGAAAAGCAAAGAAAAACAAAGACCTGATCCGTCAAATCGTACATTGCAAACATTTCGCTGATCTATCATACTATAACAACGCCCCCTATCACATGGCCATTGAGTTTTTGTCGGAACAGACGGAAAAACGATATTTAAGCTAATGAGTGCGTATTTGAAAGGCTTGTGCGCAGACTCTTAGTGGCTCCCTCATGACAGGACCTTCTATCACACGACCATTCAAATACGCATTATCAATGAATTGTAGTAGGTAAAAGTTGTTCCTGTGATTTTCTAATTTGCTTTACTCACCTAATTTGAGGTTAAGTTAGGTGACAGTGGCTGTGCGCTATATTCAGTCGAACACACTAAGGTCAGAGTTAGGGTCCGTTGTGGCTGATGTGACACGCTGAGAAACAGTTGGCAGCGAGTGCAGTGTTTGATTGTTTGTTTGTTTGTTTGTAAGGTCCCTTAGACATGTGCTAGGGGCCACTTCATAGCGCCACGACCATGAGGCCATTTGGCAACTTGATAGTACGTGTGGGAAATCATCTGAGAGAGACCGATCTGTGGTTAGTAGTATAGAAAGTTGAGAATTTTGTTATATTTTGTGGAGCAGATTAGTATGTTGTAGAAGTTTAAATAGGGGACTAGGGAATAGAGTTGTTGGATCGAGGAGCTCCATAATGGGAGGTATCCTGCTCGCAAAGTAGTTCTTGGTTATGTGGCATTTCTGTAGAATATGGGTGATAGTGAACTGGGTGCCACAGGATTGGCAGAAGGGACGATTGGTGTAGCCAAAAAGGAAGTTATGGGTAAGAGCAGTATGTCCAATCCGGATTCTGAGGAGCTTCCGCGCCCAGAATTTCGGTATGGATGTTGAATACACTGGTTTATTAGTGGTTCTCCAATGAGTCGACAAAAATGTGTCGCTATTGATCCAGTCATCGTGTCTGCGGATGGCTAATGGTGTTAGTTGCCATTCTGTTAGTAGGCGATGCAGATTGGGAATGACTGTGATTACTGGTCGACGGAGTGTTTCTCCAGCCAACTTGTCAGCACTTTCATTACCCACAATTCCCACATGCCCTGGCACCCATCACAACTCGACACTCCTATTTCTAAGTAGGCTATGACGAATTGCGCTAAGTACTGTGTCACTCGATGGGCCACAAATGGCTTTAAGGGCGGCAAGGCTGTCGCTTAAAATAATAACGCTTTGTTGGCTGGGAATATTGGTCGCAATTTCAATTGGCGTTTTGATGCCCCACAGCTCCCCGTAATATGGAGCTGCCCTATAAGGGACGATTGCACAACATAGTGCGCGGGTGCTGCAGCCAAAAAGTTTGACGACCGAAAAAGATGTAGTATCGGTGTCAGCGGCGGCATCAGTGAACAACAGTCGCTGATCTTTTAATCCGTCCAACTGTTCAAGGAAAAATTTCCTGTATGTGGACTGATCAGTTCTATGTGTAGCCTTCTTAAACCTATCAAGAGAAGCAGTCTCGCTCAACTTTGCTCCCAACCACGGTTTCTAATCTGGGTATGGAGGGGAAGTTTGGAAAACAAGGGGGAGGATGGATGAAGTGCTTTCAAGGTGGGATATTAATAAGGATAGCGATGATGAATTCCTATTTGAACTGGTGGAGATGATAATGTTTTTGATTAAAGTGTGGAGGGGATAATTTCGAAGGCATAGGTTTTTGTAGATTAAACTTAGGCGGGCTTTGTGAAGATAGAAAAAAATAGGTTTTCGACCAGTCTCTAAGCGGTTTACCACTGCCTCGACTAGTTTTTTCCCTGCTATTGGCACACTGACACATTTAGTGAGGAAATAGAGTAAGGTCCCGTCCAAAAGGGCGTTGGTTACTCTAATTGCCTCACTCTGTCTTACCTTACTTTTGCTGCTGACTAAAATTTTAACCATTGGGAGAATCGTGTTAGTTTTGTCAACAGCATTTTTAATCTGAAGATTCCGTTTTCCTCCACGGCCAATTGAGATACACAGGATTTTCATGGAATCTTTTGAACTACAATTTTTTTTCCTGCAAACATGAAGGCAAGGTGTGTTCGATGTAAACATAACCGCACTGTTTATGCTGCTCCAAGTGTTGATGTTGCGGATGGCGTTATTTATTTGTTGTTGAAGATCAGCACCAGATACAAGTATAAAAATATTGTCGGCATATATATAATGGTTAAAGGATTATTGTTAGTGGGAAAGGGAGTAAATATATATATTGAATAGGATCGTTGATAAAGGGGATCCTTGTGAGATGCCGTTTTTCATTTCGCGCTTTGACGAAAAATGACCGTTGGCGCGTACCGTGAAGGTTTTCAACCAGTTAGGTAGGAACTTAGTAGTGCCAATATTGCAGAGTCTTCTACCCACTCTGGCAGCTGTAAGAGTATCCTGTGTGGGCAAATTCGGTCATACGCCTTTTCTAGGTCGAAGGACAACAGTAAACCACAATGTCTACGTTTGTAGCAATTGCGGATTGAATGTTGGAGTTTGCAGTGTTTGATTTTTGTAATATTCTTGCAAGTAAAATCACTCAAAACATCAAAAAAAAAAGTCAACCAGAGCTCTTCTTCTCAGGGATGTGAAGGCTGGGAATAATCAGAATTAGGTGAGATATTGTCTCCTCTTCCTTCTAATCTTTACAACTATGACAGAAGTCATTTGCTGGGGTACATATGTGTAGTCATCTAGTGTGTCTCCCTAATTGGAAATGACCTTTTATGATCCCGATCAGCATGTTAATGTGAGCCATTCCTGTTCTGTTTTCTTCTGATGTACGAGTAGGTTAGGCCAGATCATTCTAGACATATCTCGTTTGCTAGCTTTATTCAAGTCAGCAACAAATGAATCTTAGTCTGTGTGACTTTTTATAGTTGCCCAAGATTAAAAACCATTTAAAAGGATATCATTTTAGTCCTGCCAGATTACTTTTCTCCCACTACTGGTATTGGTATACACTCTTAATCGTATAGTTTTAATGCAAAAATATCTAAAAAAAATATAGTTTAAAATTTGATCGCATCTAAATAGCTTTGATACTTTCGAGCCCTTTTGTAGCCAAAATATCTTATTTTTCTAGGGGCATCCTTCAAGGTCCGCTTCTGAAAGACTTTCTCTAACAGGCCTTCCTTCCTCGAAAAAGACAATAGCGAGTTTCAATGATATTATTTTTCGGGTTTTTAAGGATTAACGAATCAAAATTAAGATGTCTTAAAACATCAGTTGTTTCAGAACAATTAGTGGTGCCTATTACTTATGGCCGAGACTGTATATTCCTAGTGGAAGAGCAAACTTTTCAATGAAATGCTTTTATTTTCAACCATATTTATTTTGTTTTGTATAAAATATTATTTAATTAGCAGAAAACATATTCAAGTACTTACAATTATTTTTAAATGAGAAATTCTCAACTGAGTAAAGCTGACTGAGAGTAAATTTACACACTAAAAAGTGGTTACTTACACTTCCAAATTTTTCCCATGGAATCACGTAACGTAAAATCGATTTGAAACTTTGTCTTATATGATATTAAATATTTTGTAATAAAATAGACTCAATAAGTTGAAGAGCAATTGCATGATTTTTATTTTTATTTTGTGTCCACTTGAAAAATACCAAAAACTGACCATCCTGCAAATTTACGTTTTCGTAAACGTTTTGATGCACAGCGAATTGTTTGTACATCAGTTCAGTAAAAATAATACAATATTGTGTTTACAGCAGTTGTACTCAAATTGTACTTGTAACAGTTCAGTTCAGCATAACTGACGGTTAAATTGGATAGGTTGGCTCTAGGGGTAAGGTATGGAAAATAATATCAAACCAACCAACTAGTGCAGACGACACTGTATTAAACAGTTTACTGTGGTCAACAAATGTTTACTTTCCTGGCTACCCAAACAACACAGTCGTCTGGCTGGGGTTGTTCGGTCATTTATTGGGGTTTTATGGTGAATATATATTTATCTATATTTGTATTATAAGTGCATATTTTGTTTGGGTTCATTTTTTACAGAAATTTTACAATATGAAACATTCCAATGTTAATAAAAGTTTCAAATTAAATGTAAAAAAAACTTTTTCGCATTTTATTTTGTGGATACGATTTTTTTGTTGTATCTCTGAAATAACCATTATGGAAAATCTGTACAATCAACTTTAAAAAATTATCTATTCTTAAAATGTATAGAAGTAAATTTTTTTCGTAGGATTAAGCCATACTGATGTAAGGATAGGTGGAAGCAAACTATTGTTGCAAGATAAGAAGTAGAAATGTTGAAAGGAAGATACAAAATGTATACAAAAATATCCGATAGCTAAGTTTTAAAGGCTAAAAGAATTTTTTTTAAATATTCAGTTTATTTTTATTTACTTCTGTTAATTCTCCAAAAAAAAAATTGGAAATACCTCTGAAAACGACCTAATTTTAGGACTGCATAATATCGCCCACTATATTACCTTAAATCAATTTCAATAAGATGCGGTGGGCTGGATACCCTATAATTTGTATGGATGCAGAAGAACCTGCTCGGAAAATTTACAGTGACCTCATTGATAGTCGAAAGTGAAACGTCTTTTTAATATTCAAATGGAAAATTTGAATATTAAAAATATCGTAAAAAGGCGACTAATCTTTGACTAATAAGAAGTCTAGAGAACATTTTTTTAAAATTATTTTGATGACCTTAAATAGAAAAGCATTCGTTTGGGAAAAGATATTATCAAAAAGTAGAGAAATGGAACTCTGAGCTCAGTTAAGGATGATCAAAATCATAAGTTAAATAAATTATGAATAATACCAGGTGTATAAGCTTATATAAGTAGTTCGGGTCATTTTTGACAAGTGCGTTGGTGTGTTGTCATGGAGGAAAATCAGCTTGTCATGTCTTTGTTGATAATCCGTCATTTTTTCACGCAGAGCACGGTGCAATTTGATCAGTTGTTGGTGGTAGCGATGGACATTGACAGTTTCACCAGGTTTCAAAATCTCATAGTAGACGATACCCTGCTGATCCCACCAAACGCAAATCATCGCCTTGCATAAATAAAATTTCTTGCATTTAGGATTCTCGAAATATATCCACTTCTCATCGCCTGTCACAATCCGATGCAGGAAAGACTTTCTTTTTTGTCTGGCGAGCAAGAAACGGCTGGTTGAGTAACACCCAATTGCTCCGTGAGCATTTTTTGCAATTGGGTATCGTCTTTGTCCAAAGGAGCCTGCAATTGATGGTCCTCAACCTTCCTAGGCCAATTTTCACGCTTCTTGTCTCACAAGTCAAAATTTCCGTCTTTGAACCGAAGAAACCAATCTCGACGCGTTGTTTCCGATAAAGCATTGTCACCATAGACTTCCATAAGCATTTGATGTGATTCGGCAGCCAATTTCTTCAAATTGAAGCACAAATTCAGAGCTTTCCGCATATGCCTTTTTTCTGGCACAAAACTAGACATGATTACCAAAGGAAAAATGTTTGTTGTTGTACGAAATTGCTGACAATATGCACTGAATAATATTGACAGATGTCAAACTCATAAAAAAAAGTATGGTGTGTCCATGGTCGCTTAATACGCTCACTTAAGTTATCTATGACCAAACAGCGGATTTAAGCTTATACACCTGGTAGTAATGAGATAGAATTTATAAGAAATTATATTAAAAGGTGGTATTAAACAGCATTGCTATAATAAAAAAATAGTAAGATTTTAAGTGTATGGTGTGGCATGACAAAAAATGGAACCGCGAAATTTGGAGCAAAGATTTCCCATTAAATTTTTTGTTAAGCATGGTGAATTCACAAGTTTGACTTACAAACGTTGTGGCGAGCCTGTAGGGAATATTCCCTATCAACAGCATAAGTTTTTCGGTGACACCCTTTTTGGAAAGGTTTTTATAAAGTACCCCTTCAAAAGCTCAGGAAGAGGGGTCCTTCATGTCAGATTGGACATTGTAGACACTTGGATGTACCACCATGACAACACCTACTGCCACACGGCCAATTTTATCAAAGAGTTTTTGTCGGAAAGAGGGCATTTCTATGGTTCTCTAGATCAACTATCTTCCCCGACCTCCCGACCCCCTTCAATTAGACCATAGAACGTATGCTTTTTCTTTAAACGACCAGATCCAAATTCATGTTTTTTGCCTTTGCTGCTGTGCAGCGTAGTATATGACGCGATTCGCCAGCATGCATTGCAATCCACTTGAACAATTGAAGCCGCTTAACCATTGTGTGCGTCGTGCGTTTCACAAAATTGATCCCCATTTTCTTTTATAAAATTTTGTTGAGCGTTGAGGCTCTTATTTGGTTGAATGGCTTCATGAGCAAGCAAAATTGCCGCATTTGGAGTGTAGAAAAGCCACAAGTCATTATTGAAACGCCATTCCAAAAATTAAAATACACGGTTTGGTGTACTTTATGGGGCTGGTGTGGAATTGTTGGTTAATATTTCTTCAAAAATAATGTGCGTCCAGAACTCTACAGTCATTAGAGAGCGCTATATATCCATGATTACTGAGTTTTTTATTATTCAATCGAGAGGTATTATTGTGAAAGAGCTGTGGTTTTAACAAGACGGCCCAATAAGCCACACAGCGCGTGCTATAATCGATTTATTGTAAAAACCAATTAATGAACTTATAATTTCGCGTAATGAACCTGTAAATTTGCCTCCAAGATTGTGTGATTTAAAACCTTCGGATTATTTTGTATGAGAATATGTTAAGTTGCTAGTCTACGCTAATAAACCACAGATGATGCACTAATTGGCCGCCAAAATTCATATTTAAATGCTAATGGCATAAAATTATCTTTCCAATAAATTTAATACCATGGCCAGTACTACAATTGTTATATAGGGTTTTCCAGTAAGAGTGATATGATTTCTAAGTGACGTTTCGGCCATTTGTAATATGTTATGATCTGTTTTTTTCTTCTTCATTATATTTAGTAATATTTACAATTTTATCGTGGAGAGATATACGCTAGAACAACGTTTAAAAGTTATTCAATTTTATTATCAAAATAATCGTTCGCCAATTGCAACTTTTCGTGCGCTTTTGCCATTTTATGGTCGTAATAATCGTCCAACTGTGCTCGGTATTCGTCGAATTGTTAAAAATTTCGAGCGTACATTTTCTGTACATAATGTTCAAGTGCCAATAAGACAAAGAACCGCTCGAAGTAATGAAAATATTGCTGCCATTCAGGTAAGTGTTGCTGAAGACCGCAATTTGTCGATTCCAAGAAGTTCTCAAGAATTGGGACTGTCTCAAACCACAACCTGGCAGATTCTGAGAAAGGATTTGGGCTTGCATCCATATAAAATTATTATCACTCAAGAACTGAAGCCATTGGACTACCGTAAACATCGTGAATTTGCTGATTTTGTCTTGTAACAACTTGAAAACGATAACGATTTTTTTTAAAGAAAATCATCTTCTCCGATGAGGCTCACTTTCATCTGAGTGGTGCGGTAAATAAACAAAACTGTCGATTCTAGTGCGGAGAAAATCCACAAATTATTCATGAACTCCCATTACATTCACCTAAATTGACAGTTTGGTGTGGTTTTTGGTCTGGTGGAATC